>CAMTDV010000023.1:57266991-58539420 GCA_947069175.1 Scalesia atractyloides
GTGCAACTATTATTATAGATGTCCAATAATCTTAAACTCTTATACAAAATCTATACTTGCAATCATAACTCATTCTTTAAATAATGGGTTGATCTGACCAAATATAATTTGTATATGGGTTAATTTGGGTGACCACAAATTACCTAACATATTATTTTGTGTCTGGTTAAATTAAATATTGAGTTAAAACGGGTAATAATTAATTAACCATCTATAACTATTGTTTGTTTTCACCATCTATTCATTGTTGTTGCCATATGACTTTTCATCTAAAATAATAACAAACAAAAAAAAATCAAGTCGTCACTACTACTAATAACTACCTCTTAGGGCATAGGTTTTATTGATTATGGATCATTTATCTTTAAGTGTGGCCCGGATCAGTTATCTTTAGCGGATGATACAGCGTTCCAGAGGATCAAGGATCCTTAACATTACTTATGATTACATTACTTATGATTTCTAAAAATTGTTCTCTATGTTTTCTAATGTTTGTACGCAGGTTATAGACGACGTGGGCTAAGTCTAAGCTGGAATCTCGGGAATAATTCGTTCAAGATGCTGCACATGTTGAATTCCACTAACGGTCATGGAGCTTGAACATGGACATCCTTGAATTTCAGACTTAGTTGTTAGGTTAATCCAAAAGGGGTTGATCAAGTGTTAGATAGAACAATTACGGTGACACACATACACATTGCAAACAAGAGCTCTCACTTAGCATTCAATCATTGTACCACACTTGATTAACATCCAAAGTTGCAATCTTTTTTGTGCAATATAGTTGATAGTGATAGTTTTCACTATCCGAGGTTTTTATGCTAGCGATCTACTAGTGATCAAGGGCTTTTCCTCGTATAAATCATCGTGTTTATTGCCATTTTCATTTCATATTCGAATACATTGTTGTTCAACATTCAAGCACACTACCTCACAAATCAGATTTGGTTACATTATTCTAAATCGGATTTTTGACCAAAACAATTTGGCGCCCACCGTGAGATAAGTGGTGCTTCAACTCTAAAAATTTTCATTCATTTCTACTCATTCTTATCAATTCCATAACACCATGGCCTCTAAAGGAAAATCCACTTCTTTAGATATGCCAACGGTGACATCATCTCAGAATTCTATGTCGTTGCCTCCTATTCCGCCCAGTTCAAGAAGAATGTTGAAAATGCTCAGAAGAAGACATCATCCATCTTCACAGGATCCAAAACTTCAGCTACTTCATCTTCTACTAATACTGACAATGAACTTTTTATTTTGTATTCACAGATGAAAACCTATATGGAGCAGCAGAACAAGACTAACCAGAAGATCTCGCGAGAGAATGAAGACATTAAGAAAAAGAAGAGGCCAACAGAGGATCAGTCTCCACTGATGCCAAGGGTGTTGGATTTTGCCACTCTAGCATCAACAATTTAGCATTCTAGAGGATCCACTGTCCAGTCTCAAGGATCCTTTATCCATTCACAAGGATCGCTGACGATAACTGAGTCTCAAGGATCCTTCTACCAACCTGGAGGATCACAAGAAATGTTCCAGCCTCAAGTATCCTACTTCCACCATCAAGGATCCTCAGCTCGAGTTCAAAGATCCGTGGACTACATGTGACAACCCGTGTGTAACACCTCGTAAAAATCGTGTCCAATAGTATAGTGACACATGTTGTATTTTTTTATTTTAGTCTATTAAAGACTAATAGGGACTAAAGGTGTCAACATGCTCAAACTTGGCCTCTGAGTAACTGATATGTCAACATGCCTAGCCTCTGAGTGACTGATATGTCAACATGCTTAAACTTGGCCTCTGAGTAACTGATATGTCAACATGCCTAGCCTCTGAGTGACTGATATGTCAACATGCTTAAACTTGGCCTTTGAGTGACTGATATGGCAACATGCCTAGCCTTTGAGTGACTGATATGTCAACATGCATATAATGAGCCTCTGAATGATCCTTTACGAAGTCCTAACTCTCATACGAGCCACTTGTTGGACGAGAGAGGTTAAAGCTGTAAATATGTGAAAGTTGGATAATGGAGGGGTTAAAAGTGTCAACATGTTAATTTATACCTCTGAGTGACCTTTTAACGAACCGAGAGCTCGACAATGTCCGGGCATACTCCCGGGTATGCTAAATATTGGTTACGGAGGGCTAAAAGTGCTAAAAAGGTGTTTTAGAAAGTTTTATAAGTTAAGGGCTAAAAGTGTCAAACTTTGAATCTGACCATGGGGCGCTCGCGGGGCGCGAGAGACCAGGTCTGGATCTCTCGCGGGGTACAGGAGGCCTGTGTCTGCAGAAAAATTCCTTGGCCTCCACATAAATTGTCAAAAACCATGAATTCGAAACTATGGATTTCCAAACTGCTATGCCACGTTTTAGGACACTTGTAAGCTTCCTCTTACACCCCTTAGCACCTGACATCACATCCTTCAAGCTCTCCAACTATAAATAGGTGCCAAGGTTCACCATTTGAACTTGCACCTTTCTCATTCACAACTCTATCTCCCTCCTCTGGAAGTTCCTAACTGAAAGGAGCATCCAACTTAGTTCTATTGTATCCTCAAAACCACTTGTAAGTGTTCCTAGCTCTTGCATTTTCGTTTATAGGCTTTTATAGCCAAAAGTCAAGCGTTTTACGGAAAACGCCTTGACTTTCGGTTAAGACCATTATGGTCCAACCATTGTTTGTAACGAACATGGCTAAGTGATCATAATAAGGTAGGTGTTAGTCCTCATAAAGGATACCTCCTAAAGATCACGTTTGCTAGACTAATTGACGGGTCAAAGTTATTATATTAAAAAGTCAAACAGGTCATTTTTCGGAAATGTTATAATTTGATCTTATATATGTCATGAAACCTATTTTGACACTTAAACAAGTTGGTAATAATTATTAGAACATGTAAGAACATGTTCGGCTTGTCAATTTCAGTTCTATGGTCGGTTCGCAACCGAAAGACGCGAAGGTTGACTTCTGCTTTGACTTTCGATTCTGACCCGATTTAGATTAGTTAGCTACTGATCTAAAGTTGCATTATGAGCGTAATATAATGTAGCATAACCCTCTGAGGTTATATTACATGATCATAATCAGAATCTGAGAGTATGCGCAAGTTCCGAAATTATGCTATTTTGACTAAAATCCCTTTTTGCATAAAAGAGGTTTTAGCGATTAACTTGAAAATGAGTTTCCTAGTGATGTAATATTATAAGTAGGACTATTTGGGATGTCAAATCAGATTATAGACCGAGTTTATGAGCAAGTCCTTGTATTTTGTCAATAAATGACGATAAAGCCCTTGTGGCTTATAAAATGGTTTTAATCACATCTTTTCAAAGTAAATCTTTTACCTACTGGTATGTTATATTAAATAACATATCTAAGACATATTAATCCAACCTTAACATCGGTTTTCATTAAACATCACAGGAATCGTCATTTTACGACATAAGCGCCGTTTCGGCGCATAGTATGGTTTTAAACCATATTTATTAACCAAGACTTGTTACCTACTGATTTTAAAACTTATTTTAAATATTTTTACAGTAGATACATAATACAAACTCAGAATCCCTAATAATTTATGAACTATGTGTAAAATGACCAAAATGCCCTTCGGTGCATAATTTGGTCATAAAAGATAAAATTACACATATAATTAATATCCTACTGATATTATATCATAAATAAGTTATTTTTTCAGAATACTTACATGTATAACATTAAATTATACTCCAGTTCCTTTCATAAAAGTATGAAATTACCAAAATGCCCTTATGAGGCATAGTTTCATTTTAAAACCTTAACGGGCATATAAGTTGATATCCTAATGATATCACAACTTATTTAAAGTATAATGGCATATAGAACTTGTCCATGACTTATCCGGTTACCCGATGTCGTTGATATGCGTACGGTTAAGCATATGTAACTAGTTTACGAAAATTAACCGAAACGGGTCTAATCTTGTCATTTATGTCTCAAAATCCCGAATGTTTATAGTTTATCCATATTACACAAGTCAAGATACTTCTTGGGATTAAACTACATTCTATCCAATCATCGTTTAATCTAGCGTTATACGTTTTGATCAAGTACGCTAGTCTGTCTAAGTCTATGACTTAAATAAGACCGTTAATATTTAATTGGTTAGCTTATGCCATAATCCAGACTAGAGACTTGTCGGTAAATACTATCTGCACTTAGTACTTTTGTGTACGACTGAGTTAATAAATCTTGCGTTAAATGAAGAATAGCTCAGGTAAATACCCTCGACTTATTTCCCCTATACGGGCTTGGGTTACGGTAAATTATTACCGCTTGGTCGGGAAATGGGATCAATCGAATGCCGGATTGTGGCTAGTAAATCCGTATATTTGTTTTAATCATTTTGTTTAAACACTTAAACATCGAGGGTTAACTACCGTGTCCTGGATATCCTCGGCTCATTACAATAGATAATGGCCATGACCTTAGCGCGGGTGTAGGCATACACCCGATAGACGCTCAAAATGCATTACCCACAAGGTTGGGAAGAAATGACTCCTTCGTGAGTCCAAAGTGGTGTGTACGTTAATCATGTCTCGGTCTCCGTACTGGGCCCTGTATGTATGGACAAACATGTGAATCTGTTAACAAGGTTGGACGGTCAACTTTCCCAAGTTATAAAAGATTTTGTGCTGATACACACTTAAAACGTATTTTAAATGCTTTCAAAATGAGCCAGTTGGGTGTATTTACCATCGAAAGCTGATGTATTTTCAAAAGACTAAGCTTGCAGGTACAATACGAAAATAGGCTGGAAGTGCTCGGTAGTGATAGAGGATCTTGCAAATCCTAGATCTGCCCAAAGTCTGTTTTACATTCTTTCTTTTGTACAATTTATGATCCGCTTGTGATCTTTTATTACGAGCCTGTATATTATTTTGTATTTTGAACATTTGGTTTGTAATAGTAATTTAAATCCAAGACTTCCATTGTGTTGTGTTTAATTGTCTATGATGTTATCAACTTACGTCATGATATTCCCCACCCAGGCCCACCGGTGTTTGGATTGGCTGTGGAAAAGCCGGGGTGTGACACCGTGACCCGAGGTAATTAGATTTTGCCACTCATTTTAACTTAGTGATATCCGTGTGGTTTCCGCATAGTATATATGGTTATATATGTTTAATAAAAATAATAATAAATGAAATGTATGAGCGAAACCCAAACCGCCCACCCACTACCCTTAGCCCACATCATGACCAAGCCCAAATCGCACCTAGCCTATATTTCTTGGGTGTGCATATTCATGTATATGCGTACAAGTGTTTTGTGTTTTGAGAATACAAAAAAAAGCCTACTCTTCCCTTGGTGATTCACAGCAACAGCCCCCTACCATCGCACTCCTTCCTCCTCGGAGCTCTCTCTGGTTCGAACTATCTCTCTTTCATATCTCCTCTTGGTTAGTATGTGTTCCTTCTTTGTTTTCGGTTTGTAGTGTTCATACATGGCTGCTTTTTCTATTTATCATGAACCCTTGATGTTTATATGATGGTTACTTGTGAACTAGGGTTGTTAGAGATCATGTTAATTATGGTTTTGTTGGTATGAATGCTAGTTTAGTAACGAGGGTTTGAATGTTAACCATATGTTGATGATTTCTCATATTATTGAATTGCTAAATCTGATGCTTTTCGATGGGTATGATCTTATTTGATGATCTAGAGTTCATGTGAGTTAAGTATAATGTTTTGCAAATTCCGAATATGTTTGTATAGACAAATGCATGTGGATTAGCGTTTATATGGTTAATGAGTTTGATGTTGAGCCAGTTAAATATAGAATAAACCACTTGTGACCCGCTGTGATTAGTGTTAAGCATCGGGGGTTCGTTAGATAATCGGTTGCAGGTTCGGGAAACGGAAACAACAAGCTGTCTGACAGTTACAGCCGACTTTAATCGGCTGAAACTAGCTCATAATATAACAAAAACTAGATTTTCTTGAGTCTATAATGTGGTATTTCGAATTAAGCTTCTAACGCACTGGAATTATAATTTTTGGACGTCATTTGATATTTTAAATAAATTATTTCGTTTTAGCAATTAAAGCTGCGTTTTTCTGCAGATATCATTCGTTATGTTTTAAATAATAACTTGGTAAATATTTAGAGTTAGATTATGAAATTTATACTGTAGATACCTTTATGTGTTTATGCAAACCTTCAACTATAATTAGGTCAATCAGATAACTGAGGATTTTTAAATAATTTTTTTCTTGAGTTGCAATCAGAAAGTGATGAATTTGATTGTTTCTTAGTAAATGATTTTTATTAAATTTTTGGTAAAGAGCTAGACTCTAAAAACTTAGCACAAGGTCAACCCCTTTGAGGGGCACGTCGCATAAATATATCATAATTTTTTCAACTTTGTAAGTATGTTAAACGAGCTTCCCAAAATAGCATGTTTTCAATGATTTTAGCTATGTATGATTTTAAGTTGTTAAGTGACGAATTTGCTACTTTTAGTGTGCGTGCGTGCATGGTAATCGTATAACTGATGAATGGCATGTTGTAGTGTACATTATGAACCTATGCTTGAAACTACTTGGTAATACGTTGTGACAACTTGTACACATGTTAATTGCTAGATACGTGTAGGATTTGCATGAATTACATGAACGACCCCTAATATTCTTCGTAACCATAATAGGATGTGGTTGACCATACCAGCTCGCATAATTTAATCTGCCGAGCTAATCTAAGGTGAGTTCACAAACCTTTATTAGAAGCATGCGTCCTTGGTTTGGAACAACACACTATTTTCCCTGGTTTGAGAAATACATACGGTACCCCTGGATTGGGGCTACACGCGCGTTCTTGGATTGGAACCACTGAAACAAACTTTCCACTGGAGGTGGATCACATTATCCCTGGATTGGGACCGCCTTATATTCCTGGTTTGGAATACTACTAAATAAATACCACAGTCTATATTTCATGTCTTTAGCGGACCAAATGAACTCTATCTGATAGTCCCCACACATTATATTCAGATTAGTCGTCGAGGTTTGGCGAACGGAATATTAATTGATAGCGCTATTAGGTGACCTCACACCGTGCTGGGAAGGGCGGGCGTGAGCTTTGCCTTGGCAACTGGTCAATGATGATAGACATTGACACGGAGCACAAACAACTACAACAGTCAAGTTTCGGTACCACACGGTTTAGTAGCTTAATGATGGGGTAGCTTCCCATGACATGTTTTGTAAACTAATATATTTAAACGAATGTACTTTTACAATTAAACTGAAACTGTGAACTCGCCAACTTTTTGTTGACACACTATTGCATGCTTTGCAGGTCAGTAGGTACAACTTTGGACGAGCGTTGCAATCGGCTGGAATGTGTGGTCCATAAAGCCTTATGTTTTGTGTATTTATTAAACTTGTGGTTTTAAGGTGTGATGGATTTTACTTTATTTTCCGCTGCAACATAAGCTGTGTTTTGGAATTTTAAACATTGCCACTAATCGTGTTGATTGTGATGATTTTACAACTTTAATAATTGGTTCACCATCATTAGTGGCTGGATCCTAGTCAGTCGCACCCCTCGCGGTAAAACTACGCATGTGGATTTTGAGGGTGTGACACTACCCGCCAAGATCTTCGACACAAACTTATCCTAGATCCAATGTCTTTTAGGATCAAGGATTCTCAGGGAGACAACCACTGAGAAGCTCAGAAATCCATGATGGGGATTTCATCCCCATGTAGACTATTGCTTCCTTAGGCTCCACTATACACTTCTGGAATACCACCTTTATGTCAAACAAGAGGTAACGATTTTCATAATACATCTATGGACACTAACTATGGTTTTATGCAGGATGCAGGGATCAGTCAGGCCATTGCCAGGGAATTTCAAAAGCTCAAGGATATGATATCTAGTGTCTTAGGAATAGTCAAGCCTATTCTAGAAATCTCGGATGGAAGCCCCAAAATATCTCATTTTGCACCACAATATACAGTGCATAGATACCTAAACGCTTCCAAGCACCCAACATGAAGTTATATGACGGTACAACCGATCCAGAAGAGCATGTGGCACAATACAGGGAAAGGATGAAGATAAACCCCATCCCTGAAAGGTTGAAAGAAGCTTGCCTATGCAAAGGCTTTGGATCCACACTCACTGGATCAACATTAAAATGGTTGCTAAGTCTTCTTCCCTATTCCATTACTTCATTTTCACACTTAATTAACCTGTTTAATAACCAATTTTTCTATAGTAGAACGTTTGAGAGGTTAATTAGTGACTTGTATAGAATAACCTAGGCTCGTGACGAGTCCTTAAGGGATTATGTCACTAAATTTAGAAGAGAATCCTTAGAGATCCCAAATCTAGATGTTGCAACTGCTGTTGAGGCATTTAAAATGGGATTGCAAAAGGATTCTCCCTTTTACAGTGACCTTGTCTTGACCCCTTGTGGGAATTTGGATGAAGTTAGAAACTGGGTATTGAGATTCATTAAACTAGAGGATGTCAAGAGAATTCAAGACAAGCTTGGTGGTTCTTCCAAGCTCGAATACAATGACAAGAAGTAAGGATCTTTCAACAAGAATAACAGATCCAAGCCATACTCGAAACCTGATAATCAAAATGTCCACACGATGGAACAAGATGAAGACGAGGAAGAATATCCCATGATATCTGAATATTGTTTCTCTGTCGATAATAGTGAACTAATGCTTGATTTGTAGAACTTAGGTGGGAAGGCTAGGTGGCCAAGGAAAAATGAGAAGTTAAATTTCTTCAAAGATAAGTTCAAGTGGTGTGCATACCATGAGGATTTTGGGCATTTGATGTCACACCCCGACCCGCAGCGGAATAAGAGTCGGGGCATAATTGGGTTATCACCAAAGCTCATGACATTTACTAATATGTTTCATATTTAACAAAGTCAAAGTTACATTTCCAAATATCCAAACATGTTCATACAATACAAAGAAAATAAACCAATCATAACAATCCCAACTCTAAATCATTTTATTCTTCTAGTCCAATCCTATGTGTTCCTAGCTGCTGCTGATTCACCTGTATCATGTGTAAAAATGGGGGTTTTGGGTCAACATAAGTTGGCGAGTGGACCTTATTAGATAAACATTTATTAATGAATTACTTGTTAGTTTATCATTGAAAAATTGTGCATAATCATAAATGAGCAAATGTAAATAGTCAAGCAGTGGCAAATAGCAATCACAACTATAACATACAATAACATATGATAGCATACATGAACATACCAACATCATACAATAAATAACATAAATGAAACTGTGCGATCAAGGCTCAATCAAACGGAGCCGATCGTATTGCATGTACTGAAAATGTAAATTGTCTGTGCGATCAAGGCTCAATCAAACGGAGCCGGTCGTATTGCATGTACTGAAAATGTAAAATGTCTGTGCGATCAAGGCTCAATCAAACGGAGCCGATCGTATGTGGGCACGCCAGGTTCAACCTCATAATGAAATGGGGAACATGCTCAACGCTCATAATGTAATGGGGAGCGGCGGCCTATGAAATTGCATGTACTGAAAATAATAAATTGCATCCAACAATAACTACACAACAGTTGAAACAAACTGAATACACATGTTCATGATATGATGTATGCACAATGGTTTAATTATAATATATATATAACAAGACACATGATACACCCCAAAACGTGATTAAAACGGGGAATTTGTAAAGATTCACTCACATTGGGTGCGTTGGATTGGAGATGGTGAGATGCGCAAGAATTAGATGAGCGGAACAACGAGAAATACTAACCTAAATAATAACGGAAAAATATATTAAATGAGTGGATTTTATTAAGGATTTTAATGAAATTTTTAGATATATTTTCGTGAGTTCAAGGCTATTTTCTATCTTTAAAAATGTTATTTTTAAGTATTTTTAATTGATTTTTAAATTAAATTAAATAAATAAAAATATAAAAAAATTGTTTATTTAGCGTTGACCGTTGACCGTTGACTTGTTGACCGGTTCGGTCAGCGAATTAGTTTGCGCCGGGTGAGGCTCGAACCCGAGACCTCCCGTACGCGTGCACGCAGCTCTACCAACTGAGCTCGTGTCTAACCCGAAATAATCTTGTTTTTAATTATATTTATATACTTATTCAGTTTAACCGAAATTCTTTTAATTGGAAAAACATTTTAATTCAACAAACCGGTGCCAGTGACGGGTTTCGAACGCGCGACGTGTGACTTAATGTTGCACACAATCCACCGCTGGACTGTGTGTCTAACCTGGTTATTATCTCGGTTTTTATTATACTTAACAACTATCTGAGTTAACCCGGTTTAGTTTTTAAACAAAAAGGCATTTTATTACATAAGGAGTGCGTGTAGCAGGGATCGAACTCGGGACGTGTATGTTTTTTGTTTGCACACAGTCCACCGCTGGACTGTGTGTCTAACCCGTTTATAATTCCGATTTTAATTAATCTTATGTCATCTCTGAACTCGTCTTCTTCATTTCAAACACAGACATCAATCAAAGCAACTGATACGCGATTAATTTAGTTAATGAACAAGATGAACAATTTGAAAGCATTGAACCGAAAAGTTTGGGGAAAGAAAATACCGAACAGATCGTCTTCTTCAGAGAATCGGCGAAGCTCGTCGGCTCTGTTTTGGAACCTTCGGCTGTGAGAATCAACTAATAGGTTTAAGGGATTAGATGTGAAATTGAACTAATGAGTATTGATTATCAGCATGTTTGAATGAGCATACCGGTAATCAGCGAGTTTCCGACAAATCCAGGATTTTTCCGGTGAAAACAGAAAGTCCAGCAATGTCGTCTGTGGTTGATTATGAGTGATGGGTTAATGTTAGTAAGGTTCTAACAATTGATTGAAACAGTAAAGTCGAGGTATTTTACCGGTTTGAGGATGAATACGGTTTTCCGGCGACTTTTGCAGAAAATTCCGGCGAGTTGATTTAGACGTTCTGACGGTCTGAAAATGTGACGAGAGTGAAATGGAGTATTGGTATGACGTTTCTGAGTCGCGAGAGTGGTCTTGAATTGAAGTAATCTGGACTTGATTATTTTTCAGTTATAAAAACCGATAATGATGAGACTTGATGCTCAATCAATTCCGACTTGATTAAAAATCATCGGTGCATCGGTTATAAACTGAATGTGCTAATAAACAAGCGATTTGACGATTGATTTGCCGATTTCCGTTTTTCAGTTAACGCAACCGGTTTAACCGAGTTTGTGTATAAATCTCATTTGTTTCCTAGAGATAACAGAAAACACAAAGTGGCGGAGTGGTGATGTGAGTGTGTGTTAAGTCGTTGGATCCAGTTCCGGCTGACTCGGGTTCGAGTCCCGGCAGCAACATATTTTTTTATTTATTTTGTTTTAACTTTTTATCAAATATAATTTTTATAGTTTAGTTTATTTATTAATTATGTATCATTTTAAATCAAAATAATCATAAATATTCAACGTGACTTTTGTAAATTGATATTCGATTACAAAACGGAGCGGGTTTTGGAAACCCGTTTTTGACAAATGTTACATTTGACAGACAAATGCGTAGCATTGAGGCGAGAAATTGGCTATCTTCTCAGTAAGGGGCACTTGAAAGAATTGCTGGGTAGAAAGAAATTAAGGACCCAGGATTGTGAGAATGTTCCAAAAAGAGTTGCTCCACCCCTAGTTGACGCATAAGTGATTAACTTCATTTCAGGAGGGTCAGACATTTGTGGCACTTCCTTCTCGGCAGCTAAGAGATATGCAGAGGAACTAAATCGCAGAATGGTGATAGACCCATCAGGACTTCCACGTTAATGGATCAGAAAATAATATCCTTTGACGAGGAGGACAGGTCAGCATCCAAGATCCTCACCATGACGGTCTAGTCATAACAATATTTGTTGATGTAGATGTCTATAACCTACGTCTTAGGGTCATGTCGTGTATGTAATAAGGCTTCGTTGTTAGATTTTATGGCTTTGATGTATGTAACAGGCCACTTCTTATGATGTGTATAACTCGTATGAAGTGGCAAGGCAACTCGCATGAAGTGTGCATGTCTATAAATAGGCGAGTTGTGGTCTTGAGTCATAAGCTGTTTTGGTAGACAGTGAAGGCGAAACCCTGTCCAGTTTGTCTCAGATTTGTAACACGTTGATCAATATTAATGAAACTTAGCATTTAAACAATAATGATCATATCGTCAATAGTTAATCATGAATTCCACACAATTGACTAGATTTCAAGTTAGGTGCTATGCTTATTTGGATGAGACGATCCTACAAGTGGTTTCAGAGCCACGGAGGCCTGATTTGAAGACGAATGATTAAGATTCAGCCTTTGAAGACTTCTTATTCTACTCATTCTTCTTATTTTTGACTTTTAAACAAATTCATGGACAAAATGGACTAATTTCTTAGTATAATATGTAAAAACCAGTTTAGATAAACCCTTGAAAGAATCAGAGCTAAAAACAACTGAAATCATGTCGAAAATTGCAAAAACGTGAAATTTTAAGCACACTTCACATGATTTGAACCCACACTTCGCATGAAGTAACCTTCCACTTCACACGAAGTGACCATTGTTTTACCATTTCGCACGAAGTGAACATCAGATCGTAAAAAGTGAGTTAAATATGTGTTTTTGAAACAATTCCAGTCCAATTCGTCTGAAGTGTCACTCCGCACAAACCCCACTTCGCACAAAACTAATCTTTGTTCAAATTTCCCACATAAATGGAGAACCAATTCTTTAACGCATTTGCTTCATCCGCTGTTTCGATCGCAGCCGCCCAAACCTTAAACTTGGATAATGGAATGGGCACGATTACCAAGTCACCGAAATTGATGTATCTTAAAGATTATAAGGGATGGCATGAAAGATTTACGAATTGGGTTCAAGCAAACTATCTCGACTGTTGGTACGCGATAGAGGAAGGGTATAAGATTTCGACGGGAGAAAATAGTTTGGAGAAAGGAATAATGCAGTATAATGAACAAGAAAATGCTTTATTCTCTTGTGAAAAGAAGATGATGAATATCTTATAACAGGCGATTAAAGAAGATATTTTCACGCTTTTACAGCATGAAGATTACGCCAATCCATCTGGAATGTACTCAAGGTTAAATTTCAAGGACGTGCACAAATGATTAAGAGCAAGCAAGCACCGTTGAAGAAAGAATTCAATATCATTCATTAAAGGGCGAGTCAATGAAACAGATGATTGAGAGGTATTGTCACCTCGTAGTTGAAATGAAACGGTTGGGGGAAACGAAGATAACGAAGAGCTGTTAGACAAGTTAGCTGATGCACTACCAAAGGGCGAATGGTCAACCTATCTCATGATTTTAAAGAACAGTCCTGACTAAAACAACACATTGAGTCTTGCAAAATTTATTGAGAACCTTTAAGGTCACGAATTGGATCTACAAAAGATGTCAAAATCCAGAAGTGCACATGCACAACAATGCGTTAATATGTACTTTAAAGGAAATACCACTGCGAATAACCAAAGCCCGAATATTCAAATGGCTTTTAGTGCTAACAACTCGTCAAATAATTCAAGTAGTAGTACGAGTTTACCTCATTCTCGAGCTATGATCCAAATACTCCTAGTACTCCATAGTCGTCCCAGAGCTCTAACAACTACAACAGTAGCCAGAACAACAATTCAAATCAAAATCAGAGGGTTCTTCAGTTCAATATTGTTGTAAACTTGACAAATGCACAAGACTTCACCGAAAATACAGCTAAGCAACATATGGCTCTAATCGCATCCGTTCTTGAATCTTATGAGAGCCTTGTAGCCGATAAGATCGGGAATCCTGACATGACAAAGAGGATTATGATCAAATCGACTCTGAAGAACTTGAATTAATAGACATCAAATGGTGTATGGCCAGTATAGTTAGAAGAGCTCAGCGCTTTATGAAAATTACAAGGCATAACAGTTTGGGAGGACCAGATGGTAAGCTGGGATTTGATAAAGCAAAGGTGACATGATTTAAATGCCGAGAGAATGGTCATTTTAAGCGTGAGTGCCCGAACCAAGAAGTCCAGGGTAATCACAAGCCATTTGCTGATGATTACTACAAGAAAGCGATCTATCATAAGACTTCTCCTCCTCAAAGTTCATCAAAGCTTATCGCTATTGAGGATGGTTTTGCAAAAGCTAACAAAGCACTCGTGGTAACTCAAGTGGATGAGGGATTTAATTGGAATAACTATATTCCTAAGAATGAGAGTTTGGAATTGCTGGCTAAGATAAGAAAAGAACCAGTGTTTGATGAGGTTGTCGAGGAAAGTTTGAATAAATAATGAGGTTGTGTTTGATGAAACGCCTGATAATAGTGCTGAAGAGTGTGCTAAAGCGATTTATTATGAACATTGTGCTGTGGAAGACATATTTCATCATGCTTTTAAATTCGTGATTCCTCCTGTTGTTTATAATTCTTTTGCAGGTTTCTTTGGAGGTTCAAGCCAATACCAATGTGTGCCAAAGATAGAAGAATCCAAGAAGCCAGTGGAAGAAATTATTGATGTCACAAGGGATATGAACAATGAAAATCTGAAAGAAATAGCTGACAAAGCCATGATGGCTCAGTTACAAGAGGTAGTTCCTGAGGAGAGTCAAGAAGTGAAAGAGTTGGTTAATGATTTGATTAAAGAAGAGGTTAAGGTTGTAATCAAAGAAGTTGAGAAACGATGCATGAAATGCCTGGAGCCGTGCAAGGAATGTTCAGAAAGCATTTAAAATTTAAAGAACTAGAAAACCAGACTGATAACTTCTCAAGTGACTTAAGAGACACCAAAGTTACTTATGATAAACTAAGTAAATCAACCAAACAATTTCAACACGTCAGTAAAGAGGACATGGCAATAAAATCAATGCTAAAAGCTACAGTAATGGATAAACAAATGGCAATTATTATCCACATAGACACCATTTCTAAACTTAAAACTAAACTTGAAGCCATAAAGATTGAGTCTGACCAAGTCAACAAATTGTTGATTAGTTACTTAACATCATCATATGTGATTGATCATATTCTTCCATAACAAATTGAGAAAACCAATCAGGAAGAAAATGAATCTGAAAATCAAAACAAAAGTATGGGTTATAATAAGTGTCCACCCTCAATTTGGAACAATTATGCTAAAAAGTACCCAAATGGGGTGGAAAATGCGCTCAATTTAAAGCTAAAAAATGAACAAAAAGAATACGAGCTGCAAGAAAACGTTGATGTGACTTATGAATGTGAGTCAGATGTTGTGAAAAACAATGTTGAAAATGTTTTAGGAAATGAATCTAATAGCACTAATTTTGAAAGTGCTGAGTCAAAATTGGAAAATTTTGAAACAAGTTCTCATTCTAAAAATGAAGAAAGTTTTCATAAACTTACATTTCAACATCAGAAAACAGTCTGAATGATGATACTATTGTGGTAGTCTACAAAATGAATGGATCAGACAAACTGTATACTGATGAGGAATTTCCGATTCAGAACATGAATTTGATAGAGTTGATAAATTGTTCAAGTTAGTCGAAGTTAGTCTTGGATCTTGAAAGCAAAATTCAGCTTATTCAAAACCAAAGAAAGTTTATAATAATTACCATCGAAAGGGAAGGGATTATCCTGAGAACAAAAGAAATGGTTTGGGTTTTGACAAGAAGAAAAATAATAACAGGTTTCAAAAACCAGATTACAAAAAGAAAATTGAATATGTTTTCGGAACAAGCACGGTTAATGAGAAAAAAAGTCTGACTAAAGAACAATCAAATGATGAATTTTATGCAGAAAAGAAATGCCGTGAATAGGCTTTGGGTTCATCTGATGAAAATGATAACAAGACATGCTACAAATGCCACAAAGTCAGGCATATTGCACGACGATGTTCTCAAAACAACCCAAAACCTGCTTATTGCATGAAGAAGTTTACAGAAGACGTGAAACAAAAAACCCTGAGTTTGTACCTACATAGATCTTAAAAAGAAATAATGAATCCAACAAAGACATGAAACCAACAATTTTAAATGCTTCAAACTTTGAAATTGGTGAATCTTCAACTAAGAACAAACAAAAGGATTCAAAATTCTATCATAAAAAGGCATTTTTGAAAACACAAACTTGGGTGGTTAAGTCTAAACCATCTTCTACAGATGTGAAAACAACTCCTATTCCAACAAAATCGAAAGTTAAACCTGAGTCAAAGGTTGGACAAGATGTTGCAGTCAAAGATAAAACTGTTAGTGGACCAAAGATTGATATCCCAAACCCACCCAAGACCGAGAAGCCTTGGGTTTCATTGTTTAAATAACATCTTAATTACATGTGTAGGGGCTCCCGTGGTTAACCATTTCTAAGTGGATAATGGACAGTTGAGCTTCTCGGCACATGACAGGAGTGCTAGCCTTGCTCTAAGGTGTTAAATCAATACTTGGAGGCTATGTAGGGTTTGCGGGTACTCAAGGAGGAAGAATAATCAGAGAGGGAATACTCACGAATGGTGTGGTATCTTTTGACAAAGTCAACTACATCGCCGGATATAGAATAACTTGCTAAGCATTTCATATATTTGTGATAAGAAGTTTAACTCACTTTATGTATAAAGAATTCCTAATTCTGAAGCCGGGATTCAAAATTCCCGAGTAGTGATCTGTTGGTGCATAATGTCTATTGCCTACGTCTTAGGGTTGTGTCTGTGTTTTATAATAGGGCGAAAATGTTAGATTTTATGATGTTTGTATTTAACTTTGCACGGGTAAAGTCTACTTTTGCATGAAGGTAAATTACCTTTGTGCGAAGATAAACTACCTCGCACAAGGTAACATGTCAATATATAGTTTGTGTGAGGTTTTAGTAGATAGAACTTTTGCGACTAAGATGGCGAAGCTCTATCGGATTTCCTGATCATTTGTAACTATTAAACATTGAATGAAATTAGTTATTTGATGAAATAATCTTGTTAATTGTCACTAATTCATATGAATTCCGTGCGTATGGACTAGATACTCAAATTAGGACCTTCGCTATTGGACAAAACGATCCTACAAGTGGTATCAGAGGCCATGGAGCCTGATTTGAAGATAATTCTGATCATTTGTAACTGTTAAACATTGAATGAAATTAGTTAATTGATGAAATAATCTTGTTAATTGTCATTAATTCATATGAATTCTACGCGTATGGACTGGATACTCAAATTAGGACCTTTGCTATTGGACAAAACGATCCTACAAGTGGTATCAGAGCTTAGGGAGCCTGATTTGAAGATAATTGTTCAAGATTAAGCCTAGAAGGCTTCTTATTCTACTCATTCTTCACTTTTTAAAATGAATCCATGGTCAAAATGAACTGATTTTCAAGTATAAATACGTAAAAAGATGTTTAGATAAACTCTTGAGAAATCAAAGCTGAAAACAAACGAATTGATGTTGAAAACTGCAAAAAATATCAAATTTTGAACCTACCTTCGCACGAAGGTGAACCTATCTTTGCACAAACATAATTTTACCTTCACACGAAGATAAAAATTTGTAAAGGTTTAAAATTATTTACCTTCGCACGAAGATAAATCTATCTTCTCACGAAGATAAATCAAGTTCTGACATTTTTACTTCTCTCAACCCAAAATCTTAATCGTTTTAGCATTTAACGTTGGTTCAGGCTAATGAATGGAGAATGAATTTTACAACGCGTTTGCCATGTCAACTGTTAATGTATCAGCTGCAGCCTCATAGAATCTAATTTTGGAGAATGAATTGGGGATAGTGGTGAAACCACCAAAGTTGATGAATTTGGAGGATTATGACAATTGGAGTACACGTTTTGTTAACTGGGTACAAGCGAACCATTTTAACTTCTGGTTTGCTATAGAAGAAAAATATACCACACCAATTAGGGAAAATGAATTGGAGAAGACGTTGACTCATTTCACACCGGCAGAAAAAGAAAAATTCGTCAATGAGAAGAAAATGATGAGCATATTGCAACAATTAATCAAAGAAGATATCTTAGCATTGCTGCAACATGATGATAACTCACAATCATTATGGAATGCATTAAGGTTGAAGTTCCAGGGAAGTTCACAGATGAGGAAGAGCAAAAAGGCACTGCTTAGAAAGTGGTTCAATATTTTCAACCTCTTGAAAGGTGAAACTATGAAGCAGTTGATCGAACGTTATTGTCACCTAGTTGTTCAAATGAAGAGGTTAGGAATTCAGAAAACAAATGAGGAGTTAGTCGACAATTTGGCAGATGCTTTACCTGAGGGAGAATGGACTACGTACTTGACAATTCTGAAAAATGGCGCAGAGTATAGTGGTTACAGCTTATCAAAGTTCATAGAAAAACTTGAAGGTCATGAACTAGAAATGCAGAAGTTGGCCAAATCAAAAGGTGCTCAAATGCAACAAGATGTAAATCTTTACTTTAAAGGCAGTTTTGTTGGTATTCAAAGTCCAAAAGTACAAACAGCCTTCAGTGCTGATAGTTCTGCAAGTCCATCTTCTAATTAATCCGGCTTCAATCATTATCCAGCTTTGAACCAAATTCACCCAAAACACCTCGGTCTTCACAGAGCTAAAACAGTTTCCAAAGTCAACAATCTGGTCAATCAAACTCAAACCAGAGGCTTTTACAGTGTAACATAGCCGTGAATCTCCAAAACGCACAAGATTTTAATGAACAACGCATGTCATTGCTCACATCTGTTCTTGAATCTTACGGAAGCCTGGTTGTTTGGAAGATAGGAAATCTAGATATGACCAAGGAAGATTATGATCAGATAGATTCAGAAGAATTAGAGCTTATTGACATCAAATGGTGCATGGCTTCTATAGTTTGAAGAGCTCATAAATTAATGGAGATTATGGGCAGAAATAGTTTCAGAGATTTGGATGGGAAGCTTGGATTCGATAAATCAAAAGTTACATGTTTCAGATGCAGAGAGAAAGGACATTTCAAACGGGAATGTACTAACCGAGAAGTCAACAATAATCAAAGTCCTTTTGGTGATGATTACTACAAGAAAGCTATCTATCATAAACCGTCACCACCATAATCAAATTCAAGGATGATTCAAATAGAAGACGCTTCATCTAGTGCTAAAGACAAAGCTTTAGTAGTCGCCCAAGAAGACGAATGATTTAACTGGAGCAAGTATATTTCTAAAAATGAAAGTCTCGCACTTCTTGCAGAGATAATTGAAGAGCCTGAACATGAACAAAAAGATTATTCTGTAGCAGTATTCTATGAAGCTCTTGAGGAAGCTGTTCTTGAAGGATATATTCATGAACAACATGTTGAAGAAGAGAATATATTGCATAATGCTTTTAGAAATCTGATTCCACCTAATTTGTTTCCATCTTTTGCAGGATATTTTGATTCAAGTTATCAAGTGCAAGTAGAAGATGAATCAAAGTCTGAATGTGTGGAATTGATAGATGTGAAGAAAGAGATGAATGCTGAGAACTTGATAGAGATTGCAAACAAAGCAATTATGGCAAACCTTAAAGAGGTAGTTTCGTATGAATTCAAGGAAGAGTCTGTGACTGAATTTGTCAAAGAGTCGGTAAAGGAGGTTGTCAAAGTTCAGGTTGTTGAGGTTGAAAAACCATGCAAGAGATGCCAAGAACCTTGCAAGGAATGTGTCAAGAAAGACAAAAACTATTCTGAACTGAAAAAACTTCAGAAATTTGTCGAGTGATTATAACGAAACTAAACAAGCTTATGAAAATTATCTAAAGCAATTAAACAATATGAAAAGGTTAACTGTGAAGATAGTGCAACTTTGTCGATGCTTAAAGCAACTATTATGGACAAACAAATGGCAGTCAACATTCATCTTAATAAAATTGTTGAATTGAAGAATGAGCTTGAAAAAATGAAAATTGAAACGGAAAGGGTTAACAAATTGTTAATCAGTTATTCCACCAGTTCATATGTCATTGATCACATTCTTCCGAAAATTGAAAAGGAAAAAATGATAAGAACGGTAAGAACATAAGTGTTGGTTAGAACCATGTTCCACCACCCATGTGGGAAAGCTACGCTAGAAAGAAACCATCAGGGTGGAAAAGGAACTCAATCTAAATTATAGAACAGAAAAGAAAAATGAGTTGCCTATGAACATTGATGTAACATATACTAAATCAGACAATGACTATGAATCTGATGTGGTTAAAATAGTGGTTGAAAAAGTTTTGGGAAGTGAAAGTAATAATACAGAGTATGAAAGGGCTGAGTCGGACTTGGAGAAAACTAGCTCAAGTTTACCTTCTGAAAATGAGGAGAGCTTTCGCAAGAATTATCTTGATAAATCAGATTCTAGTTCAGATTGATCCAACATTTGTTGCTTATACCATGAAAGGATCGGACAAACTATATTCTGATCAAGAATTTCTGATTCTGAATGTGAATCTTGGGAAAGTAGAATAAGTGTTTAAGCTAACAGAAATCAATCTTTCTGAAGTGGAAAATTTGAACAAGTCTTAATACTCTAAACCCAAAAGTTTCGGAAAAATGATCGCAAAGGTAAAAATTATCCTAAAAACAAGCGTAAAGGGTTGGGGTATGTTAAGAAGGAAAATGATAAGTTTCAAAAATCAAATTTTCAAAAGAAAGTAAACTTTGTGTTTGGTTCAAGCACGGTAAGTGAAAAAGAAAGGTTGGGAAAGGAACTTGGAAATGTAACAAAGTTGGGCATATTGCTCGGCATTGTACTCAAAGCAACTCAAAATCTGTTTACAACGCAAAGAAATTCACAGAAGATGTGAGAAAAAGAAACCTGAGTTTGTTCCAAAACAGATATTAAAAACAAATAATTCTAAATGTTTCAAAATCTTAAATTGGTGAAACTTCAACCAAAACCGAACAAAAGGATTCAAAATTTTATTCGAAAAAGGCAATTCTTAAAACACAAACTTGGGTGGTTAAAACCAAAACTTCTTCTGTAGAAATCAAAACAGCTGTTAAATATAACATTAAACAGGATGTTAAGCCAAAGTTCCACTGTTTGATATTCCGAACCCACCCAAGATCGAGAAGGCTTAGGTTCACTGTTTAAGTAATTGCTTAATTACATGTGCAGGGGCTCCCAAGGTCAATCATATCAAAATGTATAATGGACAGTGGAGCTTCTCGTCACATTATAGGAATGTTGGCCTTACTCTATGATGATTGAGCTAAAATCGAATAACGAAGCACTTGACGATGAGAGATGGATAAATTCAATGTAGGAGGAGCTGCAACAATGCAAAAAGCTTGGTGTTTGGAAGCTTGTTGACCTACCGGCTAATCACAAAGCTATTGCTACTAAATGGGTCTTCAAGTGCAAAAGAGATGATCGAGGGGTAATTGTGCGCAATAAAGCTCGACTGGTTGTCAAAGGTTTTCATTAGCAAGAAGGCATTGATTATACAGAGTTCTATTATCTGGTCGCAAGACTAGAAGCAATCAGCATATTTCTAGTGATTGCATCATGGAAAGGTTTTAAAGTGTACCAGTTGGATGTCAAATCAGCTTCCCTTTATGGAAAGTAAAGGAAGAAGTGCATGTTGGACAACCACCGGGGTTTGTTGAACCAGTGCATAAAGACAAGGTTTACTTACTTGATAAGGCGTTATACGTTGCATCAAGCCCCGAGAGCCTAGTATGAGACACTTTCTCAGCACTTGTTAAACAACGACTTTACAACATGCACGGTTGATAGCATACTCTTCATACGGGAAGTGAAAAGACATCTGCTAATCATACAAATCTATGTGGATGACATCATCTTTGGCTTTACGAACAATGAGTTGTGTAAAGAATATGAAGACGTCATGTAAAAGAAATTTGAAATGAGTTCAATGGGAGAAATGAAGTTCTTTTTAGGGCTTCAGGTCGATCAGTTGCCTGATGGTATCTTCATCAATCAGACAAAGTACGTCAATGATATCTTGGAGAAATTCAATATGTCGGGAACATCACCATTATCTACCCCATTGGCCATTAATCATGGTATCTGTCCAGACGAACATGGAGTCAAGATAGATGAAACCTTATATCGATCGATGATTGGATAACTGATGTATCTTACAGCATCAAGACCAGACATCATGTATCCAACCTACCTTTGCACCTGATATCAATCAAGTCCTCGAGTGTCACACCTGATGATAGTCAAGCGGATTTTTAGATATTTGAAAAGTTTACAAGCATCGGCTTGTGGTATCCGCAAAATGACAACTTTGACCTCGCAGGATATTGAGACTCAGATTTCGGATGCTGCAAACTTAATGCCAAATCTACAACTGCTGGTTCTAGTTCTATGGAACACGCTTAGTAATGTGGCAATGCAAGAAACAAACCACGCTCGCTCTCTCTACATGCCAGGCTGAATATGTTTCGGCTTCCAGTTGTTGTTCCCAAATTTTGTGGATACAACAGATGAGAGACTTTGGATTGCAATTTCTTTGATACGCCCATATTTATAGATAACAAGACTGCCATCGATATAACTAAAAACTTGGTTCATCACTCTAAAACTAAAGACATTGAAATTCGACATCACTTTATTCGTGATTGCCACGAGACAAAGTTGATTCGAATAGAAAAGATCCACACTGATGAACAAAACGCAGATTTTTATACCAAACCATTTGATCGAACCAGATTTATATATCTTTAGAGAATTAATGGTATGAAAAATTTAACATCAGATGGGGAATTAGAAGTTGAATACGGATCGGATGACGAGTTTTTGTAATCCTCATCGGTTTGTCACATTTTATAGTTTTTAGAGTTTCTTTCTTTACAATCAAAATTCCAAAACTATGTTTTTGATATTAGGGGGAGAAATGTTGTAGAAAATATAAAAACATTAAAAAATGCAAAATGTACAAAACATGAAAAAGACAAAATGAGTTTTCGTGTGAAAAGAGGAAATAGTAGTACATTAGTGGACTATCACTGTATGCTAAAGATTAGAAGTGTTATAAAGTTTAAACAGGTCTCACTGAGGATGTGCCAGTAGGCTTCACACATTCAGTAGATTGTTTCTGAGATATAAACTTAAAAGATAAACTCTTAGTGGCTTAACATCTCTTGGATATATGGTCTTAGTACACCGAAATTTCTTTCGAGAGATTGCCCGATTCTGAGATACTAGGTCTTTATATATAATCGATATCTGGGTATTATACAAGTTCTTATGATTTTGTGTCGGCAATGGACTAGAACTTGTAGAATACTTTTGCTTTTAAAACCCAAAAAAACTGCAACAAATTGTAAGTATCGAAAGATCCAACAATCGAAGTAAACGATTCCAAATTGGAACACTACTTCCAAGACGAGCCTTCATCTCTTTGTCGGTACGGTGGTACTAACCTGAGATCTCAAGGTTTCGCATTACCCAGATACAGATATCACTTAGATATATTCATCTGTAAGATGAAAACGAGGATATCTTGATACGTGAGTATATTATGAGGTGGGAAACACGGTTAAGTTAAGTTCTTAAAATTACCTAAATGTATCTCAGAACAATTGAGAAATGTGTACAGGTTTATGTGGACAAGTATACTGACAATCTAAGTGAATTTGTTTAGTACTTAAAGTCTTATAAAGGTCAACGGTACTAGTGATATGTCTCAAAAACTGATATGATCCTCTTACACAAACTCACAAAAATATGTCTGTAAATATGTTTGTATATAGTTTATTACATTTCATTTCAGAAAAAGCCAAAAAGATTTTCAGTATGTTTTAGCATAAACTTTGGAAAAACCAAAAAGATTTTTTTTTATCTTCTCTTTTACTACCGATGATTGAAAATGAATCTTCAAAATCCAGAGATGCCGAATGCTGAGAATTCCAGAAGACAACGGGCTGGGAGCTTATCTGAATTAAGAAAATACTTTGAAAAGATCAAAAGTTCATTAACTTGATAATTTACATTGCCTAAAACACCAGTTTGATCACAAAGTGCTCAACCAAGGTCATTAACTTGGACTTGGTAGACAAATCAGTTAACTGGGGTCATTGACTTGGACTTGGTCAAATGAGTGGGTCATTAAAACTAGTTAAATTGGAGAGGATGTTAAAAAATAAGGTTTATCTTTTCTCAAAGAAGATATCTTCGCACGAAGATAACCATCTTCGCACGAAGATAACCATCTTCGCATGAAGATAACATGACTATATATATTATCTTTGCACGAAAATAACTATCTTCGCACGAAGATAACATGACTATATATATTACCTTCGCACGAAGATAATTCATTTGTCACTGTTCTCTGCTTTGAGCGAAAATAAAATTGCAAAAAGATTAACGAAGTGCTGGTGAAATTTCTTAGCTTGTAGTGGTCGATTGGCACACCACGAACAATGCCTAAGGTAGTTTGGACTAAATTGAACTCTAATGGAACCTTAATTTGAAGTTTTCAATAAAACATACATAAAAACGTAGATCTAGGACAATCTAATGGACCAAAGATAAAATTGAACATACCATCATGTTAAGCGACTCTTTTAGGTTGTTTTAGTAACATCAATTTCACAAAAATCGAGAAAAAATTTTCAAGTGTGTATAAGGTTACCTTCGCATGAAGGTAATTTACCTTCGCACGAAGATAATGTGCAAAATATGCATTTTTGATTATTTACCTTCGCATGAAGGTAAAGGTTCACTTCGCACCAGTTACCTTCGCACGAAGGTAAAACATATTTTTCGGAAAAAATTCTAAGTGTTTTCATGTTTGTGTTTGTACACGAAAATAAATCGAATTTTGACAAGAAACACAACATTTCTTGTGTTCTTGATGAGACTATTCAAGAAATTGCTCCTTTCAAGTCAATATTAAAGTTTATGAGCGCTTTGCCAATTGTTAAAGCTCTGTAGATACTCACAAGGCCTATCCTTCACATATAGAGAGGTTCTGGGATCATGCAAAATATGTACTAGAGAAGAAAGCTATACGATCTTTTGTGCGGATTGGTAATGAAGATAAAGAGGTGTATATTACTGAAGCCCTGAATCGCAGAGTGTTAGATTTCAAAGACAAAGATGAAGATCCAATGATGTATACTGAACGTATATGCAAAGGATGATTCTACAGAATGGGCTATAAGGGGCATGTAAACACTCAGTTTAATAAAGCTTATCTCGGAAGGCCTTACAAGTTTTTTTGTACATTGTGTGATATCTGCGTTAAGCCACAGGAAAGAGGGAGGTGATGCTATAGTCGATTGTCATATGTGCATGATTGCTGCACTTACGCTGAATAAGCCTTACAACTTCACTAAGATGATATTCGAGCATATGAAGTTGAACATTGACAAATAAAAGTTCTTGCAATACCCCAGGTTTGTGTAGATGATGTTGGATGATCAATTTCCAGCTTAGTCAAAAAAAACAATGATGTGCTGTCGTTAGATCACATGACAGGGCTATCTTTGGTGAGGTTGAATCATTATCTAAACCAGACTACAGAGCCGGTGGCCAGAAATTTCTTTGGAAGATTTAAAGACAATAGATACATGGAGAAATGAAGACAGTGATTCTGATGATGAGGTTGAATCAATATCCAAAGAATAAATGGAGAAATGAAGACAATGATTCTGATGATGAAGCTGCTCAGATGGATGGTTTGAGCCTAAGAGAGGTGTGTGGTATGAAAAAGAAGATGCTAAGAAATAGAGTACTCCAAAAGCCAAAGCTCACAAAAGAAAGAGAAACAGTTGTCAGAGATGAAACTGAGGAAGTAGAGATTGCGCAAGAAACTGAGCAAAATGTTGAAGCTCAAGTGAATGTGGAAGACGAGGTATTTTCTGCTACCTCAGATAAAGAAAAGGAAGGTGAAGATGGTGATAACAATGAAGATTATGAAGATACATTTGATAGAGTTGAAAAAGCTGAGAATTTGGCTTAGATCAAAAAGAAGAAAGTGGTTAGAGATGATGATGATGATGTGTATATTCGGTCTGATAATGATTCTGAAGCTGAAAGGCCAATTAAGAAGGCACGAAGAGTTAAAAGCAAGCCTGATGTTCAGAAAAAGACGGCTGTATCTCCCGCTATAAAGAAAGCTAGAAGGAAATATATGAGGAAAAAGACAGCTAAGATTGAAAGTGTTAAACAACCACATACATCACCTATTCACATTTCCTCACCACAACAACCACCATCACCACTACCACAATCATCACCACAACATATCACACCTTCACATCAATCTCCACCACAACATCAAACATCTCCACAAACTCAAACAACACCCAAACAACCAATGCCTAAATCAGCTCCGAGACAATCTATGTCAGATAGATTTCCTACAGATTTTGGAGATATTCCATTCATGAAGGGATTGATGAAAACTTCGATGCAAACATATTTAATGACTATAAAGTAGCAGAGCTGGAAAGCAAAATCAAAGCCTTGGAAGATAATAAGGAAGTATGGAAGGCAGGGTGAAATTTCTTGAAATGATCGAGAGTATATGAAAGCTGTGATTGAAAGTCCGGTGACTGATAATGATAGATTGAGACGGGTGGTAAATGAGTTTGAGGATGAATGTGCTAGGACTAATAGAAGATTTGATTTATTTCAAAAGGTATTGGCTAGCAGGTTGGGAATAGACTTTCATACTAAATTTCAAAAGGTATTGGCTAGCAAGTAAGACAAAAGCAGCCGAACTGGCTACAAAAGCAGAGGAAGATGCTACAGCTTCAGCCAAGGGAAAAGAAAAAAAATGATGAGGTTCTTGTGATAGAACAATCTGCGCCAGAAGCTGAATCTGTGCTAGAAATTACTGCTGCTAGTATTGAGATTGAGGAAGAAATTGATATAGATGTTGATGCTGAACCGGTTAATTTTGTACTTGTTGGAAGACCAGTGGATGTTCCTGTGAATCCTATGATTGAAAAGATTGTAGAGCGAAGGAAATTGTACGCTGAGATAGATGCTGAGTTAGATGAACTTGATGATGACGAGGATGATGATGACAAAGATAAAGATGATGAAAATGATGATAAAAAAGATGACGACGATTAGGGTGATGATGACGATGACACTCAGGGAGTTACAGGAGTGACGGTAGGTTAAACTGCAAAGATAAAAGATTTTTTTTTGATTACGATATTACCTGAATGATTATGCTAATCAAGAAGATGATTCACAATGCCAGGGGGAGCTAAAGAGCAAACTCAAGATGAAGATCAGTCAAGAATCCTCATAGCTACTTCATTTACAGTTGTTCCTTATTGTTATACGCCCCAAATTTTGTATCTGGAACAAAATGTTGAAGAAGGTGAGTTCATGCACAATTATACAAAAGAAGAGATTGCTATTATGCTTGGAGTTGATGAAAATTTGTTCGAATTTGACTTTGAAGAGGAATTGAATAACATCAGTGCATTTGAGCCAAATGATTATGTTTACAAAGCATATACCGGATGCTCACATGTATGATAGGGTGATTATTGAAGATGCATTTGATGATGATGAAGCGATCAAGTATTCTAGTGAAGGAACTGATAACTTTCCAACTTTTGAAGAGTTATTCAGTAAAGCAAATGATGACTTGTTGAAAAGAAGGGTTGAAGAGACAGTTGCAAAGGGAAGTATTCCTAAACGTCTATCCAAAGAATAAATTGCTGAAGCTAAAAAGATATGGTTTAAAGAGCTACCGAAAGAAAGGAAGTTCAGGCGACCGTTAGCATTCTTCACACGCGACAAAGATAAATCTTTGGGTGATATTTTGAGCTGGGGATGGATTTCTGAGTTGGATGTCAATGCAATCAAACGAGAATATGGTGTTCAATACTTCAAGTACTTGAATGATTTGAAAACATTACTTTACTGGGATATCGAAGAGCTTGTACGGACAAAGAGTATTAACTTCTTGTTGGTGCATAAGGTCTATTGCCTACGTATAGGATATATCCGTAATGTTTATAAAGATTAAAAGTTAATGTTTAAATAAGAAAATGTAAAATTTATATGTGTTACACTTTGATTCGCACGAAACAGGAGAGTGTTTCGTACGAAAATCAGTCACTCGTACGAAATTCAATTTTGTACTAATCATAATTGTTTGTTTGTTAGTGCACGCACTTCAATACGAGTCATAGTTGTTTGTTTGTTAGTGCACGCACTTCAGTACGAGTCATGTCGACCTATAAATAGGGAAGTGTTATGTTAGAGCTTAAAACGGATTTGTCATTTCATACGACGAAGCTCTGTCAGTTTGTTTAGTTGCATCTGTAACTTGAACATCTTTAATAGATCAGAAGCAGTTACACAGTAAGTTCTGTCTTGTTTGTCATATCTACCTCTCTAGCAATGAATTCCGCCTCTGCTAGTTGAGCGAGATCAGATCGATTGCTCATTTCGGGAGCTCGATCCCCGTCCACAAGTGGTATCAGAGCAATGAGATCTGATCTACAGATAGACAACAAGTAGTTACTGTTCAGACTTGGACACATCTTCATTTTCATCATTTTTCTGACCTTTGCTGGATTTTGGACAAATCTCGGACGAATTCTTGGACAAATTGGACTAGGATTTTAGTAATTCAAGTTAATCTTCAATCTAATCAATCCATACCATAATTCGAACATAAAATTGAACGAAATCATGATGAAATCGATAAAATCTGGTCAGTTAGAAGTTTGAATCGGTTTGAATAAGTTTTTTGAACAAGTTTCGCACGAAATTAAGGATATTTTGATTTTGGTACGAGTCAGAGTAAATTTCATACGTATCAGTTAAATTTCACAAATCTTAAAATTTTCAGAATTTGAACTTGTTTCGTATAAAATGACTTGAATCGTACAAAACTGAATCGTACCAAAATTCATTTAGTTAAAAAAACACTTGTTTCGTACAAAAAACTTTTTGTTTCGTACGAAATCTTGAGATTTGTTTGAAAAATTTGAATCGCACAAAATATTTGTTTCGCACGAAATTCTTGTTTTGTACGAAATCTTTGTCCGCACAAAAAGTTTTCTAATCAGATTTGTTTGTTTTCGAGAAGTGTGTTCTAATTTTTACAGATAAAATGTCTGAGGAATTTTACAATGCGTTTGCCCATCGGTTGTCACCACTGCAGCGGCTCAAAACATCAATTTAGAGAATGAAATAGGAACAATGACTAAACCTCCAAAGCTTATGAATCTGGAAGACTTTGATAGCTGGCGAGAGGTTTATGAACTGGGTACAAGCTAACCATTTTACTTGCTGGTTTGCAATCGAGGCAAAATACATTGCACCAATTGGTGAAAGTGGGCTTGAAAAGACCCTTGCCCAATTCTCTGATGTCGAACGAGAAAGATTTATCAACGAAAAGAAGATGATGAACATTCTTCAGCAATCGATCAAAGAAGACATCTTGGCTTTACTACAGCATGATGATGATGCGCAATCTTTATGGAATGCTATTCGACTCAAACTTCAAGGCAGTGCTCAACTCCGCAAAAGCAAAAGGGCATTATTAAGCAAAGAATTTGATGTATTCACATTGATAAAAGGAGAAACGGTTAAGCAGCTAATTGAGCGATACTATCATATGGTGGTTCATATGAAGAGAATGGGAATTGTGAAGACGAATGAAGAGCTTGTTGATAAACTAGCTGATTCTCTGCCACAAGGTGAATGGTCGACTTACTTAACTATTTTGAAGAATGGGGTTGAATACAACAATTTCTCATTGCTTCGCTTTATCGAGAGATTGAAAGGTCATGAATTAGAGATGCAAAAGATGGCCAAAACAAAACTGTTCAAACGCAACAAGATGTTAATCTTTATTTCAAAAACAGTTCTGCTGCTCAAATCCAAGCGCCAAAGATTCAAACTGCATTCAGTTTATATAGCTCACCAAGCACACCTCAAACTCAGTCAAGTGTTTTTCAATCATATCCAACACTTGATCCAAATACACCTTCTAGTCAACAGTCTTCTTTCGGATCAAATTAATCTCTGAACAATCAAGCCACTCCATCATCTAATGCAGGTGAAAGAATTCTGCAATGCAACATTGCCGTTGACTTTCAGAACGCACAAAATTTTGATGAAAAGATGGCAAAACAACATATGTCTCTACTTGCTTCAGTTCTTGAGTCATATGATAGTCTTGTTGCTGGAAAGATTGGTAATTCTGAAATGACACGAGAAGACTACGATCAAATTGATCCAGTTCAAATGGAGTTGATAGATATAAAATGGTGCATGGCTTCGATCGTTCGACGAGCATAGCGATTTATGGAAATCATTGGTAAAGAAAATTTGGGAGGTGTGGATGGGAAACTTGGATTTGATAAATCTAAAGTTACTTGTTTCAAGTGTCGGGAGAAAGGTCACTTTAAAAGAGAATGTCAAAACCGAGAGGTTCAAGGGAATCAGAATCCTTTCCAAGATGACTATTACAAAAGAGCGATCTATCACCGACCACAACCGAGAACAAGAATCGTGCCGATTGAAGACAAGCAACCTAAAACTAAAGAAAAGGCTTTGGTTGTTACACAAGAAGATGAAGGGTTTAATTGGAACAAGTTTATTTCGAAAGGAGAAAGTTTGGCATTGGTGGCTGAAATTATTGATGAACCGGAAGAAGAATTGGAGGCATCGTTTGATGAAGGACCTGAGGATGATGATTATTACTATCATATTTCATCAGAGGAAGAGGAGCTGTTGAATGGTCCACTCAAACATCTTTTGCCTAACGATGTTTTAAAAACTTTTGCAGGATATTTCGCACCTACTCAATATTCAACAGATGAAGTGCAAAAGAAACCGGTTTGAAGATGTCAAAGTAGATGAGAAAAAGGAATTGCTGAAAGAAGACATCATTAAAGCGTGCATGGCAGGTAAACAAGTCATCTGAGAATGAAAAATCTTGTTCAAAGTGTGATGAACCATGTGCTGAGTGTCTTGTGAAAGACAAAAGATTTGCTGAATTGCAAATTTTAACAGACAATTTGTCAAGCGATTACATAACCACAAAGGAAGCATATGACAAATTGAGTGCGTCTGTTAAACAATATAATAAAGCACTCAGAGAAAATGATGCAACACTTATGATGCTTAAAGCAACAGTGATGGATAAACAAATGGCAATTAATATTCATCTAAACACTATTGCTAAGCTCAAAAGTGAGCTTGAGAAAATGAGAATTGAAACCGAATGAGTTAACAAACTGTTAATTAGTTATTCCACAAGCTCATACGTCATAGATCACATTTTACCAAAAAGTGAAAAGACTGAGGAATCTAAAAATGGTAAAACAAAGAGTGGAAGTTATGATCGAGTTCCTCCACCCATGTGGAACAGTTATGCTTGAAAAAATCCATCTGGGGTGGAAAAGGCGCTAAATCTTAAATTGAAAACCGAACAGTTGCCTGAGGATAGCGATATAACTTACACTAAAAATGATGATGAATGTGATTCTGATGTGGTAGAAAATGTGATTGAAAAGTGTTAACAAATGAATCTGAAGTGGCTGAGTCTGAAAAGTCTGAGAAGTCAAAATCTGATGACAAATCAGAAAATAGTTTAAATGATGATCCTAATGTCATAGTTTATAAAATGAAAGGATCTGATAAACTATTTTCGGATGAGGATTTTCCCATCAAGAATGTGAAAAGAGGTTGTGTTGATAAAATGTTCAAGCTGATGGAGGTAAGTCATGATGATTTAGATAAACATGATTCATCTTTCTATTCTAAATCAAAAACTGACAACCGACCTTACTATCGAAAAAATGGAGAATATCCGGAAAACAAGTGTGCAGGTTGGGTTTTCAGAAGCAACATAAAATCAACAGGTCTCAAAAATTGGATTTTACAAAGAAAATTAATTTTGTTTTTGGGACAACAACCGAGAAGGAAAAGGAAATCATTGGTACTCAATCAAATGATGACTTTCTTAAAGAAAAAGAGAAACAAAAACAGAAATATGTTTTGGATACCTCTGTTCATAAGGACAACAGGACATGCTATAAATGCAAGAAAGTTGGACATATCGCACGATATTGTTCACAATAAAGTTCAAAACTAGTTTCTTCTCCGAAAAAAGTTCACCAAGGATGAAAAGCAAAAAGCACCTACGGTTTTACCAAAACGAATTCTTAAAAGAAAAACTGAATCTAATCAAAATTGGTGAAACATCATATAAAGTTCAACAAAAAGATTCAAAATTTTATGTTAAACAGGCTAAACCACAAACAAAGAAATGGGTTGCTAAAATTGTTAACACCAAATCATCCAAGGTTGAACTCAAACATTCTGTTCCAAACAATATTGAGTTTAAAAAGATTAAAAAGAACAAAGTGGGTCTAAAGTTCGACATTCCAAACCCACCCAAGACCAAACAGGCTTGGGTCTCTTTGTTTAAATAAATTTTGTTGATCATGTGTGTAGGGGCTCCAACGTTCGATATTGTCAAAATGGATCATGGATAGTGGAGCTTCTCTTCACATGACAGGAATGCTTGCACTGCTCAATGATGTTAGAGCTATCCGAGGAGGATATGTTGGATTTGCTGGAACTCAGGGAGGTAGGATTGTTGGAGAAGGGATTCTCTCGAATGGAGTTGTATCATTTGATAAAGTGAACTATATCACTGAACTTGAGAACAATCTGCTTAGTATCTCGCAAATTTGTGACAAGAAATTCACGACACATTTCAACGATAAAGAATGTCTAATTCTAAAACCTGGTTTCAAGATTCCAGAAGAATGGATTCTGATGCGAGCTCCGCGAGAAAATGATTTATATGTCCTTGACATGAGCATCGCGTCTACCACGTCAAAGAAAGTTCAATGCTTTGTTTCCAAAGCTACCGAAAAAGAGTCAATTTTGTGGCACAGAAAAATGGGGCACATTCATCTTCGAAAGATGAATTTTCTTGTGCGTAACGACTTAGTGGAGGGTGTCAATTTGAAAAGTTTTCATTTATCAGATGATTGTCTTAGCTGCAAAAAGGGGAAGCAACATAAGAAATCACACCCGAGAAAGCTGTTAAATTCGATAAAGCTACCACTAGAAAGACTACACATGGATCTCTTTGGACCAGTCAATGTTAAAAGTATTTATGGAGATCTATACTGTCTTGTCGTTACAGATGATTATTCTCGACTTTCATGGGTATTCTTTCTAGAAAGCAAGGATGAAACGTTTGAAACTCTTATGATCCTTTTCAGAAAGCTTGAGAATTTATATCATTTGCCCATAAAGAGAATTCGTAGTGATAATGGAACGGAATTCAAGAAAAGAAGATGCAAGAGTTCTACAATGAAAAGGGGATTCTTCATGAATTCAGCGCCCCCTATACTCCACAACAAAACGGAGTAGCTGAACGAAAGAATCGCACGTTGATTGAAACTGCTAGAACAATGTTAGCTGATTCGAAATTACCGATCAGTTTCTGGAGTGGAGCAGTGGCATCAGCATGTTATGCCCTGAATCGTGTGTTGACAGTTAAGCCTCACAAAAAGACATGTTTCGAGTTACTAAATCAACGAAAGCCTAACTTAGTTTTTTTGGAACCTTTTGGATCACGGTGTACCGTATTGGACCTGACTGGTAAATTTGGAGCCAAATCTTTGGAGGGTTTCTTTGTTGGTTATGCTACTCCTCAAAAACGTGTTTTCTTGCCGAGTCAGAATCAGGTAGTTCTAGCACAGCACGTAGATTGTCAAAGATATACAACGCCTACGCAGCAACCTGGGGATTCGTGGCTGTTTAACTACGATGGATTGTGGGATTCGTTTGATCTTCCAGATGTGCCAACTGAAAAAGAACTTGTTATGTTATTTCAACAACATCAGTTATCTAATCAAGAACAAGTTCCTCGACTGTTGGTGATTTCTACGTCTTTACCAGTTATCACGTCTGATGTTGATCAATGCACTTCTGTTCTAAATCCGGTTCCAGTTTCAAATGTTAATGACGCTGAACCTTCTGTCCAGCCGAATGACGATGATGACTCTAATCAGGAACCAACTTTCGATGATGGAGGATCCAGTTCGGATGAAGGATCTGAACAGATTGAAGACTTTCTGAACCAACAGGCTGATCAGTCTAATGCTAGGATTAAAGCTTCTTCATCTGTACCGGTTGTCGATGAAAATATCTCGAATTTGCAATCACAAGTAGATGTTCCAACTGAAGTGATGCCAAGGACACTTTCATATCATCCGTCATAGAATATTATAGGCATCTTACAATCTGGAGTGCAAACCCGCAATCAGATTAATAAAGATCTAAGCTGTTTCTATACTAGCATTGCTCCACTTCAAGCCCGATTTTCTCACAGTTGTTTTGTTTCTCAGGTTAAACCGGGAAACTGGAAAGACGCGTTGAAAGAAGAAAGTTGGGTGGATGCGATGCAAGAAGAATTACTGCAATTCCAGAAACTTGGTGTCTGGACGCTTGTTGACCTACTAGAACATCACAAAAAGATTAATACAAGATGGGTCTTTAAGTGTAAAAGAGATGATAGAGGAGTTGTCGTGCGCAACAAAGCTCGACTTGTGGTTCAAGGATTTCATCAGCAAGAAGGGATAGACTATACCGAATTTTATGCCCCAGTTGCACGTCATGAAGCAATTCGCATATTCTTGGCCTTTGCCTCATGGAAAGGGTTCAAGGTGTACCAATTGGATGTTAAATATGCTTTTCTTTAGGGAAAAGTGAAAGAGGAGGTGTACGTCAGCCAACCACCGGGGTTTGTTGATCCAGTGCACAAAGATAAAGTCTACCTCTTGAATAAAGCCTTATATGGTCTTCATCAAGCCCCGAGAGCTTGGTATGAAACATTATCGAGTCATCTTTTGGATAATGGCTTTATCAGGGGAACAGTAGATTCAACTCTCTTCACAAAGGAAGTAGATGGGCATCTAATTATTGTACAGATATATGTGGATGATATTATCTTTGGATCGACAAATGATAAGCTGTGTAAGGATTTTGAAGAAGTTATGAAGTGCAAATTCGAAATGAGCGCAATGGGGGAGATGAAGTTCTTTCTAGGACTTCAGGTTGATCAGTTGCCTGATGGTATCTTCATTCATCAGACGAAATATGTTCATGACATATTGGAGAAATTCAATATGACAGGGACTAAACCAGCTTCGACCCCGTTAGCTCCAAATCACGGCATTTGTCCAGATCTTAACGGTGAAAAAGTTGATGAAACTTTATATCGCTCTATGATCGGATCCTTGATGTATCTCACTGCTTCTCGACCAGATATCATGTATCCAACGTGCCTGTGCTCCCGTTATCAGTCTAATCCAAAAGAGTCACATGTGCTTATTGTTAAACGCATAATGAGATATCTGAAGGGTTTTCCAAGCACCGGCTTATGGTACCCTAGACATGATGATTTTAATCTTGCAGGATACTCGGATTCTGATTTCGGATGCTGCAAACTGAATACAAAATCTACAACGGCTCGCTGCCAGTTCTTCGGAACCCGTTTGGTAACATGGCAATGCAAGAAACAAACCGCGGTCGCTCTCTCTACTTGTGAGGCTGAATATGTTTCGGCGTCCTGTTGTTGTGCTCAGATTCTCTGGATACAGCAATAGATGAAAGATTTCGGTTTGTAATTTCTTGATACGCCTATATATGTAGATAATCAGGCCGTGATCGATATCACTAAAAACTCATGTCAACACTCACGTACTAAACATATCGAGATTCGATACAACTTTATCCGTGATTGTTACGAGAAAAAGTTGGTATGAATTGAGAAAAACACACACTGATGACCAAAAAGCAGATTTTTATACCAAAGCTTTTGATAAAACAAAGTTAAAAAATTTGTTAAAGCTTAATGGTTTAAAAATATGATCTCAAGGGATATTTTTGAGGCTGAGTTTGAGGATGATGACGACCTGATGTGAATTTGTCATCGGTTAAATGTTTTCTGTATCTTATTTCTTACAATTTCTTAAAAAATCCAAAAATATGTTTTTGATTTTAGGGGGAGAATATTTGAGGAAAATACAAAAACATTTAAAAAAATCAAAAAATATATTTTTGATTTTAGGGGGAGAATATTTGAGGAAAATACAAAAAAATTAAAAAAAATCAAAAAGAATTTTGTGTAAAAAAGAGTGATCATGGTAAATCAAAAATGACAAGTCATAGTATGCTAAAGAATTGTAGTGTTTTAAATTATTTTAAGCAAGTCTTACTATGGATATGCCAATAGACTTCACTCGTTCAGTAGATTGTTATCGAGATATAAACCTAAAGACACAAAAAACTGATTAACTTGTGGGTTAACATCTCTCAGATATATGGACTTAGTACTCCGAAATTTCATTTGAGAGAATGCCAGATTCTGCGTTACTAGGTCTTTATATTTGATTGATATCTGGGTATTATTCGAGTTCTTCTGATTTTGCGGAAGCAATGGCCTAGAACTCATATAATACTTTCGCATTATTTCCCTGAAAGCTGCATAAAATGATTATGTCTTAAGCAATTATGACATTTGCAGTACAAAGATTCCTTAATGGAACACCACCTAAAGACGAGCCTTTATCTCTTTGTCTGTACGGTAGTACTAACCTGAGCTCTCAAGGTCTCACATTCACCCTATATACAAATATCAATTCGATATATTCACCTGTAAAATGACATTCTGGGAATCTCGATACGGGAGTATATTCTGAGATGGGAAACACAGTTATTTCATGTTTCTAATAATTCTTTAACATATCTTAAAACAGTTGAGAAACGAGAAGAGGTTTAAATGGACAAATATATTGGCAATCTTGGTAAATTTGTTTAAAAGCTTAAAAGGTGTGTCTAAACTAACGGTACTGATGACTTATATGAATACTTGAAATGATCCTCTGAAAACACAAAATTCACAAAAATTATTCTTTGAAAAATTTCTTAAAACCCAAAAAGATTTTTAGTTTTCTTAGCTTGATAGTTTTATTTTAGTTTACCGATGATAAAAACACTGATAGTTGGATTCATAGCAACATCTTGCTGAGGAAAGCTTGGAATCATGGGTTAGGAGCTAATTTTTAGCAACAAAGTTACTCAAATGTCAAGAAAGTTCATTAATTTGAAACTTTACATGTTAAAATAAATCTGTTTGGTCAAACATGGTCAACCAAGGTCATTAACTTGGATAATTGGATAACCAAGGTCATTCACTTGGACTTGGTTAGTCAAGTGGATTTTTGAAACCGATAAATTTTTGCGAAAATGAATGAAAAAAATTGAAAATATAAAAACAGAAATAAAAATAGAATTTGAAAAAGTTTGAAAGTTTTAGAATTGACTCGTACAAAAACAATTTTTATGCGATTCAGTAGTTTTGGTACGAAACAAAGGGTAATAATTTGGTACGAGTCACAAGATTTCGTACGAAACATGGATTATATATATACCCTTGTGGTTCACGCAGAAATGAGTTTTCTGTTCATTGAGCGATTCAGAGAGTTTTGTGCGATTCAATTCTAGAACTTGATTTCTTGATTCTTGTGCTTGCTATTCACATTGTTGAGGTTGATTTGCACACCTTGTACAATGGGCAAGGTAATTTCGTCACGATTTAACTGTTATAATGTCAAAATTTCATACGATTCGGACTAAAACTTAGATCTAGGGAAATTGGACCGGTAAAACTTAAAATTGACCACAAAATCATTAATATCAGCTCTAATAACCTGAAAATCAACTATCAATTTGCTAAAAACAACAAGTTTTAGGATCTGATTATACTTGGACAAATTTTGGGACGAAATAGATTTGGTGGGGGTGACTTATTACGTACAAAAATGGATTTTCAAAGTTTAAATTGTTAAGTAAAGATTTTGTACGAAATACATGATCCGTATGAATTTTCTGAGTTTCAACTTTCGTTCAGATGAAAATTTTGTACGAAACACATATTTTGGCACGAATCAGAGAGAAATGCTTAAAAAGTTCAACATTTCTAATCAAACGAAAATTTCATGCGAATCACAAAAAAATTTGTACGAGACATGGATTTGAAACTTTGAAATGTTTAACATGTTTGTATAAATGATTTCGTACGAAATAAAAGAATTTTTTTTTTGTGCCAATCAGGGTATAATTTTTGAAAAAGTTTGAAAATTTTCTAACGGTTGAATATTTTTTTCTTAAACAGGCAAAGAGAACTGGATTTTCGCCAGTACATAACATATGCTGTATCACGGATGATAAGATTCCAGAATAGCTGCGCATAGAAGTATCTTGGAGTATCTTACCAGAACTAGAGTGACGAAGGCGATTACTGAAAGACATACTGTATATTTGTCACATGTTGAGTATTTCTGGAATGCTGTGGAATACAGTCTTGACGACAATGCTATTATACCAGCAGTGAAGATTAACGATGTGGATATTCAAGTAAAGATTACTGAAGATTTGATTCGGGAAGTGTTAGAGTTTAAAGATAACAAGGATGATCCAACGGGCTTTACTGAATATATGGTGAAAGGATGTTTCTACAGGATGGGATATTCAGGTTTCGTGAATGCTGCTCCTTTCAAAAAGGGAAATCTAAGCGCGCCGTTTCGATATCTAGCACATGTTATTATCCATTGTTTGGGTCACAGGAAGGGTGGATTTGATGACCTAGTTGATTATCAGATGTGCATGATTACTGCATTAGTGCTGAATCTTCCTTATAACTTCTCGAAAGTTATTTTTACTCAGATGGTCCAAAATATACAGAAGAGAGATTTTTGCAGTACCCAAGGTTTATACAAATGATATTAGATCATTTACATCCGGACTTGAAAAAATCTGCTGATGATGTGCTTAAGCTTGAGCATATGGATGTTCAGTCTTTGCGAAAGATAAATGTACTTGAAGTCTGCTCCAGCTGCTAAACCGATATTTGGTGCTATTCTGAACAAAGATTACATCTCACCCGCACCTGGAAAATGGAGGAAAGACGATAGTGGTGACGTGAGGAGGAAGTGAATTCGTTATCTTTGTTTGTGGCTAAGCGAAGTCCGTGGTTTGTGAAAGACGGTGATAAAGGAGGTAAAGCTACATACAAAGTAAGAAAGAGAAAAGATGCATCTACTGCTAAAAAGATCAGGGTTGAGGGACGAACCTGAAATCGAGGAACTGTTGAGAAAATGGCAGAGGATATAGAACGTCAGGCTTTTGGAGCTGACACGACAGTAGCTGAAGAAGTACTATCTTCTAGTACTGATTCAGAAGACAGGCGTGTAGGAGAAAGGAAAAGAGCAGAAAACTGGAAAAGAAACGTCAAGAGGAGCTGAAGCGAAAAGCTGAAGAATGGAAAAGAAAGGCGACAGGCAAAGACGATACTACTTACGTTCCGTCTGAATCCGAGCTTGAATCTGGTTATCGAACTCCAGTTAAGAAAAGACGAGAAGGATGAAAAGATCAGCAGCTCGTATATCTCCGATAGTTAATCCAGTAGAAGCTGATGCTGAGCAAACAACTGAAGCAAATGTGGAGGAACAAACGCATAGTATTCAGTCCCCACTACATGATATGCATCCCGAGCCAGATCAACCACATTTTGAACCAGAGATTCCAGAAAAAGAACCTGAACAGCGACAACCAACACCGCAACAGTTTGAGCCAGAACCTGTTCAGCAATCTATGCCTGATCCAGAGCCTGTAGAACAACCAGCACCGCAACCGTCGGCTCAACAACAGTCTCAACCATCTCATGCTCAGCATTCTCGTCCTACATCACAACCTTTCAGCTCACAGCTTTTTTCGACGAGATTAATCTAGACGATCTACCTAGAGGAGATGAGTTTCGATTTGATGATCCGAGAATTGATGATTTGCAGAAACAAGTGAATATGAATGTTGTACGCATCGCTGAATTACAAGAACAGATAAACTTGCTAACAACAGAGAAGTTTGAGATGCTTGAGAGAATTGGAGGTTTAATCATCGATAAGCAACAACTTGAAGCGATGATGGCAAGTATTATTTCTGAGAATGAACGGCTACGTTTGCGAATGACAGAGTACGAAGAAGAAAGATTGAGAAATAATCGAAGGATGGATATTTTTGAGAAGATTCTTGAGAAGAAGTTTGGGTTGAGTATATCTGAAGCGATTGATGAGATTGAACATACTGAAGCTAGAGAAAGAGTTGCAGAACGAGAACGATTGGCTAAACAGCAATCAGATGCATTAGGAAAAGGAAAAGGGTAAGTTGATGAGGATTCTGTGACTGAAGAAGCTATGCTAGAAGCTGAATCTGGGCTAGTACAGTGTTGGGATATCGTAGTGTACGAGGAACCGAAGAATTTTATTTTGATAGGAAAGCCTGTTATGTTGATATAAATTGTCTGGATATTTCCCAACGACATCGAGAGTGGTTGATGAAAAAGATGGGAAAAGAACGTACATAATCGTTAGAGGAAAAAGATTCTAGTGATTCGAATGATGGTAATGATGATGATAAAGATTCTAGTGATTCAAATGATGGTAATGATGATGATAATGTGGGTGGATCAGGTGTTCGTGTAACAGATTCAAATATTAATGAATTAGTTGATCTTTCCGAGTATTTTGATGATTCTGAAAATCAAGTGGCTGAAGAGGAAGGGACAAACAAAGTTACTGAATCAATAGATGCTCAGCAAACAGGAATCTTCACAGAGAATGTTACATCTTCTGTTCCTGTTGTGCAAAAACCGTTCGTTTTATACCTTGAGCATGATGTAGAAGAAGGAGAGTTTGTACATAGTTACTCGAAGGAAGAGATAGCTGAAATGCTTGGAATTAGTGGAGAAAAGTTCGAGTTTGATTTTAAAGATGAGCTAAACATGATAGATGTGTTCGAAGCGAATGATTATGTTTTTGAGGAAATTGAGGACGCAAATGTTTATGACAACGTTGTCGTTGAAAGTGACTCTGATGAAGATACAAATGATGCCGTTCAGGGTACAGAGGATTTACCAACGTTTATCGATTTATTCACAGCAGAGAATTCTGAGGAATTACAAAGGAAAGTTTCGGAAGCTGTTAAAGAAGGGACGATTCCAAAAAGATGACTACAGCTGAGGTTGTCGAACAGAAAAAGAAATGGATTAGGGAGAGTCCAGCTGAACGAAAGTTTAAAAGACCCCTGGCATTTTTTACTAGAGATGCTGATATTTCTTTGGGTGATATTTTGAGTTGGGGTTGGATTGAAGAGCTGGATGTTTATGTTATTAAGATAGAATTTGGGATTCAATACTTTTGATGCTTAAGCGACATCAAAACTCTGCCATATTGGGACATTAAGGAACTTGTGCAAACGAAGATGATTAACCTAAAGATGAAGTTCCATGATCAAAAATTGTGGAGACTGATTAAATTTGAAGCGAAACATGGTTTTGTTTACTGGAAACCACATTATCCGCGTCGTATTACTAAGGAAGATCCAGTAACAAAAGGGAAAGATATTACGATGATAGTAAAGAAACCACGGGTGTTGAAAAACCCGTCGATGATTAAAATGGAGCAAGATTTCTATACGATCTTCAAGTTGTGGCATTACGATTCTAATACAGGTGAAGCTGTTATTTGTGTACACCCTGATGAAGATGCGTGGAAGATAACTGAGGAATTATCCGAAGCCGTCATAGCACACAAAAGAATATTTGGGTTGTGGCGAGGCATTCGAGTACTAGACCCTATGTGGCTAGTAAATTGTTCGAAGAGAGACATTTAATGTTTATTTTATAGTAAGATCTGTTTTGAAGAAAAGGATCAGGAGCAAGCATTTCAATTTTAAAAGGTTGTAAATGTGTGCTTTGCAAATGATATACATTCTGGATCGAATTGGAAGACAAACTGGAGGAAGATTGAAAAGAAAGAGTTGAAGAAAACTAAAGAAAAGGAAGCTCGGATTGCTGAACGTTCAAGAGTAGCATCATTAAGGAGTTTCAGTTTTTGAAGCGACGTCCTCTTACCGATCAAACACCTATTGCTTCTGAGGAATGTCGAAAACCGTTAAAGAGATTTTTTGGGTGTTAAAGTCAAATCAAATTGAAGTTTTGAAGATTATTCAGACTACGGCAACATCCAAGGAGGAGTTTGTTGGTGCATAATGTCTATTGCCTACGTCTAGGATATATCCGTAATGTTTATAAAGATTACAAGTTAATGTTTAAATAAGAAAATGTACAATTTATATGTGTAACACTGTGATTCGCATGAACAGGAGAGTGTTTCTTACGAAATCAGTCACTCGTACGAAATACAATTTTGTACGAATCATAGTTGTTTGTTTGTTAGTGCACGCACTTCAGTACGAGTCATGTCGACCTATAAATAGGGAAGTGTTGTGTTAGAGCTTAGAATGGATTTGTCATTTCATACGGCGAAGCTCTGTCAGTTTGTTTACTTGCATTTGTAACTTGAACGTCTTTAATTGACCAGAAGCAGTTAAACAGTAAGTTCTGTCTTGTTTGTCATATCCACCTCTCTAGCAATGAATTCCGCCTCTGCTAGTTGAGCGAGATCAGATCGATTGCTCATTTCGGGAGCTCAATCCCCGTCCACACTTCTAAATGAAGTTTCATGATAAAATATTATGAAAGTTAATCAAATATGAAGCATCTCATTTCCGAAGAAAAGAATAAAGATTGACAAAGTTACAAAAGAGAAAGATGTCACGCTTGTGATAAACGGCCACGCGTGATGAAAAACATGTCGTTGATGAAGATAGAACAGGATTTCCGTGAATACTTTCAGTTGTGGCAAGTGGATTCTGAAACAAGTGAAGTTGTGATTGTTTTGAAAGCTGACAACACTTAGGATATTACTGAAGATTTAAATCTAGAAATAATAGAACGAAAGAGGATATGGGGTTGTGGAGAACTATTCGTATACTAGACCCGATGTGGCTAGTTAACTGTTCAAAAGAAGATATCGAATGCTTGTTCTTCAACAAGATTTGTTTTGATGTGAAGGAAAAGATGCAAGCGATGCAATACCAGGGTGTGATAAATGTATGCTATGCACTTGGTATTAATTCTGGTAAGATGTGGGAATCATCATCGAGAGAGATAGAGAAAGAATAATTTCTAAAAGAGGAGCAACGTTTGGAAAGGATTGAAGAAAATTCAAAAGAAGCTCATTTAAGAAGATTTCAGTTTATGTAGTAGGCTCATACGACTGATCAAACGCCAATACCATATGAAGAGCATAGGAAGCTGCGCAAGAATCTCTTTGGGTGTTAAAGTCAAACTTTTAAATATTTTGAAGACAGATCAAGACTACGACAATATCCAAGGGGGAGTTTGTTGGTGCATAATGTCTATTGCCTACATTTAGGGTTGTGTCTGTGTTTTGTAATAGGGCGAAAATATTTGATTTTACAATGTTTGTGTTTGACTTCGCACGAAGGTAGCATGTCTATATATAGTTTGTGTGAGGTGTTAGTAGATAGAACTTTTGCGACTAAGACGGTGAAGCTCTGTTGGATTTCTTGATCATTTGTAACTGTTAAACATTGAATGAAATTAGTTAATTGATGAAATAATCTTGTTAATTGTCACTAATTCACATGAATTCCGCGTGTATGGACCAGATACTCAAATTAGGACCTTTGCTATTGGACAAAACGATCCTACGGATCCTCATGTGCGCTCCACGAGAAAATGATCTCTATGTCCTTAACATGAGTGTCGCATCAACTACTACAAAATCGGCTCAATGTTTTGTATCAAAGGCTATAGAAAAGGAATCGATATTATAGCATCGAAAGATAGGGCATATACATTTACGGAAGATGAATATCTGGTGCACAACAATCTGGTCAAGGGTGTGAATCTTAAGAGTTTCCACTTGAGTGATGATTGTATAAGGTGTAAAAAGGGCAAGTAGCACAAGAAATATCACCCAAGAAAACTCCTGAAATCTATCAAGCTGCCACTTGAGAGGTTACATATGGATCTGTTTGGGCTAGTTAACGTGAAGAGTATATCTGATGATCTACATTTCCTTGTTGTGACTGACGACTACTCAAAATTTTCATGGCTTCTATTTCTTGAAAGCAAAGACGAGACATTTGAAAATCTGATGATTCTTTGAAGAAAGTTGGAGAATTTGTACCATCTACTGATAAGAAGGATTCGTAGCAACAATAGTACTAAATTAAAAAAAATGGAAGAGTTTTGCAACGACAAAGGAATACTTCATGAATTCAGCGCACCTTATACTCCGTAACAGAATGGAGTCGCTGAACGAAAGAACCAAACACTTATTGAAAGAACACACACAATCCTCGCAGATTCTAAGTTACCTGTCAGTTTTGGAGCGAAGCGATTGCCTCTACTTGTTACATGCTTAATCGAGTATTAGCAGTCAAGGCTCATAAGAAGACATGCTTTGAGTTGCTTAATCAGCGAAAACCAAATTTGGAGTTTTTAGAACCCCGGGATCTCCGTGCACAGTCTTTGACCCGGATGGTAAATTCGGAGCTAAGTCTCTAGAGGGGTTTTTCGTGGGGTATGCTAGTCCTTTGAGAAGAGTATTTTTACCTAGCATAAACCGGGATATTCTAGCTCAACATGTTGACTGCCAGAGATACACGTCACCTACACAAAAGCCTAGTGATCCTTGGTTATTTAATTATGAGAGTTTGTGGAATTCTTTTGAACAGCCAGAAGAACCTACTGAAGAGGAGCTTGTATTGCTATATCAACAACAACAACAATCATCTGCTCAAGAACAAATTCCAAGACCATTAGTGATTTCACAATCACAAGTTGGCACAAATGATCTTGAAGTAGGTCCGAGCAACACTCAATAAGAACCTTTAGTCAAACCGGATGTAAACAACACAGCACCGTCTTTTGATCAAATAGATGATTCTGATTCTGATGTGAGCCAACATATGATAATGGAGGATCTAGTTCTGATGAAGGCTCAGAGCAGATCCCAAGTTTGCTTAATCAATCTGTGCCTCATAGCAATCAGAATGAAGCTTCAACTAGTAATCAGGTTGCTGAATAGAACATTACAAATCTGGAGAATGAAGTGAGTGTGTCTAATGAGGTGATGCCAAGGATGTTGTCTTATCACCCTTCAGATAACATAATTGGAAAGTGGAGTAAAAACGAGAAATCAGATTAATAAGGATCTAAGTTGTTTTTATACTAAAATTGCACCTATTCAATAAAAATTCTTATATAGTTGTTTTATTTCACCGGTTGAGCCTAAAACGTACACAAAAGCGCTTACCGAAGAACGCTGGATAAACGCTGCAATAATGTGAGAAACTTGGAGTCTGGAAGCTTATAGATCTACCTGATAATCACAAGTCAATCAGTACTAGGTGGATCTTAAAATGTAAGAGAGACGATAGAGGAGTCATCGTACACAATAAAGCTTGACTGGTTGTCCAAGGTTTTCATCAGCAGGAGGGTATTGATTATAGAGAGGTCTACGCTCCTGTCGCTCAACTAGAAGCTATCCGCATATTCCTAGCCTTTGTATCATGGAAAGGTTTTAAGGTGTACCAGCTTGATGTTAGGTCCTTTTTCCTATACGGAAAGGTGAAAGAGGAAGCGTATTCGGTCAACCACCAGGGTTTGTCGATCTAGTGCATAAAGACAAGGTTTATTTACTAGATAAGGTGTTATTTGGTCTGTACAAAGTCCTAAGAGCCTGGTATGAGACACTCTCTAAACACCTCTTGAGCAACAGTTTTATTAGAGGCACTGTTGATAGCACTCTCTTCACTCGGGAAGTGAACTGACACTTACTGATTGTACAAATCTATATGGATGACATCATATTTGGTTCTATAAATGACTAGCTATGTAAACAATTTGAAGAGGTCATGAAAAATAAATTTGAAATGTGTCCAATGGGAGAAATGAAGTTCTTCTTGGGACTTCAGGTCGACTTGCCTGATGGTATTTTCATCCATTAGACGAAGTACGTTGACGATGTTTTGGAGAAATTCAACATGTTGGGATCTTCAACATTATTTACTCCCTTGGCACTTAATCATGGCATAAAACCAGATTTAAGGAGTGAAGATTGATGAGACCTTATACAGATTGATGATTGGATCATTAATGTACCTCACAGCATCAAGGCCGTATACTATGTATCTAACATGCTTTTGCACTCGATATTAATCAAACCCACGAGTGTCACACTTGGAGATCGTCAAGCGGATTTCAGATATTTGAAGGGTTGCCCAAGCATCAGCTTGTGGTATCCGCGAAATGATGATTTCAACCTCGCTGGATTTTCTAACTCTGATTTCGGATGCTGCAAATTAAATGCTAAATCTACGACAGCCGGTTGCCAGTTCTTCGGAACATGATTAGTAACTGGCAATGCAAGAAGCAAACCACGATCGCTCTCTCTACTTGCGAAGCTGAATACGTTTCAGCTTCCAGTTGTTTCCAATTTTTGTGGATACAACAAAAGCTGAGAGACTATGGATTGCAGTTTATTGATACGCCTATATATAGATAACAAGGCAACCATTGATATATAACTAAAAACCCGATTCAACACTCTAAAACTAAATATATTGAAATGCGACACCACTTTATCCGTGATTACCATGAGAAAAAGTTGGATAGAATTGGATCAACACTGATTAACAAAAGGCAGATTTTTACACCAAAGCATTTAATAGAGCTACATTCAGATATCTTTTGAAACTTAACGGGTTGAAAAATCTGACATCAGGGGGATTTTAAAGGATGTTGAATTCGAGGCGGACAACGAGTTGACGTGATCGTCATCGGTTTAGTCATGTTTTAGTGTTTTAGAATTGTAGGTCACTTGGAGGATCAAGATAACCTACTTCCTTGTTATCTAACATACATACGAATGCGGAATCAACGTAAGTATGCAAACCAAAGTAACAAACACTAGATAACCAAAGATTCACTATCTTGATTAACAGAATAGAGCTAGTACAAACACATAACACACAATGTTCATACAGACTCACGGTGTTCTCTCTGTGCTCTCTCTCTTACGTGAACTGTGAAGTGCATGTCTATATATAGGCCTAACACCCAACAACATCACGAAGAATGTCACAGGTCGTACGAAGTACTACAAAGACCACGAAGAACAATTGTGGAAGAGTTGCTCATACGAATAACCTATGGCTCGTACGAATAAGTAACTCGCTCGTACAAACAAGTAACTCTTTCTTGAATGTTCATTTGTAAGAACATGCAATGGCTCGTACGAACAGGTAACTTGTTCATAGAAGCACAATTCATTCGTACGAATATGGGGTTCTTCTGAGAACCCTGCTAACAGACGTACTGCACAGTCAGCAAGATCAGAAACACAAAACTTAACAGTATGCACACATGCAACTGTTTTACAGCACAGATAAACTAAGCTTCGTACTAAATCAAGATAGGAGGATATCTTGATTTGGTCGACACAACCAAACTTTACAGACACAACAAACAAAGACCGTACAATTACTGACGTAACTAAGAACAAGCGACAGACACAAAAGTGCACCAAAAAACTCCCCCTTGACTACGGCTTGGTCTTCGGTCTTTATTTCTAATGGACTGCTGCACCCACATTCACTGAACATTTTCAACCAACGTTCACTGAAGAACAATATCCTCAATACTCTCCACAACATCAAACCTTTCCTAGTTCCTTTTGAGTACCACCCGAGGCAACTGGATCGGCCACGATCTGCTGTGTACTAGACTCTACCACTAGAGTTGCAGCAGAACTTTCTGGTTGCGCGGATGAAGCTGGAGCGTCAGGATTACCAGGGTCTTCACTATCGTGATCATGTTTACATTGGATATGCTGTGCTTTGCATCTTTCATTCCACAGAATGTTCACCCGCTTTCTGCTCATTTCAAATCCATCTTTAATACTGTTAAAGCCTTTAACCAGTGTAGTATTACGAGAATGATACCATTCTCTCATGTCGTCATGTTTAGCAGTTAATGTTTCGGCAGATCGTTGTACAGCCGCACTGCGTTCTTTCAGTCAATTCATTTCAATCCCACGAGCATTATCAGCCACTCACATTTGTTGTCGCCGAGCTGCCCTTTCAGCATCCGCAGCCCTCAACCACTCATTCTCTTCTTTTAACTGTGCAATCTCGGTAGCCTGCTTTCCAACAGTTTCCTTCAAAGAATTTATCTCCAACTGTTGCTTAATAACTGTATTCCGATTTGAAGACATAACCTCCGAGTGCTTGTTAATCTGAGTTGCTGCAACTTGCCACTGAGAGAACAGAAAATCTACTTTCTCATCCTGTTCCATTTCAGAGAATAAACGACTGCGTCGTTCTGTACTTTGTTGATGAATTGCAGACTGAGATTGTTGAGCTGAAGAAGTAGTGGATTGTTGTTGAACTAGAGTAGTCATAGCTGAAGGTGTTTAAGCTGCTATGGTAGCTGTAGGTTGTGGTTCAGAGGTTGTAGTGGGTTCCGACATTAGAGTTTCATACTCCTCCTTGTGAAGACAGACTGAGCTTCCGCAATTGGTTCTAGTATGGTTGCTTGTTGTCTGGTTGTAGGTTGTGTGATTTCAGTTTGAGCTGATGAGGTTCCCATAGAATTTTTGCTCTATTTCTTTCTACTAACCACAATTTTCTTTTTGCAAGCTCGTTCAGTCTCAACATCGGATGGAACATAGTTAGCATCTAGATCTGTTGGAATCTTTCTAATCTGCCTAACCGCATGCTCATCAACATAACGTTCATACCCAGGTTCAAGCGGATTGTCATCAGAATCCGATTCTTTATCCGGTTGTTTACCCTTATCACCACCTATAGTACCTACACCACTCGCACACCATCCCCATCATCACCGTCATTATTACTATCATCATCATCACTGTCATCATCATTACTTTATCCTTTCCCTTTTGACGACCAAACTTATCTTCGATTTCCCAAGAATTGACATCCTGCTGATGTTGACTTTGCATCGATCTTGCAGCCACCATGATCAGAATCACTGAATGCTATCAAATCAAACCTATCATCCTTAGGGTACCGAAGACCAGTGTCCGGGCGACCCTTCAAATAACGAAAGATTCTTTTCACGGCCATCAAGTGAGAAACTTTTGGACTTAACTGGTAGCAAGCTAGAAGACATGTTTGATACATTGTATCGGGTATTGAAGCAGTAAGATACATAAGAGATCCGATCATAGCACTATAAAGAGACGGTCCACATGTTCACCCATTCCATCAGGAATGATCCCAGGATTTTGAGCTAATGGAGTTCCCAAAGGCTTCGAGTCTTCCATTTGAAATCATTTGAGAATATCCCCAACATATTTGGTTTGATGAATGAAGATCCCTTCCTTAGATTGATGAACCTGCAAACCTAAAAAGAAAGTCCTTCTCCCATTGCGCTCATCTCGAACTTCTCTTGCATCACCCGCTCGAATTCTTTGCACATTATACATTTGTAGACCCAAAAATAATATCATCAACATACACTTATACCAGTAACAAATCCTCATTCTTTTCTTTGAGGAAGAGAGTACAGTCGATCAACCCATGTCGAAAACCATTCTTAAGCAGATAGGAAGACACGTTTCACACCAAGCTCGTGGAGCTCGATGAAGACCATATAACGCCTTATTAAGAAGCCAAACCTTGTCAGGATGAATTGGATCTTCAAAACCAGGTGGTTGCTCAACATATACTTCTTCTTCAACCACAACATGAAGAAATGCACTTTTCACATCCATTTGATAAACTGTAAACTTCTTGTAGGACACATAAGCCAAGAAAATTCTTATGGCCTCAAGACGTGCTACCGGTGCATAAACTTCATTATAATCAATACCTTCTACCTGATTAAAGCCCTGAACAACCAATCTTGCTTTGTTTCTCACAACAACACCTCGGCCATCCTTCTTGCACTTGTAAACCCATCTAGTACCGATCTTCTTGTAGTTGTCGGGCCTGCCAACTAATTTCCACACGCCCAACTTCTGAAACTGCTGAAGTTCCTCTTGCATTGCTTCAACCCATGAGTCTTCTTTCATTGCCTCCTTCCAAGATTTCGGTTCAACTTGGCAAACATAGTAGGAAAAAGACCAATCATTCTATTCCCTAGATTCTCTAAATTCTGTATACAAACCTGCATTCTGGTTGTTCCTTAGCTGATTACGTGTCTGCACTCCACTCTGGACATCTCCAATACTATTCTGCTGAGGATGAGTATCATGGATTCGAGTTTCAGGAACATCAGGAACTCGAGAATTTATACCCAAATTGTTGATATTAAGATCAACAGCTAAGTCGATGGCTAGAATTGACAAAGATGTAGAAGCACGACCTTCAGTTGTCCTTGATTTGTACATTTGAAGTTACATAAGAAATTCCTGGAACAGGAACAGAAGTAGCTTCATTTGCATCATGGAACTGATCATCCTCTGACGAAACATTGTAATCAGCAACATCTTCAAATTCCTCATTTTGAACAATATTATTAACCGAAGTAGACACTTGTGGGTTAACAATAATTTTTCGTATTAATGACGGGTCAACTGCAGTATCACTTTCAAGTAGCATTTGAGCTGCTATAGACGCATCATCAAAAGTTGGCAGATTGAAGGAGTCAAACATTCCATCGTAGTCAAACATCCAAGGAGCACCCGGAGCTCTTACTAATTCATGTATCTTTGAACCTTAACTTCACCCCATTCCTCAATCTTTTTTGTTGACAAATTCCACACTCTGAAATTTGGAGTAGCATATCCAAGAAAGAAACCTTCGATAGCCTTTCGACCGAATTTACCATGTGGATCAATCATAGTGCATGGAGCTCTAAAAGGTTCTAAGAAAGACACATCCGGTTTCCTTATATGTAACAATTCATGTTTTCCCATGCCTTTTCACCGTAAGAACTCAATTCATTGTATAGCACGCAATAGCCACAGCCTCCCCCCAAAACTGAACAAGAAGTTCTGACTCTACTAACATAGTTCTTGCAGTCTCGATCAGAGTTCTATTTTTCCTCTTAGTGACACCATTTTGTTGTGGAGTATAACAGGGAACTGTATTCATGTAAAATGCCCTTAGAAGAACAGAACTCATCCATAACACGGTTCTTGAATTCAGTGCCATTATCGCTTCTAATTCTCCTTATCTTCAAATTGTACAATTTTTCAAGTAGCGTAAGGAGATTCTTGAGGATTTCAGGAACTTCACTCTTGTGTGCCATTACATTCACCCATGAAAATCTTGAATAGTCGCCAAAGGTATTCTTGTGTTTCATAGGTCCAAAAAGGTCCATATGAAGACGTTCTAGAGGCATATTGCCAGTGTTAATTTTCTTCACAGGATGAGACTTCTTTGCTTGTTTTCCCTTTTGGCACGATACACAGACGTCTTGTAAATGAAAATTCTTGACTGGTACACCATTCATAAGATTATTTTTCACCAAATAGTTCTTTTTTCTCAAGTGAATGTGTCCCATTCGTCTACGCTAAGATATTGACTCCTTTTCAGTGGCTTTTGAGATAAAACATGTAACTTGTGCAGACGTAGTAATAGCTTGGCTCATGTCAAGAATATACAAGTCATTAATTCTTGGAGCCCACAAGAGAATCCATTCTTTGGGAATCTTGAAACCAGGTTTTAGCCATAACAACCGGCATCATCAAAATGAATCATGAACTTCTTGTCACAAATTTGAGAAACACTTAGAAGATTGTGATCAATTTGACGAACATAATTGATCTTGTCAAAACTAACAACACCATTGGAAATCATTCCTTCTCTAGTGATGTACCGCCTTTATCTCAAGCAAAAGCAACATAGCCTCCCCTAATGCTTTTCACATCATAAAGAAGCCTTAAGTCACCTGTCATGTGTCGTGATCCTCCTGGAACACCCTGCACATTGCATTACCCGGTTAGTTTGAGATGGGGACCCAAGCCTTAGTGGTCTTGGGTCGACCCTTATCATCAAGAAATGTTGTTTCTATTTCTTGATGATTTGGAAACTTTGTGCCTCCCCCTAAAACATTACCGGTTTTAGGTTTCCAAGATTGTTGGTGTTTACCAGATTGACTATTATTTACATGTTTAGACACTTCTGATTTTAACGTACTTGATGAACTTGGTTTCTTCTCTATAAAATCCGATTTTAATGCATTTTCAATTATTCTAACTTATTTACGTCTTTGTTTTTCTTCTTGTTCCTTAACAATACGTTTGTCTTGTTTAGGTGACACAGATCGACGTTGGCAATTCTTTTTAGGAGGTGCATTTTCAACAAACTTGGGTTTTGCTGAGTTGGTATAATTTTGATTATGTGGCCAAACTCCCCACACTTAAAACATGTTCTCCTTTCAACAAATTTAGGAGGTGCCTTTGATGACTCGATGTTAAACTTGTAGGCCTAGAGGTACTTGGTCCATCTTCACACCCATTTATGTGTTGAGTGTAATTGTTTTGACTGTTACATTTTAAAATCTTGACTTGATTTACAAATTCAATATTTGACATATTTTCAAAAGTCTCGATTTTATCAGTACCATTGAGACTACAAAGTTAACATTCTTCCCTTTTTTCTTGTTGTGAGCTCTTTTAGCTTCAACCTTTGATTGTGACACCTTAGGTTTTTCAGATTTCTTTTCTTGTTGTGTACTTTTAGAAGCGATTAATGGTTTTGATTTGATTGGATTCTTCTTTCCCAAAAATTTGGTTGTTGAATTTTTAGAAACTTGATCAATTGAAGTTGGATTGACATTTTTGATCGGAAAATCCTTGTTTGAGTAAATTTTCTCATCACCAATCAAAGTATACAACACATTATCGTTTTTAAATGTAGAAGCAACCGTCTTGATAGATTTGATAGGATCAATCTCTTGCTTTGTTTCAGATTGCACAACGGGAGTAGTAGGATCACATAAAATATGATTCTTAATTGGAATTTCTACCCCTTTTATTTTATCAAGAGATTAGTTCTGATTGATCTCGTTTGACTCATCATCTGATAAATCACCCTCTTTTGTTATAGGTGGACTTTGATCAATAATAGATAATGAGTTCTCCATCTTTCTAGATTCATCTGTGGAATTGTCCAGGTTAAACCCTAACCCTGCTGCAAACTCTTCAGGATTAAGAGGTACAGATGGTTCAAAACGTGGCATTTCCTCTTCATCAAGCAATTTGGTATAATTGTGTTTCAATGGTGGTGGACACGATTTATACCCAATGCATTTCACATCTCCTTCAAGTTTTTGAACGCCAATGATGTGATCAAGCACATATCAGGAGTTAGACTAACTCTCCAATTTAAGCTTAATTGCATCATGCTCGCATTTGGCAATGGCTAACTCCTTTTTTGTTTCTTCAAGAATATTAATGTAGTTATTAGTAGCAGTTTGCTTGTTCAAAACTGCTTTTGTTAACTCAGACATGGTTTTCTTAAGAGTCTCAATTACAGATTTGAATTCTTTTTCATTTCGAGTTAAAGCCATATTTGCCTCTTTGCATTTTGATAGTTCAACTACTAAGCTTTTATTGTGACTGTTAATTGTTTTAAATTTAGTTTTTAAGTCAGCACAGTCATTGCATATTCTAGGAGAGTCGGATTTTACCTAACTTGTTGAACCTGAAACATTAGCATAAAAGCAGTATTGTAACACCCCTGCCCCTCGTTATCACCAATATTGTCCGCTTTGCCCCCGATGTGTGGCCCATCCAGGAACTCACGGCTTTGTTTTTGGTTGCCCTGGTGGAGACTTCCCAGGAGGTCACCCATCCTAGTACTACTCCCACTTGAGCACGCTTAACTGTGGAGTTCTCCTCTCATCCACTAGCATTAAGCCTAAAACGCGTTGGTGATTTTAGAGGTAGGGCATTACTTATGAACCAGGAATCTCTCCTGTCCATGGACGATGTTGGGACGGATGTTACAAGTATGATGAGAAAAAGATCCATTGTTGGCAAAGAATTTTTCTATTTCCTTCGATGCAACTTCTGCTTTCTTTATCAATCCAGACTTTTGACTTTTCAGCTTCTCTGCTTCTTTCAGCAACTCATTGACCTTAATATCAATCTTTTCCCTGACATTCGAATCTGACCCATATCCACCCATACTTGAGCTTTCCTCGTCAAAACTCCTATTATACCCATAACTATCATCATCATTAGAAGAATCAATGCTGTGAACATGTTTGATCTGATTGACTATCTTAGCATAACAAGCAGTTCCTCCTTGGTTCTCATTTCCTAACTAAACTGACCAATCACATCCTTCATCTGCTTGAATTACTAATGCTCTGCTTGTGTTGTTTGAAGGCCCAGATCGGTTGGAGTTGTTTGGGTTGTTAACAACTACTATACTCCTTTCATTGTTAACTTGAGTTGTATTGGATGAATTTGGTTGATTTCGGAAAGGGTTGTACTTCACTTGCTTGCTAGGTCAAGTACATTCACGTTTGAAATGACCTTTTTCACCACAGTTGAAGCAAGAAACGATATCTTTATCAAATCCATACTTTGTGTCTTTCTTGCTTTCTAAACTTGTTCTTCCAGTTCTACTCATGTAGTCTTTCGCTCTTTTGACCGCACTAGCAAATGCCCACTTAATATCCATCAACTCCATTTAATCCTTGTCTATTTGTTGATAGTCCTCATAGTCAAATTGATGTTTCCAATTTGACCGGCGACTAGTCCACAGTATGAACTAACTACTGTGTTCAAAAGTTCCATGTGTTCTCGAGCAACTTCTACACTGACCTTGGAAAGATGTGAAGTATCAAGTCTGATGGTATTAGGATTTGCAGGTTGAAAGTTGTTACCATAGAAAGCTTGTTGTGGAACTTAAGGTGTAACAACTTGTTGTTGTGGTAGAAAGGCTTTAGAATCAAATACTTGACCATAGGTTTGAGTACTTGAGCCAGCAGATTGATCTGTTTGAACTGGCTGTGGTAGAAACGGATTAACGTTTGACACAAACGTTGTTTGACGTTTTGGTTGCTGAGTTGTACTAATGCCTGTATTAAAGCCTCCAAAATACATTTCAGGGTTTTGTGGAACCGGAACTCTTTTTGCTTTTCATATTTCTTCTTCATTCTTGTTCTCTAGCTTCTGAACGAACTTATAAATACTGATTACATCCAAAACACCTGTATGCTTTAGTAAGTCAATCAGTTGACTCCACTTGGGTGGTAAGGCATCAGCAAAACGCATTACAATCTCTTGTGAAGATGCAAATCACCTTGTATGAATACATTTCACTAAGCAGATGATAGAAACGGGTTGTCATATCGCTTAGTGTTTCATTCTCCATGAACAGAAAACCTTCAAACTCTTTCTTTAGAAGATCATGTCGTATCTTTCTTGTTACAACATTTCCTTCCCCTCTTGCTTCCAAAGTATCCCACAAATTCTTGGTGGTGGGACAACACACGAATTAATGAAAAATATCCTTATGAAGTGCTTGTGTAAGGATAGCAAATGCCTTCTTTTCTAAATCATAAGCCTTTTAATCATTTTCATCTAAGTTGGCTAAAGAGGTTGGATTTGATCCTGCTTCTTCAACAGATTCCTGGTATGGTGTAGTAAAACATGTCATGGATTCTGTATTTTGACCAAGAACATAAATATGGAAACGACTTTTTCATGAAGGGTAATCGTTCATATGGTTCAACTTCGGTGGATGGTTGTTACTTTATGTTTCACTCTCGCTAATAAGAAGAGTCTGAATGCTTTGATTCTGATTTGCCAAGCATGCCCATTGATTACCAGTAATCATGGCCGTTTGCTGAGGCATAAATGATTTAACCCATGAGGTTGCGGAGCTAGATTGTGGTGAGTCTTGGTTTGTGCTTGAACTACACCCCCAATCCCAAAGATTTGTACCCATTTTGTTTGCTTGTTTAAGAAAATCAACTTAAAATTTCAAAATTAACTTGAAATAAAAGTCTTACTGTTAAAGTTCATGATTTTAAAAACACGAAGTATTGAAAAACACGAACAACCAAAAACAAATCACGAAAAAAACTTGGTTCTTCATACGAACCAATGATTCGTATGAACCACTGGTTCTTCTTATGAATCAATGGTTCTTCGTACGAGTCAGAAACCACAAGTTCTTCATACGAACCACAAGTTCTTCGTACGAACAATTGATTCTTCGTACGAACAGCTGGTTCTTCGCACGAACAATTGATTCTTCGTACGGACAACTGGTTCTTTGCACGACCGGTTGGTTGTTCGCAGATGGGGTCTTTCGCAGCAGAGCTTTTTGAAGGGTTGGTTGGTGAGAAGTTTCTTTTTGTAACAAAACTTGTTTCTGAGTTTGTTCGAAAGTTGTCAGTTGTCTACACAGATTCGGTTAAAAAGACAAGCATTCCAGAATCAACTTTTAAGTAAAATCAGTCAAATCTTAAGATTTAGTCAACCCTCAAGGAATATTCCGGTGAGTTTTCCGACAAGTGCTTCACCGGAAAATATGTCCAACTAAACTTTGATAGAAAATTTCAAGAAAAACCGTATCCTAACATGTCTCCATGTATTCTAACAAGGTTTTTATAACAATTTTCTAAATACAACAAGTTTTACCTAAATTTTAACCCACTTTTCTTTAAAAAACTTAAGTTTCTTGTTAGAAGTTCAAGAACACTTCCAGGAAGCTTCATAACTTACTCAAACACAACACTATGCTTGGTTTAAAACAAGGAAGAGAGCCAATGCTCTGATACCACTTGTAGGTCCACTTGGAGGATCAAGATAACCTACTTCCTTGTTATCTAACATACATACGAGTGCGGAATCCACATAAGTATGCAAACCAAAGCAAAGTAACAAACACTAGATAACCAAAGATTCACTATCTTGATTAACAGAAGAGAGCTAGTACAAACACATACACACAATGTTCATACAGACTCAGGGTGTTTTCTCTGTGCTCTCTCTCTCTTACGTGAACTATGAAGTGCATGTCTATATATAGGCCTAACACCCAACAACATCACGAAGAATGTCGCTGGTCATACGAAGTACTACAAAGACAATGAAGAACATTTGTGGAAGAGTTGCTTGTACGAACAACCTATGGCTCGTACGAATAAGTAACTCACTCGTACGAACAAGTAACTCTTTCTTGATTGTTCATTCATACGAACATGCAATGGCTCGTACGAACAAGTAACTTGTTCGAACGAAGCACATTTCACTCGTACGAATATGGGGTTCTTCTGAGAACCATGCTAACAGACATTACTGTACAGTCAGCAAGATCAGAAACACAAAACTTAACAGTATGCACACATGCAACTGTTTTAAAACACAGACAAACTAAGCGTCATACTAAATCAAGATAGGAGGATATCTTGATTTGGTCGACACGACCAAACTTTACAGACACAACAAACAAAAACCGTACAATTACTGACGTAAATAAGAACAAGCGATAGACACAAAAGTGCACCAACAATAATTTCTTTCTTTAAAAACAAAAACCAAAAAATATGTTTTTGATTTTAGGGGGAGAAATGTTATGGAAAATACAAAAAGATATGAAAATTTAAAAAATGTACAAAAACATGAAAAAGACAAAAAGAGTTTCATATAAAAAGAGGAAATGATAGTACATTAGTAGACTATCATAGTATTCTAAAGAAAAGTAGTGTCAAAATGTTTAAACAGGTCTCATTGATGGTGCCAGTAGGCTTCGCACGTTCACTAGATTGTTTCTGAGATATAAAGATAAAGAAAAACTTCTTAATTAGTGGTTTACATCTCTAGGATATATGGTCTTAGTACACCGAAATCTCGTTTGAGAGATTTCCGGATCTTGAGGTTTATAGATAATTGATATCTGGGGTAAAGTTCTTTTGATTTTTCGTCACTAATGGCCTAGAACTTGTAGAATACTTTTGCTTTTAAACCCAAATACTGCATATAATTGAAAGAATCGGAAGATCTAACAATTGCAGTCAAAAGATTCCAAATGGGAACACTACTTTTAAGTTGTGCCTTCATCTCTTTGTCTGTACACTGGTACTAACCTAAGCTCTCAAGGTCTCGCATAACCTAGATACAGATATAGTATTCACCTGTAAGATGAAATCCAGGGAATCTTGATACAGGAGTATATTCTGAGGTGTGAAACACTATTAAGTCAAGTTCTAAGACATCTAGTTAACATATCTCGGAGAAATTGAGAAATGTGTAGAGGTTTAAGTGGATCAGCGTTGATCCCAGATAAACAATGGTCTTTTAACGTAATATGGCAAGTGATTTCAACAGATGTGAAAATAGTGTGCGGAAATAGAAATGGAACTTTCAAGAAACAACAACTACAAAATTTTCAAGTTTATATCACTTTGAAACAAAATAGTTTACAAGGTGATTGTGAGGTTATTGACTAGTACAAGCGAATACTTGTGTAATTCTTTGGTGAAAGGGCAATGGAGTTTTTGTAGTATCTATTAAATGCTTGGCTTAACTCCATATCCTTTGCTGGTTTACTCTCCATTTATAGAGAGTCTTTAGCATGAATAAACATTTGTTTATTCATGCACTTGCCCTGCATAAAGTAGCTTTTTGACATATTCATTGAATCCATTGAGTTCAACTTGCTACTAATATGGCAGAGCCTCATTTTTCAGACAAGTTGACTCATCATAATTCTTGAATGCCAGCTCATCAAAAAATTTGTTGACAAATCACCATATTTTCTGATAATAAGATTTTACCGGAAATTGATGATACTCATCAGAATTATCTTCAAATCCGTCAGAATGGCCTTTTCTGATTGTCTTCATTTGTTTCTGATCCTTTTATGATAAATGTTGAGGATAGGTTATCTTTTTCTTTTGTCCACTCTTGTTTCTTCTTTCTGTTTGACCTTCATGACTTTATCCTCAGTAGTTGATCAGATAGATCATATTTTTCTTTAATACTTACATAAAAGTTTCCTAACAATTTCCCCCTAAGCATTGTAAGAAAAATAACATCTCAAAGAAAAGAACATATTTTAAAGAAACTTCTAAACATCAAAATCCAAATAATAGACACAAACATCGTTCAAAGATTTAATAAAGCAGACAAAAGTTCTTAGACAATCTTCAGTCCAATTATGTAGAGATCTCCTTTCTTCAGTTGCTTCTTGTACTCAATTAGCTTGTGACAGACCTTGTACAAGTCTTTGTACCATCCTCTAGCTGTGATTCATTCATTTATAATGTCTTCGATTTCTTTCCTCAGCTTTTCCTTATTTCTTCCTTTAGCCTTGAGTTGTTCCTGTTTTTTATTCATGTAGTCTTTGATATAGTTGAGCATTTGATTTGAGTACCTACACATTTCATTCACTTTGAATAGAGCCTTTTTATCCTCAAGATCCCTGAAAACAACAGATAATTCAGGTTTCTCAAAAATGACTCATGTTTTGGCTTCGGGTTCAAGTTCAGCTGGAACAGATGTGTTCGGAGGTGGTAATTGCACTTTCTTGCTGCATACAAAAGCAATGCAAAGGTCAAATCTGCTAGAGCTACTCTTGAGTACATTTTATGTCATGCTAATGTTAGGCTGTGGATAGCCCTTTTGTTAATATTTGTATCTCCCTTTTCTTTATAAAAAATAGTAATTCTCAGATGATATTCAGGGAAAATCATACTGTCTTGATCAATCTGTTGCACCAGAAATTTCTTTTCCTTTCCTTGTGGGTCCTTTCTGATTTCAACTCTTGGTTTCTTTGAAGAAGTAGCAGAGTCTTCCCACTTTTTATTCTCTGCCTGGTTCAGTTGTTCACTAAAGACAATTTCTCCAGATGAGGTTAGTTTTGGTTGTTCTTGTTAAATACCTCTTGAAGAAGTATTGCTTAGTTTGGAGATTATCATAGGAGTGGCTTCGAGTCTTTTCATCATTTCTGACTTTGGCACAACAAGTGGACGCCCCATTGGTGTAGGCCCAGATTGACTAAAAGGGGTTGCTTGCCTTGTTTGTGTATGCTGGTTGCTTCTGGTTCTTCTGGTGTGAGGTTGCTTTGGGAACGGGAGTTCTGAGTTCGTGAACATCAATGTTTGCTAGCTTGGCCACATTTAATTGTAGCATCTTTACAAGTGATTGTACATCCCTTAGCAGTTGAGCATTCCGTCTTTCTACTTCATGTATCTTGTTGAACTCCTCTTTATTTTGATCCTGATTTTTAGCCCCTTCTCTCACCAATTTATCAAGAGCACCAGTCAAGCTATTGTTACTAGCTCTTAAGCTATGAATCTCCTCTAGAATTTTACCAGAGCTCATGGAATCTATTGTTTCCATAGCTTCAGTTATCTTTATCTTGATGTCTTTTATTTCTTTAAACATTATCTCAAAATCTGCTGCAAGTTTGCTGTTGTCTAGTGCAGTCTCTGATTGTGTTGTAAGTTCTGTCAGACTTTGGTATTCTTTTCAGTTTACTTTCTAATGGTTTCAACTGATTATGACAGAATTTTCATATCAGACTTTTGGCTTCTGATTTCTTATATCAGCACATCCAGCTTTGCTTCAACAATGGACTTATCTGCATAGACTTTGATGACGTTGTCTAGCATTTGATCAAGCTATTCTTGTGAGATGACTGGTTCATTGGGTAAAGGTGGAACAACAAATGTTCCTTTTCTCAAGCCAGCAGAAGACACACTTGCTGCTGTTGTAAAGAGGCCAGATTGGTCAAAAGACCAGTCCTACACACCTTTACTAGAACTGTGAAACTTATTCACATTCTGGATTTCTTCACTTCCTTGAACCATTCCTGAGAATGATTCTTTGTGAATTGTTGAGAAAGCCTCATTTTTCTCACCCAGGTTTCCTTGATCAACAAGCTGATCTCTACCTGTTACTGTCTCAATCTCCTCCTCATTAACTGATTTAGAGAATAGACCAATGGAACCACTAACCTGTTCACTTACTGCTTTTGTTTTTCTACGTTGTATGACATAATCTCCTCTAACAGATTCATCTGAATCAGAATCTGTTGAGTTTGCAATAGTAAATAAATCAGGATTAGTTTGAGCACTTGATTCTACCAAGTGTGAAACCTCTGCATGATGTTGTTCTGCTTCCATGTTCTGATGTGTCTGTTGATCTACCTCCATAGGTTCTGGTGAAATTCTAAAGTCTTGATGTTGAATATCTTCTACCTCATCTTCTTGTGGAGCTACAGATCCTTGATCTTCATGATCTTGTGAAGAACTGCTATCATAGACTTTAACATGTTCCACTCTTCTGTTTAGGATTGCTACATGTTGTATCCTGTAAGGTGAGTCTTCAGCTATCAGATTCATCATGCTTTATGGGAGATTTGGTACATCTCTGTTGGACTTCCAGGCTAATGTGGCACACTAGGGCTCCATGATAGATGATTTCTAGACATTTTTGATACAGGAAGTTCAATATTCCTTTCTACAAATGTCTCGGCAATTATGATTGACTAGAATCTTGGAAAGGGTAGATGAGAACTCATTCTACCAGATTTGGTTAACACAGGTCTCTCCATTAGATTGAAGATCTATGTTCCGTAGTCAATGTTGAACCTAGTGATGAGTCTATACATGATTGTTAGAACAGAGAGGTTAATCTAATCGGTGCCCCAATTTTTGAGGTTAGGCACTTGGTCAAATTTTCCATCATCACTTACGAAAAGGGAGGTACCTTATTCCTTTTGAATTACCCAATCAGCGAAATCCTTTTTGCGTATACCATTAGAGTAGTAAGTTGTTCCATTAGCTCCTCCTTTTTATGTCCTTCGATGTAGTTTTCACATTCCCTGATTCTTTATGGAGTAATTGTAATAGAGATATTTCCCTAGAGATGGGCTATGAATTGATTTACACCAGTTTTGATAAGTGTATTGACAAGCTGCTGCATAATGTTTTCCGGTACTTCTTTGGGTTTTGGTTAGAGTTTGAGCAATAGGGCATCTTAGCAGGAATTCGACCAAAATTTGGCATTTTTCATCGTATTCTCGATTGTTGGTATTCATCACTTGGTTGTTTTCCTTCATCGGTAGAAACTCATCATCCCTGATGAATGGGACAGAGTGTTCAATAGCTGGGATTTTGAAATTGACAAGGTTTGCTGCGGCCGTGGTGAGTTGAATTTTGCATTTAAAAAACGATAAGGTATTTAGGGTTTGTGAGATTGGAGGTTGCAGTTTTGTTTCTTGTCCTATTGAATGGTGTATATATAGGGTTTGTGGGATAGAGTTCGTGAGTGTTGGATCATGGGTGGTTAGTATTTAAGTTGGCTAATAACTAGTTAATGAAGTTTTTAACTTTATCCAAAACCGTTTTTGAGAACTTTTGGTATATCCCCAATTTTGATGTATCTCCAATTTTCGATATTTCTTTTTGAAAGTTTTGAAGATAAATTTTGATTGGTGAATACTAACGGCCAAGTTGTACCTTTTACCTTTGATGGGACCCTTTTCAGAGAGAAGGTCCAATAATATTGTTTTCTAGAATCTGACATTTCTTCCCTTTTTTTGAAAGCAAAATTCAATCTGATTATCAGAAATGTGTCTATGTATCTGATTTGGAGATTCAAAATATTCTAATCACTTTTCTTATCAGAAAGTCATCAGAAATAGGAGTCCCCCCTTGATAGAGTGCGTTTTTATTTATTTTTTATTTTTTTTAGATGAGAGGGAATGAGTAAAGTTTCAGAGATATCCATTACACATGCTTTTCTAGTGGAAGTCGAAGTCTTTGTTCTTTTCTTCAAGGAATGTTTTGTGAAAATTTTAACGATAGTCATGAGTAATGTTTGCGTACTTTCTAGAGAAACATACTCCAAGTTGGGTGACCAAGAACTGCCACGGTTGGATGAATCCAAATTTGCTGATCGCTCTTGGACGGTTCTCTTGTGGTACCCCATCTCCTTCAGGGTCTGATCCAGAGTTTGGTGAGTGAAGAAAGTGACGTCGTTGTTGTCATTGAGATGTAAAGCCTCTCTGATCATCTCCTCACTCAGGATGATATCCTTCCCCATCACCTGACTGTGAATCCGAACTTTTGTTCCTTGGTAGATGGTTCGTGCATTCCACCAAAACTGTTGCAGTAGACTTGGTGGACCCAAATATATGCCGAGAAGGCATATTCTAGGGGGCTTTGCAACAACATGTTGAGAATAACACCACAACCTTCCCATGCTGGTCCATCAAGGTTTCTCTGGACCCTCATATTGAGAGTTTGGTAGAGTGATAGCGGGAAATGTATGGCACTTATTTCAGCCATTGTTAGGGTTTTTACAAAAGATAAGGTCGTTTGGGTTTCTAAACAAGAAGAAGGAGGATGACAAAGACAGATGAGATGAAGTTAATCTCTAAGTGGTGGTTGTATATATAAGTGAAAGTGATAGTTTCACCATAAATGACATTTACCAACTTAAGATTATCTTTCTTGTTATCTCAAAAATATTTTAATGCTAAGATCCTCAGTCAGATGCAAAGAGAATTATGTGAGATAAAAGTCTTCTGCATTAAATGTCTAGGCAGTTATTTCTGAGAAATATAATTATTATCTTGCCCAGATGTCCCCTTCTTTCTCTCTAAGTGTGGATGACTAAGCTTTAAAGACAAATTGAGAGTGTATTTGAGCAATGAATTTTGTTTAGAAAGCTTGCTTTACGACGTAATCAACCCTAAGACTCAAAGATTCGTAGTGGATTTTTTTGGTTTTCATCCTTGTGAAATCTGAAAATGAGCAAAAATAACGAGCAAAGATATTGTAAGACAAAATAATGTACATGTGCCGTTCTAATGATTTGTAGGTATGGAATAATTTAGTGAAAGAAAGCATAGATAATATATCATATAAGAGTTTTTGATGATCTTAATGCATTCTGATAAATCACCAGAAATTCTGGTGGCTTTATGCAGTTTCTGATGAGGCATCAGAATTTATGTTAGAATTTTGATAATCTTCTGATGATTTACAATTTTGATAATCTTTTTGTGACAAAACATTTTCTAAATTTTCTTCATATTTTATGTTCACCATACCCAATTTGCTAACAAGAAAATTCTGTCTCTTTTCATCAAGAGGTTCTGTAAAAATATCAGCAATTCGTTTTTTTGTTGGAACAAAGTACATTTCAATGTTACCTTTTTCCACATGGTCTTTTATGAAGTGATATCTGACATCAATGTGTTTCGTTCTAGAGTGATGCAACAGATTTTCTGTTATTGCAAGGGCACTCTTTGAATCACATAATATTGGAATTTTTGTGAGAGGGATCGACTCTCCTCTTATGAGCACTAGACTGATCTGACTCAGCTAACAGAGGCGGAATTCATTGTTAGCGAGTTGGACAAATAAACAAGAGAAATATGCTGCTTAAACGCCTTGATTTGTATTAATAAACGTGCAAGGTTACAGACGAGTAAACACTTTGACAGCGCTTCACCGTAGTCACACACCAACATATATATAACACAACTCTCAAGCTCCTCTATTTATAGGTCAACATAACTTACACAGGAGAGAGATGTGTTTGACTCGTGCGAGTGGTGCCTCGTACGAGTGACCGGGTATCACTCGTACGAGCCACTAAGCTCACTCGTACGAGCCATGTACAAAACAAATAAATCATATATTATCATACAATATTTACATTCTAAGCCCTATATACATAACCGACATATCCTAGCCGTAGGCAATAGACATTATGCACCAACAAACTCCCCCTTGGATGTCACCGCAGTCTTGGATAGTCTTCAAATAAGCTTCAAAGATTTGACAATTAACAACCAAAGAAACATTTCGGTGGCCTGCGAAGCTCCTCAGAAGATATCGGCGTTTGGTCTATAGGAGGAGGCCGATTACATGGGTTGCTAAATTGAAAGCTCCTTAGCGATGCAATTCGCGTTCGCTCAGCGATTCTTTCAGCATTCTTTTCTTTCTTTTGTTGCTCTATCTCCTTCAGCTTCCTCCAAGAAGTGTTCCATGCTGTTCCTGAGTGTATATCATTAGTAAAACAAACATTAACAATCTTTTGGAACTGGAGAGCCTGCTCTTGGTCTTTCTCCTTGAAACTAATTTTGTTGAAAAATAAGCATTCAATATCCTTCTTCGAACAATTGACTAGCCACATAGGGTCTAGTGCTCGAATACCGCGCCATAGACCATATATGCGTTTGTGTGCTATGACGGCTTCAGATAATTCCTCAGTTATCTTCCAAGAATCTTCATCTGGATGAACAGAAATAACGGCTTTACCAATACTTGAATCATAGTGCCACCATTTGAAGATCTTGAAGAAATCTTGTTCCATCTTCATTAGAGGCATGTTCTTCATTACTTTCGGCCTCTTCACTATCAACATCACATCTTTTTCCTTAGTAACTAGATCGATCTTTGTGATTCTTTTGGGCATATGAGGCTTCTAGTGTTTAAATCCATGAGTAGCTTCGAGCTTTATCAGTTTCCACAGCCGCTGGTCATGAAATTTCATCTTAAGATTTATCATCTTTGTCTGCACCATTTCTTTAATATCCAGAACGCCAGGGTCTTGATATCGCTTAAATATCGAAAGTACTGGAGCCCATACTCCCTTTTAATCGCATAAACGTCAAGTTCTTCGATCCATCCCCAGCTAATGATGTCCCCCAGAGAGATGTTAGCATCACACGTGAAGAATGCTAGGGGACGTTTGAATTTACGCTATGCTGGTAATTATTTAAACCATCGTTTCCTCATTTCTGCAATTTCTGCTTTAGGCAATTGTTGAGGAACCGTTCCCTGTTTGACAGCCACTTCAACCTTTCCCTTCAGTAGATCATCATTCTCGGCTGCAAGCAATTCACTGAAAGTTGGGAGTCATCTGTACCCTCTTCGGCAATATTTGCATCATTGTCATCAGAATCATCCTCCACGACAACTTTGTCATAATCATGTGCATCAGAAACATGTTCGAAGATATAATACTCAGGCTCGAAAGAACTGATGTCGATAAGCTCGTCTTCGAAATCAAACTCAAATGTTTCTTCGTCCACGCCCAACATACTTGTAATTTCTTCTTTTTTTGTAACTGTGGACAAACTCTCCTTCCTCCACATCATGCTCTAAATACAATATCTTCGGTTTTTGCACAACAGGAACAGTTGACACATCGGTCACTGTGAGTATTCCTGCTAGCGAAGAATCCTTTGAGCTTTCACACTCCTGTCCTTGTTCTTTACCTTCTTCCATTTGGTTGGCAGAATCATCCAAGTATACAGAAAAATAGATATTTTCATTCGAACTCGAATCTGTTGCAAGGATATCCAAACCACCCAAATCATTATCATCACCATCACTATCGCTATCAGACTTTTCTTTAGATGCATCGTCAGTTTCGTCTAAGTCTTCATCATCCTCTTCAGGATCTTCAGTGAACTCATCTATTTCATCTTCAATTTCTTTCAACATCTTTCTTTTGCTTAGCAATTCCTGATGTTTAGCAGATAGACTTGACATATCTATATCTACATACTTTGGCTTTCTGATCAATACAAACTTTTTTCGTGTCTGCATACACCACCACTTCAGAAGATACTAGCACAGATTCAGTATCTGGCTCAGTTATATCAATTATAGGTTCCTCACCAATCTTTGCTTTACCTTTCCTCTGAGCGTCTGATAATTCTTTTGCAATGCGTTCCCGCTCAGCAACCCTTTCTCTAGCCTCTACCCTCTCAATCTCATCTATTTCTGCGGCTAAGTTAATTCCGAGTTTCTTCTTAAGAATTTTCTTGAATAAGCTCATTTTCCATTGATTGCTGAGGTGTTCTTCATTATATTCTTCCATTCGGTTCCCCAGTCTTTTGTTCTCTGACACGATACTGGCCAATATAGCTTCAAGATGCTGTTTTTTCTTTTAGCCCATTATTTTGCTCTTGTAATTCAACAATCTTTACACTGTTCAGCATAACTTGGTTTTCCAACTCTTTGATTCGTGTGTCATTGAATATATCTACAGAAAATTCTTCTCCCCCTGGTATATCACCAAAATCGAAGTCAATTGATCTTCAAGTCTGGATCTTGTGAAGAACTAGGGTTGAGATTGAGAAGGTTGAGATTGAGGTGTAAGTTGTGGTGGTGGAGATGGTGGTGGTTGTGGAGTTGGTGATGGTGGTAGTTGAGGAGTAGGTTCAACATTCACTGCTTCATCAACCTTTATCGGCACCTTTCTTTTTGATTTGTCTAACAACTGGCCTCTTTTAGACATTTAGAAGACCTCTTTGAAGATTTGCGAACACAAACATTTCAAACACTTTTAGGATTTTGGACACACTTCCTCGTACGAGTGATGCTTTGTACGAGTCACAAAGATATAAACGTTTAAGGACATACTCATACGAACGATCACTCATACGAGTGAATATGATAATCTGACATTTGATAATCTTTCTCGTACGAGTGATGATTCGTACGAGTTGCAAATCGCACCACATAACACCTTATCAATTCAAACTTAAAACGTATAGATTTTAACAAATTGAAGGTTGACTTACAGGTTGCAAGGGCCGATTTAACGATTTTGAGTTCAATTTTATATTTTACCAGTCCGATTATCCTAAATCTACGTTTTATGTCCTTTTGGTCAAATTTCGACATTATAACGGCTCAAAACAAGCATTAGTACCTTGCCCATCGTAAGAGGTGTGATAATCAACCTCCCCGAAGTATAAATACGTAACAAAGATCAAGAAAGTGAGTGGTAAGAACTGAATCATACAAAGTAAGCTCTTAGTTGCATAGAGTCAATAGTGTGACTCGTGCGAATGAGAAGCCCTTTTATACTCCTTCAGGTTCGCTCGTACGGGTGATGATTCGCATGAATGAAGCCTTTTGTTACTCGTACGAGTCAGTGAGTGACTCGTACGAGTCAGTTCTATGCACTTTGTTTATCTTTTTTGATTTTTTGTGAAATTTTATCTGTTTTTATAACCCACTCTGTTAACCAAGTCCAAGTTATAACCTTGGTTGACCGATGTTTGACCAAAACAAATTTATTTTAAAAATTTAAAGTTTCAAGTTAATGAACTTTTTGACGTTTTAGGACATTTTCTTTTCTGATTAGCTCCCAGCCCATGAACTTCAGCTTTCCTCCAGCAACTGTCGCTTTAACTTGGACTAACGGTATTTTCATCACCGGTAGACTAAAATCAAAGATAGATTGCTAAAAATAAGCTGAAAATATTTTTGGGATTTTTTAAAGAAAGAACAAGTAAAGATGTATTTACATACATATTTTTGTGAGTTTTGTGTTTAGAGGATCACATCAGATATTTAGATAAATCACAAGTACCGTTAATCTTAGTAGTAAGTTTAAGTTCTTAAACAGATTTACCTAGATTGCCATTCACTGGTGTATATATCTAACTGATATGTGTTAAATGGGGTGAATTACGAGACCTTGAGAGCTCAGGTTAGTATTTCCATACAAAGAAAGAGATGAAGGCTAGACTTTAGGTGGTGTTCCATTAAGGAATCTTTTGAACTGCAGATGTCGTAAATGTTTATGACATATTCATTTTTTGTGCGCAGCTTATGTAGGCGACTAATGCGAAAAGTATTATACAAGTTCTAGGTCATTGCCGACGCAAAATCAGAAGAACTCGGATAATACCCCAGATACCGATTAAAGACCTAGTATCGCAGAATCTGGCATTCTCTCAAACGAGATTTTGGAGTACTAAGTCCATATATCCGAGAGATGTTGACCCACAAATTACTCAGTTTTTCTTTTAAGTTTATATCTTGAAGAACAATTTACTGAACGAGTGAAACCTATTGGCACATCCTCAGTAAGACCTGTTTAATTACCTGTTTAAACATTCCATATCTTTAGCATACTATGATAGTCTTCTGATGTAATATGATACCTTTACACAAAAACTCTTTTTAACTTTTTAATGTTTTTAAATTTTCCAACTTTTCACCCCCTAAAATCAAAAACAGATTTTTGGTTTTAATTTTGAAGAAAAGATTTTATAGAAAAACATGTCATACCGATGATAATCATGTCAAGTCCTCGTCATCCTCAAATTCAACCTCATGTATATCCACTGATGTCAGATTTCTTAAACCATTTAATTTTAAAAGATTTTTAAATCTTGATCGATCAAATGCTTTGGTGTAAAAATCTGCTTTTTGGTCATCATTGTGGATTTTTTCAATTCGAACCAACTTTTTCTCGTAACAGTCACGGATAAAGTGGTGTCGAATTTCAATATGTTTAGTGCGTGAGTTTTTGAACATGATTTTTGGTGATATCAATAGCCGCCTTGTTATCTATGTAAATTGGGGTATCAAGAAATTGAAGTCCGTAGTCTCTCATCTGCTGTTGTATCCAGAGTATCTTGGAACAACAGCTGGATGCTGAACCGTATTGAGCCTCACATGTAGAGAGAGCGACCACAGTCTGTTTCTTGCATCGCCACGTCACCAAACGAGTTCCGAAGAACTGAAAACCTGCCGTAGTAGATTTGGCATTAAGATTGAAATAGCCGAAATCAGAATCCGAGTAACCCGCAAGGTTGAAGTCGTCATGTCAAGGATACCACAAGCCGATGGACATCCTTTCATGTATCGCATGATTCGTTTGAAGGCTAACAAGTGCGAATCTCTTGGATTGGATTGATAACGAGCGCATAGGCATATTGGATACATGATATCAGGTCTCGTAGCTGTGAGATACATCAAGGATCCGATCATGGAGCGATATAATGTTTCATCGACTTTGACTCCATGAGCGTCAGGACAAATGTCGTGATTTGGGGCTAATGGAGTTGATGCTGGCGCAGTTCCCGACATGTCAAATTTCTCTAATACATCATGAAACATAGTTCGTCTGATGAGTGAAGATACCATCAGGCAATTGTTCAACCTGAAGTCCTATAGAGAACTTCATCTCCCCCATAGCACTCATTTCGAATTTCTTCTTCATGACTTCTTCGAAGTCTTTGCACAGCTTATCATTTGTCGATCCAAAGATGATATCATCCACACATATTTATACCAAGATCAGATGTCCATCGACTTCCTTTATGAAGAGGGTACAGTCTAAAGTTCCTCTGAGAAAGTCGTTGTCTAGAAGATGTCTTGAAAGCGTTTCATACCAAGTTCTCGGGGCTTGACGTAGACCATATAATGCCTTGTTCAGAAGGTAGACTTTATCCTTGTGTATTGGATCGACAAACCCCGGTGGTTGACTGACATACACCTCCTCTTTGACTTTACCGTAAAGGAAAGCGGATTTGACTTCAAATTGATACACCTTTTGAAACCTTTCCAAGAAGCAAAGGCAAAGAATATGCGAATAGCTTCAAGACGAGCGACTGGGGCAATACTTCAGTGTGGTCTATCCCTTCTTACTGTTGAAAGCCCTGGACCATGAGCCGAGCTCCAACCACTATACCTCTGTCATCTCTTTTGCATTTGAAGACCCATCGAGTATTAATCTTTTTATGATGATCCGGTAGGTCAACAAGCTTCCAGACACCAATTTCCTAGAATTGAAGCAACTCTTCCTTCATTGCATCCACCCAGCTTTCCTCTTTCAACGCGTCTCTCCAGTTTCCTGGTTCAACCTGCGAAACAACAACTGTAAGAAAGTCTGGTTTGCAATGGAGCAACACTGGTATAAAAGCAACTTAGATCGTTGTTGATCTGATTGCGAGTTTTCACTCCGGTTTGTAAGCTGCCAATGATATTCTCCGACGGATGGTAAGATAGTGTCCTTGGCATTACTTCACTCGGAACATCTACTTAACTCTACAAATTCATAACAAAGCCATCAGCAACTGGAGTAGAAGATGTAGCTTCATTCCTGACATTGAATTGATCAGCCTGGGAATTCAGAAAGCTTTCATATGCTCAGATCGTTCATCGAACTGGTTTTCTCCATCATCAAAGGTCAGTTCACGATCAAGTTGGCATTAATTGGTTGATGGGCAGATGATTCAGCAGTGTTCAAGATAGGTACAAAGACTGATTCTTGAAGAATATTGCTTTGACCTACATCAGAAGTGTTAGAGACAGGAAATGACGGGGAAATCACCAACGGTCAGAAACTTGCTCTTGATTAGAGATTTGATGCTGTTGAAAGAGCAAAACAAGTTCTTCTTCTGATGGCACTTCCGGTAGGTCAAATGAATTCAACAAACCTTCGTAGTTGAACAGCCATGGATCCCCAAGTTTCTATGTTGGCGTAGTATATCATTGACAATCAACATGCTGTGTAAGAATAACTTGTTCAAACTCGGCAAAAAGACTCGCTTTTGTGGACTAGCATAACCGACGAAAAATCCTTCCAAGTATTTGTCACACCCTCAATTTCCACTTGCGGAGTTTTACCGCGAGGCGTGTGAACAAACCAGAAGCTGAGACACTAGTAACATCGAACGACTCTAATATGATTTGTTTATACGTTTTCCAAAATCATTTGTTTAACCATTCATGGTTATTTTTAAATTGTCTTAGTTTGGTTTCAATGTTTAGCGGAAGCATCAGTTTTAAAGTTGAGCGGAAGCATTAAAGTAAAGTAAAGGAACGGCGCCAACACAAACGCCAAAACTAAAGAAAAACCCAAACAATATTCGTAAATAAGACTCGATAAAAAGATGTCTTGATCAATGCAAGTGAGTGCACCTAGAGCTCCTAGCGTCCTGAGAAATATGTAAAGAAACAAGTGTCAACATTAAAGAAGAGTGAGTTCACAGGTTTTTTCATAAGTTCATTAGTTCGGCTATAAGTTTGTTTCCCCCGTTATCCCTAACCCGGAATAACGATATAGTTCCATTATTCCGAACCCGGAATAATAATGATGTTGGTTCCATTATTCCTAACCCAGAATAATATTGTTATTTGTTCCATTATTCCTAACCCGGAATAATATTGTTGTTTCGTAATTAAATTCAATGTTAACATGTAGGTAGCGAGCCTAAAGTTATGTCACATAAGTGTTCGCGATCGAAGCTGACTGTTGTGCCTCCGTGTTGCTAGGCCTATCACCGACCATGGCGAAAGTTAGGCTAAATTATTCACCCGTTGACCATACCCGGTCGGCTAGCGCGACTAGCTCGGGTGGGGCTTGTCGGGCCCAGTAGTACTACTTATAATTTCCCCGCTATCTAACCCAATACTAACGATCCGAGAGTTTGTCGAGGACTTCCGTGATATAGCTGCTTAGTGACCATAACGTACAATTTCGTATAGTTACCGAATAGTTTAACGACGTTAATTTCGTATAACGTAAAGAGATAGAGTTGTAGAGTGTATACATGTTTCTCCCCCTGTTTTTTAAAACCGGATAAAATTAGGGGCCGTGAACTCACCTTTAATTGCTCGGTTAGTGTAACACAGAAGTAGCAAATGATGGGACCGCTAATCGCGTCCTAACAAGTCAATCGATTTAAAGTTAGTGTGTGAACACACTGATACAAACCCTACACATAACTAACACACAATGCGGCACACACAATAGCAAATTCGAAAATACAATCATGCATGCAAAGTATTATCATACCAAAATAGTGATCAAACCAACTTATCATGAACACAAATCAACTCATACAACACTTTGGTACACACATTCGCAAGTTATCAAGTTTCAGCTTGTATGCTCATAACTAGGCTGTTTTCGAGGATTTTTATAAAATAGTTCCAACGTTCCAAAAATTCCAAATTTTTTACAGAAGGTGTCAACTAAACTCTAGAATTTTATGTAAAATTTTCAAGTCCTAAAACTTTACTAATTATTCATAAATATTTATATACTAGGCTGCAGTCAGATTCGTCGCTTTCTGACTGCAGTCCACGGGAGAATTTATTTAAAAATCATCGTTCATCCAATTAACAAAATTCCAGTGGGAGTTTCCCGAAAATTCCCATCTCCAGTTGCTGTACAAATTCGTGACCCAACTCTCTACAGATTTTGAGATCCGACTCGATAAACAACTAACAAAGTTTCAGAATTTTCACAGCTTCAGTTACTGCACTTAAACGACCACTTAAAAATATCAAACGATCTCAGAAAAATATGAATCCAGCGCCATTAGAAGCGTTTTTTAAAAAATATACGTTTTAGGCTTCAGAAAATCCGCTTTTCGATAAATAATAACCAAGTTACAGCCAATTGAAGTTGGCTGTAAACACCATTCAGCATCCTGTTTTCGACTTTTATCGCAATAGAACACGCTTAAACAATCGAGACGTTAAATATAAATGATCAAGAACAAATTTATTAGTCACATATCATCATGTATATCATAATCATGCAAACCCTAATCATATAATATGATTTTTATCACAAAACGCAGCCTATGATTCTTGTATCCAACTAAACATCATAATCGCAAAACTTGCACAATTAATCGAACTAAACATCACAACACTTTCATAACAATGATTCTACCATTACATTCAAGCATGATCAAGAGTTTATAAACCCTAATGTGATTTGCGAAACAATAGAAACCCTAACCTTGCAACGATGAAGAATTAACGATCCGGGAACGAGATTGGAATCACTTTGGTTCTTGGAGAAAGTTGCGATCAAGAGAAAGGGTGGGGAGGGGCTGCCGTCGGCTGTTCTTGGAGCTAGGGTTTCTCTTTTTTTTTTGTTAACACAACTCTCATGCATGCTTGTATATATATAGTGCACGGAAAGAAAGAAAAGGAGAAAAGGGTTGGGGTGTGCGCGACCGTAGGGGGGGGGGGGGGGCGGTTTGGGTCTTTAACTTGAGCCTCAAGTTTTGATTAGTTCCTTGAGCCGCAAGGAAGTGAGGTCGACACGTTTCGCGGCTTGGTTCGGTTCGGCTGTCTATTTACTATATATTTTTTTTTGTAAACTAAAAATCACGAAATCAAAACATGACATAATAACTCACCAAACTTATAAACGTCTAATAACACATAGCACGTAATTCACTTGATAAGTTCACAAAGTTAGCGTAGTTATTTCGAGCGTGTAAATTAAATCTCCGAATCAATTTAGCGTAGGAATGAATAACCGTGAAGTAGTGCGTTTAAGATACCTGAAAAACCGGATGTCACATTATCCCCATGTTGAAAGAATTTTCGTCCCGAAAATTGAGTAAACGCGGTTTAGAATGCAACGCACAGGTTTAGAATGCAACGCACAAAGATTTAGTTCGTTAACAATGGTACAAGAAATTACAAGAAATTCCCAGGTTGTCACATCATCCCCATGTTGAAAGAATTTTCGTCCCGAAAATTTAGTTGGTGGTAACTTTAGCTTGCTACTCAGCTGCAAAAAGGTGTGGGTATTTGCTTTTCATTTGGTCCTCTCTTTCCCACGTGAACTCCGGTCCACGCTTAGAATCCCAACGAACCTTGACGATCGGTATCTTGCTGTGCCTTCGAGTCTTGATCTCACGATCCATGATCTCGATAGGTTGTTCCACAAAGTGCAGTTGTTCATCCACTTGAATCTCATTCAATGGAATGACTAGGGTTTCATCTGATAGACACTTTTTCAGATTTGACACGTGAAAAACGTTGTGAACTCCACTGAGTTAGGTAGGAAGGTCTAATTGATAAGCTACGGGTCCGATACGTTTCAAGATCACAAACGGGCCTACGTACCGTGGGTTTAGTTTACCTCGTTTCCCAAAGCGGATTACACCCTTCCAGGGTGACACCTTCAGTAGGACGCGGTCGCCTACTTGAAATTCGAGCAGTTTGCGTCGTTGATCAACGTAGCTTTTCTGTCGATCTCGTGCCACTGCCATGGTGTTTCTGATTTGTACAATCTTTTCAGTAGCCTCAAGTATCAACTCAGGGCCTGTGAGTTGACTATCACCGACTTCTGCCCAACAGACCGGTGATCTACATTTACGACCGTATAATGCTTCAAACGGTGCTGCCGATATACTCGTATGGTAACTTTTGTTATACGAGAATTCCACTAAAGGCAGATGGATTTCCCAACTATTCCCGAAGTCTACCTCGCATGCCCTAAGCATGTCTTCCGAGGTCTGAATGGTCCTTTCGCTTTGACCATCCGTCTGAGGGTGATAGGCTGTGCTCATATCTAAGCGTGTACCCAATGCTTTCTGAAGTGACTGCCAAAAGTTGGACGTGAAACGAGCATCTCTGTCTGAGATGATGGACATTGGCACTCCGTGCCGAGAAACTACTTCCTTAATGTAGATGCGAGTCAACTTATCCATCTTATTTGTTTCTTTAATCGCTAGGAAGTGTGCGGACTTAGTTAAACGATCCACGATCACCCAGATGGTATCGCAACCACCCAAAGTTCGCAGGAGTTTAGTGATGAAGTCCATCGAGATCTGATCCCATTTCCACACCGGAATCTCAGGTTGTTGAAGTAGCCCCAATGGCTTCTGATACTCTACCTTGACTTTCGCACAAGTCAAACACTTGCTCACGTAGGTGGCTATATCCGCTTTCATGTTGGGCCACCAGTACGCGGCTTTAAGGTCTTGTACATCTTATCCGAACCAGGATGGACAGAGTATCGGGACTTGTGAGCTTCGTCCATGACTAGCTTTCTGAGGTCTCTGTAGAGAGGTACCCATATGCGATTCATGAAATACCGGGCTCCATTGGGTTTTACTTCCCAATCGCGTTCCATTTTTCCCACCGATTCGGCCTTGATGTTTTCTTCCTTAACTGCTTCTAACTGCGCGTCGCGTATCTGTTCGGGTAACCCCGAATGAATGGTGAACTGTAGTGCTCGTACCCGACGAGGTTTCAAGTGTTCCTTCCTACTGAGGGCATCAGCTACCACGTTAGCTTTACCCGGGTGATACCGAATGGCACATTCATAATCATTCAGGAGTTCGACCCAGCGACGCTGTCGTATGTTCAACTCCTTCTGGTCAAAGATGTGTTGGAGGCTCTTGTGATCTATATAGATTGTGCACTTTGTTCCATATAGGTAGTGTCTCCAAATCTTAAGCGCAAACACCACTGCTCCCAATTCCAGGTCATGTGTTGTGTAGTTTTTCTCGTGAACCTTCAATTGTCGGGACGCATACGCGATGACCTTATCACGTTGCATGAGTACGCATCCCAATCCCTGAATGGAAGCATCACAATATACCACAAAATCATCAGTCCCTTCCGGCAAGGAGAGAATGGGTGCACTGCAAAGTTTCTGCTTCAGCAATTGAAATGCCGCTTCCTGCTTGTCACCCCAAGCATACTTGGTGCCTTTCTGGGTGAGGGTGGTAAGCGGTTACGCGATCTTTGAAAATCCCTCGATGAAACGTCTGTAGTAACCAGCCAAACCCAAAAATTGGCGGATCTCTGTCGGTGTCCTGGGTGCTTCCCAGTTTTTGATAGCATCGATCTTGGCGGGATCAACATGGATACCCTTTTCATTCACAATATACCCGAGGAACTGAACTTCCCGAATCCAGAAATCACACTTTGAAAGCTTGGCATATAGTTTCTCCTGTTGAAGTAATTCCAGCAGTAGTCGTAGATGTTCAGCATGTTCTTCTTCACCTTTAGAGTAGATGAGTATGTCATCGATGAACACAATGACAAACTTGTCGAGATACGGTTTACACACGCGGTTCATGAGGTCCATGAACACCGCGGGTGCGTTGGTGAGACCGAAGGGCATGACCAAAAACTCATAATGGCCATACCGATACGAAATGCCGTCTTAGCAATATCGTCCTCCCTGACGCGTAACTGGTGATAACCAGAACGTAGATCAATCTTGGAGTAGTAGCTTGACCCTTGAAGTTGGTCGAAGAGATCGTCGATGCGAGGTAATGGGTATCGGTTCTTGACAGTAAACTTATTGAGTTCCCTGTAGTCGATGCACATGCGGAAGGTCCTGTCCTTCTTCTTGACAAAAAGGACCGGAGCTCCCCATGGTGAAGTACTGGGTCGGATAAATCCTTTTTCTAACAATTCCTGAAGTTGGGTAGACAGCTCTTGCAGCTCGGCTAGAGCTAGGCGGTATGGGGCCTTGGCGATAGGAGTTGCATGGTTCGCCAATTCAATTTCAAATTCTACTTGTCGATGTGGTGGAAGACCAGGTAACTCCTCTGGAAAAACATCGGAAAAGTCACGGACGACGGGGATATCTTCTATACGCTTCTCGTCCTTAGGCTGCTCGGTGACCAGTGCGAGCAAAGCGAAGGAGTTCTTTCTCCGAAGATACTTCTGTGCTTGCATGTAAGAGATGATGTTTGTGACGGCGCCTGCCTTCTCGCCTTGCACCGTCAAGATTTCGTCGTTAGAGAGCGGAATACGGATAGCTTTCTCCAAACAGAGAACTTCAGCTCGGACGTCGGATAGCCAGTCCATTCCGGCTACCACGTCAAAACTACCCAGGGTAGTTGTCATCAGATCAATGGTAAAGGTGTGACCCGCGAGTTTGAGTTGACAGCCGGATACTAAATGGGTCACATCTATAGATTTACCATCGGCTAGTTATATGACGTAAGGGGTCTCTAGGGGTTTAGGTGTGAGATTTAGGTTCTTCCTAAAAGACTCAGATATAAAACTCCGCACCCGTATCAAAAAGTAAAATAGAAAAATGTTCGTTAAGGGGAAACTTACCGGTGACCACGTTCGAGTCGTTTCTGGCCTCTCCGCGGCCTAGCGTAAATGCACGACCTTTGGCACCCCCTGTGCAACCATTTCCATTGTTGTTGTTGTGGTTGTTGTTGTTGTGGTGTTGTTGTTGTTGTTGCGAAGTTGTGGGCAGTCTCGTTTGAAGTGGGCAGTGCTACCACACTGATAGCACCCCCGGTTAATACCCTGCTGCTGACCCTGGTGCTGATTCTGATTTTGTCGGGACATGATTTCCCCGCGACAATCCTTTGCCGCGTGTCCCACTTTGCCACATCGTTGGCAGCGATTTCCAGCACAAGGGCCGTGATATGAAGGTTACAACGATTACATTGCGGCTTTCGACCCACATAGCCGCTTGTGTTCTGGGTGTTGTTGGCGGGCTGATTATTGTGACCCCGATTGATGTTGAAATTATTGAACCGTTTCTGGTTCCCTTGTTGTGGCTGGGCTGACGAAGACTGTCGAGCAGACGAGTCTTCAAATTTTTTTTATTATCAGGGACAACTTCAGTTGCACCCCGAGATGGCAACTTCTTTTGTTCCACCGCCTTATCGGTGAGTTTGTGCGCCAACCGGATCGCTTGATGCTCAGTCGCAGGGTTGCTAGCCATTACCATGCCCTGGATCTCGGGGACCAGACCCCCAAGGTAAAACTCGAGTCGTTTCTCAACGGTGTTGGCCAGATCGGGACATAGAAATACCAGGTCATGATGTTTCGCTGTGTATGCTTCAATTTCAGATCCCACCATCTTGTGGTTCCATAATGCTTGCTTCAACTGCTGAACCCTGTCCCGGACATACTCCTCCTTGATTAAGGCCTTAAACTCGGCCCAGGCCATTGCGTTTGCAGCAATAAGTCCACGCATTTGGACTTGGGCATTCCACCAAGTTAGTGCCCCATCCTCCAACGGACCGGTCCTATGGGTTCTCCTGCACCCGTGAATTTGCTCGGTTTTCGCATCGAGGAACATCTTGTAGGGGTTAACACCCCCTCCTGCTGACAGAGGATAGGTAGTCAGCGAGAAAGTCTACTAGCCCAACTATTAGATTTTCCCATGAAAATTTAATAATGGTTACCTGCTGGTGGGTTTTGAACACCTGCCGGAGCAGCATTCACGTGTTCTTGGATCATTGCGGCCAGTTCTTCGGGTGTCATGTTGAGGTTTCCGTGACGTCCAGTTGCCATTTTAGATCTTCGCAAGACAACATAAACACACACCGATAAGTATATATATCCAATATAGTTATCCTACTCCATATTTAAATAATCCCTCAAATTATGTTCACCCAAATAAATTAAACAATCAAAAGAAATATTCGATTAAATAAAATTTCAACGTCTCACAAAATGCCAACCAAACATATAAGTTTACTATAAAATTTCAAGTTCAAACATAAGTAGAGAAATAAATAGACTAAAGGAAGCAAATGGGATAAGCGAGACGAGTCAGTCTTCTACGTCTCCATCTCCCAAATTGCTATCGTTGCCGTCATCCTCCGCGGCATTTCCAGCTTCTACACTGGGTCTTCCTCCGGATCCTCCTCTGGATCCTCCTCTGGATCCTCCTCTGGATCCTCCTCTGCTTCCTCTACCGGCACTGGAGGGGCCGGTGCCGGTGCGGGTACCGGTAAAGGTGCCTGATTCTGTTCTAGTTCTTGAATTCTCCAGCTGGACTCAAGAACTCTGTCTTCGAGCCAGTCAGCCCTCAGCTGCTCAGCACGAAGATCTTTAGCTAAGGTGTTACGAGCTATCTTATTCTCATATTGCTCTTCCTCGAGCTCTCCAGTCTTACCCGTTAATTGTCGTATCATCCATCCCTGTGCTAGGATAGTTTCCTGCATTCTCTCTAGTTGTTCCTGTTGTTTTCTTATCATATCTGTAAGTAGGTCGTTCCCTACTTCTAACGAGTTAACCGGTTCGACCGGCATAGCGATGGTCGGGCGTGAGGACGACTCCTCTCCTAGAGCGAGTCTTTTTCTAGCAGCTGAGCGTGTCTCCACGCCATGAGGTGGTGAGGGTTCGATCATAGGTGCCTTCCCCGCGCCCTTGGTTGTAAAGGTTTGTCGGATGATGATGATGACATTGCCTGTTGGGTTGTTTAGTTAGTTACGAGTTGCGTTTATCACAATATGCATTTATATTTTACATAACATAGTTGTAGTACAACACATAACAAGATATCATAGTTCAGTGCCAAACTAAGTCTGGTGTCGTGTAATCAGCTATAGTTTAGGTCTACTTTTAATGCAAACCTGGTTCTCTATAGCTAGAGGCTCTGATACCAATCTGTCACACCCTCAATTTCCACTTGCGAAGTTTTACCGCGAGGCGTGTGAACAAACCAGAATCCGAGACACTAGTAACATCGAACGACTCTATATGATTTGTTTATACGTTTTCCAAAATCATTTGTTTAATCAATTATGGTTATTTTTAAATTGTCTTAGTTTGGTTTCAATGTTTAGCGGAAGCATCAATTTTAAAGTTGAGCGGAAGCATTAATGTAAAGTAAAGGAACGGCGCCAACACAAACGCCAAAACTAAAGAAAAACCCAAACAATATTCGTAAATGAGACTCGATAAAAAGATGTCTTGATCAATGCAAGTGAGTGCACCTAGAGCTCCTAGCGTCCTGAGAAACATGTAAAGAAACAAGTGTCAACATTAAAGAAGAGTGAGTTCACAGGTTTTCATAAGTTCATTAGTTCGGTTATAAGTTTGTTTCCCCCGTTATCCCTAACCCGGAATAACGATATAGTTCCGTTATTCCGAACCCGGAATAATAATGATGTTGGTTCCATTATTCCTAACCCGGAATAATATTGTTGTTTCGTAATTAAGTTCAATGTTAACATGTAGGTAGCGAGCCTAAAGTTATGTCACATAAGTGTTCGCGATCGAAGCTGACTGTTGTGCCTCCGTGTTGCCAGGCCTATCACTGACCATGGCGAAAGTTAGGCTAAATTATTCACCGGTTGACCATACCCGGTCGGCTAGCGCGACTAGCTCGGGTGGGGCTTGTCGGGCCCAGTAGTACTACTTATAATTTCCCCCGCTATCTAACCCAATACTAACGATCCGAGAGTTTGTCGAGGACTTCCGTGATATAGCTGCTTAGTGACCATAACGTACATTAACATTAACTTAGTTACCGAATAGTTTAACGACGTTAATTTCGTATAACGTAAAGAGATAGAGTTGTAGAGTGTATACATGTTTCTCCCCCTGTTTTTTAAAACCGGATAAAATTAGGGGCCGTGAATTTACCTTTAATTGCTCGGTTAGTGTAACACAGAAGTAGCAAATGATGGGACCGCTAATCGCGTCCTAACAAGTCAATCGATTTAAAGTTAGTGTGTGAACACACTGATACAAACCCTACACATAACTAACCACAATGCGGCACACACAATAGCAAATTCGAAAATACAATCATGCATGCAAAGTATTATCATACCAAAATAGTGATCAAACCAACTTATCATGAACACAAATCAACTCATACAACACTTTGGTACACACATTCGCAAGTTATCAAGTTTCAGCTTGTATGCTCATAACTAGGCTGTTTTCGAGGATTTTTATAAAATAGTTTCAACGTTCCAAAAATTCCAATTTTTTTACAGAAGGTTTCAACTAAACTGTAGAATTTTATGTAAATTTTTCAAGTCCTAAAACTTTACTAATTATTCATAAATATTTATATACTAGGCTGCAGTTAGATTCGTCGCTTTCTGACTACAGTCCACGGGAGAATTTATTTAAAAATCATCGTTCATCCAATTAACAAAATTCCAGTGGCAGTTTCCCGGAAATTTCCATCTCCAGTTGCTGTACAAATTTCATGACCCAACCCTCTACAGATTTTGAGTTCCGACTCGATAAACAACTAACAAATTTTTCAGAATTTTCATAGCTTCAGTTACTGCACTTAAATGACCACTTAAAAATATCAAACGACCTCAGAAAAATATGAATCCAGCGTCATTAGAAGCGTTTTTTCAAAAATATACGTTTTAGGCTTCAGAAAATCTGCTTTTCGATAAATAATAACCAAGTTACAGCCAATTGAAGTTGACTGTAAACACCATTCAGCATCCCGTTTTCGACTTTTATCGCAATAGAACACGCTTAAACAATCGAGACGTTAAATATAAATGATCAAGAACAAATTTATTAGTCACATATCATCATGTATATCATACTCATGCAAACCCTAATCATATATTATGATTTTTATCACAAAATGCAGCCTATGATTCTTGTATCCAACTAAACATCATAATCGCAAAACTTGCACAATTAATCGAACTAAACATCACAACACTTTCATAACAATGATTCTACCATTACATTCAAGCATGATCAAGAGTTTATAAACCCTAATGTGATTTGCGAAACAATAGAAACCCTAACCTTGCAACGATGAAGAATTAACGATCCGGGAACGAGATTGGAATCACTTTGGTTCTTGGAGAAAGTCGCGATCAAGAGAAAGGGTGGGGGGGGCTGCCGTCGGCTGTTCTTGGAGCTAGGGTTTCTTTTTTTTTTTTGTTAACACAACTCTCATGCATGCTTGTATATATATAGTGCAAGGAAAGAAAGAAAAGGAGAAAAGGGTTGGGGCGTGCGCGACCGTAAGGGGGGGGGGGGTTTGGGTCTTTAACTTGAGCCTCAAGTTTTTATTGGTTCCTTGAGCCGCAAGGAAGTGAGGTCGACACGTTTTGCGGCTCGGTCGGTTCGGCTGTCTATTTACTATATATATATTTTTTTTGTAAACTAAAAATCACGAAATAAAAACATGACATAATAACTCACCAAACTTATAAACGTCTAATAACACATAGCACGTAATTCACCTGATAAGTTCACAAAGTTAGCGTAGTTATTTTGAGCGTGTAAATTAAATCTCCGAATCAATTTAGCGTAGGAATGAATAACCGTGAAGTAGAGCTTTTAAGATACCTGAAAAACCGGGATGTCACAGTATTTGACACCAAATTTACCGTCCGGGTCAAGAACAGTACACGACGATCTAAAAGGCTCCAAAAACACGAGGTTCAGCTTTCGATGGTTTAGCAGCTCAAAACAGGTCTTGTTGTGAGGCTTAACTATCAACACACACGGTTGATGGTGTAACACGCTGATGCGACTGCTTCACTCCATAAAGTAATTGGAAGTTTTGAATCAACGAGCATGGTTCTGGAAGTCTCGATCAGTGTGCGATTCTTACGTTCAGCTACTCCATTTTGTTAAGGAGTATAAGGAGCACTGAATCCGTGAAGAATCCCCTTTTCATTGCAGAATTCGAGCATCCTCTTGTTCTTGAACTCAGTACCATTGTCACTGTGGATTCTCTTGATAGGCAAGTGATACAGGTTTTCAAGCTTCCTGAATAGAATCATCAGACTATCAAATGTTTCATCTTTGCTCTCCAGAGAGAAAACCCATGAGAATCTTGAAAAATCATCTGTCACGACCAGGCAATATAGATCTCCAGAAATGCTTTACACGTTTACTGGCCCAAAAAGATCCATATGAAGCCTCTCTAGTGGTAGCTTAATAGAGTTAAGCAACTTTGTGGGTGAGATTTCTTATGCTGTTTCCCCTTCTTACAGCTCAGACAATCATTAGATAAATGAAAATTCTTCAGGTTAACACCCTCCACTAGGTCGTTGTGCACCAAATAATTCTTCTTTCTCAAGTGAATGTGCCCCATCTTCCGATGCTTTAAGATTGACTCATTCTCGATCGCTTTAGAAACGAGACACTGAACCTTCTTTGATGTAGTGGATGCAACGCTCATGTTCTAGGACATAAGGATCATTCTCTTGTGGAGGCGCATAAGGATCCACTCCTCAGGAATTTTGAATCCCGGCTTGAGAATTAAGCATTCTTTGTCATTGAAGTGTGTTGTGAACTTTTTGTCATAGATTTGCGAAATTCTCAGTAGATTGTTCTCCAGCTCCGCAATGTAGTTCACCTTGTCGAAGGAAACCACTCCATTCGTAAGAATACCTTCTCCCACAATTCTTCCACCATGAGTCCCAACAAAACCAACGTAACATCCCCGGATAGATTTGACGTCGTGTAACAACGCAAGCATTCCAGTCATGTGTCATGAAGCTCCACTATCCATAATCCATTTTGACATGATCGACCTTGGGAGCCCCTACACACATGAGGAAGAAACTATTTAAACAAAGAAACCCATGCCTGCATGGTCTTGGGTGGGTTTGGAAGATCAAATTTCGAACCAGCTTTGATCTTGACATTTTGTTTGATCTCTGTTTTGGCTAGACCAGGTGGTTTCAGTTCTACTGAAGATGGTTTGACTTTTGCAACCCAAGTTTGCGTTTTCAAAATTGCCCTTTTAGAATAAAACTTTGAATCCTTTTGACAATTCTTGGTGGAAGTTTCACCAATTTCAAATTAGAATGTAGTTGAATCGTTGATTTTACATTTTTATTGGATTCATTGTTTCTTTTCAGAATTTGTTTTGGTACAAACATGGGTGCTTTTTGTTTCACATCTTTGGTAGATATGTTAGAGTTGAAAATAGGTTTTGGACTTCTTTGCGAACATTGTCGTGCAATATGCCCAACACTGTTACATTTGTAGCACTTCCTCCTTTCTTTTAGAACAGAGGAATCCAAATCCTGTTTTCTACTCTCTTTTTCCTTCTTGAATTCATCATTGGATTGTTTACCAATGACCTCTTTTCCTTTTTCAGTAGTTTTCCCATAGACAAAATTAATTTTCTTTGCAAAAATTAGCTTAATAGACTTGTTATACATTCTTTGCTTTTGAAAACCCAACCTCTCCTGTTTTCAGGATAGTCTCTGTTCCTTTGATGGTAGGGTTTGTTACCACATTTTGCTTTGAATAAAATGGTGTATCTCGTTTTTCTAAATCAGAATGGCTTACCTCAACAAGCTTGAACAACTTTTCAACACGATCCAGATTGACATTCTGAATGAGAAATCTTCATCGGAATATAGTTTATCATATCCATGCATTTTGTATATAATGACGTTTGGATAATTGTTTTAACTATTTTATGATTCAACATCCAATTCAGATTTGTTAGACTCGTTGTTCAGAACATTTTCAACCACATTTTAACCACGTCAGAATCACATTCTTTTTCTGGTTTGGTGTAAGTTACATCAATGTTCGTAGGCAGCTCATTTGTCTTTTCAGTTTTCAATTTTAAATTGAGCGCCTTTTCCACCCCCGTGGTTTTTTACTTGCATAACTATTCCACATGGGTGGTGGAACACGATCATAACTTGCACATTTGTTTTCATCAATTTGATTATCTTCCTTGTTTCAATTTTTGGAAGAATATGATCAATGACGTATGAACTTGTAGAATAACTGATTAACAACTTGTTAACCCATTTTGTTTCTATTTTCATTTTTTCAAGTTCACTTTTTAGCTCATCAATAGTATTTAAATGAATATTAATGGCCATTTGTTTATCCATTACAGTTGCCTTGAGCATTGAAAGTGTTCAATCATTTTCTCTGATCACCTTTTCAAATTGTTTAATTGTTTTTCTTAATTTGTCATAAGCTTCTTTTGTTGCAGAATAATCACATGACAAATTATGTATATGACATTTCAGCTCTTTGTATCGTGTTTCCTTTTCATCACACTCACTGCATGGCTATTTGAACCTCTTGCAAGGTGTTTCTTTCACTGACTCATTTACAACACATTTACCTCATTCACATTTGCCATAAAAGCTTTGTTGGTCTCGTCAGTCAGATTTTCCAACGTCACATCAATCCTCTCTTCTTCTTCAGGCTTCTTCTCTTCTTCACAAGGCGATCGATGATTGGAATCAAAATAACCTGGAAAATTTTAAGAATGTCATTAGGCAAGAGATGTTTAAATGCAATATTTAACAATTCCTCTTCTTCTGACGATGTGTTGTAATATTCTTCAGGAGCTTCATCAAAAGATGCCTCTGCATATTCTTCAGGTTCTTCAATGATTTCTATTACCAATGCCAAACTTTCATTCTTCGTGATGTACTTGTTCCAGTTGAAACCTTCATCAGTGACGAGGAGAGCTTTGTCTTTGGAGTTTGACGGTCCATCTTCAATTTGCACCATTCTTGTTTTGGGTTGAGGTCGATGATAAATGGCTTTCTTATGATAATTGTCAGCAAAAGGGTTTGATTGCCCTTGACCTCTATTTGGACATTCTCGTTTGAAATGCCCCTTCTCTCGGCATTTGAAGCATGTAACATGGACTTATCGAAGCCAAGTTTCCCATCAAGTCCTCCCAAATTATCTTTTCTGGTAACCTCTATGAAACGTTGAGCTTTTCTGACGATGGAAGCCATACACCATTTAATGTCAATCAATTCCATTTCGACGGATCAATCTGACCGTAATCCTCTTTCGTCATCTCTGGATTCTCAATTCTTCCTGCTACTAAACTTTCGTACGATTCAAGTACCGAGGCAAGTAATGACATGTGTTTCTTTGCGGTGTTCTCGTCGAAGTCTTGAGCATTTTGGAGATTAACAACAATATTGCATTGTAGAGCCCTTGGATTGGAATTAGATTGATGTCTGGTTATTCTGTGAATTGCTTGAACTATGGGATGATTGTGGGCCTGGAGGCGTATTTGGGTTGACAGACGCAAAAGATTGAAATCCACTAGCTTGACTTGACTGTGGACTTGGTGTGTTGAAGGAACTAAAGACAGTTTGAATTTTGGACTCCGTATATGCCGGCAGGACTACCCTTGTAATATAGATTTATATCTTGCTGTATCTGGGCGCCTTTGCTTTTGCTTTTTTTGCATCTCGGGCTCATGCCCTTCCAACCTTTCAATAAATATTGTAATGAGAAATTACCATACTTGTTCCATTCTTTAGAATAGTAAGTATGTAGACCATTTCCTTGAGGTAGAGAATCTGCCAGCTTATCGACCAATTCTTCATTCGTTTTCACAATTCCCATGCGCTTCATTTGGACCACCAAGTGACAGTATTGTTCAATCAATTGTTTCACCGTCTCTCCCTTGATTAGAGTAAAGATATCGAATTCTTTACTTAGTAACGCTCTCTTTCCCTTCCGAAGCTGCGCGCTTCCTTGGAATTTTAACCGTAAAGCATTCCATAAGGATTGAGCATCATCATCATGTTGTAGGAGCGCCAAGATATCTTCCTTGATGGATTGCTGCAAGATGTTCATCATCTTCTTCTCGTTAATGAACTTTTCTCTTTCGAATTCCAGAGTTGAGCTAACGTTTTCTCAAGACCATTCTCTCCAATCGGAGCTTGATATTTCGATTCAATGGCAAACCAGCAGGTGAAATGATTCGCTTGAACCCAGTTCATAAATCTTTCACTCCAGCTATCATAGTCTTCAAGATTCATCAGCTTTGGAGGCTTTGACATCGTGCCCATCTCGTTTTCAAGATTCATACTCTGAGCTGCGGTGGTTGTAACTGCTGAAGCAGCAAATGCATTGTAAAATTCTTCTTCCATTTTTTCTGCAAAATTTTAGAAACACACTTTTGAAAAATGCTGATTAGAATGACAAGAGATACGGAATTTAAGAAAAATTTCTTAAAAATGTTCTTCCGTGAATGACAGAGCTGCTCGTGCGACTCAGATGGTTCGTGCGAGTAATATATTCATGCGAATCAAGGATTCATGCAAGCGAGATGTTCGTGTGAGTAAAAATGTTCTTCATGTGAATGACAGAGCTGATCGTACGGACTCAGATCTATAACTTACAGATTTTAAGAAAACTTGTTTACTTGTTCGTACGGGTGTCTGATTCGACGGATGGCCGTTCTCGTACGAGTCAGCTCAGGTCACCAAACGAAGGATTTTTACAATTTTTGACATAATTTAGTTTGATTTTAGAGTTAAAAGTTTTAGAGATTAGTTAGAGTTGATTTTAACGTGTAATACTAAAATCCTAGTCCAATTCGTCTATGAATTCGTCTAAATCTGAGATATGTGTGAAAAAGAATAGATGTAGAAAAAATTCAATGGTTGAATCTGCATCTGCAACTGTAGAAACTGTTGGTTGTCTACTAAACTTGATGTTTATCCTCAAATCAGGCCTCAAGGCTCTCTTACCACTTGTGAGAGGGGATCGACTATTCTCTTATGAGCACCAGACTAATCTGACTCAGCTAACAGAGGCGGAATTTTTTGTTAGCGAGTTGGACAAACAAACACGAAAGATATGCTGCTTAAACGCCTTGATTTGTATTAATAAATGTGCAAGGTTACAGACGAGTAAACACTTTGACATGGCTTGGCCGTAGTCACACACCAACAGATATATAACACAACACTCAAGCTTCTCTATTTATAGGTCAACATGACTGCACAGGAGAGAGATGTGTTTGACTCGTGGAGTGGTGCCTCGTACGAGTGAAATGGTGTCACTCGTACGAGCCACTAAGCTCACTCGTACGTGCCATGTACAAAACAAATAAATCATATATTATCATACAATATTTGACATTCTAAGCCCTATATACATAACTGACATATCCTAGACATAGGCAACAGACATTATGCATCAACAGGTACTCAAGCCAACTGACAACACTGTCATTGGAACAAAATGGGTATTTAGAAAAACTCTGATGAACAAGGTGTCATAACAAGGAACAAGGCAAGACTGGTAGTGAAGGGCTATTGTCAATAAGAAGGAATAGATTATGATGAAACCTTTGCACCAATTGCCAGATTGGAAGCTGTAAGAATATTCCTTGCTTATTCTACATCAAAAGACCTCAAAGTTTATCAGATGGATGTAAAATCAGCATTTCTGAATGGTAAGATTGAGGAAGAGGTGTTTGTACAACAACCAAAGGCTTTGTTGACCCCAAATTCCCAAAACATGTTTATAAATTAAACAAGGCATTGTATGAGTTGAAGCAAGCAACTCGATTTCTGAAAACTCACAAAGGTCACACTTGTTGGTTCAAATCCATGTTGATGACATTATTTTTGGATCAACCAATGAAAATTTTGCAAAAGGTTAGAGACAACTAGTGAGTAGCCATTTTGAAATGCAGCATGATGAGTGAATTAAACTTTTTCTTGGGTTTACAAGTCAAACAAAGAAGTGATGACATATTTTTGAGTCAATCAAAGTATGTCAGAACAATTTTGAAAAAATATTCACTTGAAAATTGCTCCTAACTCCAAAACTCCCATGGCAAATGGAAATAAATTCGATTTTGATCCAGATGGTAAAAGTGTTTATATTAAAACCTATAGGGAATGATAGGATCATTGTTGTATCTAACGACTAGCAGGCTAGATATAATGTTCTCCATATGTTTTCTAGCTAGATACCAATGTAATCTAAAGAGTCCCATTTGAAAGTTGTAAAAAGGGTTTTTAAGTATTTAAAAGGCACATCAGACCTTAGTTTATGGTATCCTAAAGATACAAATTAGAATTAGTAGCATATACAGATGCAGAATATGCAAGATGCAAAATAGACAGAAAAACACATCTGGTGCTTGTCATATGTTCGGAGAAAAGCTAGTCTGTTGGGCAAGCAAGAAACAAAATTGTGTTTCCAAATCCACATCTGAATTAGAACATGTAGCAGCAGCAAGCTGTTGGCCACAAGTGTTATGGATGCAAAATCATCTGAGGGACTATGGAGAATAGGCTAGAAAGAGTGTGTATTGAATATTGTATAGATTAGATATGAACACATGACCCAAGTGCGAACGAGAACGGCTCGTATGAGTGACAGTGTTGCCTCGTATAGTGACAGTGTTCCCGTATAGTGATAAACATCTCACTCGTACAAGTGAGCTTATTGGTTCGTACGAGTGACATCTTGTCACTCGTACGAGCAACAATCGGACGAGCTGCTCATGTCTATATATATGGGTTGTGTGTTCATTGTTTGTGAAGTTTTGGAAGTTCCCTGAGGGGAATCGCTGGCGGATTCTCTCGAGGAACTCCGCCTGCCAGACAAGATGTATACTCTTTCGGTATGAATGAACGAATGCTTTCGCTGATTATGTTCCTACTCCCTTTCTGTAACATTCTACCGAATCTGTACTATCATTCGCCTAAGCTTCCGTCTAGAACCATCGTCACCGGGAACCACAACTGTACATACCATACCGATTCATTTAATCTAACAGTTGATGAATCACCGACGCTCATGTTTTTGGACGTATGAGGGGTTTTAGACATAAAACATCAAATAATCGGACAATCTACGGACATAATGTCAAATTGAAACCATAGGATTGTTAGAAACTGATTTTCGACCAGATCTATCAAAAATCATGTTGAAATTGAAGAAATGAAGTGTATCAACGAAGAAATGAAGGCATTTTTTGATCGTATCAACGAGACGAGTGCCAAGAAAAAAGTTGGTGATTACAATTTTTTTTGAGATTTTAACGTCTAATTCGGGCTGTTCGGGGACAACGTCTAGAGCTTCAGAGTATAGATTTGATGATATGGCCACAAAATGATGAAGATTTTGGGGTAGCCAGGATACCTACGCAAAACGTTGATCATCTGGTGTAGTGACCATTAGTGGGCCTTAACGTTAAATCAACATTTGATTAAACTACAATTTTGGGAAATTTTACCAAGATTTGAGTACCATGGGCTGCAGTCACGCCATAATCTTCATCCCCATAAGAACTCAAGACGTCAGAATTTGCAAAAATGAGGGGGAATAAAAATTTTCACGTATATGTTAAAATTCTGGCATTTTTTAAATTCGTGACGATGCAACAGTATCGGGTGGTTCCGACTGCAGATTATCTAGGATACACAGAGGATCGAAGATTCATTAGTAAATGTTTATGTCTATTCATGAAATAGACATACATTTGGACTGTCATGATCAAAAGATGTTCAGAATTTTCAGATCATGATACATATTGATGTCAAGGGTAAATGCCTGATCCTTGATGTGGAATTGGAAGCACATACGACTGCTTATCTTTAACTCTGCAAGGCAAATGAACTGTTTTCGGACAAACCGCAGGAAACAAGGATGTCTTGTAGTTTCTGTTGCCCCATTCCAGCGGAGATAGCTATACATCTGTTATTCTGACTAAAAAGGAAGAATATGTTTCTGATTGCCAAGAATGTTTCTCAGATTCGATGTGCTACCAGATAATATGATTCCAATGATGATTTGCTGATTGAGAAGATTACCGATTTGCTGATCAATCGTGATTACGGAAATCGGGATTTCAGATTTACACGGATATTCATTGATATGAAGTTTATCGTTGTGGTAATTGAAGTTTCTATAAATTGCCGTTGAGTTTTAAATATTAGAAGATCGAGCATTGGAGGTGTGCGCTAAACCGAACGCGGATGTGGTTAACGTCGAAACGGAGATGCTACATTGATTAGTTTCAAGTTGGTGATTATTCGATAAAATTTGTAGATTAAGCAAATTAGAGGAGGATTATGAACCGTGTAAACAACGACCTGAAGATTAATTTCTAGAGAAAATTATTTCAGGGGGAATGTTGCTTAAAGTAGATAATGCAAACGCGGATCATCAATCAAGGGGGAAATACGACGTCAAGAGATACCTGATTGAAGTTGCAGAATATTCCACAACTCTCAGATTTCAAGATCAAGCTTTGATAGTGACGCCCAAGGGGAATTTGTTGTCCACTTTATGTCCGTCACTATGCGAATAGGCTAGAAAGAGTGTGTATTGAATATTGTATAGATTAGATACGAACACACCACCCAAGTGCGAACAAGAATTGGCGTGTACGAGTGACAGTGTGCCTCGTACGAGTAATAAACATCTCACTTGTAGGAGTGACAGTGTGCCTCGTACGAGTGACAGTGTGTCTCGTACGAGTGATAAACATTTCACTCGTACGAGTGAGCTTATGTGGTTCGTACGAGTGACATCTTGTCACTCGTACGAGCAACCAATCGCACGAGCTACTCGTGTCTATATATATAGGTTGTGTGTTCATTGTTTGTGAAGTTTTGGAAGTTCCCTGAGGGGAAACGCTGGCGGATTCTATCCAGGAACTCCGCAGCTAGAAAGATGTATATCTTTGTATGAATAACGAATGCTTCCGCTGATTCTATTCCTACTCCCTTTCTGTAACGTTTTCCAAATATGTACTATCATTCGCCCAAGCTTTCGTCTACAACCGCCATCACCGGGACCCACAGTACCAGATTCCGTACTTGACTCTTTTCAAATTGGTCAAGCTCTTCTTGCATTGCTTGGACCCAATCTGAGTCATTGAGTGCTTGTTGACAGTTTTTGGTTCTATCATGCTTAGAAAACCAACATATAGACATTCATGAGCTGTGGTTGATCTAGTCTTGACACCTTCTTCCGGATTCCCAATGATGTTTGACTGAGAATGTCCTTTGATCCATCTACAACTATTGTGTGATCTTGATAATTCTGATGGTTTTGAAGCTTCCCCCTGTACAGTTACCCCTGTTGCATTAAGTGGATCGGAATTTTGATGTTCAGTCTGATTTTCTGATGAGTTCTCAGAATTATGATCTTCTTGTGAATTTTCTAGTGTATGCACTAGATTTTCTAAAGGGTTAGTATGTGACAGATGTTTTGATGATTCTTTATTTTCAAAGTCACATTCAAGAAGTTCTTTGTTAGAATATTTAGAAGATAATTACGATTTACTTGTTTATCAGAAAAGTTTATTTCTTTCATAATTTCACCAGAGACTTCTGTTTCCGATGAATTATCAAATGATACATATGAACTTTCTCTTATTGTCCTAGTGTTTAAGATGAAGACTCTGTAAGCTTTTGAGGATAATGTGTATCCAAGAAAAATGTCTTTTTCACTTTCCTGTCAAATTTTTCAAGACTTTCAAAATCATTAAATACAAAACATCTACAACCAAATGTGTGCAAATAATTGATATTTGGTATTCTTCCATTTATGATGTTCTAGGGTGTTTTCTGAAGTCTCTTGTTTATTATGGAGTTGTTCTGTGTAAAACATGCATTTACAATTGCTTCTGCCCAAAAGTAAGTGGGCAGTTTGGTATAAGCCAGCATGGTTCTTGCTGCTTCTACCAAGTTTCTATTTCTCCGTTCCACAACTCAAATTTGTTGTGGAGATCTTGGAGGTGAAAATCATGAGAGGTTTCTTTGCTTATAAGGAAGGTCTCAAGTTTTGAATTTTTAAACTATGTTCCATTGTCAGCTCTGATCCTTCTGACTGGTAATTTTAACAAAATTTCTATTTTTCTATTGAAGTTTATGATCAGATATGGGGTCTCGCTTTTCTTTCTTAAAAACTCAATCCAAGTGTACCTAGAGTAGTCATCTACAATGGCCAAAATGTATTTCTTACCAGAAAAACTTGTTGTGCTCACAGGTCCACAAAGGTCCATGCGCAAAAGTTCTAAGTTTTGTGTTATTGAAGAATCAGAAACTATTTGATATGAGCCTCTTTTGGATTTTACTAATTCACAGGCTTCATATAATTTATCCTTCTTGGAGGATATGAATGATAGACCTTTTACCAGACCTTTGGTTGCTAATCGATTAAATTTTTGAAATTTAAGTATGGAAATCTTTTATGCCACAACCAGCTATTACCTTTGTTATCTTTTGAAAATAAGCACAATTGAGGATGCTCTATTTCCTCTTTGAAGTCAAAGTAATATATGGATTTTCTTATCCTTTTTCCACTTAAATAAATTATGTTGTCATCTAGATCGACCAACAAGCTTTTTTCTAGAAAAAAGGTTAACTGAAAAAACTTAGTCACAAAATTGACCACAACTTAGTAGATTGTACTTCAAGCCTTCTACATAAGCTACTTTCTCAATGGTTAAAGATCCATACTTAATGCATCCATAACCCAACGTTCTTCCCTTCACTCCATTTCCAAAGTTAACTAATTTATCCAGCTTTGGAACAAAATTACTAATAAGCTCCTATCCCCAGTCATGTGCTTGGAGCTTCCTGAATCGCAGTACCAGATCTGTTGCACATGATGGTCCTGAAATGGAAGAGCTAGATAATTTTTGATACCTAGACTTGCTTGGTACATTTTCTAATGAACATTTGTTTGAGATTTCCTTTTTGGATGAAAAAAATTCATCAGAAATTTGTTATATGCTGAGCCATTAATAGAATGTTTGGTTTTGTTTGGAGATGGTGTTGAACTAGCTTCAGTATTTCAACCCACATATAGTTTTCTCTGTCAGAATTTTCTGACTCCTTTGACTGTGAAGGAAGGTTTAAAGTTTTTTGGAATTTTGGATGAATTCTTTTTGAGTTTTGTGAAAATGTTTGTTTTGATTCATGCCATTTTCCTTTGATGTTAGTTTTTGATGATAGGAAAGAGTTATTAGAACTTATTAGTTTGCAAGATTCAGTATCCGATTCTGATATTGTTTTATTATAGTTCTGATATGTTGCGTTTACAAAGGTGGTGGGACTTCTGATGTTTGTTTTTACATATCCCAATCTTTTCCCTTTGTTTTTTGGTGTGGTCTCAATAAAGTTTATAAAAACTTTGGCTTGCTGAAAACCTTTTACATTGATTTTTTTGTCATGAATTCTTTTATATAAATCTTTTCTTCCCTTTCCATAGAATTATTATTTTGCATTTTTATCTAAGCTTTCCTCAATCAATAACTGGTTTTCAAGTATTACTTTATTCAACATTTTTTGAAAATCATCAGATTTCTTGTTTCCCATCTTTTGTATTTCTTGTAAGTTCATAAAATCGGACATAAGCTTGTTTAACTTCTATTCAAGATCAAAATTATTCGAAGTAACCTTTAATTCTGATCTTTCTGATTCTAATCTTTCGTATTCTGCATCTGAAAATTTTGCCATAAGACAGAAATTTGCCATTTCTTCTTCTTCTTCTTCTTCTTCTTCTTCTTCTTCTTTTCATCAGAAGAATCATCCGTCAACCAGGTATTTGTCCCTACAATCAGACTTGCTTATTGTTGCTTTTTAGCTTCTTATAGCTTCTTCTTACAGTAAGCAACATCTTTCAGTTTTTTTGTTTTTGCATTCTGATGCATAGTGACCATTTTGCTTACATTTCTAACACACAACTTCTGTAGAGCTTTGTCTCTTGACTTTCCTTCCATCATCCGTTGTCACTTTTCTAGTACTTATGGCGTCCACCTCTCAACCTTTGCTCAAAACTTTTAGTGAGTAGTGCATTTGCCTTAGGAAATGTAGAAAAATTTGATGAGATATCATAATTTCTATATTTTGGCAATAAGAGGTTTATGGATAAGAATTGGATATTCTTTGAGAGTTTGAGATGAGAGCAATGGATCCTTCTCTTAGGTTTGAGTTTTCATATATCTCTTCTTCTCTAGGAACAAGAATGCTATAGAGATCACGTAGACTCATGTTTCCTAGCTCTAAAGTGGACCTAAAGTTATTGTTTGACTTCTCCACTCTCTTGGTAGAGCATCTAGGAAATTCACTTTCCTTTCATTGTTTGTCTTTTCAATACAAATTTCTTTAAATCATTTAAAGTTTGCAAATCTATTATAGGTTTCAAAAAGGTTTTCATTTGGTAAACTTTTAAATCTCTCATAAGAGGAGACACAGTTTGTTCATTTGTTTCTCTTCATTCTTTCTCCTCCTTCATAAAGATTTTCTAACTGATCCCATATCTCTTTAGTAGAAGCACATGCATCTACTTGAGAGAATATGTCATTTGGAAGTGCTATAATCAAAAGTGATTTGGCCCTTTCATCAGCTTCCACATTTTCCTTATCTTCTTTTCTCTAGAAACTTTCAGTTTTTGGAGCCTAGGAGACAGGTATTTCAGGTGTTTGATCAGTTGCTGGTGAACCTGGTATCTCAACCATGGGTATATGTGGGCCACACACAATGGATTGAAACAGAGCTCGATCATGTCCATTGAGAAAATTAATCATCCTGATTTTCCATTGGGGGCACTCCTCTCTAACCAAGGTGGAGGCTTTGACATAGACCCAATGTTGAAAGCATTGTTCCAGGTTTGAAAGTTTGCCATATTTAGATAAAAGAAGGTTTAAAAAAATGAGAAATTGATCATTTAAAATATTTTATTTCAATATGCTCTGATACCAATGGTTGATCCTAGATAAACAATGCTCTTTTAACGTAATATGACAAGTCATTTCAACAGATGTGAAAATAGTGTGCGGAAATAGAAATCAAACTTTCAAGAAACAACAACTACAGAATTTTCAAGTTTATATCACTTTGAAACAAAATGGTTTACAAGGTAATTGTGAGGTTATTGACTAGCACAAACGAATACTTGTGAAATTCTATGGTGAAAGGGCAAAGGAGTTCTTGTAGTATGTATTAAATGCTCGCTGGTTTACTCTCTATTTATAGAGAGACTTTAAATGTTTATTCATTCACTTGCCCTGCATAAAGTAGCTTTGTAGCATATTCATTGAATCCATCAAGTTCAACTTGCTACTTCCAAATATAGCAGAGCCTCATTTTTCAGACAAGTTGGCTCATCAGAAGTCTTGAGAGCCAACTCATCAGAAAATATGTTGAACAGATCACCAGATTTTCTGATAATCAGATTTTACCGAAACGGATGATACTCATCAAAGTTATCTTCAAATCCGTGAGAATGGCCTTTTCTTATTGTCTTCATTTGTTTTTGATCCTTTTCTGATAAATGTTGAGGATATGTTGTCTTTTTTTGTTCAGTCTTGTTTCTTCTGTCTGTTTGACCTTCATGACTTTATCTTTAGTAGTTGATCAGATAGATCATATTTTTCTTCAATACTACATACAAGTTTCCTAACAATCAGTATACTGAGAATCTAAGTGACTTTGTTTAAAACATAAAGTTTTTTAAGATCAACGGTACTAGTGATTTGTCTCAAAAATTGACATGATCCTCTAACACAAACTCAAAAAATATGTCTGTAACTATATTTGTACATAGTTATTGCATTTCGTTTTAGAAAATTCAAAAAGATTTTCAGTGTGTTTTAGCATAAACTTTGGAAAAATAAAAAAGATTTTATTTCAATCTTAGTTCCGACTAGCGATGATGGAAAGCGGATCTTCAAAGTCCAAATATGCTGGTTGTCGATGAAAATCTAAAGGACAACGGGTTAGGAGCTTATCTAAAATGAGAGAATGTTTCGAATAAAAAGTTCGTTAATTTGAAACCTAATATTGCTTGAAAACAACAATTTGTTCATAAAGTGATCAATCAAGGTATTAACTTGGACTTGGTAGACAAATCAGTTAACTACGGTCATTAACTTGGACTTGGTCAACTGAGTGGATCGTTATAATTGACAAAATGTTAAAAAAGTTAAACGTTTGAAAATTTTGAAGTCACTTGGCACGAAGAGGGAACCAAGTCGCACGAAGAGATCACTTCGTACGTAGTGAATCACTTCGTATGAAGTGGACCTCCCCTGTATAAAGAACCCAGCTCGCACGAGTGATCAGTTACTGTTTGTGCGAACTGAGTGTTACCTTAGTGCGATTTTGATATATTGTGCGATTTGAAACGAAGTATTGCCAAAATTAACACTGGGAAGGTTGATTAGCACACCTCTAACAACGGTGAAGGTATTGGACCGTGTTTTGACCGTAAAATCATACGATTCAGACACTTGGCCTTTAAAATGTAGATCTAGGAAACTCTAACCGGCCAAATCTAAAATTGAACATATAGTAAAGCTTATCAGCACTTTTAGATCACATTAGAACCATATTTTTTTTATAAAAACAACAAGTTTGAAGTTTGGTGTTCATAACAGTCTTGAGACGAAGTGGAATATCCACTTCACACGAAGTGAATTATGGTAAAAATTAAAAGCCACCTTGCATGAAGTGGGTATGGTCTAAATAGTATTTTGTTATTGCTCACTTCGTACGAAGTGTAAATTACCACTTCGTACATATACCACTTCGCGTGAAATTTTTGGTAAATTTTCATCAATTTTTTAAGTGTTTGAATTTCTAAGTGTTTATGTTATATTTTCGCAGGAAAAGAAATCATTGTTCGAGCCGACACATAATACATGTGTGTATTAAACGACACTATTCTAGACTTGAGTTTATGGGAAGTCTGTTGGTGACAAAGGCACTAACGCATCAACACAAGGTCTACCTATCTCATATTGAACGATTCTAGAATTTGGCTGAATATGTTTCCGAACCGCAAGTGATACATTCGGTAGTAAAGATTGACGATAAAGAATTCAAAGTTAAAATCACCGAAGAGTTAATACGAAAGGTGTTGGATTTGAAAGATAAAGATGGTGATCCCACGGGCTATCCAGAAAGAATGGTTAAGGGATTTTCTATCGGATGGGATACAAAGGTCATGTGAATTCTCCGAACTTCAAGAAAGTGAATCTTGGCAGGCCGTATAAGTTCTTTGTGCATTTTATCATTCATGCTTTCAGTCATAATAAGAAGGGCGATTATGATGATATTCTTGATTATCAAATGTGCATGGTTGCTGCTTTAACACTTAATCTGCCATATAACTTCACCAAAGTAATCTTTGATCAGATGGCATCGAATACAATGCGAGAGAAATTTCTTAAGTATCCGAGGTTTTTGCAAATGATGTTGAATGATTTATCTCCTAACTTGGCAAAAGAAGAAGATAATGAGCTGATATTGAATCACATGGATAAAGAGATGTTGATCAGATTGAATCTATATTTGAAGTAGGAATTTGAGCCTGTTGCAAAGCTAGTTTTTGGAGCCATTCATGATAAGAATTATATTGCACCTCCAAAGGGTAAGTGGAGAAAGGATAAGAGTAGTTTCGAAAGAGACAAAGAAGAAAAGTTAGACGGTTTTATTCAGAGGAGAAGCTGTTGGTTTGAAAAGGAAGATAAGAAAAAGAAACGTGCAACTCCAAAGAAAAAGCCAACTTAAGCGAGGAAAAGTGCAATAGTGCAAACAATGCTTGTAGATGAACCATATGATGATGAGGTTCAAGTGAACGTGCTTGTGAATGAACCAGCTACTGAGAACGTGAATGTACATGAAGAAGTATTCTCTGCTACGTCTGATAATGAAAGAGATGTGAATGTTGTGAAAGCTACTGCTGAGATAGAGAAAGAAGTTGTTGAGGGTGATAACAAAAAAAGTTCTGAGGATAGTGTTGATTCAGAAGTGGTTGGAGCTGCTGAAAAGGCTGAACAGAAAAAGAGAAAGGCGTTAGGTGATGATGACGAGACGTATATGCCTTCAGAACCTAAAGATGAATTTATTCAGAGGCTTGTTAAGAAAACTAGACGTACGAAGAGCAAAGCGTCTAATGTTCAACAGAAAACAACAGGGTCTCTAGCTACAAAGAAAGCACGCCGAAAGTTTTTGAAAGTAAGGAAGACACCTGAAATGGAAGCTACTACAACAAATGTTGAATATGTTATTCCACCTTCACCACCACATGTACAACAGCCACCAATTACACCACCATTTATTACATCACCAATACATCAGCCACCGACATCGCCACAACATGTTACTTCACCACCACAACCACATCCATCATCACAATTTGTTACGCCACCACCACATGCAAAACAAACAACACCATCTATCCAATCATGCTTAACACCTTAATCTGTAGCCATAAAATCATTGAATGAATGATTTCCTAATGATTTTGGTTAAATTCCTTTTACAGGTGGATTCGATGTAGATATGTTCAATGACAATAGAGAAACTGAACTTGAAAGCCGAATTAAAGCACACAAAGATAGAATTAAGCAGCTTGAAATTGAGAATATGGAGCTAGTGTCTTTGCTTACAAGTGTTACTACTGAAAATGAAAAATTACATAGAATTGTCAAAGATCTTGAGATTGTGAAGATGGAGAATGCTGAGAAGTTTGATATGCTATTCAAAGTGTTAGAGAAGAAATTTAGCATGAATTTTATCTCTGAATATGATGATATAAAGATTGAAGAGGTTAGAGCTAAAGCTATTGAGCATGCGCGTAAAGTATAAGCTGAAGCTGCAGCAATGGGAAAGGGAAAGAATAAAACTGATGAAGTCTCTGTTATTGTTCCAACAGAGCCTAAATCGGAAGTTATTATTGAGATGGAAGTTGATGTGGTTATCTCAACAGAGATTGAAAAAGAAGTTGAAGCTGAAACTGAACTGGTCAACTATGTAATGATTGGTGAACATGTTGATGTTTCCGGGATATCAGAAAAGCAAAAGTAATTGGAAATAAAAAAGTTGGAAGCCGATAAAGAGCTTGAAGATCTTGAAAAAGAGATTGATGATTTTGATGAAGATGCTGATAAAGATGATGATGATGGTAAAAATGACAAGAAAGATGATGACAACAAAGGTGATAACGATGACAACACACATGGAGGTACAGGTGTGAAAGCGATGGATGCTCAAATGAATGAATCATTCGATTATGATGTTTTTCTGAATGATAATGTGAATCAAGAAGATGATGCTCAATGATAGGGGGAGTAGAAAGATCTAGTTAACGATGAAGAGCAATCAGGAATCTTCCTAGCTGAACCTGTATTAGCTATTCCTGATTTGCCAAAGCCTAGAGTTTTCTACATAGAGCATGGGGTTGAAGAAGGTGATTTCGTTCACAATTATACAAAGGAGGAAATTGATGCTATGTTAGGGGTTGATGAGAATGAATTTGATTTCAATTTTGAAGAGGAGTTGAATCACATCAGTGCTTCTGAGCCTAACGACTATGTATAGAAGTATCTAGCTGATGCTGATAGTTATAACTAGGTTGTCGTGGAGGATGATTCCGATGATAAAATAGTTAAATATTCCGGTGAGAATACGGATGACTTCCTAACCTTTCAGGAGTTGTTTTCTAAAGCTTCTGAAAAATTTAATGAGAGATAGATTTAAGGAAACTGTGAAAGAAGGTAAAATTCCTAACAGTTTAACAAGAGAAGAGATAGATGAGGTGAAGAAGACATGGTTCAAAAAGCTTCCCAAAGAACGAAAATTTTGAAGACCATTGGCTTTCTTTACATGTGATCAAGACAAATCGTTGGTTGATATTCTAAGTTGGGGCTGGATTAAAGAGTTGAATGTGTATGCAATAAAGAGGGAGTTTGGCGTTAAGTATTTCAGATTTCTATGTGATATCCAAAATTTGCCTTGGTGGGATGTAGAGAAATTAGTATAAACAAAGTTGATCAACTATGAGATGAAGTTCTACGACCAACGATTGTGGAAATTGATAAAGTATGAAGCGGATCACGATTTCAATCACTAGACCACATATACCAAAGAATAGAATCAAGATTAATCCAGTGACGAAAGAGAAGGATGTGACTTTGATAGTTAAACATCCACGCACAATGAAGAACATGCCTTTACCGAAGATTGAACAAGATTTTTCATGAATTCTTCCAATGGTGGCAATGTGATGCAGATCGAGCGAAGCAGTGATTATATTAAAGAATGAAGGTATATGGAGGATGATACGTATACTAGACCCGATGTGGCTAGTTAACTGTTCTAAGAAAGATATAGAGTGTTTGTTCTTTAACAAGATATGTTACGAAGTTAGAGAGAAAGCTCAAGCGATTCAAAATCAAGGAGTGATCAATGTGTTATGCTCATGGTATTAATTCTGGTAAGATGTGGCGTTCAAAATGGAGAGAGCTAGAACGAAAAGAGTTTATAAAGAAGATTAGACATGAAGAAAGAATTGATGCTGTTACGCAAAAGGCTTCGATTAGAAGGTTTCAGTTTTTGAAGTGGGCACTAGCTACTGATTAAGACACCGATACCATCTGAAGAACGCAAAAAGCTGAGAAAGAGTTTCTTTGGACGCTGAATGTTAAAGTTATAAAGTTGTGAAGATTGACCAACACTACGACAATATCCAAGGGGAGTTTGTTGATGAAGATGTCTATAGCCTACGTCTTAGGGTCATGTCGTGTATGTAATAGGGCTTCGATGTTAGATTTTATGGTTTTGATGTATGTAATAGGCCACTTCGTATGAAGTGTACAACTCGTACAAAGTGGCAAGGCCAACTTGCATGAAGTATGTATGTCTATAAATAGGCGCGTTGTGCTCTTGAGTCATAAGCTGTTTTGCTTGACTGTGAAGGTGAAGCCCTGTCTAGTTTGCCTCAGATTTGTAACACATTGATCAATATTAATGAAACTGAGCATTTAAACATTAACGATCATATTATCACTAGTTAATCATGAATTCCGCACATATTGACTAGATTTCAGGTTAGGTCCTATGCTTATTTGATGAGACGATCCTACACTATTTATTGCTAACCATTTTGTTCGTAGGATTCTGATAGACGGAGGAAGCTCAGTTATATTACGCCTGCAGCTTGATGTGCTCAAGAAAATGAATATTCCGGAGACTGAGATCATACCAAGATCATCAGTACTTGTTGGTTTCAGTGGAGACACCAAGAATTGGGGGACATCAAGCTACCCATATATATATATATATATATATATATACACATATAGATAGAGAGAGGGAGTAAACTCTATCCAAAAATTTTGTGTAATTGAGAGCTTATCTTGTTGTAATGTGATTCCTTGCAGCCATGGATCCACGAGATGAAGGTTGTTCCCACAACGTATCACCAATGTGTAAAAATCTCAACACCTTGGGGGGTAGTGAAAATAGATAGCGATGAATAGGAAGCTAAGAATTGCTATATCTCTTCGATGAAGCCAACTTCAAAGACTAGAGCAAGATAGCAATTACAGAACCTCCAAGGGACGTAATGGAGGTAAGATAACAGGATATCAAGGAGGTGACATTGGAACATGAGGATCCTGAGATTAAGGTAAACATAAGATCAGGGATCCTTCAACCTATTGAAAAGGATCTTATATCCTTCCTCAAAATAAGGAAAACAACCTTTGCATGGAAACACGAAGACATGACAGGTATTTCCAAAGATGTAATTACACATAAGCTAGGCATTGAAAAATCTTTGATGCCCATCCAATAGAAAAGAAGGAAATTCGCACCTGAGAGGAATGCCATTATACAAGAAGTGGTAGATAAACTCTTAAAAGCAGGTATGATTAGAGAAGTAAAGTATCCCAGTGGTTAGCCAATGTGGTGGTGGTTTAAAAGAAATATGGAAAGTGAAGGGTATGCGTCGATTTTACTAACTTAAACAAGGCATGCCCCCAAGGATCATTTCCCTTTGCCACACATTGACTCCGTGGTGGATGCTACCACTGGTCATGAATTGCTGACCTTTATGGATGCTTCATCTAGATTTCAACAAATACAGTTGGAACCATCTAATCAAGAGGATACCACATTCATGACTCTACCGGTATATATTGTTATATTGCTATGCTTTCAGACTAAGAAATGCAGGTGCAACATGATGTTCAAAGACCAAATTGGTGATACCATGGAAGCCTACATTGATGATATGGTAGTCAAGTCCAAGAAGGCGGAGGATCATCTTAAAGATTTGATCTGTACGTCCCCTAATCCTATGGATCATCACAGAATCGTCTATCTAATCTAGAGTGCGGAATCCCCTAGATCAGATTTCACAGAAAACCAAACAAGAACAAGAACACAATTACTTTAAAATGTCTTCTATTGATTATCTAACACAAGTGTTTACAATTAATTCAAGACTCTCTCTAACTTTCTCTAAAGTAATTAGCAAATTCTCTGATCAACTGAATGAGCAACTAAACCAACAACTTCAACCCTAATGACAAACTCCCTTTATATAGAGACAGGTTATGCAACTGGGCTAGGGTTTCCCTACATGGACTGCTATTGGGACTAGGCCTAATTCGCCTACCATATGCTGTATGGTGTCCGGTTTAGCCCAATTACTTCTAATTAACTATTACAAAACTAAACCTGCTAACCGTTTATCATTTTACTAATTAGAAGATATCCAAAGACCAAATCTAAGTTGTTGTCACAAATATGCACCAACAAACTCCCCCTTGACAATAGCTTCATAAAATAATTTAGTCTTCAATCTTTTTGAAATCTTCAACATCTTTGAAAAACGTTGGTCTTTGGATAGCTTCAGCTTTAATAGCTTCTGTCAGCAACAGACTCTCCTCTAAGCTGATGCATCCAATCAGCGAATCTTCTAAATCGTTAGCGTTTGAGTAAACTCCAATTTAATCCTTGCATAGCAATCTTCAAAAATCTTCAACTTTGTCTGCAATGTAGAAAGGAGGTTCCACCATGTATCCGAGCAAACTCCTCTTCACCAAAGTTCTCAGCAACACACTGCTACAATTTGTATAGTTTAAAACAAACATCTCGAGAAACCATAAGAATTTTTTAACACAAGTTAAACAAATTATTATTATTATTATTCAAGAGATTGTAAAACTGTATCACACATTAAGCACTTCTCAACTCAAACCACATACTTATAATTTTAAACACTGAACCTGCAAGATTTTAATATTTTGAACTCATCTTCTAACACCGTCTCCCCCTATCGGTAAGAACTCCTCCATGAACAACCAATATCCGTACATTAAGAATTTACAAGAAAATGAAATCTTTTTGGATTTTTATATTTTCTGAAAACAGATAAATAACAAATAATAAACACTCTGTTTTTGTGAGAATCACCGTTAAGAAGATCATATCAGCAACATCAAACTGTTTTCACACTATTTGATAATTCTATATGCAATATTCATGAAAAACAGTTCAAGACAATTACCAGTATTGTTTATCCACTTAAACAAAATACATGAACATTTCAAGTACCATTACCTAGTGATATGTTAAGATAATTTATACTGATATACTAGTGTCTCCCACTTCAGGACATACCCCCACGATCAAGATATGCACAAAAATTCATCGTAGTAGGTGAGTATACCGAAATTCATCCTTTTTTATTTTCAACGTTAGATAGTTGGTGATCAGGTCAGTACTTCTGTACAGCAAAGAGACCAATATCCAACGAGGGTTAGGGCTAAATACCAAATTTTGGTACGAATAATGCAATTTGCACATTTGAATGACTCTGTAGGAGAGCTTCTTCAATATTTGGGATTTGGCATTTTAGCTCTTTTAAGATATCCTGGTTATGCCTAGGTCAGCATATATCTGGATGCAGCAGAAGGACAACCTTGATACCCCGGATGAAATAATGATATTCAGACATATAATCTCAGATTTTGGCAATCTATCAACGCAAGATTTAAGGTTATAAAACCATACGCCACTGATATGTTACCCACTCATACACAGTTCATTATGTTTATATCACAAGGGTAAGTTGATTATTTAATGCTTTTTGCCTACTGGTACATCATATGATGAAGCTGCTATCACACTTAAGCACTTTAGTTTTAAATATTAGTGGACAGTCTAACTTCTGATGTACTATCATTTCTTCTTTTCCACACAGTGAAAACTAATTTTGATTTTTCTAGTTTTTTTGTTTTGGTTTTTTGAAAACAAAAAGTATTTACAAAATATTTTTCTGGAAAAATGGTTATTCAGGATTCCTCATCCCTTTGAGTTCGACTAAATGTTCAAAACGAGCCCTATCAAAAGCGTTTGTGTAAGATCTGCCAGGTTATCAAGTGTGTCGACTCGATGCAGTTCAATTAATTTCATTTCAGCACAATCCCGTATAAAATGATGACGAATGTCAATATGTTTTGTGCGATTGTGTTTTAACGGGATTGTTGGTGATTGATATAGTGGCATTATTGTCTATCATAATAGGAGTACGAGTGAAACTCAAACCGTAATCATGAACTGCTTTGGATCCAGAGAACCTGAGAGCAACAGCTACCCGCAACAATATATTCTACTTCACACGTCGAGGTAGACACGCAAGACTGCTTCTTGCATTGCCATGACACGAGCTTCCCTCCTAAGAACTGACAACCACCTGTGGTAGACTTCCTTGTTGATTTGCATCCTCCAAAGTCCGAATCAGTGAAAGCAACTAACTTCAAATCATTAGCAGCTGGATGCCATAACCCAAGTTTAGGTTTCCCCTTCAGTAACGAAGAATCCGCTTCACCGCTTTCATGTGGGACTCTTTTGGATTAGCTTGATATCTGGCACAAAGACACACTGCGAACAGGATGTCGGGTCTTGAAGCAGTCAAGTACATTAGAGAACCAATCATAGCCCTGTATTGAGTTGGATCAACATCCTCCACACTCTCATGATCTGGACCAAGATTGTGATTTTCACAGATAGGTGTATTGAAAGTAGGCAATCTTCCATTTTGAAACAAGACAAAATGTCATACACATACTTTGTCTGATGTTTAAACATTCCATCCTTCTTCTGTTCAACTTGTAAACCCAAAAAGTAGGACAGTTCACCCATCGCACTCATCTCAAACCTGCTCTTCATTACCTCCTCGAAATCATGACACATGTTCTCATCAGATGACCCAAAAATGATGTCATCTACGTATACTTGTACCAGCTAAAGTCTTCCTTCTTCCTTTTAATGAAAAGTGTACTGTCAATCTCACCTCTTTCAAAACCATTCTTTAACAAGTGCTGACAGTGTCTCGTACCACGCCCTAGGTGCCTGATGCAATCCATATCAATGCCTTATCAAGTTGATAAACTCGATCCGGATAGTCTGGATCAGTAAACCCATCTGGTTGTGAGACATACACCATTCTTGGACTTTCCCGTAAAGAAATGCACTCTTCACGTCAAGTTGGTAAACTTTGAAGCCCTTGAATGAAGCAAAAGCTAGGAACAAACGAATTGCTTCCAACCTTGCTACTGGTGCAAACACCTCATTGTAATCAATCCCTTCTTGCTGATTGAACCCTTTCACTACCAACCGAGCCTTATTTCTTATCACGATCCCTCGATCGTCTTTCTTGCACTTGAACATCCACTTAGTGCCTATTTCCTTCTCTCCTACAGGCAGTTAACTAGCTCCCAAACTTTCAACTTCTTAAACTGAGCTAGTTCCTCTTGCATAGCTCCAAAAATTGTCTTTTAGAGCCATATGAACATTCTTTCGGCTCCTCTTGGGCAATAAAGCATCTATACAAACACTCATGAATCAACCTAGTCTTCTGAATCAAAGTAAATAAACAGGAACCTTCGAGCACACCTCTTCTTGTCTGAACACCTGCAGCAACATCACCTATGATGTTTTCAACTGGATGATCTCTGTGTCACGTGTGGTAGCAATGGTGTCAACAACCAGATTATCTCCCAGATTAGATCCAACCTCCCCCTGAATGGTCTGATTGGAAACGGATTAGTAAAATCCTCCCCCTGAATAGGTTCGAACTCACTATCACTTGAATCCTGGGGAGCTGCATTGGAAGAAGTTTCTAGAGCATCTGTCATCGATATACTCGATCTAGGCATGAAGTCACACTCTCCATCTTCACTGATCACAGATTGGATCACTTGAGACTCATCTGCATTGGAAAAATCAGGAATATTAAATGATTTAAAAACACTGTCATAATCATATAATATAGCAGGACCACTCGTTGATTTTTGAGGTAAATAACTAGTGATTTCCATGTTAAACATAACCTCAATTTTACTAGTTTTTAGATCAAAAACCCTTTTATTTGGTGTTCCAAGCATATAGCCTAGAAAGTAACCCTCATCAGCTACCTCACCAAATTTTTGCCTATCTTTATTTCGCACAATGGTGCAGGGTAATCTAAATGGTTCAAAGCCTTTTAAGTTTGGTTTTCGATTAAATAAAAGTTCGTGCCATGTTTTGTTAAACCATTTAACAATCAAAACTTTGTTCAGGACAAACAAGCTGTGTTCACAGCTTCTCCCCAAAAAGAACTGGAAGCTTTGAATAAGAAAGCATAGTCCTTGCAGCTTCAATCAACGTCTTGTTTTTCCTCTCAGCAACTCCATTCTGTTGAGGTGTATAAGGAGCAAATATTGATGTTCAATTCAATTGCGAAGACAATAGAGATCCAGAATCTGATTCTTGAACTCCGTGCCATTATCACTCCTTATCCTCTTGATCCGTGCATCATGGACATTTTCCAATTTTGTAAAAAGATCTATCAGCATCTCTGTTGTCTCATCTTTTGTACCTAAAAGAAAATCCATGAATATCGTGAGTAATCATCTGTGACAACTAAACAATAGTACTTTCCACCTATGCTCCTTACGTTCACCAGACCGAATAGATCCATTGGAATTATATAATTACTGTTTTAGACTTGTGAGGTTTCTTATGTTGTTTTCCTTTTTGGCATGGAAGACATTTATCTTCCACGGAAACCTCTGCACTAGCACCCTTCCACTAAACCATTTTTAATAATATAGTTCATTTTTCGGTAGTGGATGTGGGCCATGCGTCTGTGCCACAACAATGACTCAGCCTCAGATGATTTGATAGTAAACACGCCACCAAAGTGGAAGAATCCTTAACACTCATGTCCATGACATAAGTGTCGTTTCTCCTAGGCGCTCTCATCACTATCCAATCATCCGGTATCACCACCAGGTTTCAGCACTAAAGCTTCAGACTTAGTAAAGTGGACCGAGTGACCCTTGTCGCAGACTTGTGACACGCTCATAAGATTGTGCTTCAGCTGCTCCACATAGTTCACTTTGTCCAGTGTTATCTTCCCGTTGGTCACTTTTCCTCGACCTGTAATGTGCCCCCTTTAGCACCTCAAAATTCACATAACCTCCATTTATATTCTCAAACCAGTCAACAATCTCGCATCCCCGTCATGTGCCTGGAGCAGCCACTATCATACCACAAGTTGATAATCCTCCTTAGCAACTCCTGCACAACCCAACAAAATTAGTTAGACTGGGGGACCCAAGCCTTAATGGTCTTGGGTCTTCCAGATTCATCAACCACAGGAACATCATCCAATATCCATCACTCCTAATAGGACTCTTGGATCTTAGACCTGTTGATGGAAATGGTTTTTGGATTTCCACTAGATCTCTGGTCTTGAGGTTTCCTATACATGTTTGGAATTTGCGACCTTTGGAAATTATGAGTATGATACCTTGAATTTTGATGATGATAATTCCTAAAGCCATTGTTATAAAAATTTTAACTACCAACATTTTGATATCGAGTTTGATATTGACCTTGACTTCTGAAATTATTTGATTAACCGTTAAAATTATTCATTCTTGGTGAACTACTTCTAGATCTTTCATATCTGCCTGATGTAGATGCAGGCTGAAATCTTTGTTGATTTCTTTGAAAACGAGGAAGTTGGTGAGTTCCTTTTTCAGCCTTATCTACACCAATAACAACACTTTGTTGCTTGGTAGCAGATATCTTTGGTGAGTTAGTAACCTTCTTCTCACCATCACCAACTTTTTCTTGTGATTTTCCTCTCCGTCTCTCACTCACCTGTGCTTCGATCTTTTTAGTAGGACAGTAGCTAGCTACATGTCCTTTTCGTGACATTTGAAACATGATTTTCTAGCCGAAGACTTCTTAATTGAAGTCTCTGGTTTAGATTCATCAAGTGATGATGATGATGATGATGATGATGATGTCTTTGAAGATTCTTGTTTAGTTGGCTTAATTTCTAATTTGTCTTTATTTTTATTTTTAGTAAACTGCACATTTGACTCTTTTGTAATAAGAGTGACCTCTTCTTTCATATCACTCCCTTTAACAAACTCAATCTTTTTAACAAAAAATGTTTTTATTCTTAGGGTAGTATTCTTTGTTTTCAAAACTGGTTCCCTGTTATTATCCTTCTTGGCATTCTCAGTCACTCAACATCCTTTGTTGTGGAACTACCAGGTGTAGTTGACACAAAGTCTGTAAGCTCTTCTTTATCTAGCAAGAAAGAATAGTCTAACCAAGAGGTGGTGGAACTTCATTTAAACCTTTGAATCCCACACATGTCTTGTCATTACTCTTCTTCAGGCCATTCATCATGTGTTTCATAACAAAATATGAATCTCTAAATTTATTTAATTTCTTTTCAAGCTCACAAATTTTAAGTTGTGCTTCAGAAACTCTTTGCATTTTTCAGAAATTTCTTTTGTTTTCTCACTCATCGTATCATGAGCTAAGTTAATAATTTGAAGCTTTTCATTAAGCTTATAGGTTAGAATATTGATTTCTTCTTCATAACCTTTAATTTTCTTCAAATATAATGACTCATTTCGTTTTATGAAAAAGACTGATTCTTTTAGGTTCGAGAGCTCATTTACCAGACTTTGGTTTTGATTGGTTAACATGTCAACCTCACTTTGCAGTTCACGACATTTTAAGCAAACAGAACTACCAGAGTTAGAATGTACATCTCTTGTTGATTTTCTTAGATCGGCCATGAAAGCAGCAAAATCAGCAGCCATCTTCTTCTCTGCAGCATTCGTTCTCCATCAGCTTTTTCAGCTACCTTCTCTCGCTCTACCTCAACATTAGCCTTCACTTCCTCATTATCAACTGGTGCTATCTCAGCCATGAACGCCTGTGTGGCATTATCATCATCCTCCAGATAACACTCCAATCATAAGAACCCTCTCTAGCAGTAGAGATCAGGGCCTTTGATCCAGTGTTGGTAGACGCATTCATGTTGCTTGAACCATGACCAGGAGAATCTTGAAAGGATGAGTTAGAACAAGATTTAGTTTTTGGTCGTTGACATTCTGTAGCAAAATGTCCATAGTTTTGACAATTATAACACTTCACTTTACACTTGTCAAAACCCACACTCTTTCCACAAATTTCCTACTCGTTCTGTTCATGAACCTCTTCACTCTTCTAGAGATCATGGCCATCTGCCATTGTAAATCCATCTCCTCTAGGTCATCAGGGTCGATCTGATCATAATCTTCTTCAAACGTAGCAGGATTAGATGTTCTTCCCTGAATGTAGTTCTCATAGGAAACAACGAAAGAAGCAAGCAATGCAAGATGATCTTCAGCACTTTTGACACTCAGAGGCATAGACCTAGTACTACTGTTATTATTACTTGATTGTTGTCTCTTTGCCCCTGATAAGCCTCCTGAAGCAGCAACAAAACATACTTCACCCTCAGCATTTGTCACAATCTGCTCATTTTCACATGAAAGAAACGCAGCTGCAGTATCACTTGAACATTGTTGGAAGATGAAGGTGTAAGCCCTTTATAAATCCCTGGATCTTGAACCTGATCATATCCAGTCTCCTTCTTCTTCATGTTGAGCTCATAAGCTCTCAGTTTCCCAACAACCTCTTCCAAGTCTTTAGTTTCGTAGTCAGCTTCACCCTTTATCATCAAAGTATAAATATCTCACTTTGCAGGTAAAGCATCTAACAACTTATCATTTATCTCCACATTCGTGTATCCCTCTATGTCATAATTATCCATTTCTGACATCAGATGATAATATCTCGTTATAATATCTTCAAGGGATTCATTCCTCATGCCTTTAAACACAGCAAACTGTTTCTTCAACAGATCAACCTTGTTCTTCTTCACATCAGGATTGCCCTCATACCTCTTCTCTAGGGCATTCCACATCTCTTTCGATGTAGTATAACACTTGAATGTATGTTTGATGCCATCAGGTAATGACATCTTTATAGCAGCTAAGGCTTTCTTCTCAGACTCATACATTCTCTTTTCAGCTTCTGACATATTCACATAAGCAGTGACACGTTGTCTGCCCTCAAAGTCATGAGTGGGGTTAGCATACCCATCTTGAATACAGATCCACATCGTGTGTCCTGATATTCAATGAACGATTGAAACCTATCCTTCCATATAAGGTAATTCTGCTACCTTCAACATTTTTGGAGGTTTGTTAGTTGTGCCTGCCTCTGCTCCATTTTTTAACAGTTCATTTAGGTTAGACATATTCGACATTTTTACCGAACTGCTCGTTAAAAACGTTAAAAATTTGTCCGAAATGGGTGGTCACCAAATTATACCAGTTAGACTCGTCTCGACTATACGAATCCAATGATGTATATTCTCCGGTTATAACTTTAGGAATTTCTGTGCCTTTTTTGTCCTAAAAATCAAACGAGTCTAACTGTGGAACCGATTTGTCAAGATTGTCTATGGATCAATTTCTATGTCCGAAAACGTTTAACTCCGGTTACATCAGCTGATTAACTTTCCACCTTTTTGTATACAACTCGGAACAGTGCCAAATTCGGAACAGTAACTCGGATTGACAATCCGAGATGAAAACTCGAACAGTGATCCCAGATGCTTATCCGAGATGGTGATTCGAAATAGTGATCCGAGATGGAATCCGGAATACACTACTGATCCGAAATTCAATCGAAATGGACTGATCTTAATCTGACATAGACTGTTCTAATCCAAATGCAACTCTGATGATCCGAATTGCACTTTTCTGATCCAAATTCAAGTTTGATGATCGAATTGCAAGTCTGATGATCCGAATGTCAAGTTTCGGATCCGAAATTCAAGCTTTCAATCCGAAATGCCTCACTTTAGATCCGAGATGCCTTTCTGCTATCCAAAATGCTTTGTTGTTAATCCGAAATAGCAGCAAACCCTAAAACAGCTTGTCACAAACTTCAAAACAGCCTCCAAAAAGTCCAAAAACCCAACTTTTTCTGCTGTTACGATTCTGAAGCGAGCAAAAACAAGAGTCGAATGCTCTGATACCAATTGTAGGACCCCTAATCCGTATGGATTGTCACATAATCGCTCAATGAGTGGGAATCCCCTATATCAGATTTCACAGAAAACCGAACAAGAACAAGAACACAATTACTTTCAAACTGTCTTCTATTGATTATCTAACACAAGTTTTTACAAGCAACTCAAGACTCTTCTCTCTCTCAACTTTCTCAAAAGTAATTAGCAAATTCTCTGATCAACTGAATGAGCAACTAAACCAGCAACTTCAACCCTAATTACAACTCCCTTTATATAGAGACATGTTATGCAACTGGGCTAGGGTTTCCCTACATGGACTGCTATTGGGTCTAGGCCAATTCGCCTACCATATGTTGTATGGTGTCTGGTTTAGCCCAATTACTTCTAATTAACTATTACAAAAGTAAACATGCTAACCATTTATCATTTTACTAATTACAAGATATCCAAAGACCAAATCTAAGCTGTTGTCACAAATATGTACCAACAGAATCCAGTCCTGTGCAAATAAAGGCGATTACGAACTTGAAATCTCCTACCAGTGTAAAATATGTCAAAGCGCTAACAGGAAGGATCAAAGCTTTGAACAGGTTTATTTCAAAGTCCTTAGAAAAGTGCAAGGATTTCTATGACATCCTGAGGAAGAACAAGAAGTTTGAGTGGATAGAGAACATGAAGCTGCACTCAAAGCTCTTAAGGATTATCTATCCTCAGCACCACCTCTGATGAAACCAGAGATGGTGAACGTTATCCTTGTACTTGGCTATCTCAGGTAATGCGGTAAATGAAGTATTAGTTAAAGATCATGAAGGCCAAAACACTTGGTGTATTATGTAAGTAAAAGCCTTCTTGATGCTGAGGCCAGGTATTCTCATTTAGAAAAATTGATTCTTGCATTAATCATGGTTTCAACTAAACTAAGACATTACTTTGAAACTCATACTATTATTGTAAAAACTAATTTCACCAATTAAGAATGTTCTCAGGAAGCCGGAAATGTCAGTCAGGATGGCAAAATGGGTAGTGAAGCTTTGTGCATATGACATAAAATATGAACAAAGGACTGCTATAAAGTCTCAAGCATTGGCTGACTTTGTGGCTGATTTCAGTAGTGATCTATAGAGAGAAGCTAATTGGAGGTTCAACAACTTGGAGAAACCAAGGATCCTTGGATACTCTTTACAGATGGAGCCTCAAATGTTAAAGGAACAGGACTAGGGATACTACTAAAATCCCCACAGGGGAACACAATTTCCCAACTAACAATGAAGTAGAATATGAAGCCTTAATTGCAGGTTTGCAATTAGCTAAACAAATGAGGATCAAGTATCTTCAAGTTTATATAGATTCATTTCAAATTACTAACCACTTTAATGGCTCATATACTATAAAAGGTGAGAAACTAATCAAATATTTTGAAATTGTTAAAAAACTAGCTGTAACATTTGTCAAAAACGGGTTTCCAAAACCCGCTCCGTTTTGTAACCGAATATCAAGTTATAAAAATCACGTTGAATATTTATGATTATTTTGACTTAAAATGATACATAATTAATAGATAAACTAAACTATAAAAAGTATATTTGATAAAAGGTTAAAACAAAATAAATAAAAAAAATATGATGCTGCCGGGACTCGAACCCGGGTCAGCCAGAAATCAACTTCAGCGACTTAACACACACTCACAAGACCACTCCGCCACATTGTGTTTTCTGTTATCTCTAGGAACACAAATGAGATTTATACACAAACCCGGTTAAACCGGTTGCGCCAACTGAAAAACGGTCAACGCTAAATAAACAATTTTTTATATTTTTATTTATTTAATTTAATTTAAAAATCAATTAAAAATACTTTAAAATAACATTTTTAAAGATAGAAAATAGCCTTGAACTCACAAAAATATATCTAAAAATTTCATTAAAACCCTTAATAAAATCCACTCATTTAATATATTTTTTCGTTATTATTTAGGTTAGTATTTCTCGTTGTTCCGCTCATCTAATTCGTGCGCATCTCACCATCTCCAATCCAACGCACCCAATGTGAGTGAATCTTTACAAATTCCCCATTTTAATCACGTTTTGGGGTGTTTCATGTGTCTTGTTATATATATATTATAATTAAACCATTGTGCATACATCATATCATGAACATGTGTATTTAGTTTGTTTCAACTGCTGTGTAGTTATTGTTGGATGCAATTTATTATTTTCAGTACATGCAATTTCATAGGCCGCCGCTCCCCATTACATTATGAGCGTTGAGCATGTTCCCCATTTCATTATGAGGTTGAACCTGGCGTGCCCACATACGATCGGCTCCGTTTGATTGAGCCTTGATTGCACAGACATTTTACATTTTCAGTACATGCAATACGATCGGCTCCGTCTGATTGAGCCTTGATCGCACAGATAATTTACATTTTCAGTACATGCAATACGATCGGCTCCTTTTGATTGAGCCTTGATCGCACAGTTCATTTATGTTATTTATCGTATGTTGTTGGTATGTTAATGTATGCTATCATATGTTGTTGTATGTTATAGTTGTGTTTGCTATTTGCCACTGCTTGATTATTTACATTTGCTCATTTATGATTATGCACAATTTTTCATTGATAAACTAACAAGTAATTCATTAATAAATGTTTATTTAATAAGGTTCACTCGCCAACTTATGTTGACCCAAAAATCCCCATTTTTACACATGATACAGGTGAACCAGCAGCAGCTAGGAACACATAGGATTGGACTAGAAGAATAAAATGATTTAGAGTTGGGATTGTTATGTTTGGTTTATTTTTTCCTTGTAATGTATGAACATGTTTGAATATATGGAAATGTAACTTTGACTTTATTAAATATGAAACATATTAGTAAATGTCATGAGCTTTGGTGATAACCCAATTATGCCCCGACTCTTATTCCGCCGCGGGTCGGGGTGTGACAGATTGGTATCAGAGCCATGACTATAGGGATATAGGATAGGTTATTAGACCTTTAGAGCCTATACTATAGTCGATTAGAATCCTATAAGATTTTTGTGTGTTACATGCCAAATTTCATGATGTTTATATGTTTTATGTTAAATGTTACATTTAATATTTTGCAAGCATGTTCATAAGTATGTATTATCATATAATGCCTATCATGAATTGTATACTCATAACATATCACATCCATGAAAGCACACACCACATCATGATTGCTTTTACAATGATTTTCGTGTTTTCAAATCTCATCAAAGTGAGTTCTCATGACGGGCATGTAGTAATTGGAAGGGTACCAGTACCGGTAGTCGGAACGTCCTGTCTAGGCTGGCATTCGTATAAATCCAAAATAAAGGACCAGTTTGCCTACCTGGGGACTAACGATGAGAGTACGAAGTACCTTTTAGGCCAAAGCATGCTATACCAAACGCCGTGTGAGCTAACCCCACTTTGAGTTGTCATTGTGTCTATACCTGGACACGTTCCGACCAAACATCTCATGAACATATTTTGTGGTTTGCATTCGGGTGATGCGAGTGTTAAATTGCCAATACTAATGTGAATCCTACCAAGCCAATAGCCATGGGGGCCCACATGACTATGTAGGTGAAGGTATGGGGGACATTTGAGGCCCAACATGAGCGAACCCAAGACATCCTATGGATGTAGTTGCATTATTGATATTCATGTTATTTTCATTTTCTTAAAGACACATGACACCTAAAAAGACTCCATAAACTCAAAGTCTTCTTATGTACGTTCCTGTAGATGTCGTCTAGACAACAACGAAGGGGTAAAAGATCAGGAAGGTCTCAGGAACGCTTGGCCACGCAAATCGCGAAACAAATGGCCACGATACTGCCTGACATTGTGGTCCAAGTGCAACAAGCCCTCGCTACAAATCCTACTAATTCTCCCCAACAACATGACCAGAACATCGACAACCCTCCTACTAGCAAGTGCTCATACAAACATTTCAAGTCTTGTGATCCTCCTAAATTCGAAGGGACCGAGGGTGTCACTGCTCTCCTACATTGGTTTGAGGAAATGGAGAACACTTTCCTCAACTGCGATTGTCCTGATAATCGCAAGGTTCGATACGCCACCGGGAGACTATTTGGGGTAGCTCTCACTTGGTGGAATACTGAAAAGGGGAAGAGGGGAATTGACGATGCAATGGCCTTAACTTGGGAGGAGTTAAGGGAAATCATGACTAGGCGTTTCTGTCCTAGGAGTGAGATTAAAAAGTTGGAGGACGAATTTCATTCTTTGAAGCAGAAGGAGGGAGATCATGCCTCCTACAACAAGAGGTTCTTAGAGTTGAACCAAATGGTCCCTAACCTGTTCACCCCAACTTATCGCTTGGTCGAGCATTATATTCGAGGTCTTCCCTCGAAAATTCAAGATTCAGTTCTCAGCACTTCACCAGCAATACTTGAAGCTGCTATGGAACTAGCCACTGAATTGACCGAAAATCGCATTCGAAACGGTAAATTCAAAGAGGAGAAGAAGAAAGCCCCCATTGAGGCTCAAACTTCAAACCATTCTGGTTCCTCCTCGAAGTTTACTGGTAAAAGGAATCGAAGCACAAGAAACTTCGCCGTCACACAAACCAATTATCCCATTCCTGCTACACCTATTACCCAAGCCGCCCCTTCACCTGCACCATACAAAAGACCATACTCTGGCCCATTACCAAAATGCAACCGTTGCCAATACCACCATTCTCCTGATCATCCTTGCCAATATTGCACCGGCTGTGGTCGCGCAGGTCATACTGTTCAAACCTGTCGCATACCTCAGCGAACGAACCGTCACCAGCCTTCAACCCAAACCCACCAACAAATAATGGGTCAAGCCCAACAACCCCTACTACTACCACCTACCCAATATTTAGCCCAAACCTACTATCAACCCAACTATCCCATGGTACAACCTATGCGGGCTTGCTACAATTGTGGAGACCCAAGCCATTTTAGAAACACTTGTCCACGTTTGGTGAACATTATTCATGCCCAAGCTGAAGCAAATCCGGTGAATCAAGCTAACCAAGCTCCACCACCTGCAAGAGGAAGAGCTTATAACATCAACACCAATACTGTTGAAAATAATATCGGCCCAAACGAATCACCCAACTAATTTCTCCTCGCCAAGAATCAAGACTCAACTCTAATCGTCTAGTTTTAATGTTTTTCTTTATGTTATCTCCATCTTTCCGTATTCCAGTTGTAAAATTTGGAAATTATGTATCCAAGAATTTTAATACGATTTGATATTACAGTTTTGTTCTATACTCATTGATTTAACATTTATATCATCATACATCTCGACGTATCTCAATCTCATCATTTAAAGAAGTTGGGTTGTGTCACACTTTTACATAGACTGACCCCTTCATCAAAACCAACGAGAGAGTTACTGTCAACATTTAGTCATGTATCATTTCAGAATTGAGACTCAAGTTTTGTTTGTTGTGTTGTTTATGTTTTAGAGTCACATAGAACTGATCATGATTTACTGATAAAGCCAATGAAAATTTGACAAGGATATGGTGGACACGCCGCTGGTACTTCCTATATATAAGTATTCTTGTCAAAGAATCAAAAGCATTACCAGGAGGTTATGAAAAGTTCCGTGTAGGTTTAAATATCGTCATGGTTGAAGTTTTTGTTTATGATCATTACAAATGCATCGGTTCCCTCAAAACTGTTATAAATAAAATCGTAAGCAACATCAAAGATCAAATTCGAGAAGCCCAACACGTTTCCATAACGGAAGAAGATGTGCGAAAGGAGATGTCTTGTGGAGTTGAACTTAAAATTTAAACTAAATCCGACGGTATTCTATACTGTTTAGATCGCATATAGATTCCTGACCACAATAATCTTCGTGATATTTTTCTTGTGAATGAAACGCACAAAGCACGATATTCTATACACCCAGGAGCCGACAAGATGTATCAGGACCTTTGATACACCCACTGGTGGCCTGGAATGAAAAAGGATATTACTGATTTGTTTCCAAGTGTTTTTCATGTTCCAAAATAAAAGCTGAACACCAAAGACCCTCAGGACTTCTGGTCCAACCTGAAATACTTATATGGAGGTGGGAAAATATAACCATGGATTTCATTACCAGGTTACCTCTCACTTCTGGTGGGTATGACACTATATGGATAGTAACTGATCGACTTACAAAATCAGCTCACTCTATTCCTATCCGCGAAGATTTTATGAACGAAAAGCTAGCTCGTATTTGTATCCGCGAAATCGTAAGCCGACATGGAGTACCGTTAAGCATTATTTCTGATCGTGATGGTCGTTTCACTTCACGAACATGGCAAGCAGTACAATCCGCTATGGGCACGCGATTAGATCTCAGTACCGCCTATCATCCTCAAACTGATGGACAGTCTGAGCGCTCCATACAAACTCTTGAAGATATGCTTCGAGCATGTGTCATAGATTTCAAGGGAAATTGAGACGCTCATCTCCCATTAGTTGAATTTTCGTGCAACAACAGCTATCGTTCAAGCATCGGCATGGCACCTTTTGAAGCCTTATATGGTCGTAAGTGCCGATCTCCTGTATGAAGGCACGAAATTGAGGAAGCTCAAATCACTGGTCCAGAATTGATCCAAGAAACCGCAGACAAGATCCATCAAATCCGAGACAATCTTTTAGCGACCTAGAGTTGTCAAAAGAGTTATGCAGACAAACGACGGAAGCCTTTAAGAGTTTAACATTGGTGATCATGTACTTCTAAAAGTATCACCGAGGAAGGGAGTAGTTCGTTTTGGTTAAAAAGAGCAAGCTAGCACCACGCTACGTAGGGCCTTTCAAGATACTCGAAAGAGTAGGACCTATAGCTTACAAGCTTGATCTACTAGAAGAACTCAACAGGATTCATCCCACATTCCACGTATCAAACTCGAAGAAGTGTCACGAAAACCTCCACATCCCTCTGGAAGATATTCAGATTGATGAATCTATGCATATTATTGAAAGACCTGTAGAGAATCATGTAATTCGGGAAAAAACGTCTGCGATAAAGTCGCATTCCAATTGTTAGGGTACGCTGGGAGTCGAAACGGAGACCTGAGTTTACTTGGGGACGTGAAGACTCAATGCGCGAACAATACCCGCACCTTTTTCCTACTACTATTACTTAAATTTCGGGACGAAATTTCTAAAAGTAGGGGATACTGTAACATTTGTCAAAAACAGGTTTCCAAAACCCGCTCCGTTTTGTAATCGAATATCAAGTTATAAAAATCACGTTGAATATTTATGATTATTTTGACTTAAAATGATACATAATTAATAGATAAACTAAACTATAAAAAGTATATTTGATAAAAGGTTAAAACAAAATAAATAAAAAAAATATGATGCTGCCGGGACTCGAACCCGGGTCAGCCAGAAATCAACTTCAGCGACTTAACACACACTCACAAGACCACTCCGCCACATTGTGTTTACTGTTATCTCTAGGAACACAAATGAGATATATACACAAACCCGGTTAAACCGGTTGCGCCAACTGAAAAACGGTAATCGGCAAATCAATCGTCAATTCGCTTGTTTACTCGCACATTCAGTTCATAACCGATGCACCGACGATTATTAATCAAGTCGGAATTGATTAACCATAAAGCCTCATCATTATCGGTTTTTATAACCGAAATATCATCAAGTCCAGATTTCTTCAACTTCAGACCCTTCCTACGACTCAAAACACTATGCAAGACTTTCAATTTCATTTACGCAACCTTACAGTCCACCGGAGAAGCTTAAATCAGCTCGCCGGAATTTTCTGCAAAAGTCGCCGGAAAACCGTATTCAACTCAAACCGGTAAAATACCTCGACTTTACTGCTTCAATCGATTGTTAGAACTTTACTAACATTAACCCATCGCTCATACTCAACCACAGACGACATTGCTGGACTTTCTGTTCTCCCCGGAAAAACTCCTGGAATTGTCGGAAACTCGCTGATTACCGGTATGATCATTCAAACATGCTGATAATCAATACTTACTAGTTCAATTTCACATCTAAACTCTTAAACCTGTTAATTGATTCTCACAGCCAAAGGTTCCAAAACAGAGCCGACGAGTTTCGCCGGAGTCTCTGAAGAAGACGATCTGTTCGGTATTTTCTTTCCCCAAACGTTTCGGTTCAATGCTTTCAAATTGATCATCTTGTTCATTAACTAAATTAACCACGTATCAGTTCCTTTGATTGATGTTTGTGTTTGAAATGAAGAAGACGAGTTCAGAGATGACAAAAGATTAATTAAAATCGGAATTATAAACGGTTAGACACACAGTCCAGCGGTGGACTGTGTGCAAACAAAAATCATACACGTCCCGAGTTCGATCCCTGCTACACGCACTCCTTATGTAATAAAATGCCTTTTTGTTTAAAAACTAAACCGGGTTAACTCAGTTAGTTGTTAAGTATAATAAAAACCGAGATAATAACCAGGTTAGACACACAGTCCAGCGGTGGACTGTGTGCAACACTGAATCGCACGTCACGAGTTCGAAACCCATCACAGGCACCGGTCCGTTGAATTAAAATGTTTTTGCAATTAACAGGAATTCGGTTAAACTGAATAAGTGTATAAATATAATTAAAAACAAGATTATTTCGGGTTAGACACGTAGCTCAGTTGGTAGAGCTGCGTGCACGCGTACGGGAGGTCTCGGGTTCGAGCCTCACCCGGCGCAAACTAATTCGCTGACCGAACCGGTCAACAGGTAAACGGTCAACGGTCAACGCTAAATAAACAATTTTTTTTATATTTTTATTTATTTAATTTAATTTAAAAATCGATTAAAAATACTTAAAAATAACATTTTTAAAGATAGAAAATAGCCTTGAACTCACAAAAATATATCTAAAAATTTCATTAAAACCCTTAATAAAATCCACTCATTTAATATATTTTTTCGTTATTATTTAGGTTAGTATTTCTCGTTGTTTCGCTCATCTAATTCGTGCGCATCTCACCATCTCCAATCCAACGCACCCAATGTGAGTGAATCTTTACAAATTCCCCGTTTTAATCACGTTTTGGGGTGTATCATGTGTCTTGTTATATATATATATTATAATTAAACCATTGTGCATACATCATATCATGAACATGTGTATTTAGTTTGTTTCAACTGCTGTGTAGTTATTGTTGGATGCAATTTATTATTTTCAGTACATGCAATTTCATAGGCCGCCGCTCCCCATTACATTATGAGCGTTGAGCATGTTCCCCATTTCATTATGAGGTTGAACCTGGCGTGCCCACATACGATCGGCTCCGTTTGATTGAGCCTTGATCGCACAGACATTTTACATTTTCAGTACATGCAATACGATCGGCTCCGTTTGATTGAGCCTTGATCGCACAGACAATTTACATTTTCAGTACATGCAATACGATCGGCTCCGTTTGATTGAGCCTTGATCGCACAGTTCATTTATGTTATTTATCGTATGTTGTTGGTATTTTAATGTATGCTATCATATGTTGTTGTATGTTATAGTTGTGTTTACTATTTGCCACTGCTTGATTATTTACATTTGCTCATTTATGATTATGCACAATTTTTCATTGATAAACTAACAAGTAATTCATTAATAAATGTTTATCTAATAAGGTTCACTCGCCAACTTATGTTGACCCAAAAACCCCCATTTTTACACATGATACAGGTGAACCAGCAGCAGCTAGGAACACATAGGATTGGACTAGAAGAATAAAATGATTTAGAGTTGGGATTGTTATGTTTGGTTTATTTTTCCTTGTAATGTATGAACATGTTTGAATATATGGAAATGTAACTTTGACTTTATTAAATATGAAACATATTAGTAAATGTCATGAGCTTTGGTGATAACCCAATTATGCCCCGACTCTTATTCCGCTGCGGGTCGGGGTGTGACACTAGCAAATGCTTTCAATTCTTTTAGTATAACACAGGTACCACGAGAAGAAAATGTAGGGGCAGATGCCTTGGCAAACTTGGGATCAGCCCTAAAAATTCCAGAAGACATAAAAATATATATTGTTCACATTCTCTTTCCTACTATAAAGGAGAATGATGTGATGGAGGTAGTGAAGTATACTACAACAACGTCCAGTGATTCTCATTCCGATCCAGGAACCTGGATCCTTCCGATCATTATGTTTATCCAGAATGGAGAAGTCCCCACAGGAGAGAATCCTAGAGCCTTCAGGGTCAAGGTATCTTAGTTTACTACAATAAATAACACTCTATATAAAAGATCTCTGCAATTCCTATTTGCGATGCATTGAGGATCCTGAGATCCAAGAAGTGTTGAAGGATTTCCATGAAGGAGATTGCGGAAAGCATTCAAGGGGGTAGAGCGTTAAACTCTGGAATTCTTAGGACAGGTTACTTCTAGCCCACCATGAAGAAAGACGATGTAGAATTTGCAAGGAAGTGTGATGCTTGCCAAAGACACATCAATAACTTACACCAGCCAGAAGAGCCTTTATATCCTATAATTTCCTCTTGGCCATTCATGAAGTGGGGAATGGATATAGTAGGCAAGCTCCCTAAGGTACCAGGTGGAAAAGTCTTTATGTTAGCCATGACCGACTACTTCTCCAAATAGATAGAAGCAGAATCTTTTGTTCAAGTTAGAGAAAAGGAAGTTATATCCTTTATCAAAAGAAATATTATTACTAGATTTGGAATTCCTTCTGAAATTATATGTGACAATGGATCCCAGTTTATTGGGAATAGGACTACTAATTGTTGTGACACTTGGTGAAGCAAGATGATAACATCTACACAAGTTCATCCACAAGCCAATGGCTAGGCAGAGTCAAACAACAACATTATCATCAACATTTGAGAAGAAACTTGGATCCAAAAAAGGAAAGTGAGTGAAGAGTTGCCATATCTCATTTGGGACGACAGAACAACTCTAAAGAATGCCACAGGACAGACTCCCTTCTCTCTAGTCTTTGGAACTGAGGTAGTGATCCCTACATAGATGGTGGTTCCAACAGCAAGAACAAGCATCTGTGATCCTCAGACGAATGATGAAAATCTGACGCAAGACTTAGACACTGTGGATGAGCTTAGAGACTTAGTAAAGATGAGGATGGCTAGTTATCAGCATAGGATGGCTGGGGCATACAACAAGAACGTCAGGTACAGACGATTTCAAGTTGGAGACTTGGTGTTAAGGAAAGCATTTCAGAATACCACAAACCTAGCTGATGGCAAGTTGGAACCAAAGTGGGAAGGCCCCTATTTGATAGAATTAGAAGCTGAAAAGGGGGCATACCATCTGCTAACCATGGAAGGTGATCTCTTACTAAGGGTCTGGAATGCTATCCATCTCAAGAAGTATTTTATGTAACAAGGATCAAGGATCCTTAATGGATTTAGAATCTGCACATCGGTAACATTTTTCCTTATATTTTTCTCTACTTTATATTATATTTGTTATAAGGAATGGATGTTGAGACACTCAACATCCACTTTCACCAAGTTTTAAGTCTTTTTAGAAGCTTTTGGCATCCTTTACATCAACAGAGGTTTAAGGGGTTTGCCATCTCTCTCCCATGTTTAAGGTATCTAATACCTTCTAAGGTTTAAAGGTTTTCACCTTTCACACGAACTGGGTTTTGACATCCCGCCAGTAGCGCACGATTATCCAAGTATTGATCGAGGTAATGGGACCAGTACACGTTTAGTGGCTGACAATTTCATTGTTGTTGGCCATATGTAGGATCTCAAGTACAATGGTAGACGTACCATACATCCTTTATCCTAAGGTTTCTAACGTTTTCATGTTAGCTAAGGTTTTGGCATTTTCATGTAACTTAAGTGGGCTTGTCCCCAGTTTGGGCCAGACCCTAGTATTCTTTGGGCTTGTCCCAAGTTATCACGGGCTAGTCCCTAGTTCTTTTGGGCTTGTCCCCAGTTTGTTTGGCTTAGTCTTTGATACACTTTTGTGTCTGTCGCTTGTTCTTAGTTACGTTGTAATTGTACGATCTTTGTTTACTGTGTCTGTATAGTTTGGTTGTATCGACCAAATCAAGATATCCTCCTATTTTTGGTTTAGTACGACGATTAGTTTGTCTATGTAAAATAGTTGCATGTGTCATGCTGTTGAGTCTTATGTACGTGATGCATGTGACACGTTCTCCGAAGAAGACTTCAATGTGCGAGTGGGAATGCTTCGTACGAGCAAGAGGTAGCTCGTATGAGTAACTGACCATTCTTACGAATGGGTGTATCAAATCAAGCATTCTACTTGATTCGTACGAGGAAGTACATGATTCGTACGAGCCAGTTCGTTCGTACGAGTATCTTTGGAGGATGTTCTTTGTGTCTTTTGGTGTTTCGTACAACCAGCAACATACTTCATACAGTTGCTGAGTGTGGACACTATATAAGCAGACATGCATTTCTCAGTATAGACGAGCGAGACGAGCTAGACAAGTCAGTAAGACTAGAGCTATACTAGAGAGAGACACAAGAGCACATAGTGTGTTGCATGAGTCTGTATGAACATTGTTTGCATATGTTTATACTAGTTCTCTTCAGTTAATCAAGATATTGAATTTTGGTTATCCTGTGTTCTTACTTTGTTTTGGTTTCATAACTACGAGGATTCCACACTCGTATTTGTGTTGTATAAGCCGGAAGTAGGTTAATCTTGATCCTCCAAGTGGACCTACAAGTTGTATCAGAGCTTTGGCTCTCTTCCTTGTATTAAAACCAAGCTTAGTGTTGTGTCTGAGCTAGTTTTGAGGGTTTCTTGAAGTGTTCTTGAACTTTCATCAGGAAAATTAAGTTTTTGAAAGATAACAAACTTAAAACTTAGTTAAAACTTGTTGTACCCAGAAAATTTTCATTAAAACCTTGTTAGAACACATGGAGACATGTTAAAATCAGATTTTTCTTAAAATTTTCGTATGTTAAGTTGAACACATTTGCAGGAGAAACTCACCGAAAATCTCACCGGAATATTGTTGTAGGGTTGACCAAATCTCTGACATTCTGAACTTGACTGTTGAAACTGAAAAAGCTGGTATAGAATGTGTGTCTTTTTAACCAAATTTGTGTAGACAACAGACCACTTTCAAAAACCATTCTGTGCTAGAAAAGGAAAGTTTTCACCAACCAGCCATGCAAAAAGATTCCTTTGTGAAAAACATTTGTGCGAATAACCCATTCGCACGAAGAACTAGACTGTTCGTGCAAAAGATCAGTCATCCGCATGAAGAATTTGGTTTGCACAAAGACCAAGTTTCCGCACGAAAGAGTGTCCCCCGTACGAAACACCAGGTTCGTACAAAGGACAATCTCATTCGTACGAAACATTGGTTCATACAAAGAACAATTTAGTTTGTTTTTCGTGTTTCAGTTTTTCAAACTGTGTGATTTTTCAAATTTTGTGATTTTTAAAAGGGAGACTGTTATTTTCAAAAACTAAACCTTTTAATTTTCATAATCAAGAAAAATACAATGAGTACTAATCCGTGGATTGGAGTAGTAGTTCAAGCACAAATCAAGACTCTTCACAATGGGCGTGTGTGCAAACCAGAACCAGAGCATTCAGACTCTTCTTATGAGTGAGAGTGAAACCGGGAGTAATAACCGTCTACCTAAACTAAACCATGTGAACGATTATCCGTCATGGAAAAGTCGAAGAGGTAGGATCAAAGTGTTAGCATCTCCATAGAGTTATGGACATGTTTTACTACACCCTAAAATATAAAGAAATTCAACCTCCTTAGCCAATCTAGATGAAGGCGATAAAAAGGCTTACGATCTAGAGAACAAGGCGTTTGCTATCCTAACACAAGCACTCCATAAAGATATCTATCATCAGTTTGTGTATTGTACGACCAAAAAATCTATGGGATACCCTGGAAGTAAGAGGAGCGGGTAATGCTGCAACCAGAAAAATACGACATGATCTGCTAAAGAAGGAGTTTGAAGGTTTCATGTTCATGGAAAATGAAACACTGAATGATATGACAACACGTTTCTGCCATTTGCTCAGCGAAATGTACTCGTACAAAGTGTTAGCATCTCCGCAAGAAATCGTGATTTGCTTTGCTGACGCATTACCGCCAAAATGGGGTCAATTTATTGACTTATTTTCACAACAGATGTTTTGGATTCAATCGGTATTTATGAATTTGTGTAGAAATTGGAAAACAAAAATGAAGAATTACTGTTCCACAAAATCCTGAGATGCTTTGGAGGTATTAATACAGGTATTAGTGCAAGTCAGCAACAAAGCTTCAAACCGTGTTTGTGTCAAACGTGAATCCCTTTCTACACAACCTGTTCAATCAAACCAGTCTGCAAGCTCAAGTACTCAAGCCTATGGACAAGTATTTGATCCAAAAGCCTTTTTGCCACAACCACGAGATCTTGCGCCTCAAGTTCCACAGCAAGCTCTTCAACAAGCTTTCTATGGTAACAACTTTCAACCTGCAAACCCCAACAAGTCAGACTTGACACGTCACATCTTTCCAAAGTCAATGTAGAAGTTGCCAGGAACATATGGAACTTCTACACACAATGGTTAGTGCTTATTGTGGATTAGTCATTGGTCAAATTGGAAACATCAATTTGACTAATGAAGACTACCAACAAATAGACTAAGATGAGATGGAGCTGATGGATATCAAGTGGGCATTTGCAAGTGCGGTAAGAAGATCTAAGGATTCCATGAGCAGAACAGTAAGAACAAGTTTGGAGAGCAAGAAAGATACAAAATATGGTTTTGACAAAAATGTTGTTACATGCTTCAACTGTGGTGAAAGAGGTCACTTTAAGCGTGAGTGCATGAGACCCACAAACAAGGAAATCACAACCCTTTCCTGAAATCAATCATAACCATCCAACACAGCTCAAGTTAACAATGATCGAAGAATAGTAGCTGTTAACAACCCAAACAATACCAACCAGTCAGGATCTTCAAACAACACAAACAGAGCCTTAGTAGTTCAGGAAGATGAAGGATGCGATTGGTCAGTGCAATTGGGAAATGAGAATCAGTAGGAACTGCATGTTATGCAAGATCATCAATCGAATTAAACATGTTCACAGCATTGATAGTTCTGATGATGATGATAGTTCGCAGTATAATGGTGGTTCTGATGAAGAAAGATCAAGTTCAGGTGGTTATGGATCTGATTTAGATATCAGGGAAGGAAGTGATGCTGAGGTCAGAAGATTGCTGAAAGAAGTAGAAAAGCTGAAAGGTCAAAGGGCGGGTCTGATGAAGAAAGTAGAAACTGCATCGAAGGAAACAGAAAAATTCTTTACAAATAGTGGATCCTTCCCTCAACATACTGCCTTCATGGCGAATGTTGCGGTTTGACAAGTCAAGTAAATTCCAACTCTCCTAAAATTTGCAGTGACTGTGCAGAATTAAAACAAAATTAAACAATAACAGTCACAATCAAAACCTAGTTGTTGAACTGTTGAAATGCAAAGAGGCTAACTTGGCTTTAACTCAAAATGAAAAATAATTCAAATCTGTAATAGAAACCCTTAAGAAAAGCGTTTCTGAATTAACAAAGATTGTTTTGAACAAACAAACAGGAATTAATAACTACATTAATCTCCTTGAGGAAACAAAGAAAGAGTTAGCCATCGCCAAATGCGAACATGATGCGATCAAGATAAAATTGGAAAATTATTCTAACTCCCGATATGTCTTGGTCATATCATTGACGTTCAAAACTAAAAGGAGATGTTAAATGCATTGGGTATAAGTCGTGTCCACCACCGTTGAAACACAACTATACCAAATTGCCTAATAAAGAGGAAATGCCACGCTTTGAACCCTCGGTACCTCTTAATCCTGAAGAATTTGCAGTAGGATTAGGGTTTAAGCTAAACAATTCCTCAGTTAAATCAAGAAAACTAGAAAACTCATCATCAGCTGTAATCAGAACCCCTCTACGATAGAGGAGGATGATTCGTCAGATGATGAGTCTGAGAAAAATGATCAGGATAAATCTCTTGACGAGGAAAAAGGGATATAAATGTTTGCTACTCCCAGTGTGAAAACTGTTGAAAATCAAGAGAATGATCCCATGTGTGAAGACAAATGTGTCTACAGATAAAATGATAATGTGTTGTATACCTTGGTTGGAGACAAGAAAATATATTCTAACAAAGACTTTCTGATAAAAAATGTAAATCCAATCTCTATTGATCAAGTTTTTAAAAATTCAACAACCAAATTTTTGGAGAAGAAAAGCACAATGGAGTCACAACCATTATCAAGTTCAAAAGAAAAACACCTAGAAAAGCGATTTGAAAATCCTAAGGTACCACAACCAAAGGTTGAAGCAAAAGGCACTCGCTACACAAAAAGTTTAAGAAAGTTAAATTTGTGAGTTCTACTGGTACTGATAAAGTCGAGACTTTTGAAGGCATGTCTAGTATAGATTTTGTAAACACAAAGTCATGAAATATAAATGGGTTGAAAATGAACCAAGTACCTCAAGACCCACAAGTTCAACATCAAGTCACAGAAAAGGATCTACTAAGTTTGTAAAGAGGAGAACTTGTTTTAAATGTGGAGAATTTCGCCACATAATCAAAAATTGTTCAAACCTACCAAAGCCTAGATTTGTTGAGAAAACCCCTCATGAACCTACTTGCCAACGTCGATCTGTTTCTCCAAATAAGACAAACACATTTGAACAAGAAGAAAAACAAAGACGTAAACAAGTAAAAATAATTGAAAAAAGCATTGAAACCAGATCCTTCATAAAGGAAACCAAGTTCTTCAAATTTAATAAAACTAGAGGTGTTAAAAATGTAAATAATAGACATTCTGGTAAATTTCAAAAATCTTGGAAACCTAAGACCGGTGATGGTTCAAGAGAAGGCACAAAATTTCCAAATCATCAAGAAATAGAAATCACATTTCTTGATGATAAGGGTCAACCCAAGACCACTAAGGCTTGGGTCCCCATCTCAAACTGATCGGGTTTTTGAAATGTGCAGGGTGTTCCAGGAGGAACCGTGAATAGTCATTGGATTGTTGATAGTGGAGCATCGAGGCACATGACAGACGACTTAAGGCTCCTTTATGATGTGAAAGTATTTGAGGAGGCTATGTTGCTTTTGCTGGAGACAAAGGCGGATACATCACTTGAGAAGGAATGGTATCCAATGGTGTGGTTAGCTTTGATAAGACCAATTATGTTCGACAAATTGATCACAATCTTCTTAGTGTTTCTCAAATCTGCGACCAGAAGTTCATGGTTTATTTTGATGATACCGGATATTATGTGCTTAGACCTGGTTTCAAGATTCCCAAAGGATGGCTCCTCCTGTCGGCTCCAAGAACTAATGACTTGTATATTCTGGACATGAGCCAAGATATTACTGCGTCTGCTGTTTTGTCTCAAAAGCCACCGAAAAGGAATCAATCTCTTGGCACAAACGAATGGGACACATTCACTTGAGAAAAATGAACTATTTGGTGAAGAACAATCTTGTGAATGGTGTACCAGTGAAAAACTTTCATCTACAAGACGTCTGTGTATCATGCCAAAAGGGAAAGCAAGTGTGAAAATCTCATCCTGTGAAGAAGATTAACACGGTGAATATGCCTTTGGAACGTCTTCATATGGACCTCTTTGAACCTATGAAACACAAGACTACCTTCGGTGATTCATACTGTTTAGTAGTTACTAATGACTACTCAATATTTTCATGGGTGAATATGTTGGCACACAAGAGTGAAGTTCCTGAAATCCTCAAGAATCTCCTAACTCTGCTTGAAAATTTGTACAATTTGAAGATAAGGAGAATCAGAAGCGACAATGGCACCGAATTCAAGAATCAAGTTATGGATGAGTTCTGTTCTTCTAAAGGCATTCTGCATGAGTATAGTTCTCGATACACTCCACAACAAAATGGTGTCGCTGAGAGGAAAAATAGAACTTTGACTGAAACAGCAAGAACCATGCTAGTAGAATCAGAATTTCCTATTCAATTTTGGGGAGAAGTTGTTGCTACTGCATGTTATATGATGAATAGAGTTCTTACGGTGAAGAGGCATGGGAAAACAAGTTTCGAGTTGTTACATAAAAGGAAACCGGATGTTTCTGTCTTAGAACCTTTTGGAGCTCCATTCACTATGATTGATCCACATGGTAAATTTGGTCCGAAAGCTATCGAAGGTTTCTTTCTTGGATATACTAATCCTAATTTCAGAGTGTGGAATTTGTCAACAAAGAAGATTGAAGAATGGGGTGAAGTCAAGGTTCAAAGATACACTGAATCAGTAAGAGCTCCGGGTGCTCCTTCGATGTTTGACTATGATGGGTTGTTTAACTCCTTTAATCTGCCAACTTTTGATGATGCTTCTGCAGCCGCTCAAATGTTACTAGAAAGTGATACTACAATTGACTCGTCATTAGTTCGACCAATTATTGTTAACCCTCAAGTGTCTACTTCGGTTAACAATCTTGTTCAGAATCCTCAAGAAACTCCTAACTCTGCTTGAAAATTTGTACAATTTGAAGATAAGGAGAATCAGAAGCGACAATGGCACCGAATTCAAGAATCAAGTTATGGATGAGTTCTGTTCTTCTAAAGGCATTCTGCATGAGTACAGTTCTCGATACACTCCACAACAAAATGGTGTCGCTGAGAGGAAAAATAGAACTTTGACTGAAACAGCAAGAACCATGCTAGTAGAATCAGAATTTCCTGTTCAATTTTGGGGAGAAGTTATTGCTACTGCATGTTATATGATGAATAGAGTTCTTACGGTGAAGAGGCATGGGAAACATGTTTCGAGTTGTTACATAAAAGGAAACCGGATGTTTCTGTCTTAGAACCTTTTGGAGCTCCATTCACTATGATTGATCCACATGGTAAAGTTGGTCCGAAAGCTATCGAAGGTTTCTTTCTTGGATATACTAATCCTAATTTCAGAGTGTGGAATTTGTCAACAAAGAAGATTGAAGAATGGGGTGAAGTCAAGGTTCAAAGATACACTGAATCAGTAAGAGCTCCGGGTGCTCCTTCGATGTTTGACTATGATGGGTTGTTTAACTCCTTTAATCTGCCAACTTTTGATGATGCTTCTGCAGCCGCTCAAATGTTACTAGAAAGTGATACTACAATTGACTCGTCATTAGTTCGACCAATTATTGTTAACCCTCAAGTGTCTACTTCGGTTAACAATCTTGTTCAGAATGAGGAATTTGAAGATGCTGCTGGTTACAATATTTTGTCAGAAGATGATGAGTTCCATGATGCAAAAGAAGCTACTTCTGCTCTGGTTCCTGGAATTTCAGATGTCACGTTAAATATTTAGAATCTAGGGACTACTGAAGGTCATGCATCTACATCTTCATCAAATCCAGCAAACGAATTAGTTGTTGATCTGAATATCAACAATTTAGGTATAAATTCTCGAGTTCCTGATGTTCCTAAAACTCGAATTCATAATACCCATCCTTAGCAGAATATCATAGAAGATGTCCAAAGTGATGTGCAGACACGTAATCAGCTCAGGAATAATCAAAATGCTGGTTTGTATTCGGTTATTAGGGAATCTGGGGAACAAAATGATTGGTCTGTTTCCGGCTATGTCTGCCAAGTTGAACCGAAATATTGGAAGGAGGCTATGAAAGAAGACTCATGGGTTGAAGCAATGCACGAAGAACTTCAGCAGTTTCAGATGTTAGAATTGGTTGATAGGCCTGACAACTATAAGAAGATTGGTATAAGATGGGTTTACAAATGTAAGAAGGATGACCGAGGTGTTGTTATGGGAAACAAAGCAAGATTGGTCGTCCAGGGCTTTAATCAGGTAGAAGGCATTGATTACACTGAAGTTTATGCACCGGTAGCTCCTCTTGAGGCCATAAGAATTTTCTTGGCTTATGCATCCTACAATAAGTTTACTGTTTACCAAATGGATGTTAAAAGTGCATTTCTTCATGGTGTGGTTGAAGAAGAGGTATATGTTGAGCAACCGCCTGGTTTTGAAGATCCAATCCATCCTGACAAGGTTTGGCTTCTCAATAAGGTGCTATATGATCTACATCAAGCTCCTCGGGCTTGGTATGAAATGTTGTCTCCTATCTTCTGAAGAATGGTTTTCGACATGGATTGAACGACTGTACTCTCTTCATTAAGGAACAAAATGAGGACTTATTGATGGTGCAGGTGTATGTTGATGATATTATTTTTGGGTCGACCAACGAGAAAATGTGCAAAAAATTTGAGCAGGTCATGCAGGAGAAGTTCGAGATGAGCGCTACGGGAGAAATGACTTTCTTTTTAGGTTTGCAGGTTCAACAATCAAAGGAAGGGATTTTCATCCATCAAACCAAGTACGTCGGGGATATTCTCAAACGATTTCAAATGGAAGACTCAAAGCCCTTGAGAACTCCATTAGCTCAGGATCATGGGATTACTCCTGACGGAATGGGTGAACATGTGGAACCATCTCTCTATCATGCTATGATCGGATCTCTCATGTATCCAACATGTCTTCAAGCTCACTACCAGTCCAGTCCGAAGGTTTCTCATTTGATGGCTGTGAAAAAATCTTTCGTTATTATAAGGGTCGCCCGGACACTAGTCTATGGTACCCTAAGGATGATAACTTTGATTTGATAGCATTTAGTGACTCTGATCATGGTGGCCGCAAGATTGACGCAAAATCAATATCAGCAGGATGTCAGTTCTTGGGAAATCGCCTAGTCACGTGGTAGTGCAAAAAGCAGACTTGTGTAGCTACGTCAACCTGTGAGGCTGAGTATATTTCGGCTTCTAGTTGCTGCTCTCAGGTTCTATGGATCCAACAGCAAATGCGTGACTACGATTTTGAATTTTTAACTACTCCTATTTATGTTGATAACGAAGCTGCTTTACAGATCACTCGAAATCCTGTACAGCACTCAAAAACCAAACACATTGAGATTAAGTATCATTTCATACGAGATTGTTATGAAAAGAAACTTATCAATGTTGTTAAAATCCACACAGATCACCAACGTGCTGACCAGTTTACAAAAGCTTTTGATAAATCTTGTTTGATTATCTACTTTTGGTCAATGGCATCAAGGTGAAACCCGAGTAATTCATCCTTGGCTAATCATTTTTCGTAAATATTTTCTTCAAAATCTAAAATTACAAAAAGATTTTCTATTTTCTCTTAGTTTTTTATTTTAGGGGAAGAATATTTCAAGAAAATACAAAACATGAGAAAATGCAAAAATACAAAAACAAATATGTCTTTTATTTAGTTTAAGTTTTTATTACCTTCTTTATTTAAGGGGAAGAAAAATCTAGAAAAAATACAAAAAGAATAGAAAAACCAAAAATCAAAAATGAGTTTCTTGGATAGATAAGTGAAGATTATGACATACACCAGTGATCTGTCATAAACAAGTCAAAAACACAAAATGAAAATTAATGATGTATCGGTAGGCTCACAATCAGATTAAAATGTGCAGGTTGATTTAAACATAACGGACTACAAGCTAGGTGGTAACCATTCATTGGCATATGGTCTTGGTACAGAAATTTCATTTGATAGTAGGCCGAGGATCTGAAATATGCCGTCTTTATGCTGACTTATCATCTGGGTATCATGGTTGAATCTTTTGCGAAAATAACGATGACGCAAATATAGAACTTCCATGATACCATACATATGTGTAAATACTGCATACGACCATCAATAAGTGATAAACATATCACATCCACCCAAAAAGAAGTGATAAAATATCACAGCTTTATGCGGGAGCTAAGTTCTTCTCTTTGTCGGTACGATAGTACTAACCTGTTCACAGACTTACTCCGGTGCCCTGCATGCATCTGAAAATCAAGTTCCTCATCAATAAGTGATTTAATCACATAGGGTTTGTTTTCAATCAAAATAAGTGAGTATCTCACATCATATACGTCAAAACAGATGATAAGTAGTATACTCACCGGTAAGATTTTCTCTCGTGCATATCTGGATACGGGAATGTGTCGTTAAGTGGTTGAACACCGGCTAGTAAGTATAATTGATACCTTAATCCTATCTCCTAATCATGATTACATCTGATAAGCTGAGCTTACATGGACAACAATACCGATAATCATAGTAGATTACTTATTTATTTAATTTAATGTTTTAAACAAAACTCGTTTTTGACAAAATTAAAAGCTGGTATGATTCTCTTACCTTGAAACTCTGAAAAAGATTATCTAGTAAATATATAGTTTACTTTTATCTATTACTGTTTATTTTAGTTTAGTTTACTTTGTTGTTTAATTAAGTTCTTTTTGACTTAGCCAAAATTGAAGCTCAGAAGTTTTCTACCAAAATACGCCCTAAAAACCATTCGCTTTGATATCATAACTTCATAAAATACTTTCTTACAACGGGTAAACTCATCTCAAAAGAACAAAATCTGTTTAACAAGCACTTTTCGTAACTTAACTTGTGATTAGTGTGGATCTGTGCAAAGTTCTAAACAGGTCAGCGAAAAACCTAAAGACCTCGAAGAACTGAAAGTCCAGTTTTGAAAAATTTAGACTTGTACGAATCATTTCATTCGTACGAGCCACTGTGCTTCGTACGAATGAGTATTGGGTTTTGTATGATTGGAGTTCTTCGTACGAGCTTGGTAATTCGCATGAGTGTCTTGATGTGGTATAAAAGGTGATGAAGTTCTTTGGTAGAACTTCACTTTCACCTTGCTCACGTCATCCATACACCTCTCCTTAAGTTGTTTTTGATTTGTTTAAGGTATACTTGACTATGTTGGCATACTTTGAATAAACAACGTAAACATTATCTGACCATGTGACTTTGACTGACTTGAACAACAAAATTTAAGCGAAGAACCATTTTATCCGAAAAACAAGTTTCTTCTCTTAAGTTGTTCGTACGAACTAGATTCGCATGAATGACACTTCGTTCGTATGAGTTAGCTATTCGTACGAATGAAACAGTTGTTTGACTTAATCAAGAGTTCGTTAAAATGAGTTGTTCTTCGTACGAATAAATAGTTATTCGTACGAATAAATAGTTATTCGTATGAGTCAGTAGTTCTTTGTTCAGGGAATATATACATACAGAAAGTTTGGAATAAAACTTTTTGTGTATATTCCCTAATAAATTTGTGTTCTTATCCTAGTTGTTGTATGTGTACAGAATGGAACAAAAGGAACATAAAAGAAAACCAGCAACAAAGAGGACTGACAAGTCAGAAGTGGAAATTATGTCAGAACCGAGACATAACATGGTGGACTGCTTGGATCCGGAAGACAAATTTACTAAGTACAACGGTATAATGAAGTTTTTTCGCAACTCAAGGATACATTATGTTATCACGCACAAGACTACAGTATACAAGACGTTGATCAAGGAATTTTGGGATTCAGCTAAAGTTGTTGAAGTGAATGGGCAGGAACTTATCCGCGGAAAGTAAATGACTTGAATGTAGATGTCACTGTTGAAACCATTAACTCAGTATTACAGCTTGGTGATGACCCTGAAGCTCCATTCTCAGTATCGTTGAAATGTCAACGCGGATGTTTGCTTAGAATGAAATGTGTTGGAGATTTTCTCATGGGACAACTAAACAAAGCATGGTTGCCACTCCGATACAAGTTCTTTCTACATGTTTTAATTCAGTGTTTGAGCAACAGACGAAGTGGTTATGACATGGCAAATAATGACCTGGTTGGAATGATGATAGCTTTGGCATTGAACAAACCGTTTAGTGTTTCAAAGTATATTTTTGCAAACATGAAGGAAAACCTGAGAAGAACCGGATATGGTGGAAACAAGTTTTGGATGTATCCTCGTTTTCTCCAAATGATCTTGAATGTGCAACATCCGAATCTTCCGAAGAACGACAAAGATGTTTTAAAAGTTGAAGTTATGATGGAACATTCGTTGAAAATCTTTAGAGGTGTAGCAGCAAAACGTTACAAGGAAAGCACACCTCCTCGTAAGTTGATCGGTTTTCTGGCAAATGATCAATATATTGCACCAGAAAACGACAAGTGGCACCATGATGACAGTGATTCTGATAATGAAGAACCAACCTTGAAAAAGATGATGGAAGATAAGTTTGGTCATAAAAAGGGAAAGGGTAATGATGATGACGGTGATAATATTGGTAATGATGGTGAAAGAGAACCAGTTGCAGAAGTCCAACCTACCTTTACAACGAAGGAGACTGAACCTGTAATGACGGAACCCTCTACAATTTCAGAACCACAACCTTCAAATACCACAGCAGCTGAAACAGCTTCGGCTGAAGATACTCCAGTTCAATCACGACCTACTACTTCTTCAGCTCAACCATCAAGTCTACATCTCATCAACAAAATGGAAAACAAAGCAGTCGTTTGTTCTAAAAAATGGAAAAGGATGAGAAAGTGGATTTTCTGTTCTCTCAGTTGCAAGCTGCAGCAATCCAGATCAACAAGCATTCGGAGTTCATATCTTCAAATCGTAATACAGTTGTCAAACAATAGTTGGAAATAAATTCTTTGAAAGAGACTGTTAGAAAACAAGATTCTGAAATTGCACAGTTAAGAAAAGAAAATGAGCGACTGAAAGCTGTAGATGCTGAAAAAGTAACTCAGTTACAACAAATGAGGGCAGCTAATAACTCCGGGGGATTGAGATAAAAAGGCTGAAAGAACGTAGTGCGGCTGTACAACGATCTACGGAAACATTAATTGCTAAGCATAACGACTTGAGAGAATGGTATCATTCTCGCAATGCTACACTGGTTGAAGGCTTTAATGGTATTAAAGATGTGTTTGAAATGAGCAGAAAGAGGGTGACCATTCTATGGAATGATAGATGCAAAGCACAGAAGATCAAGCGAAAACATGATCAGGTTAGTGAAGAAACTGACAATCCTGATGTTTCGGCCTCATCCTCGCAACCAAAAGTTTCTGCATCAACTACAATGGTTGAGTCTAATGCACAGTTGATTGTGACCGATCCAGTTACCTCCAGTGGTACTCAAGAGGAAACAGGAAAGGTTTGATGTTTCTGGAAAGTTTTGAAGACCTGATGTTCTATCAATGTTGGATAGCAGATCTTCAGGGGGAGTTTGTTGATACTCCAGGACATTCAGTATGAAGACCAAAAACCAAAGACCAAAGACCGAAGACCGAAGACCAAGCAACAGCCAAGGGGGAGTTTGTTGATACCACTTTTGTGTCTGTCTCTTGTTCTTAGTTACATCTGTAATTGTACGGTCTTTGTTTACTGTTTCTATATAGTTTGGTGGTGTCTACCAAATCAAATATCCTCCTATCTTGGTTTAGTACGACGATTAGTTTGTCTATGTAAAATAGTTGCATGTGTGCATGCTGTTGAGTCTTGTGTACGTGATGTCTGTGACACGTTCTCCGAAGAAGACTTCAATGTGCGAGTGGGAATGCTTCATACGAGTAAGAGGTAGCTCGTACGAGTACTGACCATTCGTACGAATGGGTGTATCAAATCAAGTATTCTGCTTGATTCGTACGAGGAAGTACATGATTCGTACGAGCCAGTTCGTTCATACGAGTATCTTTGGAGGATGTTCTTCATGTCTTTTGGTGTTTCGTACAACCAGCAACATACTTCGTACAATCGCTGAGTGTGGACACTATATAAGCAGACATGCATTTCTTAGTATAGACGAGCGAGACGAGCTTGACAAGTCAGTAAGACTAGAGCTATACTAGAGAGAGAGACACAAGAGCCAGAGTGTGTTGCATGAGTCTGTATGAACATTGTTTGTATATGTTTGTACTAGTTCTCTTCAGTTAATCAAGATATTGAATCTTTGGTTATCATGTGTTCTTACTTTGTTTTGGTTTGCATACTACGAGGATTCCGAACTCATATTTGTGTTGTATAGACAGGGAAGTAGGTTAATCTTGATCCTCCAAGTGGACCTGCATAGTCCCAAGTTGATTTCAATAGGTTTTGGAGCTTGGAGGCTCTCACGTTCTTTCTCAAGAATATAAAATCCTAACTTGGATTTTCTGGTATGCCTTATCCTATTCTCATATATCTTATTGGCTTCACCCTAAACCTTGCAATTAAGGATATGTGACTCATATTCTTATATCTAATAAGGTTTTATCTAAGATTGTTATGAACAAGAGTTGGCAAATTTTTAACAACCTAAAAACTATTCATCACAAAAACTATTGTTCAAAATAGTTACAAACCAAATTATTCATCACAAAAACATCAACAAAACCATAGAAAGTGGCTCGGCCTAGGCATTAACATCCATCATCGCCCACTGGTGCGGTCTCGACTGCTGCTTCACCACCTTCACCTCCAGCTCCACCTGCTCCGTCAGCTGTCTCCTTAGCCCCGCTTGAACCAGCCTCAAGCGCCTTCATCGGCTCCGGCTCAACCTCAGCACCCAGCTGAAGAAGAGTCTGCTTCTAGGAGGCCACATCCCAGGCTGACCTATCAAAGTCAGGATCAGCAGCCTCTTGGGCCATCCTTAGCTGCAGAATGGCACGAGCAATACAAACTTTGGCATCATCAGTTGCCGTCATGGCAACCTCATGTATACCTACTTTAGTAGTAAGCAGCTGCTCCTCCAAGCCCATCTTCTCCTTTTCCATCTAAGAGATGGTCTTATCCTTCACGGTAGCAATGGATCTCAGGCCAACCAGGTTATCCTCCGTTCAGCTAGGATCTTCTTATGGTGGGCCTTCAAGCGAACAAACCTCTACAAAATAGAACACATGAAGTCAGAATCAAGGATCCTAATTTACATACTAGACCACCAGTGATGGATCAAGGATCCTTACCTCAGCGACGAAGTCATGGATCATCTTCTTAGCTTCGAAGTCTTCCTCCTCAAGCTCCATGGGCTACTTGCGCTTGGACCCAGCCTTGGTCCTTGTGATTTTGGGCTCTGGTAAGCTTTGGCCTTTGGACAACTCCTTCTTGATGGAGCGAGGGAAGATGATGTTGTCAATGTCGTCTAGACCAAACTTGGAGGCTGACTTGCTAGTGGACCTTTGCGCGCCTACATCATAAATAAACAGATAAGTATTCTCGTTTCATACATTTTATTAATATATAAAATCACAATATGCAAATATATGCAAATACTTACTTGACATTGTGTAGGATGTGGAGGTGTTCTCTTCTGAATCCTTGACCCTTGGCTTGAATGTCCTTACGGTAGAATCAAAAGTGCCCAAAACGCAGCAATTTTCTCTGGTGTTCTTGGAAGACTAGCAAGGCAGCTGAAATTGGTTACTATAAACAAAGAAAAAATAAGTCAATAACAGCAAAGATAATAGTCTCTACATTGGTTATCTGGGGATCCTAAATCCTACCCTTCAAGATCCACTTCTTGGGTAAACTATCCCCATGGGGAATAGAATTCCCTTTAACAAAAATAAATGATTCTTACATGAGAAATTGTTTTGAGTGGTCTTGAGGATGGGAGAGGCTGATGAGGTTTGGCCTTAAACAAGAGATGATGAGAGCCATGGGTAACTAGAGATTATAGATGAGAAAGCTCAAAGAGATTGAAGTCAAGTCCTTCGGTCCTGATAATCTCCTCGATGTTGTATAAAACCCTCTAAAGCATCAGCATAGCTTGGCTATAACGGATGCTGGTGAGAGTGAAGAATCTCTGAGTGAGATCAGGGAGAGGGTAGGAGTAGCCAAGAAGGAATGGGAGGGCTAGAAAGCACACCCAAATTGGCGAGACAACGTCACTCTTCATAAGGAATCGAACAGCCGGAATACAGCCTCTGGTGGAAAACAGGGGAAGAGTCCTTCGATCTCAGGATCAGTGAACTTGCAAAGCTCCGAAGAAGGATTCATGAAAAGTTTCTGACTTTGGGGCACATTATCCTTCTCTGGGCTTTTGTCGGGTGAGGATCAGGTAGCCATGTTTGCCATGATCGGAGAAAGGGGAAGATGAAGAATTTAAGAGAAAAGAAATATATATATATATATACACACACACACACACACAGAGAGATTATATATATATATACCTGAATTATCTCTGGAATGGAGTTATAAGGATGAAACTTCTGATCTTTAAAGGCACTTGAGTAGTTCTCCAACCCTATATTTCGCAATGATGGTTATAGCATGTCTTATCAGTGACGTCAGGCAGTGTAACGGCTAGTTACATGCAGCAACGGCTAGTCCGCTTCTAATGGCAATATGACAGCTGTGAATCCTTATCACAACTGCCATATTGGGCGCAATTGGTAGGGCATAGGTTTTATTGATTATGGATCATTTATCCTTAAGTGTGGCCTGAATCAGTTATCCTTAGTGGATTGTGCAACGATCCAGAGTATCAAGGATCCTTAATATTACTTATGATTTCTAACAGTTGTTCTCTATGTTTTCTAATGTTGGTACGCAGGTTATGGACGACGTGGACTAAGTCTCAGCTGGAATATCGGGAATAATTCGCTCAAGATGCTGCATAGGTTGAATTCCACTAACGGTCATGGAGCTTGAACGTGGTCATCCTTGAATTTCAGACTTAGTTGTTATGTTAATTCAAAAGGGGTTGATCAAGTGTTAGATAGAACAATTACGGTCACACATATACACATTCGCATACATTGCAAACCAGAGCTCTCACTTAACATTCAATCATTGTACCACACTTGATCAACATCCAAAGTTGTAATCTTTTTTGTGCAATATAGTTGATAGTGATAGTTTTCACTATCTGAGGTTTTTATGCCGGCGATCTACTAGTGATCAAGGGCTTTTCCTCATATAAATCATCGTGTTCATTTCCATTTTCATTTCATGTTCGAATACATTGTTATTCAACATTCAAGCACACTACCTCACAAATCAAATTTGGTTACATTATCCTTAATCACATTTTTGATCAAAACACTACCATATAAAAAATTAACTTGTAAGCGTCGCAACAGATGTATGAACCACAAAACGCACAACCTTAACAATGTCCCCTGCTGACTCAACATGCTGAACCTTCTCAAAGCTTCTTAGGCTTCAAAATCCTTAAACCCTAGCAAAAAAAGGAAGAAAGTGGCTACTGGTGTCGGTGGCAGTGATATTGCGATGATCTCATGGAGGAATATGAGAGAGGGAGAAAGAACGTATGAAGAATTCTCAAATCTAAAAAAGGAGGTAGATGCTATTGAGATTTAGGGTCATAAGCTCTCTCTTTTCTTGTCCCCTCTCTCCCTCTTTCCTTGCAAATGAAAAGCAAAAACCAACTGGGGATGAGCGGGAATTCAAAAATTGAATCCAAACTTTGGCCGCTTAAGGATGTGGTGCTTGAAGATGTTGTTCCTCATGCATAAACACTGGTGCTCTTTAATTTAATTTATATTATTTATTTAAAAAAAATAAAAAAAAATTGTTAATTGAAGTGATGAAATAATGACATAAGCAAAACATTGTTGACGGAATATGTGATTGACACCTAAGCAAAGTAATGTCATGCTCTAGTGTCCTTTACTAGATTAGTAAGACATTTTTCTCTGTAGAGACAAATTTTGTGAATGTCCTTAACATATGGACGATACAAGAGGTCACAAGACTATGGTTCTTTAATAATTAAGTCTGTACATGAATATAGTACAATATAACATTTGTTTAGCGGAATCATATCAACGGATGAATAACAAACAAACTAAGAATAAACAAAAGATCTACAATTATCAACCCTAGAATAATCTAGGGTTGTAATAGTTTACATATTCATGAGAGCTCTTTGGATTAATCACAAAAACACACTTAACCTATATGGTGAAAACTAGTATTTATAGTCAAATTTTCTTTTTAAAAATTATCTAATAATTAAGAAAAATCTTGATTCAAGAAAGGATGGGATAAACAAACCCTCCAATAAAATAACACTTTTATCATACCCCTTCTCTTAAAAAAAACACTTTGAAAATTGTCAGATTTCTCCCAATAAAAATACTTATCTTTTCAAAGTTAACAAAATTACTTTACTTTCAACGAACAACATATACAATTCAGTTTGCCCAATATCCAAAACAAAAGTGTTCGTTAAACCACACTTTCTATTTGGTTTACAGATTAGAAGTTTAAATGAAAAGAAAAGTATTGCCAGTCCTATCTATACCAATAAAGTTATAAATTTAAATGAAAAAAAAGTACTGCCAGTTCTATCTATACCCATAAATCTGGTATCAAGGTCAAAAAATTTCACACCTTATTTTTATTCAATTGGTGCTTAATTCTAACTGTAATGAAATATCTTCCAATCAAGTCTTGAATATGAGTCCCCTTTGAGAATATCTCTTTATTGTTGCATCAGTATATAGTGTCCCACAAATATCTTCCAATCAAGTCTTAAGACCAACATAGTATTGAGTAAAGTAGTAATGCATCAGTGGTTGGATTATTGCCACATGTATCGATCTTGCAATGAAAACGTAACAATTCGAGGTCATGAAATAAGTTTCTTAATATTCCTCAAGTTTGTTAAATGACGTATCTATGATGTATTGTGAGATATCTTCCATACAAGAGATATTTTTTAGATGACATATCTTATGGAATCAAACCACTATTATAAGATCTGGAACGTTGATTGTATGGGTAATTAATATACAGCTTATATATTAAATAGATTATTTCATCCACTAAATTATACTTTTTGATTGAGTTTTCTTGTTTAATATGTAATATTGGTATCAAAGTAAAATTCGGAGTGGTGACCCATGAAGTGGTGGTCTGGAGCGACAGTCGTGACCAACGAGGACATTGGCCCTTAAGAATGGTCAATTATTATGAAGTAAAACTATTGTAAGGTATGAGCCTTGTCCCACATTGGATGTATGGGCAACCAAGTTGAGGTTTATATACCAAATGACTCTTTCACCCACCATGCTAGTTATCTTTAAAGGGGGACAGGGCACTCCTCGGGTAGCAACACGAGCTAGCACCCCAATTCTATATTTTTATATACCAAAACCCATTCTATATAACCCATCCACAAAACTCTCGTATTCAAATATCTTATCTTCAAATATGGCAACGATCCCGTGGACCGAAGAGGAAGACATCGCGTTGGCGTTGTCTTATATCGCAATCCATCACGATTGCTCATCCCCTAGAGGAAGGGCTAAGTTTTGGAACCGGGCGTTCCACCAATTTTGTATCCATGTTGGTAAGATCACCCGAACCGTGTGTCACACCCCAACCCGTAGCAGAAATACAAGTCGGGGCATAATTGGTTATCATCAAAGCTCATGACATTTACTAATAAGTTTCATATTTATTAACTTGAAATCAAAACTTCAAATATTCGAACACAATGAGCCATACAAGCACAAATACAACCAGAACATTGTTCAGAACATAATAACTTTGTTTAATCTTCTAAGGCCATTCCTATGTGTTTCTTTCTTCAGCTTGTTCACATGTATCATGCGAAAAACAAAAGATTTGAGTCAACAAAAGTTGGCGAGTGAACCTTAGTAAAACATTTAAACAATTGAATTATATTTGTTGTTGCATATAAATTGTGCATGAATCATATGTGAGCATATGTCTATATATATAACCAATCACAAACTACATAATATCCACAATGAACACATGACATGATGAATGATGTACTTGAGATCAAGTGTGATATCCCGGGTTTTTCGGATAACTTAAGCGCGACACTTGTCGAATAATGTATATGCTAAGTATTAAACGTGTACGAGTTAAATGAATACGTGATGTGTGTTGTGTGATTGTTTTAGTTATAGAATAAGTACAGTAGATATGTACACGAACTGAACCGAATCGCGACACGAACTAACTTTGATTCATTGTGACTCAAGGAGTTAGCAAAGTTTTAAACTTTAACTCAAGTCTTCGGCCAAGATCAAACCCAAACCGAGAGCAAACCTAAAACTATTTCGGCCAAGATCAAACCCAAACCAACCCGCCCAAGTCCCTCGGCCACGAACCCAAACCAAACCGTAACCTTGTTCTCTTGTGCCTATAAATACAAACTCATGCATGCCTTCATTCACATACACAAAACCCTAAACAGAAACTGCCGTCGGCAGCCTTGTGATCGCAGACAGCTTCCTTCCTTGTTCGTTTCTTCCTCTCGGTCGCAGCAGCAGCAGTCATCGCCATCATCATCTCCCGGTCGCAAGCAGCCGTTTGTTCACCTCCATTCAGTCGCGAGATCAGCCCTTGTTCACCTCTATCCGATCAACATAACAGCCCACTACTTTTCTCAGCCGCGAATAACCTCTTTCTCTCGGTCACGGATACTTCTTGTCCAAGACCCGGCTTGTTTACCTAATTATTCAAGGTTAGGGTCATCTTTGATTACGAGATCATGTTCGGATATATATATATATATATAAGCTTGAATGATTAATTGATTAGTTGTTTCGGGTTTTATATGTTGAATATAATCGGCTGAATTGATTGTTGTTTATATGCATGATTGTTTTCGGAACTCATAACTTGCGACTGTGATTTGTTTATAAAGACTAGAGTTATTGAGTAGGGTTTGCATGGATAAGTTATTAGTAGTGATCTATGATTAAAAATCGGTTCTTGCTCGCTTAGGTTGATCAATAGGAACGGTTTATGCAAGTTGTAGTAATAGTATGCTGAAAACAGTTGCTGAGTAATAGTTACAGCCGACTTCATATGGCTGTAACTCGGTCATTAGTTGTCGAAAAACGGATTTTCTGATGTCTAGAACGTAGAGATTTGAATAAGGAATCTAATGGCGCTGGATTTATAATTTTCTGAAGTAGTTTGATATTTTTAAAGGGCCAAATAAGTTCAGTAACTAAAGCTGTGATAATCCTGAAATTTTGTTAGTCGTTTATCGAGTTGGATTTTAAAATCAGTAGGGAGTTGAGTCATGAATTTTGTACAGAAACTAAGTATGGAAATTTCCGGGCAACTCCAACTGGAATTTCGTTAATTGGACAATCGGTGATTTTTAAATAAATTCTACCGTGGACTGCAGTCAGAAAGTGATAAATCTGACTGCAGCCTAGTATATTAATATTTATGGTTAATTGGTAAAGATTTAGGACTTGGAAAAATTTATATAAATTTCTATAGTATAAATGCCACCTACTGTAAAAATATTGGAATTTTTGGAATGTTAGAACTATTTTATAAAAATCCTAGAAAACAGCTGAATTATGAGTGCTAAGCTGAAATTGGAAAACTTGTGATTTTGTGCACCAAATTGTGGCATGAATTAGTTTATGTTTATGATAAGTTGTCTTGATCACTAGGTTCACATGAGAATACTTGCATGCATGTTTGAGTGTTAGATATGTTGTTTGTGTGTATCACTTTGTGCGTAAATTACGTGTAGAATTTGTATTGGTGTGTTCACACACTGACATGGAATCAATTGGTTTGTTAGGACGCAATTAGCGGTCCCATCCTTTACAACTTCTTTGCTACACTAACCGAGCAACAAAAGGTGAGTTCACGGCCCCTAACTTTATCCGGTTTTTAAACAACAGGGGGAGAAACATGTATACACTCTCAAACTCAATCTCTTTACGTTATACGAATCTAACGTCACATAACTATTCGGTAACTAAGTTAATGTTAATGTAATGTTATGGTCACTAAGCAGCTTTATCACTTAAGTCCTCGTCAATCTCTCGGATCGTTAGTATTGGGTTTAATAGCGGGGGAATTATAAGTAGTACTACTGGGCCCGACAAGCCCCATCCGAGCTAGTCGCGCTAGCCGACCGGGTATGGTCAACGGGTGAATAATTTGGCCTAACTTCGCCATGGTCAGTGATAGGCCTGGCAAAACGGAGGCACAACAGTCAGCTTCGATCGCGAACTCTTACATGACATGACTTTAGGCTAGCTACCTATATATATTAACATTGAACCTAATTACGAATCAACTGTATTATCCCGGGTTGAGGATAATGGAAGCAACAACTTAATATTCCGGGTTTGGAATATTGGAAACAACAACTTAATATTCCGGGTTTGGAATATTGGAAGCAACAACTTATTATTCCGGGTTGGAATAATGGAACCAATACGTTATCCCGGGTTAGGGATAACGGAGAAAACAAACTATAACCGAACAAACGAATTTATGAAAACCTGTGAACTCACTCATCTTTAATGTTGACACTTGTTTCTTTACATGTTTCTCAGGACGCTAGGAGCTCTAGGTGCACGCACATGCATTGAACAAGACATCTTTTATCGAGTCTTATTTATTAATATTGTTTTGGGATTTTTCAATTGTTTTGGCGTTTGTGTTGGCGCCCGCTTCACTACTTATTTATGCTTCCGCTCAAACTTTAAAAACTGATGCATCTGCTAAATATTGGTAACTAATCAAGACAATATAAAATCTACGACAAATGGTTTTTGAAAACGTATTATCAAATCATATAGAGTCGATCTACGTACTAGTGTTTCAGATTCTGGTTTGTTCACACGCCTCGCGGTAAAACTCCGCAAGTGGAAATTGAGGGTGTGACAGATTGGTATCAGAGCCACTAGCTATAGAGAACCAGGTTTGCATTAGAAGTAGACCTAAACTATAGCTGATTTCACGACACTAGACTTAGTTTGGCACCGAATTATTATATCTTGTTATGCAATATACCACAACTGTGTTTGTTAGATTATGCCTTCATAATAAGAAATGAAAACAACTCGTAACTAACTACACGACCTAACAGGCAATGTCATCATCCTCATCGTCATCATCATCCGACAGACCTACGCCACCAAGGGCACCAGGAAAGGAATGGTGGAACCCATACCATCTTATGGCGTGGAGACACGCTCAGCTGCGAGGAAAAGGCTCGCTCTAGGGGAGGAGTCGTCGTTACGCCCAACCATTGCTGTACCGGTTGAACCGGTTAACCCTGTAGAAATAGGAATTGACATACTTAGAATCCTGGTGCATACACAACAAAAATAGTTAGAAAGAATGCAGGAAACCATCCTAGCACAAGGGTGGATGATTCGACAACTTACAGGTAAGACCGACTCGCTCAAGGAAGAGCATCGTACGAGCAAGATAGCTCGTAACACCATAGCCAGAGATCTGCGTGCTGAGCAGATAAGAGCCGACTGGCTTGAGGACAGAGTCCTGGAAAATAGTTGGAACATTCAGGAACTGCAAAATCAAGCACTTGCACCAGCACCGGCCCCTCCAGAGCCGGTAGAGGAGGATCCAGAAGAGGATCCAGAGGAGGACCCTGAGGAGGATCCAGAGGAGGATCCGGAGGAGGACCCAGCTGTAGAAGCTGGAAATGCCGCGCAGGATGACGCCAACGACAGTGACTTGGGGGATGGAGACGTAGACGACTGACACGTTTCGTTTATTTTGTTTATTTTCCTTCAGTCTATTTATTTTCCCACTTGTGTTTAAACTTGAGACTTTATAGTGAATTCGTATGTTTGATTTGCACTTTTGTAAGACGTTGAAATTTCAGTTAATCAAGTATTTCTTTTGACTATTTAATATATTGAGTTGACGTAACTTAATAATTATTAAAGTACGAAGTAGGATAACTATATTGGATATATAGACTTATCGGGGTGTGTTTGTGTTGTGTTTCGAAGAGCTAAATGGCAACTGGAAGACGTGGAAACCTTAACTTGACTCCCGAAGAGCTAGCTGCCATGATTCAAGAGCACGTGAACGCAGCTTTAGCGGGTGTTCAGAACCAACCGGCAGGTAACCATTATTAAATTTTCGCGTGAAAATCTAATAGTGAGGCTAGTAAAATTCCTTGCTGACTTCCTGTTCTCTGTCAGCAGGAGGGGGCTTTAACCCCTACAAGATGTTCCTTGACGCAAAGCCAAGCAAATTCTCGGGGGCGGAAGGACCCATTGGACTGGTCCGCTGGATCGAAAAGTCTGAATGCAACTGCCTAGAGGCCAACAAGGTCAAATACGCAGCGTCAACACTGGAAGATGGGGCACTGACATGGTGGAATGCCCAAGTCCAAACACGTGGACTTATAGCTGCGAATGCAATGGCATGGGCCGAGTTCAAGGCCCTAATTAAAGAGGAGTACTGTCCACGAGACAGAGTGCAACAATTGGAGCAAGCTTTATGGAACCACAAGATGGTAAGATCGGAAATTGAAGCTTACACCGCAAAACACCATGACTTAGTATTTCTGTGTCCCGAATTGGCCAACACGGTGGAGAAAAGACTCGAGTTCTATCTCGGGGGTCTGGTTCCGGAAATTCAGGGTATGGTAATGGCTAGTAACCCTGTAACTGAACATCAAGCAATCCGATTGGCTCACAAACTCACCGATAAGGCGGTGGAACAGAAGAAGCTGCCAGCGCGGGGTACAACTGAAGTTGCCCCGGATAACAAAAGAAAGTTTGAAGACTCAACTATTCGACCGTCTTCGTCATCTCATCCGCAGCAAGGGAACCAGAAACGGTTCAATCACTACAACAGCCACCGGGGTCACCAAAATCAACCCGCCAACAACAACAACAACAACCCGAACGCAAGCGGCTATGCAGGTCGAAAGCCGTAGTGCAACCGCTGTAATCTCCACCATAACGGCCCTTGTGCCGGAAACCGCTGCCAACGATGTGGCAAGGTGGGACATGCGGCAAAGGATTGTCGCGGGGAAATCATGTCCCGACAAAATCAAAATCAGCCCCAGGGTCAGTAGCAGGGTATAAACCAGGGATGCTATCAGTGTGGTAGCACTGCTCATTTCAGAAGAGACTGCCCACAGTTGCGTAACAACAACAATAATGGTGGAAACAACCACAACCACAATAACCACAACAACAATAATAACAACAACAATGGGAACGGTGGCATAGGAGGTGCTAAAGGTCGCGCATTTACATTGGGCCGCGGAGAGGCCAGAAACGACACGAACGTGGTCACCGGTAAGTTTCCCCTTAATGAACATTTTGCTTCTGTGCTTTTTGATACGGGTGCGGATAGGAGCTTTATATCTGAGTCTTTTAGGAAGAACCTAAATCTCACGCTTAAACCCTTAGAGACCCCTTATGTTATAGAATTAGCCGATGGTAAATCTATAGACGTGACCCAAATCGTATCCGGCTGTCAACTCAAACTCGCGGGCCACACTTTTACCATTGATCTGATGACAACTACCCTGGGTAGTTTTGACGTGGTAGTCGGAATGGACTGGCTATCCGACGTCCAGGCTGAAGTTCTCTGCTTCGAAAAATCTATCCGTATTCCGCTCTCTAACGACGAAATCCTGACGGTACAAGGCGACAAGGCAAGCGCCGTCACCAACATCATCTCTTACATGCAAGCGCAGAAGTATCTTCGGAGAAAGAACTCCTTCGCTTTACTCGCACTGATTACCGAACAGCCTAAGGACGAGAAACGCATAGAAGACATCCCTGTCGTCCGTGAATTTTCCGATGTATTCCCAGAAGAACTACCTGGTCTTCCACCCCATCGACATTTGGAGTTTGAAATCGAATTGGCGAATAATGCAACTCCTATCGCCAAGGCTCCATACCGCCTAGCTCCAGCCGAGCTGCAGGAGCTGTCTACCCAACTTCAGGAACTTTTAGAGAAAGGGTTTATCCGACCAAGCGTTTCGCCATGGGGAGCTCCAGTCCTTTTTGTCAAGAAGAAGGACGGGACTTTCCGCATGTGCATCGACTACAGGGAACTCAACAAGGTTACTGTCAAGAACCGATACCCGTTACCTCGCATCGACGATCTCTTCGACCAACTTCAAGGGTCAAGTTACTACTCTAAGATTGATTTACGGTCCGGTTACCATCAGCTACACGTCAGGGAGGAGGATATCGCCAAGACGGCATTTCGCACTCGGTATGGCCATTACGAGTTCTTGGTCATGCCCTTCGGTCTCACCAACGCACCTGCGGTGTTCATGGACCTCATGAACCGCGTGTATAAACCATACCTCGACAAATTTGTCATTGTGTTCATCGATGACATACTCATCTACTCCAAAAGTGAAGAAGAGCATGCGGAACATCTACGATTACTGCTAGGGCTACTTCAACAGGAAAAACTATATGCCAAGCTTTCGAAGTGTGATTTCTGGATTCGGGAAGTTCAGTTTCTTGGGCATATCGTGAATGAAAGGGGTATCCACGTAGACCCTGCCAAGAATTGAAGCCATCAAAAACTGGGAAGCGCCCAAGACACCGACGGAGATCCGCCAATTTTTGGGATTGGCTGGTTACTACAGACGTTTCATCGAGGGGTTTTCAAAGATCGCACAACCGCTCACTACCCTCACCCAGAAAGGCATCAAGTATGCTTGGGGTGACAAGCAAGAAGCAGCATTTCAATTGCTGAAGCAGAAACTTTGCAGTGCACCCATTCTGTCCTTGCCGGAAGGGACAGATGACTTTGTAGTGTATTGTGATGCTTCCATTCAGGGATTGGGATGCGTACTCATGCAACGCGATAAGGTCATCGCGTATGCGTCGCGGCAACTGAAAGTTCACGAGAAAAACTACACGACGCATGACCTGGAATTGGGAGCAGTAGTGTTTGCACTTAAGATTTGGAGACACTACCTCTATGGAACGAAGTGCACAATCTTTACGGACCACAAGAGCCTCCAACACATCTTTGATCAGAAGGAGTTGAACATGCGACAGCGTCGCTGGGTCGAACTCTTGAACGATTATGAGTGTGCCATTCGGTACCACCCGGGTAAAGCTAACGTGGTAGCTGATGCCCTCAGTAGGAAGGAACACTTGAAACCTCGTCGCGTACGAGCACTACAACTCACTATTCATTCGGGGCTACCCGAACAAATACGCGACGCCCAGTTAGAAGCAGTTAAGGAGGAAAACATCAAAGCCGAATCAGTGGGAAAAATGGAACGCGATTGGGAAGTAAAGCCCAATGGAGCCCGGTGTTTTATGAATCGCATATGGGTACCTCTCTACGGAAATCTCAGAGAGCTAGTCATGGATGAAGCTCACAAATCCCGATACTCTGTCCATCCGGGTTCGGATAAGATGTATCAAGACCTTAAAGCTGCGTATTGGTGGCCCAACATGAAAGCCGATATAGCCACCTACGTGAGTAAATGTTTGACTTGTGCAAAAGTCAAGGTGGAGTATCAAAAGCCATCGGGGCTACTCCAACAACCTGAGATCCCAGTGTGGAAATGGGATCAGATCTCCATGGATTTCATCACTAAACTCCCGCGAACCTTGGGTGGTTGCGATACCATCTGGGTGATCGTGGATCGTTTAACTAAGTCCGCACACTTCCTAGCTATTAAAGAAACAGATAAGATGGAGAAGTTGACTCGCATCTACATTAAGGAAGTAGTTTCTCGGCACGGAGTGCCAACGTCTATCATCTCAGACAGAGATGCTCGCTTCACGTCTAACTTCTGGCAGTCACTCCAAAAAGCGTTGGGAACACGCTTAGATATGAGCACAGCCTATCACCCTCAGACTAATGGTCAAAGCGAAAGGACCATACAGACCTTGGAAGACATGCTTAGAGCATGCGTCGTAGACTTCGAAAATAGTTGGGAAATCCACCTGCCTCTAGTAGAATTCTCATATAACAACAGCTATCATACGAGTATTTCAGCAGCACCGTTTGAGGCATTATACGGTCGTAAATGTAGATCACCGGTCTGCTGGGCAGAAGTCGGTGACAGTCAACTCACAGGCCCTGAGTTAATACTTGAGGCTACCGAAAAGATTGTACAAATCAGAAACCGCATGGCGGCGGCACGAGATCGACAGAAAAGCTACGCTGATCAACGACGCAAACCACTCGAATTTCAAGTAGGCGACCGCGTCCTACTAAAGGTGTCACCCTGGAAGGGTGTAATCCGCTTTGGAAAACGGGGCAAACTTAACCCACGGTACGTAGGCCCGTTTGTAATCTTGAAACGTATTGGACCCGTAGCTTATCAATTAGACCTTCCTGCCGAACTCAGTGGAGTTCACAACGTATTTCACGTGTCAAATCTGAAGAAGTGTCTATCAGATGAAACTCTAGTCATTCCATTGGATGAGATCCAAGTGGATGAACGACTGCACTTTGTGGAACAGCCTATTGAGATCATGGATCGTGAGATCAAAACTCGAAGGCACAGCAAAATTCCGATCGTTAAGGTCCGTTGGGACTCTAAGCGTGGACCGGAGTTCACGTGGGAAAGAGAGGACCAAATGAAAAGCAAATACCCACACCTCTTCACAACTGAGCAGCAAACTAACGATACTAGTAACTAAATTTTCGGGACGAAAATTCTTTCAACATGGGGATGATGTGACAACCTGGAAATTTCTCATACTTTCGTGTACTATTGTTGACTAAATTCTGGTGCATGGCACTTGGAAATCTATGTGCGTGGCACTCTAAACATGTACGCTACATGCTAAACCGCGTTACTCAATTTTCGGGACGAAAATTCTTTCAACATGGGGATAATGTGATATCCCGGGTTTTTTGGATAACTTAAGCGAGACACTTGTCGAATAATGTATATGCTAAGTATTAAACGTGTACGAGTTAAATGAATACGTGATGTGTGTTGTGTGATTGTTTTAGTTATAGAATAAGTACAGTAGATATGTACACGAACTGAACCGAACCGCGACACGAACTAACTTTGATTCATTGTGACTCAAGGAGTTAGCAAAGTTTTAAACTTTAACTCAAGTCTTCGGCCAAGATCAAACCCACATCGAGAGCAAACCTAAAACTATTTCAGCCAAGATCAAACCCAAACCAACCCGCCCAAGTCCCTCGGCCATGAACCCAAACCAAACCGTAACCTTGTTCTCTTGCGCCTATAAATACAAACTCATGCATGCCTTCATTCACATACACAAAACCCTAAACAGAAACTGCCGTCGGCAGCCTTGTGATCGCAGACAGCTTCCTTCCTTGTTCGTTTCTTCCTCTCGGTCGCAGCAGCAGCAGTCATCGCCATCATCATCTCCCGGTCGCAAGCAGCCGTTTGTTCACCTCCATTCAGTCGCGAGATCAGCCCTTGTTCACCTCTATCCGATCAACATAACAGCCCACTACTTTTCTCAGCCGCGAATAACCTCTTTCTCTCGGTCACGGATACTTCTTGTCCAAGACCCGGCTTGTTTACCTAATTATTCAAGGTTAGGGTCATCTTTGATTACGAGATCATGTTCGGATATATATATATATATATAAGCTTGAATGATTAATTGATTAGTTGTTTCGGGTTTTATATGTTGAATATAATCGGCTGAATTGATTGTTGTTTATATGCATGATTGTTTTCGGAACTCATAACTTGCGACTGTGATTTGTTTATAAAGACTAGAGTTATTGAGTAGGGTTTGCATGGATAAGTTATTAGTAGTGATCTATGATTAAAAATCGGTTCTTGCTCGCTTAGGTTGATCAATAGGAACGGTTTATGCAAGTTGTAGTAATAGTATGCTGAAAACAGTTGCTGAGTAATAGTTACAGCCGACTTCATATGGCTGTAACTCGGTCATTAGTTGTCGAAAAACGGATTTTCTGATGTCTAGAACGTAGAGATTTGAATAAGGAATCTAATGGCGCTGGATTTATAATTTTCTGAAGTAGTTTGATATTTTTAAAGGGCCAAATAAGTTCAGTAACTAAAGCTGTGATAATCCTGAAATTTTGTTAGTCGTTTATCGAGTTGGATTTTAAAATCAGTAGGGAGTTGAGTCATGAATTTTGTACAGAAACTAAGTATGGAAATTTCCGGGCAACTCCAACTGGAATTTCGTTAATTGGACAATCGGTGATTTTTAAATAAATTCTACCGTGGACTGCAGTCAGAAAGTGATAAATCTGACTGCAGCCTAGTATATTAATATTTATGGTTAATTGGTAAAGATTTAGGACTTGGAAAAATTTATATAAATTTCTATAGTATAAATGCCACCTACTGTAAAAATATTGGAATTTTTGGAATGTTAGAACTATTTTATAAAAATCCTAGAAAACAGCTGAATTATGAGTGCTAAGCTGAAATTGGAAAACTTGTGATTTTGTGCACCAAATTGTGGCATGAATTAGTTTATGTTTATGATAAGTTGTCTTGATCACTAGGTTCACATGAGAATACTTGCATGCATGTTTGAGTGTTAGATATGTTGTTTGTGTGTATCACTTTGTGCGTAAATTACGTGTAGAATTTGTATTGGTGTGTTCACACACTGACATGGAATCAATTGGTTTGTTAGGACGCAATTAGCGGTCCCATCCTTTACAACTTCTTTGCTACACTAACCGAGCAACAAAAGGTGAGTTCACGGCCCCTAACTTTATCCGGTTTTTAAACAACAGGGGGAGAAACATGTATACACTCTCAAACTCAATCTCTTTACGTTATACGAATCTAACGTCACATAACTATTCGGTAACTAAGTTAATGTTAATGTAATGTTATGGTCACTAAGCAGCTTTATCACTTAAGTCCTCGTCAATCTCTCGGATCGTTAGTATTGGGTTTAATAGTGGGGGAATTATAAGTAGTACTACTGGGCCCGACAAGCCCCATCCGAGCTAGTCGCGCTAGCCGACCGGGTATGGTCAACGGGTGAATAATTTGGCCTAACTTCGCCATGGTCAGTGATAGGCCTGGCAAAACGGAGGCACAACAGTCAGCTTCGATCGCGAACTCTTACGTGACATGACTTTAGGCTAGCTACCTATATATATTAACATTGAACTTAATTACGAATCAACTGTATTATCCCGGGTTGAGGATAATGGAAGCAACAACTTAATATTCCGGGTTTGGAATATTGGAAACAACAACTTAATATTCCGGGTTTGGAATATTGGAAGCAACAACTTATTATTCCGGGTTGGAATAATGGAACCAATACGTTATCCCGGGTTAGGGATAACGGAGAAAACAAACTATAACCGAACAAACGAATTTATGAAAACCTGTGAACTCACTCATCTTTAATGTTGACACTTGTTTCTTTACATGTTTCTCAGGACGCTAGGAGCTCTAGGTGCACGCACATGCATTGAACAAGACATCTTTTATCGAGTCTTATTTATTAATATTGTTTTGGGATTTTTCAATTGTTTTGGCGTTTGTGTTGGCGCCCGCTTCACTACTTATTTATGCTTCCGCTCAAACTTTAAAAACTGATGCATCTGCTAAATATTGGTAACTAATCAAGACAATATAAAATCTACGACAAATGTTTTTTGAAAACGTATTATCAAATCATATAGAGTCGTTCGACGTACTAGTGTTTCAGATTCTGGTTTGTTCACACGCCTCGCGGTAAAACTCCGCAAGTGGAAATTGAGGGTGTGACATCAAGGCTCAATCAAACGGAGCCGATCTAATGAGGCACCTGATGCTCAACCCGTATCCCAGGAGAAACTGATGGGACTAATGAAATGATTGCACTGAAATGATAAAATGTAACCACACCTAACCACACAAACAACTATACACATTTGATCACGAGATGGTGTTAGCACAAGTGTTTTAATAAATAAAAGCATATACGACACATGATACACCCTAAAACATGATTAAAAAGGGGAATTCGTAGAGATTCACTCACAGTGGATGCGTATTCTTGGTTGATGATGAGTGCGCACGAGGAAAGGATTTGATCGACAAACGAATACTAACCTAAGATAATAATACGATAACAACAATATAAACAAATTAATATTTTGACTTAATACTTTTTATTAGGTTTTTAGGTTATTTTTGTAATATTAAATGGCTTTATGATTGAGGGTTTCTCTTTAAAATAAATTGGAATAATTAATAAATATTTATAAAGGAAAAATAAAATGTATATAAAAAATGGGTATTGTTAGGCCTGTCAGCGGCCTGACCGATTTTATTATGATTTTTGCATGCGTGTGATGAGACTCGAACCCGTGACCCTTCGGTTGCGTGCACGCATCTCTTCCAACTGAGCTACGTGTCTAACTCGAAAGTATTATGAATTTAATTACTCTTATATCTTTATTAATTTTATTTGAAAATCATGAATTTTAAAAGTTTTTTTTAAATGGTCCGATCGGCTGAGGATAGTCGAACTCGAACCCGCGACCCTGTTTTGGCTTGCACCTGGCCCAACCAGTTGGGCTGGGTGCTTAACCCGTAAAACACGGAATTCTTATTAAATTTAATAACTTGTTGGGGGTCAGTATGGTTTGGTTTTAAAAAAAATCCGTTTATTTCGGGGGGGGGGGGGGGGGGGACGATGTTGGTTGCAAGGATCGAACTCGGTACCATTAGTGTAAAATGCACACAGTCCATGCTGGACTGTGTGTCTAACCCGATTAAAACACCAAATTTTATTTCTCATATACACTTATTGACTTCGTCTTCTCTACTTAATTAAACCCAACACATTTACCCGCCTGAATAACAATCCTTGATTAATTACTTCCATTTTTTATTAATAATCGAATGTATACGATGTTAATTAGGAAAGCTTAAAAAGATATCGAAAGAAAAACTACCGTGCGAACAGAACCGACGGCGAACGTGGTTCCGGCGACTTGCAGAACTCCGACGAGTCAAGGCTTCCGGTGACAGAGAGGTTTGAGGGCGAGAATAGTGCGATTTCTAAGGTGAGTGAAAGTGTGAGCTTAAAATGACTAACAGTGGAGGTATTTATAGGGGATTTGTGATTTCGGTTTCCACGACTACGATTTTGGGTGTTTATGCCGGCGCGTCGTGATTGAAGTTTGCCAAAAGTAGCATTTGAAACAGCTGTCTATTCACAAGAAACCGTGTGGATTGCGAAATCTTCGGTGAGGAGATTTGTTGCACTTGCCGGTTTCTACACATCATGAAAATATATGCTTTGATATTTGAGTTCTAGCACATATTGTATGTGTAGTGCAGTGGTGCTGAGTGTGTGTTTACACGGGAGACCCGGGTCCGATCCCGATTTCTCTCTTTTCTTTTCAATCAAATTTTTGGTTGATTATTTTTAAAAGTTAATTTAACTTTCTTATGGTTTTATTTATTTATTAATGTTTTAATTATTTATTAGGGTTTTAATTATTAAACTTTTGAATCCTAACAACGTTTATTATTTGCGACAAAATTTATAAGAACTACGACAAATATAAATATGCACAAGATTAGTAAAAAGGTGCGGGTTTTCGAAACCCGTTTTACACAAATGTTACAGTATCCCCTACTTTTAGAAATTTCGTCCCGAAATTTAAGTAGTAGTTGTAACCGGAAAAAGATGCGGGTATTTTTCGCGTATTGAGTTTTCACGTTCCCAAGTAAACTCGGGTCCTCGTTTTGACTCCCAACGCACCCTGACGATTGGAATACGGCTTCCTCTCAAGCGCTTTTCACCGAAATCCATGATTTCTACTGGTCTTTCAACGAAGTGCATTAATTCATCAACTTGAATATCTTCCAAAAGGAATATGGAGATTTTCGTCGGCGAGGCACTTTTTCAAGTTTGATACGTGAAACGTAGGATGAATTCTCTTGAGTTCTTCTGGTAGGTCAAGCTTGTATGCTACAGGACCTACTCTTTCGAGTATCTTGAATGGTCCGACATAGCGTGGTGCTAGCTTGCCCTTCTGACAAAACGAACCACTCCCTTCCACGGTGATACTTTCAAAAGTACTTGATCACCAGCACAAAACTCCAAAGGCTTTCGTCGTTTATTAGCGTAACTCTTTTGACGACTTTGAGCCGCTAGAAGATTATTTCGAATTTGAAGAATTTTGTCAGTTGTTTCTTGAATCAGTTCAGGTCCAGTGATTTGCGCTTCACCAATTTCATGCCAACATACTGGAGATCGGCATTTACGACCATATAAAGCTTCAAAAGGAGCCATAATGATGCTTGAATGATAGCTATTGTTGTATAAAAATTCAAATAACGGTAGGTGAGTGTCCCAATTACCTTTGAAGTCTATGACACATGCTAGCAACATGTCTTCAAGGGTTTGTATGGTGCGCTCAGATTGACCATCAGTTTGAGGGTGAAAGGCAGTGCTGAGGTCTAAACGTGTACCCAAAGCGGATTGTACAACTTGCCATGTTCATGAAGTGAAGCGGCCGTCTCGATCTGAAATGATACTTAAAGGTATACCATGACGGCTTACGATCTCATTGATATAGATACGAGCTAACTTCTCGTTCTTGAAGTCCCGCGAATTGGAATGAAATAAGCTGATTTAGTAAGACGATCAATGATTACCCATATGGTGTCACACCCACTGGAGGTGCGAGGTAACCCGGTAATGAAATCCATGGTTATATTTTCCCACTTCCATACAGGTATTTCGGGTTGGACAAGAAGTCCTGAAGGTCTTTGATGTTCAACTTTCACCTTGGAACATGTAAGGCACTTGGAAACAAAAATAGCGATATCCTTATTCATGCCAGGCCACCAGTAGGTGTATCGTAAGTCTTGATACATCTTATTGGCTCCTGGATGTATAGAGTATCGTGTTTTGTGCGCCTCATTCATGAGAAAAGCACGAAGATTGTCACGATCGGGAATCCAAATACGGTTTAAGTAGTAAAGAATACCATCGGATTTGGTTTCTATTTTGAGTTCGGCTCCACAAGACAACTCATCGCGTACGTCATTTCCGTTACAGAAGTATGTTGAGCTGCCCGAATTCGATCTTTGAGGTCGGTTACAATTTGAGAACATAGAAGATGAACGTAATTAGCATATTCCTTTCGACAGAGTGCATCAGCCACCACGTTAGCCTTACCAAGGTGATATCGAATTTCACAGTCGTAATCATTTAGGAGTTCGACCAATCGTCGTTGCCTCATGTTCAACTCTTTTTGATTGAAGATATGTTGGAGATTCTTGTGGTCGGTGTAAATTTCACACTTGGTACCATAGAGATAGTGTCTCCATATCTTCAGAGCGAACACGACTGCTCTAAGTTCTAGGTCGTGAGTGGTATAGTTTTTCTCATGCACTTTGAGTTGCCTAGAGGCATAGGCTATCACCTTTCCTCTTTGCATTAGAACACAACCTAATCCTTGCCCTGACGCGTCGCAATAAACCAAAAAGTCTTCGCAACCATCAGGAAGTGTAAGGATAGGTGCATCACAAAGCTTTCGCTTTAAAGTTTGGAAATCCTCCTCTTGTTTGGGTCCCCAAATACAGGGTTTTCCCTTGTGAGTTAAGGTTGTGAGTGGAACGGTGATACGAGAAAAATTTTCAATGAAACGTCGATATAACCAGCCATGCCAAGAAATGACCTAACTTCGGTAGGAGTACGTGGCGCTTGCCATTCTTGTACTGCCTTGATTTTTGAAAGGTCGACATGAATCCTTTGTCATTAACGACATGACCAAGAAATTGTACATCTTTTAACCAGAACTCACATTTTGAGAACTTAGCATAAAGCTTTTCAGTCCTCAAAAGTTTAAGAATAAGTTGAAGATGTCGCTCATGATCCGATTTGGTCTTGGAGTAGATAAGAATATCATTAATGAAAACTATGACAAAACGTCGAGATAGGGTTTGCACACCCTATTCATCAAATCCATGAAGACATCAGGAGCATTGGTTAACCCGAAAGGCATAACCATGAATTCATAGTGACCATAACGAGTTCGAAAGGCAGTGTTTGGAATATCTTACCCGCGCACTCTAAGTTGATGATAACCAGAACGTAGGTCGATTTTTGAAAAACAGGTGGCACCTTGAAGTTGAACTAGGAGGTCATCAATACGAGACAATGGATAGCGATTCTTGATGGTCAACTTGTTGAGCTCTCTATAGTCAATACACATGTGAAAAGTTCCATCTTTCTTCTTTACAAAAAGAGCAGGTGCACCCTAAGGCGACGAGCTAGGACGTATGAATCCTTTGTCAGTCAACTCCTGCAGCTGACTAGCCAGTTCTTGCATCTCAGATGGGGCTAACCTATAGGGAGATTTTGAGACTGGTGTAGCACCAGGTACAAGATCGATTCAGAATTTGATTTCTCGCACAGGAGGAAGTCCTGAAACGTCGTCGGGAAAAACTTGAGGAAATTCTTTAACGATTGGAATATCTTCGAGCTTCCTTTCCTTGCCTTCCTTCTTGACGATATGAGCTAGAAACGCGACATAATCTTTGCGAAGATATCTTCTAGCTTGAAGACATGACATCAATTTAAGCCCTTTCGAAGGAGTTTCTCCAAAAATACGTAGTGTCTGACCGTCAACAGGGGGAATTCGAATAAACTTTTCATGGCAAACTACTTCAACGTGATGCTGAATGAGCCAGTCCATACCGATTGTAACATTTATGAAAAACGGGTTCAAAACCCGCTTCGTTTAATAATCAAGCATTCGGTTAAAAGTTTGTTGCTTATTGATTGTGCCGACTATTTTTAAACATCTCATAATTAATAAATAATAATAATAAGTAAAATAAACTCAAAAATAATAAATAGAGTCGCCGGGTCTCGAACCGGGTCTCCCGCAAACACACACACACATCACACCACTCCGCCACACACATCCTTTGTGATATATAGTTAAACAAATATCACTTAAAGTAAAACAGGGAAAGTCAAAACCTGTAAATCAGCGCGCCCAGAACTCGCAATCGCCGGAAAAACAGAAACTCCGCAAATGTGGCTATTTTCTTTGACTGAAACGCGTAAACTGATTTCGACATCAGTTATAACCGTTGCCTAACAATCAATTTTAGTCAAAACCGTTTGAAATCATTGACCGCGAATCTTGACCCCAAATTCGAACCAATCGCTTCCTTAAAATACCCTCAAATCCTTGTAAACATTGCTTAGACCGCACTCTCTTTTAGTTTAATTCTTCAAGTCTCGCGAGATCTTCGCACTCGTGGGATATCGGAATCATACAGAAACGTATTTTTTCAGAGGTATAATTGGTAACTCTTTATTCTGATTGTAATTTGCTCAAATCAACAATCAATGTAAATCAGTTATTCGTCGAATCGAATCAGGTCGACGAAATTGCGAATCTAAGAACTTGTTTGATATCATAACTTAATCTTATTTCATCTATTCAATCGAGTATAGTTGTTGGTCGATTAAGCAAAATAGTCGGGTTCACTGTTCTGTGTTTTTCTTAGTGAAGAAGACGAAGCCTAAAGTTGTATATTAATGTAATTAAAATCGGGTATTTAACCAGGTTAGACACACAGTCCAGCGGTGGACTGTGTGCAAATACAAAACACACGTCCCGGGTTCGAATCACACATGTCTTCGACTTTCTGAAATAAAACCAACATTTTTAAACCTATTCAGATCAATTCACAGTATATATATAAGAGGAATATAATCCAGTATTTAAGCAGATTAGACACACAGCCCAATGTGTGCACTCGAACCGAAGGTCCCGAGTTCGATTCCGGGTTTCTGTAACCGGTTCGGCCATAGTAAATCATTTTTAATAAAAAACTAAATTAAGGTTAAAGTTAGTTAGTATATATATATAATTAAAACAGAGAATATTTCAGGTTAGACACGTAGCTCAGTTGGTAGAGCTGCGTGCATGTATACGAGAGGTCCCGAGTTCGAACCTCACTCGCCGCCTGGAATACAAGCTGTCTGACCGGTCAGACCCGGTCAAACCTGTCAAAGCAACCCATTTTTATTTCTTTTATAAATTTATTAAATTGAAAAATTATTTAAAAATACTTAAAAATAAGGTTTTTAAAGTTTGAAATTTTCATTAAACTCATAAAATTAAATTAAAGAGCACTAATTAAAAATAATAACCTCAAATAAATTTATTTATCGAATCATTTCGTTATTATTTAGGTTAGTTTTCCCTCGTGGTTGAATCAAAATTCGTGCGCATTCATCGTCATCAAGAAACGGCATCCCTGTGAGTGAACCTCTATCAATTCCCCGTTTTAATCATGTTTTGGGTGTATCATGTGTCGTACTATTCTTTTATTTTATTTAAACACTTGTGCATACATCATATCCGTGATCAAATAGTATCGATTGTTGTGTGAATTATATGTAGATTAAATTTATCATTTCAGTGCACGCATTTCAATTAGGCTCATCAGTTCCCCGTGGGATACGGGATTAAGCATCAGGAGCCTCATTAGATCGGCTTCGTTTGATTGAGCCTTGATCTCAGATACATCATTATTCATGTCATATACTCATCCAAAGTGGTCTGTGATTGTTTATATATATATGTTTGCTCACATGTGATTAATGCACGACTTTTCTTTAATAAATAAAACAAGAAATTAGTCAAAATGATTTATCAAGGTTCACTCGCCAACTTTTGTTAACCCAAAATCTCCCCCGTTTTACACATGATACAGGTGATCCAGCCGAGACAGGAAACACTTAGGATGGCCTAGAAGAATAAACAAGCTCATGCTTTGGAATAAATCTATAGTTTCATTTTCCTTTGTAATTGTATGAATTTTGTTTTTGGATATTTAAGTTTGTAATTTGAATTTAATAAATATGAAACATCTTAGTAAATATCATGAGCTTTGGTGATAACCCAATTATGCCCTGACTCTTATTCCGCTGTGGGTCGGGGTGTGACACCGATGATAACGTCGAAACTACCCCAAATTTCATAGGAATAAGATCAATCGAGATAATCGTGGTCATTAAGGGTAAGAGTACAATCACGAATAATCGAGTCTAAAGCAATGGGTTCACCATCAGCAACTTCTACCGTGAATGATTCAGCGAGACTAACACGAGGTAGATTAAGAATGCACTCGAATTCTAAAGACACAAAACTCTTATCCGCCACCAGTATCAAATAGTATGGATGCATAACTACCATTTACAAGAAACATACCGTTGACCACATTGTTATCAGCCCTTGCTTGGTTGGCGTTGATGTTGAAGGCCCTTCCCCTAGCAGATGGATTAGCTTGATTGGCTTGGTTCACCGGATTGGCTTGAGCTTGGGCATTTATGATGTTCACCAAGCGGGGGCAAGTATTTCGGAAATGGTTTGGATCACCACATGTTGAAACATGCTCTAATGGGTTGCATAATTGGGTAATTGGGTTGGTAGTAAGGTTGAGCCATAGGTTGCGCAGGTGGTAAAAGTAAGGGTTGTTGGGCTTGGCCCACCATTTGATTATTGGTTTGGGCTTGAGGCTGATTCGGTTTGATCTTTGGAGTGTACGGCAAGTTTGAATCGTGTGACCTGCATGGCCACAACTTGTGCAGTATTGACAAGGGTTCTCAGGAAGATGGTGATATTGGCATCGGTTGCATTTTGGATGACGGCCAGTGTATGGTTTCTTGAATGGATCGGCTTGAGGGGCAACTTGTGTGATTGGGGCAGTAGTGATGGGAGGATTGGTTTGGGTGACGGCGAAATTTTTTCCATTTCGCTTTCTCTTACCAGCGAACTTAGAAGATGAACCTGATTGGGTTGAGACTGGAGTTTCAACGGAAGTCTTTTTCTTCTCATCTTTAAAATCGCCATTTCGGATGCGATTTTCTGTAAGTTCAGTAGCCAATTCCATGGCAGCTTCGAGCGTTGTGGGAGAAGTACTTAAAACCGAATCTTGAATTTTCGAGGGGAGACCTCGAATGTAATGCTCGATTAATCGGTGGGGGTGAACAGGTTGGGGACCAACTGGTTCAACTCGAGAAATCTCTTGTTGTATGTAGTGTGGTCTTCTTCCTTTTGCTTCAATGTGTAAAACTCGTCTTCCAGCTTTTTGATTTCGCTTCTTGGACAGAAGCGTCTCGTCATGATTTCCCTCAACTCTTCCCACATTAAGGCCATGGCATCTTCAACACCTCGCTTACCCTTTTCCATGTTCCACCAGGTAAATGCTACCCCAAACAAACGTCCAGTAGCATATCGCACCTTTCGATCCTCAGGACAGTCGGAATTGAGAAAAGTGTTTTCCATATCCTCGAACCAATGGAGGAGAGCGGTGACACCTTCAGTCCCTTTGTATTTTGGGGGATCGCAGGACTTGAAATGCTTGTAGGTGTATTTAGTGGGTTTGGGAGGAGGGTTGGCGACGTTTTGGCTTTCTTGATTTGTAGGGTTGATGGGATTGGCGGCGAGAGCTTGTTGAACTTGCAAAACCATGTCAGGAAGTACCGCAACCATTTGTTGAGAAATTTGAGTGGCCATGCGTTTGCTAGATCTTCCTGACATTCTAACACCTCGTAAGTGTCTAGCAGACATCTACAGGAATATATGTAGGGAGATTGTGAGTTTGATAGTTTTCTAGGTGTCATGTGTCGTAAAAAGAATGAAAAACAACATTCATAAATAACTGAAGAAAATAACTTAACTACATCCGTAGGATGTCTTGGGCTTGCTCATGTTTGGGCCTCCAAATGTCTCCCATACCATAGCCTGTATAGTCATGTGGGCCCCCATGACTATTGGGCTTGGTAGGGCTCACATTGGTGTCGGCTTGATAACACTCGCATCACCCGAATGAAAATCGTAAAACATGATTGCGAAAAGTAAGGTCGGAAGGTGTCTAGGTGTAGACACAATGACAACTCAAAGTGGGGTTAGTTCACACGATGTTTGGTGTAGCATGCTTTGGCCTAATAGGTCCTTCGTACTCTCATCGTTAGTCCCCAAGTAGGCAAACTGGTCCTTTATTTTGGATTTATACGAATGCCAAGCCTAGACAGGACGTTCCGACTACCGGTACTCGTACCCTTCCGGTTACTACATGCCCATCGTAGAACTCACTTTGATGTGATTGAGAAAACATGAAAACATGGTAAAATCTTTGAAAAGGAATCATGGAAATTGTGAAATCGTGATGTGTGTGCTTACGTAGGCATGATATGTTATTGAGATATAAACTATAATGAGCACCACATATTAACATGTACTAGTGAAAGTGCTTGCATATATTTGTGTGTGAAAATAAACATCAAACATATAAACATCATGAATTTCGCATGTAACACATAAACAATTAAAATCTAATCAACTATAGTATAGGCTCTAAGGGTCTAATAACCTATCCTATATCCCTATAGTCAAGAGCTCTGATACCAATCTGTCACACCTCGACCCGCAGCGGAAATAAAAGTTGGGGCGTGATTGGGTTATCACCAAAGCTCATGACATTTACTAATAAGTTTCATATTTATTAACTTGAAATTAAAACTTCAAATATTCGAACACAATGAGCCATACAAGCACAAATAGAACCAGAACATTGTTCAGAACATAATAACTTTGTTTAATCTTCTAAGGCCATTCCTATGTGTTTCTTTCTTCAGCTTGTTCACCTGTATCATGCGTAAAACAAAAGATTTAGGTCAACAAAAGTTGGCGAGTGAACCTTAGTAAAACATTTAAACAGTTGAATTATATTTGTTGTTGCATATAAATTGTGCATGAATCATATGTGAGCATATGTATATATATAACCAATCACAAACTACATAATATCCACAATGAACACATGACATGATGAATGATGTACTTGAGATCAAGGCTCAATCAAACGGAGCCGATCTAATGAGGCACTTGATGCTCAACCCGTATCCCACGAGAAACTGATGGGACTAGTGAAATGATTGCACTGAAATGATAAAATGTAACCACACCTAACCACACAAACAACTATACACATTTGATCACGAGATGATGTTAGCACAAGTGTTTAAATAAATAAAAGCATATACGACACATGATACACCCTAAAACATGATTAAAAAGGGGAATTCGTAGAGATTCACTCACAGTGGGTACGTATTCTTGGTTGATGATGAGTGCGCACGAGGAAAGGATTTGATCGACAAACGAATACTAACCTAAGATACTAATACGATAACAACAATATAAACAAATTAATATTTGGACTTAATACTTTTGTTAGGTTTTTAGGTTATTTTTGTGATTTTAAATGGCTTTATGATTGAGGGTTTCTCTTTAAAATAAATTGGAATAATTAATAAATATTTATAAAGGAAAAATAAAATATGTATAAAAACATGGGCCTTGTTAGACCTGTCAGCGGTCTGACCGATTTTATTGGGATGTTTGCATGCGTGTGATGAGACTCGAACCCGTGACCTCTTGGTTGCGTGCACGCAGCTCTTCCAACTGAGCTACTTGTCTAACCCGAAAGTATTCTGAATTTAATTACTCTTATACCTTTATTAAGTTTATTTGAAAATCATGAATTTTAAAAAGTTTTTTTTTAAATGGTCCGACCGGATGAGGATAGTCGAACTCGAACCCGCGACCCTGTTTTGGCTTGCACCCGGCCCAACCAGTTGGGCTGGGTGCTTAACCCGTAAAATACGGAATTCTTATTAAATTTAACAACTTGTTGGGGTCAGTATGGTTTGGTTTTTAAAAAAATCCGTTTATTTCAGGCGGGGGCGTTGTTGGTTGCAAGGATCGAACTCGCTACATTAGTGTAAAATGCACACAGTCCACCGCTGGACTGTGTGTCTAACCCGATTAAAACACCAAATTTTATTTCTCATATACACTTATTGATTTCATCTTCTCTAATTAATTAAACCCAACACATTTACCCGCCTGAATAACAATCCTTGATTAATTACTTCCATTTTTTATTAATAATCGAATGTATACGATGTTAATTAGGAAAGCTTAAAAAGATATCGAAAGAAAAACTACCGTATGAATAGAACCGGCAGCGAAACGTGGTTCCGGCGACTTGCAGAACTCCGACGAGTCAAGGCTTCCGGTGACAGAGAGGTTTGAGAGCGAGAACACTACGATTTCTAAGGCTGAGTGAAAGTGTGAGCTTAAAATGACTAACAGTGGAGGAATTTATAGGGGATTTGTGATTTCGGTTTCCACGACTACGATTTCGGGTGTAAATGCCGGCGCGTCGTGATTGAAGTTTGCCAAAAATAGCATTTGAAACAGCTGTCTGTTCACAAGAAACCGTGTGGATTGCGAAATCTCCAGTGAGTAGATTTCTTGCACTTGCCGGTTTCTACACAACATGAAAATATATGCTTTGATATTTGAGTTCTAGCACATATTGTATGTGTAGTGCAGTGGTGCTGAGTGTGTGTTTACCCGGGAGACCCGGGTTCGATCCCGGTTTCCATCTTTTCTTTTTAATCAAATTTTTGGTTGATTATTTTCAAAAGTTAATTTAACTTTCTTATGGTTTTATTTATTTACTAATGTTTTAATTATTTATTGGGGTTTTAATTATTAAAATTTTGAATCCTAACAATGTTTATTATTTGCGACAAAATTTATAAGAATTACGACAAATATAAATACGGACAAGATCAGTAAAAAGGTGCGGGTTTTCGAACCCGTTTTAAACAAATGTTACACCGTGGGCCAAGTAAACGAACGTTTTGCGTTGGTCCGTTACAAGTGTTCAAGATTCCATGGTAGGTTCTTGAATGTGCAAAATCCCCACAACGAGCTCTCGGAGGAGGACTTTGAGCACATATCGGTGTAACAAATTATTCCGACCTACGTTTAAGTTTTATTTTTTAGGTTTTATGTTATGTAATGTTTTAAGTATTATGTTTTATTTTATTGTAAGTTTTGAGTTTATGTTTTATATTTATTTCATGTTAAGTTTTAATGAAATTTAATTTTGAGACTTTATTTAAGTATATAAGAAAGTTTGTGGCATGGCTAGGCGCCGTTACCTCTTACTAGTTAATGGGTACTTTACGCAATTTTTAATGTGGCGAGCGACGGTTGGTCGATGCGAGAACACTTACCCGTAAGTGCCCCTTCCGCCCCAGTGCTCCACTACCATACTAAAGATCAATTTAATTGTAGCCTTTGGAAACCAAGAGACATTTGTTCTGAAGCTTATTCACTTTCAAGCTTCAAAGTATGGGCATAAACGAGCTAAGCTGAGCTCGAGATTGTCAAGGCTTGAGTTCGACTCATTTTATGTTCTATTTTCAAATATTGAGCTTGACTTCTAAATAGTTTTCAAACTTTTGCTCAACTTATTTATTATTATTAACCAGTTTTTATACATTTATAATTATTATCAATATATATATATATATATATATAGTTATAATTTGTATATATAGTACTTTTTATACCTTTATTATAACATTATATAAAATAATAATAATTATTATTATAATAATACGATAAATATATTATTATAAATAAAATGGATAATACGTTCGTTTAGACTTGCAAGCCAGCTCGAGCTGATAAAGGAAGTTGAGCACGACCTCGTTATTAATGAGCTTAATTTTAAACTCGAGCTCAGACTAGAGCTCATTTAACCTTGGCTTGATTTAAGCTTTTAATGCTATGATCTCAATTAGCTCACAAACGGATTGACTCATTTACATCCAAAATTTTGAGTCATGGTTTAGTGGTTTTGTTATCTTTAGAGCTTTGGCTGGAACTGAATCTTTAGAAGCAACTAATCACCAGTTGTAACTTTCAGCACTAATATACCATCAGTGAGTTCATGCTTAGAGGTTGTCCCATCTTTAGAGTCTTTGATTCAACATTCAAAAGTCGTTGATCTTTATGATGAGAAATATTTCAAAGGAAACTATCATCAACAAATCTAAATAACGATTTGGACCTAACACTATGTTACGCAAGTTTTAATAAATTTAAAAGTATTTTTTACAAATCTAAATAACGATTTGGACCTAACACTTCTAGGTAAATATAAACACGATGTTTCTGTATCTACCATTTGCTTGCTTTGTTTTGTTCTAGGGATCGTTAATATTTTTAATACTCTAAAAGGATTCATATTTGTAATATTGTCATAGTCGTTAATATTTTTAATACTAGGATTCATATTTGTGATATTGTCATAGGAAAATGGAATTTAAGTTTGTAAATGCATAAATAGTCCTTGTTGATGGGTGATATTAATCTACGAAATTGGAGGTAATTAAGTAAACTGCAGATTTTGTCCTTGCTCTAAACAATAGGTTCCGTCTATCTATACTTTTCATCCTTAACTTTCAAGTCTTAACATGTTTTGTCCTTGATTCTAAAGCCTGTTAACTCTTCCGTTGATAACCCCTCACATGCCCCTCACGTGAGGGGTAATTTTTTCATTTCAGGTATATCAAGAACTAAATCTTAGGTTTTGCCGCCGAGGTTTGCTCCGACATCAAGTTCGGTCCACCTTTAACACCTTTTGTCCATGACGTTTCAAGTCTAAACACATTTCATCCGTGGCCAAAGCTCATTAAGTTTTATGTTAATTAGCCCCATGTGAGGGTAATTTTGTCATTTCAGCTAGATCAAGGACATACATGAAATTTAAAAAAAAATCAAACACGTTTTAGCGCTAGGGGGTTTCAAACCCGAGTACTTTTTATGCAAAGAAAGTGTGACAACCACCGGGCTAAGAGCCCTTTTTGGTTTTGTTTTTCCTTTAAATCAATGTAACCCTAGGTAACCAGTTATCTTCTTCGATACATAAACCCTAGGATGTTGGGCGGACTCCTCAAAAATTAGGGGCTTCTTAATATTATTTGTCGTCAAACTAATCTCGTCATTTGAAAATGTAAAAGAGGCTTTGATGATAGTGTAGGTTCTTAATCTATGCCATACACATAGCAAGAACATAATTTTAAATCTCATATTGGAATCATGCTCACAAAATTGTGGTGTTTTGGGTGATTTAATAATATTTCAATCGAATTCAAACCCTAGGTTAGAAAATGTACGTATATATGAAAAATATAGATAAACTGAAGGCTTAATTGTACCTTAATGCATATAACAACAACTAAATGATGGATAAGTTATGATAATGGATTAATTGCATTCTTAATTATGATATTAGTGGTGGCAGTGGTGGATTTAGTGGTAGTGAAAGGTTCTTGCATTGACGGATTTAGCGTTGGTGAACCATCGTTCTTGTGACAACTGGTAAATCTGCTACATTATCCGTATATCTAATAATCATGTTTTGCATTAATTGCATGCATTAGACTTGATTAATATTAATTACGTCCATAGAGTCTAGCAAATTCCGGGTAAATGCATGGCATTGCATTGCATTTGAAAACCGTTAGATATAGATTTATCGTGCAACGGTAAAAGTGTCTAAAACAAGCGTTGGTGATTAAATGGTACACTGCATAATGCTGAAATTGTTTCAAAAATATGTCTGGAACATTAAATTAGTGGCATTACTATGTGTTGGTGGTATGTAGTTTTTAGTTTTATCGTGTTTATATTAATTTTATCGTGATTTAACCTCTAGACATGTAACTTTTTCATCAAACTATATGTAATTGTGTGTTTAATAATTTTCTAGTGATATTATAGTCCTAAATTTCTAGACATAAAACATCATTTAAACTTGATTATATAAATTTTGACATTTGGAACATAATCTTACCCACCCCATACCACTCACCATCACCACCCAATCCCCCTCCCAATCCCCTGGACTTTTGTTGTGATTATTCTCAAAGCATGGGTTTTGGTTTGACTATTGTGTTAGTGATGATTACTTAGATATTTTCTTTGGAAGATAAAAACACCGAAGACCATCTCCTTTCATTTACACTTTACAAGCAATACACAAACTCTTTCTCTCCAAAACTCATGGCCAAGAGCATCCGCACTCATCCTTCCATTTTCAAACACTAAATCACATAAATTAAGCTAAGATCATCCATGCTTTTGTGTTGGTGTATAATGTCTATTGCCTACGTCTTAGGGATGTGTTTGTATAGATGAAAATGTTAGATTTTATGTTGTATGTATTTTAACTTCGCACGAAGGAGAGTCTACCTTCTTATTCTACTCATTCTTCTTATTTTTCACTTTTTAAAATGAATCCATGGTCAAAATGAACTAATTTTCGAGTATAATACGTAAAACAAGTTTAGATAAACCTTTGAGAAAATCAGGGCTGAAAACAAGCGAAGTCACGTTGAAAATTGCAAAAAATGTCAAGTTTTGAACCTACCTTTGCACAAACATAACTTTACATTCGCACGAAGATAAAAATTGTAAAGGTTTAAATAAAAACATTTACCTTCTCACGAAGATAAATTTATCTTCGCACGAAGATAAATCAATTTTTGACATTTTTACTTCATTCGAACAAAAATCTTAATCGTTTTAGCATTTAACGTTGTTTCAGGCTGGTAAAATGGAGAACGAATTTTACAACGCGATTGCTATGTCAACTGTTAATGTATCAGTTGTAGCCGCACATAATCTGATTTGGAGAACGAAATGGGAACAATGGTGAAACCCCCAAGATGATGAATTTGTAGGATTATGATAGTTGGAGTGAACGATTTGTTAACTGGGTACAAGCAAACAATTTTAACTGTTGGTTTGCTATAGAAGAAAAATATACCACACCAATTGGAGAAAATGAATTGGAGAAGACATTGACTCAGTTCACACCAGCTGAAAAAGAAAAATTCGTCAACGAGAAGAAAATGATGAGCATATTGCAACAATCAATCAAAAAAGATATCTTAACATTGCTGCAACACGATGATAACTCACAATCATTATGGAATGCATTAAAGTTGAAGTTCCAGGGAAGTTCGCAAATGAGGAAAAGAAAAAAGGCATTGCTTCGAAAAGAGTTCGATATTTTCAACCTTTTGAAAGGTGAAACTATGAAGCATTGATCGAGCGTTACTATGACCTAGTTGTTCAAATGAAGAGGTTGGGAATTCCAAAAACAAATGAGGAATTAGTCAACAAGTTGGCAGATACTTTGCCTGAGGGAGAGTGGACTACGTACTTGACAATTCTGAAAAATGGTATAGAGTATAGTGGTTACAGCCTATCAAAGTTCATAGGAAAGCTTGAAGGTCATGAACTAGAAATGCAGAAGATAGCAAAATCAAAAGGTGCTCAAATGCAACAAGATGTAAACCTTTTTAAAGGCAGTTCCGTTGGTACTCAGAGTCCGAAAGTACAAACCGCCTTCAGTGCTGACAGTTCCGCAAGCGCATCTTCTAATCAATCCGTTTTTCAGTCACTTTCTAGCTTTGAACCAAATTCACCCAAAACACCGCAGTCTTTACAAAGCTCAAACAATTGCCAAAGTCAACAATCTAGTCAATCTAACTCAAAATAGAGGTTTTTTACAGTGTAACATAGCTGTGAATCTCCAAAACGCACAAGATTTAATGAACATGTAGGTCCACTTGGAGGATCAAGTTTAACCTACTTCCTTGTTTATACAACACAAGTACGAGTGTGGAATCCTCGTAAGTATGCAAGCTAAAGAAAAGTAAGAACACATGATAACCAAAGATATAATATATTGATTAACAGAAGAGAACTAGTACAAACATATACAAACAATGTTCATACAGACTCATGCAACACACTCTGTGCTCTTGTGTCTCTCTCCAGTATAGCTTTAGTCTTTCTAGAAGGTGACTAGCTTGCTTACTGAGAAGTGCATGTCTGCTTATATAGTGTCCACACTCAGCAATTGTACAAAGTATGTTCCTGGTTGTACGAAACACCAAAAGACACGAAAGACATTCTCCAAAGATACTCGTACGATTGAACTGGCTCGCACGAATCATGACCTTGCTCGTATGAATCAAGCAGTAAGCTTGATTAGATGAACTTACTCGTACGAATGGTGGATGGCTTTGATGAATCATACAGTAAGGACTTCTCATTCGTACTTTGATGAAATCTTCAGAGAACGTGTCACAGACATGACTACATAAGACTCAACAGTATGCACACATGCAACTGTTTTACACAGACAAACTAATCGTCGTACTATACCAAGATAGGAGGATATCTTGATTTGGTCGACACGACCAAACTATACAAACACAGTAAACAAAGACCTTACAAATACAGATGTAACTAAGAACAAGCAACAGACACAAAAGTGTATCAACAAACTCCCCTTGGCTGTTGCTTGGTCTTCGATCTTCGGTCTTCATACTGAATGGCCAGGAGTATCAACAAACTCCCCCTGAAGATCTGCTATCCATCGTTGATAGAGCATCAGGTCTTCAAAACTTTCCAAAAACATCAAACCTTTCCTGTTTCCTCTTGAGTACCACTGGAGGCAACTGGATCGGTCACGATCTGCTGTGCATTAGACTCTACCACTGGAGTTGAAGCAGAAACTTTTGGTTGCGAGAATGAGGCCGAAGCATCAGGATTTCCAATGTCTTCACTAACCTGATCATGTTTACGCTTGATCTCATGCGCTTTGCATCTATCATTCCATATAATGTTCACCCTCTTTCTGCTCATTTCAAACACGTATTTAATACCATTAAAGCCTTCAACCAGTGTAGCATTGCGAGAATGATACCATTCTCTCAAGTCGTTATGCTTAGCAGTTAATGTTTCTGTAGATCGTTGTACAGCCGCACTACATCTTTAGTCTATTTATCTCAATCCCGAGAGTTATCAGCTGCCCTCATTTGTTGTAGCTGAGTTGCTTTTTCAGCATCTGCAGCCTTCAGATGCTCATTTTCTTTTCTTAACTGTGCAATTTTAGAATCTTGTTTTCTAACTGTCTCTTTCAAAGAATTTATCTCCAACTGTTGTTTAACAACTGTGTTCCGATTTAAAGATATAATCTCCGAATGCTTGTTAATCTGGAATGCTATAGCTTGCAACTAAGAGAACAGAAAATCTACTTTCTCATCCTTTTCCATTTTAGAGAACAAACGACTGCTTCATTTTGTATTTTGTTTATGAGATGTAGACTGGGATTGTTAAGCTTTAGGAGGTAGTAGGTTGCACTTGAACTGGAGAATCCTCAGTCGAAAGTCTTTCAGCTGCCATGTTATTTGAAGGTTGAGGTTCATAAATTGTAGTGGGTTCCGTCATTGCAGGTTCAGTCTCCTCTATTGTGAAGGTAGGCTGAAATTCTGCAACTGGTTCACTTGTACCATCATTACCAACATTATCACCGTCATCATCATTACTTTTTCCCTTTTTATGACCAAACTTATCTTCGATCATATTTTTCAAAGTTGGTTCTTCATTATCTGAATCACTGTCATCATGGTGCCACTTGTCGTTTTCTGGTGCAATACGTTGATCATTTTCCAGAAAACCGATCAACTTACGAGGAGGTGTGCTTTGCTTGTAACGTTTTACTGCTACACCTCTAAAGATTTTCAACGAATGTTCCATCATAACTTCTACTTTTAAAACATCGTTGTTATTCTTTGGAAGATTCGGATGTTGCACATTTAGGATCATTTGGAGAAAACGAGGATACATCCAAAACTTGTTACCACCATAACCGGTTCTTCTCAGGTTCTCCTTCATGTTTGCAAAAATATACTTTGAAGCATTAAACGGTTTGTTCAATGTCAAAGCTATCATCATTCTAACCAAGTCGTTATTTGCCATGTCATAACCAGTTCGTTTGTTGCTCAAACACTGAATTAAAACATGTAGAAAGAACTTGTATCGGATTGGCAACCATGCTTTGTTTAGTTGTCCCACGAGGAAATCTCCAACACATTTCATTCTAAGCAAACATCCACGTTGACATTTTAACGACACTGAGAATGGAGCTTCAGGATCATCACCAAGTTGTAATACTGAGTTAATGGTTTCAAAAGAGACATCTACGTTCAAGTCATTTACTTTCCCGCGGATAAGTTCCTTCCCATTTACTTCAACAACTTTAGCTGAATCCCAAAATTCCTTGATCAACATTTTGTATATTGTAGTCTTGTGCGAGATAGCATAATGTATTCTGGATTCGCGCAAAAACTTCATTATACCGTTGTACTCAGCAAATTTGTCTTCCGGATCTAAGTAGGCCACCATGTTATGTCTCGGTTCAGACATAATTTCCACTTCTGACTTGTCAGTTCTCTTTGTTGTGGGTTAGTTTTATGTTCCTTTTGTTCCATTCTGTACACATACAACAACTAGGATAAGAACACAGATTCAATAGGGAATATACACAAAAAATTTTATTCCAATCTTTCTGTATGTATATATTCCTTGAACAAAGAACTACTGACTCATACGAATAACAATTTATTTTTACGAAGAACAACTCATTTCTACGAACTCTTGATTAAATCAAACAACTGATTCACTCGTACGAATAGCTGGCTCGTACGAGCGAGGTGTTATTCATGCGAATGATGTTTCATTCGTACGAATCTAGTTCGTACAAACAACTTCAAGAGAAGTTACTTCTTTTTCGTTAAAAATGATTCTTCCCTTAAATTTTGTTGTTCAAGTCAGTCAAAGTCACATGGTCAGATAATGTTTAAGTTTTTCATCTTCAAAGTATGCCAACATTGTCAAGTATACCTTAAAGAAATCAAAAACAACTTAAGGAGATGTGTAAAGATGACGTGAGCAAAGTGAAAGTGAAGTTCCACTAAAGAACTTCATCACCTTTTATACCACATCATGATACTCGTGCGAATTACCATAGCTTCGTTCGAAGAACTCTAATAGTACAAGACCCAGTGCTCATTCGTACGAAACACAATGGCTCATACGAATGATCTATGATTTGTACGAGTCCAGGTTTTTCAAAAACTAGACTTTCAGTTCTTCGAGAACCTTAGGTTTTTCGCTGTCCTGTTTACAACTTTGCACATATCCACACTAATCACAAATTAAGTTAGGAAAAGTTCTTGTTAAACAGATTTTGTTCTTTTGAGATGAGTTTACCTGTTGTAAGAAAGTACTTTTATGAAGTTATGATATCAAAACAAATGGGTTTTAGGGCGTATCTTAGTAGAAAACTTTTGAGCTTCAACTTTGACTAATTCAAAAAGAACTTAATTTAACAACAGAGTAAACTAAACTAGAATAGCTACTATCAGATAAAAGTAAACTATATATTTACTAGACAAACTTTTTCAGAGTTTCAAGGTAAGAGAATCAAACCAGCTTTAATCTTGTCAAAACGAGATCTGTTTAAAACATCAACTTAAATAAATAAGAATTCTACTATGATTATCGGTATTATTGTCCACGTAAGCTCAACTTATCAGATGTAATCATGATTAGGAGATATGATTAAGGTATGAATTATACTTACTAGCCGGTGTTCAACCACTTCACGACACATTCCCGTATCAAGATATGCACGAGAGAAAATCTTACCGGTGAATATACTGCTTATCATCTGTTTTGACGTATATGATGTGAGATACTCACTTATTTTGATCGAAAACAAGCCCTATGTGATTAAATCACTTATTGGTTAGGAACTTGATTTTCAGATGCATGCAGGGCACAGGAGTAAGTCCGTGAACAAGTTAGTACCATCGTACCGACAAAGAGACGAACTTAGCTCCCGCATAAAGTTCTGATATTTTATCACTTATTTTTGGGTGGATGTGATATATTTATCACTTATTAATGGTCGTATGCAGTATTTACACGTATGTATGGAATCATGGAAGTTCTAGACTTGCGTCACCGTTATTTTTCAGCAAAAGATTCAACCATGATATCCAGGTGATAAGACAGCATAAAGACCGAATATCTCAGAACCTCGGCATACTATCAAACAAAATTTCGGTACCAAGACCATATGCCATTGAATGGTTCCCACCTGGCTTGCTGTCCGTTATGTTTGTATCATCCTGCACATTTTAATCTGATTGTGAGCCTACCGATACATCATTAGTAAAGCAACTTATCAATTTTCATTTTATGTTTTTTACTGTTTATGACAGATCACCGGTGTGTATCATCATCTTCACTTATCTATCCAAGAAACTCATTTTTTATTTTTGGTTTTTCTATTGTTTTTGTATTTTTGTAAATTTTCTCCTCCTTAAATAAAGAAGGTAATAAAAACTTAAACTAAATAAAAGACATATTTTTTTGTATTTTTGCATTTTCTCATGTTTTTGTATTTTCTTGAAATATTCTCCCCCTAAAATATAAAACTAAGAGAAAATAGAAAATCTTTTTGTAATTTTAGATTTTTAAGAAAATATTTACGAAAAAATGATTAGCCAAGGATGAATTACTCGGGTTTCACCTTGATGCCATTGACCAAAAGTAGATAATCAAAACGAGATTTATCAAAAGCTTTTGTAAACAGGTCGGCACGTTGGTGATCTGTGTGTATTTTAACAACATTGATAAGTTTCTTTTTATAACAATCTCGTATGAAACGATACTTAATCTCAATGTGTTTGGTTTTTTAGTGCTGTACAGGATTACGAGTGATCTGTAAAGCAGCTTCGTTATCAACAAAAATAGGAGTAGTTAGAATTTCAAAACAGTAGTCGCGCATTTGCTGTTGGATCCATAGAACCTGCGAGCAGCAACTAGAAGCCGAAATATACTCAGCCTCACAGGTTGACGTAGCTACACAAGTCGGCTTTTTGCACTACCACCTGACTAGGCGATTTCCCAAGAACTGACATCCTGCTGATGTTGATTTTGCATCGATCTTGCAGCCACCATGATCAGAGTCATTGAATGCTGTCAAATTAAAGTTATCATCCTTATGGTACCATAGACTAGTGTCCGGGCTACCCTTCAAATAACGAAAGATTCTTTTCACAGCCATCAAATGAGAAACTTTCAGAATGGACTGGTAGCGAGCTAGAAGACATGTTGGGTACATTATATCGGGTCTTGAAGCAGTAAGATACATGAGAGATCCGATCATAGCATGATAGAGAGAAGGTTTCACATGTTCACCCGTTCCATCAGGAGTAATCCCATGATTTTGAGCTAACGGAGTTCCCAAGGGCTTTGAGTCTTCCATCTGAAATCGTTTGAGAATATCCCCGACGTACTTGGTTTGATGGATGAAAATCCCTTCCTTAGATTGATGAACTTGCAAACCTAAAAAGAAAGTCATTTCTCCCATTGCGCTCATCTCGAACTTCTCTTGCATCACCTGCTCAAATTCTTTGCACATTTTGTCGTTGGTAGACAAAAAATAATATCATCAACATATACTTGTACCAGCAATAAGTCCTCATTCTGTTCCTTGATGAAGAGAGTACAGTCGATCAATCCACATCGAAAACCATTCTTCAGAAGATAGGAAGACAACGTTTCATACCAAGCCTTGGAGCTTGATGAAGATCATATAGCGCCTTATTGAGAAGCCAAACCTTGTCAGGATGGATTGGATCTTCAAAACATGGCGGTTGCTCAACATATACTTCTTCTTCAACCACACCATGAAGAAATGCACTTTTCACATCCATTTGATAAACAGTAAACTTCTTGTAAGACGCATAAGCCAAGAAAATTCTTATGGCCTCAAGACGTGCTACTGGTGCATAAACTTCATTATAATCAATTCCTTCCACTTGATTAAAGCCCTGGACGACCAATCATGCTTTGTTTCTCACAACAACACCTCGGTCATCCTTCATACATTTGTAAAATCATCTTGTGCCAATCTTCTTATAGTTGTCAGGCCTGTCAACCAATTTCCACATGCCTAACTTCTGAAACTGCTGAAGTCCTTCTTGCATCGCTTTATCCCATGAGTCTTCTTTCATAGCCTCCTTCCAAGATTTTGGCTCAACTTGGCAAACATAGGAGGAAAAAGACCAATCATTATGTTCCCCAGATTCCCTAATAACCGAATACAAACCAGCATTCTGGTTATTCCTGAGCTGATTACGTGTCTGCACACCACTTTGGACATCTCCTATAATATTCTATTGAGGATGGGTATTATGGATTCGAGTTTCAGGAACATCATCTCGTAAGTTTATACCCAAATTGTTGATATTCAGATCAACAACTAATTCGTTAGCTAGATTTTATGATGTAGGAAATGGCCTTCAGTTGTCCCTAGATTCTGAATATTTGACGTGACATCTGAAATTACAGGAACCGGAGCAGAAGTAGCTTCATTTGCATCATGGAACTCATCATCTTCTGACGAAACATTATAATCAGCAGCATCTTCGAATTCCTCATTCTAAACGAGATTGTTAACCGAAGTAGACAATTGAGGGTTAACAATAATTGGTCGAGCTAATGATGAGTCAACTGTAGTATCGCTTTCTAGTAGCATTTGAGAAGCTGCAGAAGCATCATCAAAAGTTGGTAGATTAAAGGAGTTAAACAACCCATCGTAGTCAAACATCCAAAGAGCACTCGGAGCTCTTACTGATTCAGTATATCTTTGAACCTTAACTTCACCCTATTCTTCAATCTTTTTTGTTGATAAATTCCACACTCTGAAATTAGGCGTAGCATATCCAAGAAAGAAACCTTCGATAGCCTTCAGACCAAATTTACCATGTGGATCAATCATAGTGCATGGAGCTTCAAAAAGTCCTAAGAAAGAAACATCCGGTTTCCTTTTATGTAACAACTCGAAACATGTTTTCCCGTGCCTCTTCACCGTAAGAACTCTATTCATCGTGTAACATGCAGTAGCCACAGCTACTCCCCAAAATTGAACAGGGAGATCTGATTCTACTAGCATAGTTCTTGCTGTTTCAATCAGAGTTCTATTTTTCCTCTCAGCGACAACATTTTATTGTGGAGTGTATCGAGAACTGTACTCATGCAGAATGCCTTTAAAAGAACAGAACTTGACCATAACTTGATTCTTGAATTCGGTGCCATTGTCGATTCTGATTCTCCTTATCTTCAAATTTTATACATTTTCAAGCAGCTTTAGGAGATTCTTGAGGATTTCAGGAACTTCACTGTTGTGTGCCAACATATTTACCCATGAAAATCTAGAGTAGTCATCAGTAACTACTAAACAATATGAATCACCAAAGGTAGTCTTGTGTTTCATAGGTCCAAAGAGGTCCATATGAAGACGTTCTAGAGGCATATTCACCGTATTAATCTTCTTCACAGGAAGAGATTTTCTTGCTTGCTTTCCTTTTTCGCAAGAAACACAGACGTCTTGTAAAAGAAAATTGTTCTGGTACACCATTAACAAGATTGTTTTTCACCAAATAGTTCATTTTTCCCAAGTGAATGTGTCCCATTCGCCTGTGCCAAGAGATTGATTCCTTTTCAGTGGCTTTTGAGATAAAACATGTAACTTGTGCAGACGTGGTAATAGCTTGGCTCATGTCAAGAATATACAAGTCATTAATTCTTGGAGCCGACAGGAGAATCCATTCTTTAGAAATCTTGAAACCAGGTTTCAGCACATAACATCCGGCATCATCAAAATGAACAGTGAACTTATCGCAGATTTGAGAAACACTCAAAAGATTGATATCAATTTGTCGAACATAATTGATCTTATCAAAGCTGACAACACCATTGGATACCATTCTTTCTCCAGTGATGTATCTGTCCTTGTCTCCAGCAAAAGCAACTTAGCCTCCTCTAATGCTTTTAACATCATAAAGGAGCCTTAAGTCGCCTGTCATGTGCCTTGATGCTCCACTGTCAACAATCCAATGACTATTCACAGTTCCTCCTGGAACACCCTGCACATTTCAAAAACCTAATCAGATTGAGATGGGGACCCAAGACTTCGTGGTCTTGGGTCGAACCTTATCATCAAGAAATGTGATTTCTATTTCTTGATTATTTGTAAATTGTGTGCCTCCTCTTGAACCATCACCGGTCTTAGGTTTCCAAGATTTTTGAAATTTACCAGAATGACTATTATTTACATTTTTAACATCTTCTGGTTTTATTAAATTTGACGAACTTGGTTTCCTTTCTGAAGAATCCAGTTTTAATGCTTTTTCAATTATTTTTACTTGTTTACGTCTCTGTTTTTCTTCTTGTTCTTTAACAATGCATTTGTCTTGTTTTGGAGTAACAGACCGACGTTGGCAAGTAGATCCAAGAGGGGTTTTCTCAACAAATCTAGGCTTTGCTGGGTTTATACAATTCTTGATTATGTGGCCGAATTCTCCACATTTAAAACAAGTTCTCCTCTTAACAAATTTAGGAGATCTTGTTCTGTGATTTGATGTTGAACTTTTGGGTCTTGAGGTACTTGGTTCATTTTCACACCCATTTGTATGTTGAGTGTAATTGTTTTCACTGTTACGCTTTGGATTTACATTTTTGATCGGAAAGTCTTTGTTAGAATAGATTTTCTTGTCTCCAACCAACGTATACAACACATTATCATTTTCATCTGTAGACACATTTGTCTCGACAGATTTCATAGGATCATTCTCTTAATTTTCAACAATTTTCACATTGGGAGTAGCAGACATTTCTATCCCTTTTTCTTCATCAAGAGATTGATCCCGATCATTTTTCTCGGACTCATCATCTAACGAATCATCCTAATCCGTTGTAGAAGGGTTCTGATCAATGACTGATGATGAGTTCTCTGATTTTCTTGATTCAACTGAGGAATTGTCTAGCTTGAATCCTAATCCTGCTGCAAATTCTTCAGGATTAAGAGGTACAGAGGGTTCAAAGCGTGGCATTTCATCTTCATCAGGCAATTCGGTATAGCTGTGTTCCAATGGAGGTGGACACGACCTATACCCAATGCATTTAACATCTTCTTTTAGTTTTTTAATGTCAATGATATGATCAAGCACATATCGGGAGTTAGAGTAACTCTCCAATTTTAGCTTGATTGCATCATGTTCGCATTTGGCGATGGCTAACTCTTTCTTTGTTTCCTCAAGGAGATTAATGTAGTTATTAATTCCTGTTTGTTTGTTCAAAACTGTCTTTGTTAATTCAGAAACGCTTTTCTTAAGGGTTCTATTACAGATTTGAATTCTTTTTCGTTTCGAGTTAAAGCCAAGTTTGCCTCTTTGCATTTTGACAGTTCAACAACTATGTTTTGATTGTGACTGTTTATTGTTTCAAATTTTGTTTTTAATTCAGCACAATCATTACAAACTTTAGGAGAGTCGGAACTTATCTGACTTGTCAAATCGGCAACATTCGCCATGAAGGCAGTATGATGAGGGAAGGCTGCACTATTTGTAAAGAATTTTTCTGTTTCCTTCGATGCAGCTTCTGCTTTTATTATCAAACCAGCCTTATTACCTTTCAGTTTCTTTGCTTCTTTCAGCAACTCTCTGACCTCAGCATCACTTGCTTCTATGATATCTGAATCAGATCCATAATCACCTGAACTTGAGCATTCTAACCACCATTGTACCCTGAAGTATGATCATCATCTGAACTATCAATGTTGTGAACATGTTTGATTCGATTGATGAACTTGGCATAGCACGCAGTTCCTCCGTGATTCTCATTTCCCAGTTGCACTGACCAATCGCATCCTTCATCTGCTTGAACTACTAAAGCTCTGTTTATGTTGTTTGAAGGTCCTGACTGGTTAGTGTTATTCGGGTTGTTAACAGCTACTATCCTTTGATCATTGTTAACTTGAGCTGTGTTGGATGGTTGTGATTGATTTCGAAAGGGGTTGTGATTTCCTTGTTTGCTGGGTCTCGTGCACTCACGCTTGAAGTGACCTCTTTCACCACAGTTGAAGCAAGTAACAACATGTTTATCAAAACCATATTTTGTATCTTTCTTGCTCTCCAAACTTGTTCTTCCTGTTCTGCTCATATAATCCTTAGCTTTTCTCACCGCACTTGCAAACGCCCATTTGATATCCATTACTCCATCTCATCTCTGTCTATTTGTTGGTAGTGTTCATTAGTGAAATTGATGTTGCCAATTTGACCAGCCACTAATCCACAATAGGCACTAACCATGGTGTTTAGAAGTTCCATATGTTCCTGAGCAACTTCTACGCTGACCTTGGAAAGATGTGATGTGTCAAGTCTGACTGTATTAGGATTTGCAGATTGAAAGTCGTTACCATAGAAAGCTTGTTAATGAACTTGCTGTGGAACTTGAGGTGCAATATCTCGTGGTTGTGGTAGAAAGGATTTCGGATCAAATACTTATCCATAGGCTTGAGTACTTGAGCTTGCAGACTGATTTGTTTGAACAGGTTGTGGTAGAAAGTGATTCACATTTGACACAAACACGGTTTGAAGCTTTGGTTGCTGACTTGCATAATACCGGATTAATACCTCCAAAGTACATTTCAAGGTTTTGTGGAACAATAACTCTTTGTGCCTTTTGAATTTCTTCTTCGTTCTTGTTCTCCAATTTCTGCACAAATTCATAAAACTGATTGCATCCAAAACACCTGTATGCTTTAATAAGTCAATAAATTGACCCCATTTTGGCGGTAATGTGTCAGCAAAGCGCATCATGATTTCTTGTGGAGATGCTAACACTTTGTACGAGTACATTTCTCTAAGCCGATGGTAGAAACGTGTGGTCATATCATTCAGCGTTTCATTCTCCATGAACATGAATCCTTCAAATTCCTTCTTCAGCAGATCATGCCGTATTTTTCTGGTTGCAACATTACCGTCTCCTCTTGCTTCCAATGTATCCCACAGATTCTTAGTGGTGGTACAGTACACAATTTGATGATAAATATCCTTATGAAGTGCTTGTGTAAGGATAGCAAACGCCTTCTTCTCTAAATCGTAAGCCTTTTTATCGCTTTCATCTAGGTTGGCTAAGGAGGTTGGATTCGATCCTGCTTCTTCGAGAGATTTTTATAGGGTGTAGTAAAAGATGTCCAAATTATGTGTTCCGACCGAGAACATATGTGTGGATATGACTTTTCCACAAAGGATAATCGATCATATGGTTCAGCTTAGGTGGATGATTATTACTCCTAGTTTCACTCTCGCTTATAAGAAGAGTTTGAATACTCTGGTTCTGATTTGCGACACACACCCATTGATTTGTGGTAATCATGGTTATATGTTGAGGCATTAATGGTTTAATCCATGAGGTTGCGGAGCTTTGCAAAGAGTCTTGATTTGTGCTTGAACTACTACTCCAATCCCACGGATTAGTACTCATTATATTTTCTTGATTATGAAAATTAAAAGGTTTAAAGTTTAAATTTTGAAAATAATAGTATCCTTTTAAAAATCACAAAGTTTGAAAAAATCACAAAGTTTGAAAAACTGAAAAACGAAAAATGAAAAACAGATTAAGTTGTTCTTCGTACGAAACAATGTTTCGTACGAGTGGTTGTCCTTCGTACGAACTAGGTGTTTCATACAGGGACACTCTTTCGTGCGAACGACTTAGTCTTTCGTGCGAACCAGGTTCTTCGTGCGGATGACTGGTCTTTCGCTCGAACAGTCTAGTTCTTCAAGCGGATGTGTTATTCGCACATATGTTTTTCGCAGAGGAATCTTTTTGCAGGGCTGGTTGGTGAAAAATTTCCTTTTCTTGCACAGACTGGTTTTCGAAACTGGTATGTTGTCTACACAATTTTGGTTAAAAAGACAAACATTCTATACCAGCGTTTTCAGTTTTTTGTTTTAACGGTCAAGTCCAGAATGTCAGAGATTTGGCCAACCCTACAACAATATTCCGGTGAGTTTCTCCTGCAAATGTGTTCAACTTGAACAGATGAAATTTTAAGAAAAACCAGATTTTAACATGTCACCATGTGTTCTAACAAGGTTTTTATGAAAATTTTCTAGATACAACAAGTTTTAACTAAGTTTTAAGTTTGTTATCTTTTGAAAACTTAAGTTTCCTACTAAAAGTTCAAGAACAGTTCAAGAAACCCTCAAAACTAGCTCAGACACAACACTAAGCTTGGTTTTAAACAAGGAAGAGAGCCAAAGCTCTGATACCACTTGAGGTCCACTTGGAGGATCAAGTTTAACCTACTTCCTTGTTTATATAACACAAATACGAGTGCGAAATCCTCGTAAGCATGGAAATCAAAGAAAAGTAAGAACACAGGATAACCAAAGATTCAATACTTGATTAACTGAAGAGAACTAGTACAAACATATACAAACACTGTTCATGCAGACTCATGCAACACACTCTGTGCTCTGTGTCTCTCTCTCTAGTATAGCTCTAGTCTTTCTGGATGGTGACTAGCTTGCTTACTGAGAAGTGCATGTCTACTTATATAGTGTCCACACTCAGCAATTGTACGAAGTATGTTGCTGGTTTATGAAACACCAAAAGACACGAAAGGCATTCTCCAAAGATACTCGTACGATTGAACTGGCTAGCACGAATCATGACCTTGCTCGTATGAATCAAGTAGTAAGCTTGATTAAATGAACTTACTTGTACAAATGGTGGATGGCTCGTACGAGCAACATGTTGCTCGTACGAAGGACTTCTCACTCGTACTTTGATGAAATATTTGGAGAACGTATCAGACATGACGTACACAAGACTCAACAGTATGCACACATGCAACTGTGTTACATAGACAAACTAATCGTTGTACTAAAACAAGATAGGAGGATATCTTGATTTGGTCAACATGACCAAACTATACAAACACAGTAAACAAAGACGTACAAACACAGACGTAACTAAGAATAAGAAACAAACACAAAAGTGCATCAACAGAACATACTGCCAAGCAGCACATGTCGTTGCTCGCATCTGTTCTTGAATGTTATGAAAGCCTTGTTGCTGGGAAGATAGGAAATCCATATATGACTAAGGAAGATTATGATCAAATTGATTAAGAAGAATTAGAGCTTATTGACATCAAATGGTGCATGGCTTCTATAGTTCGAAGAGCTAAGAAATTTATGGAGATTACGGGCAGAAATAGTTTGGGAGGTTTGGATGGGAAGCTTGGATTCGACAAATCAAAAGTTATCTGTTTCAGATACAGAGAGAAAGGACGTTAAACGGGAATGTACTAATCGAGAAGTCAATAGTAATCAAAGTCCTTTTGGTGTTGATTACTATAAGAAAGCTATCTATCATAAGTAGTCACCATCACAATCAAATTCAAGGATGATTCAAATAAAAGATGGTCCATCTAATGCTAAAAACAAAGCTTTAGTAGTCGCCCAAGAAGACAAAGGATTTAAGTGGAGCAAGTACATTTCTAAAAACGAAAGTCTCGTACTTCTCGCAGAGGTAATCGAAGAGCCTGAACCTAAAACAGAAGATTATTATGAAGCAGTATACGATGAAGCTCTTGAGGAAGCTATTCTTGAAGGATATATTCATGAACAGCATGCTGAAGAAGAGAATATATTGCATAATGCTTTTAGAAATCTGATTCCACCTAATTTGTTTCCATCTTTTACAGGATATGTTGATTCAAGCTATCAAGTGCAAACAGAAGAGGAATCAAAGTCTGAATGTGTGGAACTGATAGATATGGAAAAAGAGACTAGGGCAAACCTTAAAGAGGTAGTTTCTAATGAAGCCAAGGAAGAGTCAGTGACTGAATTTGTCAAAGAGTCGATAAGGGAGGTTGTCAAAGTTCAGGTTGTTGAGGTTGAAAAACCATAAAGAGATGCCACGAAACTTGCAAGAAATGTGTCGAGAAAGATAAAAACTCTTCTGAACTGAAAAAACTTTAAGATAATTTGTCAAGTGATTATACCGAAACTAAACAAGCGTATGACAAATTATCTAAAGCAATTAAACAATATCAAAAGGTTAACAGTGAAGATAGTGCAACTTTGTCGATGCTTAAAGCAACTATTATGGACAAACAAATGGCAATTAACATTCATCTGAACAAAATTGCTGAACTTAAAAATGAGCTTGAAAAAATTAAAATCAAAATGGAAAGGGTTAACAAATTTTTAATCAATTATTCAACCAGTTCATATGTCATTGATCATATTCTTCCCAAAATTGAAAAGGAAGAAGATGATAAGAACGGTAAGAACATAAGTGTTTGTTACAACCATGTTCCACCATCCATGTGGGAAAGCTATACTAGAAAGAGACCATCAGAGATGGAAAAGGCGCTCAATATAAATTTGAAAACTGAAAAGAAGAATGAGTTGCCTAAGAACATTGATGTAACATACACTAAATCAGACAATGACTGTGAATCTGATATGGTTAAAACAGTGGTTGAAAAGGTTTGGGAAGTGAAAGTAATAGCACAGAGTATGAAAGTGCTGAGTCAAATTTGGAGAAAAACTAGTTCAAGTTCAACTTTTGAAATGAGGAGAGCTTTCATAAGAATTATCTTGATAAATCAGATTCTAGTTCGGATGATGATTCTACATTGGTTGCTTATACCATGAAAGGATCGGACAAACTATATTCTAATCAAGAATTTATGATTTAGAATGTGAATGCTGAGAAAGTAGAACAAGTGTTTAAGCTAATAGAAATCAATCTTTCTAAACTGGGAAATTTGAGTAAGTCTTACTACTCTAAACCCAAAAGATTTTGTAAAAAATATAACAAAGGTAAATTATCCTGAAAACAAGCGTAAAGGGTTGGGGTATGTTAAGAAGAAACATGATAAGTTTCAAAAATCAAATTTTCAAAAGAAAGTTAACTTTGTGTTTGGATCAAGCACGGTAAGTGAAAAAGAAAGGTTGGGAAAGGAAAAATCAAACGACGAGTTCTATGTAGAAAAGAAACGTCGTGAGAAGAATTTGAGTTCATTTACTGACTGTGACAATAAAAGATGTTGGAAATGTAACAAAGTTGGGCATATTTCACGGCATTGTACTCAAAGCAACTCAAAATTTGTTTACAACGCAAAAAATTCCACATAAGATGTGAGACAAAAGAAACCTGAGGAACAGATCGTAAAAAGAAATAATGAATCCAACAAAATTGTGAAATCAATAAGTCTAAATGTTTCAAAATTAGAAATTGGTGAAACTTCAACCAAAACCAAACAAAAGGATTCAAAATTTTATTCGAAAAAAGCAAATCTAAAACACAAACTTAGGGGGTTAAAACAAAAACATCTTCGATAGAAATCAAAACACATGTTAAATCTGAAGTTAAATAGGACGTTAATGTCAAAGTTCCGACGTTTGATATTCCGAACCCACCCAAGACCGAGAAGGCTTGGGTTTCACTATTGAAATAATTGCTTATTTACACGTGTAGGGGCTCCCGAGATCAATCATATCAAAATGGATAGTGGACAGTGGAGCTTCTCGTCACATGATAGGCATGTTGGCCTTACTCTATGATGTTAAGTCTATTCGTGGAGGCTATGTAGGGTTCGCAGGAAATCAAGGTGTAAGGATTGTCGGAGAAGGAAAACTTTCCAATGGAGTGGTCTTGTTCGACAAAGTAACTATATTGCTAAATTGGAGAACAATTTACTAAGCATTTCACAAATTTGTGATAAGAAGTTTACAACGCACTTCAATGATAAAGAATGCTTAATTCTGAAACTGGGATTCAAAATTCCTAAGGAGTGGATTCTCATGCGCGCTCCACGAGAAAATGAACTTTATATTCTAGACATGAGCGTCACATCCACTACATCAAAGTCGGCACATGTTTTGTTACAAAATCAAATGAAAATGAATTGATCTTTATGGCATAGAAAGATGGGCATATCCATGTAAGAAAAATGAATTATCTAGTACATAATAATCTAGTGGAGAGTATTAATCTCAAAAGTTTTCATCTGAATGACGATTGTCTTTGCTGCAAAAAAGGGGAAGCGCATAAGAAATCACACCCGAAAAACTTCTGAATTCTATAAAATTACCACTAGAGAGGCTTCATATGGATCTTTTCGGGCCAGTCAACATCAAAAGCATATCTGGTGATCTATACTCCCCCATTGTGACAGACGACTATTTGAGATTCTCATGGATTATCTTCAAGGAGAATAAGGATAAGACATTTGATAATCTTATGGTTCTCTTCAGAAAGTTAGAGAACTCGTACCATCATCCAATCAACGAATAGAAGTGCTAATGGTACTGAGTTCAAAAATAATCGAATGCTCCAATTCTGTAACGAAAAAGGTATTCTTCACGAATTCAGCGCCCCCTATACTCCGCAACAAAATGGAGTAGCTGAACGTAAGAATCAACTCATTGAATCTGCACGCACGATGCTCGCTGATTCAAAGTTACCTGTTAATTTCTAGAGCGAAGATGTGCCTCTGCATGTTACACGTTGAATAGGGTTTCAACAATCAAGGCACATAAGAATACATGTTTCGAATTGCTTAACCAAAGAAAGCCGAACTTAGAGGTTTTGGAACCATTTGGATCTCCATGTATGGTCATTGACCCGGATGGTAAATTTGGTGCCAGATCTTTGGAGGGATTTTTGTAGGATATGCAAGTCCATTGAGAAGAGTATATTTGCCAAGTTTAAATCGAGTTATTCTTGCTCAACATGGTGATTGTCAGAAGTATACATGCCTACTCAAAAGTCTGGTGAATCCTCGGATGTTCAACTACGAGAGTTTATGGAATTCTTTCAATGTGCCAAAAGAACCAAATGAAGAGGACTTGTGTTGTTGTATCAACAACAACAAGCATCTAATAAAGAACAAGTTCCAAGACCGATAGTGGTTACTCAACCATCTATTGGCACAAATGATTCTAGAGCTGGTCCGAGGACGACTCAAACAGAAGCCGTCGTACCAGAGTGAATGCCACAGAGCCTTTCGACCAATCTGATGATTCTGTTCAGATGCTAGGCCGACATATGTTCAAGATGGTGAATCCAGCTCCGATGAAGGTTTTGAGCAAATACAAGTTTGTTAAATCAATCTGCAAATCCTATTAGTCAAAATAAAGCTTCAACAATAATTAGGTTGCTGAACAAAATATTACGAATTTGGAGAGCGAAGTAAATGTTCCTAATGAAGTAATGCCAAGGAATTTGTCCTACCACCAATCAAATAATATTATCAGAAAACTGCATGCTAGCGTTAAACCGCACAATCAGATCAACAAGGATCTTAGCTGTTTTTATACCAAAATTGCACCAATTCAAGATTATGCTTACATCGTTGTTTTATTTCGCAGTTTGAGCCAAAAGCGAATAAGGAAGCACTTGCGATGATAGCTGGATAAATGCAATGCAGGAGGAGCTGCAACAATTCGAAAAGTTTGGTGTTTGGAAGCTTGTTGACCTACCGGCTAATCACAAAGCTATTGCTACTAAATGGGTCTTCAAGTACAAAAAGAGATGTCGAAGGGTAATTGTGCGCAATAAAGCTCGACTGGTTATCAAAGGTTTTCATCAGCAAGAAGGCATTGATTATACAAAGGTTTATACTCCGTCGCAAGACTAGAAGCAATCCCATATTCCTGGTGTTTGCGTCATGGAAAGGTTTTAAAGTGTACCTGTTGGATGTAAATCAGCTTGCCTTTACAAAATTGAAAAAGGAAGTGTATGTTAGATAACCACTAGGGTTTGTCGATCCAGTGCATAAAGACAAGGTTTACTAACTAGATAAGGCATTATACGGGTTGCATCAGTCCCCAAGAGTCTTGTATGAGACACTCTCTCAGCACCTATTAAATAACGACTTTACAAGAGGCATTGTTGATAGCACACTTTTCACAGGGAAGTGAAAGGACATCTGCTAATCGTACAAATCTATGTGGATGACATCATCTTTGGCTCTACGAATGATGTGCTATGTAAAGAATTTGAAGAAGTCATGAAAAAGAAATTTGAAATGAGTTCAATGGGAGAGATGAAGTTCTTCTTGGGGCTTCAGTCATCAATTTCCGGATAGTATCTTAATCCATCAGACAAAGTACGTCCATGATATCTTGGAGAAATTCAATATGTCGGGAACGTCACCATTATCTACCCCATTGGCAATTAATCACGGCATCTGTCTAGACGAACATGGAGTCAAGATAGATGAAACCTTATATAGATCAATGATTGGATCAGTGATGTATCTTACAGCTTCAAGACCAGACATTATGTATCCAACATGCCTTTGCGCCCGATATCAATCGAGCCCTTGAGTGTCACACTAATTATAGTCAAGCGGATTTTCATTGCCCAAGCACCGATTTGTGGTATCCGGAAATGATAACTTTGACCTTACGGTTATTCAGACTCAGATTTCAGATGCTGCAAACTTAATGCCAAATCTACAACGGCTGGTTGCCAGCTTTCCGGAACACGCTTAGTAACGTGGCAATGCAAGAAGCAAACCATGGTCGCTTTCTCTATTTGTGAGGCTGAATATGTTTCGGTTTCCAGTTGTTGTTCTCAAATTTTGTGGATACAACAACATACGTGAGAGTTTGGATTGCAGTTTCTTGATACGCCCATATATGTAGATAACAAGGGCTGCCATCGATATAACTAAACACCAGGTTCATCACTCTAAAACGAAACATACTGAAATTCGACATCACTTTATCCGTGATTGCCACAAGAAAAAGTTGATTCGAATAGAAAAGATCCACACTGATGAACAAAAGGCAGATTTTTATACCAAACCATATAATTGAACCAAATTTAAATATCTTTTGAGAATTAATGGTATGAAAAATCTAACATCAGATGGGTAAATAAGACGTTGAATACGGATCGGATGACAAGTTCTCGTGATCCTCTTCAGTTTGTCTTTTATAGTTTTTAGAATTTCTTTCTTTAAAAAACAAAAATCCAAAAATATATTTTTTATTTTAGGGGGAGAAATGTTGTAGAAAATATAAAAAACATTATAAATGCAAAAATGTACAAAAACATGAAAAAGATAAAAAGAGTTTTCGTGTGAGAAGAGGAAATGATAGTACATCAGTGGTCTATCACGGTATACTAAAGATTTGTAGTGATAAAAAGTTTAAACAGGTCTCAATAAGGATGTGCAATAGGCTTCACACATTCAGTAGATTGTTTCTAAGATATAAACTTAAAAGAAAAAACTTCTTAATTAGTGGCTTAACATCTCTCGGATATATGGTCTCAGTAAACCGAAATTCGTTTGAGAGATTGCTGAATTCTGAGATACTAGGTCTTTATAGATAATTTATATATGGGGTATTATACAAGTTCTTTGATTTTGCGTCGGCAATGGACTAGAATTTGTAGAATGCTTTTGCTTTTAAACCCAAAAACTCTAGCAAATTGTATGTATCGAAAGATCCAACAATTGTAGTAAAAGATTCCAAAATTGGAACACTACTTACAACACGAGCCTTCATCTCTTTGTTGGTATGGTGGTACTAACCTGAGCTCTCAAGGTCTCGCTACCCAGATATGGATATCAGTTAGATATATTCACCTGTAAGATGAAATCCAGGGAATCTTGATACGGGAGTATATTCTGAGGTGGGAAACACGGTTAAGTCAAGTTCCTAAAATTACCTAAATGTATCTTGGATCAATTGAGAAATGTGTAGATGATTATGTGGACAAGTATACTGACAATCTAAGTGAATTTTTTTAGTACTTAAAGTGTTACAAAGGTCAATGGTACTAATGATATGTCTCATAAACTGATATGATCCTCTAACACAAACTCACAAAAAAATATGTCTTTAAATATGTTTGTACATAGTTTATTACATTTCATTTCAGAAAAGCCCAAAAAGATTTTTAGTATGTTTCAGCATAAACTTCGAAAAACCAAAAAGATTTTATTTCTATTTTAGCTTTTACTACCAATGATGGAAAGCGAATCTTCAAAATCCAGAGATGCCAAATGCTGAGAATACCGGACGACAAGCTTGGGAGCATATCTTATTGATAAAATGTGTAAGTCCCGAATAATCCGGAATCCAACAACGATATCAAACAATCACTAGGATGGGCGGAATCCAAACTTGATGATATTAAAGAAAACCGAAAATAGGAGAAACGAGATGAACGAGCATAACACGCGAATCAATTTCAAACTTGCATACATTCTATTACTACGAATAGCAAAATCGTTTGATACAAGTTCTCCACTCCTCTCGGTCTCTCTCACTAGAATGGTGGAGGCTACCCCATTCTCTCTAAAAGCTTAACCCTAATTATGACATAATGTTCCTAATATACCTAGGTTTACCTATGCCACTCATGGGCTTCCCTTAGGCTTGCCTGGCCCACATGGCCTATGGCATGCCCAAGTGACCTAAAAAGGTCCAAACCTAATACAAACTAACCTAGTTAATCCCAGATAGCTACCATAGACCGTTGCGTATTTTGATGTCGTTGATCTCACACTTCTAGGACCTAACAATCTCCCCCTAGACTGATACATCAAATTGTCTTCATAGCATAAATTCAGCAACGTCTTCAACGGAGTCTATGCTTGTCGCTGTGCTATAGTGTTGTGGAAGTCAGTCTCACACTTCTAGGACCACACACTTCAACAAACTCTCAGCACCAGGTCTCTTTCTTCTACTCTTGTGGTTAGCTTCATATCATGATCTTGATCAGCTTTGCTTGAAACATCTTTGTCAAAAAGAGTGCGAGAGGAGGAATCTCAGCAGCTCTTTTCTTCTTCAATCTTTCTCTTCAAGCAAGCAGGTTCATAGGTACTTCTTCAATGTATTATCACTGTCAGATGATGACTGGTATCTGGTTCTTCTAAATTAGGTACACTTTGTTGTTGTGATGCTTCATTCTTTGTCGGCAACTAACAGCATCTCAATTTTCAGCAATCCCTGTTTCTTGATCTAAATCAAGATCTCCACAATTCTCAAAAATTTATAAGCAAACATTCTGATGCAATAGGGAGAGTTCCACATTGAACACTTGGTACATCCAAGTACTTGTACTCGGATCAAAATTCAAATTTCTTTCATCTTTTGATGATTAGTCAAATCTTCAAGAACCGTTAATAATTTTTAATAAAGAAAAGAAAGCACTCTATTTATGATTATTATTATTATTATTATTATTATTATTATTATTATTATTATTAGTATTATTATTATTATTTATTATTATTATTGTTGATTTTTAAAGTAAATACAAGACACTATTTTTGGATTTTTTCTATTTTTTAAAAATTTTAAATATAAGAATATAAACAGAAACATAAATAAACGAAGAAGCTAACTCAGTAATTACAACTATACAATTGCATTGGGATCAAGATCATTTTCAGGCGGACCAAGGAACACTTTTCAGTGCGAACTTATTCAGATTGGTCTAAGTGATTATCAATATGTTTGTCCACTTAAACCTTAACGCTCAACTTTCATTTTTCAACTTCGTGATATGCTTAAGGTAGTATTATACTATAATACCCGTGCGTCCCATACCATGACATACCCCCATGATCAACGTAAGCACAACGATTCATCGTAGCAGGTGAGTATAATAAGATCATCCTTTATCTTTTACAATGTCAGACTATTGGTAAACAGGTCAGTACATTCGTACAATAGAGTGACCAATAATATCTTATGAGGGTTAGCAAATACCTTATATTATATGTTATGACTTTTCAAGCACATGGAATTTCCTCGTGATGAGTTTTCCTTTCTTTTAAGGTTTTGCACTTCTATTTTGAATCTTTTAAGGATATCTGACTGTGCCTAGATCTGCATATTTCCAGATGTAACAGAAGGGCAGTCCTGATATCCCGGATGACTCATCAGCATAAAGACCCCAAACTTCAGAGGTTGGCTATCTATCAACGCAAGGATTTAAGACCATGAAATCATACGCCGATGGTATGTTACCCACAAGATACATAGTTTTTTATGTTTTTTTCCACTTAGTATCTTTTAATCACTTTGAGCGCTAAGCCTACCACATATCACATTAAATCCTAGTCTTTTCAGCTACGACACTCTGTCACGCCCTTTATCACGAATATTCATTTCATTTCCCATTTGATGCAAAAAGTCTTTTTGGATTTTTCTATTTTTCAAATGTTTTTATATTTTTTTTCAAATGTTTTTTGTATTTTTCTCATTTTCTCCCTTTAAACAATGCATATATGCATATATCTCCCTCTTCCCCCCTAAATTTGTGCATCGCACTTTATGCACAAATTTACCTAAGAAAGGAAATGTATGTACAAAGTTTTAAATGAAAGAAAAGGAAAATATTTTTGTTGTTTTTGCTTAATCATTCCGTCATTAGATTAAAGACTAATCAATTTCAAAATTAAAGGACGAAATTTAAATTTGTACATTTTCGATGATCTTTTCCTACCTCATCTCCTCCAAAGGAAACATCGCACTCGTAAAAAAATTGAAATTTTTGCAACAGTAAGATGTTATCCGACATGTCCCTGGAACAATCGCTATCAACATTCTAGAGATCGTCAAAAGCTCCCCCTTGGTTGTTCCTGAAAAATAAGGAGATTAGTAAGATAGTGGGACCCAGGCCATCGTGGTCCTGGGTTTCCCTAAAGCATCAAAATAAGACACATTTTAGACACAAGTCTCCTTTTGTTTCGAGGATTGGTGATGTTGTTACCGCTTCGGATTTGGGTTTCCAAATCTGTTTCATCTTAACAAACGCGTTTGTTGCCTTCGATTGAGCAACTTTGGCTGTTCCAAGTTTATCGTTTTAGAAATAGATTTTTGTTTCTGAACAACCTTGCGTTTGTTTTTGGCAATGTTCCAATCCCCATCAGATGGTTTAACCTTGGAATTCACATTCTTCATTGCCTTAGGTGATGATACCTTCATCGGCTTGGAATGATTGTTATTCTTTGGTGTAACCCTCTAATTTTGAGCATAATCGAAACATAGGGACTATGGGTGCAGTTTCGAGCAATGTGACAAGGAATGCCGCAATTGAAGCATGTTTATCTCTTCACGTATATGGCATTTGATCATCATGTGTAGCTCTTGCAGGGCCTTGAAGGATGAGCTAATCCCTTCTGTGCTTGATTTCCTTGAATGTTTCTTGCCGACGAAGATGAATTTGGATGTTTTTAGTTGACGTTTGCTAGGGCCTTCTGTGGTGGAGATTTCTTTTGATTCTTTTGTTTGGCTTAGACTGTAAGTTTTGTTCAGACTTCTCACCGGACTTTCCAAAAGCTTTGTTAGCACAGTCAAATGTATATATCTCACATTTGCCATTACTGACTGGCTTAACAAAGGCATTCTTTACATCACGAGCCTTTTTAGGACAATTGTTGCCCGTTGATGATCCGGAGAGTGAGATTGTCTTCGACATTTAGACCTTTTCTTTCCTCGTCTTTGATCTACTCGTTTGGCTCTTGTTGCATGATATGAACCTTTTCATCACAAGCAGAAGGTCCCGATTGTTCAGTTTGCGCACTTGAAGCCTTTTCACATCGGCTCTCTCTTTATCAGCTTTGATAGAATCAGAGAGTCCTGGTTTATCATAGGAAAGACCAGACACTCCAGCTGAATATTAGAAGAGTCAACAACAACAGATGGTTCCGTATGTCTGACGCATAATCACTGGGTTTGTCGTACACCATATGTTGTGCTCTCTCAATTTCTTTGTCGATTTCAGGCATTGTCATGTAGTTGTGATTATACGGTGGGGCAACCTCATTGAACCCCAAACCCTTCCCCTTGTTCTCCTTATATGCCAGCTGCATATTGCACACGTCTTGAACAAACTTGCTGGATGCATCAAACTTCTTTATATTAACTTGGTTTTGTTGATATTTTCCTGCAAGAATTCCCAGCTCAACTCTTACCAAGTCGCATTCCATTGTTTTTAAATGTAATCTGGTTTTGTACTCATGGACCCAACATTTCTGTTGATTTACGTCAAGGTGGAGCTGAGCTATGTCTTTCTTTTGTGCTTCAACCTTTTCTGTGAGTAACTTGTTACATTGTCAAAGGCCGATGCACTGAGCCATTGTATTGTTGTAATCATTAGCCATTTTGGAATTAAGTGCCCCGAGTTGAGCAACCTTATTCCTGCAAGGTTCAATGCAAAAAAGGTAGTTGACTGTGTCAATGAGCGATCTAGGTTTGTCAGCTTGAGTTTGGGCTTGAGGTAGAGTTTGGGGTGCTAGGTTGTTGATTGCTGCTTACTAGGCTTGAGGTTTCTGTCTGGCCACTTCTTCAGGATAAGATTCCTTTGATTGTGCGTATAGCTCTTGGGTTGAGTGTAAATGTCCCCACAACCAAGATATAAAGGAGTCTTTGTCATCACCCAAAAAGGAATTCATCTCATTCCTTACTTCCTTTTTTCGTCTCTCCACGTTCAAGCAAGCGCATCACATATTCCATGACAGGATCAACATTCTCGTTTCCAATAAATCCATTCAGCTTTTCCTTCACTTGATCCCGCAAGTTCGGGTTTTGATTTTGTGCATGGGGTGCAGTGCTGTTAACGAATGCTTTGATCAGTGGGCTAAAGACAATGTTTGGATTTGCACTTGGTTTTGGATTACATACTGGGCTAAAAACTATTTTCGAGTACTGAGCTTGGGCTGTAAACATCTTCAGATAATCGAAATCGTACCGGTAAAAATGTTAAAAAATGTCCGAAAACTGTTTTTTTTTACCAAAATAGACCATTAGACTCGTCTCGAAATTACGAATCCAATTACATATAATGTCAAAGACCTTTTCGAAAATTTTTACGGATAATTTTCTATGCATGAAAACATTTACTTCCAAGTACGTTAGCTGGTTAAAATTCCACCTCAGCAATTCGGGAATTCGAATAGTATCTCAAACTCAGAATAGTAACTCGATTCGAGATACAATCCAAGATGCCTTGATGATGATCCGAGATAGAAGAAATCTTTAACAGTTATGATCCGAGATGTTTTTGAAGATTATTTGAGATACTATGATGTTGATCCGAGATAGATTCTAGATGGGTTCAAGATGCAAGAAGTCAATCCGATATATTCCAAAATGCAAGCTGATATGATCCGAAATGGTCGGAATTCTATCCGAGATGCATAAATATCATCCAAAATTCAACAGTTCTTATCCGAAATCTATCAGAGATGCAAAGGATTATCCGAAATTCAGTCCGAAATGCAAGTAAAAGGTCCGAAACATGAGCATAAACTTGAAGCAACACCGAAACAACAATTTTCTTGAATGTTGATATCAAATCCGAGCCTGAAAACAGGTTCTAACGGCTCTTATACCAATTCTAAGTCCCGAATAATCCGGATCCAATAACGATATCAAACAATCACCAAGGATGGGCGGAATCCAAACTTGATGATATTCAAGAAACCGAAAATAAGAGAAACGAGATGACCGAGAATAACACGCGAATCACTTTCAACTAGCAAACGATTTTATTATTACGAATAGCAAAACCATCTCGGTCTCTCTTTCTCTCTAGAATGTTGGAGGCTACTCCAGTTCTCTCTAAAAGCTTAACCCTAATTATAACATAATGTTCCTTATATACCTAGGGTTTGTCTATGCCCCTCATGGGCTTCCCTTGGGCTTGCCTGGCCCACATCGCCTATGGCATGCCAAGTGACCTAAAAAGGTCCAAACCTAATACAAACTAACCCAGTTAATCCTAGTTAGCTACCATAGACCGTTGCGTATATTTGATGCGCCAGTCTCACACTTCTACGACCTAACAATCTCCCCCTAGACTGATGTATCACATTTTCTTCATAGCATAAATTTAGCAACGTCTTCAATGGAGTCTATGGTTGTCGATTTTACATGATTTGATGGTGGCGATCAGTTCGTTGAGAGCAACTTCATTCAGATTTATAGTATGTTTGATCATCGAAACATCAGCATACCAAGACTTTGGCAGTGAATTCAATAGTTGGAGCTGCATCCCACTGTTAGTGATTGAAATTCTAGCACTGATCATTTGTGAGATGAGTTTGATGAACCTCCTGATTTGGTTCTCCATAGTCTCCCCGTAGATTAAACGAATTGAACTGCTGGTTCACCATGTTTACCTTCTAGCCTTCATGTAAGTGTTTCCTTCATACCGATTTTTGAGCACATCCCAGTTCTTTTTCGCATTTGCGAAGTTTCTGACAACAATCGAGATGTCAGGACCGAGAGCCATAGTAAGATTTGTTATTGCTTTATCATCTTCGTCGGACCAGAAACTTTCTGGTTTTGGAATCTGAGTGTTATGGTTTAGGACGCACGGGTAATATAGTGTAATACTACCTTAAGCATATCACGAAGTTGAAAAATGAAAGTTGAGCGTTAAAGTTTAAGTGGACAAACATATTGGCAATCACTTACACTAGTCTGAATAAGTTCGCACTAAAAAGTGTTCCTTGGTCCGCCTGAAAATGATCTTGATCCCATTGCAATTGTATAGTTGTAATTACTAAGTTTCTTCGTTTATTTGTGCTTCTGTTTATATTCTTATATTTAAAAATTAAAAAAAAAAGAAAATCCAAAATCCAAAAATAGTGTCTTGTTTTTACTAAATAATAAAAGTTCTAAAAAAAGATGGAGATATATGTATATGTGCATTGTTTGAGGAGGAGAAAATGAGAAAAATACAAAAACATTTAAAAAACATAAAAATACAAAAACATTTGAAAAACAGAAAAATCCAAAAATACTTTTTGTGACATCCCGGGTTTTTCGGACAACTTAAACGTAATACTTGTCGAGTGAATTATATGCTATGTATTAAACGTGTACGAGTTAGTGAATACGTGATGTGCGATTATGTGATTGTGTTAGTTATAAAATAATCATGGCGAATATGTACACGAACCGAACCGCGACACGAACCAACCTCAAACTCCTTGTGACTCTAGGAGTTAACCAAGTTTTAAACTTTAAACCCAAGTCTCTTCGGCCATGCTTTCTATCCAAAACCCAAGACCAAATCCGCGAGCAACCCAAATCACTCTAGGCCGAGATCAAGCCCAAACCGCAAACTCATTGTGTTCAAACCCAAACCGAACCAACCCAAGTCCTCGGCCACGAGCTCAAGCTAAAACCGTAACCCTTATCTCTCTCTTTGCGCTATATATACAAACCCACATGCATGATTCATTCACAACACAAAACCCTAAAAACTAACAGCCGACGGCAGCAAATCCCTCCATCCCCTCGACCGCAAACAGCCCCTTTTGCACTCCTTGTTGATCACGAGCAGCCTCCCCTTTCAGTCCCTTTCAGCCTCGGTCGCAACAGCAGAGCTGCTCACCTCTTTCGGTTTTGATCTTGGTGGAACAGCCGGATCATTCTTGTCCAAGTCTCGGCTTACTTACCTAGTTATTAAAGGTTAGGATTTATCTTTTGATTACAAGATCAAGTTCAGATTTATGTGCTTGAATGAAGTGATTAGTTTGTTTCGGATTATATGTGTTGAATGTAATCGGCTGGTTGATCGTGTTTATATGCATGATTGTTTTCGGAATTTATAAGTTTGCAAGTATGTTTTGTTTATAAAAACTAGAGTTATGAACTAGGGTTTGCATGGATATGTTATTAGTATTGATCTATGACTAAGAAACCAGTTCTTGATCGCCTAGGTTAATTATATGAACGGCTGATGCGAGTTTATGATAATGATATGCTGAAACAGTTTGCTGAGTAATAGTTACAGCCGACTTCATCTGGCTGTAACTCGGTCATTAGTTGTCGAAAAACGGATTTTCTGATGTCTAGAACGTAGAGATTTGAATAACGAATCTAAGGGCGCTGGATTCATAATTTTCTGAAGTCGTTTGATATTTTTAAAGGGCCAAATAAGTTCAGTAACTAAAGCTGTGAAAATCCTGAAATTTTGTTAGTTGTTTATCGAGTTGGATTTTAAAATCAGTAGGGAGTTGAGTCATGAATTTTGTACAGCAACTAGGTATGGAAATTTCCGGGCAACTCCAACTGGAATTTTGTTAACTGGACAATCGGTGATTTTTAAATAAATTCTTTCGTGGACTGCAGTCAGAAAGTGATAAATCTGACTGCAGCCTAGTATATTAATATTTATCGTTAAATGGTAAAGATTTAGGAGTTGGAAAATTTATATAAATTTCTACAGTATAAATGGCACCTGTTGTAAAAATATTGGAATTTTTGGAACGTTGGAACTATTTTATAAAAATCCTAGAAAACAGCTGAATTATGAGTGTTAAGCTGAAATTTGATAACTTGTGATTGTGTGCACCAAATTGTGGCATGGATTGGTTTATGTTTATGATAAGTTGCTTTGATCACTAGGTTCACATGAGGATACTTGCATGCATGTTTGAGTGTTAGATATGTTGTTTGTGTGTATCACTTTGTGCGTAAATTAAGTGTAGAATTTGTATTGGTGTGATCACACACTGACTTGAAATCAATTGGTTTGTTAGGACGCAATTAGCGGTCCCATCCTTTACAACTTCTTTGCTACACTAACCGAGCAAATAAAGGTGAGTTCACGGCCCCTAACTTTATCCGGTTTTTAAACAACAGGGGGAGAAACATGTATACACTCTTCAAACTCAATCTCTCTACGTTATACGAAATTAACGTCACATAACTATTCGGTAACTAAGTTGATGCTAATGTAATGTTACGGTCACTAAGCAGCTTTATCACTTAAGTCCTCATCAATCTCTCGGATCGTTAGTATTGGGTTTAATAGCGGGGGAATTATAAGTAGTACTACTGGGCCCGACAAGCCCCATCCGAGCTAGTCACGCTAGCCGACCGGGTATGGTCAACGGGTGAATAATTTGGCCTAACTTCGCCATGGTCAGTGATAGGCCTGGCAACACGGAGGCACAACAGTCAGCTTCGATCGCGAACTCTTACGTGACATAACTTTAGGCTAGCTACCTATATATGTTAACATTGAACTTAATTACGAAACAACTATATTATCCCGGGTTAAGGATAATGGAAGCAACAACTTATTATTCCGGGATTGGAATAATGGAACCAGCACGTTATCCCGGGTTAGGGATAACAGGGAAAATAAACTATAACCGAACAAACGAATTTATGAAGACCTGTGAACTCACTCATCTTTAATGTTGACACTTGTTTCTTTACATGTTTCTCAGGACGCTAGGAGCTCTAGGTGCACGTACATGCATTGAACAAGACATCTTTTATCGAGTCTTATTTACAAATATTGTTTTGGGTTTTTCATTGTTTTGGCGTTTGTGTTGGCGCCCGCTTCACTACTTATTTATGCTTCCGGTCAACTTTAAAAACTAATGCTTCCGCTAAATATTGGTAACTAATTAAGACAATATAAAATCTACAACAAATGATTTTGGAAAACGTATTATCAAATCATATAGAGTCGTTCAACGTACTAGTGTTTCAGATTCTGGTTTGTTCACACGCCTCGCGGTAAAACTCCGCAAGTGGAAATTGAGGGTGTGACACTTTTTGCATCAAATGGGAAATGAAATGAACATTCATGATAAAGGGCGTGACTGACACATGTAAGGTGTCGTAGCTGAAAAGACTAGGATCTAATGTGATATGTCGGTGGGCTTAACGCTCAAAGTGATTAAAAGATACTAAATAGTATAAACATAATGAACTATGTATCTTGTGGGTAACATAAGATCGGCGTATGATTTCATGGTCTTAATCATGTGTTGATAGATAGCCAACGTCTGAAGTTTTGGGTCTTTATGCTGATGAGTCATCCGGGATATCAGGGCTGCCCTTCTGTTGCATCTGGATATATTCAGACCTAGGCACAGTTAGAATATCCTTAAAAAGAGCCAAAATAGAAGGCCCAAAACCTTAAAAGAAAGAAAAACTCATCACGAGAAAATTCCATATGCTTGAAAAGTCATACATACCATATATGGTATTTTCCTAACTCTTATCAGATATTTTAGTCATGTTTGCAGTACGTTGTACTGACCTGCTCACCAACAAGTCAGACGTTGTAAAATGAAAGGATGATCTCGATATATTCACTTGTTACGATGAACTGTTGTGCTTATCTTGATCGTGGGGCTATGCCTTGATATGGGACACACGGATATTATCGTAAACTTACTTGATTAAGTCGCAAGGTTGAAACTTGAAGATTGACGCGATAAGTTTAGGTGGACAAATATAGTGGCAATCGCACGGACCCGTCAAACAAAGCTCATTCCAAAAAATGTTCCTTAATCGGTTCAAAATTGGTTTGATCCCATGGCAACTCTCCCTTTATCTCTTTAATTATTTTATTTTACTACTTTATCATTTCTTTTATAAAACTGGTTCTCGGTTGGTTGGATCGCGGATTTTTAAAAAGGTATTACTGTTCAAAACTAGTAAGAATGTGGGGCCCAAAAGATTAAAATATTGCTAAAAAGGTACTGTTTCGAATGGGCCCACTCATCGTAGATGGATCCTCATTTCTAGCTCGAATGGGCCCAGCTATTAGAGATACTGTTCTGAGATGGGCCAGGCCCAATTTGAACCATTATAAGACAATCCCGAGTTAATTCGAGTTATTTCGAACTCTCTCTTATCTCAAACGTATCTCGGACCTAATTAACTTGAACTCATAGGTTAGTTTTCCCTTGCATCTCGAATAAGTATCGGATGAACTTTTAAGCATCTCGGATGCATCTCGAATGCATCTTGGATGGAACATCTTGCATCTCGGATTAACATCCGAGATGCCAAATCATCTTGAATGACTGACAAGGGGTCATTAAGTTCAACCCTTTTCATCCAAGACATCTTGACCCGATTCATCTGAGACTTGTTGACCTAGTCTTCCAAAAGTGTTTCACCGGTTCAGTTTGAATCTTTTATGGTGCAAAACTGTTTTGAACCCCTAATTGAACCCCTGACCTTCCTTACTTGAACTAATTGACTTGTTGGCTATTTGAACTGTCTGGTTTAATATCAAACAGTTAAAAGGGTTCAATTAAGTTAATTTTTGAGATAAATTTTGACGTTTTTTTCAAGTACAGAAAATGCCGCAGAAAATGATGGAGAAAAGAAAGCTTAAGGTCGAGGCATTTCACAATCAAGCCTACTACATGTCTGATCCACCAGCTGATTATTACCAGTTGTTCAACTCTCTGATAGTTGGACTGAACTCTTGTCGACTTACCCATGCACTAAAGACGGATCCAACGATCGTCGAAACTATGATTCAAGACTTCTGGACAAATGCCGAAGTAAGAAGGGGTGGAGCTTCTATTGAATCAGTAATCTAGAAAAGAGAGATTGTTATAACAAAAGCAGATGTACGGAAAGCATTAGAGACTGGAGATCAAGATCGTCATCCAACCGGATTTGATAGAGACACTGTACTCAAGGCGTTGAGGCGAATGAGTTATGAGGCGCTTATCCTACAGTCCTAAAGAAGATGTTTCCGCCTTATTGGAGATGCTTAGTTCACATCTTTCTACAGTGCATTTCAGAGAGAACAAGGGCGGATTAGATCACCTCAACCAAACGCAAATAACTGTAGTGGTAGCCCTGGTAAACGATTGGGATTACAACTTCTCTGCATACATTTTTGACAACATGAAGAACATGCTTGAGAATACCAAGAAGAAGTTCTTTCTGCTTTACCGAAGATTCGTTCAAATGATCCTTGACGACAAATATCTAGACCTGGTGAAGAGCGATAATTTTCTGAATCTAAAGCCGATGGAGCCTAGCTGTTTTGAGGCGGCATGCATGCAACATGAAACGACAAAGATCAAGTTCACTACTAAATATGATCTGGTAAAGCATGGAAAGTTCAAGGAGTTGTGCCTGTACCAATGCCTTTTAATGTGATGATTGCTGAAGAACATGATGTTCAGATTGTCGGTGGACCACATAGACTAGAACCGGAAGTTGAAAATCTCATTTCAGACGAAGAGAAATATGAAGAGACAAGTCATGTTGAAATTGAGAAAGCTGAGGAAACGGTCAATGAATTGAACGTGATATCCGCAGAGAATCTTGCTGCCCTTCTAATATCACTTCAAGATGATTCTGGGATCCCTCCTCCCAAAATCATTCCCTCTGAAGAAGTGCTGACCGAAGATGATCCCATTCAAGAACAAGAATCAAGAAAGAAACAGAAAAAAGAAGCCCCAATTAACCCAACGCCTATAAGCCCAAGTGTCGTTCCTGAACCACTAGTACAAGATGCCCCAATCATAGATATGCCAGAAAGCTCAAGTGGAGCCCAATTTGAAGCCAGAAGTTCTGGCGGTTGTATTTCTGAGCATGACAAAGATGCATTGAGAATATCTGCCAAAAAGATGAAGTTTATTGAGCTTTCGCGTCCGACAGTGATGATGATGAAGTGGTGGATGTTGGAAAACTACAAAGAAGAGTGGTGCAGTTGGAACAAGATAATGAATTAAAGAACGTTCAGATAGCATCCTTGAAAAATCAAATTACCATCAGTGATCAAGCTATCAAACAATTTCAAGGCGACGTAAGCCTGTTGATGGTAGAAATTTATGAAATGAAAGCTATGTAGCAGAAGAAGTTTGGCAGCGAATTTGCAAAAAGGAGAAACTTTAAAATGCTTATCTAGCAGCTGAACAGACAAAGAGAGACAAGCAGCCATAAAAGAATAATCCAGGCAACAAAAGAATGCTCATCATGAAAAACCAAGATCTGAATCCCCTCGATGAAAACTTCCAGCCAAAAGATCCAACCAAAGTGTATGATCGTTATGTAAAGGAGCTTGGATCAAGTCACTACGATAAGGTAGGAAATAAATGGAAGTCAAATGCTGGAGATATGATCACGACAGGCAGTTGTGGATAGTGACAAGGGATATTGGCCACAGGGAGGATTATGCCAAGCAGTCGTATTTGGTCTTGGACGCTCGATCTGAAAAGTTTGTTGCAAGCTCACTACTCGGATTCTGATCCTAATCAGCACTGGCCTAGGCTAGGCATTTCACTCAAAGCTTGAATATGAAGTAAAGCATGGTTTCCCAAACATGAAGACTGCCAAGACGTATCTTAAGAAAATCCAGGAATCCATGATCCTCACACTATAAGCGCATGCAATTAGTTATTTGGCCACCAACATGCAAAGAAAAGGTCATTCCTTTCGCTCCAAAATTTCCTAAGGGTGTGTTAAAGAACTTCTATTATTGGGCTAACGATCCAAGGATGAAGAGGCAATAATTGTGACAAAAGAGAAGGCTTTCAGATTAGCAGACACTCTAGATTTGATAAGTTTTCATGAGGAAGATATCTTGATCTTGGGTCAGCATTAGATTCAAACAAATGAAAAATACGAAGTATGTGCAAAGTCGTGGATCAGTGTAGTGGCTACTGTAATTTTGAACAAACATGTACCACTATTCGGAGGCAGCGAAGTTGGCAGATCAGAAGCGGAAAGCCAAACTAATACAGTAAACCTAGGGAGTGATTTTAGACATTATAAGGTTTATGTATTAGTTACAATAGTGATGTGGGCTATCTTGTTGTAATTGGGCTTGGGGGTAGCATTTGTGCCTAAGGGCTTTAGGGTAATGTAGCACTAACCCTCTAGTATAAATGTTGTTCTAGGGTTAGGGGTTCCTTGGTGGTTTTTTCCCTCACTTGTATTAGACAAACTTTGATTTTTATGCAAATTGAATTTTCTATTTTTCATCTTATTTCTTCTATTAGATTGCTTGTGTGATTCCGCCACCATTCAAGCTACGTGTGATATCGTGAGATCCGTTTATCGGGACTTACACAATGTTTTGAAAAGATTAAAAGTTCATTATTTGAAACTTTACATTGCCTTAAAACATCATTTTGATCACAAAGTATTCTACCAAGGTCATTAACTTAGACTTGGTAGACAAGTCAGTTAATCGGGTCATTAACTTGTACTTGGTCAACTGAGTGGGTCGTTAAAACTAGTTAAAATGAATGAAATGGTGAAAATCAGATTTACCTTCGCTCAAAGGAGTTATCTTCGCACGAAGATAATTATCCTCGCACGAAGATAGTCTGCTATATATATTATCTTCGCACGAAGATAATACATATGTTCACTGTACATTTGCTCTGACCAAAGACAAAATTCTTGCAAACGACAAAGTGCTGCCCAAATTTTAGCTTGTAGTGGTTGATTGGCACACCAATAACAATGCCTAAGGTAGTTTGGACCGAATAGAACTTGAATTAAACTTAAAATCAATGTTTTTGGTAAAACGAACATAAAAGCGTAGATCTAGAAAAATCTAATGGGCCCCAAATTAAAATTGAGCATACCATTAGAAATCGGCACTTTAAGGTTGTTTTAGTAACATCAAATTCACGAAAATTGAGGAAAATTTTTCAAGTGTGTATAAGGTTACATTCGCACGAAGATAAAGTGCAAACTTTGGATTTTGATTATTTACCTTCGCACAAAGTTAAAGGTTTACTTCGCACTAGTTACCTTCGCAAGAAGGTAAAACATATTTTTTTGAAAAAAAATTCTAAGTGCTTTTGTGTTTTTGTGCAGGAAAAGAAATCGAACTTCGACAAGAAACACAACATCTGTTGTGTTCTTGATGATTCTAGAAATCGCTCCTTTCAAGTCAATATTGAAGTTAATGAGTGAGTTATCGATAGTTAAAGCGCTTACAGACCCTCACAAGGCCTATCGCTCACACATAGAGAGGCTTCTGGGAGCACGCAAAGTTTGTAACTGAGATGAAAGCTATACGAACTTTCATACGGATTGGTAATGAGATAAAGAGGTGTACATTACTGAAGCCCTGATTCACAGAGTGTTATATTTTAAAGTTAAAGACGAAGATCCAATGATGTATATAGTTAAAACGTATGTGCAAAGGATACTTCTATAGAATGGGCTATAAGGGGCATGTCTACACTCAGTTCAATGAAGCTTATCTCAGAAGGCCTTAAAAGTTTTTTGTACATTTTGTGATATTTGCGTTAAACCATAGGAAAGGGAGAGGTAATGCTATAGTCGATTATCATATGTGCATGATCACTGCACTTGCGCTGGACAAGCCTTAAAACTTCACCAAGATGATATTCGAGCATATGAAGTTGAACATTGACAAAGAAAAGTTCTTGCAATACCCAGGTTTGTTTAGATGATGTTGGATGATCAATTTCCCAACTTAGTCAAAAATAAGAATAATGTGTTGTCACTAGATCACATGACAAGGCTATCGTTGGTGAGGTTGAATCAGTATCTAAAGTAGACGACAAAGTCGGTGGCCAGAAATTTCTTTGGAAGATTTAAAGACAACAGATACAAAGCACCTCCAAAGAATAATGGAGAAATGAAGACTGTGGTTCTGATGATGAGGCGTCTCAGATGGATGGTTATGAGCCTAAGAGAGGTGTGTGGTACAAGAAAGAAGATGCTAAGAAACAGAGTACTCCAAAAGCCAAAGCTCATAAAAGAAAGAGAGAAACAATTCTCAGAGACGAAACTACTGATGAGGATGTAGAGATTGAGAAAAATATTGAGCAACATGTTGAAGCAGAAGTGAATGTTGAGGACGAGGTATTTTCTGCTACCTCAGATAGAGAAAAGGAAGGTGTAGGTGGTGATAATGATGAAGATTCTGAGGATACATTTGACAAAGTTGAAAACGCTGAAAGGTTGGCTCAGATCAAGAAGAAGACAGTGGTTGGAGATGACGATGACATATATATTTCGTCTGATAATGATTCGGAAGCTGAAAGGCCAATTAAGAAGGCACAAAGAGGTAAAAGTAAGCCCGATGTTCAGAAAAAGACTACTGGGTCTCCCGCTATAAAGAAAGGCAGAAGGAAATATATGAGGAGAAATACATCAGAGATTGAAAGTGTTGAACAACCACATACATCACCTACTCACATTTCCTCACTACAACAACCACCATCACACCACCACATCCATCATCACAACTTATTCACACCCTTACATCAAAATCCACCACAACCAATATCTCCACAACATCAAACATCTCCGCAAACTCAAACAACACCCAAACAACCAACACCTAAATCAGCTCCGAGACAATCAATGTTGGATAGATTTCCTACAGATTTTGGGGATATTCCATTTATAGAAGGGCTTGATGAAAACTTCGATGTAGACATGTTCAATGACTCCGAAATAGCAGAACTGGAACGCATGATCAAAGCCTTGGAAGATAATAAAGAAGTATTGGAAGACAGGGTGAAATTTCTTGCAAATGATCGAGAATATATGAAAGTTGTGATTGAAAGCCTCGTGACTTATAACGATATGTTGAGACGGGTGGTAAATGATTTTGAGGATGAATGTGCTCGGAGTATCGAGGATTTGATTTATTTTACAAGGTATTGGCTAGCAGGTTTGGGATAGACTTTGATGCTGAATTTGACCGTTTAGAAGTTGAAGAAGCAAGACAAAAAGCAGCTGAATGAGCTAAGAAGGCAGAGGAAGATGCTAAAGCTTTGGGCAAGGGAAAAGAGAAAATTGACGAGGTTCCTGTGATAGAACAATCTGTGCCAGAAGTTGATTCTGTGCAAGAAATCACTGCTGCTAGTGTTGAGATTGAGGAAAAGTTGACATAGATGTTGATGCTGAACCGGTTAATTCTATACTTGTTGGAAGACCAGTGGATGTTTCTGAAAATCCTATGATTGAAAAGATTGCAGAACAACGGAGATTGTATGCTGAAATAGACACAGAGTTAGATGAATTCGAAGGTGACAAGGAAGATAATGACAAAGATAAAGATGATAAATATGATAGTAAAAACGATGACAATGATAAGGGTGATGATGACGATAACACTCAGGGAGGTACTTGAGTGACGGTAGTTGAAACAGCAAAGATAAACGAATTTTTTGATTACGATGCTAATCTAAATGATTATGCTAACCAAGAAGAGGATACACAATGCCAAGGGGAGCAGAAAGAACAAACTCACGATGAAGAACAATCAAGAATTCTCACAGCTACTCCATTTACAATTGTTCCTAATTGTTATAAACCCCGAATTTTGTATCTGGAACATAATGTTGAGGAAGGCGAGTTCGTGCACAATTATACAAAAGAAGAGATTGCTATTATGCTTGGGTTGATGAATTGTCGTTCGAATTTGACTTTGAAGAGGAACTGAATAACATCAGTGCATATACCAGATGTTATATGTATGATAGGGTGATTGTTGAAGATGCATCGGATGATGATGAAGTGATCAATTATCCTGGTGAAGGAACTGATGACTTTCCAACTTTTGAAGAGTTATTTAGTAAAGCAAACGATGACTTGTTAAAAAGAAGGATTGAAGTTTAGACGACCGTTAGCATTGTTCACCCGTGACAAAGATAAATCTTTGGGTGATATTTTAATCTGGGGACGGATTCTTGATCTGGATGTTTATGCAATCAAAAGGGAATATGGTGTTCAATATTTCAGGTGTTTGAATGTTTTGAAGTCGTTTCCTTACTGGGATATCGAAGATGTGACATCCCGGTTTTTCGGATAACTTAAACTCAATACTTGTCGAATAAATTGTATGCTACGTATTAAACGTGTACGAGTTAGTGAATACGTGATGTGCGATTATGTGATTGTTTTAGTTATAAAACAATTATGGTAAATATGTACACGAACCGAACCGAACCGCGACACGAACCAACTTTGATTTCTTGTGACTCTAGGAGTTAACCAAGATTTGGGGACCAAGTTTAGAACCCAAACCCATTGTGTGCAACCCAAACCGCAAACCCATTGCGTGCAACCCAAACCGAACCAACCCAAACCACTCTCGGCCACGAGATCAAACCCAAACCGTAACCCTTATCTCTTTGCGCTATATATACAAACCCACATGCATGCTCCTTAACACAAAAACACTAGCAACCGACGGCAGCTTCTTCCTTCATCATATCGATCGTGATCAGCCTTGTTACATTCCATTCGGTCGCGAGATCAGCCCCTTCGTCACTTCCTCGATCACAAACAGCCCACTCTTCTTCCCGGTCGCGAACAACACTTCCTTCTCGGTTACGGATCTTCTCGGTCGCAAGTATCTTTGATCATCGGTTCCTCATCTCACTCATGGTTCGTTTACCTTATCATTAAAGATTAGAATTTATCATTTGTTACAAGATCATATTCGGATATATGTGTTTGAATGAAGTGATTGTGTTGTTTTCGGATTGTTAATGCTAGATTGAAAGTTGGATGTTTGTTTGAAAATCTGAAATCATAGGCTGTATTTGTTTATAAAAACTAGAGATGTTGATTAGGGTTTGCATGGATATGTTATATGTATTGATCTATGATTAGAAAATCAGTTCTTGATCGCTTAGGTTCATTATATTGACGGTTTATGCGAATTAGTGGTAACAAAATGCTGAAACAGGTTGCTGAGTAATAGTTACAGCCAACTTCATCTGGCTGTAACTCGGTCATTAGTTGTCGAAAAACGGATTTTCTGAAGTCTAAAACGTAGAGATTTGAATAACGAATCTAATGGCGCTGGATTCATATTTTTCTGAAGTCGTTTGATATTTTTAAGTGGCCAAATAAGTTCAGTAACTAAAGCTGTAAAAATCCTGAAATTTTGTTAGTTGTTTATCGAGTTGGATTTTATAATCAGTAGGGAGTCGAGTCATGAATTTTGTACAGCAACTAGGTATGGAAATTTCCGGGCAACTCCCACTGGAATTTTGTTAATTGGACGATCAGTGATTTTTAAATAAATTCTTCCGTGGACTGCAGTCAGAAAGCGACGAATCTGACTGCAGCTTAGTATATTAATATTTATGGTTAATTGGTAAAGAATTAGGACTTGAAAATTTTATATAAATTTCTACAATATAGTTGTCACCTGCTGTAAAATAATTGGAATTTTTAGAACGTTGGAACTATTTTATAAAAAATCCTAGAAAACAGCTGAATTATGAGTATGTAAGCTGAAATTTGATAACTTGTGATTTTGTGCACCAAATTGTTGCATGGATTGGATTATGTTCATGATAAGTTGTTTTGATTACTATGTTCACATGAGGATACTTGCATGCATGTTTGAGTGTTAGGTATTTTGTTGTGTGTATCACTTTGTGCGTAAATTACGTGTAGAATTTGTATTGGTGTGTTCACACACTGACTTGAAATCAATTGGTTTGTTAGGACGCAATTAGCGGTCCCATCCCTTACAACTTCTTTGCTACACTAACCGAGCAACTAAGGTGAGTTCACGGCCCCTAATTTTATCCGGTTTTAAACAACAGGGGGAGAAACATGTATACACTCTTCAACTCAATCTCTTTACGTTATATGAAATTAACGTCACATAACTATTCGGTAACTAAGTTAATGTTAATGTAATGTTATGGTCACTAAGCAGCTATATCACTTAAGTCCTCGTCAATCTCTCGGATCGTTAGTATTGGGTTTTAATAGCGGGGGAATTATAAGTAGTACTACTGGGCCCGACAAGTCTCATCCGAGCTAGTCGCGCTAGACGACCGGGTATGGTCAACGGGTGAATAATTTGGCCTAACTTCGCCATGGTCAGTGATAGGCCTGGCAACACGGAGGCACAACAGTCAGCTTCGATCGCGAACACTTACGTGACATAACTTTAGGCTAGCTACCTATATATGTTAACATTGAACTTAATTACGAAACAACTATATTATCCCGGGTTAGGGATAATGGAAACAACATCATTGTTATTCCGGGTTTGGTATAATGGAAACAACAACTTTATTATTCCGGGTTTGGAATAATGGAACCAACATCATTGTTATTCCGGGTTGGAAATAATGGAACTAAATCGTTATCCCGGGTTAGGGATAACGGGGGAATCAAACTCATAACCGAACAAACGAATTTATGAAAACCTGTGAACTCACTCATCTTTAATGTTGACACTTGTTTCTTTACATGTTTCTCAGGACGCTAGGAGCTCTAGGTGCACTCACATGCATTGAACAAGACATCTTTTATCGAGTCTCATTTACAAACGTTGTTTTGGGTTTTTCATTTGTTTTGGCGTTTGTGTTGGCGCCCGTTTCTCTACTTATTTTATGCTTCCGCTCAACCACTTAAACTAATGCTTCCGCTAAACTTTGGTAACTAACCAAGACAATCTAAAATCTACGATGATTGGTTAATCAAATGATTTTTGGAAAACGTATTATCAAATCATATAGAGTCGTTCGACGTACTAGTGTTTCAGATTCTGGTTTGTTCACACGCCTCGCGGTAAAACTCCGCAAGTGGAAATTGAGGGTGTGACAGATTGGTATCAGAGCCACTAGCTATAGCGAACCAGGTTTGCATTAGAAGTAGACCTAAACTATAGCTGAATACACGACACTAGACGTAGTCTGGCACCGAACTGTTATATCTTGTTATGCAATGTACCACAACTGTGTTATGTAGATTATGACTTCATAATAAGAAATGAAAACAACTCGTAACTAACTACACGACCTAACAGGCAATGTCGTCATCATCATCGTCATCATCATCCGACAAACTTACGCCACCAAGAGCACCAGGAAAGGCACCTATGGTGGAACCCTTACCATCTTATGGCGTGGAAACACGCTCAGCTGCGAGGAAAAGGCTCGCTCTGATGGAGGAGTCGTCATCACGCCCAATCATCGCTGTGCTGGTCAAACCGGTTAACCCTGTAGAAGTAGGAGATGACCTACTTAGAAACATGATACAAAAACAACAAGAACAATTGGAAAGAATGCAGGAAACCATCCTAGCACAAGGATGGATGATCCGACAACTGACAGGTAAAACCGACTCGCTCGAGGAAGAGCAACATACGAGTAAGATAGCTCGTAACACCTTAGCCAGAGATCTGCGTGCTGAGCAGATAAGAGCCGACTGGCTCGAAGACAGAGTCCTGGAAAATAGTTGGAACATTTAGGAGTTAGAGCAAAATCAAGCACCTGCACCAGCACCGGCCCCTCCAGTGCCGGTAGAGGAGGATCCGGAAGAGGATCCAGAGGAGGACCCTGAAGAGGATCCAGAAGAGGATCCAGAGGAGGACCCTGAGGAGGATCCAGAGGAGGATCCGGAGGAGGACCCAGCTGTAGAAGCTGGAAATGCCGCGCAGGATGACGGTAACGACAGTGATTTGGGGGATGGAGACGTAGACGACTGACACGTCTCGCTTATTTTATTTACTTTCCTCCAGTCTATTTATTTTCCCACTTGTGTTTAAACTTGAGACTTTATAGTGAATTCATATGTTTGGTTGGCACTTTGTAAGACGTTGAAATTTCATTTAATCAAGTTTTTCTTTTGACTATTTAATATATTTGAGTTGACATAACTTGATAATTATTAAAGTACGAAGTAGGATAACTATATTGGATATATAGACTTATCGGGGTGTGTTTATGTTGTTTTTCGAAGATCTAAATGGCAACTGGACGACGTGGAAACCTTAACATGACGCCCGAAGAACTAGCTGCTATGATTCAAGAGCACGTGAACGCAGCTCTAGCGGGTGTTCAGAACCAACCGGCAGGTAACCATTATTAAATTTTCGTGTGAAAATCTAATAGTTGGGCTAGTAGAATTCCTCGCTGACTACCTGTTCTCTATCAGCAGGAGGGGGTTTTAACCCCTACAAGATGTTCCTCGACGCGAAACCAAGCAAATACTCGGGGGCAGAAGGACCCATTGGACTGGTCCGCTGGATCGAAAAATCTGAATCAGTATTTGAAATGTGCAACTGTCTAGAGGCCAACAAGGTCAAGTACGCAGCCTCAACACTGGAAGATGGGGCACTAACTTGGTGGAATGCACAAGTCCAAACGCGTGGACTTATTGCTGCAAATGCTATGGCCTGGGCCGAGTTTAAGGCCCTAATCAAAGAAGAGTACTGTCCGCGAGACAGAGTGCAACAGTTGGAGCAAACTTTATGGAACCACAAGATGGTGGGATCTGAAATAGAGGCATACACAGCAAAACATCATGACTTGGTATTTCTATGTCCCGATTTGGCCAACACTGTGGAGAAAAGACTCGAGTTCTATCTTGGGGGTCTGGTCCCGGAGATTCAGGGTATGGTAATGGCTAGTAACCCTGTAACTGAGCATCAAGCAATCCGATTGGCGCACAAACTCACCGATAAGGCGGTGGAACAAAAGAAGTTGCCAGCACGGGATACAACTGAAGTTGCCCCTGATAACAAAAGAAAGTTTGAAGACTCGTCTGCTCGACAGTCTTCGTCATCCCAGCCACAACAGGGGAACCAGAAACGGTTCAATCATTACAACAGCCACCGGGGTCACCAAAATCAGCCCGCCAACAACAACAACAACAACCAGAACGCAAGCGGCTATGCAGGTCGAAAGCCACAGTGCAACCGTTGTAATCTTCATCATAACGGCCCTTGTGCCGGAAATCGCTGCCAACGATGTGGCAAGATGGGACATGCGGCAAAGGATTGTCATGGGGAAATCATGTCCCGACAGAACCAAAATCAACCCCAAGGCCCACAACAGGGTGTTAACCGGGGATGCTATCAGTGTGGTAGCACTGCCCACTTCAAAAGAGACTGCCCACAGCTGCGTAACAACAACAACAATGGTGGGAACAACCACAACCACAACAACAACAATAACAACAACAACAATGGAAATGGTGGCACAGGAGGTGCCAAAGGTCGCGCATTTACATTGGGCCGCGGAGAGGCCAGAAACGACTCGAACGTGGTCACCGGTAAGTTTCCCCTTAATGAACATTTTGCTACTGTGCTTTTTGATACGGGTGCGGATAGGAGTTTTATATCTGAGTCTTTTAGGAAGAACCTAAATCTCACGCCTAAACCCTTAGAGACCCCTTATATCATAGAATTAGCCGATGGTAAATCTGTAGACGTGACCCATATAGTATCCGGCTGTCAACTCAAACTCGCGGGTCACACTTTTACCATTGATCTAATGACAACTACCCTGGGTAGTTTTGACGTGGTAGTCGGAATGGACTGGCTATCCGACGTCCGGGTTGAAGTCCTCTGCTTCGAAAAATCTATCCGTATTCCGCTCTCTAACGACGAAATCTTGACGGTGCAAGGCGAGAAGGCAAGCGCTGTCACCAACATCATCTCTTACATGCAAGCGCAGAAGTATCTTCGGAGAAAGAACTCCTTCGCTTTACTCGCACTGGTTACTGAACAGCCTAAGGACAAGAAACGTATAGAAGACATCCCTGTCGTCCGTGATTTTTCCGATGTATTCTCAGAGGAATTACCTGGTCTTCCACCCCTTCGACAATTGGAGTTTGAAATCGAATTGGCGAACCATGCAACTCCTATCGCCAAGGCTCCAAACCGCCTAGCTCCAGCCGAGCTGCAGGAGCTGTCTACCCAACTTCAGGAGCTGTTAGAAAAGGGATTTATCCGACCAAGCGCTTCGCCATGGGGAGCTCCAGTCCTGTTTGTCAAGAAGAAGGACGGGACCTTCCGCATGTGCATCGACTACAGGGAACTCAACAAGGTTACTGTCAAGAACCGATACCCGTTACCTCGCATCGACGATCTTTTCGACCAACTTCAAGGGTCAAGCTACTACTCCAAGATTGACCTTCGGTCCGGTTACCACCAGCTACGCGTCAGGGAGGAAGATATCGCTAAGACGGCATTTCGTACTAGGTATGGCCATTATGAGTTCTTGGTCATGCCCTTCGGTCTCACCAACGCACCTGCGGTGTTCATGGACCTCATGAACCGTGTGTGTAAACCATACCTCGACAAGTTTGTCATTGTGTTCACCGATAACATACTCATCTATTCCAAAAGTGAAGAAGAACATGCTGAACATCTACGATTACTGCTAGGATTACTTCAACAGGAGAAACTATATGCCAAGCTTTCAAAGTGTGACTTCTGGATTCGGGAAGTTCAATTTCTTGGGCATATCGTAAATGAAAAGGGTATCCACGTAGACCCTGCCAAGATTGAAGCCATCAAAAACTGGGAAGCACCCAGAACACCGACGGAGATCCGCCAATTTTTGGGTTTGGCTGGTTACTACAGACGTTTCATCGAGGGATTTTCAAAGATCGCACAACCGCTTACTACCCTCACCCAGAAAGGCATCAAGTATGCTTGGGGTGACAAGCAAGAAGCAGCATTTCAATTGCTGAAACAGAAACTTTGCAGTGCACCCATTCTGTCCTTGCCGGAAGGGACAGATGACTTTGTAGTATATTGTGATGCTTCCATTCAGGGGTTGGGATGCGTACTCATGCAACGCGATAAGGTCATCGCGTATGCGTCCCGCCAACTGAAGGTCCACGAGAAAAACTACACAACGCATGACCTGGAATTGGGAGCAGTAGTGTTTGCACTTAAGATTTGGAGACACTACCTTTATGGAACGAAGTGCACAATCTTTACAGACCACAAGAGCCTCCAACACATCTTTGATCAGAAGGAGTTGAACATGCGACAGCGTCGCTGGGTCAAACTCTTGAACGATTATGAGTGTGCCATTCGGTATCACCCGGGTAAAGCTAACGTGGTAGCTGATGCCCTCAGTAGGAAGGAACACTTGAAACCTCGCCGTGTACGAGCATTACAACTCACTATTCATTCGGGGCTACCCGAACAAATACGCGACGCCCAGTTAGAAGCAGTTAAGGAGGAAAACATCAAGGCCGAATCGGTGGGAAAAATGGAACGCGATTGGGAAGTAAAACCCAATGGAGCCCGGTATTTCATGAATCGCATATGGGTACCTATCTACGGAAACCTCAGAAAGCTAGTCATGGACGAAGCTCACAAATCCCGATACTCTGTCCATCCGGGTTCGGATAAGATGTATCAAGACCTTAAAGCTGCGTATTAGTGGCCCAACATGAAAGCCGATATAGCCACCTACGTGAGTAAATGTTTGACTTGTGCAAAAGTCAAGGTAGAGTATCAAAAGCCATCGGGGCTACTTCAACAACCTGAGATCCCAGTGTGGAAATGGGATCAGATCTCGATGGATTTCATCACTAAACTCCCACGAACTTTAGGTGGTTGCGATACCATCTGGGTGATTGTGGATCGTTTAACTAAGTCCGCACACTTCCTAGCTATTAAAGAAACAGATAAGATGGAGAAGTTGACTCGCATCTACATTAAGGAAGTAGTTTCTCGGCACGGAGTGCCAACATCCATCATCTCAGACAGAGATGCTCGCTTCACGTCCAACTTCTGGCAGTCACTCCAGAAAGCGTTGGGAACACGCTTAGATATGAGCACAGCCTATCACCCTCAGACTGACGGTCAAAGTGAAAGGACCATACAGACCTTGGAAGACATGCTTAGGGCATGCGTAGTAGACTTTGGAAATAGTTGGGAAATCCACCTGCCTTTAGTGGAATTCTCATATAACAACAGTTATCATACAGTATTTCGGCAGCACCGTTTGAGGCACTATACGGTCGTAAATGTAGATCACCGGTCTGTTGGGCAGAAGTCGGTGACAGTCAACTCACAGGCCCTGAGTTAATACTTGAGGCTACTGAAAAGATTGTACAAATCAGAAACCGCATGGCGGCGGCACGGGATCGACAGAAAAGCTACGCTGATCAATGACGCAAACCGCTCGAATTTCAAGTAGGCGACCGCGTCCTACTAAAGGTGTCACCCTGGAAGGATGTAATCCGCTTTGGAAAACGGGGCAAACTAAACCCACGGTACGTAGGCCCGTTTGTAATCTTGAAACGTATCGGACCCGTAGCTTATCAATTAGACCTTCCTGCCGAACTCAGTGGAGTTCACAACGTTTTTCACGTGTCAAATCTGAAGAAGTGTCTATCAGATGAAACTCTAGTCATTCCATTGGATGAGATCCAAGTGGATGAACAACTACACTTTGTGGAATAGCCTATCGAGATCATGGATCGTGAGATCAAGACTCGAAGGCACAGCAAGATTCCAATCGTTAAGGTTCGTTGGGACTCTAAGCGTGGACCGGAGTTCACGTGGGAAAGAGAGGACCAAATGAAAAGCAAATACCCACACTTCTTCGCAACTGAGCAGCAAACTAACAATACCAACAACTAAATTTTCGGGACGAAAATTCTTTCAACATGGGGATGATGTGACAACCTGGAAATTTCTCATACTTTCGTGTACCATTGTTAACTAAATTCTTGTGCATGGCACTTGGAAATCTTTGTGCATGGCACTTGGGAACTTCTTGTAACTTCGCGTACCATCATTAACGAACTAACTCTTTGTGCGTGGCACTCTAAACATGTACGCTGCATGCTAAATCGCGTTTACTCAATTTTCGGGACGAAAATTCTTTCAACATGGGGATAATGTGACATCCCGGTTTTTCGGATAACTTAAACGCAATACTTGTCGAATAAATTGTATGCTACGTATTAAACGTGTACGAGTTAGTGAATACGTGATGTGCGATTATGTGATTGTTTTAGTTATAAAATAATTATGGTAAATATGTACAAGAACCGAACCGAACCGCGACACGAACCAACTTTGATTTCTTGTGAGTCTAGGAGTTAACCAAGATTTGGGGACCAAGTTTAGAACCCAAACCCATTGTGTGCAACCCAAACCGCAAACCCATTGCGTGCAACCCAAACTGAACCAACCCAAACCACTCTCGGCCACGAGATCAAACCCAAACCGTAACCCTTATCTCTTTGCGCTATATATACAAACCCACATGCATGCTCCTTAACACAAAAAGCCTAACAACCGAACGGCAGCTTCTTCCTTCATCATATTGATCGTGATCAGCCTTGTTACATTCCTTTCGGTCGCGAGATCAGCCCCTTCGTTCACTTCCTCGATCACAAACAGCCCACTCTTCTTCCCGGTCGCGAACAACACTTCCTTCTCGGTTACGGATCTTCTCGGTCGCAAGTATCTTTGATCATCGATTCCTCATCTCACTCACGGTTCGTTTACCTTATCATTAAAGATTAGAATTTATCATTTGTTACAAGATCGTATTCGGATATATGTGTTTGAATGAAGTGATTGTGTTGTTTTCGGATTGTTAATGCTAGATTGAAAGTTGGATGTTTGTTTGAAAATCTGAAATCATAGGCTGTATTTGTTTATAAAAACTAGAGATGTTGATTAGGGTTTGCATGGATATGTTATATGTATTGATCTATGATTAGAAAAATCAGTTCTTGATCGCTTAGGTTCATTATATTGACGGTTTATGCGAATTAGTGGTAACAAAATGCTGAAACAGGTTGCTGAGTAATAGTTACAGCCGACTTCATCTGGCTGTAACTCGGTCATTAGTTGTCGAAAAACGGATTTTCTGAAGTCTAAAACGTAGAGATTTGAATAACGAATCTAATGGCGCTGTATTCATATTTTTCTGAAGTCGTTTGATATTTTTAAGTGGCCAAATAAGTTCAGTAACTAAAGCTGTAAAAATCCTGAAATTTTGTTAGTTGTTTATCGAGTTGGATTTTATAATCAGTAGGGAGTCGAGTCATGAATTTTGTACAGCAACTAGGTATGGAAATTTCCGGGCAACTCCCACTGGGATTTTGTTAATTGGACGATCAGTGATTTTTAAATAAATTCTTCCGTGGACTGCAGTCAGAAAGCGACGAATCTGACTGCAGCTTAGTATATTAATATTTATGGTTAATTGGTAAAGAATTAGGACTTGAAATATTTATATAAATTTCTACAATATAGTTGTCACCTGCTGTAAAATAATTGGAATTTTTAGAACGTTGGAACTATTTTATAAAAATCCTAGAAAACAGCTGAATTATGAGTATGTAAGCTGAAATTTGATAACTTGTGATTGTGTGCACCAAATTGTTGCATGGATTGGATTATGTTCATGATAAGTTGTTTTGATTACTATGTTCACATGAGGATACTTGCATGCATGTTTGAGTGTTAGGTATTTTGTTGTGTGTATCACTTTGTGCGTAAATTACGTGTAGAATTTGTATTGGTGTGTTCACACACTGACTTGAAATCAATTGGTTTGTTAGGACGCAATTAGCGGTCCCATCCCTTCCAACTTCTTTGCTACACTAACCGAGCAACTAAAGGTGAGTTCACGGCCCCTAATTTTATCCGGTTTTAAACAATAGGGGGAGAAACATGTATACACTCTTCAACTCAATCTCTTTACGTTATATGAAATTAATGTCACATAACTATTCAGTAACTAAGTTAATGTTAATGTAATGTTATGGTCACTAAGCAGCTATATCACTTAAGTCCTCGTCAATCTCTCGGATCGTTAGTATTGGGTTTTAATAGCGGGGGAATTATAAGTAGTACTACTGGGCCCGACAAGCCCCATCCGAGCTAGTCGCGCTAGCCGACCGGGTATGGTCAACGGGTGAATAATTTGGCCTAACTTCGCCATGGTCAGTGATAGGCCTGGCAACACGGAGGCACAACAGTCAGCTTCGATCGCGAACACTTACGTGACATAACTTTAGGCTAGCTACCTATATATGTTAACATTGAACTTAATTACGAAACAACTATATTATCCCGGGTTAGGGATAATGGAAACAACATCATTGTTATTCCGGGTTTGGATACTGGAAACAACAACTTTATTATTCCGGGTTTGGAATATGGAACCAACATCATTGTTATTCCGGGTTGGGAATAATGGAACTAAATCGTTATCCGGGGTTAGGTTAACGGGGGAATCAAACTCATAACCGAACAAACGAATTTATGAAAACCTGTGAACTCACTCATCTTTAATGTTGACACTTGTTTCTTTACATGTTTCTCAGGACGCTAGGAGCTCTAGGTGCACTCACATGCATTGAACAAGACATCTTTTATCGAGTCTCATTTACAAACGTTGTTTTGGGTTTTTCATTTGTTTTGGCGTTTGTGTTGGCGCCCGTTTCTCTACTTATTTTATGCTTCCGCTCAACCACTTAAACTAATGCTTCCGCTAAACTTTGGTAACTAACCAAGACAATCTAAAATCTACGATGATTGGTTAATCAAATGATTTTTGGAAAACGTATTATCAAATCATATAGAGTCGTTCGACGTACTAGTGTTTCAGATTCTGGTTTGTTCACACGCCTCGCGGTAAAACTCCGCAAGTGGAAATTGAGGGTGTGACAGATTGGTATCAGAGCCACTAGCTATAGCGAACCAGGTTTGCATTAGAAGTAGACCTAAACTATAGCTGAATACACGACACTAGACGTAGTCTGGCACCGAACTGTTATATCTTGTTATGCAATGTACCACAACTGTGTTATGTAGATTATGACTTCATAATAAGAAATGAAAACAACTCGTAACTAACTACACGACCTAACAGGCAATGTCGTCATCATCATCGTCATCATCATCCGACAAACTTACGCCACCAAGAGCACCAGGAAAGGCACCTATGGTGGAACCCTTACCATCTTATGGCGTGGAAACACGCTCAGCTGCGAGGAAAAGGCTCGCTCTGATGGAGGAGTCGTCATCACGCCCAATCATCGCTGTGCTGGTCAAACCGGTTAACCCTGTAGAAGTAGGAGATGACCTACTTAGAAACATGATACAAAAACAACAAGAACAATTGGAAAGAATGCAGGAAACCATCCTAGCACAAGGATGGATGATCCGACAACTGACAGGTAAAACCGACTCGCTCGAGGAAGAGCAACATACGAGTAAGATAGCTCGTAACACCTTAGCCAGAGATCTGCGTGCTGAGCAGATAAGAGCCGACTGGCTCGAAGACAGAGTCCTGGAAAATAGTTGGAACATTTAGGAGTTAGAGCAAAATCAAGCACCTGCACCAGCACCGGCCCCTCCAGTGCCGGTAGAGGAGGATCCGGAAGAGGATCCAGAGGAGGACCCTGAAGAGGATCCAGAAGAGGATCCAGAGGAGGACCCTGAGGAGGATCCAGAGGAGGATCCGGAGGAGGACCCAGCTGTAGAAGCTGGAAATGCCGCGCAGGATGACGGTAACGACAGTGATTTGGGGGATGGAGACGTAGACGACTGACACGTCTCGCTTATTTTATTTACTTTCCTCCAGTCTATTTATTTTCCCACTTGTGTTTAAACTTGAGACTTTATAGTGAATTCATATGTTTGGTTGGCACTTTGTAAGACGTTGAAATTTCATTTAATCAAGTTTTTCTTTTGACTATTTAATATATTTGAGTTGACATAACTTGATAATTATTAAAGTACGAAGTAGGATAACTATATTGGATATATAGACTTATCGGGGTGTGTTTATGTTGTTTTTCGAAGATCTAAATGGCAACTGGACGACGTGGAAACCTTAACATGACGCCCGAAGAACTAGCTGCTATGATTCAAGAGCACGTGAACGCAGCTCTAGCGGGTGTTCAGAACCAACCGGCAGGTAACCATTATTAAATTTTCGTGTGAAAATCTAATAGTTGGGCTAGTAGAATTCCTCGCTGACTACCTGTTCTCTATCAGCAGGAGGGGGTTTTAACCCCTACAAGATGTTCCTCGACGCGAAACCAAGCAAATACTCGGGGGCAGAAGGACCCATTGGACTGGTCCGCTGGATCGAAAAATCTGAATCAGTATTTGAAATGTGCAACTGTCTAGAGGCCAACAAGGTCAAGTACGCAGCCTCAACACTGGAAGATGGGGCACTAACTTGGTGGAATGCACAAGTCCAAACGCGTGGACTTATTGCTGCAAATGCTATGGCCTGGGCCGAGTTTAAGGCCCTAATCAAAGAAGAGTACTGTCCGCGAGACAGAGTGCAACAGTTGGAGCAAACTTTATGGAACCACAAGATGGTGGGATCTGAAATAGAGGCATACACAGCAAAACATCATGACTTGGTATTTCTATGTCCCGATTTGGCCAACACTGTGGAGAAAAGACTCGAGTTCTATCTTGGGGGTCTGGTCCCGGAGATTCAGGGTATGGTAATGGCTAGTAACCCTGTAACTGAGCATCAAGCAATCCGATTGGCGCACAAACTCACCGATAAGGCGGTGGAACAAAAGAAGTTGCCAGCACGGGATACAACTGAAGTTGCCCCTGATAACAAAAGAAAGTTTGAAGACTCGTCTGCTCGACAGTCTTCGTCATCCCAGCCACAACAGGGGAACCAGAAACGGTTCAATCATTACAACAGCCACCGGGGTCACCAAAATCAGCCCGCCAACAACAACAACAACAACCAGAACGCAAGCGGCTATGCAGGTCGAAAGCCACAGTGCAACCGTTGTAATCTTCATCATAACGGCCCTTGTGCCGGAAATCGCTGCCAACGATGTGGCAAGATGGGACATGCGGCAAAGGATTGTCATGGGGAAATCATGTCCCGACAGAACCAAAATCAACCCCAAGGCCCACAACAGGGTGTTAACCGGGGATGCTATCAGTGTGGTAGCACTGCCCACTTCAAAAGAGACTGCCCACAGCTGCGTAACAACAACAACAATGGTGGGAACAACCACAACCACAACAACAACAATAACAACAACAACAATGGAAATGGTGGCACAGGAGGTGCCAAAGGTCGCGCATTTACATTGGGCCGCGGAGAGGCCAGAAACGACTCGAACGTGGTCACCGGTAAGTTTCCCCTTAATGAACATTTTGCTACTGTGCTTTTTGATACGGGTGCGGATAGGAGTTTTATATCTGAGTCTTTTAGGAAGAACCTAAATCTCACGCCTAAACCCTTAGAGACCCCTTATATCATAGAATTAGCCGATGGTAAATCTGTAGACGTGACCCATATAGTATCCGGCTGTCAACTCAAACTCGCGGGTCACACTTTTACCATTGATCTAATGACAACTACCCTGGGTAGTTTTGACGTGGTAGTCGGAATGGACTGGCTATCCGACGTCCGGGTTGAAGTCCTCTGCTTCGAAAAATCTATCCGTATTCCGCTCTCTAACGACGAAATCTTGACGGTGCAAGGCGAGAAGGCAAGCGCTGTCACCAACATCATCTCTTACATGCAAGCGCAGAAGTATCTTCGGAGAAAGAACTCCTTCGCTTTACTCGCACTGGTTACTGAACAGCCTAAGGACAAGAAACGTATAGAAGACATCCCTGTCGTCCGTGATTTTTCCGATGTATTCTCAGAGGAATTACCTGGTCTTCCACCCCTTCGACAATTGGAGTTTGAAATCGAATTGGCGAACCATGCAACTCCTATCGCCAAGGCTCCAAACCGCCTAGCTCCAGCCGAGCTGCAGGAGCTGTCTACCCAACTTCAGGAGCTGTTAGAAAAGGGATTTATCCGACCAAGCGCTTCGCCATGGGGAGCTCCAGTCCTGTTTGTCAAGAAGAAGGACGGGACCTTCCGCATGTGCATCGACTACAGGGAACTCAACAAGGTTACTGTCAAGAACCGATACCCGTTACCTCGCATCGACGATCTTTTCGACCAACTTCAAGGGTCAAGCTACTACTCCAAGATTGACCTTCGGTCCGGTTACCACCAGCTACGCGTCAGGGAGGAAGATATCGCTAAGACGGCATTTCGTACTAGGTATGGCCATTATGAGTTCTTGGTCATGCCCTTCGGTCTCACCAACGCACCTGCGGTGTTCATGGACCTCATGAACCGTGTGTGTAAACCATACCTCGACAAGTTTGTCATTGTGTTCACCGATAACATACTCATCTATTCCAAAAGTGAAGAAGAACATGCTGAACATCTACGATTACTGCTAGGATTACTTCAACAGGAGAAACTATATGCCAAGCTTTCAAAGTGTGACTTCTGGATTCGGGAAGTTCAATTTCTTGGGCATATCGTAAATGAAAAGGGTATCCACGTAGACCCTGCCAAGATTGAAGCCATCAAAAACTGGGAAGCACCCAGAACACCGACGGAGATCCGCCAATTTTTGGGTTTGGCTGGTTACTACAGACGTTTCATCGAGGGATTTTCAAAGATCGCACAACCGCTTACTACCCTCACCCAGAAAGGCATCAAGTATGCTTGGGGTGACAAGCAAGAAGCAGCATTTCAATTGCTGAAACAGAAACTTTGCAGTGCACCCATTCTGTCCTTGCCGGAAGGGACAGATGACTTTGTAGTATATTGTGATGCTTCCATTCAGGGGTTGGGATGCGTACTCATGCAACGCGATAAGGTCATCGCGTATGCGTCCCGCCAACTGAAGGTCCACGAGAAAAACTACACAACGCATGACCTGGAATTGGGAGCAGTAGTGTTTGCACTTAAGATTTGGAGACACTACCTTTATGGAACGAAGTGCACAATCTTTACAGACCACAAGAGCCTCCAACACATCTTTGATCAGAAGGAGTTGAACATGCGACAGCGTCGCTGGGTCAAACTCTTGAACGATTATGAGTGTGCCATTCGGTATCACCCGGGTAAAGCTAACGTGGTAGCTGATGCCCTCAGTAGGAAGGAACACTTGAAACCTCGCCGTGTACGAGCATTACAACTCACTATTCATTCGGGGCTACCCGAACAAATACGCGACGCCCAGTTAGAAGCAGTTAAGGAGGAAAACATCAAGGCCGAATCGGTGGGAAAAATGGAACGCGATTGGGAAGTAAAACCCAATGGAGCCCGGTATTTCATGAATCGCATATGGGTACCTATCTACGGAAACCTCAGAAAGCTAGTCATGGACGAAGCTCACAAATCCCGATACTCTGTCCATCCGGGTTCGGATAAGATGTATCAAGACCTTAAAGCTGCGTATTAGTGGCCCAACATGAAAGCCGATATAGCCACCTACGTGAGTAAATGTTTGACTTGTGCAAAAGTCAAGGTAGAGTATCAAAAGCCATCGGGGCTACTTCAACAACCTGAGATCCCAGTGTGGAAATGGGATCAGATCTCGATGGATTTCATCACTAAACTCCCACGAACTTTAGGTGGTTGCGATACCATCTGGGTGATTGTGGATCGTTTAACTAAGTCCGCACACTTCCTAGCTATTAAAGAAACAGATAAGATGGAGAAGTTGACTCGCATCTACATTAAGGAAGTAGTTTCTCGGCACGGAGTGCCAACATCCATCATCTCAGACAGAGATGCTCGCTTCACGTCCAACTTCTGGCAGTCACTCCAGAAAGCGTTGGGAACACGCTTAGATATGAGCACAGCCTATCACCCTCAGACTGACGGTCAAAGTGAAAGGACCATACAGACCTTGGAAGACATGCTTAGGGCATGCGTAGTAGACTTTGGAAATAGTTGGGAAATCCACCTGCCTTTAGTGGAATTCTCATATAACAACAGTTATCATACGAGTATTTCGGCAGCACCGTTTGAGGCACTATACGGTCGTAAATGTAGATCACCGGTCTGTTGGGCAGAAGTCGGTGACAGTCAACTCACAGGCCCTGAGTTAATACTTGAGGCTACTGAAAAGATTGTACAAATCAGAAACCGCATGGCGGCGGCACGGGATCGACAGAAAAGCTACGCTGATCAATGACGCAAACCGCTCGAATTTCAAGTAGGCGACCGCGTCCTACTAAAGGTGTCACCCTGGAAGGATGTAATCCGCTTTGGAAAACGGGGCAAACTAAACCCACGGTACGTAGGCCCGTTTGTAATCTTGAAACGTATCGGACCCGTAGCTTATCAATTAGACCTTCCTGCCGAACTCAGTGGAGTTCACAACGTTTTTCACGTGTCAAATCTGAAGAAGTGTCTATCAGATGAAACTCTAGTCATTCCATTGGATGAGATCCAAGTGGATGAACAACTACACTTTGTGGAATAGCCTATCGAGATCATGGATCGTGAGATCAAGACTCGAAGGCACAGCAAGATTCCAATCGTTAAGGTTCGTTGGGACTCTAAGCGTGGACCGGAGTTCACGTGGGAAAGAGAGGACCAAATGAAAAGCAAATACCCACACTTCTTCGCAACTGAGCAGCAAACTAACAATACCAACAACTAAATTTTCGGGACGAAAATTCTTTCAACATGGGGATGATGTGACAACCTGGAAATTTCTCATACTTTCGTGTACCATTGTTAACTAAATTCTTGTGCATGGCACTTGGAAATCTTTGTGCATGGCACTTGGGAACTTCTTGTAACTTCGCGTACCATCATTAACGAACTAACTCTTTGTGCGTGGCACTCTAAACATGTACGCTGCATGCTAAATCGCGTTTACTCAATTTTCGGGACGAAAATTCTTTCAACATGGGGATAATGTGACATCCCGGTTTTTCGGATAACTTAAACGCAATACTTGTCGAATAAATTGTATGCTACGTATTAAACGTGTACGAGTTAGTGAATACGTGATGTGCGATTATGTGATTGTTTTAGTTATAAAATAATTATGGTAAATATGTACAAGAACCGAACCGAACCGCGACACGAACCAACTTTGATTTCTTGTGAGTCTAGGAGTTAACCAAGATTTGGGGACCAAGTTTAGAACCCAAACCCATTGTGTGCAACCCAAACCGCAAACCCATTGCGTGCAACCCAAACTGAACCAACCCAAACCACTCTCGGCCACGAGATCAAACCCAAACCGTAACCCTTATCTCTTTGCGCTATATATACAAACCCACATGCATGCTCCTTAACACAAAAAGCCTAACAACCGAACGGCAGCTTCTTCCTTCATCATATTGATCGTGATCAGCCTTGTTACATTCCTTTCGGTCGCGAGATCAGCCCCTTCGTTCACTTCCTCGATCACAAACAGCCCACTCTTCTTCCCGGTCGCGAACAACACTTCCTTCTCGGTTACGGATCTTCTCGGTCGCAAGTATCTTTGATCATCGATTCCTCATCTCACTCACGGTTCGTTTACCTTATCATTAAAGATTAGAATTTATCATTTGTTACAAGATCGTATTCGGATATATGTGTTTGAATGAAGTGATTGTGTTGTTTTCGGATTGTTAATGCTAGATTGAAAGTTGGATGTTTGTTTGAAAATCTGAAATCATAGGCTGTATTTGTTTATAAAAACTAGAGATGTTGATTAGGGTTTGCATGGATATGTTATATGTATTGATCTATGATTAGAAAAATCAGTTCTTGATCGCTTAGGTTCATTATATTGACGGTTTATGCGAATTAGTGGTAACAAAATGCTGAAACAGGTTGCTGAGTAATAGTTACAGCCGACTTCATCTGGCTGTAACTCGGTCATTAGTTGTCGAAAAACGGATTTTCTGAAGTCTAAAACGTAGAGATTTGAATAACGAATCTAATGGCGCTGTATTCATATTTTTCTGAAGTCGTTTGATATTTTTAAGTGGCCAAATAAGTTCAGTAACTAAAGCTGTAAAAATCCTGAAATTTTGTTAGTTGTTTATCGAGTTGGATTTTATAATCAGTAGGGAGTCGAGTCATGAATTTTGTACAGCAACTAGGTATGGAAATTTCCGGGCAACTCCCACTGGGATTTTGTTAATTGGACGATCAGTGATTTTTAAATAAATTCTTCCGTGGACTGCAGTCAGAAAGCGACGAATCTGACTGCAGCTTAGTATATTAATATTTATGGTTAATTGGTAAAGAATTAGGACTTGAAATATTTATATAAATTTCTACAATATAGTTGTCACCTGCTGTAAAATAATTGGAATTTTTAGAACGTTGGAACTATTTTATAAAAATCCTAGAAAACAGCTGAATTATGAGTATGTAAGCTGAAATTTGATAACTTGTGATTGTGTGCACCAAATTGTTGCATGGATTGGATTATGTTCATGATAAGTTGTTTTGATTACTATGTTCACATGAGGATACTTGCATGCATGTTTGAGTGTTAGGTATTTTGTTGTGTGTATCACTTTGTGCGTAAATTACGTGTAGAATTTGTATTGGTGTGTTCACACACTGACTTGAAATCAATTGGTTTGTTAGGACGCAATTAGCGGTCCCATCCCTTCCAACTTCTTTGCTACACTAACCGAGCAACTAAAGGTGAGTTCACGGCCCCTAATTTTATCCGGTTTTAAACAATAGGGGGAGAAACATGTATACACTCTTCAACTCAATCTCTTTACGTTATATGAAATTAATGTCACATAACTATTCAGTAACTAAGTTAATGTTAATGTAATGTTATGGTCACTAAGCAGCTATATCACTTAAGTCCTCGTCAATCTCTCGGATCGTTAGTATTGGGTTTTAATAGCGGGGGAATTATAAGTAGTACTACTGGGCCCGACAAGCCCCATCCGAGCTAGTCGCGCTAGCCGACCGGGTATGGTCAACGGGTGAATAATTTGGCCTAACTTCGCCATGGTCAGTGATAGGCCTGGCAACACGGAGGCACAACAGTCAGCTTCGATCGCGAACACTTACGTGACATAACTTTAGGCTAGCTACCTATATATGTTAACATTGAACTTAATTACGAAACAACTATATTATCCCGGGTTAGGGATAATGGAAACAACATCATTGTTATTCCGGGTTTGGAATACTGGAAACAACAACTTTATTATTCCGGGTTTGGAATAATGGAACCAACATCATTGTTATTCCGGGTTGGGAATAATGGAACTAAATCGTTATCCCGGGTTAGGGATAACGGGGGAATCAAACTCATAACCAAACAAACGAATTTATGAAAACCTGTGAACTCACTCATCTTTAATGTTGACACTTGTTTCTTTACATGTTTCTCAGGACGCTAGGAGCTCTAGGTGCACTCACATGCATTGAACAAGACATCTTTTATAAAGTCTCATTTACAAACGTTGTTTTGGGTTTTTCATTTGTTTTGGCGTTTGTGTTGGCGCCCGTTTCTCTACTTATTTTATGCTTCCGCTCAACCACTTAAACTAATGCTTCCGCTAAACTTTGGTAACTAACGAAGACAATCTAAAATCTACGATGATTGGTTAATCAAATGATTTTGGAAAATGTATTATCAAATCATATAGAGTCGTTCGACGTACTAGTGTTTCAGATTCTGGTTTGTTCACACGCCTCGCGGTAAAACTCCGCAAGTGGAAATTGAGGGTGTGACAGAAGAGCTTGTATAGACAAAGAGTATTAACTTCCAAATGAAGTTTCATGATCAAAGATTATGGAAGTTAATCAAAGACGAAGTAGCTCATGGTTTTAACAAGTGGAAACCGTTAATTCCAAAGAAAAAGATAAAGATTGACAAAGTTACTAAAGAGAAAGAGGTTATACTTGTGATGAAACAGCCACAAGTGATGAAAAACATGCCGTTGATGAAGATCGAATAGGATTTCCATGAATACTTTTAGTGGTGGCAAGTGAATTCTTAAACAAGTGAAGCTGTTATTATTTTGAAAGTTGATGACACTTGGGATATTACTAAAGATTTGAATCCAGAGATGATCGAACTAAAGAGTGTATGGGGATTGTGGAGAACTATTCGTATACTAGACCCGATGTGGCTAGGTAATTATTCAAAAGATGATATCAAATGCTTGTTCTTGAACAAGATCTGTTACGATGTGAAGGAGAAAACACAAGTGATGCAATACTAAGGTGTGATTAATGTTTGCTATGTGCACGATATTAATTCAGGAAGAATGTGGGAATCAACATGGAGAGAGTTAGAGAAAGAAGAGTTTGTGAAAGAGGAGCGAAGATTGGAAAAGATCGAAGAAAAGTCTAAAGAAGCTAGAATACGAAGATTTCAGTTCATGAAGTGGGCTCCTACGACTGATCAAACGTCAATACCGTTTGAAGAGCGTAGGAAGCCGCACAAGAATTTCTTTGGGCATTAAAGTCAAATATTTGAATATTTTGAAGATAGACCAAGACTATGACAACATTCATGGGGGAGTTTGTTAGTGCATAATGTCTATTGCCTACGTCTTAGGGATGTATCTGTGTTTGTAATAGGACGAAAATGTTAAATTTTACGTTGTATGTATTTAACTTCGCACGAAGGAGAGGCTACCTTCGCACGAAGGTAAATTACCTTCGTGCAAAGATAAACTACTCTCGCACGAAGGTAACATGTCTATATATAGCTAGTGTGAGGTGTTTTCAGAACTTTTACGACTGAGACGGCGAAGCTCTGTCGAAATTCCTGGTTATTTGTAACTGTTAAACATTGAATGAAATCAGTTAATTAATGAAATAATCTTGTTAATTGTCACTAATTCATATGAATTTCGCTCGTATGGACTAGATACTCAAGTTAGGACCTTTGCTATTGGACAAAACGATCCTACATTTTGAAGTGTATTGAAGGCTTGGAGCATAATTTTGAAGCTATACCTCAAAACACAAGTTAAACCCTATCATTATTCTTGTGGAAATATCCCTAGCTAGACTAGTGGTAAGTTTGAGTCTCTTGTTATTTATCTTATTAAATTGTATATATTATGCAATACATGTTCACATAATAAGATGTTACTGTGTTTTTTTCAAAAATAAACTAACCTAGTGTTAAAATGGAACTTTTTGGAATGTGAAAATGATGGAGTTTGGGTCGTGGGTATACATGTGTGTTAAAAGTATGTTTTAAGTGCTTAATGGGTGATTTTGTGGATGATGATTCTTATATGTGGATGGTTTGTTCATGAGGTGTGTTACACTAAAATGGGAGCTATACACACAAAAGTATGTTTGGTCATGGACGTGGTGATGTTGTAAACTTAATTAGGGTGTTAAAACATAAGGATGAGTATGTTTTATGGTAAATCTTGCATGTTCAGTTTGGAATATGTCATGTGTATGTTTATCATGATTTAGCATGTTAAGTATATAGTGCTGTTATATAGCTTAACATGTGCTATATGGTTATCTCTTAGTGGATTAAAGAGTATTTTTGGACATATGAATCACAAAGTATGGTGATTATATGTTAAGATAATCATTGGATTATCATCAAGGGTTTATGGTCATTCTTTGTGTTAAAACAAACTTGGTGAAATTTTGATGAAAAAACGATGCTATATCTAACTTATGGTTTTCTAAACATATATGTATGTTGTGTATAAAAAGCATTATTGGAAGGATCATAAGAAAAATCATTTAAATAAGAAACTAAAAAACAACCAAAAAAAACTTAAAAACACACCAATTTCTCTTGACAATTAGATTTAAATAAACTGAAGTGAATGTTTTTGGCCAATAATAATCCAAACTGAGTTTATTCCCAACATCGGTCTCAACTTTTTTATTTTGTTTGTATAATGGTCTGTCGTTATAAAACATAACGAGTTAAGTTTTTTCCCAAATTACAAACCGATGTTTTCGGGCTTTTGATCAGAACAAGAATATGAGTCGATTGATGTAAAACTTTCCTCGAAACAATGCTTCAAACAACAAAATCAAGCCGTTTAGGGCACCTTTCGAGGTAAATTTTACATCAATTGACTACTATCCTCGTTTTGATCAAAGCCCTCAACATTGGTTTATAATTCAGAAAAAAAAAACTTGACTCCGGTAAGTTATTTTTAAAGGCGGATCAATATCAAAAAAAGGAAAAAGTTGGGACTACTTTCGGGAATAAACTCTGTCGGAATTATTATTGGCCAAAAATAGCTAGTTCGGATTATTTAAATCCAATTTGTATTTTTTGTTGTAAATCTACATTTTTAAAGTCCGAAAAAAATTGAATAAAAAAATATACTAGTATTACACATGTGTAACACTACGAAATAAAAAACCTAAACCCCTTAGCCCCCCCCCCCCCTCCAAAAAAAAACCTAAACCCCCTACCCCTCCTCTTCTCAAAACCAAAAAACTTAACCCCCCCCCCCCCCACCCAAATATTAAAACCCCACCCCTTACCTAAAAACTAAACCCTAAACCCGTCAAAAACCTAAACTAAACCAAACACCTAAACACTAAGGTTAAATATCTTGTGTACCATAACATATGTTGCACATGTGTAATACTAACTTTTCATTATTACTTTTAAATCTTAAAAATGCTAGATTTACATCTAAAAAAAATGTTTAAAAAATAGGTTTGTTTTTAAGCAAATTTTTATAGTTTTTTAGTTTTCTCACATTTAAGTAGTTTTCTTATAATCCCTACCTATATATATGTATAAGGTAGGGTTCCCTTACAAAGGGTGTTTTTTATACAAAGTGTAGGAAGTTTTTTGCCCATTGGATGTGTTTGATTAAGGGTTGAGATTAGATCGGTGCAATTTTGTAATATTTATGTCTTAGTTATTGATCATTTAATGGGTGAAGGGCATTTTGATCATTAACCGTGTTTTAAATAAAGAAAACAATCGTCAATTCCTTTAGTCTCGCCATTTTCTTCAATAACATACCAATTCCTAAAACCATGGATCTGGATATATAAAACAGAAACTGACATACGATATACTTAGAAAACACATTGTGAAGAAAAATTTAATAAAACCATAACTAATTAAATACAAATGTACTATGCAAAATATATATATATATATATATATATATATATATATATCAATGAGATAAAAGAGGAGATGAATGATGCATGGAGTGAGGTCTACGTAATTGAAATAGTAGTGGGTTTAAGAATTAGGGTTTCTATAAAAATCTCAATTCGTTGTTTAGAATTATCTCTTTCTTAAATAACTTATTTAGTCAATTACAATTGTGCCTTTTTATTAAAATACTATAGATGAGACATCATCACCATAGCACTTCCTACATGTTGTAGGAAAACTCCACTTTCTATCCAACTCCTTTGATATATATATATATAGGGTATGGTTAATGCGAGAACCACCTTTATTGCAAGAACCATGAGAACCAACGTGAACAGGGGATCATTGTAAATACATAACAAAACTAAAATTAAGCGCCTCATCATCCTCCTGTACTTCAAAATTCACGTCTGACACTCTTGGACTTCAAAATTCGTCATCTCAAACTTCAAAATACGTCATCTCACTTCACATCCGTCACTCCAGATTCTCCATTTGTCATCTCTATCTTACCATTCATCATGTATTCATAGTATATTCGAAATTAGGGCAAAAAGAAAAGAATCATCGATCATATATTCGTTATATATGCGAAATTAGGGCAATAAGAACAAAATCATTGAAGATTGTGACACAATTAGGGAGAATTCAAAGAATAAACGTCCAACGAACTCGCCGTAACCTAGTTATTGTTGGAATATCCAGCGTCGCTACACCGTTCCATGAATTTTAAGTTTATACACTTTATTTTGCATGTTTATATGATAACATGACGCTTAATCATCGATTCGGATCTTTTATATGTGAATATGAGTCTTAAATCGTCGTTCCATATCTGCATTAGTGAAAATGTTGTGATGTATATGATTTTTGAGGGATTAGGGGCGACTGTTGTGATACACGATCTGTAATGTGGTATTTATGTGTTTTTTTATGTAGTTATGTTATTGATTAATGTTAAATATGATTGCTGGTAATACAAAATTTGATTTGTTAAGGGTTAGGGTTTTTTATTGAAGCAAACTTGTTGATAAGGTTAGTCATATTAATGCACATGTTCATAGTTATGCACATATGCATATTTTGCAAGATTAGTATAATAAGGTAAGTCATATTGATGCAAATGTATAATTATGCACATGTGCATAATTTGCTAGAATAGGTTAAGAAGGTTGGTAGGATCTGAGTTTTATATTGTTGTGAATGTTTAAAATGAAATCAATGGAAGTGGATCAACATGTATGAATAGTGCAGCGAAAAAAGTAAACTTTGTATTCACAACAATAGGAAGATTGCTTTCTCTGACATGCTTTTATAAATAAATTGTTTACGTGCATGAAAGATTACAAACTCCCCCTCAGCCTAAGATCACTATGATTTGCTCATACACAAAATGTCAAGATTAAGTGATAGTGATAAATAGAACAGTACACGCACTTTTCTATTTATAGTACAAAGCAAACGATTGAGCATCTTATGCTGGTGTCATATTGAAAGTGACATGTAACAAACTAAAACAAACTACAACATTTGCTAAGCTAAACTATAAACTATACAATACAAATTCTGATAGATAACACTGATGAGACATCCTCTATTGGGCTTCAGCGAGCTTGCCTTGGCAGACCTTTGAGTCTTCAACAGAGCTTTTCCTTGGCAGACCTTAGCTTTAGTCTTCGGCAGAGCTTTGCCTTGGCAGACCTTTGAGTCTTCATTAGAGCTTTGCCTTAGCAAACCTTAGCTTTAGTCTTCAGCAGAGCTTTGCCTTGGTAGATCTTTGAGTCTTCATCAGAGCTTTGCTAGGGCAGACGTTTGACCTTTGTCTTCAATAGAGCTTAGCTTCAGCAGATGTTCTATTATTATAAGGATCAAAGGTTGTAGAATATTTTGGCTTTCTATCACCTGTACTTTTGTATGGTTCAAATTCCAACAATCTCCCCCTAGAACAGATGATGTCAACCTTGTCCTTATTCTTGATCTTTATTCCTCATCGATGATTCCCTTATTTGTCCTTTGAATTGAAGTTCAAAGTCAGGGAGATCATGTCTTCAGTATCCCTTTCAAGCTCAAGATTCATTAGATCTTGGAGGTCAGCTGCATCCATATCATATGCATCCTCCATTCTTATCTTTTGAGCTCTACCATCTGACCTGAGCAAAGTTAATTCATGGGTGTCTGTGGATAACTTCCATTTTAGAATTTTTGAGTCAGATGGTTTTCCTTGGGTGAAGAGTTATTTGTGATGAGTTTGGTGAAGAGGGTCTACTAACAAGTCTTGATATAGATTCTCTGAGTTTATCACTTGCAGCATCAGTATGATAAAGAAGTTGACATTTAATTCCCTCTTTTCTTTTTTCTTCAAACCTCTATTGATCTCTTCTTCCAGCTGCTTTTGCATTTTTTTTCTTGATTCAAGGTAGTTATGGGTAAGACAGAGGTTGAAGATGGTCTTTTAGAGGCACGGGTATGTTGAGGGGCAGTGATAGTTAGTGAGTAGACTAGCATTCTTGGGAGAGAAGATCTTTCTTACTTCATTCTTTTAAGCTTTAAAGTCTGGTTTTGATCAATATTTTTGTACCTTTTCAATCAAGAGGAGTAGGCTTTAATGAAGAATCTTTGGCCATAACTGTAATTCTATCAATTTTCTCCTTAAGCTCATTTGCTGACCAATCCTTGAACGGTGCTCTAGTTGCTTTATAAGGTTTGTGCTTCATGATGTGATCAAGATAGTCTTGCTTTAATTCAGGATCATCAGTGGTTGGCTTTTCTGACATTGACTTACTCAAATCCTTAGCAAAATCTTTAATGTTTCTCACTTTGCTCAATTGAAATTGCATGGATCTTTGTAGAGCCCTGTCATCCTTACCCTTTGATAGCTCCTGTGCAATAGTTTTTGATGGTCTAGCCTTTGGTTTTAGATACTCATCAAGGTTTCTAGGCTTTCTATACACAAGAAGAGATGGAAAGTTTCTTTGTTTAGGATCCTCTATCTTATAGAAAGACTCTATCTCCCTCTTACTGCATACAGTTCAAGGGGGTATAGAGCACCCACTCGAAGGAATGATGATGACAATTGCATGGGTGGAAATGAAGTGTCTGTATGTGGAGATGATGAGGGTGGAGTGGAAGTAGATTGCGATGACAAAGAGATTGGTGATGGAATCTCTTCATCACCTTCATCAACAACAAAAGTTTTTCTTTTGTATTGGAATTTGGTCTTTGGTGATGGTGGATGTGCAGGAATTCTTGGTGGAGCGGTTAATGGTTGGGTTAAAGTGGGAAATGTGATAGGAGTAGTGGTTTGGGGAACATTTGTTGTTCCAGCATCTGTTGTCACAACATCTGCCCTACATCTATTGGGTTGTTTTGTTGTGTTTGGACACAGGATACAATAAGATTTGCCACGACATAGTTTTAGAATGGTAACAATTGGTTGTCTAACTTTTCTTGTAGACTTTGTTTTTCTTGAAGTACCAACATCTTCTTTTTCCATTTGTTTGGCTTTTTCTTCTTCAATCAACATTAAGGCTTTAGCTTCCATTGTATCTTGTCTTTTCTGCTTATCGTCAGCAATCTTTTCAGCTTCTTTGTTTAGGGTCTCATCAATCCATTTTTCCAAAGTTGCATCGAATGATGTAGTAGTTGGTTTCTGGCTATTGTTGCACCTTTGGTTTAGCACTTGAATCAGGCTGCAAGTTTCTCAGTGAATCTTTCTCCCCCTTTTAGCATCATCTCTTTTTCTTCAACAAGAATTGTAGTCGGAGTAGAGCCAGTTATTTTCTAGTAAATGGTCTTTGATGGCTTTAATGTCAACTTGAGTGTCTTTGTATCTAGCCTCAACCATGAACATGATTAGCTTCATATGTGTTTCATGTTGAATGTCTACCAATTGTCTCTGAGCTAAGATAATTGGTTGTACAACTTTCCATAGCTCTTCAGCATTTTGAGTTGGTGATGGTTCACTTTGGGACTTTTGTAGGACTTGCTACATCATGGTTTTGATGTCATCAATTGATGATTGCATTGAAGACATCCTCTCTATCAATTCTTGGTATTTTAATTTATCACCTAAGTTAATAGGATCACCTAAATTCCTACTAGAGGTAGTTTTATTTGGATCGTCAACATGAGGAACCTCAATGTTTTCATAACCAAATGCCCCTTTGTCATGGTACTTGGGACTTCCAACTAGGACAAAGGTTACTGTTGTAGCCTCAGCAATTGTTGCCTTCAAGGAAGTGTTACTATTGTAACAACTGTCCAACTGAAACATTGTTGTGTCATCAGTTGTAGTGGTTGCTTCACCTGAAATACCACCAAGAGTTACTTGTAACTCAAGGGGTGTAGCCTCCTCAATTGCTTGTAGGCTAGCAGATAGAGTATTCTCAGACTCCATCAAATGTAGAAGTTTACTCTCTTTAATGGGTGAGTGAGAGGGACTGATGTCTGTCTGAGTTTTCTCTAATGCATTAAGCAAAGGTAGAAATGTGGGTGGTATTGGAGAAGTGGGAGTGGGTTGTGGTGTAGAAAGAGACATTGCCTTGGGAGAGAGGCTATGGAAGATTGATTCATGTGAATCAAGAGCTTCATAATGTGGTGTCCCTATGATACAACTTGTTCCTTTTGTGAGGAATCAAGAGGAGTTTGACTAGGTGGAGATCTTTGTTCCAACTACTGTGAGGAAGTAGCTGCAATGTTTTCAAGTGACATTTGTGTGTCAAAGTATATTCTATAGGATCTCATCTTCTAGAGTTACCTTTTTTTGTTTTCTTTTTGGAGGACTTCTTGGATTTGGAAGATTTTCTTTTGGTAGATTCTGGTGGGGGTTGCACAACAGTGGTTATAGCGCCATTGTCACCAGGAGCAGTGGGCTCAGCAACAGAGGTTTGAGCAGTGGATGTGTTAGCATCTAAAATTGGCTCATTCCCCTTTGCTTGTGTTTTCAGAACCTTTGGCTTTTGATTTGAGAGTCTTGTGAAAGTTTCATGTTTAAGGCTGCCAATTTCACAAATGGCACCTTGTTGAAAATCAGTATCAAAAACTTGTTTTTGAAGATAATAACTCAACAGTCTAGGGTATATAAGAAAACCTTTATTTTTAGAAATGTTATTATAGTTTGCAACCAATTCAAAAAACACTACCTGGGAAAAGTTAAATTTTGATTTTGTTAAAATAGCATAACCCAATACTAAATGTTTAAAGGTATTTCATTAAAAGCAGTTGTTTGGCTGACAAACATAACAATAAAGTATGGAAAAAAAATTCATGTCAACAGGAAATTCAGGTTTATAGATGGTAATGCCTGTCAATGAATTCATCGTGTAGGGTCATTTAGGTCATGTAGACCAAATGTGGTGGAAATGGTGGATGGAGAAATTTGGACAAGAGACTGCCCAATCTTTGATGTGATAGCAAATGGCTTTTTGTTTTGAATTTCAACTTTAGCATTTGCCCAAAATTGTCGAAGTGTGTCCACATAGATTGGAGCCTTTGCTAGTAGAATATTGTTGGATGATAATGTTTGTAGAACATCGATCATTGCACGATAAGCAGCATTATTATCAGTTTTCTCGAGGATAGGAAGGTAGTTGTGGGGATTTTTGATGTTTAGAGTCATGATTGAAGAGTGAATGAGGGTTTATGAAGAGGATAACCGCTTTAGAGAATTTTTTTTAATTTAATACGGCAGTAAAAACTATGTTTGGATGGACTAGGGTTTATAAAGGAAAAAGTGAATGATGACGTGGCAGCGGTTTTCAAAAGAACTTGGCTAACATCTGTCCATGTGTAAACTCTGTTGGATAATGGAAGACAGTTGTTTGGAAACCTCTGCTGGATACCAGCATGGTTCTGAATAGTGTGATTTTACACTATCAAGGATAGATTATCAGTGGATTAGGAAAACAATGGTTTCACCAATAGTGGATGTAGAACAGAGGATACACTTTTAGCAACTGGTAGATTTTCAAGCCAAGCAGAGGTTTTGAGAACAGTGGTTCTCAGACTTTAGAGATTTATTGAAAATTTTCAATTTTAGCTATTTTTAAGGATGGATTTTTTATTTTCTAAAAACATTTTGATGCTATTTTCACATGGAAAACAAAATTTTGTCTTTATTCCATATTAAACATATCAATCCTAGAGATCAGACTGTCAAAGTTAGATGTATCTAATGCTTTTGTTAGAACATTTACCAGTTGATCCTTAGTTGGAACATGATGCAGAGAAATCAAATATTTTTCATAGCAATCCCTCACAAAGTGATGTCTGATGTCAATGTGTTTTGTGGTAGAATGAGAGACTAGATTTTTTATGATGTTTTCAGCTGCTTGACTATCCAACATGAGAGGAGTCTTTAGAGTAGTTACACCAAAATCCACAATTGATTCTGAAGCCATAGGAGTTCCTTGCAGCTAGTAATATACTCAGCCTCTACTGTGGATGTTGACACTGCAACTTGCTTTTTTCTTTGCCAAGCACTAAGCAATTGCCTAGGAATTGGCAGCCTCCTGATGTTGACTTCCTTGTCATGTGGCATCCAGCAAAATCACTGTCTGAATAACCTGAAAGCTCAATATTTCCATTAGTTGGATACCAGATACCAAGTATGGGAGTAGCTTTTATGTATCTAAATATCATTTTTACAGCAATGACATTGGACTTCCTAGGTCTGCTGGCATCTAGCACAACCACATGTTGCAAACATGATGTTTTGCCTTGATGCAGTTAGGTACAATAAAGAACCTATCATGCTTCTATAAAGAGTTTAATCAACCAGGTCATCTTTGTGATCAATAGTGACAAGCTTTATGGTAGCCATGGGTGTCCTACATGGTTTACAACCATTCATATCAAATTTTGTAAGTAGTTCTTTGACATACTTACTTTGGTGAATGAAAGTACCATTTGCAATTGCTTTACTTGAAGACCAAGAAAGCATTGGAGCTCACCCATAGCACTCATTTCAAACTCTGTTGCCGTGAGTTGTCTGAACTCTTCACACATGGCAGTGCATGTGGATCCAAAAATGATGTCATCCACATAAATTTGGACAAGCATCAAATCCTTTCCTCTCCATTTCAAAAGTAAATTTTGTCAATTTTACCCCTTGTAAAACCAATGGATAAGAGAAAAGTGGAAAGAGTTTCATATCAGGCTCTTGGTGCTTGTTTCAAGCCATACAAAGCTTTATTAGCTTGTAGACATGATCAGGATAAAATGCATCTTCAAAACCAGGAGGTTGAGAAACATATAACTCTTCTTTGATCTTACCATACAAGAAGCACTTTTGATATCCATTTGAAACACCTTGATGTTGTGGTTGGCAGCAAAGGCTAAGAACAGCCTGATGGCTTCTAATCTTGCTACAAGAGCAAATGTTTCATCGTAGTCAATGCCTTCTTCCTGTCTGTAACCTTGAACCACAAGCCTAGCTTTATTTTTGACGACAATACCCCTTTCATCAATTTTGTTTTTAAAGACCCATTTTGTGCCAATTGGACTTACATCCTTTGGCAATGGTACAAGTTCTCAAACTTGTTGTCTTTTAAACTGAAGGAGCTCTTCTTACTTGGCTTCTACCCAACTATTGTCTTTAGTGTCTCTTGGTACTTGACAGGTTGTGTGAGAGATAGGAAACCAGCAAAAAGACAAATGTTTTGGGATTGATTTCTAGTGAGCACCCCTTCATTGAAGTTTCCAATGATTTGATCAGATGGATGACTTTTAAGGTAGATCAGATCTCCTGATATGGAATAATGGCATTTTGAGGTGAAGGCTGCAGATGTAATCATCTAGCTAACATCTGTTAGCAATTTGAAAGCTAACATCTGTTTGGAATGGAGGTAGAGGTATAGGTGGGAGATATGTGAAAACATGTTGACTTTTATCTATAGTGGTTGGACTTTTATCAACAGAGGTTGTATTTGATGAGTTGGCAGAGGATTCAGGATCACTAGTGGTTGATCCAGCAGTGGCAGAGTTTTCACAGTTGTTAGTAACCATTTGTTCCTCTGATTGTGGAAGTGACTTTATATTGTGGAATCACAATGTCATATCCATAGTCTTATGGTGAAGATTGTGGTGTACCTACAAGGTTAGTCTTGACAGAACATCATCAAATGTAAATTTATCTAGATCAAACAATTCTGCAGGGTTTGCTGGGATTTTTATTGAAGAAAGTTCATTGAACTTTACATTCAAGGTCTCTTCCACACACCTACTCCTTGAATTAAAGACTCTATAGGCTTTAGCAGTGGTTGAGTATCCCAAAATATAACCACAATCTACTTTGGCTGCAAATTTTGAAATTGAATCTTTTAAGTTCAAAATAAAACAGGGGCAGCCAAAGATTTTGAAGTATGAGATCAGTGGTTTGATCTTCTATAGAATTTCATAAGCAGTTATTTGATGTCTTGGGTTTATCAAGATTTTGTTCTGCAACATAGCAAACAGTGTTTACAGCCTCTGCCTAAAAGGTTAAGGGTAAACCTGAGTCTGCAAGCATTGTTCTTGCAACTTCAATCAAAGTTCTGCTTTTCCTTTCAACCACCGCATTTTGTTCTAGTGTTCTTGGAATGTTGTACTGCCTTACAATTCCTTCTGACACAGAAAACTCATCCAACTCCTTATTTTTAAACTTCGTGCCATTGTCACTCCTGAAGACTTTTATAGCAGGTCAAATTGCTTTTCAACTTGTTTCACAAATCTCTGCAAGATAACTGTAGTCTCATCCTTGGAGTGCAAAAAGTAAGTCCAAGTAAACCTTGAAAAATCATCATCAATAACAAGGCAATACCTTTTTTGTTTAAGGCTCATGATTTTTACAGGGCCAAACAAGTCCATATGCAACATTGTAAGCATTGACTTGTTTTGGACTCACCAATGGGCTTGTATCAACTTTTATGTTGTTTTCCTTTTAAACAGGAAACACAATGTTCATCTCTTGTGAAACGTTTTAGTGGTAGACCTCTTACAAGGCCTTGTTTAGAGAGTGTGGTTGATAGTTGTCAGATTTGTGTGCCCAAGTCTTTTGTGCCATAATTCTATCTCTTTGTTAAAGGCAGCTGAAAATAGACAGGCATCAGTCATTAGGTTATCTTTCAACGTATCAACCACATACACGTTGCCACTCCTATGAGCAACAAGTTGTGCTTTGCTTTCAGCTATAATTTGATTAATCTTTTTAAACCACTTCTGGCCCAACAATCTGACAAGTTTTCTTAGTGAAGAATGACCCATAGCCCTTGTCACTCATTTGGGAAACACTAAGAATATTAAATTTCAGATTGTCAATAAGATTGACATTTTCAAATTTGAGTTTCCCAGCCTAAACAGTTCCTGACCCAAGCACCTTCCCTTTTGAATTATTACCAAAGGATATATCACCCCCTCCATGAGCCATGAAGTCTTTGAGAAGGGTTCTACATCCTGTCATGTGCCTGAAGTCTTCCACTATCTACATACCATAAACTATCAAGGCAAGTAGAAGCTCCCTGCACAGTAGTAATAAATTAGTTTAGGTGGGTTTCCAAAGCCAAAATGGCTTTGGAAGGGGTCACAGACATGTTAGTCTCTAATTCAGAAGAATGACAGTGGTTTGAATAGATCTTTGTAACATTTGTTGAGACACATCTCCTATCATATGATAGTAACCATGAGCATGCCTATTTACTCTTGGTTTGAGAGCCTTTTGTAACCCTCATAACTAAGATGTACCTTTTGGTAAATTGGTTGGCCAAATCCTCTTGGGTACTGGTTGGCAGGCACAAAGATTTGATTAGACTTTTTGGGAGTAGACATTTTGTGTTGTGATTTGGTAACAGATGTTTGAACAGGCACAAAGATTTGTTTAGACTTTCCTTTTGAAGTACTAGTCTTTGAACTCTCCAATTTTTTGGATTTAAACTCATTCTTTTTCACATCAATGTTTCTGAGATAAACACACTCTTGAGTTTTATGATTTGTTTTATCACAAATTGTGAAGTTTTGAGAATCAATGATCACACTTGTTTTGTTAATGTCATAAGCTTTTAGAAAAAACATGTTTTGGTAACATGGTTCTTCTTTTCATAGAAATCACAAAACAGGTTTTTGATCTTTTCTTTCTTTTTCCCTTTTTCATATTTTTTTGTCAGCAGATGTTATAACATCTTCTGGTAAATCTGTTATAGGAATGATTCTTGCTATTGGTGCTTTGACACCTTCAATGGTTGAAAAATCCATTGGTTTGAAATTTTCAAGGATGTCATATTCATCAAACCATGTGGGTTTAAATTGACATTTCTCAATTTCCTCAAAAGTTGAGGATCCCTCATGTCTTTCTAAAATAAATTTGTTTCCATTTTTATCAGTGACCTTGATTTCTTGACCAGACAAATTTGTTGGAAACAATTCAACCATACCAGAATCATTTCAAGTAACATTTTCATAAACATGGTCATTTTTCTTGAATCCTATACCAAATTTTGTTACTTTTGACCTGGTTTTTCTAGCAAAATCTCATAACCTTTACAGGATTCCACACATTTTTCACAAGTGACTTGGGTGGATTTCAACTCCTTTTTGCAAACCTGATATTTTACTATCATAGTTTGGTGTTGGTCCGTGGTTATGCTGGCCTCATGTTTTAAGCTGTTGATTTTAGATATTTTTTTCAATCAGTTTAGTTTTTAGCTCTTTGAAAGATTTTCAAACGGCAATTCATCATCCAAAATCTTATTCCTAAGGTTTTCATTCACCTCTTTTATGTTAGCAAAAGCTATGATGCATTTATCCGAACATAGATCTTTTAAGACCTGAGGAGATACCTTAGTAGCAGCCATCATGGCACAATCACATTCACCTTCCCAAACACTGGCATCCCATGGGTCAGACAGAGATTTCAGTTCTTCATCAACATTTTCTTTTGTAACAATTGTTTCATCATGAACATCAGACACACCAGATTTAGACTCCACTTCCTCAAATTAAACACCCTCAACTATAGACTCTAGTGTCATAAAGCAAAAATCATTTTGTTTCTTTTCAGTGTCAGCAACTAGAGCAAAGTTTTCATCACTCAGATCCTCAGGTAAGCAACTCCAATCAACAAAACCCTGAGTAAAGAAGCTCTGTTAATTAACCTCTGCCTGAGCAGTGGTTTGAGTAACTTGTTGTGCAGGTTGCATTTGAACCTGAGGAGCTGGTGCTTGAACATATTGAATTTGAGGAACAGTTGTTTGAACATATTGCATAGGAACAACGGTAGCAGGGTGTGCAAAATAAGTAGTGTGTTGCATATGAGGAGTAGGGGTATATTGGGAATAATGGACAGTGTTTTGAGTGTTTTGAGGTCTAGGGCTAGGATGTGAGATAATTGGTCCAGATGTTTGAGACCTACATTCTCTTGCAAAGTTGCCTAGCCTATTACACTTATAACATTTAATCTTTAACTTATCCAGCCCAATTTTTAACCCCCCATACAACCCTGGAAACTTTCTAGCAGTTCTCTTGTAATACTTGCTAGCCCTAACCATCAACAAAGCAAGTTGATGCAAGATATCCATCTCTTCCAAATCTGTAGGGTCAAAATGTTTAAGGTCATTCAAATCAAAGGACAGGTTATCGGAAGTTTGGCTTTTCCCATTAGCAGTATAAACATAATTGGGTGTGTAAGAATCAGAGATGAAACTACCACCAAGGTTATGTTAATGAAATTATCATAACTCTGATCCTTACAGCTGCCAGAGGCTTCTTCTTGGCCAAAAAGTTTTGTACTATCGAATGCATAGTCATCAGCCACTTTGCCAGACTCTTGTAGCTTCTTTTTCTGGTTCAGCTTTCTCTCATAAGTGAGGAGCCTACCATGAAGCTGAGTTAGACTCATCTCTTTGAACCCAACCGAATGTCTAGTTACAAAAGCTATATCCCACTTTTCTGGTAATGATCTAAGAAAACGATTATTTAAAGTCGAATTTGCAAACTCAACATTAACCAGTTTAAGCTCACTAATGAGACAGCTAAATCTTTCCAACTGTTGGGTTAATGACTCTTCTTTCACATGACAAAACGTTTCATATTGTTGATTCAAAACCTCTCTGTTGTTTTCAGTTACTTCTTCAGTCCCACCGAATTGCTTTTTCAAAGCATCCCATAACTCCTTTGCACTGTTGCAATGCAACAGGCCAGCATAGATATCGTTTAGCAATGCAGTGATTTTTCCGTGTTTCAGAATCGGTTCCAGGATGCTGAATGCCTTTTCATTTAGCTCAATATTTTGGAAATCTTGCTTAGAGTAATTTTCAGGATTCTTTGGTACTTGGGCTTTAGGGTCCTTAGTACTCGGTATCATTGGAACATGAGGTTCAAAGATGACCGACTTCCAGGATCCGATGTTTTGCTGAGAAAGAACATGACTCATCCGTCTCTGCCATATATTATACTCTGATCTGACAAGAATCGGTGGTTTAAACATGTTACCGGTGTTGTGAGAGTCTTGTGATATTTGTTACATTTTCGATTGTTTGTAAAACAGGTTTTTGTTTAAACTACTTTGAATGTAAATAAACTTTTACTCAGTTTTCAATCCAACGAGCAAACGAATTAGCAATGAGAGCTGATCTGTTCAAATCAAATTGATTGTTAAATGAAATTCGATGGACCAAGCTCTAATACCAATTGTTAGGATCTGAGTTTGATATTGTTGTGAATGTTTAAAATAAAATCAATGGAAGTGGATAAACATGTATGAATAGTGCAGCGGAAATAGTAAAATTTGCATTCACAACAATAGGAAGATTTCTTTCACTAACATGCTTCTATAAATCAGTTGTTTACGTGCAAGAAAGATTACAAACTCCCCCTTAGCCTAAGATCACTCTGATTTGCTCGTACACAAAATGTCAAGATTAAGTGATAGTGATTAATAGAACAGTACACGCACTGTTCTATTTATATAATAGAGCAAACCACTGAGCATATTATGCTGACGTCACATTGATAGTGACATGTAACAAACTAAAACATAGTACATCAACTGCTAAACTAAACACTGCTATAAACTATATTATACAAAGTCTGATAGAAAACACTGATGAAACATCCTCTGTTGGGCTTCAGCAGAGCTTTGCCTATGCAACCTTTAAGTCTTCAATAGAGCTTTGCCTTGGCAGACCTTTGAGTCTTCATCAGAGCTTTGCCTTGGAAAACCTTAGCTTTAGTCTTTAGTAGAGCTTTGCCTTGGTAGATCTTAGAGTCTTCATTAGAGCTTTGCTCGAGCAGACCTTTTACCTTTGTCTTCAACAGAGCTTGGTTTTAGCAGATGTTCTACTATTATAAGGATCAGAGGTTGTAGAATATTTTGGCTTTCTATCATCTGTTCTTTTTTAAGGCTCAATTTCCAACAAAGGTGATTCATGTTGATTATGCACATGTGCGTAGTTCCAGAATATGTTAACAAGGTCATTTATGATGATGTACATGTGCATAGTTTGCCAGAATAGATTTTTTACTAATTAATGTTAAATATGATTAGTGGTAATACGAAATTTGATTTGGTAAGGGTTAAGTTTTTTTATTGAAACAAACTTGTTGATAAGGTTAGTCATGTTAATGCACATGTGCATAGTTATGCACATGTGCATATTTTGTCAAATTAAGTTAATATGAATGTATTACGGCATATGCACACATGCATTATTACCTTAAAACATAAACATTGTAAATATTGTATGTAATATGTTTACTGCACATGTGCATGCATAAAATAATTTATGTAATATATGTAATGTATGCAGGAAAAATATATTCGAAACTACTCATGGATTGAAAACAAGGACGTATTCGATTAATAGGTTGACAGGTTGACGAATGAAAAATATTGGGGTAAATGATAGACGACGAGGCGTTGAAACATGAGGAGTGTTAGAAGATGCTTAGTAAATGGAAAGAAGATCAGAAGGTGTGAGGTTGTGAGCTAACGCGAATGTTATATGTAGGTAGTTTGTGGATATGCAATTCATAAAGACAATTTTTTTTCTGTGTTTATGTCTTTTGATGGTAATATGTGGGTAGTTTTTACGATAACGGTCGATAAAAGAAGTTTGACGTGAATGATGTTTTTTGCACATATGCATGTTATGGTAAAGTTATATGGTGGTTGATGGGTTAAAAATATATTTGATTGTTTAGGTATATTGGTAATGTATAACATATAACGGATGATCATGTTTGTTAATATACATTACGGATGATCATGTTTGTTAAGATATGATGTATTATGTTGTTTGGTAAAGGAGATGTTGGTACTGCACTTGTGCAAAGTTTGATATAGCATACATATTGGTAGTGTATAATTTATTACGGATGATTATATTTGTTAATTTAGAATGTAATATGTTGTTTAGTATAGTATATGCCGGTGATGCATATGTGCAATAATGATTGTTGTTCGGATTTTGTGATTCCTTATGATAAGGGTGTTAAATTTACTTCTTGTTACATAAAAGTTGTGTGATAGTGTCTTAATGTTGGTGATGCACATGTGCATTAATAAAGAACAATAAACATGTCGGAAATGAATATGTGTATTTTTGAAATATTATATATTTGTTCATATCATATTACGTTTGCGGTACCCTATGACGTATGGGGTACCATATTACATATGTTGATGTATATGTAAAGGAAAACAGATTATATGTAGTTACAATATTCATGTATGCACATGTGCATTGGTCGAAACAATAACAATGTGTAGTGAAACAGTAAACATATATGCACATGTGCATTGTTCGAAACAATAACCATGTTGAATGAAACATTAAGCATGTATGCACATGTGTATTTCTCAAAAAGTAACCATGTTGGTAATATATGTTAGGTGGTCACTATTGAAATTACATACGATTATGTCTAATTATTATTTGGTATCAAAGTATAATGATCACAATCATAATCTATGAATATGTATACAGATAGTGCAAAAAGGATTGTACATTAAAAGACATAAAGAAAAAGAATAATGCTTAGAAACTGTTTGTCATCATATATAGGATAATCAAGAATCGTTGAATGCTTTATGACGCCTGGATGAACGTCTATGAGGTTGCATAGGTTCATATATGAATGCAGGGTCTTTAGCATCATCAACAACATCTTCATTAGTGTCATTGGAATCAACGTCCACCCAACTGTTAAACATACAGTTTATAATAGGGATGTATTCAGCATCAACATCGAGCATCCAATATGGTGTGCCATTAGGTGTAGAAGTCATAATTGGTCCTGTATAAATAAAAAGAAAAACATATAATATTGTGATTAATATGGTATATTGTGTGTACGCACGATGTATAAATGTTTAACAATTTTTTGGTGATGAGTATGGGGTGTTGGTAATGTGATGCACATGTGCATAATTATGTATTGATGGTTAACAGTTTATTGGTGATTACGGAGTGTTGACAACATAATGCACATGTGCAGGATTATGTATTGTATGGAAATAGAAGCAATGAATGTAAAAAAATAGTGATTTGTTTAATGTTTATTAGTGATGAATATGGGGGGTTGGAAGTGTGATGCACATGTGCATAATTATTAATTACGCACTGATGATTAACAGTTTTTTGTGATCATTACGGATTGTTGGCAACATAATGCAAATGTGAAATATTATGTAACGTATGAAAATATAAGTAATAAATGTAAAAAAAACTATGATTTGTTCAATGTTTATTAGTGATAAGTACGGGGTGCTGTTAATGTGTTGCACATGTGCATAGTTATGTAGTGTTGGTTAACAGTTTATTTGTGATGATTACGAAGTGTTATCAACATAATGCACATGTGCAGGTTCATGTAATGTATGTAAATGAAAAAAATAACGGTTGTGTAAAAAAGGTTATTTACTTTATGGTGGAATAATGAAGCATTTAAGAGTAAACTATGAAACATATATAGATGTATAATACCTTTAGTCTCAAAATGTATGAATTGCAACTGTTGCTGATCTATATTTGTAGGTGATGTCGCGTTCGATGTTGAAGGTTGATGTTGAAGTAGTGCACAAGAGATTGAGTGTTCAGATACGATGATATTGTCTAATGTAGATATAGAGTTAAGAGTCTGAGTATCAAAGGTATAAAAATTGTCTCGACTATCAACTGATGTAGACCTAAATTTGTGACTATCAGCAGTGTCAGCAGCAGATGGACGAGGAATGTCAGCAACAGGTGGACGGACAAGGATCGATATGTGATGAACCGAAGATGTCATAGATGTATCAACTGGCGTATGTCGTTGTCGCTGATGAAGCTATCGTCGGAGTATGTCATTGTAGATGGTGGAGTTATTGTTAGAGGAATTATCATTCTAATGGTGGGATGATGTGCTAACATCGATTAGGTAGTCGTGCGTGGATGCCGCCATGAATGCCGCTGTAAACGCTGCCGTGAATGGTGGTGAACAGTGGTCAAACCCTAATAGGTTAGTCGTCAGATAAGGGATATGAAAAAAGAAGCATGCGTGTGTTATAAGAAACATGATATATTTACAAATTTGCCATGTGTTCACATTGGTTTTCGTGATTCTCGCAATAAATGGTGGTTCCTAACGGATCCTTATATATACATATACATATACATATACATATATATATATATGTAGATATATATATATACATATATATTATACATATGTATATATTATATGGATGGGTTAAAATAAGAACCACCTTTAGTTGTGAGAACCGTGAGAACGAGGCCATCCAAAAGGTTTTTCAAAAAAAAATTCAAAAGTCATAAAAAAATCACTTGTTACAGCAAAAAAATGCCGCATACCAAAATTTACATGAGGCCTAAAAAAATATTTATCTTCGTACAAAATTTGCACAGCTCGTAATAAAAACTCGTATCAGTCAAAGCTACCCACTCGAAAAAAATTTTTTACAGATATGTTTATAATATTTTCATCTACGTTTGTCCAAAAACATTTTGGTCCAACTCGCGCAGGAAGAAAAAGTTCTCACAACTCGTGGTGGTTCTCATTTGAACCGATATATATATATATATATATAGGGTAGGGTTCATGCGAGAACCACGAGAATCAATGTGAACACAAAAAAAATACCTAAAAAATCTAAAAACACACAAATTTTATTTTTTTTAAATATTTTTTTTAAATCACTATATTTCTTCACCAAAAAAAATTCGAGTAACAATTATCGATGCACGTGTGCATATGTATCATTTTTTTGACAAATTCCGTAATACATTAATAGTAGTAGAAAATAGCACTTTTATTTACACTACAATCCGTAATACACTGCTTTTTACATTACCAATAATAAAAATGTACATGTGCATCATTATGTATAACCATGTTATAACGTGTTTTGGTACAAAAAGTTTGTTATTTTGAATGATGAAGTAGGCCCATATACATGTTTTTGGTTAGTTATAACTAGTGGTTGATGGTTTGGTTATATTTGTCACTTTATAATGTAATATGTTGTTTGAATGGTATGAAGAGTGTTGATGTAGATGTGCATAAAGTGAAATATTGGTAATGGTATTGTATTATGGAGGGTAGGAGGTAACGGTATTGTATTATGGATGGTAGGAGGTAATGGTAGTGTATTATGGATGGTATGATAGATGAAAGAGAAAGTGTATTCAAAGTAGTGTACCAAAACATGTTATATCATGTTCATACATATAGATGCACATGTGCATTTCTAATATATATATATATATATATATATATATATATATATATGGAGGCATGATTTAGAGAAAACTACTATAAGTGTGAAAACGGTTGGAACGCCCCTCATCCGGATCAAAACAATCAATGTATTAGATGGCATGGTGGCGTTATAGTAAATAAAATCAATCTTCATCAAGGGTAAAAAGGGTGTACATCTACAAAACCCATAAAAACGGGACAGAAACATTTATACTTCCTAGAGAAACCCCTGATTCCAACGAAAACACGAAAACCCTAGAAAATGCGATACCACAATATTATGGCATCTAACCATCAAACAAGATCCAGAGGCAAAAAAACAGAGTGAGTTACTTTGATTTACATTATGCTAGTTTTATGATGTTCTTGGCGTTTTAATTTATCAAAAATGTGCAGTTTCTATAGGTGTGAAATCCGGAGAGTCACTTGCTCCAAAACGCCAAAGAACCACCGAGCAACGAAAGAAGACAACAATAAAACATGATACAGATGGTTACTTTTTATGATGTTTGCTTGTAAAACTCCATATATCATGTAATATACTTTGATAGTTTGTTACTAAACGCCAATAAATGTATCGTTGGTATAATATTGTTTGGTTGTATGAGAACGCCATTTTAAGAACTAATAAAACGCCATAATGATAAAGCCATTGGTTGAATAATAAACAAATAACAATAACTGATTTACTATCTTCCTAAAACATGTTAATGAAAACGCCATAATTTGAATAATTAACAAATGGTAAGAATGATGTTTACAAATTAACGCCAATATTCACAACTAATTAGATATACGTAACCATATGTAAACGCCATTGATCGTAAATAATAAACATATATTAGAACCCAATCGACGATTAACATTAATAATGAAAACGCCAAATATTAATATGGATGAAGGACATTGAAAAATAAATGACATCTTCAAAAATATTGCTTTGAAAATAAAACGTCATTGAAGAAAAAATAAAGAACAACACGCGATATCTGATGGAATTTTATTTGGAAATGAATTATAACGCCATTTATTGAGCAGAACCTATATAATGACAATCGTGCCACACATATCATTTACCGCCCCCGCTACGTGTTCGACCTGGATATGTTATCACCGTTTTCATACTTCCATCGTTTTCTCCTGGTCCCGTTTCTATATATATATTATATATATATATATATATATATTATATATATATATATATATATATATATAGGATTAGGTTCATTTGTGAACAAATTCTTGAGAGTGAACTGAGTGAACTAATCTTAGCACTTGATCATTTTTTAGATAAAAAGGTAAGACTGATATTAGCCAAGTATTTTTAATTAAGCTGTTTTATTTTTCTCATCTATTAACTCTCTCTCTCTCTCCTTCTCACTTTTAATTATTTCTCCATTATTTTAATTATAAAAGATTGAAGAGCTAATGTTTTTTTAAATAAACTCTATGTTCTTTTTAAAGTTAAATATTAAACTAATTAAATTATGTTTTTTAATATATGTGTATACAAGTCAGTATATATAAGACTTATAACATCTTGTTCCCACAGGTCGGTATAAACCATATTTATACACCTGTGTACTGTTCAAGTACATATGTGTATACATGTCAGTATATACTGGACGTATACACCTGTATATTATTCAAGTACATAGTGTATGCAGGTCGGTATATATCAGACTTATACACTTGTGTATTATTACATCTTGTTTCCACTATGCATCTTTTCATCAAACATTGATCTAAAACATAATGTAAAGAGAATGTAATAAAATATTTTTAATCGTGTTCTAAATTGTACAATATTTTATAATGTTGTATTTTTTTTTAAATTATCAAATATTAAGTTAGGTAATTTGTGAGAGAAAAAAGTATAGAGAATATAATTAAATATTCGTTTAATTGAAAAGAGAAATCAGAAGAGAGAAAAAATCAATTAATTAAATAGAGAGAGAAAACTAGAATTATACCCTTGTGTCTATTAAAATACATATAAGTTATAAAAGCTAACAACAATCTTACCACTAAAAAAATATAGAACTATAAAATCAATGGTCAGGATAAGTTCATTTTATTCACAAATAAACCATTGTTCACTCAGAACCCTGCCATATATATAGTCGAGAGTTCAAATGAGAAGAAAAATTTTTAAAAATAAAACGAATAACTTTTAAACCAATAGAAATTTTCCATTTACTTCATTTAATGTATGTATTTAATATTATGAAAAAGGGCATATAGGTAAATCTATAATTGTTATTAATTAGTTAATTAATTAAACTTGTAACTCATTTTTGTAATATACTTTTTCAACATAAAATCATTTATGGTGAAGGACAATTTTCGACATGTGTAGGATAAATTTTAGATGTGTAGGATAAATTTTGAAATGTGTAGGGTAAATTTACATGTGTGTAGGGTAAATTCCGATAAGTATAAAATATATGTAGTGATAAATTTTGAAATGTGTAGGATATAATGTTTTTGTTTTATTAATGAGAGATAACATAATAATGAGAGAAGTTATAAACTATTTAATGTTTTACCATTATACCATTTCTAATTTTTCTTCTTAAATGAACATTCCCTATATATATATATATAGGGGAGGGTATATCTTGAGAACGCTAAATATTGCGAGAAACCGTGAGAAGGAATGAGAAAACTAATCAAAATCATTTTTTAAAACAATCCTTATTACAATTAAAATTCCACATTAAAAAATTTACTTTTTAAATAATTCATTTTTCCTTTCAAAATCACTTTTAATAAGTTTTTTGCACATGTGTAAATAACAAACTTACAAGTATGTAAATTTTCTTTATTTACGAATACATGTAAATTCGAACGTGTTGTTCATATTTCGAAAAATGATAAGTGTAAAATGACATTTTGAATTTGAATTGTTTTTGACGCAAGTTCTAGTTTTTTTTAAATTCGTTCTCACGGTTTCGCAATATTTAGCGTTCTCATTTAAACCCTCCCAAGACACACACACCACACACATACTAGGTTAAAACCCCGTGTACTACATGGGTTTAATAAATGTAATTTATATACTAAATAATAAAACAATATACCTTCAAAAATCTCGTTTATTATACGGGTTCAATAAATGTAATTATATATATTAAATAATAAAAAAAATACTATATTAATTCAACTTAGTTCAAAGTTTACACATTGATTACTTTTATTATATAGTATAGAAATTGATAATAGTATACATATAGATATAAATAAATGTGGACTTGAAATATGGAATGTTGTAACTTGATAAAGTGTTTTAAAACTTCATATTTTTAAGATAAAAATAAACAAATATATATATGTATTTCGGGATTAACATACTTTTTATACGAAATCAGTTCCTAAAACATGTAATTTACATTTACATTTAGTAATAGTACGTATAAAAGATGTACTATATAGAAATATGGGTAATTATTACTATTACCAAATGTAAAACGACTTTCATCTTTAAAGTTTGATAAGTTATTTCTTCAAAAATAAATTACTAATTATTTATTTATTAATTAAATATAATATAATATGTTAGACTATTATATTTTTTTAGATGCAACGAATGGAAGGAAATTTTTGAATTAAAATAAAAGATAACAAATTCACTACTTAACCTACGTATACCTAATATATGTGAAGATATAATTTAGATTGTTAACTAATTTGAGATGATCTCTATCAACGGTTTCACTAATCAAATCTTTTGGAATAACCTAACTTATCTAAGGCTAACCTAAAAATTATATTTGAAATGGTATCTTACTTTAATATTAGAGTAATCTATGAAGTTTTAAATTATTTAATTAAATAAAATAATTATTCATAGGAGAGAATTAAATAGAAATAATTATCCATAAATAAGTAGGAGAGAGAAGCGGAAAAACAAAAAAATAGATGCCTACAATAGATGACACATATCACCCATTGGTTTCTTTTATTGTGTGTGTGTGTATATATATATAGCGGAAGATTAAATAGAAAACCTTATTTTATGGAGAAAACGTAGTAAACTATACAATGACTATTGATCAACAAGATCTAATGGTTGATATTATTAGATGAAAGTATGATTTAAATTTAATGGCGTGCTTTGTTGATAAATGGGTTGAAGGGTGTTTTGGTGAGAATATATTATTGTTGTTGTTGATATATGGGTTGAAACGTGTTTTGGGAAGAATATATTATTTCTTTCTTCACCTTTCATCTCACTCATATTCTGTACACTTTTTTTCTTTTACCCACATTCTCTTTTCACCTTTTTCATTCTCTCTATTTCCACATTTTCAACATTCTCTCTCCAACTTTTTTATGTAATTTTTTTAAATAAAAAAATATGATCAATGTTTTATAGAGTTGGGAACATACATAGTTACTTATCTAACATCGTATTGTATCATTCAAAACGTCACACCATGTGATAAACTAGTAATGTATGAGACTACTGTGAAAAATAAATGGACAAAGAGATAGTATAAATTATAAAAAAAAATCATTACAATCAAACCCAAAGGATATAACTTTTAATGGTTAAACTAAACACGATAGGAAGTATACCTATCGTTTGTAATAAAGTTTATGTAAGAACTGAGTATTGAACCAAAGGATATGACTTTTAATAGTTAACTTCAAATAACCAACTAATTTAATAATTATCTTTTGTAATTAAAACCAGAAAATAAATGCAAGTAATAGATTATTACTAGAGAATATCAAGAGCATGAAGAGTGTTGCTTTGGATTCCCCGCTTCACTTGCGATGAATTATAGTTATTTTATTGGCGAGAGGTGAGGTTAATTAACTCAAAGACATGACTCCTAGCTAAGGTTACCTACTAATTTTTATTAGATTTACAAGATGTGACTTTAAGGTTAATATACAATTAGAGTCGGTTAAAGATAATTCATTCCCATTCTTAAAAAGTGATTCATTTTAAGGAAATCCCCTAATCTTGGGTTAGTTACATCCAACCACTCTTTATTCTTTTACATGGTTCTCATGGCTTATGATATATCAAAGTGCTCCCCACGGGTGCTAATTGACACTAGTAATTAATAGGGTGACTAATCTTTAAGGTAGCAACGATTATATCAAAGGTAGCAAGGATATACCTTTGTTTTATGTATTCCGAATTTGTGTTATTATGTAACGTGGGCCTAGCCAAGTTTGCATGGCTGTGTTATATAAACAGCTTTATGTTTTAGGGCTTATGTTAGATAGTTTGAGAGAAGTTACAGAAAGTCAATGTGTGAGAAATCTGCAGAGAGTGGCTAAGTGATTTCTTGTGGTATTTGTTGATTGTAAACGTCAGTTGGATGATCAATAAATACGAGGTTTTATAGTAATTGTCCGTGTTCTTCATCTTACAAACTTGTTTCTGTGTTCCTTGATCTATCAAGGGGATTTTGCACCCTTGATTGATTTTCAATCTCGTGTCGATCCACGTCTGATATGAACCTACAATTGGTATCATAGCATCTACTCTTATTGTATGGTTTGAGACTGATTCTACAGAAGTCAAGTTTTTGTTTGAAGAAATTTTCTACCGTCATCCTTCATTGATCATTAGGGTTTCCTAAGTTTGTGGGTAAATTTGCGTTATCGTGAAGTTACAGTTTTGCGATTTTCCAAAAACACATAAATTTTAGGAATCTTGGACTGTTCCGAATTCGTCAAAGCTCCGAACATGTTACAAGGTTCCAAACTTGTCACATTGTTACGAATTTGTTACAATATTTTGAACTTGTAACTAAGTTTTGGACTTGAAGTTCCGAACTTTAATATTCCGGCTTAAACCATCATTCCGAATTTAATAAAAGTTCCAAATTTATACTTTCGAATTACTTTTTCGGATTTATTCACAAGACTAGTGGTCTGAATTTATTAAACGTGTCCAGATTTGAGAGATTCCAGATTTACTCTACACATATATTCCGAATTTAAGGTTGTTGTCCGAATTTATCACTTATTTCAAGGCTCGAAAATTCTGAAATAGGTTTTGGACATTATATATCATTGGATTCGTAATCTCGAGATGAGTCCAACGATACCTTTTGGTAAAAAAATAGGTTTCAAATAGTATTTAAACGTTTTTAACGAGTTGGTTATGTTAAAAATGTCAATCTCACGAATTTAACCAACTTATCACAAAGGATCATGAAGTAGGAACGGCAAACAAACTGACTAAGTTGCTCCACGTCTCGCAGTATGTGGAGTGGAAGGATAGGTTTGAATCATTCGCATTTTATACTGATACAAAGATGAGGATGTGTATTATCGATGGGTATGTTAATCCCACTCATGATTTTGAGGGAAGACAATGAGTGACTCCTTATGCTTCCCTGTCTGAACAAGATAAGAAAATGTATGAAGCTGAAAAGAGAGCTTTAGCAGCTATCAAAACGGCTCTACCTCATGAAATTAAACATACCTTTTGTAGGTATACTACATCCAAGGAGCTATGGGATGCCCTAGAAAAGAGACATGAGGGTAATGCAGAAGTCAAGAAAAGTAAGGTTGATGTGTCACTAGACGAAGTTATCACCAGATTTTATCATCTACTTACCAAAGTTCAAAATTATGGAATAGATGGATACACAGATGGTGAGATAAATGACAAGCTATTGGATGCAATTCCAGCTACATGGGATATTTATACACTTATGATCAACGGTGATCAAGGGTATGATACTAAGGATCTCGAAGAAGTTGTAGGCAAGTTAAGATCCTATGAACTTAACATGAGGAGAAAGGAAACATGGTTTGATTAGGTACGAGATCCAGGGATGTATTATGGAATACCCTCGACATCCTCAATCAATGCTTCGAGTGATAGTGCAACCGCCTTCTAGTCAAATGAGTGTGATGCTTCTAAGATTGTGATTGATGCTGATGGTGAAGTATGTTTCGTTACTACTTTAGGAGGATCAACAGGGGAAAGAGAAAACAAGCTAGTAATCATAGTAGTATGGAATACCCTCGTCATCCTCAATAAATGCTTCGAGTGATAGTGCAACCACCTTCTAGTTAAATGAGTGTGATGCTTCTAAGATTGTGACTGATGCTGATGGTGGAGTATGTTTCGTTGCTGCTTACGGAGGATCTACTGGGGGAAAGAGACAACAAGCTAGTAATTTTAGTAGTGAAACTAAGTCTATGCCTCTGAGTGTGAAGGCTAATGAAGAACATCTTGCCTTGCTTGCTTCATTTGTTGCTTCGTATGAGAATTATATTCAGGGAAGAATATCTGATCCAGCTGCTTTTGATGAAGATTATGATCAGATTGACCCTGATTGCCTAGAAGAAATGGATCTACCATGGCAGATGGCTATGATCTCTAGAAGAGTTAAGAGATTCATGAATTGAACATAAAGAAAGTTCGTTGGAAAGAATGTGGGTTTTGACAAGTCTAAAGTAAGGTGTTATAATTGTCAGAATTTTAGACGCTTTGATAGGGAATGTCAAAGGCTAAAAGCAGAGTCTCGACCAAACTCATCATTTCAAGATTCTCCTTGTCAATGTTCAAGCAACAGGAATGCAACAAAAAATTAGTGGATCAAGAGTTTTGATCTCCACTACAAGAGAGGGTTCTTATGGTTGGAGTGTACATCTAGAAGATGATGGAACCATCACATATGCATTCATGGCAGAAATTGCTACAGTTGATGATGCAGAAGAAAACATAGATCCTGAGACACAGAAGGTGACTAAAGTTGATAAGGTTGATGCTGAGCAGACAGAAGTTCCAGAAGAGGAACTAGAGAAAAAGATAAAATCTGATGAAGAAAATGATGTTGAAGGAAAAAAGAAGACCGCTAAATTTGCTACTTCCATGGCCGACTTGGGCAAAGCAACAGGAGAGGTAAATTCTAATCCTCTTAGTTTAGTTTGTTTAAAGTGTTGTGAATTACAAGGTAAGTTGATAGATTATCAAAGCCTGATGAATGATCTGTCTAGCTTAAAAGAGTAAAAAAAAATCTGTGAAAAGAAATGAGTCTTTATAATTGAAGAAAATTAAGGCTTATGAAGAATAAATCAACATTTTAACTTGCAAATTAAATGAAAATTTTCAAATAATTGACTTAGCTCATGATACAGTAAGAGAGAAAACAAAAGAGTTTTCTGAAAAATGCAAAGAGTTGTCGGAAGCACAACTAAAAATTGTTGAACTTCAAATGAAAGAGCAATTAAGAGATTCATATATTGTAATGAAACAGATGATGGGTGGCATGAAGAAAAGTAGTGACAAGAAGTGTGTGGGCTCCAGGGCTTCAATGAAGTACCACCACCTGTTAGTCATGAATATTTATTTTTGCACCAGGAGTGTTGGGCCTATATTACCAAAGGTTTACACATTAGAGCTATTTTGGCCTTTAGAGGGGTTTGTGTGCTTTCTAGTGCCTTGTGGGTCTAGGGTTGTAAATGGTGGGCTTAGTGAGCATTATAAATATAAGTCTTAGGTCAAGGTGAAAAGGTTAGAGAGTTGTATTTGCAAAACTTGTATCAGACACTTTGCTAGTGTATGCAAGTTGTTCTTAATTCAAAGTTTGTTCTTCTACCTAATCACTATTTTCGCTACTGATTAGGTTAGTATACCTGTTAGATCCGTTATCGGGACTTACAATTGGTATTAGAGCCTGCTGTTCAAATAAGGCTCCGGGAATCACTGATTGAAGAAGTTGTTTCGAAGTGGTGTTGCTGCTGTTCAGAAGTTGTTGTTGTTCCGGATTGTTGTTCAGAATCGAAGAATCATTGGTTTTTCTTCGGAATTGCTACTGTTCCGAAGAACTCGAAGACGATTTGAGGGTTTCGGATCTGCTACTGTTACAGATTCCGAAGAACTTGAAGAAGATTCACGTATTTTGGATCTGCTACTGTTACGGATTCCGAAGAACTCGAAGAAGATTCACGTATTTCGGATCTGCTATTGTTACTGATTCCGAAGAACACGAAGGAGATCATCCATCTCGGATTGATCCCGGACTGTTGTTCAATCCGGATTACTACTTTTCTGAATCCGAGATACTGTTGGTGGTTATCGACTCCTTGGATTTAGGATTTCTGTTGCTGAAAATTCGGATTACTGTTGCAATCAGATAAGGATTGGATTCCGGATTCCATCGTTTCAGATTATCATCATTCCGGATTCTCTATTCGGATTCGCATTAAGAATTCTTTATTGCGGACTCTCTCAACTCGGATTTTTATTCCGAATTCTCAGTCGGATTTACAGGTTTTCGGATTCATCATCTCGGAGTTAATTCGGATTCATTATCTCGGAGTTAATTCAGATTTATCAATTTGGATATATCAATTCGGATTTATCAATTCAGATTCAATTCGGATTCAATTCAGTTTCGGATTCATCATCCGGATTTGACCATATCGGACTGTCTTCAGAGTTGACCATTCCGGATCGATTTCGGATCAATCACTGTTCATCATAGAAAACTTAAAATAAACTGATTGTAAATCTGTTTGGTAATTCTAATTAATTTAATCATGATGAACGGATATATGATAACACAAGACTTGACCAATGCCACTTTGGCTGCCCTGCAATCACAAACTCTGGCTCTCCATCAAAAGTTGGATCAAGTCATTGGAATTTATACTAAAGTGCCACGTTTGTTGTATGGAGATGAGTATTACGAATGGAAGTTTCGTTTTGAGCAATATTGCAAGGCAAAAGAGCCTGGTGTGAGGAGGTGTATCATGAATGGTCCGCGAACGATAGTCTACAGTACCGAGCAAGATCCGGACACAAATATTCCTAAGCCCAGTTACCTGTGGACTCTAGAAGATGTTAAGATAATTGAGGAAGATGAAAAGGCCTCGGTTGTACTGACCATGGCGCTTGGACCTGATATTTCTATTGCGGTTAGAAAATAAGACCGCAAAAGAAGTATGGAGTGAACTGCAAAATCTTTATGAGGGAAATGAGATATGAAGGCAAGCAGGGTAAATCAGCTGAATCAGCAATTCAGCTCATTCAATCACATCTACGGGGAAACCATTGAAAACAAGATTCGTCGACATGTAAAGCTTGTTTCCCAGATGATTTCAGCTGAGATTACTCTCACAAACAGTGCTATGAATAGACAGTTGTTAAATTCACTGCCAAAGAGTTGGGATAAGGATGTAGGAATGATCAGAAACACAAAGAACCTGAATGATGTCACTCTCACAGAAATGATAGCTACTATCAATCATGTGAGATTGATAACAAGCAGAGAGACATAAATCATCAGAGCAGTTTGATGGCCGCCGGGATAACATGGCAAAATGCAGCATTGATGTCACAAAATTTGGTTTATAGCCCTCTGCAAGGAAATTCACAAACACCGGGTAGCTCAAACGTGGTTTATAGTCCTCTCGCCATGCCACAGAAAACCCAGTACGTGTATGGTCTTCAATCTCAGAATCCCACTATGATTTCGGCTGCTCAAGTTCAGACACAGTACCATGCTCAGTATCCCAACATGGTGTTCATTCCTGCAATTCCTCAAGCAGTTCAACAAGGCAACATTCCCCAATCTGCAGCTCCAGCGCCCGCACCTGCTCAACCTGGGTCCAACTCTGCGTATCTCACTAAAGAAAACGAAGAGAAATTGGCTATTGCAGCTTCAATGATCAAGAGCTTGAACGCCTTTCTGGCAGGTGATCTGACTCCTCCATCCATTCTTCCAACCAAAGTTGATCAAATAATGGAGGAGGACCTGGACGAGATCGATGTGTCCTGGAATCTTGCAATGGCTGCCTTTCGTGTTAACAAGTTTCAGAAGAAGTATGGATGGCAACCATTGTCAAATCTGAAGACTGGTCTTACGAAGGATAAACTCAGTTGCTACAGATGTCACGAACCATAACATTTTGTCAGGGAATGCAAGAAGCCGCCATCCGGATACGTGTCATCCAGGGTGGCAGACATACAGAGCGCCGACAGACAGCTGGTCCCAGTCTCTCCCTCAAAGTCCACTACTAGTCCCTCGAGCAGCTCGGGCGGGAAGTCAACAGCATTGGTGGCCAATAGCATGAAGGATTCAACTGGGCAGATGCTGCAGCTCAAATGGAAACCTTAAATCTCTCCAAGAACGACAATCACTGCATGATGGCGCAGACAACTGAGACGCCCGATCTTTCGGAAATGGTAAATCGAAATCTCTGTTTTGATAGTTGTCATTTTAAATTATCGCAAATGCGTGCCCATAATTCAACTCTTGTAGCTGAATACCAACAAGTCTCGTCACAAAACATCGCCCTTTAGCATAAGAACAAGCTTCTTATGGAAAAGGTCGAAGCTCAGAAACAATATATAGCTCAGCTAAAGCTAGACTTGAACCAACAGCAGTGTCGGGTCTACGACTATAAGCTAAAACTAGTTGAAAAAGACGTAGAACTTCAAGCAGCCTTAGCCAAGCTAAATTCCTTGACAGTGAAGCTTCACGAAAATAAAATAAACATTAAAAAATTTGAAACTTCCAGTAAACTAGTCAAGGAGTTATGTGACCTTCAGCTAAATTACCAGAAAAATTTTACCAAAGGTCTTGGGTATAATAGGGCACCTCCACCATATACTCATAACTATACAAGAATGCCTGAATCTGAGGCTGATCTAGAAAATGCAGAAAAAATGATTTATGGTAAACCTTCAGATTATCTTTCTAAACCATGGAAGCTCTATTACCCAAAATTCTCTAAACCAACTGAATTTAAGAGGGATGATGTGTTTATTACTTAAAGACCACTTTCACATGAATCTGGTGATGATCCGTCTTGTAGTACAAATGATTTGGAGAAAGTAACTCCTAAGGAAGAGGAATCAACATCCTCCACAGAATCTAAAGGAGAAAAGTCTTCTGAAACTCAAACTGAATTTGTGAACTATACTAACGTGTCTACCTCATGTGTAGAAGAATTTTTAGTTGAGGATATCACAGAGAGTGATCAAGAGGAATGTCTGAATGCAAATTCAGACAATTCGGCTGCCGATTATGAATTTTATAAGCCCGCTTTTGACATTTTAATTCAATTTCTTGCTGAACAATTCAATTCTCAGACAGTGTTGGTTGTGTTGAGAACACAGACATTTTTAATTCTGTTTTTTCATCAAATGTTGATGTTTTGATTGACACTAATAACTGTAATAACTCTTATGATGAAAACTTAAATTTAGCTACAGGTCCAGCATCAACAGATGATTCAGTTTCATCGGTTCCAACTGAAGAGACCGGAAGTTCTTCTCCAGAGGTTTCGTCTGTTGATGCGAATCCCAGGGTTGACAGTGAAAAAGTCAATCAACCAACCGACCCTGTGAACATTGATGTTGACATAATTCTAGAAGATTCGGGCGACTCAACTTCTTTTTCTGAAATAACAGATGATGAGCATTCTTTTTCTGATGATTCAAATAAAATCTTAAAACTGATTTTGAATTGGATTCTCAAATTTTTCAAAATTTTTGACATTCCGCCTACATGAAACGTTTCAAGCTCATCTTCTGAAAATTAAGAAAAGGATGTCCCTGCAGAGCCACCCGTGTCCTCTATAGAATCTGTCACGAAATCCGATTTGAAAATAAGATTAAGAAACGGAAAACACACCGATCCAAAAAGAAGAAACCAAACAGGCGTCTCCGACAAATGAAAAGGTAACTGCTGACTCCCCACATCACTCTGAGAAATTAACACAGCAGCCACAAACTGAATCTGTTAAGAAACCAGCTGAACAAATATCAGTTAAAATTACGCCTAAATCTACACGTTCCAAATTGTCCAATTCAAATCATAAAACTAACAAGTGTGCTGATGGTTGTGCGCAGGACACAGTCAAGAACAACACCGTGCATTAGCCGTCTGTACCCGCAAGCAAGAAACTGATAGACAAATTGCCTAGATTTCCCAAAGCTGAATGGACTATTTCTTCCAGAAGAGGCAGACCTGTTTCAATTGTGGATTTCCCGGGCATATTGTGCGAAACTGTCAAAAGACCTTTACTCCGTTTAGACTCTGTATTCACGATATCAGAAGAGTATGCCTAATCGCCCACCTCAGGCTCCATTTATGGCTAAGTCTTTTGATCAAGACTGGAACTTGGCCAAGAAACAATCTCTCAAACACTTAAGACCTTCAGGTTCCCAGAATCCTTCTAGCACTCCAAGGATTGTGCAGAAGTCTGATTCGTTAACCTGGAGACCTAAGACGTTGACCAAGATTCAGTCTTCTGCCCCCATTACAAACCAATCAAACACATCATCAACCTCATCCTCAACTAATTTAATTTTCCATGAGGTTACTTACATTGATGCTAATGGCATGCCCAGATCTTCAATGGCCTAGGTTGCAGCCTCTAACTAAAACCTGTTGAAATGTGCAGGAACAGCTCTGGCGGAGTGTTGTCAGACTATGGTATATTGACAGTGGCTGTTCCAGGCACATGAACGGAGACATCTCGTAGTTGAATGACATTCAGTTTTTTGATGGCGGGTTTGTTTCCTTCGCAAGTGGTGAGACAGGAAAGATTACTATGAGGGGAACAGTTTGCAACAGAGCCCTAAGCTTTAAGAATGTTAATTACGTACCAGCATTGAAGCACAGTCTTTTGAGTATGTCTCAACTCTGCAACAGTCAGTTGGACGTTCTTTTCACCAAGAAAGGGTGTTATGTGCTGAAACTAGGTCTTATTATTCCGGATGATTGAATTCTTCTTAAAGCTGCACGAAAAGGAAATTCATATGTCATTGACATGAACAAGGCTCCCTTTGACAAGCTCACTTGCCTCTTCTCGTCTACAGTTGAACATAATGCAATGCTTGTAACACCCCGACCCGCAGCGGAAATAAGAGTCGGGACATAATTGGGTTATCACCAAAGCACATGACATTTACTATTATGTTCCATAATTAAATGAAGTCAAAGTTACATTTCTCAAACATCCAAACATGTCCATTTATTACAAGGGAAAATAACCAAAAATAATCCAAATACTAAATCGTTTTATTCCTTCTAATCCAGGTCCTACGTGTTCCTAGCTGCTGCTGGTTCACCTGTATCATGTGTAAAATAGGAGGTTTTTGGGTCAACATAAGTTGGCGAGTGAACCTTATAGATAAACATTTGATAATAATTGTCTGGTTAGTTTATCAATAAAATATTGTGCATAGTCATAAAAGAGCACATGTATGGAATCAAACATTGGCAAGCATCAATTAACAATCGATAACATACATGAACATACCAACAGCATATAACAATTAACATAATTGAACTGTGCGATCAAGGCTCAATCAAACGGAGCCGATCGTATTGCATGAACTGGAAATGTAAATTAGACTGTGCGCTCAAGGCTCAATCAAACGGAGCCGAACGTATTGCATGAACTGGAAATGTAAATTGAACTGTGCACTCAAGGCTCAATCAAACGGAGCCGAGCGTATTGCATGTATTGAAATGTAAAATGAAATGACCGACCAAGGCTCAATCAAACGGAGCCGATCGTGCGGGCACGCCCTGATCAACCGCATAATAAAATGGGGATCAAACTCAACCTCGATGGATGGGGAGCTACGGCCTCGGCAATTGCATGTACTGAAATAAAAATTTGCAACAATAATAACTACTTAACAGCAACAAACTAATACACATGTCATGATATGATATATGCACAATAACTTGGTTATAATATGTAAATGAACAAGACACATGATACACCCCAAAAACGTGATTAAAACGGGGAATTTGAAGGGTTCACTCACATTGGGTGCGTTGGATTGGATATAGCGAGATGCGCACGATTTAGACGAACGAGTCGACGAGGAATACTAACCTAAATAACAATGGGAAAATATATTAAAATGGATGGATTTTATTAAGGATTCTAATGGGATTTTTAGATATATTTTTGTGAGTTTATGGCTATTTTCTATCTTTAAAAATGTTATTTTTAAGTATTTTAAATTGGTTTTTAAATTAAAATAAAAAAATATATATAAAAAATATTATTTTTTTTTACTGTTTGACCGTTGACCGTTGACCGTTGACCGGTTCGGTCAGCGGTAATTATTTGCGCCAAGCGGGATTCGAACCGGTGACCTTCCGTTCACGCGCACGTAGCTCTACCAACTGAGCTACATGACTAACCCGTTAGAAATCCAGTTTTAATTATATTTATACACTTATTCGAACTTACCGAAAATTCCTTTATTTTGCAAAACGTTTTAATCTCATTGAACCGGTGCTTGTGACGGGACTCGATCGCGCGACGTGAAGTTTGTTTTGCACACAGTCCACCGCTGGACTGTGTGTCTAACCCGGTTATATTCTTGATTTATATTATACTTAACAACTACCCGTTCTAACCCGGTTAATTCATGAATAAAAAAGAGTGTTATTACGTGAAGCGTGTGCGCAGTAAGGATCGAACTCGGGACGTGTATGTTAACTTTGCACACAGTCCACCGCTGGACTGTGTGTCTAACCCGTTTATTATCCGAATTTTATTTAATCTTATCCCGGTTTTCAGTTCATCTTCTTCACTACAATTACCGACTTCACTCAAACGACTGGTTCTTGATTTAACTATTTAAATAACATGACTACTAGCTTGAATGAACAAAACCGAACAGTTTGGGGGGAGGAAATACCGGACAGGTCGTCTTCTTTAAGGAGTCCGGCGAAATCAGGTAGCTCTGTTTTTGGACCTCCGGTTGAGAGAGTCTATCAACAAAATTAAGGAATGAGTTTTGAAATTAAACCAGAGTACATGGATTATTAGCACGATTTAATGTGTTTACCGTTAGCTAGCGAGTTTCCGGCAAATCCCAGAATTTCTCCGGCGAACCCAGAAATCCAGCAAAGTCTTCTGTGACTGATTTAGAGTAATGGATTAATGTTAGTGGAGTCCTAACAATAGATTGAAACCGCAAGGGAGGAAAATCTTACCGGTTTGTGTTGAACACAGTTTTCCGGCGAGTTTTGCAGAGGATTCCGGCGAACAGTTTTTGGTGCTCAAAAGACTTGAAAACGCGACGAAAAGGAAATGGAGTGTATTTGAGACGGTTCTGAATAGCATAAATGATTGGAACCTGAATTATTTGGAGTTTGAATACTTTTCGGTTTCAAAAACCAGAACTTTAAGTTCATTCAATTTGAACTTAATTAGAAACCGATATTCATCGGTTATAAGCCAGCTAAACAAACTAAAACTGATTTGGCGATTCGGTTTACCGACTTCCGTTATTCAGATATCATTGGCTGTTAATACCAGTTAGCGTATAAGACTCAATTGATTTCCTAAAGTTAGCAGAAAACACTTAGTGGCGGAGTGGTTTGAGGACCGGTTGATAAGTTGTTGGAGTGTTTCAGCTGACCCGGGTTCGAGTCCGATCAGCTGCAAATGTTTTTATTTATTTTATTTTAACTTTTTATCCAATTTAATTTTTATAGTTTAGTTTATTTATTAATTATGTAACGTTTAAACTCAAAATAACTATAAATAATTACTGTATTTTCATAACTTGGTGTTTGATTACAAAACGGAGCGGGTTTTGGAGACCCGATTTATACAAATGTTACAATGCTATGGCATTGCGGACTGGGACACATCAACATGAAGAACTTAAATCGTCTTACAAAAGGTGGTTTAGTCAGAGATCTACCAGTTCGCGACTTCATGCAAATTGAAAAGTGTGAATCATGTGCACTTGGGAAACAACATCGACAGCCACACAAATCTAAAGCCGCTCCTTCCACGTCTCAAGTCTTAGAACTGCTTCATATGGATCTTGTGGTCCGACAGACATTCTGAGCAATGGCGGGAAGGCTTACTATCTGGTTATTATTGATGACTACTCGCGATTCACCTGGGTTTTCTTTCTTACGCATAAAAGTGAAACCGCTGAGTTAGTCAAACAGTTTGGCACGCTTATGGAAAACCAGACAGACACCACTGTGAAGGTCATTCGGTCTGATAATCGAATATAATTTAAGAATGTTACCTTAAGTTCTTTCTGTTCCTCCAGGGGTATTGACCGCCAGTTTAGTGCAACTAGAACTCCACAACAGAATGGGGTTGCCGAACGCAGAAATCGAACGCTAATTGAAGCTGCACGTACTATGCTGGTTGAATTCGAGCTACCTCTTATTTTCGGGATAAAAGCAATCAATATTGCATGTTATATTCAGAATCATGCACTGATCAATAAACGACACATGAAAACTCCATACGAAGTGGTTGAAGGTCGCAAACCTTCGGTCAAGCATTTTCGAAGTTCGGATGCCCTTGTGTTCTCCTGCTCATGGACGCTAAAGGAAAATTTGAATCACGCGGGGACCCTTGCATCTTCGTTGGATATTCTAAAAATACTTCATACCGTGTTTATAACAAGATCAATAAAATGGTAGTTGAAATCTACAATGTGGGTTGGCTGGAGGAAAATCCCAAGGACACACGCATTGGTCCTGATTGGCTGTATGATTATTCCACATTATTTAACCATGTTGATGTTCCGTCCAATGTGTCTGCAGGTAAAAGTCAAATTTCTGACCTTCCAACCGTGACCATCTCACCCGAAGACGATGCTGATGTTGCACAGCTACATGAGACATTAAAGCAGCTGAGTGTGGACCCTCCTGGATTTAATGGCGTTGTCTCTTCTCCTTCCCCCGTATCGTAATATCAAGAGCCAGCACTTAGTCCGCCTTCTCAGGATGATACTCCTGAAGTTGGGGCTTCTGACACAGAGCCTCCTACGACAAATGAAGGGTCTACTCCTCCCGATGTCGAGTAGCTTCAGCAAGTGTTACCAACTTGCAACTGGATGTTCTTGTTCCCACTACACCAATACCGCAGCGCCCACAGCGTGATTATCCCATTGAAAATATTATTGGTCCTGTTAACACTGTTGTTCGAACCCGCAGCCAATCTGGGGATATCAATACTTGTCTCTACTCTTGCTTCATTTCACAAATTGAACCTAAAAGTATTAATATTGCCTTGCAGGAACCAGGTTGGGTGGATGCCATGCATGAAGAACTCAATCAATTTGAGAAGCTTGGTGTTTGGCAATTGGTGAAGCTGCCTCAAGGAAAACGTGCTCTCGGAACTCGCGGGGTTTTCCGTAACAAACGGCATGACACTGGAGTTATTGTTCGAAATAAAGCTCGACTGGTGGTTCAGGGTTTTCGTCAGATTGAAGGATTAGATTACAATGAGGTCTACGCACCTGTCGCTCATTTGGAGGCTATACGCATTTTCTTGGCATATGCATCTTACATGGATTTCACTGTCTATCAAATGGATGTCAAGACTGCGTTTCTCTATGGCACGGTGAAAGAGGAAATCTACATGGCACAACCACTGGGTTTTACTGATCCTGACAAGCCCGACTATGCATACAAATTAGACAAAGCTTTGTATGGGTTGTATCAAGCGCCTCGCGCATGGTACACAACTCTCATAGAGCATCTACTTGCTCATGGATACACTCGGGGAACCTTTGATCAAACCATGTTCATCAAACGTGTTGACAAGGACACTATTCTTGTTCAAAATTACGTTGATGATATCATTTTTGGTTCTACAAATGATGGTTTGTGTCGCGAATTTGAAGAAATTATGAAGAAGAAATTTGAGATGAGTTCATTGGGAGATGACCATGTTGTTGGGACTTCAAGTTCGTCAGAGCCCATAGGGTATCTTGATTCATCAAGGAAAATATGTCCATGACGCTCTTGCAAAATTCAAACTTACAGATTCAAAGCCTATGGCTTCACCTATAGCAGAACGGCCTTTGCTAAATGAAGACACTGAAGGAACGCCTGTTAATCCGACTATGTATCGCTCAATGATAGGCTCACTCATGTATCTCGCTGCAAGTCGGCCAAATATCAGGCTACTCCTAAACTCTCTCATTTACATGTTGTTAAACGAATTTTTAGTTACCTCAAAGGGGAACCATCACTGGGCCTCTGGTATCATAAAAATTCTGAATTTGAACTGTTTGCTTTCTCTGACAGTAATCTTGGAGGTACAGATAGGGATATGCGCTCAACTTCAGCTGGCTGTCAATTTCTGGGAGATCGCTTAATCTCGTGGCAATGCAAGAAGCAACATACGGTCTCGCTTTCTACTGCGGAAGCAGAATATGTCACAGCCTCTGCTTGCTGCTCCCAGGTTTTATGGATGCAACACTAGCTTGCGGATTATGGTTTGACTTATCTAAACACCACAATTTACTGTGATAATGATGCCGCTATCTGAATTGTAAAAAAAATCATGTTTTTCACTCCAAAACCAAGCACATAAATATTAAAGTTCATTTTATCCGAGATTGCTATGAAAAGGGTCTTGTGAAGCTTGAGCAAATCCACACTGATGCAAACGTGGCAGATTTATTTACGAAACCCGTTAGCAACGCGCGTTTTCAAGTGCTTGTGGATCTTCTCAAAATGATTCGGTTTTCTACCTAGGCGTCCTCTGTCTTTTTGTTTCGTTTAGTGTCTTTCCTTTATTTTTCTTTGCTTCATAAATTTGTTCATGTATATGTACAAATTTATGGGGAGAAATCACAAAAAAAAACAGCTTTTGCAAGGATAGGGAAATGAAATACTTTTTCGTGATAAAATGTTTGACTAACACATGTAAGGTGTTAAAGCAGGAAAAGGTTTGGATCGAAGGCGATGTGTCGGTAGGTCTAAAACTCAATCAGATAGTGTTAGTCAAATGATACAAACATAACAAACTACGTACTCAGTGGGTCACTTACTATAGGCATATGATTTCATGGTCTTAAATCCTCTGTTGATAGATAGCCAACGTTTGAGGTTTCGGGTCTTTATGCTGTTGAATCATCAGGGATATCTTGGCTGCCCTTCTGTTGCATCCAGATTATATGCAGAACTAGGCACAGTCAGGATATCTTTCTAAAAGAGCCAAAATAGAAGGGCCAAAACCTAAGAGAACGAAAGTTTCTTCATGAGAATATTTCATAAGTTTTACGTACCACATAAGGTATTTGCCTAACCCTCGTCAGTCACTATTGGTCTCTCTGTTGTACGGAAGTACTGACCTATTCACCAATAGCCTGACGTTGTAGAATATAAAGGATGAACACAGTATACTCACTTGCTACGATGACTGGTTGTGCTTACCTTGATCGCGGGGGTATGTCATGGTATGGGACACACGGGTTTCATAGTATAATACTACCTTAAGCATATCATAAAGCTTGAACTGGAAGGGTTGATTTTAGATTAGATGGACAAGTGTATTGACAATCTCTTAGACCAGTTTGACCCTGCTCATACTAAAAAATGTTCCTTACTCGACCTTTGAAACGATTTGATCCCTTAGCAAGGTTGTGTTAATGTGTATGTGTGTGCTAAAATGTCTTCTCGTTGTTGATTGGTATAAGGTTGTTGGATGCTTGGTTAGTCAACTTGATGATTTTTTGTTAGATGGTTTCTGTCGAGGGATATTGGACTGGTCTACTGAGTTTCAAAATTTGGTCCAATCTTAGAGAATGTTGAACCTCTTAAAAATTTGGAAAATCAAAATTCACATAATACTATTCCTGATTGGGCTTTTCGGATAGGCCCACTTGAGCTACTATTCTGGATTGGGCTTTTCCGGATAGGCCCATTTGTATTATTGTTCCGGTTTGGGCTTTTTCGGACAGGCTCCCTGGACTTTACTGTTCCGGATTGGGCCTGACAAAAGCCCAATCCGGACTCTTTGGAATTTGAGGCCCAATCCCATTCCGGAAAGTATATATTTGATTCTAAAACTTCATTTAGGATTATTCTCTAATTTCCGAAATCTAATTTCTTCTCTGATTCTCTCTCTATTACACTGTTCATCTCGGAACTCATCCGGATTAGGTAAATATGCTTAAAATCATGAAATCCGGATTATAATTTAGATGTTTAAATCATTCCGGATAGCATCTCGGATTGATCTTCAAAGACACATGCATTTCGGATTCCATTCCAGATGGTTATTCATCTGAATTGATGAACTCAGATTTCATCTCGGATACTCTTCATCCAGATTCACGATTTATCCGAGATACTATTGGCTAATCCAGATTGCAAATTTATCCGAAATACAAGTGACCTCTTGCTAATCCGGAATGATGAAAAGGTTCATCCGGATTAGTGTTGACCTGTCAGAAAATCCGGATTTAAGGTTTTGAACCTTTAAACTGTTTTGAACCTTTTCAACAGTCGAACCCGTAAAACTGATTTGAACTCTTAAATATTTGAACCTTAAAAATCTGCTTGAACTATCCAGTTAGTTTTAACTTTCATCCTGGTAAACTCCGTTAACTCCTGTTAGTTGGAATTTAACTTGGTTATTGTCTTGACAGAAATGGTTGAAGAAGCTTTTGGCGGTGTTATGTTGGTTGAGGAGCAGTTCCACAACCAGGCAGGATATCTTTCAGATCCGCCAGCCGAGTTTTATCAGGAGTTCCAGTGGATGATCGTGGGTTTAAACGCATGAAAGACTGCCTATGCTCTCTGGGCCAATCCAGTCATATACATAGATTTAGTGCATTCTTTCTGGAAGAGAGCTCGATTTCATCAGAGAGGCGCGGATGGGAGACTATATATCAGTTCACAGATACAAGGAAAGGAGATACTGGTAAATGAAGCTTGCGTCAGAGAGTGCTCCAGATTGTTGATACTTTTAGCGACCCAATAGTATATGCGAAAGAGAAGGTGATGCCGGTATTAATGGAGATAGGTTATGAAGGGTCATATCCACCGCTGCTTAAGAAGATGTTTCCAGCATACTGGAGGTTATTGGTTTATATGTTTATGCAGTGCGTCTCAGAAAACAAAGGAGGTCTCGATCAGCCAAACCAAACTCGGACCTCTGCTATTGTGTCTCTGGTTATAGACTGGAAGTATAACTACTCTGGTTATATCTTCGAAAACATGAAGAAAATTTTGGAGCAGTCCAAGAAGAGAATGTTTCTTTTGTATCCACGCTTCAGATGCGAATTTATTAAACATGAAGCCGATGGGACCAACCATTTTCAGCACTATGAAGAAGAATCGCTCGACATCTAAAACTGTATTTGTTAGTCGTTTTGCGCTGAAGAAATTTGGAAAATTTGCAGAAGTTATCGGCCTGGACGTCCCAGCTCCTCCACCAGTAAATGCCATTGTGGCCAAAGAACATGATGTGCCAATCAAAGAGAAAGAGATAGAGGTAGAAGATCTGGTTACAGATAACGAAACCGATGTCGAACAAGCTTTTCTAGATGATCTTACAGAGTTCAATGCTAATTTGACTCCAGTTTTACCAGAATTGACCTCAGAGAACTTGGAAGCTTTGATTGCTCATCTAAAGGAAATTCAGGAAAAACAGGGTGATCCTCCACTAGAAATTCCATCTGTTGTTGCTCCGATTGGTATGGTTGTTTAACAGACTTTGAATAGGAAACCTCAGGACCAGAGACCTAGTGGAAATCAAACACCATTTCTATCAACAGGTCCTAGATCCAAGACTCCTATAAGGAGTGATGGATATTGGATGGAGGTTTATGTAGTTGATGAATTTGGAAGACCTAAGACCATTAAGGCCTGAGTCCCCCAATCTATCTAAATTTTGTCGGTTTGTGCAGGAGTTGCTAAGGAGGATTATCAACTTGTGGTATGTTGATAGTGGTTGCTCCAGGCACATGACGGGATGCGCGACTTCTAACTGAATTTGAATCTATAGATGGAGGTTATGTGAATTTTGAAGGTGCTAAAGAAGGTCACATTACAGGCCGAGAAAAGTGACCAACGGAAAGATCACATTGGACAAAGTGAACTATGTCGAGTAGCTTAAGCACAATCTGATGAGCGTCTCACAAGTCTTCGACAAGGATCATTCGGTCCATTTTACTAAGTATGAGGCTTTGGTGTTGAAACTAAGTTGGTGATACCGAATGATTAGATAGTGATGAGAGCACCGAGGAAGAATGACACTTATGTCATTGACATGGGTGCTAAGGATTCTTTGATGGTGGTTGTGTGTTTATTGTCAAAGGTATCCAAGGGTAAATCAATGTTGTGGCACAGATGCATGGCCCACATTCACTACCGAAAAATTATTTACATAATTAAAATGGTTTAGTGGAAGGGGTGCAAGTGAAGAGGTTTCATGTGGAAGATAAATGTCTTCCTTGTTAAAATGGAAAACAACATAAGAAACCTCACAAATCTAAAATAGTAAATTCCATAGATGCCCCTTATGAATTACTTCACAAGGATTTATTTGGTCTAGTGAACGTAAGGAACATAGGTGGAAAGTATTGTTGTTTAGTTGTCACATATGATTACTCACATTATCAATGGGTTTTCTTTTTTAGGTACAAAAGATGAGACAATGGAGTTGCTGATAGATCTTTTTACAAAATTGGAAAATGTCTATGATGCACGCATTAAGAGGATAAGGAGTGATAATGGCACATGGTAAAAAATCAGATTCAGGATCTCTATTGTCTTCGCAAGGGAATAGAACATCAATACTCTGCTCCTTATACACCTCAATAGAATGGAATCGCTGAGAGGAAAAACAGGACATTGATTGAAGCCGCTAGGACTATGCTTTCTGATTCAAAGTTTCCAGTTCTTTTCCTGGGAGAAGTTGTGAATACACCTTGTTATGTTCTAAATAAAGTTTTAACTGTTAAACATTTTAAGAAAACTTTTCATGAACTTATGTTTAACAAGAAACCAAACTTGAAAGGCGTTGAACCATTTGGATTACCCTACTCAATTATGAAAATAAAGATAAAACAAAAATTTGGTGAGGTAGCTGATGAAGGATACTTCCTAGGTTATGTACCTGCAGCACCGAATAAAAGGGTTTTTAATCTAAAAACTTGTAAAATTGATGTTGTGTTTAATGTTGAAATTACTACTTATACACCTTAACAATCAACGGTTGGTCCAACTATATTATATGATTATGATAGTGTTCTTAAATCATTTATATTCCTGAGTTTTCCAATGCAGATGAGTCACATTAGATTCAAAGTGTGATAGTGAGGATGAAGATGGCGACCTGATGCCTAGATTGAGTATATCGATGACAGATGCTCCGGGAACTTCCTCCAGTGCAGAAGAACAAGATTCAAGCGATAACGAGTCTGAACCTATTGAGGGGGAGGACTTTACAAATCCATTTGCAAATCAGAATATTCAAGGGGAGGTTGGATCCAACCTGGGTGCAATTTAGTGGTTGACACCATTGCTACAACATGAGCAAATAGATATTATCCAGTGACTCATTGGAGATCCTACTGCAGGTATTCAAACTATAAGATGTGTGATCGAGGGTTCTCGTTTGTTTGCTTTAATATAGAAGACTGGTATTCTAAATGAGTGTTTGTATAGTTGTTTCATTTCCCAAGTAGAGCCGAAGAATGTGCAAATAGCTCTTAAAGATAATTCACGGGTAGAAGCTATACAAGAGGAGTTAGCCCTGTTCAAAAAGTTGAAGGTTTGGGAACTCATTGATTTGACAAAAGGAGAGAAGGAAATTGGCACCAAGTGGTGTTCAAGTGTAAGAGAGATGACTGAGGGATTGTGACGAGAAACAAGGCTCAATTAGTCCTTAAGGGGTTTGATCAGTAGGAACGGATTGACTATCACGAAGTTTTTGCACCGGTGGCAAGGTTGGAAGCAATTCGTTTGTTCCTAGCCTTTACATCATTCAAGGGCTTCGAAGTGTATCAACTTGACGTGAGGAGTGTGTTTCTTTACAGGAAAGTCCAAGAACTGGTGTATGTCTCACAACCAGATGGTTTACTGATCCAAACTATCTAGATCGAGTGTATAAAATGGATACGGCATTGTATGGATTGCATCAAGCACCCAGGGCGTGGTATGAGACACTTTCAACTCATTTGTTAAAGAATAGTTTTGAAAGAGGTCAGATAGACAATACACTTTTTATCAAGAAAAAGAAGGAAGATTTTCTGCTGGTACAGGTATACATGGATGGCATCATTTTTTTGGTCATCTAATGAAAACATGTGTCATGAATTCGAGCTGGTGGTGAAGAGCAAGTATGAAATGAGTATGATGGGTGAGTTGTCTTACTTTCTGGGATTGCAAGTTGAACAGAAAAGGGATGGGATGTTTATACATCAGACAAAGTTTGTGTATGACATTTTGTCTCGTTTCAAAATGGAGGATTTTTCTACTTTCAATACACCTATTTGCGAAAATCACAATCTTGGTCAAAATCATGAGAGTGTGGAAGATGTTGATCCAACTCAGTACAGTGTAATGATTGGTTCATTAATGTACTTGACTGCTTCAAGACCAGACATCAAATTTGCAGTGTGTCTATGTGCTAGATATCAAGCGAATCCAAAATAGTTGCATATGAAAACGGTGAAGCGTATTCTTCGTTACTTGAGGGGGAGACCTAAACTTGGGTTGTGGTATCTAGCCGATAGTGATTTGAAGTTTATTGCCTTCATTGATTCAAACTTTGGAGGATGTAACTCAAACAAAAAGTCTACCACAGGTGGTTGTTAGTTCTTAGGGGGAAGGCTAGTGTCTTGGCAATGCCAGAAGCAGGCTTCCGTGTCTACGTCTATGTGTGAAGCTGAATATATTGCAGCTGATAACTGTTGCTCATAGGTTCTCTGGATATAATAGTAGATGCGCGATTACGGTTTGAATTTCACTCGTACCAATATAATGATAGACAATAATGCCACAATTTCAATCACAAACAACCCCGTAAAGCATAGTAGAACCAAAACTATTGACATTCGTCATCATTTTATATGGGATTGTTTGTAAAGAAACTGATTGAACTTCATAGAGTTGACACATTAGATAACCTAGCAGATGTTTACTCAAAAGTATTTGACAGGGCTCGTTTTGAACATTTAGTCGAACTCCACAGGATGAGGAATCCTGAATAACCAATTTTTCATAAGGAATTGTAAATATTTTATTGCTTTCTTAAAAATTAAAAATTAAAAAAATAGGAAACCATAAAAATAAAAAAATAGAAAATCAAAAATAAGTTGTCACTATGTGAAAAAGAAGAGATGATAGTACATAAGCGAGTTGGGTTGTACACTGAAACTGAAATTAAATTGCTTAAGTGTGATCGTCGATCCATTATATGTACCAGTGGGCAAAAAGCATGAAATAATCAACTTACCAGCGTGATATAAACCTAACGAACTGTGTACCAAATGGGTAACACATCAGTAGCGTATGGTTTTATAACCTTAAATCTTGTGTTGAGAGATTGCCAAAATCCAGGTTTTAGGTCTTTATACTGTTATTTCATCCGGGGATATCAACGTTGTCATTTTGCTGCATCCAGATATATGCTGACCTAGGCACAACTAAGAAAATCTTAAAAGAGATAAAATGCCAAAAACCCAGAAATTGAAAAAGCTCTCCAAGAGAGTCATTCAAATATATAAAATGCATAAATCATACCAACACTTGGTATTTGCTTTACCTCGTTGGATATTGGTCTCTTTGTTGTACGAGAGTACTGACCTGATCACCAATGTTCTGACGTTGTAAAATCAAAAGGATAATTCGGTATGCTCACCTACTACGAGGAAGCTTTGTACATACCTTGATCGCGGGAGTATACCCTGAAGTGGGACATAGTAGTACATCAGTAAAATATCACCTTAATCGTATCACATGGTACTGGAACTTGAATGTTCATATGTTTTGTTTAAGTGGATAAACAATACTTGTAATTGTCTTGGAATGCTTTTCATGAAAATTACATAAAGAATTATCTAATAGTGTGAAAAAAGTTTGATTTTGCTGATATGATCTTCTTACCGGTGATTCACACAAAAATAGAGTGTTTATTTCTTTGTTAATTTTATTTTGTGTTATTTATTTGCTTTCAGAAAATATAAAAATCCATAAAGATTTTCTTTTTCTTTAAAATTCTTAATGTACGGAAAATGGTTGTTCATGGATAAATTGTTACCGATAGGGGGAGACTTTAGAAGATGAGTTCAATTTTTTAGACTTTACAGGTTCTAGTGTGTTGGACAAAATTTTTGAGTGTTGGTGTTGAGTGGAAAATTGCTAAATCTGTGATATAGTTTTCACATATCTTGATTAATAATAATTTGTTTAACATTGTTGAAAAATTATTATGGTTTCTCGAGATGTTTGTTTTATAGTATACAGATTGTTACAATGTGTTGCGTAAAAGTTGTTGTGACGAGATGAGGAGTTTATTGTTGCTTGGTAGAATCCTCCTTCAACAATGCGGATCGGAAGATATGAAGACATACTTGGATTGCTGACTCAGAACTTGGAAGATTTGGTGATTGGATGCATTAGCTTAGGGAGAGTCTGTTGCTCACAAAATTCTAGTAGAAGCAGAAGCTATCCAAAGACCAAAGACTGTGAGATTTTCCTGAAGATCAAGTTGACCTTTACAGCTTAGGGGGAGTTTGGTGGTGCTTGTTATGTGACAACAACTTGGGTTTGGTCTTTGGATATACTTGGATTCCAAGAAAGAGAGTTTATGGACTTAATGAATGATTCCGAGTTTACTAAGGTGTTTCCAATTTTGTGGAATGACTGAGTTTGATTTTAACTTGAAGATTCCGAGTTTACAATTATGAAAGGTTCCGAGTTTTTTAAACAAAGGTGGTCCGAGTTTATGAAGAGTATATGGAATTGTGAGTTTGTGAAGACCAAGAGAATTCCAAATTTATCAAGCTGGTCCGAGTTTGTGTCTTTGTTTGATGTATTCCGAATTTGTGTTATTATCTAATGTGGGCCTAGCCCTGTTTGCATGGTTGTGTTACATTAAAAGCTTCATGCCTTAGGGTTTAGGTTAGAGAGTCTGACAAAATTTACAGAAAGTCAGTGTGTGAGAAATTTGCAGAGAGTGGCTGAGAGATTTCTTGTGGTATTGATTGACTGTATATATCAGTTGATAATTTATAAATACCAAGTTTTAAAGTGATTATTCGTGTTCTTCATCTTACAAACTTGTTTCGGTGTCCGTTGATCTATCAAGGGGCTTCCGCACCCTTGATTGATTGTCAATCTCGTATCGATCCACGGGTGATAGGGACCTACAGTTTCCACAAACGGATCAACCACTTCACCAAGATCGTATTTCCTTTATTAGTATATGGGTTATTACACACCATGAGTGTACTAATAAGCTTCACTTTTTTTTGTTACCAATAACTCCCACAAGATCAAAGACCAAAACAATCACAAGCTCATTACGAAAGAAGAAGAGTAGAAGGAATTATTAAAGATACAACACACCTCTTTGCCAAATATTAAACATTTAATTTTATACCAAGTTTCATCTTCAACCCAAGCAACACAAAGGGTTTAGCCAATGAAGGCCATAACTTGTCCACAACAATGATTATTGAGTTAATCATGATGGATCATGTATGATATGATCAAACAACTTGAAGAAGCATTGTTGATTACAAGTTCTCTCTATCTTGTAGGGCCCCTATTCCTTGGATCTTACGAGATTGATAATCCACTAAGAGTGCGGAATCCTCCTAGTAGATTAGACAAGCACAGAAACAAGTATTTCAGATGACGAACACAAACAATCACTTAAAAACCAGGTATTCAGCTGATTATCCAACACAAGTGTTTACAATCAATCAATACCACAAGGGAACTCACAGCCATTCTCTGTTTTTCTCTCTCAAAAACTCTTTGTAACTTTCTCTCAGATGTCTACTCAGAATCCCTTAACCCTAATGCATAATTTTTTTATATTAAATAGATCCATTCATATTAAGCCAAGCCCAACATTACAATATAACATAAACTCGAACAAACACAAGACCTCTATAATTCGGAATACATGTAACTTGGAATTCTCCGAAACTGTATAACTCGGAACTCCTTCAGAGAATTATTCCTCAGATTTCATTTCTTCGAAACTGCACAAGTCCATGTACAAGAAATCCAAAGACCTAACTATTAAGTTGTTGTCATAGAATATGCACCAACAGAATCACCCTTATAATAGCTTCATAGGTTAACTTAGGCTTCAAACATCTTGCAGTCTTTGGTCTTTGGATATCTTCAGCTACAAACACTTTCATTCATTATAGATCAGTGAATTAGCAAAGTCTTATTATGCAAGTGAGATGTAATTTTTCGTATCTTTTTGCAATATGTTGTAGAAGGATCCTACCATGCATCTTCACGCTTTTCACTTCTCTCAAAATCTTCACCCAACTTGTGTTATGCACTTCATTTTGATAACTGCATCAATCTGTTTAGAAACACAAGCATGTATCTCGATAAACCATTACTCTTATTCACATTATAGATAAACCAATATTTTATGCAAAAATAACAAGCTGTCAGTTCAATATGAGAGACCATTTAAAAAGATATTTTTGGTATTTTTGATATTTTTCAAAACAACTAAACAAACTGAAAAATATTTATAGTACATCTTTCTATGAAAATCATGTGCAAGAAGATCATATCAGCTTTGATAAACTGATTCACACTATCAGGTAATTTTATTAATTAATTATGTGAATAACAGTCCAAGAGACTACAAGTATTGTTTATCCACTTAAAAAAAGACATAAACATTTCAAATAGCGTTACCTTGTGATACGATTAAGTGTATTATTATATTGTTGTACTAGTGTGTCCCACTTCAAGTTATACCCCCGCGATCAAGGTATGCACAAAGGTTCCTCGTAATAGGTGAGTGCACTGAATTCATCCTTTTTTTATTTACAACATCAGACCATAAGTGAACAGGTATGTACCATCGTACAGTCAAAGTGACCAATGTTTGTATCTAATGAGGATTAAGCAAATACTAAATTGCGGTACAGTTTATGCTTGTTGCACAGTTGAATAACTCTCTAGGAGAGCTTCTTCAATTTCTGAGTTTTTGAAATTTTAGCTCTTTTAAGATATTCAGGGTTGTGTCTAGGTCTGCATATATCTGGATGTAACAAAAGGACATCCCTGATATCCCCAGATGAAATAACTATATAAGGACCCGAACCTCAGATTTTGGCAATCTATCAACACAAGATTTAAGATCAGAAAACCATACGTCGTGATGTGTTACCCACATAGTACACAGTTCGTTATGTGTATATCATGCAATTAGTTGATTATTTCATGCATCTTGCCTACTGGTACATCATATGATGGATCTATTATCACACTCTACAATTTAATCTAATTTTTCAGTGTGACAGTTCAACCACTATCATTTCTTCTCTTTCACACCATGATATCTCATTTATTTATTTTTTATTGTTTTTTGGATTTTATTTTTTTAGATTTAAAATTACTAACTTACACCTTGTAAACACAAGCACTATCTAAAATATTTTTGGCTTTCAGAAATTTCCCCCCTAAATATTTGTTTTATGGAGTATGTTGTAAAAATAATTAAAAACAAAATTTTATAAACAAAGAGACTCCACTTAAATCTAACAAAAAATTTTCAAAGTGAAGTTTAGAATAATCATAACAATCACTGAAGTAAATAATTCGTTACCAATTTTAACCTACGTCCTATACTTGCTCAACAACTCAGTTAGCATTGAGAACCCAAGCATTAAATATCTTGGGTTTGTTACCAATTTTAACCTACTATTTACCTCTGATGCTTTACAGGAACAATCACTATTGAACACATCAACAGTCCTTCTTGGTCGTCCTATACTTGCTCAACAACTCAGTTAGCATTGAGAACCCAAGCATTAAATATCTTAGGTTTGTTACCAATTTTAACCTACTATTTACCTCCGATGCTTTACAGGAACAATCACTATTGAACACATCAACAGTCCTTCTTGGTTGTCCTATACTTTCTTAACAACTCAGTTAGCATTGAGAACCCAAGCATTAAATATCTTAGGTTGTCCAAAACGATCAACCTAATGATTTTCTTGCCAATATCCATCACAGTTTTCAGATTTCTTGTATCTATAATTTCTACTTGGTAGGTTATTTTGATAGTTCCAATAAACTCTTTGATTCTCCCACCTTTGAACATTTATTATTTTGAAACCTTCTTCTCCCACTATCATACCCTAAACTTTCAAAAAAAATTGGATTGTTTTGAACATTCAAGTTACTAAAATCCCTAAATTCATTTCTTCTTTGAAAATTTCGATTACTAGAAGCCTAATATCGATTTCAATGTCCAAAATTTTACTTTGAAACCGATTCGATTGATCATTTACATGACTAGATTTTGGAGAAAAACTTCTTGGTCTATCAAATCTTCCTGAAATGAAGTCTTAGGTTGAAATCTAGGTTGGTTGCTTTGACAAACTTTTGTTACATTTGTTCCTATATCAACCTGATTCCCATCCTTAACTTCATCACCCATTTTCTTATCTTTCTTAAAAGGACAACAACTCGCCACATGTCCTTTATTGTAACATTTATAACAAATCTTTTCTTATACACTTTCTTTTTACAAGATCCCTTTTTAAATGTTTTGATTTGTCGTTAAGTTCAACAATTTTAGCTTGTGCATCAACCAATTCTGTGCATTTTTTAGAAAGTTCCTTAGTTTTATTTTAACAGTTTCACAAGCCAAATCAATAATCTGTAATAGTTCATAACTTTGCTTGTGAGAGTGCTGATTTCCTATTCATTTGATTTGAGTTTATTTCGAAAATATAACTCCCTGTTTTTCAAAAGAACGTTTGACTCTTTTACTTTCTCTAAATCAGCTAATAAAATTTTGTTTTGATCCGAATATACACAGAATATGCACCAACATCTAACTATTAAGTTGTTGTCACAGAATATGCACCAACATCTCTCAAACTAAGCTATTACAATTATTTTGGCAGTGATCCCAAACACCTTTTGCCTCTCAAGATCAAAGGTTTAGTGTGTGAAACGTGGTAGGGGGTGGGTCAAATGCGATGGGGAAAATGGGCAGCCAAGGGCTCCTATTTATATACTAGATGAGACCATGGGAGCACGGGCATGCTTCAGTGGCACGACCGTGCCTTGTGAGGATTCCTAAAACTTCTTATACTTCTTATCCTTTTTTGATATTGTTCGTTGCGATTCTGTTATAAGCACGGGCGTGAATGGGAAGTCATGACCGTGCCTGTCTAGGTGCCCCGAAAAGGCTTGAACAGATGGCATTGTTGGTCGGTTCTCGAACCTTTTATCCTTGTCTTATCCTAAGCACGGGCGTGCCTGGCCGTTAGTGGACTTTTGTTGACCATTTCTTGGGTTAACTTGTTGACTTTGTGCTTCTTCGTGTTTTGCACGGTCGTGCCCATAGCCCGGCACGACTGTGCCTATTTGGCAACTTGCTGATATCCTTAGAATTCTCGAGCTTCTTCTTAGTTTTTTGCTCGTTTTTCACTTCTTTCAATGCCGAGCCCTTAAAGGCCTGTATTTATCAAATAGGAACAATTCAAGTAGCATTTGCAACTAAAAAGTCATTAAAGTACCTAGATTTAGGGGTAATTATGCACTACAAATATGTATAATTTATGGTACATCACGTATGCTGTTTTAATCACGTTGTTGGTGTTTTAAATATAAGGAAACTTTGTCTTGTTATTCAAAGACATGGTGTTTTACCATCTAGAATGATTGTTTTGTTGTTCAATTCATGGTGTTTTACAACTGCGTTGAAACACCATGACTTATACAGCAACACTATCATTCTAGAGGTTCAAACACCATATCTTGAAGAACAATACAATGTTTTCTAATGTTTAAAACACCATGCCTTGAATCTTAATACAATTTTTTTGATGTAAAACACCATAACTCGAATAGCAAATGCAATCATTCAAACTGTTGAAACACCATGGCTTAAATCACAAATACAATGTTTCCCAATCAATATGTTAAAACATCATGACTTGAAATACATTACAAATGTTTCCATAAATTAAACACCACGCCTTAAATCTTTAAGACAAAAGAAAGAAGTCGTGGATGTCGTTAGAATAAGGTCTAGAGATCTTGTTTCAGTGGCTAGAGGTGGTAGATAATGGCGGTTTAATGTGGGGAGGAGAGAATCCCTGATTTTGTGCTTGAAGATCGTGGATATGTGATTCAATTGATACAATATCTTAATTTAAATGATGTTTAGTGACACTCCCCTATCAAGTCAATCAGTTATAAATATTAAATACAATTCATAGTTTTGCCATTATGATTTCAGCCATTAAAATTTAAATTTAAGGGTGTAAAACACTTCTTAGATAAAGGGTCATTTGTAAAGGAACCTTTACCTATATATATGATAGAGATTAAGAGAACCCCCCCCCCCCCCTGAGTTATGAGAACATAGAGAACTCCGACTTTCCGTGCGAGTTATGCGACTATTTTTTGCACACACGTAGATTAAAATATTTTCAAACACAAGTGTAAGAAAAATTTCAGATCAATGTTTTAAGCCTTTTCACGCTACTATAAAAAGCTTCTAACATTAGCTTTTACACCCTCTGTAAGGGTGTTTTACGGTGTTGTAAATCAACAAAATCTTTTTTCAAATTTGAGTTTTTAGGATTTTTGGTAAAAAAGAACTTTTTTTTGAAAAAACCTTTTTTAAGGCCGACCTTTTTAAAGTTCTCACAACTCGTGGGAGATTTCATTCTAAACTACATAGTTCCCTAAGCTTTTCGTAATATACACATATGTATAGTTTAAAATTGACTATCGACATATACTTATATTGTCAAATCTTAATTATACACATATGTATATAGTCAATTTTAAACTATACATATGTGTATGTTATGAAAAGCTTAGAGAAAATGTGTGATCCAGCATGCTTCTCAAGTTTCTCAATTAGCTTAGTGCTTCTCACACGATTATATATATATAAACGGGATCAGGAAAAAACGGTTGGAAGTGTGAAAATGGTGAGAACGGATCCTAGTCGAACACGTGGCAGGGGCGCTAAATGATATGAATGGGCAGGATTGTCATTGTTCACGTTCCCCTAAATAAGTCGCGTTATATGCAACGAATATGGCGTTTTGTTCTTTATGCTTGTTTTAATGGCCTTTTTTAAGTATTTTGTGAAAATGACGTTTTAAAAGCCAAAGCAAAAGAACAGTTTTCAGTAAATAAATTAGGTGAAGATAAACTAAATAAGATTTTGCTCAATGAGATGGAAAAAATCCTCATTTAAAAATTTTGTCCAACACATTGGGTGAAACTTTATTGAGAACAAAACTGAATCTCCAATAAACGAAGTTTGCCATGTGTGGTTTTTGAACTTTCTACCGTTTTAGATTGAATGGTATTTAGTAAATGATGGCGTTTGTTTATATAAGATGTTTTTGGCGTGTAGTTTAGGCGGGAATTTATTATCATAAATGCTAGTAATAAAGTTTCCATTGTTTCAGCTACTGTTTGTAGTTACTTGTTTGTTCAGTTTTATCTGTTAAAGTGTAAGGTGTTCCATCATTTAAGTTTGGCGTTTGTTTAATGGTGTTTTATATAAAGATGTCAAAATAAAACATATTAACTTTTTGTAAGGTAAAATAACGTTATCGCGTTTTGAAACATATATCACTTTTTGTGCATAATATTTGATTTTGGAAGGTACATAACAAACTATAGAAGATCGCACACACACATAAACGCCAACGAAAAGAACATTTTTTCATTAATATAAAATAGATGAGGACAAACTCAATAAGATAAAGATGTAAGGCGTCCCATCATTAAGTTTGGCGTTTGTTTGTTAGAGCTATAAGGCGTCACATAATTTTATATATAGTTTTGGTGTTTGGCATTTTGGCGTTTTATAACTAATTAGAGAAATGAAGTATTTTCTTAGCAGAAAATTACACAACGAACCACATAAAATGACACAAAAAAGTAAAAAAAGTAAAAAAAATATATTAAAACTCCTCATCCAATTTCTCATCCAAATCTTCAGTGTCATCGGTCTCTTCTTCTCATCCCAATCTTCATTTTCATTAGTCTCTTCTTTTTGAAGATTTTGTCCCCGAAACTTTTGAATTCCTTAGATAGGATGTTAAATTCCTATACGGTTGGGCCCCGGCTCTAGACAAAGCTGATCACTCATAGGATTTGGCATTTGTTTTGTGGGCATCAGTCTCTTCTCATCCCACTCTTCACTGTTATCGGTCTCTTCTTCTCATCCAAATCTCCACTGTCATCAGTCTCTTCTTCTTGAAGAGTTTGTCAATCTCATTCAGCAAAATGTTATTGAGTTAATTCTCACTTTAAGAATGTTGTCAAACCCATTCAGTGTTGAGAACAAAACGAGTCTCCAAGAAACAACATTTGCCATCTATGGTTTTTGAACTTTTTGGCGTTATAAATTGGATGGTATTCAGTAAATTATGGCATGTTTATACAGATGTTTTTGGTGTGATCAATGGAAGTTCCTGGGATGTTTATATAAGATTTTTTGGCGCGTAGTTTAGGCGGAAATTTATTATAATAAATGTTAGTAATAAAGTTTCCATTGTTTCAGTTCTGTTTATAGTTACTGTTTGTTCAGCTTTATCTGTTAAAGCTGTAAGGCGTCCCATCATTAGGTTTTGTCGTTTTTATATGAATGGCGTTTTAGATAAAGAAGGCAAAATACAACTAATTAATCTTTTGTAAGGTAACACAATGTTCTGGTGTTTTAGATAAAGAAGGCAAAATACAGTTTAACTAACTTTTGGTATTTTGGCATTTGTGGAATTTTGGCGTTTTATATCTAATTATAGATATAGATTATTTTATTAAGGGAAAAGTATATAACAAAGCAAAGAAAATGACACACAAAAAAAAAGAAAAAAAAAATTAAAACTCCTTGTTAAAAGGGATTTTTTCTGAGAAGTATCAATCGCTTCCCTCGTCTTCTTTTTGAATTCTTCATCCAGTTTCTCATCCAAGTCTTCACTTTCATCGGTCTCTTCTCCTTTAAGATTTTGAAACCTCCATATGAACTTGTCATGCAACAAACCAATTTTAGGGTCATGTATGTGTTCAAACATGTTGCGTTGTTTAACTGCTATAGGAACCCAAGACTCTGTTTGGTCATTATGTTTTCAACCGTGTAGTCTCTTTGCTCTCCATTGTCACATACAACAGTCACCATGTCAGTGTTTTCATCATAACACCATGATTGGATTACTGGGTCCACAATTCATTTGCATTGTTCGATCCAAATTATCTGGTTAATCTTCGTATAACCATATGTGTTTTCTCACAAAGATTATAAAGAGAAACCCGCCATGTGCTAGAATCCCCCTCTATACTTTTTCGGCCAAATTCATTATGGCTTTGATGGTTTTCACAAACACTCTTCTTCTGTTGTCAAAGAGGATTACAAATCTATTGATTTTAGTGTTGAATATTCATGAAACGATGTTTGCCATTTGTGCGTTTTTCAGAGTTTTTTTTTTTAAATTTGGCGCTTTAGGTAAAAATGTCGTTTTTTAGAATGATCAATGAAAGTTATGGTAAGGTCGTTTATATAATTATGTTTTTGGAGCGTACTTTAGGAGGGAAATTTTTTTATAATAAATATTAGTAATAAAGTTTCAGTAATAAATATGGCGTTTCATCAAATAGGGGACTGTATCGCTTGTAGTTTAAAGCGGGAACTTTTAATGGCGTTTTACTCATGAGCTTAGCATTTTGTATTAGAGTAATAAAAATACCCCTTTACCCTTAATGAAACGCGTCCACGTAATAAAGTTGATATTATTTACGAAAACGCCACCGGGCCAATCTAATACATAGATTGTTTTGATCCAACGGACGAGGGGCGTTCTCACTGTTTTCACACTTATAGGCGTTTTCTCTAAATCTTGCCCTTATATGTATGTATATATATTATAGGATTGAGTTCTATTGGGAACACTAAAAAAGTAGAGAACCGGAAACAGTGCATTTAACATGTTATATATATTATAAAATTCAGTTTAACATGTTAAAAATATATTTTTCAAAGTATTTGCATATAGAAACCTTTTTAATAAAAAATTAAAAAGTAATTTTTTTAAAAGGGAAAAAAATTACAAAAATATTTTTTATTGAATTAGTTTTGACACATTTTTATGTAAAAGTTTAGAAAAAAAAATATTTTTTAGCATTTTAAAATTGAATTCTATGATATATTTAACATGTTAAATGTATTGTTACTCTCTCCCCATTAAACATCACACTAAAAATGTGGGGAACCGGGAACCAGTACATTTAACATGTTAGATATGTCATAAACATTCAAATTAAAATGCTAAAAAATATTTTTTTCATAATTTTGCATATAAAGATGTGTATAACCTATTTCAAATAAAGAATCATTTTTGCAATTTTTTACCCTTTTTACTAGTTTTTCAGCTTTACTTTTTTAAATATATGTTAAAGCTTTAATTTTTTTTTGGAAAAATCTAATTTTGAATATGTTAGATTGAATTCTTATGATATATTCACACTCTTCCTTAGTTCTTCATCTTTTTTAGTTTCTTTCATTGAACCCGTACTATATTTATAATTTTAATTAAAATTTAATGCTAAATAAAAAATATAAAGGATTGAAACAAGATGTGTTACTAACTTAGCAAACAGAATATTTTATTGGTTGACAAGCCATCCAAAATCTTCATAAAGGGCATTCGGAATAAAACAAAGCAAAACCATCATAAAAAATTTTACTAAATTTAACTAAATAGTTTTAGTAGTTTTTGAAATGTTTTATCCCTCTTATCCAAGTAAATTCAATAAAACATGTGTCTATAACGTTTGACTTTATTTTATTTATTTATTTATTTTGGTTTTATATTTCGGTTGTTAAACGAGTGTTGATACCGTAACAAAACGAACTAATATCATTCGATTCATCGCATCACGCAGGAAAGTTTTACTAGTCTATCGTTATTTTGTTGTCCTTGGGTCCATCTTTGAAGAAATACGAGTATAAAATTCAAACACGGGTTCATTAAAAGTTTGGCACGGTCAAAAACTACAAAGATTGTTTTATGTAATATACTGAACCCTAAGGGTTAAAACTACAAAGATTGATTTATGTAATATACTGAAACCTAAGGGTTAAAATTAGAAGCTTTTTTACTTTTTTTTGGAACGAGATACAACTTATGTGATTTTATTAGATTCGGACTAAATATTTGGGATTTAACTTAGTAATGATCATAACTTAATGATATGTAGTGGTCAAGCCTATATTTATGGTTTATAATGAATGTCATCATCATCTTCTTGTCTCCTTTTAACACACCACAACTTACATTTTTCATGTATGTTGAAGAGGATGAAGAATACTATTTTTTAAAACGTTAATGATGTCATTGTGACAATCGTTATTGATTTAATGTTATAATATGCAGCAAAATTTGGCAATTAATTCAATCAAATGTACCTAACATAACATTAAAAGATTTTAATATCTATTTACAATTAGTCAGCAACAGTTTCTAAGTACAAAAATATTATTAATGGTTTCGTCTTTTAAAATATTTTTTCGAACTAGCTTTTTTAAACTAAAGTCTAAACAAGTTAGTTTTTTTATAACGTGGACGCTGACGTGACACATACCTTTGTTACTTGATGAGGTGACTACGTTTGTGGCACTCTCATCACCACCATCACCCATTACCACCCCTCGCAACCACCCACCACCACTCACCACCATCCACCTCCACTGTTAGCCCCCCACCACCACCTCACCACCATCCACCTCCACTGTTACCCCCCACCACCACCGCTCGCCATCCGCCATCGCCACCACTTGCCACCTAGCTACCATCAGCCACCTTTAAAACCCCTAACCTTTCCGAAAAATCATGAAATACCACCACTACTAAGATTTTCTAATGAGAACGCAATGGTGTGGAGGTATATAATGATTTTCTGGCAAGACAATCAGGAACTACGATAAGAGTGGAGGCGTGGGGTTGCAAACGCAAAGGGTGGAGGTATGTAACGGCTGATAGTGGCGGGTGGTCGTGTTGGCGATATGCTGGTGGGTGGTCGTGGTAGTGGTGGTGGTGGGGGTGGAGGTGAGAGTGTCACATAAGCAACCACCTCATCAAATAACAAATGTCTTTGCCATGTTAGCGTCCACTTCATCAAAAAACCTAATTGAGTTAGGTCTTAGTTAGAAAAGACTCGTTGGAAGAAAATAGGTTAAAAAGTAGTTGGGACTGTTTTCGGCCAATTGCTAATAATTGGGATTATTAAAGAGGAGTTTGGGATTGCTTATTTTAGGCAGCTTATAACTTATCGACTTTTTGAAAAGTTGAATGGTGTTTGGGATTGGGAGTGTATGTGAAGGGAAAAGTCAATAAGTCATTGTGATTTATTAACTTTTCTAAAAAATTATAAGAGTTTGGAAAAACTAAGCCAAACAGCCCCGAAAATCTATTTTTCCAAACCTTAAATACAAAGCCATCCTAATGAACCACCGAGGTTAGTGGCCTAATAGTAGAGACATGTCTCTAATAGTATCATTTATCATAATGTCACAAGTCCTATTTAGGACAAGTCTAATATATAAGTGTAGTTTAGAAGTAGAAGATATAATTGTCGTTCCAAAATAACTGCTAAAGAAATAAACAAGTTCGTTGCAACTTTTAGTTTCATAACCTTTTTACAATATATCAATAATAAAATATCTTTCATTGTCACACCTCCATGTTATTCCTTTCGCTCAGAGCGGGGCGTGAACCGAATGGCATCTGCATCGCACAGCGGAAGCAGACGTGATGGCTAAGGTTTCTAGTAACTGAACGCCCGCTAACTACTCGAATCCCCATGGGTTCTCCTATTCCAACCGTGCCATACTTGTAATCATAACCTGAGAAAGAACATGCAAAAAATCAACATAAAGTTGGCGAGTTCATAGTTTGTTTGTTTTTGTTTCACATGAGTCATAAAACATTTGCGCATTTCGCATTCGAAACCGGTTTGTGAGATCATAGTATCCCAAAGCATTTAAAATGTCATGTCTGTATAACAGTATTGAAATGTTTGCATGTTGTTTGCAAATCCATGCATATAACTGTTATGTGTATAAAGTGGTCATAAAATGTGTTCAGTTATCTTTGTAAACCAGTAATTGTTTTATTATCTTTGTAAACCGGTAATAAAATCGTAGTATGTAGTTTTCCTATGGAATCTAAGGATCAGTCAGTGTGTAGCTAATACACTGGCCTATGTGCCATAAGTAAGTAACCAAACCGAGACTTCTTTGACATCATCGGGATCACAAAAGCACTCCTAATCGGTTAACATACCAGGAGTGGAACGTGTCTCAAACTCGATAGATCTATACCTTTTGCACCTTGGTCACTACGTGATTAATGGTTACTATTGTCATCATCCTACTTACGCACAATAATCTATTATAATCTAATCCCATAGCTACATACCAATTGTTATAAATCAGTGCTCTTGGGCCTAGCCCATGTTTTCTTGTTATTGGGCCTAGCCCATGTTTTCTTGTTATTGGGCCTAGCCCATGTTTTCTTGTTCTTGGGCCTAGCCCATGTTTTCTTGTCATTGGGCCTAGCACATGTTCTTTTGTCATTGGGCCTAGCCCATGTTATAAATAAATTTTCACGCCGTAATTAATTTTTATCGAGTCGTGGGTTGACCCGTTGACCGGGTTTGACCAGGTTTGACTTATGTTGACTGGGTTTGACCAGTTGACTTTCGTTGACTTTTGTTGACCGACCGATCCAAACCGAACACCGCACCGAGACACGCATCCCGAACCTGAAAACGTGAGACAAACGTAACCCAAACCAAAATGAAACTGAGATATCGAGACTGAACCAAAATGAACATAACCAAACCAAATCTTGAATCGAATCTCGAACAGAAACCTGAACCGGTAATGAACTGAACCGAAACTCGAGCCGTGACCCGAGCCGCTGATTGAACTGGATTGAACCGAAACCTAGCATGAAACCTGAACTGAACCGCGTTTGCTGTTAAACCGGAGCCATTGACTGGACCCGAAGAACTCAAAATAACCCCACTGCCCACTGCCGCCGGTCGAAACCCCTACAGCCGCCATCGCCCAACCGCCGCAGTGGCGTCGCCCGGACCACCGCCGCCTCCGTCTCTCTCTCATCGATCTCTCTGTCTGTCTACGCTGTCTCTCTCTCCCTTCCGACCTGTATATATATATGCGGTGTGTGTGTATAAGAAAGGAGAAGGGAAAGGGGGTTTTGTGTGTGTGCGTCAGAGAAGGTAACCGGCTCCGGAGAAGACGACCAGTGTCGATCGCTCCGTTGCTCTCTCTACCTCTCTCTCTCTCTCTCTCTTCAGTCTGTACGCGTGTATATATAAGGGGGTACCAGGGGATGTCGCGTGTGTGTGTCGCCAGCAAAGGCGACCGGAGTTGGCCACCGGGGCCGCCGCCGCCCTCGCCGGACTCCAGCGATAAGAGCAGGGAAAAGGGGAAAGAAGCAGGGGTGTGTGCTAGGGTTTGAGTTGTGAAGAATATGAGGGATTTGATGAACTTAAATACTTAGGGTTTTGATTAGGTGGGTTGGGCCCGACGCCTGTTATCGCATTTCAAGCCCAATACGTCTCTGAGGCCCATTTTTGAACCGGACATCGTGTTATGTCATAATGCATTTAATTAGAATCAAAACACGTAAATATTGTCGTTAGTTGACCGGTTGACGCGACGGTTTGTCGGTTTCGTTAAAATTTGCGTAAAAACTCTACGATCTCCATTTATAGTCTGTTTTTCGATCCAATTGTTGTTATTTGTCGAAATTTATTCGTTTAGACTCGAAAACATATTAAATTATATCGGGGGTCGTTGTTTGACGCGTAAACCCGTCGGTTGCGTTAAAGTTGCGTATTTTGCCCTGTTTGCCGTTTCTGATCCGTTTTTCATTCTGATTTCTTCTGTGAGCGTTAAAATTTGAAAAAGAAGCCTAATATATCATAATATATTAATATTTAGATGTATCTCTAGTCCGTGGCTTCCGTTTTGTTGTCGGTGCGTTCCGGTTTACCGCGAAACTTCCGCGTTGTGCTTTGCGACGTTCAACGATCCAAATTTACCGTATAAGTGTAACTGTTTGAAAAATACAAGTATAAAATTCGTATTTTTAGGCGTTGTCAGTATTTGTTCGGCATTAGTTCGCTTATCGTTCGATTTCGCGTTAAAGTTCTCGATTGTCGCCAATTCACGTAACGTGAATCAAGTAGACTTTCCTAGGCTTTCCAAAAGCCTGATCGAGTTAATTTACGTCTAATTACGTTGATTTATAATGGTATTACTGTTTGTTAAGCGCTTAATTAAGACCGGAAAATGTCGGTTGTCACATTCTCCCCTTGTTTTTCGTCCTCGAAATTTAAGTTATGTTATCTCCTTAGATTTTTGTCATGCGTAGGTAAGTATTAAAAATACCCAGGTAAATAACCATGTAATCACATCCAGACTTGTCTGGATTATGTGAATACAATGTCTTACTACAACAACATGAACCCACTGGTTCAATTGAATCTGTTTTTAAGAATCGAAGCCAAGTGAACGAAACGTAATGACATAATCACCAACGTGATTGAGTTTACATGGGTTATACAAATGAGGATCTCAACAGTTAGATTTTCATGACATTCACAATCTGTAATTGAATTTAATAAACAATAGAAATTTATACCAACGGAAACTAGCGTTGGTTGTTGGATTGGTGAGCCTTTGAATCAACAAGCTCAACTGAATTAAGAACATGAAGATGATTTGTTAACTTTTCGAATCATAAGTTAACACTATTCAATTGAATTTCATCAACAATAGAAATTTATACCAACGGAAACTAGCGTTGGTTGTTGGATTGGTGAGCCTTTGAATCAAGAAGCTCAACTGAATTAAGAACATGAAGATGATTTGTTAACTTTTCGAATCATAAATTAACACTATTGAATTTGCAAGGATACACCGGATTACAACCGAAATTAGTGTATCATTGTCTTAATACATAGCTGCATTAAGACCACTTTCAATGATTAGCCCAAGCTACAAATTTATACCGACGCTACAAGGCGTCATAGCCATTGAAATAATTCAGTAATAGCGGTGATCGAACAAATTCACCGTGTTTACAATGAAAAGTTCAATCAAGTAAGTCTGAATATTTGTTCCAAATAAATTCCGTAGGGTTTTCAACTGAAAATGAAAGAACAAATAAATAAAATTTTTCGGTCGCTAGTGGAAGAACAATAAATATCCCAAAATTTTCGACCGATATTGAAAGAATCCGTTAAGAGGTACACTGAAATAGACCATAAAGTTGTGTACCGTCTCCTTAATACACGATTGTATTAAGGATGTTTTAAGAAAATAATCCAACAAGGGGATTTAAAAATGAATAAATAATTAAGTAACTAAATTCGTACATGAATTGTGAAAGCGATGTCAGCGCAAGCTTCAACTAGTGTAAAAGCCACCACAAGGTGTCGTAACTAATAAATGACTTAACAAGGGTGCAGACTAAACCAGTATACTATGATTCGAAAAAAATGAATTGCTTGTTGATATTACTTTGAATATGACGGCTTCAATCCATCATATGAAATCCTTGAATTGAGTTTGTATACCGTGAGCAAGTCCAAGAAATTGAACTTGGTTTGACACAATCCAACAATAAATATGATTCGACAAAGAAGCTTTGATATGTTTAATACAAAAACCCCATGTATGCAACTTGGAAAGAAAATGAAATTTCAAGAAATTCGTTGACTCGATATCAAGGAGTCAATATTTGCAATAAGGCAGGTCATCTAAATCACAAAGAAAAAATTTGAATATAGCGAATCAACCCTTGAACGACTGATGAAATGACCATTCGAAGTGAAGACCCTGATGGTCTCCGTGTATCAAGTTAACCACATGTATAACAAACAAGGCATGCGTATCATGTAAATTTATCCAGAATTGATGAAATAGGTGTTCGCAAATCAAGAAAGAATTTCCGTGACACAATGACCATTATGAGGAGTAGAGGTGTGCAAACCTACTCAGTATATGCAAAGTTGAAATTTCAACAAAAGGAATTCGAGGACTTTACCTGGTATTTCCTGTGATGACTTATTATTTTGTGACATTACCACCGAATGTCATATAGGGCGTAATCGTCATTAATGAAGTAGGGGGAATGCGAGGACGTGTGACTTCTTTTGCAGCACCAATTGTTGTGATTACCATTGTAATAAGTACCGACTGTTATGTATTCTCGTTTGAACGTACCTCAGCGTGTTTTGTGTCGCTTACAGGACCATGTGACAAATTGCCGCATTCTGGTCGGTAGTTCTCCCGCTAATGGGATTAGCATCGTTGGCGTAATGTCGTGTTTCCTCAAGGTCGCACCTTGAAAGTCGTATGTGACATACTTCAACATCCATTGTCGTATCATTTAAGTTTCATGTATATTTTCACACTAGCGTTTTCGTTTTACGTAGGCTACCTGCCCGGGTAAATAAAATAGTAGCGACAATATATGTAATGTGTTTGCCCGAGTTAATAATCACAGTTCCTACGTAATGACCTTTAATTGATATTGACATAAATTTTCCAAAGGTCCTAAATTCATGTTGTCAAAACTCTCAAAGTTTTGCTTACGGTATGTAATGTTCTCGTGTACTGTAATATGAAATACAACACTACTGTATGATTAAAATCATAATGTTGACTTAATGTTTTCGGCCACGGTTGGAACCCATATTCGAGTGCTAGGTGTTCTGTATGTATCCAAGTCTTATTGATCTAATGTCCCCAAAGGAACATGAGGTTAAAGCCTAGTATCTCCACAGAAACCTAATTCGCTGAAACCTATAGCTCTGATACCACTCTGGTATCAGAGCGGGGGTTGATACCTAGTTCGCTAGAACCTATGGCTCTGATACCACTCTTGTATCAGAGCGGGGATTGATACCTAATTCGCTAGAACCTATGGCTCTGATACCACTATGTCATACCCCCATGTTATCCCTTCGCATCAGAGCGGGGCGTGAACCGAATGGCATCTTCATCGCATAGCGAAAGCAGACGTGATGGCTAAGGTTTCTAGTAACTGAACACCCGCTAACTACTCGAATCCCCATGGGTTCTCCTATTCCAACCGTGCCATACTTGTAATCATAACCTGAGAAAGAACATGCAAAAAATCAACATAAACTTGGCGAGTTCATAGTTTGTTTGTTTTTGTTTCACATGAGTCATAAAACATTTGCGCATTTTGCATTCGAAAACCGGTTTGTCGAATCATAGTATCCCAAATCATTTAAAATGTCATGTCTATATAACAGTATTGAAATGTTTCCATGTTGTTTGCAAATCCATGCATATAACTGTTATGTGTATAAACCGGTGATAAAATGTTTTCTGTTATCTTTGTAAACCGGTAATTGTTTTATGTTATCTTTGTAAACCGGTAATGAAATCGTAGTATGTAGTTTTCCTATGGAATCTAAGGATCAGTCAGTGTGTAGCTGATACACTGGCCTATGTGCCATAAGTAAGTAACCAAACCGAGACTTCTTTGACATCATTGGGATCACAAAAGCACTCCTAACCGGTTAACATACCAGGAGTGGAGCTTGTCTCAAACTCGATAGATCTATACCTTTTGCACCTTGGTCACAACGTGATTAATGGTTACTATTTTCATCATCCTACTTACGCACAGTGATCTATTATAATCTAATCCCATAGCTACATACCAATTGTTATAAATCAGTGCTCTTGGGCCTAGCCCATGTTTTCTTGTTATTGGGCCTAGCCCATGTTTTTTGTTATTGGGCCTAGCCCATGTTTTCTTGTCATTGGGCCTAGCCCATGTTTTCTTGTCATTGGGCCTAGCCCATGTTCTTTTGTCATTGGGCCTAGCCCATGTTATAAATAAAATTGGGGCCTCGCCCCTAGTTGTGACGATGACAATCCCGTCACTAGTCATAAAACTCATGCATGTTTCGAAAAGCTTTGTACAGCTGTGAAACCGGTAAGTTTAGCATAAATCTTTCGTAAACCATTTGAGTTCGTTGAAATCTGTTTGTAACATGGTTTAGAAATATATGATTTTCGTTCATCGAAACAATTTATGCTTTCGCAAAATTTGCATGTCTTTCCACCCCGAAAACATTTATAAAAATGTAAAACGGTAAAAGTGGGGGGTTATGAACTCACCTGGACAATCCAGTGCAAAGCTAGCTTAATGTGATTTCCGTAGTGTTGTCTCCACAACTTGACTTGCTAGCATGCAATCTAGTGTATTCCTAAAATGGAATAACTTGTAAGTTTCTAAGAATGACGTAGCTATACTACATGATACCGAGCTCTACTGAATCGTTACTCATACGATTCTATGAAATTATTATTGACTTAACTCGGTTAACCAATCTATTGTTTTCCTAGAAACGATTCAATTTTCGAGAGGCTTGAATTATATGTTTACTTATAAACATAAACATATTTCATGATATCGTAACAACTTCGTAGTTTTCGCAAGACATGTTGTATATATACTTTTCTATATATCCGCATAAATAATACATTCCGTATTCGCGCAAGATGTTTGAATCAAATATAAACAATATACTATTGTTATAATATCATCCGAAAGTATTCGTACGTTTTCGCGTCGTCAACGTTTGAAATAAATATATCTATATTTATTTTATAAAAGTATTCAACGCCACGACATTCGAATATATATAATATTCTTGTAATACGATTTCCGAATTTGTCGTTTGAAATACTACGCGCCTCGTAAAAGCGTTTCGAAATAAATATAAACAATATACTTATTTTTATATCGTCGTTCGAATGATTATCGACGTTAGAAATCTAATTCCCGAATTCGACTTTGAATTAAACATAGACAAATATCATTTATCTTGTAGTCGATTGCCGAATGTTTGTTATCTTGAAATCGCGCGTGTTGAAAAGTTATCGGATCAAGATTTGAACGTTTAATTAGCGTCGACAAAATAAACATACACTTATATTTATTTTATAATAATCGTATGAATTCGGACGTTTTATTCCTTGAAATATATTGTGTTTTCGTTTTACGATTTTACAAAAAAATCGGGCAGAGTTTCCTCTGTTTTCGGAGGATCCCGACAATATTATTTGTCGATTTATTATCAAAACACAACCTGCAATGTACCAAATCAAACAATATATAAACTTTTTCATCTTTTTCAAATATTAAGTTTTCATCAATTAATATTTCCAATTTATATATTTAACGTCGTCGGTTTTATTTTTAACGAATAATTTTCGCGAATATTTTTGCCGGATCGATTGTAATTTATTAAATGTTTTGGCGATATCGAATTGTTAACGGGTCGGGTCGAGCTCGGTTTCGCGATAATTAAATATTCATAGTAATTATAAACTAACATAATTAAATTTTCGCATCGTAATTAATTTTTACCGAGTCGTGGGTTGACCCGTTGACCGGGTTTGACCAGGTTTGACTTATGTTGACTGGGTTTGACCAGTTGACTTTCATTGACTTTTGTTGACCGACCGATCCGAACTGAACACCGCACCGAGACACGCATCCCGAACCTGAAAATGTGAGACAAACGTAACCCAAACCGAAATGAAACTGAGATATCGAGACTGAACCAAAATGAACATAACCAAACCAAATCTTGAATCGAATCCCGAATAGAAACCTGAACCGGTAATGAACTGAACCGAAACTCGAGCCATGACCCGAGCCGCTGACTGAACTGGATTGAACCGAAACCTAGCATGAAACCTGAACTGAACCGCGTTTGCTGTTAAACCGGAGCCGTTGACTGGACCCGAAGAACTCAAAATAACCCCACTGCCGCCGGTCGAAACCCCCATCGCCGCCGTCGCCCAACCGCCACAGTGGCGTCGCCCGGACCACCGCCGCCTCCGTCTCTCTCTTATCGATCTCTCTGTCTCTCTACGCTGTCTCTCTCTCCCTCAGGTCTGTATATATATGCGGTGTATGCGTATAAGAAAGGAGAAGGGAAAGGGGGTTTTGTCTGTGTGTGTCAGAGAAGGTAACCGGTGCCGAAGAAGACGACCGGTGTCGATCGGGAGTCCTAGTCAGACTCCGCTGCTCTCTCTTTCTCTCTCTCTCTCTCTCTTCAGTCTATATGCGTGTATATATAAGGGGGTACCAGGGGATGTCGCGTGTGTGTGTCGCCGGCAAAGGCGACCGGAGTCGGCCACCGGGGCCGCCGGCGCCCTCGCCGGACTCTGGCGATCAGAGCAGGGAAAAGGGGAAAGAAGTAGGGGTGTGTGCTAGGGTTTGAGTTGTGAAGAATATGAGGGATTTGATGAACTTAAATACTTAGGGTTTTGATTAGGTGGGTTGGGCCCGAGGCCCGTTATCGCGTTTCAAGCCCAATACGTCTCTGAAGCCCATTATTGAACCCAAACATTGTGTTATGTCGTAATGCATTTAATTAGAATCAAAACACGTAAATGTTGTTGTTAGTTGACCGGTTTCGTTAAAAATTGCGTAAAACCTCTACGATCGCCATTTATAGTCCGTTTTTCGATCCAATTGTTGTTATTTGTCAAATTCGTTTAGACTCGAAAACGTATTAAATTATATCAGGGGTCGTTGTTTGACGCGTAAACCCGCCGGTTGCGTTAAAGTTGCGTATTTTGCCCTGTTTGCCGTTTCTGATCCGTTTTTTGTTTGATTTCTTCCGTGAGCGTTAAAATTTGAAAACGAAGCCTAATATATCATAATATATTAATATTTAGACGTATCTCTAGTCCGTGGCTTCCGTTTTGTTGTCGGTGCGTTCCGGTTTACCGCGAAACTTCCGCGTTGTGCTTTGTGACGTTCAACGATCCAAATTTACCGTATACTTGTAACTGTATGACAAATACCAGTATAAATTTCGTATTTTTAGGCGTTTTCAGTATTTGTTTGGCATCAGTTCGCTTATCGTTCAATTTCGCGTTAAAGTTCTCGATTGTCGCCAATTCGCGTAACGTGAATCAAGTAGAGTTCCTAGGCTTTCCAAAGGCCTGATCGTGTTAATTTACGTCTAATTACATTGATTATAATGGTATTACTGTTTGTTAAGCGCTTAATTAAGACCGAAAAATGCCGGTTGTCACATTCATGTCCTAGATGTGCGTTAAGAACCATTGTTTACGCTAATGAGATGTATTAGTCTATAACAATCATATACACAATTTGCATCATAAGCCAAAAGTCAATGATTTTAGGATTGGATCGGACATTAAAGCGGTCTTCTTACCGATCCAATGGATGGATCAGATGTAAGAACCGGATTATGCCATAAATATTATAAAATAAATAAGGTAAAATCATAAAAAAAAAATCAAAATCCAGTTCAACCGCTAAAAAATCCGGTTCGACCACCCAACTTGTTAAATTTACTGTGAATAAATGCAGCCAAACTTGTATAAGGGTGAAAACCAAATTTCACCTATATAAAGAACTAGGTTATAAACTCGCATATTAGATTGAGCTGTATAATAGAAATTATATAATATTATTAGGCACAATAATAAAAATGAAAGTACAATTACAATTTACAAATATCTAAATATTTCTTTATACGTGACATTTGTTGTTTTTTTGGTATCATATTCTTGACTTTTAAATATTGTCATGGCAAAACATATGGCGAGTGACAACTGCCTTCTTAGAAATTGAAATGGAATCCTTTTGTCAGATAATATTAAGTGAAATCTAGGGATAAACGTTCAAGTGCCAATATTGAATGTTGATATTATCTGTAGTTGTGTTCTATTGCATAAACCATTTTTGACCAACATTTTTATTAATATTACTTGAACATCAACCTTTAGTATTAATCTACGATTTTACAACCCTGAAAGTTTAAGTCCATTTAAAACATCCAATGAATATAACCTTCTATCAAAATTATTATGAAAATACTCTAAATTTGATATACTATCAAAACTTGGGTTTTCTTTTTCATTATTGGGAATTAGTAAAAGCAATGAATCAATAATTTCCTATATAACTTTATTTTGTAGGTGCGTATGGTTATCTCTTTTAAATATTTCGAATCTTTTGAAATTTTGAAGATAGTTGGATAAGATGAGTCAATAATGAGAAGATCCTTAGGCATGTCTATGACTGCCTCACCATCATTATAACCACAAATATTTCCTTCTAAATCCAAGAGCCATTCCGCAAAGTTTTTTATTTGCTCAATATCAGCCAATGTACTACCTACACTTAACCTCATGTTTTTGGTTAATTTTAGGACTTTGCACTCACGTCAAATGTAGGAAGAGCTTAAAAATTCGTTGACGATATCTTGTCTAGATCCATTTGGAATAACATGGAGAATTTGTCTGAAATCTCCTCCAAAGACAATTACCCAGTCATGTAAACAAGAAGGAAAACCAAATTGTGCAGAAGACCTAATCATTACAAACAGACATCAAAATCAAATTATCAAACTTTGTTCATGTTTCAAAAGAAAATCAACAACAAACTTGGTAATAGGATATATCATTATACAGAATAAACAACACTTGAGAAATAATCGCCTTAATGATCTTCTTAATAATTTATGGGATTTTTCAATAACAAACATTTTTACACATAGCATCATGCAGTTTGGTATATTGGATGGATTCAATTATATTTTGATTTCATAACGGTGGCCATTATAAAGAATTTGGTAATTCATATACCCACAATTTTAGGGATTTTGTTATGGCTGAAGTGGCTAATACAGTAATACCTAACAAAAAGTTAATCAAATTAAAGATCATGGAGCTTAAAAGTGGTCTTTTACTCTCACTTAAAGGATAGAATCCATACCTCCATTCTTGAAGAAGCATGCCTCATTCATGTAAACATTTTAACCTTAACTTAGTAGGTAGACAACATAAACCCCAACATTCATTATTGTTTCCTAAACACACATCGATTAACAAATTTAAAGTTGATTACAGATAGTAGTGACTTTGTTTTTGTTTTATGATCACAATGCTTAGATATATCACCATTACTAACCTAATAGAAACTTTAAACAATGTCTTATACATACAAAATAAATTTGATAACAGAAAACATAGATTGATGATAGGAGATTTGACCTAGATCGTCCAGAAAGAAATCATCATTGCCAGATCATAGTAGGAATTACACAAAGCAACCAAAGTACTCACATATTCTTAGATATGAAAACAAAAAACCTAGATTGATGATAGGAGATCTCACCTAGATCGAAGGTATAGAAAGGTACAAAGAAATCGTCATCAACCAGGAAGAGGATTAGAACGGGGCATATGCGTAATCAAATTAGGGTTTGAAACGGGTTATAGGAAATTTATAGGATCCATATACATGTTGATGGTTCGGGTTGGATCCGCGAATTATGCAATCCGGGTCCAATGTTCCTTGGGCGGGAAAAAATTGGGAGAAGTAAATTGGGTGCCAACATGTGTCCACGATTTGAAGATTTGACAAGAGATAAACAATGATTTTAATCTTTGTTTATTTATTTGTCCTTCTTATCAATATTCAATTCTTTAATAATTTTAATTATTATAATTAATATTAAATATATTGTTTTTCACTTGTGGCTCTTAATATACAATGTTTTATAAAGTTTGACCTTTTGTTCTTTATCATGACGAACTAAAGCAATATCACCTGAAGAAATTTAGTGGCGGTATTGTAGTCGTTTTTATGGTTTTTGGTATAAAGTTCATTTAAAACAGAGTTGGATTCGCGAGATTATCTTTTTTAGTATCATAGCTATAGTGCATGCCTTGACCATAACAAACCGAGTTGATACCGTCTTAACAATATCGATACAACGTCACCGTTAAATGATTCGCTTTTATGGTTTCGAAGTCGATATCTGAGTAACCGAACCGATATCAATTGAATTCTCTACCGTTGCAAGGTGAGAATTCTAATTTTAAAACATTTTCTTCTCAAGTTTTGCTAAGAACTATATGCTAAGAACTATATACAAACCTATATATCGACAAGATGTGACCTTTAAAACATGGCATTTAAGTTTCGTTAAATCTCAAATATTAATTTTAGAGTCAATGAATCAAATCGTTCCTTTTAAAAATTTAAAATCCGTGTTTTTCTCCTGCTTAAAACCCATGCTTTTTCTTATCATATCGTCTTTTAAAAGATTCATTTAATGTGAAACAAAATAATATGGAATTTATTATCTTAACGCTCCATTAAACAAAGACTAATAAGAAAATAAAAAACTAAAAGTAAGCAATAATATCATGTAATTAAAAGGGAATTTTACAACCAAAGTAAATGTAATCATCTGGTACCAATTGAGGGTTCAAGTCTCCATACAAATTTTATATATGCATATATATATAGATATAGGAGTAAGTTTAATGGTATGTGAATTAGTTATTAAATAAAAGAGTTTTAGAGCATTCATATTTTTTGTTTATTTTTATATGAGAGAGTTTTGTATATTATGAAAAGTGATTATGAGGGGTTGTTAATTGATGAGAGAGAAAATGATACTGTTTATTCATCTGTAAATTTGGGAGGACACGTGATTGTGAGTGGAGAGGAAAAAAATATGATGATAAAGGTAGAAAAATATTATTTAATTGAAAGGAGATAGAATATGTTATAATTTTTAGTGTGATTATAGGAATGAAGACATGGGAAGAGATATGAATACTCAACTTTATAATCTTTAGGGTGAGAAGGGTGTTCACCTCTTGAAGAGAGGTAAACTCTGCACCCACCCAATCATATCTTCTCATATCAATTATTCTCTCTAAGTCCTCTCTCGCACTAAAACATAAGGGGTGGTCACCTCTCTTGCGAAGAAGTAAACTATTTTTCTAAATATAAAAAACAAAAAAGAAAATTGTGATTGGTTTCATGTGTAGCAATGGTCAAAAAACAATTCCTCTCAAGCGGTGACAAGTCCACGATTTCAAACATGCCGCGCGGTGAGGGAAGGGTCGGCGACGATGTTGCCACGCAGTAAAAACTCACCTTGCACCCACTCCGTTCTCCCTTATATTCGGTAAAGGGTTCGGTAGCATTTTTAGATTTTTGATGGACCTTCTCCATGAACCTTACGTGTAACACCACAGTTTTATGAATGGTTGTTTTGCATATGCAGAAGTGGTACTGACGCAATTATTCAACCATGTTGACATTCCATAATCGTTGTGTTTTTTGAAAATATAACTTTTGAGGAGCTGTAGATATATCTTAGGAAATCCGTTGACAAAAATAAATTAATAATTTCATTATTCGATATTCGGGTTACACTACATAAAGAAGAACTGAACTAAACTAATATAAAATACAATACAAAATATAAACTAAACCGAGAACCAGATTAAAAAGAAATAAAGAAAACATAAAACAACGGTGACTTAGACACGTGAAGATCACGTTTCCCTTAAAACAGATTTCGGGCCATCCAGGTGAACCCATCTGTTTTTCAGGGTACAACAGCCAGAGCAGATTGTACTGTCGGGGATAGCATAGTACCTAAAAGAATACCTGAAAAAAGAGTTCTCAGGAATGCAAAGTTAGAAAATTATGTGGAAGTAGAGTGTGTGCTATGAACCATACGAATTTCTATTCTCTGTGTATCTAAAACAAAGCACAAAACTTTGTATATAAACTAATTACAATTCGAAATGATAAGTCTTCGTTGAAAACAAAATTTAATAAAAATAAATTCTAAAATTCAATAGCACAATGAATTCTGATACTTAATCATTTGACATGTATGAACTTGAACAGTCTCTAGCTGACCACATCAAGTTGCCATCAAAGCGCCACATTTGCACTCATCGCCCTCGTCCCAGTCTCGTGCCCGGGCACGTGCACATGTCGGTTGCTTCGCACCCTCCTGGCTACCACTGGGTGTGAGTTGTCACATAAGAATACATTCGTGTAGAGAATTCTAATTATAAATCCACAAAAGATATATCTTTCCACCTATATGGGACAAGCTCAATTTCCCACATATTAATGGCTCCAACACACAAACTTAATGCTCAAGACTCTCATTCATCTTGTCTTAATTATTAAATAATCATTATCTTAACTCATAATATAATATAATTTATAAAATTTCCAACAATCCCCCACATGAATGGAGATCGTCCCATACACTCAAGTGTCACGATAAAATTTCAGCGGTTAAATAATGCAGGATACGTAGGTTTCCCTTTGAATCCTGCTTTGTGACATATACTTAGTCTCCTAACGGTTAGTAGACGCAATGTCTTTGAACCAACCCCTTTTTACGTAGACGTTATTACACATTACTCTTCCTGGTCTGGCTAACCCCTCATAGTTGTGTCCGTTATGGTCATGAAGCACCATCGTTGTTCTACGAGAGCTCTAGGAATTGTGCCCCTAATTCCATTCGAAGCGACCCCACTTCTCTCTAACATAGGTGATTTACAAATCATTAAAAGCCATATGCTTAACCTCTCTTGATATCACTGATTTCAAGTAGGAATGGACTAGGAAGTTTGTAATTCTCTTTGTATGTTGAAGTACTCCCCCACAGTGATCTCAAATCGTACAGTTAGGTGGTCCTATTGAGCCTAGATCATGGGATCTCCAATCTTCTAGGATAGTTTTTCCGTTGTACAAACTTACTCTAAGGGCTTTAGTCTCATTCCCATCGACGAGTTATGTACTACCTCTCTACTTAAGCCTTTTGTAAGCGGATCCGCAATGTTATCCTTTGACTTCACATAATCAATCGTGATAACTCCAGTTGAGAGTAGTTGCCGTATCGTGTTATGCCGACGCCGCATGTGCATTGATCTGCCATTATACATTGCATTTTGAGCTCTACCAATAGCTGATTGGTAATCATAATGTATTCAAATGGTCGTTACAGGCTTAGGCCATCTTGGAACATATTCCAAGAATTGACGTAACCATTCAACCTGTTCTCCAGCTTTATCTAACGCGATAAACTCAAATTCCATCGTGGATCTAGCTATAAGAGTTTGTTTGGGACAACTTCCATGATATAGTTGCTCCTTCAAGGGTCAACACATAACTACTTGTAAATCTAGAATCTTTCATATTGGATATCCAGTTGGCATCACTGAATCCTTCCACAACATATGGATTTTGGCCATCATGCAGTCCATAGTTTCTCGTGTATCTCAAATACCTTAAATCTTGTCATACTCTTCCAGTGCTCTGAACTAGGATTACTAGTATATCTACTTAGCCTACTCACAGCAAGATAGAATCAAATTTACTCTTGATGGCTTCTTTCCATTGAGGCCCATCTGAAGAGGTGACTGCTTCTTCATAGGTTTGATGCTCACTCTCAACCATGTAGGTAAGAAAGTCAGGCCCAAAGGATTTCTCAGTTCTTTGCATTTTACTTCTTCTTGGCTCACCTTCTTCAGCCTCTGATTGCCCTTGAGTTTCCTCTCGAACATTCTCATCGCTTGATGAACTTGCATGATTTGAAGAACTCGCATGAGTTTGTACTAGCATTGGAAACTCTTCTTCAAAGTAAGTCACATTTCCTGGCCTTGTCTCTATGATAGAGTCCTTATGCATATCAGGATTCTTGGATTCATATACAAGTAAACGATGTGAACTACCATCTTTGGCAAATCCAATGAAAACGCAGTCAACAGTTTTGGGTCCTATTCTAAGTGCCTTAGGGGTGTAACAATCACCTTGGCAAGGCACCCCCTACAGTTTCAAGTATTTATAGGATGATTTATGTCCTCACCACAACTCATGAGGTGTTACATCCTTATTCTTGAATGGTATTTTATTTAACAAAAAAATGGGAAATGGCCTCCCTCCACATCTCTTGGCTCATTGTATCACCCATAATTTTAAAATAAAATTGTTTACACTTTGCGAAATTACGCCCATTTTTTTTAATTTCAACATGACTCGTTCGGAAATAGAGATACTCCTTGCGGTAAGGAACCTGAATAGTAATCAAGACACTCCCAAGAATACACATGACTCGATACACCATTGACACTCGACCATTTAGCTAAACGACTGTTGAGTTAAATTATAATACACAACATATAAGTATTTGACCCGAAAAGAACTTAACAAATGGTGCAAATTAAATCATATGATCTTAAAGCTCGTTGACTCGCTCCCAAAACTTGAACACATCAGCTTATAGTTACATAAACCTGCCCACATCACAACACAAGGAACATTAGTCACAACTAAATGTACACACATACACGTGGTTAGCATATCAATAACTAGATATAAATCTTATAACCGAAATCCTCATAAATGATTCTCGAGGAACCACTCTTCCATTTAATATTGTTAAGATCTTGGGTCTCCTCGTTATTAGTCTCTTCAATCATTAATCATATCAACTTGACCAATAAACATAGATTCAAGAAACCAGCTTAAACACATTAATAATCAAAACAATCCGTGACAAAAATGTTGAGTAGCGCTTCAACCTTGTGAGACCTGTTAACACATCTAAACTCGACCTTTGCCATCTTGAAGATTATTAGTAGCATGTAATCATTTCTTTGGTCATAACCCAAACCCCTAGAATCACACAATTAGTTTATAAATCCTAGTGGGTCAAAAGTTCGGCATTCACCTTATTCTACATTTGAACCATACGCCACCATTCTTTTATTACATTTTTGTTCTCATTTAAATATAATAATGTTCAAGAAAACACATTACCTAACGCTATAAGATTATTTAACCACCCTCTTCACACCCGTTAACATTGTTTAGTCATGAATGCTCCTTTAATCCATTATAATCATGATTAAAGACACTGCTGTTAACAACTATTTTCTTGTCAAAACACCACAAACTTGCCTCATAGAATTTTAGAAAAATCTACTAAAATACATAAAACCACTTGTCAAATTAACTAACTTCTGAACAAAAATCATGTCGAAATAAAACGGTTAAGGCCCCGAAAAGACTTCTGCAAGCAAGCTGACCTGGTTGGGACAACAACTGTACCAATTTGTTATGACCATTTAACTAAGCCTGCTTGACGTGAAACCTTTTGTAGAACCTAAAACGTGTCAGGCATATTGAAAATTAATTTTGTATAAAAACAGAACTGTTTAATACATGAAACAACTCTTGACCCGTAAACGTGCACTGTAGACAACCATCTGATAATCAACCAAACAACTTCGAAATTTTACCAAGTTAGTCACAACAACACTTGTTTCATTTATAATAGCTAGGCATTGAGATTCACACAACCTTCAAATTGTAATCAAACTATATTATAAAATGTACATATATAAATATATATCAGTTACCAACTACTGAGTGTTGTTCACTCACTTGCAAACACAGTGCTTTACGATGACTGCTTCTACCTGGTCCTTTACAATCTTAGCTCAAACTTGATCACCTCCTGGTGTAGACTTATTCGAATTGTGCTCGAAAAACCCATCGTCACCATTTCCATAGCCAAGACCTTTCACCACCCATTGTTGATTGTCCTCACTTTGGAAGTTCCTTTATAATCAAATATAACCACATTATAAGTTATTAGCATAAAACATAACTTATAATTCTCATTTATAAATTATAACTCTCGATGTTGCTAAGACGAGTTTTTAGTTCGAAGTTCAACCATGGCCACTAATCTTGTTTAGTTGGAAAGCCAACTATCACGGCTGCCTTCACGAGTGGTTTCATGAAACCGGTCCGACTCCAAATTCCAAATGTCCGGATAACTCACTTTTGGTCGCTGATCGGTCCAGAAGAGACATGTATGCTGATCGCAGTTCATCATTGTTGCTTAATGTTCAAGCCCTCGCCACCGGAGACACTTTTGATTTGGTCAACGGTCATAGCGAAGGTTAGCCGGTTTCATCACAGAACTCGTTGCTGCTAGTGCTAGAGTTTGAATCGGAATCCGGCGCCACTACATTGGCGGTGAATCTTATTGAAACAACCACCATTCGTGGCTATCAAAACGAAAATGAGCCAAATAACATTACCGCGCAGAGCCGCAATCTGGACCGCCGAAGACTAGGATGAAACCCCGGTACCATCAACTCCCCTCGTCATGTCATGGCTGACAGAATTGGCCGCCTGTCGCCGTTGGGTTCTTCCTCTCTACCACCCCTCTTCTTTCTAATTTGTCTCTTTTTATGTGTGGGAAAGAAACCCATCTGATATCCCTTGTGAGCGTAGTCCATCTCAAGTTTTTGATAAAAATCATGGTAATAACTAGTAACCCCCTTATCTTTCCACAATTACAATTCAAATCCTCCATGTTTTGTTAATATTAATCCTTCCTTATCAATTTAATAATCACACTAGTTAAGTTAAATTATATAAATACCACTTTTACAATTTATAAGTTAGATTAAATCTATACATGAAATTGGGCTGTTACACTCATCCCAAAGAACTTATCAACATGGCATTCATCAATTCTTTTAGTATACGATTCTTTCGTTTCGTAATGCCAATTGATTGGGGTGTATACGGAGGGGTACACTCGTGTATTATGCCACCTTTTGCACATACTTCCCCCAAATGGTGAAACATATTCACCTCCTCTATCACTTCTCACACGTTTTATTTTCTTGTTGAGTTGATTCTCAACTTCAACTTTATACAAATAAACTTGTCAATTGCTTCATCTTTACTTTTAAGTAAGTAAACATAACAATATCTTATATTGTCATCAATAAAAGTATTAAAATATTTAATACCACCTCTGGTGATTTGATTTTAAATCACACACATCAGTGTGAACCAGATCAAAGGTTCACTTATTCTTTCATTGGATTTGAAGGATGATCTTGTTTGTTTGGCTTCAACACATGTTTTAAATTTTGTTTTAGAGTCAATGGAAAAGTTGGTATGTAATATAATTTAATCAAACGATGCATCGAATTAAAATTTACATGACCAAGACGTCCATGCGAAACATTAGGAGACTCTACCAATTAAGCAGAAGTACTAGCATTTTTATTCATGTTTTTCTTAACAGACATTACATTAAGCATCCAATCAGACACAAGACTCTTGCGCAAGCCAAACTTGTTAAGCATCCAACCCGACACAAGACTCTGCGCAAGTCAAGAACATAAAGCACATTCTTCAAAGTGAGCTTTTTTCCCAGAAGTCCACTTTAAGATCACATCACCTTCTCCCTTGATATAAGTTGTAGCAACATTTCCCACATACAACTTGTCTTTTCCCACCATCTCTTTAAACGTATTAAAGAGGGTCTTGTATTGGCACACATGACGGATTGCCCCAGTATCAACCCACCACCCTTTTGGCTCATTAGCCACCAAATTTACCTCCTCCATTATTGCAATGAGACTGAAATCATGGCCACTAAGGGCATGCCATCATCATCAACCATAAGAGCCGTGTCATGTTTAGGCTCTTTGCATTGGTCAGCAGGGTGACCAGTTTGTACAGTTGTAACACTTCCCTTTAAATGGACCAACCTTCTTCTTCACACCACCTTTCTTTGGCCCAAGATCAACACCCTTGTTTTTCCCCTTGCCATTGAACTTGTGGTCTTTGTTACCGTTATGACCCTTTAAGGATGACATTGTTCCACATGGTTCGCTTTTGCAGAAGCTTCAACTTGATTTCCTTTGTGTGACAGCCTGTTTAAGGTAATTTCCTTTCGCTTATATGACAGAATGTCACTAAGAACAATCTACCATTCTTGAACTTGACTCATCACAGTTTTTGAATCAATCATTTTATAGTCCAAAAACGTAGCAAAACATACTTTTTAGTACCCGCATCCTCAATCTTGTATTTGTGTTCCAATGACTTCCATAATTCTTTGGCAGTTGGAACCTTGAGATACATGTTATACAAGGCATCCGACAAGCCATTCAACACATAGTTGCGGCAAAGGTACTCAAAATGTTTCCAAGCATCAAAAGCACTCACATATTGTACATCAGTTGTCCCTTCTGCGAGAACATGAGGGGTCTCAGTCAAGAATTTCGCAAGGTTCAAGGTGGTCAGATAAAACATCTTTTGTTGCCATCTCTTAAAATTTAAACCAGTGAACTATTCTAGTTTCTCAGCATGATTAGCCACACTTAAGCTGCTTGGGCTACCAACTAATGGTTCTATGTTAATGGAAGTGGATCCAACAATTGTTGATGTAGTAGCAAGAACAGTGGCCATTTCTGAAACAAGATACAAAAATAATCAGTTTTCCCAAATTTTGGTTTACACAAAACTAAACTAAAATATTAATCTTCTTAGACATAGGTGAATTGGTTTACAAAAAAAACAATGCAAACAACAAAGTTTGCTAATAGCGAAAACATGTTGTTTGTAAAAAAATTTAAAACAAAAGCAGTGAACGCGTTTTAAAAATCCGTTTTAAGCTTGTAGGACATCCGTTCACAAAAATAAAATAACAATTTTGTTATTCGATATTCGGATTACATTACATAAACAGGAACGGAACTAAACTGAAACAAATACAATACAAAGTGTAAGCTAAACCGAGAACAGATTACAAAGAAATAAAGAAAACATAAAACAACGGTGACTAAGGCATGTGAAGATCACGCTTCACATAAAACAGATTTCGGGCCACCAGGTGAACATGTATGTTTCCTAGGGTACAATAGCCAGAGCACATTGTACTGTTGGGGATAGCCAAACACCTGTAAGAATACTTGAAACAAGAGTTCTCAGGGATGCAAGTTAGGAAATTTTGTGGAAGTAGAGTTTGTGCTATGTACAATATGAATTTCTATTCTTTGTGTAACTAAAAAAAGCATAAAGCTTTGTGTATAAGCTGATTAGAATACGAAATGATAAGTCTCTATTGAATACAAACAATAAAAATAAAATATATAATTCAATGGAACAATGAATTCTGAGACTTAATTATTTGATAGGTAGGAACTTTAACAGTCTCTAGTTGACTACACCAAGCTACTGACTTGAGCCAAGACACATCTAAAAGAAATAAATTAAAGATAGCTCCAAGCATTCTCAAGAGCAGGTGCTTTTAAGGTGCTTTGCACTCCCTGGCTACATTAGGTGTGAGTTGTTAAATAAGAATACATTCATGTAGATAATTCTAATTATAAATCCACAAAAGATTTATCTTTCCATCTACGTGAGACAAGCTAAATTTTTCATATATTTATGGTTCAAATACACAAACTTAATACTCAAGATCCTCATTAATCTTAACTTAATTATTAAATAATCATTAATTAACTCATAATAAAATATTATCTATAAAATTTCCAACAATGCCACAATTTGTACTATGTACGTACAACAATGTGTTGAACTGAACAATTATTTTGCAGTTTCAGGAACATGATAAGTTCTAGTTTAAAACTACCATTCTACATATATATGAGAGTTTTTAAAAGATACGAGTTTCATTATAATATTAATGGGGTACATTATCAATATCAATATCATAACATGTAAGAGAAAATGTACATGTAAATGTATACTAAACAAAAGTGTTTCCGACCTTCCACCATTCTCTAATCCAAAATCTCAACGGACGTGCCTTCACTTTAAACCACACATCGTACACTTACGTAAATGCTAAAAAATTCAGGAGTGTTATGAACCCAAAACATGATTATAAAGAGTTCAAGTAAAAAAAATAATAATCAAAACTTAGCCAAAAGGCCAGAATAGATATATTAAATAATGTCATTATGGACTTTCTAAAAGATTACTACAAGAGTTATCATATTAACATTTAAAAAAGATATCCTTTAAATACTAAACTTCGTTTTGCAATATGCATAGCTATGTGAAGATATTCATTTGTACTTTAAAAAAAACACACGAGAATATAGAGACATTCACATAGTCGCGTCTCGGAATTTACTATTTAAAAATTTTCTATATAGAAATCTTGACAGAACGTAAGTATAGATATTTTCTCTATTAGAAATCTTGACAGAACGTAAGAACATATATTTTCTCGATATAGTCGCGTCTCGGTTTTTGCAATATGCATAATGTTTTTGAAAGTTTTTTTTCTGAAAGGCACAACATGCATAATTATGATCTTAAAATGAAAATTTTAACACCAAAAACATGTTTATGTAAAGAGTAATTCTATTTCTATACTGTCCTTTTATCTGTATAATTTGATTGGTCCAATATGGATCGCATACTGACCTATTTTTCAGTATAAAACCATGTTTATGTTCTTAAGGTTTTAGACAGGCAGACTAATAGGGTTAAACACATGTTTATGTAAAGAGTAATTCTATTCGTATACTGTCCTTTTATCTGTATAATTTGATCGTCCAATATGGATCGCATACTGGCTATTATCAGTATAAAACCATGTTATGTTCTTAAGGTTTTAGATAGGCAGACTAATAGGTTAGCGTTTGTCTGACGGTTGAGTGTATACAGTTGTATTGGCCTATACAATCCGTATTAAAGACCTGGTTTTTTTAGGTTAATTTTTTGTGTTTTGGGTTTGGTTATTGATGTTTAATGTTGGTTATTTGTTGTTTATTGAGGTGTTTTATAAATTAGTATTATATTCTTTTGGTGACGTATCGTATTATATAGAATCGTATTTATATTTTGTATGATATTTTATCATGACGTATAGTATTATATCGCATTCTGTTTAATTTTGTATGATATTTTATCATGACGTATCGTATTATATCGCACCGTATTAGTATTTTGTATTATTTATATCGTGTCATATCGTATTTATGCATTATACGTAACCAACCAAGCAAATCTAAACATTGTAAATAAACATTTCAAAACATAAATAAATTGAAACAGAAAATTTAAATATATAATAAGTTTGTTTATACATGACATAATACAAAAAAGGGTAACAAACTATCCTAAGGATCGTGAGTGGTGCCTGACGGCCCTAGATCCTGAGCGGTGCCAGACGGCTTCGGATCCCGTCTCGGGCATGGCGGCAAGTCCTGCATCGGTTTGGGGTCAGGCCACGATCCTTAGCCGCCTATATATCGCCCTAGATCGCCTACGTCAAAAGAAGCTCAGTTGGGGGTGGTGGGCGTCCATTCGCGCCTATGGCCGTTCCTCCGACTACTGTAACGCAAGTGAAATAGCCGGTGGCATTTGGTCATACACGATGTGCTAGGGGTACTAAGGCACCTCGGGCGACTGGTGCTGCTGTGGTGGCGGACTAAGCTCTTGGTCGGGTAGAGCGCTCTCGTGAAAAAAAACCACAGTTAAAACATGACGGTAAATTTTAACGCCTAATACAAAATAAGTAAATAAATGTTTACCTCGACGTGATCGCCATCCCCGCCATCGTTATCACCATCACCATCACCTAATACCGCAGGAGGCTGCTTCGCTGGTAACTCGTATGGCAGGGGGACGGGGACAAATATAGCGCCGTCGTGGTCGCGAAAGCGAAGGCCGATATCGACACCATAGTCATGCGTGATATGCGTGTCAATCAGCGTCGCGCGTGTCAATCTGGTCGGCTCGACCGTGCCCCCGTCGTGATGGGTGGGTCCTCATTCAGAACTTGGCCCAATGAGAGGGCAAACATTGACAGAAACGCGGTTTGAAGTTTCGGTTGCTGAGTTGTACTAACACCTGTGTTAATACCTCCAAAGTACATTTCAGGGTTTTGTGGAACAGAAACTCTTTTTGCTTTCCGGATTTCTTCTTCATTTTTGTTCTCCAACTTCTGAACAAATTCATAAATACTGATTACATCCAAAACACCTGTATGCTTTAGTAAGTCAATAAATTGACTCCATTTTGGCGGTAAGGCGTCTGCAAAACGCATCACGATTTCTTATGGAGATGCTAACACTTTGTATGAAACATCACTAAGCAGATGGTAGAAACGGGTTGTCATATCGCTCAGTGTTTCATTCTCCATGAACATGAATCCTTCAAACTCTTCCTTCAGCAGATCATGTCGTATTTTTCTTGTTGCAACATTTCCTTCTCCTCTTGCTTCCAAAGTATCCCACAAATTCTTGGTGGTGGGACAGTACACAAACTGATGGTAAATATCCTTATGAAGTGCTTGTGTAAGGATAGCAAACGCCTTCTTCTCTAAATCATAGGCCTTTCTATCATTTTCATCTAAGTTGGCAAAGGAGTTTGGATTTGATCCTGCTTCTTCGAGAGATTCCTTATATGGTGTAGTAAAACATGTCCATAATTCTGTGTTTTGACCGAGAACGTATGTATGGAGAGACTTTTCCATGAAGGATAATCGTTCATATGGTTCAATTTCGGTGGACGGTTATTACATCCTGTTTCACTCTCGCTTATAAGAAGAGTCTGAATGCTCTGATTTTGATTTGCCACACACGCCCATTGATTAGCGGTAATCATGGCTGTGTGCTGAGGCATCACTGATTCAACCCATGAGGTTGTGGAGCATTGTGATGAGTCTTGGTTTGAACTTGAACTACTTCCCAATCCCAAGGATTAGTACCCATTTTGTTTTCTTGTTTAGGAAAGTAAACTTAAAAATTTTGAAGATTAATTTCTAAAAATAACAGTCTACTTTTAAAGTTCACAATTTAAAAACCACAAAGTTTTGAAAAACTAGAACACGAAAAGCAGATCCCAAAAGAAGCTTAGTTCTTCGTACGAATCAATGATTCGTACGAGTCACTGTTCTTCGTACGAACCAGGTTGTTCGTACGAATAACTGTCTTTCGTGCGAGCAACCTATGCTTCGCACTAACAAGGTTTTTCATGCGAGTGACTTGATCTTTCGCACGAACAGTCTTGTTCTTCGTGCGGATGGGTTATTCACACGAATGTTTTTCGCTAAAGTTTGGTTTTTCGCAAGGAGGAATCTTTTTGCAGGTTTGGTTGGTGAAAATTTCCTTTTCTAACATAGACTTGTTTTTGAGTTTGTTCGAAAGTGGTCAGTTGTCTACACAATTTCGGTTAAAAAGACAAATATTCCAATATCAGCTTTTCAGTGAAAACAGTCAAGTCCAGAGATTTGATCAACCCTAAAAGAATATTCCGGTGAGTTTTCCGGCAGATGTTTCAGTTGAAAATATGTCCAACTGAACTTCGATAGAAAATTTCAAGAAAACTAGATCCAAACATGTCTCCATGTATTCTAACAAGGTTTTTATGAAAATTTTCTGGATACAACAAGTTTTACCTAAGTTTTAAACTAGTTTTCTTTTAAAAACTTAAGTTTCTTGTTATGAGTTCAAGAACACTTCCAGAAACCCTCACAACTAGCTCAGACACAACACTAAGCATGGTTTTTAAACAAGGAAAAGAGCCAACGCTCTAATACCACTTGTAGGTCCACTTGGAGGATCAAGATAATCTACTTCTTGTTTATGTAACACACATACGAGTGCGGAATCCATGCAAGTATGTAAACCAAAGCAAAGTAAGAAACACAAGATAACCAAAGATTCACTATCTTGATTAATAGAAGAGAACTAGTACAAACATATACAAACAATGTTCATACAGACTCAGGATATACTCTCTGTGCTCTCTCACTTGTGCTCTTAATGTCTCACAGCTTATCAACCATCTACTGAGAAGTGCAGTCTGTTTATATAGTGTCCACACCTAGCAACAGTACGAAGAATGTTGTTGGTCATACGAACTACTATAAGTCACGAAGAGCATTCTCTAAAGGCTGCTCATATGAACAACCCATTGCTCATACGAACAAGACTGGCTCGTACGAACAAGCAAGGTGCTTGGTTGAAATGTCCCACTCGTACGACTAGTGAATCACTCACACGAACGGCAAGTGGCTTGTACGAGCAACATCTTTCTCGTATGAAGCACCTTTCACTTGTACTAACAAATGTTCTTCGGAGAACATGCCAACAGACATGACGTACACAAGACTTAACAGATGCGCACATGCAACTATTTTACAACACAGACCAACTAAACATCGTACTAAATCCAGATAGGAGGATATCTTGATTTGGTAGACACGACCAAACTATACAGACACAATAAATAAAGATCATACAATTACAGACGTAACTAAGAACAAGCGACAAACATAAAAGTGTATCAACACAATCTTATGCATGTGCCCTAATAAGTGATCCTCTATGCTTGTCTAGCAAGTGGTAAGTCGAAATTCTTGATTTGATGATTTGTAGAAAGTGGGTCTCAACCATCCATGAGTTCATATGAAAATTTATGTAACTGTGAGTGAGGCTCATACCATAGAACATGAATTATGCCTGAAATTTGGTAAATAGATGATTAAATGTGGAAACCCACTTGAAATGTGGATATTGTGAATTGTAGAGATGAATTATGTATAAATTAATGTAATGATTATGTAGGAAGTTACTTACAATGAGTATTTGATAGATGAAATTTGATTATGAATGAATGTTATATGATATTAGTTGAATTTGATGATCTTGATATGAATAAGTAAGGAAATGCATAAGATATTTGTACTTTATGCTTTGTTAGTGGTATGCACTCCAGGTTTTTGATGAAATGCTTGGGTTTTGGTTTGAAGTAATAAAGATGATTTCATATGCATATGATGGTAACTGATTAGAATTGGTAAAATGTTGAGTTGTTAGCTCACAATGTTAATGTAAATGTGAGATGAAAGCATGAGATTGAAAGAACGAATGCGAAATTGTAGGCGTGAAGGAAGAAGGTACAAGTCAATCCGGTTCACAAGCAACTCAAAGTAAAGGTAGGTTCTTATGAATTTCGTTTTATACTATTACTTATCGTTAGTTATCCTTTAAGGTATGGTAATGCGAAATGATGAATATAGAAGGAAAGTATTAGATAATGGTTTTGTAAAGTATGTGCATTGCCCCATTGCAAACAGGTCAAAATGAATAGTTAGTAAGGTGATAAAATTAGAACATGATGACTCGTTGTAAACGTGTCAATAAGGATGAAATGTTCGTTGTATGGACTCGTATGACCGGGTCGGATGAATTGTGTATTTGGTGTTACAAGAATGAAAACTACGATTTCGTTGTAGGAGAAATTCTTACAAGTAAGGAATGTGAGTAGAAGGGATGTTACAACACCATAACCGTGTTTACAGGTCAATTAAGGGAGTAAAGGAAGGATGAAATTCTTTTATGTTGACGAGTCATACTAACGAATGCATTTGTGTTGTCTATGATAGGAAAATCCCAATCTTGATAATGGCGTGCTTGGAACGAACATACCACATCGCACATTACGCGCTTCCATCTCAAGTTTTGATGTAAATGAGTCAAACAAATATTTTTGGGATGTAAATGTTGTTCTAAAAGACATATGTCTTTGTGTGTAAAATTAAAGTTTGAATTTGATACGGTAGTTTAGGTTGATGCACCCTTAAGCGTTAAAATGTAGTGTTTGCTTCGTAAAAATTGGAAGGGGCACTTGGTCGAAGTTTCACATTTCGTTATGAAAGCTTAACTTATATGTTGTTTTGACCTTTCGATGAAATGGGTGTTACAAGTTGGTATCAGAGCCTAGATTTGAGGGATTCGAGCACGAGATAAAGTACTCGAACTCAAACCGAAAGCTCTTGAAGAGGTGTGTGTTTGCTTCAAGACGCAACAGAAAGGTAAGCATTTAGTTATTCCTTTATAGATTTAAATACGATCAGGTCATGTTATGGGCAGATTAGTAAGAAGTGAAAAAAAGTTAATGGTATGCTTGGAGGCCTTGGGGACTGGTTTAATCAAGCCAATTCTAAAATGGATTGATAAAAAGGAAGATTAGATTTGCAGGGGACAACTGTAAGCTACGGTAAGTTCACCGTACGGTAAGTTCACCGTAGCTTATGGTGAAGTACAAATAGTTGTATGATCAACAGCAGATACTGGCCATAACCTACGGCTAATAGCTGTAGGCTACGGTGACAATGATCTGATTGTTTTGTTGGCTGAGTATCACTACCGTAAGCTACGGTAGACGTACCGTAGCTTACGACGAGTATGAAGCGTAAAGTTGAAGGTGTCGTAGGCTATGGTAGGTGGCCATAACCTACGGTCAACGGTTTCTGGTTAAAGAATCTACTGATCAGCGTAAGTTATGGTGGTGGAACCGTAGCTTACGGCCTGCCAAATGATAAAATTTTGATTTTTTTTGGATACCTAATTGTGTCCCGAAATTTCGTAATTCCCTAAGGTCTCTGCTAGGGCCACAATAGACTTTCAAAGTATCTTAACCTATGAGAAGATAATACGAATTAATTATGTTACGTGATTGCGTTTTGCGAAATAAGAAGGGATAAGGATTCTCGATCTTTACAATTAGAATGTATGCATAGTACGATCCGCCATGATTGCTGATGATAATAGTGAATAAGAATCCGAAGTCAATAGAATACAATAGCGATGGCATGAGTTTATGTAAGATGAAGTAAAGTATGTAAATTAACGAATGAAATGCATATTCAGGTAAAGATGGCAGATGAATTAAATATAAGAATTGATGTAGTAACACAACAAGAGGCAATGAACGATAAAATTTCGGAAGAAGTAAGGAAGGCCATTCAAGCCAACCTTCCTCAAATGGCTCAAGAAATTGAAAGCCGTGTTTCAGAAGCGTTTGAAGCCATGATGGCAAGTAAGATGGCAGAATTGAAGAGATGATAAATGAATCTCAAAGCAAGAAGGGAAGTCGGAGGTGCATGTATAAAGAGTTCATGGCTTGTAACCCCTTACCATGCAAGGGGTTTACAAGAAGTCGATGCAAAAAAGAGGATCAAGTGTCACACCCCAACCGATGGCGGAAACATCAAAGTGAGACGAACTAGATTGCTCGAGACATCATAACACTATTTGTGACAATATTTAATTAAACAACTCATTTCATTTCAAAGCATCAAATTGCCAAATTACAACATAATCGAAATACAAAGTTTCAATAACAAAATAAGTTCAACAAAACATAATAATCATCTTAGCATTCTATGCTGTTTCTAAGCCGATCCTACTAATGTTTCATCATACCACTTCATCAACCTGCAACATGTTAAAAAGTATAGTTCAATAACAAAGTATTGGCGAGTATACAAGTTTGATATCATAGCATAAGTATTAAAAATCGATTAAACAAATCCACATGAACAACTAGCATAGAGATAAATGTATACAAGGCATGTGAACTACAAGTCAATCCTCTAGTGTACCGCATAATAGATTAAAACTTAACATTGACCACAAGAATACGGGCGGTGCGTTACTCCTATAACGCTATACATGTTAAGGGAGGCTTGATCGAAGTTAATGACATTTAGATCACATAAGGATATACCAAGTAACAAGTCAAGTAGCACATAACTAAAGCATGTTTGGTGGATTGTTTGCGTGATTTCATAGAATACAAGTGTGATTAGTGTAGTTTGATAAGTTAACATATTGCACCCAAAAAGTGTAAAACATAAAAAGGGTTCGAAGTGTACTCATGGTTTGCAAAGTAAATTCCGTGAAAGCGTTTAGGTTGATTTAGGGGGATGAACACCAAGTTATCCTACACAAGGAAACTAGGTGTGTGAGTTTTAGATTTACGATGGAGTTTGTCAATTTTAGGAACTTAAAGTTTGCACAAAGTATGTATAGACAAAGTATTTATCTAGACGTTAACACTTGTTTTTGACACTATAAGCCCCAAGGGTGTTTGTGTTTTTATGGGTCACGCCCAATAGAATCGTAACGATGGTTAGGTCTAAGGTAAAATAACCTAATATTAGGACAAATAACCATATGGTCATTGTCAAAGGTTCGGTTATATTAAATATTTACTATATAGTTTACATATCATATTACTAATAAATCATAGAGTTCATGTATTTCATAGATATCATGTAAGTCATATAAGTATGCATGGAGGTAGGAGGATAACCGTCCTAAACCTCTTTCGTAAGATTCACCAATACACAAGATTGTCACAAGGACAATCCCGATGGTCAAGAATTATAGAAATCATCAAGTAAGGGGTGAATTGAAAAGTTAATGACCAAGGCCTTCATGTAATCACACCTACACCAACACAAGCTTGTAAGCTTAGATGGCTCAAAACTTGTGGGTTGAAACCCTAGTAAAAACCAAAGTTTAGAGGCATGTTATGCCTCTTGATTGTGTATGAACAAGTCTAGCTTAACACACTAACCATAAGCTTGGTTAGAGGCATAAGTAGCATAGAGTTGGTATGTTAAAAAAGGTTCGAAAAAGTTTATAAGTTAACTTCCAAAACAGAAAGTTTGGCCCCAAAAATGGTGTGATTCCACCTTGGTTTTCCACGAAAACCTATGGTAACATCCATAGGGCTTAGAAAACAATGTTTAGGAAGAAAACAAGAAGAAAACATTGAAAATCTTGAAGTTTAAAAGAATAAAATTTGGGCAGAAAGTTTGCACACTTTTGGACCTCAAAATGATGGGGTTTCACCTTAGTTTGCCCAAGCAAACTTGTGATAACCTTCCTAGAGGTTATCCAAGAGTGTTAGAAGGAAAAAAAGGCTAGAAGAAGAAGAGAAGTGAGTTGAAACTCACTTGCAACCTGCCGTGTTTCAATAGAGAATTTTCTAAAGTTTGGGGGTTGTTTGAGGTGTGTGAGGCTTGTTAAAGTGGGGAAGTGATGGAGGAACATTTGTTTATATAGAGGAAGGATTAAGGTTATATTTAATGCAATTAGGTGGGGTTTTTGGTTAAAAAGAGATTAAAAATCTTTCACAGCTTGCGGCCGCAAGCTGTGTTATTTTTTTATTTTCTTTTTATTTTTTGTTGTTTTAATTAATTAATTGATGTATCATGGACTTTAGGTAATGCATATTATATGTGTGACAAGTATAGGTCTTATAAGGGTATTAGGTCGTGTGTAAAGTCGTTTTAAAACCCTAAAAAAGGACTTCTTGCAAGCATGATTTAAACTCTAATTGTGACAAGATTAATGTGATGACGGAAGCTTGAATAATTTGCATTAAGCCACTAATTGTCTTGCTTGACTTTGGTATTATGATTTATAAATGTTCAACAAGCATTTACAAGTCGTTTCGGGTTGATTTATTAAGCAATACCGTAACGTATGATCATAAGTTTAAACACAGATAAAGTAGCGAATTTCGTATAATTGATCATTCTTGATTACAATCAAAGCCTTAGATTACAATGAATTGAAAATAGAAACACGATTACAAGGTTTGGACTTTCCAAAAATAGAAACACGAAGAGATCTTGCCAAAAACAAAAAGTTACAAATGCGAAGCGTTACAGTCTCCCCTCCTTTAGGGAATTTCGTCCTGAAATTTATGAAGACGCAACGAACAAATGTGGATACTTATTCTTCATGTCGCTTTCAAGTTCCCAAGTAAATTCAGCGCCACGTTTTCCTTCCATCGAACCTTTACGATAGGAATTCGACTGCGCCTTAGTTGCTTAGTACCTCGATCCATGATTTCGACGGGTTTCTCCATGAAGTGCAAGGTCTCATTGATTTGAAGATCTTCAAGTGGAACTTGGAGTCCTTCTTCGGCGAGACATCTTTTCAAGTTTGAAACATGGAAGGTAGGATGAACGTTGTTGAGCTCTTGTGGTAGGTCCAGTCGGTAGGTTGCCAATCCTTTCGAGAATCTTGAAAGGACCTACGTAGCGAGGAGCGACTTTCCCTTTTTCCCGAAACGAACCACACCCTTCCAAGGGGATACCTTGAGAAGTACAAAGTCACCAACATTGAATTCCAAAGGCTTGTGTCTTTTATCTGCGTAGCTCTTTTGTCGGCTTCTAGCTTTCATCAAGTTGTCCCGAATATGCAAAACCTTGTCCGTCGTCTGTTGTATAAGCTCGGGGCGGTGAATTAAGCTTCCCCGATCCCGTGCCAACAAATAGGCGATTGACACTTGCATCCATACAATGCCTCGAATGGTGCCATTTGAATACTTGCGTAGTAACTATTGTTGTACGAGAATTCGACCAAAGGCACGTGCATGTCCCAGTTGCCACCAAAATCAATTACGCAAGAACAAAGCATGTCCTCTAGAGTTTGGATAGTACGCTCGGTTTGACCATCAGACTGAGGATGGAAAGCAGTACTAAGATTGAGTTGAGTACCTAGCACCTTTTGAAATGTTTGCCAAAGGCAAGAAGTGAAAGACCATCACGGTCCGAGATAATGTCAACGGGGACACCGTGATGACAGATGACTTCATCCGTGTAGATACGAGCCAATTTCTCAACTCGGTAGTCTTCACGTATGGGAAGGAAATGATCAGACTTGGTCAGACGGTCGATGATTACCCAAATACTATCGTGAGCAGACGATGTATGAGGGAGCTTGGTTATGAAATCATGGCAATACTCTCCCATTTCCAAACAGGAATTTCCGGTTGTTCGAGTAAGCCAGAGGGTCGTGGATGTTCAGCCTTTACTTTGGAGCAAGTAAGGCACTTCGAAACACAATGGGCGATATCTTTCTTCATACCAGGCCACCAGTACGATGCTCAGAGATCGTGATACATCTTATCGGTGCCAGGGTGAATAGAATACCGAGATTTATGGGCTTAACTCATCAAGAGGTCACGAAGATTATCACGGTTTGGAATCCATATACGATCAAGATAGCACATGATGCCATTGGGTTTGGTCACAAGTTCGTTTTTAGCACCACACTTCAACTCATTATCAAGGTTACCCTCATTAACGGTCGAGTATTGTGCCTCACGAATCATCTCTTGAAGCTTTCCCAAAGTTTGGTAGCAACGTACACTCTTAACATGAGTTTTCCGACTAAGTGCGTCGGCCACGACATTCGCTTTACCGGGGTGGTAGCGGATATCGCAGTTGTAGTCATTTAATAATTCCACCCAACGACGCTGACGCATGTTGAGCTCTTTTTGATTAAAGATGTGTTGGAGGCTCTTGTGGTCGGTGAAGACCGTACACTTGGTACCATATAGGTAGTGTCACCATATCTTTAATGCAAAAACAATTGCACCAAGTTCAAGGTCGTGCGTAGTATAATTTTTCTCATGAATTTTGAGTTGTCGTGACGCGTAAGCGATAACCGTGTCTCGTTGCATAAGAACGCAACCAAGACCTTGTCTCGAGGCATTGCAATACACGCCAAAGTCGCCGTTACCATCGGGAAGGGTTAGGATAGGAGCATTGCAAAGCATTTTCTTGAGCGTTTGAAAAGGCTCCTCTTGTTCGGTACCCCAAACAAAAGGTTTATCCTTTTGAGTCAAGGAAGTGAGAGGTACGACGATTTTTGAAAAATTTGAGATTAAACGACGGTAATAGCCGGGTAAGCCGAGAAACGAATGTATTTTGGATGGTGTCTTAGGAGCAATCCAATTTTTCACCGTCTTGATTTTCACGGGGTTAACATGAATACCAAGTTCGTTGACGACCGTGACCAACGAATTGAACCTCCTTTAGCCAAAATTCACATTTGGAGAACTTGGCGTAAAGACATTTAGTACGCAACAACTGAAGGATAAGAAGTAAGTGTCGCTCATGCTCTTCTCGCGTCTTGGAATAGATTAGGATATCGTCAATGAAGATGATCACGAATCGGTCAAGATAGGGCTTACACATGCGATTCATCAAGTCCATAAACATGGCAGGTGCGTTGGTCAAACCAAATGGCATGACCATGAACTCGTAGTGCCCATAACGTGTGCGGAACGCGGTTTTGGGTATATCTTCTTCGAGGACTCGAAGTTGATGATAACCAGAACAAGGTGGATTTTAGAGAAACAAGTTGCGCCTTGAAGCTGATCAAAAAGATCGTCGATGCGAGGAAGAGGGTATCGGATCTTGACCGTGAGGTTGTTGAGTTCACGATAGTCGATGCACATACGAAAGGATCCGTCTTTCTTTTTGACGAATAGAACAGGAGTGCCCCAAGGAGATGTGCTAGGACGTATGAAGCCTTTATCAAGAAGCTCTTGAAGTTGGCTAGACAGCTCTTGCATCTTCTAGAGTGCTAGACGATAGGGGGATTTTGCGACCGGAGTTGCGCCAGGGATGAGGTCGATGCGAAAATCAACAGAACGAGCAGGAGGAGGATGAAGATCCTCGGGGAAGACGTCAGGGAAATCGCGCACAATGGGAACTTCACTCACGCTTGGACCCTTATCCTTCTTTTCCACAATGTGGGCAAGAAAGGCGAAGTATTCCTTACTCAAGTACTTGTTCGCTTGGATACACGCATAAGTTTGAGATCTTTGGAAGGTTTCTTGCCATAGACGTGTAAGGAATTCATTATTGGGAAGGGGAAGGCGGATGTATTTTTTCGAACAAACAACTTCAGCACGGACCCGCCTAAGCCAATCCATGCCTACTATGATATCAAAGCTACCCATTTGCATGGGTATGAGGTCAATAGAAAACGTATGATCGTTGAGATTAAGAGTACAATTAGAAAGGACAGAATCAACGGTGACGGATTTTCCATCAGGGACTTCGAATTCGAATGATTTAGGCAACTTAAAACGACTACACATAAGCAAAGGTTCGAATTCAACGGATACAAAACTTTTATCACACCAGTATCAAACAAACATGTAGCGTAAACATTGTTAGTGAGGAACGTACCCGATATGACATCATTTGAGTTTTGAGCTTGAGCGGCTGTGATGACGAAGGCTCGGCCGCGAGCTTTCTACTGTTGTTGGTTGTTGTTGTTGTTGCGCTGCGAGCAGTTGTTGGCGAAGTGATTTGGGTCTCCGCATCTGAAACAGGCACGAGCAGCGGGTGCAAGGGGTCAGTTTTGGCTAGCGGCAAGGTTCTGAGGTGCGGTTATGGCTCGGGCTTGGTTGATGGGGGCTTGCAGAGCATTTCGGCACTATTTGGCGAAGTGCCCATACGTATTGTAGATTGTGCATAGGCGGCACGGGGCGGTAACCGGGTGGTGGAAAGGACAGGTGTTGCACCTAGGATGGGGCCTGGTGTACGTTTTCTTGATGGGCTCGGGTGCGGGTAAGGCTAGCTGATGGGGGTTTGGCGGAGTGACTACCGCGTAGTTCGGGCTTGAAGCCTTCCGATTCTTGCCCTTGGTGTTGCTTCTTGGGGGTTTGGGTGAGGTAGGCTCGGTGAGGGCTTTAGTGGTGGCTTGATGGGCTTTCCTTAGTGGAGCCTTGGCGGCTTCACGAAGGACATGGTTGTTGTTCAATCGAGCAGCCAAACGAAAAGCTTCCTCTATGGTTTTGGGTGAGGTGGTATCGACCAGGTCCGCGAGGTGAGGAGGGAGGCAACGGATGTATTTAGCAATGGCCTTTCGGCCTTGTCGACTTGGCTTGGGCAAAACGCACCCGACTGTTTAAAACGGGCCATGAGGCCAGCGTTGTCATTCCCCACCTGCTTGAGGTTCCAAAACTCATTTTCGAGTCGTTGGCGTTCGTGGGGAGGGAAAAATTCACTTTCCATAAGCTTCTTAAGTTCAGTCCAAGGAAGGGCGTGGGCGATTTCGTTGCCACGAGCGTTACGCTCGGAAGTCCACCAATCAAGAGCTCTTGATCGGAACACTCCCGTCGCGTTCATGGTACGCAGGTGGTCGGGACAACCACTTTGTATAAAGGTGACTTCAATGGCGTCGAACCGGTGAATGGTAAGGGATTGCAAGAACATAGTTGCTTATGGGTGAAGGTGGTTTTAGGGGGGTCGGCCTTGGAGTCGACAGGGGTGTGAGGTGATTCAGCATTGGGTGGGGGTTGGATCTTGCTGACGATTTCGGGGATGACCTTGGCCATATGCTCGGCCATTTGTTCGGCCATGAACTTCTTGCAATCCTTCTTTGACATGGAGTCGGATTGGGACTTTGACTTGGACTTTGACTTCCTCTTACCCATGACACTTTGGGAGAAAGACATCTAAAGGATTCGACAATAGAAGATAGATTTAGGCTTTGATCGTAATACGTTTTTATAAAGAGAAGAATTCGTTTTTGAGCATATAAGTATCATGTAACACGTAGGAATTCACATAGATAGCATAAGCATATTGGCATCCAAAAGCATAAACACGTATGATTTGCGTAAGGAGTATAAATTTAGTTGGTTCACGAGAATTTTTTTCATTATTTTTGGTTACGAAAGGTGTGCGAATCGTGCATCGGGTCCGAAATGAACGAGATAGCAAGTATTAAAACATATAGAAATTGAGATAGCATAAATATAGGCTTAATAAAACACTGGAGTGTTTCGGGTTGAGAAATGTTGACTATTCCAAAGTGAATCGAGATCCTTTCAAATTAGAGAAACGTGCTTTGGCCTATAGGTAAAGTGCTCTCGTCGAGAAGCGATTAACGACACTTTACCCTTCCGGTTACTACACTCTCTAACCAATCGAGAAATCGAAACTTTGGCGAGATTGAAAATCAAGGAATAGGGCTAGTTGATAAGGTGCGGGTTTCACCCCTAACTTGACAACATCGTACCCTAAGCGTGGTTGGTACTTACCAAATGAGGAGCAAATTCTGACTCTTTGGTAAGGGTCCACTAGAGTATGAAATAGAAATTCCCATCAAGATGCGGATTTAACTCCTAACTTGATGGTGTAATTTTGTGTAAAATCGAATTACGCGTATTGAGAGTGATCACCAAAGTGCGGGTTTCACCCCTATTTTGGTGAGATCGTCTCGTTTTCAGTTTGAGTGTCTTCAAGTCTTCAAGTGTGTAAGTTGTGTAAGTGTCTTAGGAAAAAAAAAACACCACACACACACACACACACACACACACACATATATATATATATATATATATTATATATATATTTATATTAAGACAAAAGAAATATGAAGAAGCAAATAGGAAGAATTAACATTTTAATCATGAAGCAAGAAAGGTCAAGTTGGTCACTTAAACTATAGACTAGGTCGAACATGGCAATTCTACCTAATTCCCTATAGTTGTGGCTCTGATACCAATCTGTCATACCCCAACCGATGGCAGAAACATCAGAGTGAGACGAACTAGATTGCTCGAGACATCAAACACTATTTGTGACATATTTAATTAAACAACTCATTTCATTCAAAGCATCAAATTGTCAAACTACAACATAATCGAAATACAAAGTAACAATAACAAAATAAGTTCAACAAAATATAATAATCATCTTAGCATTCTAGCGTGTTTCTAAGCCGATCCTACTAAGTTTCATCATACCACTTCATCAACCTGCAACATGTTACAAAGGATAGTTCAATAACAAAGTATGGGCGAGTACAAAGTTTGATATCATAGCATAAGTATAAAAAATCGATTAAACAAATCCACATGAATAGCTAGCATACGAGATAAATGTAAACAAGTCATGCATGAGGTAGGAGGATAACCATCCTAAACCTCTTTCGTAAGATTCACCTATACACAAGATTGTCACAAGGACAATCCGGATGGTCAAGAATTATAGAAATCATCAAGTGAGGGGTGGATCAAAAAAGTTGAATGGCCAAGGCCTTCATGTAATCACACCTACACCAACACAAGCTTGTAAGCTTGGATGGCTCAACACTTGTGGGTTTGAAACCCTAGTAAAAACCACGAGTTTAGAGGCATGTTATGCCTCTTGATTGTGTATGAACAAGTCTATCTTAACACACTAACCATAAGCTTGGTTAGAGGCATAAGTAGCATAGAGTTGTTATGTTAAAAACAGGTTCGAAAAAGTTTTATAAGTTAATTTCCAAAACAGAAAGTTTGGCCCCAAAAATGGTGTGATTCCACCTTGGTTTTCCATGGAAAACCTATGGTAACATCCATAGGGCTTAGTAAACAATGTTTAGGAAGAAAACAAGAAGAAAACATTGAAAATCTTGAAGTTTAAAAGAATAAAATTCGGGCAGAAAGTTTACACACTTTTGGTCTTCAAAATGATGGGGTTTCACCTTAGTTTTCCCAAGCAGACTTCTGAGAACCTTCCTAGAGGTTATCCAAGAGTGTTAGAAGGAAAAACAAGGCTAGAAGAAGAAGAGAAGTGAGTCGAAACTCACTTGCAACCTACTGTGTTTCAGCAGAGAATTTTCTGTAGTTTGGGTGTTGTTTGAGGTGTGTGGAGGCTTGTAAAAGTGGGGAATTGATGGAGGAACACTTTTTTATATAGAGGAAGGATTATGGTTAGGATTAGGGTTACATTTAATGCAATTAGGTGGGGTTTTTGGTTAAAAAAAGATTAAAAATCTTTCACAGCTTGCGGCTGTGTTATTTTTTCATTTTTTTTGTTGTTTTAACGTATCATGGACTTTAGGTAATGCATATTATATGTGTGACAAGTATAGGTCTTATGAGGGTCTTAGGTCGTGTGTAAAGTCGTTTTAAAACCCTAAAAAAGGACTTCTTGCAAGCATGATTTAAACTCTAGTTGTGACAAGATTAATGTGATGACGGAAGATTGAATAATTTGCATTAAGCCACTAATTATCTTGCTTGACTTTGGCATTACAATTTATAATCATTCAACAAGCATTTACAAGTCGTTTCGAGTTGATTTATTAAGCAATACCGTAACGTATGATCATAAGTTTAAACACGCGTAAAGTTTGCGAATTACGTATAATTGATCATTCATGATTACAATCAAAGACTTAGATTACAATGAATTGAATATAGACACACGATTACAAGGTTTGGTCTTTCCAAAAATAGAAACACGAAGCAATCTTCCAAAAACAGAAAGTTACAAATGTGAAGTGTTACATCAACTGGTGATTGCAACGGGCCTGCTCCTATTTCAAGCTAAGGATTGGTAGGATGCATATTGTAAAGAAGTGGGAGAAGATAGGATCCAAGCCTAATGTGGCAAGAATTTAAGGAATCATTCTTAAAGTATCATTACCCGCAATCTGCTATCGACAGAATCCAAGAGGATTTTCTACGCCTTCGTCAGAAAGACAAATCAATCGACGTGATCACAAATACCTTCCTCGACAAGCTAAAGTTTTGTCGAGAAAAAGTGGGAACAGAAAGAATGAAGATAATTCGTTTTCATGACATGTTGAAGGCTGAGTATCGAGAGTTCATAACTCCCTCTAAATGTGAAACCCTGAACGAGCTCATCAATTGGGCCCGGGAAAGGGAAATCGAGTTGAAACGACTAGTGGAGAGGGTGAGAAAAGAACATCTGAGAAGTTCCCCAACTCGAGCCTGTGAAAGAGACCGAAGTTTCAAGATCATGGCAAGAAAGATATAGCGAAGGGTGGCATACCTAAATGTAAGACTTGTAGAAAACTTCACATGGGAGAGTGCCTGATGGGTAAGAAGGGATGCTACACTTGTGGACAAGAAGGACACCCGTACTATAAGCGTCCTAATCCCTCAAGAACTTGCTTCAACTATTTCCAACTGGGTCACATTAAATCCGAATGTCCAAAAGCTTCAACAAAGAAGGGCAAAGAAGGAAGAGAGAGAAGCTCCAAAGGCTCAAGGCAAAATGTTTCAGATCTCATCTGAAGAAGCTAAGGCACTTCCGAATGTTGTGTCAGGTATATTTTTATTAAATTTGATGCCTACCTATGTATTATTTGATACCGGAGCTAGTAAATCATTTGTGTCAAGTGATATTATATGTCACCCATCATTCAGAATAGAAAAGATTCCTATGCCTTTAGAAGTAGAAATAGCAGATAGCAAAAGCTATCTATTACATGAAATATGTAGGGGTTGCCAGATAACAATTAAGACGAAGAATTCGATATCGACCTCCTTCCCATGATCTTGGGGGAATTCAAGGTAGGGGTTTGTATGGATTGGTTGTCTCGGCATCATGCTAAAACCCAATGTGAAAGCAAGACCATTCACGTGACGACACCCAGTGGCAAATTGATAACTGTACATGGGGAAAGAGAAATAAAACCTACATTGTGCAACCTTATTCAAGTGATCAAATACGTCCGAAACGGGAGTAAGGCATACTTAGCCTGTGTGGTGGATACCACCATGGGGCCCCAAGATTTGAAGAGGTGAAAATTGTAAATGAATATCCTGATATGTTCCTGGACGATTTACCGGGCTTCCACCCGAACGAGAAGTAGAATTTCGGATTGAATTAAATCCGGCTGCAACGCCGGTGGCTAAAGCACCTATCGATTAGCTCCTATCGAGATGTGGGAATTGATGACCCAATTACAGGAATTACTCGACAAGGGTTTCATACGCCCAAGTGTGTCACCATGGGGTGCACCCGTGCTTTTCGTGAAAAAGAAAGATGGTGCAATGTGAATGTCCTTTGGGTTGACTAATGCACCAGTTGAGTTCATGAATTTAATGAATCGAGTATGTCGGAATATGTTAGACAAGTCTATGATAGTCTTCATAGATGATATATTGGTAAACTCCCAAAGTGAATCCGATCATGCCTGCCTTTTGCGTGAGGTGTTAGAATCGCTTCGTAAAGGAAAGTTGTATGATAAATTTTCCAAGTGTGCATATTGGTTAAGAAATGCAATTTCTCGGCCATGTGGTAAATGAAGAAGGTGTTCAAGTAGACCCTTCTAAAGTAGAGGTCGTAATGAAATGGGTTCCTCCAAAGAACCCAAGTGAAGTAAAAAGTTTCTTAGGCTTAGCCGGTTACTAAAGAAGATTTATTCAGGATTTTTCTAAGATAGCTTTACGCATGATTAAGTTAACAAAAAAGAATGTAAAGTTTGGTTGGGGTACGGATCAAGAGAAAGCCTTTCAAACCTTGAAGGAAAACCTTTCAAGTTCACCGGTGCTAGTATTACCTAATGGTGCCGAAGATTTAGTTGTGTACACGGATGCTTCGCATCAAGGTTTAGGATGCGTCTTGATGCAAAGGGGCAAGGTCATTGCCTATGCCTCTAGACAACTAAAACAATATGAATGTAACTACCCGACTCACGATTTGGAGTTGGCACTGTAGTATTCGCCCTGAAGATATGGAGGCATTACTTGTATGGAACTAAGTGCATGATCTACGATCATAAAAGCCACAAATACTTCTTCGATCAGAAAGATCGTAATATGAGGCAATGGAGATGGCTAGAACTCATTAAGGATTACAATTGTGAGATCCACTATCATCCCGTTAAGGCTAATGTCGTGGCAGACGCTGTAAGTGGAAAGGAATATCCACCCCCAATTCGGGTAAAATCAATGAAAATGATAATTACACCTAATCTCCTTGAAAGTGTATGAGAAGCTCAAATCAAGTCGTTAAATGTAGATGATCTAAGGAAAGAAAGAACTAAAGGATTCGTACACAAGTTAGAAGAGAATGCGAATGGGATTAAAGCAAGGTATGGCCGAATCTGGGTACCTTGGTGTTGTGATGTAAAGGAGCTGTTCTTTAAGGAAGCTCATAAATCATGATACTCGGTTAACCCGGGAGCCACGGAAATATATCGAGATTAAAGAAAGAATTATTGGTGGCCGAGAATGAAGCGTGATATTGTTAAGTATGTCGCGAAATGTTTGACATGTTCTCTAGTAAAGGTAGAACATCAGAAATCGTACGGGAAGTTGCAACCTTTGGAATCCCGATGTGAAAGTGGGAGAATGTGCCCATGGACCTCGTAACTAAGCTTCCGAGAACGAGGAAGGGGCATGATGCTATATGGGTCATTGTTGACCGTCTCACTAAAAGTGCCCATTTTCTACCTATTCGAGAAACTTATCCCTCAGAAAAGATGGCGGAAATATTTGTGAATGAAATTATATCCCGTCACGGAGTGCCCGTATCCATTATGTCAGACCGGGATACGCGGTTTACCTCTCGTTATTGGCAAAAGTTCCACGAAAGGATGGGTACTAAATTGCACTTAAGTACCGCTTATCATCCCCAAACGGATGGTCAGTCAGAAAGGACCATCCAAATGCTTGTAGATATGTTAAGAGCATGCATTATGGATTTTGGGGGAAATTGGGATGAACATCTACCATTAGTGGAGTTCTCGTACAATGACAGCTATCACCATAGCATCCAAATGGCACCGTACGAGATGTTGTACGGACGAAAATGTAGAAATCCTGTGTGTTGGGGAGAGGTTGGGCAAAGAGAGCTTGCACCAAAGGATGTGGTAGCTAAAACAAATGAAAAGATTGACCTTGTACGAGCACGTTTGAAGGCGGCACAAGACCGGCAGAAATCATACACGGACAATAGGAGGCGTCCTATTGAATTTCAAGTAGGAGACCGTGTTTTTCTGAAAGTCTCCCCTTGGAAGGGTATAATTCGTTTTCGCAAACGGGGAAAGTTGGGACCACGTTATATAGGACCTTTCAAGGTCCAAGCACGGGTCGGAAGATTAGCTTACCGGATCAAATTGCCTCCATCATTCGATGGAATACACGACACGTTTCACGTGTCACAATTGAAAAAGTGTCTTGCGGACGAAACAAATCATGTACTTGTAGACGACGTTGAGGTTGACGAACGAACGAATTATATTGAAAAGCCGATATCCATTAAAGACTCCAAGGTGAAGTACCGATGCAACAAAGCTATTAAGCAAGTGTTGGTACAATGGAAACATAGAAAGGGATCCGACCTTACATGGGAGTTAGAGGAAGAAATGCGAGAGCATTACCGGTCATTATTTGGTACGTATTCAAGTTTCATGGACGAAACCTTCTTTAAGGGGGATGGACTTGTAACACCCTAAATTTTATATGTTCTATTATGATATTATATGTATGATGTCGTAATGGGTAGATGGTGATTTTAGACTAATTCAATAATAATAGTAGGTTAATTATGCTAGTAAGTTTAATTAATTAGAATGAATAAAGCTAATCAAGAGAAAAGTAATCTAGATAATAGTTAGGTATTTAAGTGACATGTTCTAAAAACATGAGTGCTGAACGTGACACTTTGGAAAGTGAGAGTTTAAGAAAGAAAAAATGCAAAAATTGTGGTTATGTGTGTGTTGACCAGAGGAAGAGAGAGAGAGGGAAAGAAGAACAAGACCAAAATATGAGATTCTAACAAATTGAAGGATGAAATTGATGCCAATCTTATGCATGTGCCCTAATAAGTGATCCTCTATGCTTGTCTAACAAGGGGTAAATCGAAATTCTTGATTTGATGATTTGTAGAAAGTGGGTCTCAACCCATCCATGAGTTCATATGAAAATTTATGTAATTGTGAGTGAGGATCATACTATAGAACATGAATTATGCCTGAAATTGGATAAATAGATGATTAAATGTGGAAACCCACTTGAAATGTGGATATTGTGAATTATAGAGATGAATTATGTATAAATTAATGTAATGATTATGTAGTTACTTACAATGAGTATTTGATAGATGAAATTTGATTATGAATGAATGTTCTATGAAATTAGTTGAATTTGATGATCTTGATATGAATAAGTGAGGAAATGCCATAAGATATTTGTACTTTATGTTTTGTTAGTGGTATGCACTCCAGGTTTTTAATGAAATGCTTGGGTTTTGGTTTGAAGTAATAAAGATGATTTCATATGCATATGATGGTAACTGATTAGAATTGGTAAAATGTTGAGTTGTTAGCTCACAATGTTAATGTAAATGTGAGATGAAAGCATGAGATTGAAAGAATATTGAATGTAAAATTGTAGGCGTGAAGGAAGAAGGTACAAGTCAATCTGGTTCACAAGCAACGCAAAGTAAAGGTAAGTTCTTACGAACCTTGTCTATACTATTACTATTCGTTAGTTATTCTTTAAGGTATGGTAATGTGAAATGATGAATATAGAAGGAAATTATTAGATTACGGTATTGTAAAGTATGTGCATTGCCCCATTGCAAACAGGTCAAAATGAATGTTATAGGTGATAAAATTATGAACATGATGACTCGTTGTAAACGTGTCAGTAAGTTTGAAATGTTCGTTGTATGGACTCGTATGATCGGGTCGGATGAATTGTGTATTTGGTGTTACAAGAATGGAAACTACGATGTTGTTGTAGGCGAAATTGTTACAAGTAAGGAATGTGAGTAGAAAGGATGTTACAACACCATAACCGTGTTTACGGGTCAATTAAGGGAGAAAAGGAAGGATGAAATTCTTTTATGTTAACGAGTCATACTAACGAATGCATTTGTGTTGTGTAAGGAAAATCACAATCTTGATAATGGCGTGTTGGAACGAACACATCGCATCACCCGTTACGCGCTTCTGTCTCAAGGTTTGATGTAAATGAGTCAAACAAATATTTTTGGGATGTAAATGTTGTTCTAAAATACTTATGTCTTTGGTGTGTAAACTTAAAGTTTGAATTTGATACAGTAGTTTAGGTTAATGCACCCTTAAGCGTTAAAATGTCGTGTTTCCTTCGTAAAAATTGGAAGGGCCATTTTGGTCGAAGTTTCACATTACGTTATGAAAGCTTAATTATATGTCATTTTGACCTTTCGATGAAATGGACGTTACATTTCCTTCTTCTTAGCATATCCCAAACCTTTTCTTTTGTCTTCAGGATATTAATTACCTTTATGATTATAAAAACGTTTGGTTTGGAATTGTAAGACGTTTTTAACTTTCTAAGTTTTGACAAACTCATTTCAACTAATTTAAACATTTTTTTTTATTTTTGAACATGCACGTTCTGAATTGGAAATTCTTCATCAGAAAATAGTTTGTCAGATCCTTTCACTTTGTATGCTACCATCTTATGATCATCATTCAAACTTGGTTCTAATTTTGAAATATAATTCTTATGAAAACTTTCTTCATTTTAGAACGGGAATTTGAATTACTCTTTTCAGCATCTGTGTTTTCAAAAACATTTCTGTAGGATCGTTTTGTCCAATAGCAAAGGTCCTAATTTGAGTATCTAATCCATACACTAGAAATTCATATGAATTAGTGACAAGTAACAAGATTATTTCATCAAGTAACTAATTTCATTCAATGTTTAACAATTACAAATGATCAGGAAATCTGACAGAGCTTCGCCGTCTCAGTCGCAAAAGTTCTACACAATAACACCTGACACTATCTATATATAGACATGCTACCTTCATGCGAGGGTAGTTTATCTTTGCACGAAGGTAATTTATCTTCGTGCGAAGGTAGACTCTACCTTCGTGCGAAGTTAAACATAAACATCATAAAATATAACATTTCGCCTATTAAAAATACAGACAGAACCCTAAGACGTAGGCAATACATTATGCACCAACAAACTCCCCCTTGGATGTTGCCGTAGTCTTTGTCTGTCTTCAAAATTCAAAAGTTTGACTTTAACGCCCAAAGAAATTCTTGCGCGGCATCTTACGCTCTTCAGATGGTATTGGCGTTTGATCAGTCGCAGGAGCCCACTTCATAAACTGAAATCTTCTTAAGCGAGCTTCTTTTGAATTTTTCTTCTATCTTTTACAATTGTTGCTCCTCTTTCAGAAATTCTTCTTTCTCTAACTCTCTCCATGACGATTCCCACATCTTACCAGAATTAATACCATGTGAATAGCATATGTTAATCACACCCTAGTATTGCATCGCTTGTGTCTTCTCCTTCACATTTAAAACAAATCTTGTTGAAGAACAAGCATCTGATATCTTCTTTTGAATAGTTAACTAGCCACATCGGGTCTAGTATATGTATAGTTCTCCACAATCCCCATATCCTCTTTCGTTCAATCATCTCTGGATTCAAATCTTTAGATATATCCCAAGTGTCATCAGCTTTCAATACAATAACAACCTCACTTGTTTCAGAATCCACTTGCCCCATAGAAAATATTCATTGAAAACCTGTTCGATCTTCATCAACGGCATATTTTTCATCACACGTTCTGTTCGTTTCATTTTCACAAGCGTAACCTCTTTCTCTTTCGTAACTTGTCAATCTTTATACTTTTTTCTCCAGAATCAACAATTTCCACTTGTTTAAAACCATAGCTGCTTCATATTTGATTAACTTCCATAATCTTTGATCATGAAACTTCAATTAGAAGTTAATATTTTTGTCTATACAAGCTCTTTGATATCCCAGTATGGCAATGTCGTTCAAATCATTCAAGTACCTGAAGTATTGAACACCATATCTCTTTTAATTGCATAGACATCCAACTCAGGATTCCATCCCCAGCTCAAAATATCACCCAAAGATTTATCTTTGTCGCGTGTGAAGAACGCTAACGGTTGCCTGAAATTCCTTTCTTTTGGTAGTTCTTTAAACCACGTCTTTTTAGCTTCCACAATTTGTTCTTTAGATACACGTTTCGGAATACTTCCCTCTACAACTGTCTCTTCAATCCTTCTTTTTAACAAGTCATCGTTTCCTTTACTGAATAACTCTTCAAAAGTTGGAAAGACAGTTCCTTCACCTAAATAATTGATCGCTTCATTATCATCAGATGCATCTTCAATAATCACCTATCATACATGTCAGCATCTGGTATATGCTTGTAAACATAATCATTTGGCTCGAATGCACTGATGTTATTCAGTTCCTCTTCAAAGTCAAATTCGAACGACTCTTCATTAACTCCAAGAATAATAGCAATCTCTTCTTTTTATAATTGTGCACAAACTCACCTCCCTCAACATTATGTTCCAAATACAAACTTCGGGGCTTATAACAATCAGGAACAACTATAAATAGAGTAGCTGTGAGGATTTCAGACACTAATAGAGTACTGAGGATTCTACTTCTCATCGTGAGTTTGCTCTTTCTGCTCTCCCTAGCGATGTGTATCATCCTCTTGGTTAACATAAGCATTCAGATAAGCATTGTAGTAAAAAAATTCATTAATCTTGCAGTTTCGACGATCAAGCCTGTTCCTCCTTGCGTATTATCATCATCATCGCCTTTGTCATCGTCATCTTTTTTACTACCATCTTTATCTTTGTCATCATCCTCCTCGTCATCATCAAATTCATCTAACTCAGCATCTATCTCAGTATACAATCTCCTTTGCTCTGCAATCTTTTCAATCATAGGATTTATAGAAACATCCACTAGTCTTCCAACAAGTACAAAATTAATGGTTCAGCATCACATCTATATCAACTTCTTCTTCAATCTCAACACTAACAACAGTAATTTCTGGCACAGATCCAACTTCTGGCGCATATTGTTCTATCAACCGGAACCTTATCAATTTTTTCTTTTCCATTGCCTGAAGCTTTAGCATCTTCAACTACCTTTTTAGCTCGTTTCATCTATCTTGACTCCATGTTCGTCTGGATAGATGCAATGATTAATTACCAATGGGGTAGATAATGGTGATGTTCCCGACATATCGAATTTCTCCAAGATATCATTGACGTACTTTGTCTGATGGATGAAGATACCATCAGGCAACTGATCAACCTGAAGCCCTAAAAAGGACTTCATTTCCCCCATTGAACTCATTTCAAATTTATTTTTCATGACTTCTTCAAATTCTTTACACAGCGCATCATTTGTAGAGCCAAAGCGATGTCATCCACATAGATTTGTACGATAAGCCGATGTCCTTTCACTTCCCGTGTGAAGAGTGTGATATCAACAGTGCCTTTAGTAAAGTTGTTGTTTAACTGGTGCTGAGAGAGGGTCTCATACCAGGCTCTCGGGCCTGATGCAACACGTATAACACCTTATCTAGTAAGTAAACCTTGCCTTTATGCACTGGATCGACAAACCCCGGTGGTTGTCCAACATACACTTCTCATCTTTCACTTTTCCGTAAAGGAAAGCTGATTTGACATCCAACTGGTACACTTTAAATCCTTTCCATGACGCAAACGCCAGGAATATGCGGATTGCTTCTAGTCATAAACCTCTGTATAATCAATGCCTTCTTGCTAATGAAAACCTTTGACAACCAGTCGAGCTTTATGGCACACAACTAGCCCTAGATCATCTCTTTTGCACTTGAAGACCCATTTAGTAGCAATAGCTTTGTGATTAGCCGGTAGGTCAACAAGCTTCCAGACACCACATTTTTCAAATTGTTGCAGCCCCTCCTACATTGCATTTATCCAGCTATCATCGACAAATGCTTCCTTATTTGATTTCAATTAATCTGCAAAATAAAACAACGATGTAAGCACATATCTTGAATTGGTGCAATTTTGGTATAAAAATAACTAAGATCCTTGTTGATCTGATTGCGTGTTTTAACTCAGCTTGCAGTTTTTCTGATAATATTCTCTGATGGGTGATAGGACAAATTCCTTGGGATTACTTCATTAGAAACATTTACTTCGCTCTCCAAATTCATGATGTATTGTTCAACGATGATTACTTGGTGAAGCTTCATTCTAATCATTAGGACCTGCAGATTGATTTAACAAACTTGTTATCTGCTCAGAACCTTCATCGGAGCTAGACTCACCATCTTGATCATATGTCGGCCCAACATCTGAATCAGAATCGTCCAAATGGTCGAAATGGGCTTTGTGGTATTCACTACTGTACGACGACGAGTTCAGTTTGAGTCGTGCTTCGGACCTGCTCCAGAATCATTTGTGCCAATAGATAGTTGAGTAACCATTATCGGTCTTGGAGCTTGTTCTTGATTAGACGCCTGTTGTTGTTAATACAACAACACAATTTCCTCTTCATTTGGTTCTTCTGGCATATCGAAAGAATTCCATAAACTCTCATAGTTGAACATCCAGGATTCACCAGGCTTTTGAGTAGGCATTGTATACTTTTGAAAATCAACATGTTGAGCAAGAATAACTCGATTTAGACTTGGTAGATATACTCTTTTCAACGGACTTGCGTATCCTACGAAAAATCCCTCCAAAGATCTGGCACCGAATTTACAATCCGGGTCAATGACATTAGATGGAGATCCAAATGGTTCCAAAAAATCTAAGTTCGGCTTTCATTGGTTAAGCAGTTCGAAACATGTCTTCTTATATGCCTTGATGGTTAAAACCATATTCAACGTGTAACATGCAGAGGCAACGGCTTCGCTCCAGAAATTAACATGTAACTTTGAATCAGCGAGCATCGTGTGTGCAGTTTCAATGAGAGTTTGATTCTTATTTCTTTTTTAACTACCCAAGTTTGTGTTTTTAGAATTGCCTTTTTCGAATAAAATTTTGAATCCTTTTGTTTGGTTTTGGTTGAAGTTTCACCAATTTCAGATTTTGAAACATTTAGAATTGTTGGTTTCACAATTTTGTTGGATTCATTATTTCTTTTTAAGAATTGTTTTGGAACAAACTAAGGTTTCTTTTGTCTCACATCTTCTGTGGATTTATTTGCGTTGTTAACAAATTTTGAGTTGCTTTGAGTACAATGCCGTGCAATATGCCCAACTTTGTTACATTTACATCATGTTCTACTATCACAATCAGTAGATGAACCCAAATTCTACTCACTGATGTTTCTTTTCTGCATGGAACTCGTCGTTTGATTGTTTCTTTCCCGACCTTTCTTTTTAACTTACCGTGCTTGATCCAAACCCAAAGTTTACTTTCTTTGAAAATTTAATTTTTGAAACTTATCATTTTTCTTCTTAACATACCCCAACCCTTTACGCTTGTTTTCAGGATATATTTACCTTTGCAATCATTTAAAAAAATGGGTTTAGAGTAATAAGACTTATTCAAATTTCCAGTTCAGAAACATTGATTTCTGTTAGCTTAAACACTTGCTCTACCAACTCAAGATTCACATTCTGAATCGGTGAATCTTGATCATAATATAGTTTGTCCGATCCTTTTATGGTATAAGCAACCAATGTAGATTAAACCGAACTAGATTCTAATTTATCAAGGTAATTCTTGTGAAAGCTCTCCTCAGTTTCAGAAGGTGAACTTGATATAGTTTTCTCCAAGTTTGACTTAGCACTTTCATACTCTGTGCTATCACTTTCACTTCCCAAAACCTTTTCAACAACTGTTTTAACCACATCAGATTCACAGTCATTGTCTGACTTAGTGTATGTTAAATCAATGTTCTCGAGGCAACTCATTTTTCTTTTCAGTTTTCAAATTTAGATTAAGCGCCTTTTCCACCCTGATGGTTTCTTATTAGCATAGCTTTCCCACATGGGTGGTGGAACATGGTCGTAACCAACACTTCCTTGTTCTTACCGTTCTTATCATTTTCTTCCTTTTCAATTTTTAGAAGAATATGATCAATGATATATGAACTGGCGGAATAACTGATTAACAATTTGTTAACCCTTTCCATTTACATTTTACATTTTTTCAAGCTCATTTTTAAGTTCAACAATTTTGTTCAGATAATGTTAATTAGCATTTGTTTGTCCATAATAGTTGCTTTAAGAATCGACAATGTTGCACTATCTTCACTGTTAACCTTTTCATATTGTTTAATTACTTTAGATAATTTGTCATAAGCTTGTTTAGATTCGTTATAATCACTTGACAACTTATTTGAAATTTTTTTTAGTTCAGAATTGTTTTTATCTTTCTCGACACATTCCTTGCAAGGTTCTTGGCATCTCTTGCATGGTTTTTCAACCTCAACAACCTCAACTTTGACAACCTCCCTTACCGACTCTTTAGACAAATTCAGTCATTGACTCTTCCTTGACTTCATCAGAATTACCTCTTTAAGGTTTGTCATCATTGCTTTGTTTGCAATCTATGTCAAATTCTCTGCATTCATCTCTTTTTCCACATCTATCAATTCCACATATTCAGGCTTTGATTCCTCTTCTGCTTGCACTTGATAGTTTGAATCAATAATATCTTGTAAATGATGGAAACATATTAGGTGGAATCAGATTTCTAAAAGCATTGTGTAATATATTCTCTTCTTCAGCATGTTGTTCATGAACATATCCTTCAAGAATAACTTCGTCAATAGCTTCATCAAATACTGCTTCAGAATAATCTTCTGTTTCAGGTTCAGCCTCTTCAATTATCTCTGCTAGAAGTGCGAGACTTTCAAATTTTAGAAATGTACTTGCTCTAGTTAAATCCTTCGTCTTCTTGGGCGACTACTAAAGCTTTGTCTTTAGCATTAGATGGACCATCTTCTATTTGAATCATCCTTGAATTTGATTGTGGTGGTGACGGCTTATGATAGATAGCTTTCTTCTAGGAATCATCACCAAAAGGACTTTGATTACTGTTGACTTTTCGGTTAGTACATTCCCATTTGAAATGTCTTTCTCTCTACATTTGAAACAGGTAACTTTTGATTTGTCGAATCCAAGCTTCCCATCCATACCTCCCAAACTATTTCTACCTGTAATCTCCATAAATTTCCGAGCTCTATGGACAATAGAAGCCATGCATCATTTGATGTCAATAAGCTCTAATTCTTCTAAATCTATCTGATGATAATCTTCCTTGGCGATATCTAGATTTCCTATCTTCCCAGCAACCAGGCTTTCGTAAGATTCAAGAACAGATGCGAGCAACGACATGTGCTGCTTGGCGGTATGTTAATTAAAATCTTGTGCATTTTGGAGATTCACAGCTATGTTACACTCTAAAATTCTCTGGTTTGAGTTTGATTGACCAATTTGTTGACTTTGGAAACTGTTTGAGCTCCGTGAAGACTGAGGTGTTTCGGGTGAATTTGGTTCAAAGCTAGAATATGATTGAAAACCGGATTGATTAGAAGATGGGCTTGCAGAACTATTAGCACTGAAGGCAGTATGTACTTTCGAACTTTGAGTACCAACAAACTGCCTTTAAAGTAAAGGTTTACATGTTGTTGCAATTGAGCACCTTTTGATTTGGCCATCTTCTACATTTCTAGTTCATGACCTTCGAGGCTTTTCTATGAAGTTTGATAGGCTGTAACCACTACTGCACCATCTTTCATGACCTTCGTTTTTAGAAATATACTTGCTCCATCTTCTGCATTTCTAGTTCATGACCTTCGTTTTTAGAAATATACTTGCTCCACTTAAATCCTTCGTCTTCTTGGGCAACTACTAAAGCTTTATCTTTAGCATTAGTTGAACCGTCTTCTATCTGAATCACCCTTAAATTTGATTGTGGTGGGGACAGTTTATGATAGATAGCTTTCTTGTAGTAATCATAACCAAAAGGACTTTGATTACTGTTGACTTCTCGGTTAGTATATTCCCGTTTGAAATGTCCTTTCTCTCTGCATTTGAATCAGGTAACTTTTGATTTATCGAATCCAAGCTTCGCATCCAAACCTCCCAAACTATTTCTGCCCGTAATCTCCATAAACTTCTGAGCTCTTCGAACTATAGAAGCCATGCACCATTTGATGTAAATAAGCTCTAATTCTTCTAAATCTATCTGATCATAATCTTCTTTGTCATATCTGGATTTACTATCTTCCCAGCAACTAGGCTTTCATAAGATTCAAGAACAGATGCGAGCAACAACATGTGTGTTTGGCGGTATTTTCATTAAAATCTTGTGCGTGTTGGAGATTAACGGCTATGTTACACTCTAAAATCCTCTGGTTTGAGTTTGATTAACTAGATTGTTGACTTTGTAAACTGTTTGAGCTCTGCGAAGACTGAGGTGTTTTGAGTGAATTTTGTTCAAAGCTAGAAAATGATTGAAAACCGGATTGATTAGAAGATGGGCTTGCAGAACTATCAGCACTGAAGGCGGTTTGTACTTTCGGACTTTGAGTACCAACAAAACTGCCTTTAAAGTAAAGGTTTACATCTTATTGCAATTGGCACCTTTTGATTTGACCATCTTCTGCATTTCTAGTTCATGACCTTCGAGGCTTTTCTATGAACTTCGATAGGCTGTAACCACTATACTCTGCACCATTTTTCAGAATCGTCAAGTACGTAATCCACTCTTCCTCGGGCAAAGCATCTACCAACTTGTCGACTAACTCCTCATTTGTTTTCTGAATTCCCAACCTCTTTATTTGAACATCTAGGTGATAGTAACGCTTGATCAACTGCTTCATAGTTTCGCCTTTCAAAAGGTTGAAAATATCGAACGCTTTTCTAAGTAGTGCCTTTTTACTCCTTCTTATTTGTGAACTTCCCTGGAACTTCAACCTTAATGCATTCCATAATGATTGTGAATTATCATCATGTTGCCGCAATGCTAAGATGTCTTCTTTGATTAATTGTTGCAATATGCTCATCATTTCCTTCTCATTGACGAATTTTATTCTTCAGCCGTTGTAAACTGAGTCAGTGTCTTCTCCAATTCATTTTTTTTCCAATTGGTGCGGCATATTTTTCTTCTATAGCAAACCAGTAGTTAAAATGGTTCGCTTGCACCTACTTAACAAACCGTTCACTCCAACTGTCATAATCTTCCAAATTCATCAACTTTGGGGGTTTCACCATTGTCCCCATTTCGTTCTCCAAATTCAGATTCTGTGCGGCTGCTGCTGATACATTAACAGTTGACATAGCAAATGCGTTGTAAAATTTGTTCTCCATTTTACTAGGCTGAAACAACGTTAAATGCTAAAACGATTAAGATTTCGGTTCGAGTGGTAAAAATGTCAAAAATTGATTTATCTTCGTGTAAAGATACATTTATCTTCGTGCGAAGGTAAATGATTTTAAAACCTTTGCAACTTTTATCTTCGTGCGAAGATAAAATTATCTTCGTGCGAAGATAAAGTTATGTTCGTGCGAAGGTGGGTTCAAAACGTGACATTTTTTACGATTTTCGACATGAAAATGATTGAAAACTGGATTGATTAGAAGATGGGCTTGCAGAACTATCAACACTGAAGGTGGTTTGTACTTTCAGACTTTGAATACCAACAGAACTGCCTTCAAAGTAAAGGTTTACATCTTGTTGCATTTGAGCATCTTTTGATTTGGTCATCTACTACATTTCTAGTTCATGACCTTCAAGCTTTTCTATAAACTTTGATAAGATGTAACCACTATACTCTTCACCATTTTTCAGAATCATCAAGTACGTAGTCCACTCTCCCTCAAGCAAAGCATCTGCCAACTTGCCGACTAACTCCTCATTTGTTTTCTGAATTCCCAACCTCTTTATTTGAACAACTATGTAACATTTGTAAAAATCGGGTTTTCAAAACCCGCTCCGTTTTGTAATCGTATATCAAGTTATAAAAGTTACGTTGAATATTTATGATTATTTTGATTTAAAACGCTACATAATTAATAAATAAACTAAACTATAAAAATTATATTTGATAAAAAGTTAAAAACAAAATAAATAAAAGAATTTTGTTGCTGCCGGGACTCGAACCCGGGTCAGCCAAGGACAACCCCAACGACTTAACATACACTCACATCACCACTCCGCCACTTTGTGTTTTTCTGTTATCTGTAGGAAATAAATGAAATTTATACACAAACTCGGTTAAAACCGGTTTCGCCAACTGAGAAACTGAAATCGGCAAATCAATCGTCTAATCGTTTGATTTCTCGCGTATTCATGTTCATAACCGATGAACCGATGTCTTTAATCAATTCAGAATTGATTGAGCATCAAGTCTCATCATTATCGGTCTTCATAACCGAAAAGCAATCAAATCCTGAATACTTCAACCCAAGATCACTCTCGCGACTCAGAAACGTCATAACCATACTCCATTTCATTTTCCTCACATTTTCAGACCATCAGAACGCTTAAATCAGTTCGCCGGAATTTCCTGCAAATCCCGCCGGAAAACTGTATTCATCCTCAAACGGTAATTCTCTCAATATTATTGCAGTTCAACAATTATTAGACTATTTCTAATTTAAACCTCTCAATTGAAATCGAATTCAGGCGCTGTATTCAACTAATTCCAGTTCGCCGGAACTCCCCTGAAAATTTCTATTTCCGTCTGTGAAGCGGTAAGGGTCTTCAAACACATCGTTAACGTTTGTTTATCACTTCAATTCCACATTCGACTAATCAAAATAGTTAATTATCTTGTTCAGTTGAAGAGCATAAAAACAGGAACCGACACATTGCCGGAAATCTGAAATAAACCGTTCATCGGTATGTTCACCTCTAATTACCGTCTCTGCCTTTTCATTTAAGCTTTAATAATGTCTGTAAATCGTAAACACAAGGAACGAGTTAGTAAATCAGTTGACTGTATTTTGAATGAAGAAGACGAAGCTAACTAAGTTATAAGTATATTTAAAACTAGTAAAATGAACGGGTTAGACACACAGTCCAGCGGTGGACTGTGTGCAAAATACAAACGCACGTCCCGAGTTCGATTCCTGCTATACGCACTCCTTATATAATACAATGCCTTTTTGTTTAAAAACTAAACCGGGATAACTCAGTTAGTTGTTAAGTATAATAAAAACCGAGATAATAACCAGGTTAGACACACAGTCCAGCGGTGGACTTTGTGCAACATAAACCATACGTCGCGCGTTCGAAACCCGTCACTTGCACCGGTCCGTTGAATTAAAATGTTTTTGAAATTAAAAAGAATTTCGGTTAAATGAAGAAGTGTATAAATATAATTAAAAACAAGATTATTTCGGGTTAGACACGAAGCTCAGTTGGTAGAGCTGCGTGCACGCGTACGGGAGGTCTCGGGTTCGAGCCTCACCCAGCGCAAACCATGCTCCTGACCGAACCGGTCAACAAGTCAACAGGTCAACGGTCAACGGTCACGGTCAACGCAAAATAAACAATTTTTTTATATTTTTATTTATTAAATTTAATTTAAAAATCAATTAAAAATACTTAAAAATAACATTTTTAAAGATAGAAAATAGCCGTAAACTCACAAAAATATATCTAAAAATTTCATTAAAATCCTTAATAAAATCCACTCATTTAATATATTTTTCCGTATTATTTAGGTTAGTATTTCTCGTTGTTTCCGCTCATCTAATTTGTGCGCATCTCACCATCTCCAATCCAACGCACCCAATGTGAGTGAATCTTTACAAATTCCCCGTTTTAATCACGTTTTGGGGTGTATCATGTGTCTTGTTATATATATATTATACTTAAACCATTGTGCATGCATCATATCATGAAATAGTGTATTCAGTTTGTTTCTGTTGTGTAGTTATTGTTGGATGCAAGTTTATTATTTTCAGTACATGCAATTTCATAGGCCGCCGCTCCCCATTACATTATGAGCGTTGAGCATGTTCCCCATTTCATTATGAGGTTGAACCTGACGTGCCCACATACGATCGGCTCCGTTTGATTGAGCCTTGATCGCACAGACATTTTCATTTTCAGTACATGCAATACGATCGGCTCCGTTTGATTGAGCCTTGATTGCACAGTTACATTTATGTTATTTACAGTATGATGTTGGTATGTTCATGTATGCTGTCATATGTTATTGTATGTTATAGTGTAACTGCTATTTGCCATTGCTTGATTATTTACATTTGCTCATCTATGATTATGCACAAATTTTCATTGATAAACTAACAATTAATTTATTAATAAATGTTTATCTAATAAGGTTCACTCGCCAACTTATGTTGACCCAAAACTCCCATTTTTACACATGATACAGGTGAACCAGCAGCAGCTAGGAACACATAGGACTTGGACTAGAAGAATAAAACGATTTAGAGTTGGGATTGTTATGTTGGTTTATTTTCTTTGTATTGAATGAACATGTTTGGATTTTTGGAAATGTAACTTTGACTTTATCAAATATGAAACATATTAGTAAATGTCATGAGCTTTGGTGATAACCCAATTATGCCCCGATTCTTATTCCGCTGCGGGTCGGGGTGTGACAGATTGGTATCAGAGCCATGACTATAGGGATATAGGATAGGTTATTAGACCCTTAGAGCCTATACTATAGTCGATTAGAAACTTATAAGATTTTTGTGTGTTACATGCCAAATTTCATGATGTTTATATGTTTTATGTTAAATGTTACATTTAATATTGTGCAAGCATGTTCATAAGTATGTATGATCATATAATGCCTATCATGAATCGTATACTAATAACATATCACATTCATGAAAGCACACATCACATCATGATTGCTTTTACAATGATTTTCGTGTTTTCAACTCTCATCAAAGTGAGTTCTCATGGCGGGCATGTAGTAACTGGAAGGGTACCAGTACCGGTAGTCGGAACGTCCTGTCTAGGCTGGCATTCGTATAAATCCAAAATAAAGGACCAGTTTGCCTACCTGGGGACTAACGATGAGAGTACGAAGTACCTATTAGGCCAAAGCATGCTATACCAAACGTCGTGTGAACTAACCCCACTTTGAGTTGTCATTGTGTCTACACCTGGACACGTTCCGACCAAACATCTCATGAACATATTTTGTGGTTTACATTCGGGGGATGCGAGTGTTAAATTGCCAATACTAATGTGAATCCTACCAAGCCAATAGCCATGGGGGCCCACATGATTATGTAGGTGAAGGTATGGGGGACATTTGAGGCCCAACATGAGCGAACCCAAGACATCCTATGGATGTAGTTGCATTATTGATATTTATGTTATTTTCATTTTCTTAAAGACACATGACAGCTAAAAAGACATCATAAACTCACAATCTTCTCATTGTATGATCCTGTAGATGTCGTCTAGACAGCAACGAAGGGGTAAAAGATCGGGAAGGTCTCAGGAACGTTTGGCCACTCAGATCGCGAAACAAATGGCCACGATACTGCCTGACATTGTGGTCCAAGTACAACAAGCCCTTACTACAAATCCTACTAACCCTCCCCAACAACAGGACCAGAACATCGACAACCCTCCTACCAGCAAGTGCTCTTACAAACATTTTAAGTCCTGTGATCCTCCTAAATTTGAAGGGACCGAGGGTGTCACTGCTCTCCTACATTGGTTTGAGGAGATGGAAAACACCTTTCTAAACTGCGATTATCCTGAGGATCGCAAGGTTCGATACGCCATCGGGAGACTATTTGGAGTAGCTCTCACTTGGTGGAATACTGAGAAAGGGAAGAGGGGAACTGAAGATGCGATGGCCTTAACTTGGGAGGAGTTAAGGGAAATCATGACTAGGCGTTTCTTTCCTAGAAGTGAAATTAAAAAGCTGGAGGACGAATTTCATTCTCTAAAGCAAAAGGAGGGTGATCACACTACATATAACAAGAGGTTCTTGGAGTTGAACCAAATGGTTCCAAATTTGTTCACCCCAACCTATTGTCTGATCTAGCACTATATTCGAGGACTTCCCTCGAAAATCCAAGATTCAGTTCTCAGCGTTTCACCAGTAACACTTGAAGCTGCTATGGAGTTAGCAACTGAACTGACCGAAAACCGAATTCACAACGGGAAGTTCAAAGAAGAGAAGAAGAAAGCCCCTGTTGAGGGACAAACCTCAAACCACCCCATTCCTTCCTCTAAGTTTGCTAACAAGAGGAAGCGCAACACCAGAAATTTTGCAGTTACCCAAACCAATTCCCCTATTCCTGCTGCACCTATTACTCAAGTCACTCCTTCACCCGCACCATACCAGAAGACCCTACACTGGCCCGTTACCAAAATGTAACCGTTGCCAATATCACCATTCCCCTGATCATCCTTGCCAATATTGCACCGGCTGCGGTCGCGCAGGTCATACTGTTCAAACTTGCCGCATGCCTCAACGAACGAACCGCCACCAACCTTTAACCCAAACCCATCAACGGATAATTGGCCAAGCCCAACAACCCCTACTATTACCACCCACCCAACCTTTAGCCCAAACATATTTCCAGCCCAATTATCCTATGGGTCAACCAATGCAGGCTTGTTACAATTGCGGCGACCCGAGTCATTTCAGAAACACATGTCCAAGGCTGGTTAATATTATTCATGCTCAGGCCTAAGCCAACCCAGTGAACCAAGCAAACCAAGCTCCCCCACCTGCAAGAGGGAGAGCTTTCAATATCAACGCTAACCAGGCCAGAGCTGACGGCAATGTGGTCAACGGTACGTTCCTTATAAATGGTAGATATGCCTCTATGTTATTTGATACTGGTGCGGATAGAAGTTTTGTGTCTTTAGAATTTGAACCTATCTTAAACAAAAATCGGGATAAGCTCACGGAATCCATAACGGTAGAAGTTGCGGACGGGAAGCCAGTTTCATTAGACTCTATTTTACGCAACTGTACACTCACCTTAAACGACCACGATTTCTCAGTCGACCTTATTCCTATGAAGCTGGGAAGTTTTGACATCATAATCGGTATGGATTGGCTCAGACAACATCAGGCGGAAGTTGTATGTCGTGACGTATTCCTCTTTCAAACGGTCAGACTCTTCGAATCATTGGAGAAACCTCGTCGAAAGGGCTCAGCTTAATGTCTTGTCTCCAAGCTCAAAAATATCTTCGCAAGAATTATGTCGCGTTTTTAGCTCATATCATCAAGAAGGGAACCACAGAGAAGAAACTTGAAGACATTCCTGTAGTAAAAGACTTCCCACAAGTTTTTCCTGACGACATTTCAGGACTTCCTCCAGTTAGAGACGTCGAATTCCGTATTGATCTTATACCTGGTGCTACACCAGTTGCAAAGTTGGCGGGTGAACCTTATTAGATAAACATTTATTAATAAATTAATTGTTAGTTTATCAATGAAAAATTGTGCATAATCATAGATGAGCAAATGTAAATAATCAAGTAATGGCAAATAGCAGTCACAACTATAACATACAATAACACATGGCAGCATACATGAACATACCAACGTCATACTGTAAATAACATAAATGAACTGTGCGATCAAGGCTCAATCAAACGGAGCCGATCGTATTACATGTACTGAAAATGAAACTGTGCGATCAAGGCTCAATCAAACGGAGCCGATCGTATTGCATGTACTGAAAATGAAAATGTCTGTGTGATCAAGGCTCAATCAAACGGAGCCGATCGTATGTGGGCACGCCAGGTTCAACCGCATAATAAAATGGGGAACATGCTCAACGCTCATAATGTAATGGGGATCGGCGGCCTATGAAATTTCATGTACTGAATAATAAATTGTATCCAATAGTAACTACTTAACAGCATCAAACTAAAAACACATGTTCATGATATGATGTATGCACAATGGTTTAGTTATAGTATATATATACAAAGACACATGATACACCCCAAAACGTGATTAAAACGGGGAATTTGTAAGATTCACTCACCTTGGGTGCGTTGGATTGGAGATGGTGAGATGCGCACGAATTAGATGGGCGGACAACGAGAAATACTAACCTAAATAATAACGGAAAAATATATTAAACGAGTGGATTTTATTAAGGGTTTTTAATGAAATTTTTAGATATATTTTTGTGAGTTCAAGGCCATTTCCTATCTTTAAAAATGTTATTTTTAAGTATTTTTAATTGATTTTTAAATTAAATTAAATAAAGTAAAATATAAAAAAAAATTGTTTATTTAGCGTTGACCGTTGACCGGTTCGGTCAGCGAATTAATCTGCGCCGGGTGAGGCACGAACCGGCGACCTCCCGTACGCGTGCACGCAGCTCTACCAACTGAGCTACGTGTCTAACCCGAAATAATCTTGTTTTTATTTATACTTATACACTTATTCAGTTAAATCCGAATTTCCTTTATTTACAAAAACATTTTAATTCAATCGGACCGGTGCTCGTGACGGGTTTCGAACGCGCGACGTGTGATTCATGTTGCACACAGTCCACCGCTGGACTGTGTGTCTAACCTGGTTATTATCTCAGTTTTTATTATACTTAACAACTAACTGGGTTATCCCGATTTAGTTTAAACAAAAAGGCCTTTTATTATACAAGGAGTGCGTGGAGCAGGGATCGAAATCGGGACGTGTATGGTTTTTGTTTGGACACAGTCCACCGCTGGACTGTGTGTCTAACCCGTTTATAATTCCGTTTTTAATTAACCTTATATCATCACTGAACTCGTCTTCTTCATTACAATTGCAGACATCAATCAAACAACCGATACGCGATTAATTTAGTTAATGAATATGATGTCCAGTTAGAATGCATTGAACCGAAAAGCTTGGGGAAAGAAGATACCGAGCAGATCGTCTTCTTCAGAGAATCCGGCGAAACTTGTCGGCTATGTTTTTGGAACCTTCGGCTGCGAGAATCAATTAACAGGTTTAAGGGATTAAATGTGAAATTGAACTAATGAGTATTGATTATCAGTACGTTGGAATGAGCATACCGGTAATCAACGAGTTTCCGACAATTCCAGAAGTTTTCCGGCGAAAACAGAATGTCCAGCAATGTCGTCTGTGGTTGATTATGAGCGATGGGTTATTGTTAGTAAGGTTCTAACAATGGATTGAAACCGTAAAGTAGAAGTATTTTACCGGTTTGAGTTGAATACGGTTTTCCGACGACTTTTGCAGAAAATTCCGGCGAGCTGTTTTAGGTGTTCTGGTGGTCCGAAAATGCGACGAAAATGAAATGGAGTGTTGGTATGGTATCTCTGAGTCACGAGAGTGGTCTGAAGTTTGTGTAATTCTGGACTTGATGATTTTTCGGTTTTAAAAACCGACAATGATGAGTCTTTAAGTTTAATCAATTCCGATTTGCTTAGAAACCGTCGTGCATCGGTTATAAACTGAATGTGTGAGATAAACAACGAAATGACGATTGGTTTGCCGATTACCGTTTCTCAGATAGCGCAACCGGTTTCAACTGGGTTTGTGTATAAATTTCATTTGTGTTCCTAGAGTTAGCAGAAAACACAATGTGGCGGAGTGGTCTTGGGAGTGAGTGTTAAGTTGTTGAAGGGTGCCTTGGCTGACCCGGGTTCGAGTCCCGGCAGCGTTATAATTTTTTTATTTATTTTATTTTAACTTTTCATCAAATATAATTTTTATAGTTTAGTTTATTTATTAATAATGTATTGTTTTAAATCAAAATAATCATAAATATTCGACATAACTCTTATAACTTCATATTCGATTACAAAACGGAGCGGGTTTTGAAAACCCGATTTTTACAAATGTTACAAAAGTCTCCATATAGGTTAGCCCCCTCTGAAATGCAAGAGCTAGCCAGTCAATTGCAAGAGTTGACTGACAAGGGATTCATACGTCCTAGCTCGTCGCCTTGGGGTGCACCTGTCCTTTTTGTAAAGAAGAAAGATGGATCTTTTCGTGTGTGCATCGACTACAGAGAGCTCAACAAGTTAACAATCAAGAATCGCTATCCTTTACCTCGCATCGATGATCTTCTTGACCAACTACAAGGTGCCAGCTGCTTTTCAAAAATCTATCTTCGATCTTGCTATCATCAACTTAGAGTGCATGAAGAAGACGTCCCTAAGACTGCTTTTCGAACTCGTTTTGGTCACTATGAGTTCATGGTTATGCCATTTGGATTAACCAAGGCACCAGCTGTCTTCATGGACCTAATGAACAGAGTTTGCAAACCTTATCTTGATCGATTTGTTATAGTCTTCATCGACGATATTCTTATTTATTCAAAATCTAAATCTGATCATGAGCGTCATCTTCGACTCGTTCTTGCACTTCTAGAAAAGGAAAAGCTTTATGCCAAATTCTCCAAATGTGAATTCTGGTTAAAAGAGGTGCAATTCCTCGGGCATGTAGTCAATGACAAGGGAATACATGTTGACCCTTCAAAGATCAAAGCGGTTCAAGAATGGCAAGCTCCACGTACACCAACTGAAGTAAGATCTTTTCTTGGACTAGTTGGCTATTATCGTCGGTTCATTTCAAACTTCTCTCGCATTGCTGTACCACTCACGGCTTTAACTCATAAGGTACAACCTTTCATATGGGGACCCAAGCAAGAAGAAGCCTTTCAAACTCTTAAACAGAAACTTTGTGATGCACCAATCCTCACTCTTCCTGAAGGTTGTGATGATTTTATAGTCTATTGCGACGCGTCAGGGCAAGGATTAGGCTGCGTTCTTATGCAAAGAGGAAAAGTCATAGCTTATGCTTCGAGACAACTCAAGACACATGAAAAGAACTACACCACTCATGACCTAGAACTTGGAGCCGTGGTGTTCGCTCTTAAGATATGGAGACATTATCTCTATGGTACCAAGTGTGAAATATACACTGACCACAAGAGTCTTCAACATATCTTCAATCAAAAAGAGCTAAACATGAGGCAACGAAGATGGGTCGAACTTCTAAATGATTACGACTGTGAAATTAGATACCACCCTGGTAAAGCAAATGTGGTGGCTGATGCACTTAGTCGAAAGGGTTATGCGAACTCCATTCATCTTCTATGTTCGCAAATTATAACCGACATTAAAGATCAAATTCGAGAAGCCCAACACGTTTCAATAACAGAAGAAGATGTACGAAAGGAGATGTCCTGTGGAGCCGAGCTAAAACTTAAAACTAAATCAGACGGTATTCTGTATTACCTAGATCGTATCTGGATTCCTAACCACAACAATCTTCGTGAAACTCTTATGAATGAAGCTCACAAAACGCGATATTCTATACACCCAGGAGCCGATAAGATGTATCAAGACCTACGATACACCTATTGGTGGCCTGGAATGAAGAAGGATATTGCCGTTTTTGTTTCCAAGTGCCTCACATGTTCCAAGGTGAAGGCTGAACACCAAAGACCCTCAGGACTTCTAGTCCAACCGGAAATACCTGTATGGAAGTGGGAAAATATAACCATGGATTTCATTACCGGGTTACCTCGCACTTCTGGTGGGTATGACACTATATGGGTGATTATAGACCGACTTACAAAATCAGCTCACTTTATTCCTATCCGCGAAGATTTCAAGAACGAAAAGCTTGCACGTATTTATATCAACGAAATCGGAAGCCGACATGGGGTACCGTTAAGCATTATTTCTGATCGTGATGGTCGTTTCACTTCACGAACATGGCAAGCAGTACAATCCGCTATGGGCACGCGATTAGATCTCAGTACCGCCTATCATCCTCAAACTGATGGACAGTCTGAGCGCACCATTCAAACTCTTGAAGATATGCTACGAGCATGTGTCATAGACTTCAAGGGAAATTGGGACGCCCACCTACCATTAGTTGAATTTTTGTACAACAACAGCTATCATTCGAGCATCGGCATGGCACCTTTTGAAGCCTTATATGGTCGTAAGTGCCGATCTCCTGTATGTTGGCACGAAATTGGGGAAGCACAAATTACTGGTCCAGAATTGATCCAAGAAACCACAGACAAGATCCATCAAATTCGAAACAATCTTCTAGCGGATCAAAGTCGTCAAAAGAGTTATGCAGATAAATGACGGAAGCCCTTAGAATTTAACATTGGTGATCATGTGCTTTTAAAAGTATCACCGTGGAAGGAAGTAGTTCGTTTTGGTCAAAAGGGAAGCTAGCACCTCGTTACGTAGGACCTTTCAAGATACTCGAAAGTGTAGGTCCTGTAGCATACAAGCTTGACCTACCAGAAGAACTCAACAGGATTCATCCCACATTCCACGTGTCGAACTTGAAGAAGTGCCTCGCTGATGAGAATCTCCATATTCCGCTGGAAGATATTTAGATTGATGAATCTATGAATTTTATTGAAAGACCAGTGGAGATCATGGACTACGGGGAGAAACGTCTTCGACGAAGTCGCATTCCAATTGTTAGGGTACGCTGGGAGTCGAAACGGGGACCTGAGTTTACTTGGGAACGTAAAGACTCAATGCGTGAAAAATACCCGCATCTTTTTCCTACTACTTCAACTACTTAAATTTCGGGACGAAATTCCTAAAAGTAGGGGATACTGTAACATTTGTAAAAATCGGGTTTTCAAAACCCGCTCCGTTTTGTAATTGTATATCAAGTTATAAAAGTTACGTTGAATATTTATGATTATTTTTATTTAAAACGATACATAATTAATAAATAAACTAAACTATAAAAATTATATTTGATAAAAAGTTAAAAACAAAATAAATAAAAGAATTTTGTTGCTGCCGGGACTCGAACCTGGGTCAGCCAAGGACAACCCCAACGACTTAACATACACTCACATCACCACTCCGCCACTTTGTGTTTTTCTGTTATCTGTAGGAAATAAATGAAATTTATACACAAACTCGATTAAAACCGGTTTCGCCAACTGAGAAACTGAAATCGGCAAATCAATCGTCTAATCGTTTGATTTCTCGTGTATTCATGTTCATAACCGATGAACCGATGTCTTTAATCAATTCAGAATTGATTGAGCATCAAGTCTCATCATTATCAGTCTTCATAACCGAAAAGCAATCAAATCCTGAATACTTCAACCCAAGATCACTCTCGCGACTCAGAAACGTCATAACCATACTCCATTTCATTTTCGTCACATTTTCAGACCATCAGAACGCTTAAATCAGTTCGCCGGAATTTCCTGCAAATCCCGCCGGAAAACCGTATTCATCCTCAAACGGTAATTCTCTCAATATTATTGCAGTTCAACAATTATTAGACTATTTCTAATTTAAACCTCTCAATTGAAATCGAATTCAGGCGCTGTATTCAACTAATTCCAGTTCGCCGGAACTCCCCTGAAAATTTCTATTTCCGTCTGTGAAGCGGTAAGGGTCTTCAAACACATCGTTAACGTTTGTTTATCACTTCAATTCCACATTCGACTAATCAAAATAGTTAATTATCTTGTTCAGTTGAAGAGCATAAAAACAGGAACCGACACATTGCCGGAAATCTGAAATAAACCGTTCATCGGTATGTTCACCTCTAATTACCGTCTCTGCCTTTTCATTTAAGCTTTAATAATGTCTGTAAATCGTAAACACAAGGAACGAGTTAGTAAATCAGTTGACTGTATTTTGAATGAAGAAGACGAAGCTAACTAAGTTATAAGTATATTTAAAACTAGTAAAATGAACGGGTTAGACACACAGTCCAGCGGTGGACTGTGTGCAAAATACAAACGCACGTCCCGAGTTCGATTCCTGCTATACGCACTCCTTATATAATACAATGCCTTTTTGTTTAAAAACTAAACCGGGATAACTCAGTTAGTTGTTAAGTATAATAAAAACCGAGATAATAACCAGGTTAGACACAGTCCAGCGGTGGACTTTGTGCAACATAAACCATACGTCGCGCGTTCGAAACCCGTCACTTGCACCGGTCCGTTGAATTAAAATGTTTTTGAAATTAAAAAGAATTTCGGTTAAAATGAATAAGTGTATAAATATAATTAAAAACAAGATTATTTCGGGTTAGACACGAAGCTCAGTTGGTAGAGCTGCGTGCACGCGTACGGGAGGTCTCGGGTTCGAGCCTCACCCAGCGCAAACCATGCTCCTGACCGAACCGGTCAACAAGTCAACAGGTCAACGGTCAACGGTCAACGCAAAATAAACAATTTTTTTATATTTTTATTTATTAAATTTAATTTAAAAATCAATTAAAAATACTTAAAAATAACATTTTTAAAGATAGAAAATAGCCTTAAACTCACAAAAATATATCTAAAAATTTCATTAAAATCCTTAATAAAATCCACTCATTTAATATATTTTTCCGTATTATTTAGGTTAGTATTTCTCGTTGTTTCCGCTCATCTAATTTGTGCGCATCTCACCATCTCCAATCCAACGCACCCAATGTGAGTGAATCTTTACAAATTCCCCGTTTTAATCACGTTTTGGGGTGTATCATGTGTCTTGTTATATATATATATTATACTTAAATCATTGTGCATGCATCATATCATGAACTAGTGTATTCAGTTTGTTTATGTTGTGTAGTTATTGTTGGATGCAAGTTTATTATTTTCAGTACATGCAATTTCATAGGCCGCCGCTCCCCATTACATTATGAGCGTTGAGCATGTTCCCCATTTCATTATGAGGTTGAACCTGGCGTGCCCACATACGATCGGCTCCGTTTGATTGAGCCTTGATCGCACAGACATTTTCATTTTCAGTACATACAATACGATCGGCTCCGTTTGATTGAGCCTTGATCGCACAGTTACATTTATGTTATTTACAGTATGATGTTGGTATGTTCATGTATGCTGTCATATGTTATTGTATGTTATAGTGTGACTGCTATTTGCCATTGCTTGATTATTTACATTTGCTCATCTATGATTATGCACAAATTTTCATTGATAAACTAACAATTAATTTATTAATAAATGTTTATCTAATAAGGTTCACTCGCCAACTTATGTTGACCCAAAAACTCCCATTTTTACACATGATACAGGTGAACCAACAGCAGCTAGGAACACATAGGACTTGGACTAGAAGAATAAAACGATTTAGAGTTGGGATTGTTATGTTGGTTTATTTTCTTTGTATTGAATGAACATGTTTGGATTTTTGGAAATGTAACTTTGACTTTATTAAATATGAAACATATTAGTAAATGTCATGAGCTTTGGTGATAACCCAATTATGCCCCGACTCTTATTCCGCTGCGGGTTGGGGTGTGACAGATTGGTATCAGAGCCATGACTATAGGGATATAGGATAGGTTATTAGACCCTTAGAGCCTATACTATAGTCGATTAGAAACTTATAAGATTTTTGTGTGTTACATGCCAAATTTCATGATGTTTATATGTTTTATGTTAAATGTTACATTTAATATTGTGCAAGCATGTTCATAAGTATGTATTATCATATAATGCCTATCATGAATCGTATACTCATAACATATCACATTCATGAAAGCACACACTACATCATGATTGCTTTTACAATGATTTTCGTGTTTTCAACTCTCATCAAAGTGAGTTCTCATGACGGGCATGTAGTAACTGGAAGGGTACCATACCGGTAGTCGAAACGTCCTGTCTTGGCTGGCATTCGTATAAATCCAAAATAAAGGACCAGTTTGCCTACCTGGGGACTAACGATGAGAGTACGAAGTACCTATTAGGCCAAAGCATGCTATACCAAACGTCGTGTGAACTAACCCCACTTTGAGTTGTCATTGTGTCTACACCTGGACACGTTCCGACCAAACATCTCATGAACATATTTTGTGGTTTGCATTGGGGGATGCGAGTTTTAAATTGCCAATACTAATGTGAATCCTACCAAGCCAATAGCCATGGGGGCCCACATGACTATGTAGGTGAAGGTATGGGGGACATTTGAGGCACAACATGAGCGAACCCAAGACATCCTATGGATGTAGTTGCATTATTGATATTTATGTTATTTTCATTTTCTTAAAGACACATGACACCCTTTCTAGATCCACCCTACAATATGGGGTAAAAAAGCCAAAATAAGTGATTTTAGCCCTTATAAAAAGAAAACTGATTCTTGAACCCCTTTCACAAAGACATCATAAACTCACAATCTTCTCATTGTATGATCCTGTAGATGTCATCTAGACAGCAACGAAGGGGTAAAAGTTCGGGAAGGTCTCAGGAACGTTTTGCCACTCAGATCGCGAAACAAATGGCCACGATACTGCCTGACATTGTGGTCCAAGTACAACAAGCCCTTACTACAAATCCTACTAACCCTCCCCAACAACAGGACCAGAACATCGACAACCCTCCTACCAGCAAGTGCTCTTACAAACATTTTAAGTCCTGTGATCCTCCTAAATTTGAAGGGACCGAGGGTGTCACTGCTCTCCTACATTGGTTTGAGGAGATGGAAAACACCTTTCTAAACTGCGATTGTCCTGAGGATCGCAAGGTTCGATACGCCACCGGGAGACTATTTGGAGTAGCTCTCACTTGGTGGAATACTGAGAAAGGGAAGAGGGGAACTGAAGATGCGATGGCCTTAAGTTGGGTGGAGTTAAGGGAAATCATGACTAGGCGTTTCTGTCCTAGAAGTGAAATTAAAAAGCTGGAGGACGGATTTCATTCTCTAAAGCAAAACGAGGGTGATCACACTACATATAACAAGAGGTTCTTGGAGTTGAACCAAATGGTTCCAAATTTGTTCACCCCAACCTATCGTCTGATCGAGCACTATATTCGAGGACTTCCCTCGAAAATCCAAGATTCAGTTCTCAGCGTTTCACCAGTAACACTTGAAGCTGCTATGGAGTTAGCAACTGAACTGACTGAAAACCGAATTCGCAACGGGAAGTTCAAAGAAGAGAAGAAGAAAGCCCCTGTTGAGGGACAAACCTCAAACCACCCCATTCCTTCCTCTAAGTTTGCTAACAAGAGGAAGCGCAACACCAGAAATTTTGCAGTTACCCAAACCAATTCCCCTATTCCTGCTGCACCCATTACTCAAGTCACTCCTTCACCCGCACCATACAGAAGACCCTACATTGGCCCGTTACCAAAATGTAACCGTTGCCAATATCACCATCCCCTGATCATCCTTGCCAATATTGCACCGGCTGCGATCGCGCAGGTCATACTGTTCAAACTTGCCGCATGCCTCAACGAACGAACCGCCACCAACCTTTAACCCAAACCCATCAACAGATAATTGGCCAAGCCCAACAACCCCTACTATTACCACCCACCCAACCTTTAGCCCAAACATATTTCCAGCCCAATTATCCTATGGGTCAACCAATGCGGGCTTGTTACAATTGCGGCGACCCGAGTCATTTCAGAAACACATGTCCAAGGCTGGTTAATATTATTCATGCTCAGGCCCAAGCCAACCCAGTGAACCAAGCAAACCAAGCTCCCCCACCTGCAAGAGGGAGAGCTTTCAATATCAACGCTAACCAGGCCAGAGCTGACGGCAATGTGGTCAACGGTACGTTCCTTATAAATGGTAGATATGCCTCTATGTTATTTGATACTGGTGCGGATAGAAGTTTTGTGTCTTTAGAATTTGAACCTATCTTAAACAAAAATCGGGATAAGCTCACGGAATCCATAACGGTAGAAGTTGCGGACGGGAAGCCAGTTTCATTAGACTCTATTTTACGCAACTGTACACTCACCTTAAACGACCACGATTTCTCAGTCGACCTTATTCCTATGAAGCTGGGAAGTTTTGACATCATAATCGGTATGGATTGGCTCAGACAACATCAGGCGGAAGTTGTATGTCGTGACGTATTCCTCTTTCAAACGGTCAGACTCTTCGAATCATTGGAGAAACCTCGTCGAAAGGGCTCAGCTTAATGTCTTGTCTCCAAGCTCAAAAATATCTTCGCAAGAATTATGTCGCGTTTTTAGCTCATATCATCAAGAAGGGAACCACAGAGAAGAAACTTGAAGACATTCCTGTGGTAAAAGACTTCCCACAAGTTTTTCCTGACGACATTTCAGGACTTCCTCCAGTTAGAGACGTCGAATTCTGTATTGATCTTATACCTGGTGCTATACCAGTTGCAAAGTCTCCATATAGGTTAGCCCCCTCTGAAATGCAAGAGCTAGCCAGTCAATTGCAAGAGTTGACTGACAAGGGATTCATACGTCCTAGCTCGTCGCCTTGGGGTGCACCTGTCCTTTTTGTAAAGAAGAAAGATGGATCTTTTCGTATGTGCATCGACTACAGAGAGCTCAACAAGTTAACAATCAAGAATCGCTATCCTTTACCTCTCATCGATGATCTTCTTGACCAACTACAAGGTGCCAGCTGCTTTTCAAAAATCTATCTTCGATCTTGCTATCATCAACTTAGAGTGCATGAAGAAGACGTCCCTAAGACTGCTTTTCGAACTCGTTATGGTCACTATGAATTCATGGTTATGCCATTTGGATTAACCAACGCACCAGCTGTCTTCATGGACCTAATGAACAGAGTCTGCAAACCTTATCTTGATCGATTTGTTATAGTCTTCATCGACGATATTCTTATTTATTCAAAATCTAAATCTGATCATGAGCGTCATCTTCGACTCGTTCTTGCACTTCTAGAAAAGGAAAAGCTTTATGCCAAATTCTCCAAATGTGAATTCTGGTTAAAAGAGGTGCAATTCCTCGGGCATGTAGTCAATGACAAGGGAATACATGTTGACCCTTCAAAGATCAAAGCGGTTCAAGAATGGCAAGCTCCACGTACACCAACTGAAGTAAGATCTTTTCTTGGACTAGCTGGCTATTATCGTCAGTTCATTTCAAACTTCTCTCGCATTGCTGTACCACTCACGGCTTTAACTCATAAGGGACAACCTTTCATATGGGGACCCAAGCAAGAAGAAGCCTTTCAAACTCTTAAACAGAAACTTTGTGATGCACCAATCCTCACTCTTCCTGAAGGTTGTGATGATTTTATAGTCTATTGCGACGCGTCAGGGCAAGGATTAGGCTGCGTTCTTATGCAAAGAGGAAAAGTCATAGCTTATGCTTCGAGACAACTCAAGACACATGAAAAGAACTACACCACTCATGACCTAGAACTTGGAGCCGTGGTGTTCGCTCTTAAGATATGGAGACATTATCTCTATGGTACCAAGTGTGAAATATACACTGACCACAAGAGTCTTCAACATATCTTCTCCTTGAGAATGATCTGGTTTTTCTAGAACTTTATCGTATTTTACACTTTGTTTTTGTTCACTGAAGAATCCTTCAAAAGCATTAAACATGTGAGGAGGCATAGATGATTTAAACATATTATGAATAACATCTTCTCTATCTTCCTCTTTAAATTGTTTCTCTTCTTCTTCTTCACTCTTTGTGCTTTGACTTTGTTCATCAGATAAACATGCACTTATAATAGAATTATTAGATTGACATGACATGAACATTTGTAAAGCCTCAACCTCTTCAGAAGACGATCTTTCATAAACATACCCAGTAAGAATATCCTCATCAATTCCTTCATCAAACACAATCTCATTGGTATCCATTTTTATTTAAAAGTTTGATCACTAAAAATTTGGTGTGAAATTCTCTTGACGGTGTCCTAGAACAGCCCGTATTTATCGTCAAAATCTCGAAAAATTTTCAATCACCAATTTTTTTCAGGACACTGGTCTCATTGCTACGATCAAAAATGCCTTTTTTAGGTTACCTTCGTACGAGGGTAATCTACCTTCGTGCGAAGGTAAACTTCACCTCGTGCGAAGATAAAAATTTCACTTCGTGCAAAGAGGGTTTCACAATTTCACGTTTTCTGCCACTTTGATCAAGAATTCAGTTGATTTAGGTCTGGTTCTTTCGAGGGTTTGTTATTAGTCCATTTAAAACATGCCTGTGAAAAAAATTAGTCCAATTTGTTCGTTTAATGTCATGGAAATATTAAAAATAAGAAAAATGAGTAGAAGAAAGATGTATTGTGGCTGAATCTTGTCCAATGTCTTCAAATCTGACCTTCCTGCCTAATACCACTTGAAGGTCCGTGTGACGGATCCCATAGCTGAGGCACTAACTTGATAACCTAGTATACACGTGCGGAATCTGTGTATAGTTAGGCGACATTGTAAACACGCTGTATTCACTTTAATCACTATTTCATTAACTTATTGTACGTTACAGATCCTAGAAACAGTCGGACAGAGCTCCGCCGTCCAAATCCCAAAACGTTACAAATGAACTAGCTTGCACGTGTATTTATAGATTACCTCTGTAGGAAGCTAGATTCTATCTTCATGCGAAGATAAATCTCCTTGGTACGAAGATAGTTTCACTTCGTAGGAAGATAGATTACCTTCGTACGAAGTGCATATCCACTTCATGCAAAGTGACGAACATGCATTCTAACATTATGCAACTGTATACAGACTCGATACTATTCGATGACGTAGGCGACATACATATGTATCAAAATTAATGAAATAAGTCTTTTAATAAAAAATTGGTCACACAAATACGTCTAAGTGTGTACGGTTTTTAACCTTGTAGGTAAATATTTCCTTAAACCAACTTATAATGAAAACATACCAAGTATGGGTTACTTAGGTATATAATGTGTTCCAGGTTTGGGTATCTTGAAACTAGCGTTTCGGATTTAAGTTAGGTTATAAATTACAGTTTTTCCAGATTTCAATCATTCACACAAAAACCCAGATCCTAAATCCCTTCCGGAAAAGAACGAACCTGTTAGTCTCCTTGTTTCATCGCTATCATATTTCTTCTTTGTTCTTTGTGTTCTCAATTTATAGATCATCAAATCAGGTATGTTTTTGAAAGATCCCTTTTCATCATCATCTAAGTATAAAAGTATGCTTTCTTGATTAGGGTTTATGAAATCTGATATAGAATTTTATCTTGAACCGTGTTTTGTTTGAAATTCAGTCTTAACAACTATAATTCTTTTTTGTGTTTTGCTTGATGTATTGTTGGTTTTGGGTTTGAAATCAGGTTGGGTTAGCAATGTGAGAACCAAATGTTGGGGGGTTTTGGTTTTAAGGTTGTTCTTGGGTTTTTGGTGTTCCTGATGTTCAAGGAGAGTAAGTTTATTGAAGTAGATGAGTAAAATTTCAAAAAAACTTATTTTTTAATCTGTTAAAGTTAAAAAGATAAAACATCATCCGTTGTTTATCTGGATTTCTGAGGATCTGAGTTAAACCTTCTGTAGTTTGGAGGGATTTTAACTTGAATCCAACGATGTCTTCTGGATAAAGAGATTCCGGGTTTGGGATCAGGTTTCCAGATTTGTTGTGACTTGTTGATTTGTTTAAACAGGTCTCCAGATTTGTGAAATCCTTCTAGGTTTCATAGTTTCTTAACATGTTCTTGATTTAAATAAAATTCCAGATTTGTTAAGTTAGGAATAAATTGTTCCAGATTTAATATTTTTTGGGTATAATTGGTCCTTAAAAAGTTATTATTCCGATTTACCTGTAGTTAACATGTTTCCGGTTTAACTTCATTTTTTTCTGGATTTGTTTCAACAAAAATATTTTTAAAAAGGAATTCCGGATTTAATGATTTGATTAATGTCTTCTGAATTTGTTTGAATTCAAATATAGTCCGGATTTGTTTAAAATCAAAAGGATTGTCCGGATTTGTTTAAAGTTCAGGATTTAAGGATGTCCGGATTTTCATCAATTAGCAGATTGTGTATCTGTCTATAATTCTTGCAACTTTTACTAAGTGTTTACAGAATGCAGGCGTTTGATATAGTAGCATGTTATATCTTATTATACTTACTGTGGTGTTTATGTTGAAACAGGTATGGCAGAACAACAAGATCAACATCCTCCGGCACAACCTACTATCCCAGAATGCAATTTATACTAAAGCATAATCAGATCGCCTTATTTGATGAAACTCTTTGTGGGATTGATGACTATAGGGAGATTATACTTTTTCTTTGGAGGTTAAGAATTTCTTACTCTCTTACTGTAAATGTTCGTTAAGTGGTGGTATACATGGATAATTTTTGGCATGGTTCGTGTGAATATCGACACCATTGAGGCTACAATCAATTGACATCAGATCGTTATCATAGAGGAGGTCATTCGGGCGGCTTTGCATTTAGGAGAGCTCAATCAAGGCGAAATATGTTACGGTGCTACCATCCGGGAACGTGCAGTTAGACGTTTTGGTTATTTTGGTCCATTGCCATATAAAGAAATCTATAAGGGAATGCTTCAAGGTCAATGGCGCTTCTTTTATCATGTCATGATGCAATGTTTTGCTCCAAGAAAGTCGAGAATGGATGGGATGGGACATAACTTGTTATCTGCTACGATTGGATTAACCTTCAATCAATAGTACTATTTGTAGGTCCTGAATCGAATCTCCCAATAGCTCATGCACTAATTTGGTAACCTAGTATAAACATGCGAATCCGTTGTATAGTTAGGCGACATTGTAAACACGATATATTCTCTTTAATCATTGTTTCGTTAACACTTTATATGTTACAAATCCTACAAACAGTTGGACAGAGCTCCGCCGACGAGTTAAAAAAATGTTACAAATGAACTAGCTAGCACGTCTATTTATAGACTTTGTGCTACCTTCGTACGAAGGTAAAATGCTACCTTCGTACGAAGTGCATTCCCACTTCGTGCGAAGTGACATACCTACATATCAAATCTAACATGTTCGTTCCTATTACAAACTCAATATGATATGATGACGTAGGCGACAAACATATGCATCAACAGTCTCCCCCTTGGCTGTTGCCGCAGTCTTTGAATCTTTGTTTCATCTCTAGAGTCTTTACTTTTCTCTAGTCCTTCGTTCTTGAATAACTTTTAGGATCCTTGATCTGCATATAATCTTCAATCTTCTTCTTTACTAGAGCTTAACTAGATAAACTTGAATATCAACATGCTCCCCCTTTCTTTGAGCTTTCCTTTATCTTCATTCAGCATGTTTATCTAGCTCCCCGTAAATTCAATTTACTGTTTAGAAATTCTCACACATTCAAATAAACATTTCAGATTCAAACTTTGAAAAAAAAATTATTACAAACATTTCAAAATTTTAATCACTTTATCAGTTTAAACCCTCTCAGTTAATCAAGTCCAAGTTAATGATCTTGATTATCTAATTAATCTACCAGGTGCAAATAAATGACCTTGGTTGATAACATTTTAATCTATTTCTTATTTTAGATTTTTATTTCAGCAGTTCTAGATTTTGAAAATCAGCTTTTCATCATTGGCAGTTAAAACATATATAACATAAAATCTTTTTGAATTTTTAAAAATATACTGAAAGAACTATGTACATACATATTTACAGACATATTTTTGTGAGTTTGTGTTAGAGGTTCATATAAGTTTTACAAGTACCGTTGACCTTATTAAGACTTTAAGTACTAAACAAGTTCACTTAGATTGTCAGTATATTTGTCCACTTAAACCTCTACACATTTCTCAATTGTTCCGAGATACGTTAGGAAATGTTAGAAACTTGACTTAACCGTGTTTCCCACCTCAGAATATACTCCCGTATCAAGATTCCCTAAATTTCATCTTATAGGTGAATATATTTAACTGATATCTATATCTGGGTAATGCGAGACCTTGAGAGCTCAAGTTAGTACCACCGTACCGACAAAGAGATGAAGGCTCGTGTTGTAAGTAGTGTTCCAATTTTGGAATCTTTACTGCAATTGTTGGATCTTTCGATACTTACAATTTGCTGCAGTTTTTGGGTATTAAAGCAAGAGTATTCTACAAGTTCTAGTCCATTACCGACGCAAAATCATAAGAACTTATATAATACCCCAGATATCAGTTATTTATAAAGACCTAGTATCTCAGAATTCGGCAATCTCTTAAACGAAATTTCGGTGTATTAAGACTATATATACGATAGATGTTAAACCACTAATTAAGAAAATTTTCTTTTAAGTTTATATCTCAGAAACAATCACTGAGTGTGCGAAGCCTACTGGCACATCCTCAGTGAGACCTGTTTAAACTTTATAACACTTCAAATCTTTAGCATAGTGATAGCCCACTAATGTATTATCATTTTTTTTCACACAAAAACTCTTTTTGTCTTTTTCATGTTTTTGTATTTTCTACAACATTTCCCCCTAAAATAAAAAAAAACATATTTTTGGAATTTTGTATTTAAAGAAAGAAAGTCTAAAAAACCATAAAATGTGACGAACCGATGATAATTACTTCAATTTGCCATCCATTACTGCTTCACAATTATATTTCTAAGTTCTCTTCCCCTCAAGATGACAAAACTTTTGATCCATTTAATTTTTTAAAAATCTTTATCAGTTTTGAACCAATTTTGTTTGTTCAACAGTGAGGGTTCTATGATTTTGAAAATTTTCTTCAAAAATTTTAAAGTAAACGTTAGAATAAAATTCATCATGGCCATCTAAATATTTATATTAAACCGGCCAAGCTTCCTCCTATTGTGCCATGGAACTATACTTTATTTAAGATCCACTTTAAGCACCATAAGCTCCTGCACAAAAACACAAACAATTAGTTAAAAAGTTTAACCCAAGACTTTTCAATCTTAGGTTCAACCTCAATTCTGATTTCTTTTCACATTCAGGTTTATTTGTGACTTTCTCAAGCTTAGGAAAGTCATCTAAACTTTTAATTTTCACTGAGTGTTCAATCTTTTCAACAGATTTTTCTTTTTTACCCATTTTTGTTCAACCCTATCTAACTTCCTGGTTGACACAAATTTTTCAACTTTTACAGGAAAAATTCCCTTTTTCATCACCCATGTGTGGTTTTTTAGACATTTTTTCTTGAAATACAACATAGAATCTTTTCGTTCAGCACCTTTTGAAGTTTCACCGGCATCGAATTTTGAAAATTTAGTATTAACCGGTTTCACTTTGTCTGTAGATTCTTTAACTTGTTTCCAAACTTGTGTTGGTACAAAGATTGATGAGTTTTGCTTTAAATCTCCAAAATTTTTCTTAACATCGGAAACAGGCATAGGCTTTGATTGTGGACATTGTCTAACAATGTGTCCAACTTGGTTACATCGAAAACATTCCTTAACCTGCTCTCGTTGTTGTTTTTTTTTGCATCAAACATAATATTTGGTTGTTATTTCCCAAATTTTCTTTTTCCTTTTCTAAATTTGTTTCAAAAACGAAATTATTTTCTTTGAATAATCTGGTTTTTGGAACCTGTGATTGTTTTTCTTCTTCTTAGCATATCCCAAACCTTTTCTTTTGTCTTCAGGATATTTTTTACCTTTATGATTATAAGAACGTTTAGGTTTGGAACTGTAAGACGTTTTTAACTTTCTAAGCTCCGACAAACTTATTTCAACTAGTTTAAACACTTTTTCAATTTTTTTTAACATCCACGTTCTGAATCGGAAATTCTTCATCAGAAAATAGTTTGTCAGATCCTTTCATTTTGTATGCTACCATCTTAGGATCATCATTCAAACTTTGTTCTGATTTTGGAATTTATGAAAACTTTCTTCATTTTCAGAACGTAAATTTGAATTATTTTTTTTAACATCTGCATATGTGTTTCCAAAAACATTTTCGACCACTTTTGTAACCTATCAGAATCACATTCATAGGTCACAACTATGTTCTCAGGAAACTCGACTTTTGTTCCGTTGTCAGGTTTAGATTGAGCGCCTTCTCCTCTCTTTCATAATTTCTTCTAGAATAGTTGTTCTAGATTTGTGGAGGAACACGGTGATAACCCGAGACATTGTTCTGAACTCCACTTTTATTCTCTTCCTTGACAGTTTTTACAACTTTTTCGGGAATAATATGATCAATTACATATGAACTTGTGGAGTAACTGGTTAACAATTTGTTGACCCTTCGGCTTCGATTCTGACTTTCTCCAATTCTTGTTTTAGATCAGCAATATTGTTCAAATGAATATTGATTGCCACCTGTTCATCCATTACCGTAGCCTTCAACATGTCGATGGTAGCACTATCTTTCAGATTAGCATCACGGTGGATTTTGACGGTATAGCTTAGCTTGTCATAAGCTTCTTTCATTTGATTGTAATCTCTTGATAGATTATCTGTATGAGATTTCAGCTCTTTATATCTCTCATCTTTAACAATACATGATTTGCATGGTTTTGAGCACATTGCTTTATATATTTCATTTTTTTGCACACAATTTGCATGGCTCTAAACATTTTATGCATTGTTTTTCGTCTCAACTATCTCAATTTTTTTCTTTTCTTGGAGTTTCTCAAATTTTTCAACTTTTTCAATTTTCTCACTTCCACTCTCTTTCTCTACATCTTCAACCATGATTTTTTGTTCAACTTGGAAAGGTTCATCTTCTTTGTTTAACCGATCCATTAATTTCTCAGCAATCACCACTTCTTTAATCTAAGTTTTCTGACTATTTCCTTGATTACTAAAGAGACCTACAAAAGATCGATAAACATCAGGAGTATCAAAAACTTGACAAGCATTTTGTAAAATTTCTTATCAGTATAATAGTGTTGATTAGATTGTTCTGGATCTTCATCATAAACAACACTATTAATTTCTGCACTGTCATATTTCATTTTAACCATAGATTCAATTTCAGGAATGTGATCTTTAATCTTTTCTAAAAATTCATGTATAGTAAACATTGAATATTTAGGCTCCTTGTCCAAGTCATTCAAAATCCATCCCTCTCTGAAGGTAATGCATCTGCAAAATTGATATCTTCTCATAATCCTGAAATCTAAACATGAATTCGAACTCTTCTAATTTGTTATCCAGAACACAAAATCGTTTTATCAAATCATTAACAGATTCCTTCTTTTTACATTTAAACTTTTCGAATCTTTTAACCAAATATTTTTACGTTATTGAGAATTCAAATACAAAGGCACCTCTTTCAAATCATTCATCTTCTCAAACTCATCATCTTTCATTTTGTCAAAACGAAACTTGGTTGTTCAAATGCTTTATGCAAAATGAAATTTTATATTCAACAATTTTTATGAACCGGCTTGCTAAAAATGTTTAAAAAACTGTCTGAAAACTATTTTTATCAGATTATACCATTAGAATCGTCTCGGCAATACGAATCTAATGATATATAATGTCCAAGACCTTTTTTACAGAACTTTCATGCCTTTTTTTAGAATTTGAAGTAAAGTCTAGCTTCATGCGAAGATAACTTTCACTTCATGCGAAGATAGCTTTATCTTCATGCGAAGATAGCTTTATCATCATGCGAAGATAACTTCACAATTTCGCATTTTTGCAATTTTTGACATGATTTGGGTTGTTTTTAGCTCTGCTCTTTTCAAGGGTTTATTATTAGTAAATTTTAAACAGTCCTATGAAAAATCAGTCCACTTGTTCGTCAAATATTCAGGAAATGTCAAAAATAAGAAGAAATGAGTAGAAGATGAGATGTAATTGGTCCAATGTCTTCAAATCAGGCCTTTCATAGCTCTGCCACTTGTAGGTCCCGAATCGGATCTCCCAGTAGCTCAGGCACTAATTTGAAAACCTAGTATAAACGTGCGGAATCCGTTGTATAGTTAGGCGACATTGTAAACACGATGTATTCTCTTTAATCACTGTTTCGTTAACACTTTGTACGTTACAAATCCTAGAAACAGTTGGACATAGCTCCGCTGTTCGAGTTAAATAATGTTAAAATGAACTGGCTATCAGATCTATTTATAGACTTTGTGCTACCTTCGTCCGAAGCTAGCCTCACTTCGTGCGAAGATAGGTTACCTTCGTACGAAGTGCATTCCTACTTCGTGTGAATTGACATACATACATATCAAATCTAACATGTTCGTTCCTATTACAAACTCAATGTGATTCGATGACGTGGGTGACAAGCATATGCATCAACACAATTTTTCACGAATGATTCTACGGGCGTTGCAGACCCAATTAAGTTACGGTGCTGGAAACTTGAAGTTAATGCTTGACGTGATGCGAGTGTGAGTATAATTTTAGATATATTTTATGTACTTTTCACTCGTTTATGCAAGTTTTATATTTATAGAACATGATATAACACTATCACTCTCTACAACACGTTAAGGCAAGCGCACCCATCGTTGGCGTATATAGTGATGGTAAGATACCAAGATCGTCCAAGGACACAAGAGCTTTAAATACCGGATTATGTTTAACGTTTAATCGACCCAAACTTTGAGAAAAGGTGTTTACGAGTAAACTAAATAAGTAAAGTAAAATAAAGGAAGCAAATAAACAAGATAGAATCACTTGGTTCTAACTCATCTTTTACGTATCCGTTGATGATTTCCCTCTTTTGGAGGCAACAATACTCCCAACCATATTGGTCTGAGTCAGCAGGGTACAGTCCCACAAGGCCGGAATGTTGAAAGATAATTAAGTGAGTTATTAATGCAAAATGTGGCATTTCCCTCTTTTGGAGGCAACGTTACCCTCAGCTATATTGGTCCGAGTCAGCAAGGATACAGTCCCGCAAGTCCGGTTTAAAGTTTTAATAGTAGTTTATTTATAAGGGGTTCAAGTCGTTCTTACTTCCCCCGATTTGATGCTATCTGCCTCAAGGGAAGTCCTAATAAGATTGAACCAAGTCCTTGCAGGATCTCTACACTGAACGAGTCAAGAACTTTACCTAAACCATCCTTCTAACCGCCTTTCTAGGCAGTTAACGTGCTTTATATAGATCATAAAGACATGAATAAGTGAATCAACGAAACATGAAGGAATGATAGGATAAAACTCACTTTCAATACAAAAAACTAGTTATAAATTCATTAAGACAAACCCAATTAAAAAGTTAACCAAAGATTGGAAATCAAAAGTAATACATAAAAGATTTCCTCTTCACCAAGTGATGTAAGAGATTTGCCAAGCATGGCCTTAGTTTGATAAACACTCTTACGATTAATCTAGGATCCCGAGACTACTACACACTCTAAACTCTAATGATTATGGTGGAAGATGATGGTGGCAGATGTGAGAGAAATGGTTCACCAAGGGATGAGTCGAAATGAAACCAAGCACCCCTATTTATAGCTGGAAATAGACCTTTCACACGGCCCGTGTCTTCCTTCTTCTTTGTCTTCATTTAATGAGTATGTCAGATCGTCTGCTACACGGCCCCGTGTGTCAACGGCATGACCCCGTGGCCATTGTACTTGCTATACTATCCCATATATGCAAATCTGGAAGTTGACTATGGCCCGTGTCTCTTGTCTGCATCTGTTTGTCTTCTTCTGATCTGGAACTTGAAGGGGCACAACCCCGTGCTGGATTTCTAATTCGTTGTTTTTAGTCTTCGGGTGAAACTTGGAGGGTTGGTATAGTGTGTCATCTTCCCGTATTCTGTACTTATGCTGGTTTTTATCGTTAATTTGTTCCTTTTGTACAATTAAGCTCTTTCAATCATGAACAACAAAAGTATACAAAGAAACACACTTTTTCCAACGTTAGTACTAAAAGGGTTGATTTTATACCGTAATTGATACAATTTATATGTTGCAATTGACGCATATCAAATCCCCCCACACTTGAATATTTGCTTGCACACCCAAATGGAATTGGTAGAGAAGAATTTTTGGGTCTTGTTTGCAGAGTGTCGGGAATCCAAGTTCTTTTTATTTTTTACTTTATATTATTTTCAATCCTATTTGACATGATTTATTTAGAACAATTTTAAAGAAAAATAAATATTTTTGAGCATAACATGCCTTTATAAAATTTCATTTAGCTATATACAAATTCACACACCTCACAAGTGATCAATCAACACTCAGCCGAAAACGAATAAGTAAACGCTCGATACCAGTATGGTACTTACTCCTACCATATGCTTGACAAGTAATCAAACCTGCTCCTTTTTTTAACAAAATCTTTGTAAATATCAAGAGAACTTTAAAAGGGTAGGTTTTGGCTAGGGGTAGGATAGTTTTATTGAAAAGTGATTAAAAACGTAAAATGTCGGTTTTCTTTTGAAAAATTATTTATTTGTGACTTAGGTATAAACTACAAATTTATATGAAATAATTTTGCTTATTTATTTGAAGTAACTAGAGAGATTTCTTTTGAATAAAACTAAGTCACTTCTTTTTTATATAAATCTCAAAAGAACCGCATTTTTCTAAAACAAAGGGGTGTAAAAAGAAAGAATGATTTTGGATGATAGGTGATTTGTGCAAAATGGTTTTTTGCGGGTTTCGAATCGAAAGGTTTAGGCTCAAAGGGGTTAACTAGGGGATAATTTTTGTTTTTGGTGGGGAGACAAAAGAAAATAAGGTTGAGAATGAAGAAGGGTTAGAAATCCAAATGGCTCCATCATACACTTACTTGGATTAGTTGGTAAGGACCGGGAATGTATTGTTTTGTCAAGATCTAGCTTCGTAAGAACCATATGGCGGCTATTCACTCAAGAAATGAAAATGATCATTTAGTAAAGATATAAATTTGAAGGCTCGATAAGGCTCAAAACTCACATTTTGGTGGGAAAAGAGTTAAAAGTGTGAAATCATATATACAATCAAATTTTAAAAAGAATTGTCATGCCTTTTTATAAATTTTTCTTATATGGTTCTTTTTATCACGGCACTTTCGGTTGTAAATTTATAAAAACTTGAAAATTTTTAGTTCTTGGTTCCTAATAGAACCTATTAACAAGAAAAAACAAACTAAACAAAATACTTTTGAAAAAGATTTGGGGTGTTTTAGCGTTTCCAAGTAGAGTTTTGTGTAATGCTTGTGTTTAGGATAAAGAATTCAAGTTAAGCTCCCCCCCACACACACACTTAAATTATACATTGTCCTCAATGTGTCCAAATTAGTTTAAACTGATTAAATGCATGAACGTGCGCTAAAAATAACAAAATTTTCAAATACCAGTAAACTCATACATATAACAACAACAACAACAAACTAATACTAAAATAAAAATCCTACGTTACGAGCGTTCATTATTCCATCATTCATCACACCATCATAAAACAGATAACTATAATAAGAAAATAATTTGTTCAGAAAGTAAATTGTCTAAAACGAGTCGCAGCCCGCAAACCATCACCATCGTTTCACAAAGGAGGAGAGATTAACCTGTTAGTCGCCTCCTTGACACCACCTTTGCCATCAACACCTAGTCCGAATCCATCTCCTCCTCCTCGCCACGGTACACCATGTGCTCCCGAATGTAGGAAATGTTGGTGCGCAAGGAGGCTACGTTCCTCTCAATCCAGCTAACACGGGTGCTAATTCCTTGGCTTGTGGTGAGGGCATTGCAGGAGATTTGCGGTGATTCCTCCATAAGATTATAAAGATTGTGCATGTTAGGAAAATCACCACCACCTTGAGAGGATGAACCTGAGGCGTAGCCATAGGAGTATTGTCGAGGACGGTTCGGGATGTCTTCGATTGCGAGTATCTGGTCGGGGTTATTGGGGTTCCAAATTTTCCCTTGTTATCTTTGAAGCGAAGGAGACCATTGCCGCATTTGGCGGAGGTTTAGACTGTGCCAAATTGAGATATCAGCCCGGGTAACGCTTATCCCTGTTGAGAAACTTCGTGGGATGCGTCCAACATAGGCCCTGTAGACCCATGCTATCCTTCTGTGACAACTGGCAAAAGAAATGGTAAATCCGTACAACTTAACAATTTATATATACTTTAATTGCGTCTATTAACACTTTGTACGTTACAAATCCTAGAAACATTTGGACATAGCTTCGCTGTTCGAGTTAAATAATGTTAAAATGAACTAGCTATCAGATCTATTTATAGACTTTGTGCTACCTTCGTCCGAAGCTAGCCTCACTTCGTGCGAAGATAGGTTACCTTCTTACGAAGGTAAAATGCTACCTTCATACAAAGTGCATTCCTACTTCATGTGAATTGACATACATACATATCAAATCTAACATGTTCGTTCCTATTACAAACACAATGTGATTCGATGACGTGGGTGACAAGCATATGCATCAACACAATTTTTCATGAATGATTCTACGGGCGTTGCAGACCCAATTAAGTTACGGTGCTGGAAACTTGAAGTTGATGCTTGACGTGATGCGAGTGTGAGTATAATTTTAGATATATTTTATGTACTTTTTACTCGTTTATGCAAGTTTTATATTTATAGAACATGATATAACTATCACTCTCTACAACACGTTAAGGCAAGCGCACCCATCGTTGGCGTATATAGTGATGGTAAGATACCAAGATCGTCCAAGGACACAAGAGCTTTAAATACCGGATTATGTTTAACGTTTAATCGACCCAAACTTTGAGAAAAGGTGTTTACTAGTAAACTAAATAAGTAAAGTAAAATAAAGGAAGCAAATAAACAAGATAGAATCACTTGGTTCTAACTCATCTTTTACGTATCCGTTGATGATTTCCCTCTTTTGGAGGCAACAATACCCCCAACCATATTGGTCTGAGTCAGCAGTGTACAGTCCCACAAGGCCGGAATGTTGAAAGATAATTAAGTGAGTTATTAATGCAAAATGTGGCATTCCCCTCTTTGGAGGCAACGCTACCCTCAGCTATATTGGTCCGAGTCAGCAAGGATACAGTCCCGCAAGTCCGGTTTAAAGTTTTAATAGTAGTTTATTTATAAGGGGTTCAAGTCGTTCTTACTTTCCCCGATTTGATGCTATCTGCCTCAAGGGAAATCCTAATAAGATTGAAACAAGTCCTTGCAGGATCTATACACTGAACGAGTCAAGAACTTTACCCAAACCATCCTTCTAACTGCCCTTCTAGGCAGTTAACGTGCTTTATATAGATCATAAAGACATGAATAAGTGAATCAACGAAACATGAAGGAATGATAGGATAAAACTCACTTTCAATACAAAAAACTAGTTATAAATTCATTAAGACAAACCCAATTAAAAAGTTAACCAAAGATTGGAAATCAAAAGTAATACATAAAAGATTTCCTCTTCACCAAGTGATGTAAGAGATTTGCCAAGCATGGCCATAGTTTGATAAACACTCTTACGATTAATCTAGGATCCCGAGACTACTACACACTCTAAACTCTAATGATTTTGGTGGCAAATGTGAGAGAAATGGTTTGCCAAGGGATGAGTCGAAATGAAACAAGCACCCCTATTTATAGCTGGAAACAGACCTTTCACACGGCCCGTGTCTTCCTTCTTCTTTGTCTTCATTTAATGAGTATGTCAGATCGTCTGCTACACGGCCCCATGTGTCAACGGCAGACCCCGTGGCCATTGTACTTGCTATACTATCCCATATATGCAAATCTGGAAGTTGACTATGGCCCTGTCTCTTGTCTGCATTGTTTTCTCTTGATCTGGAACTTGAAGGGGCACAACCCCGTGCCGACAAGGCACGGCCCCGTGCTGGATTTCTAATTCGTTGTTTTTAGTCTTCGAGTGAAACTTGGAGGGTTGGTATAGTGTGTCATCTTCCCGTATTCTGTACTTATGCTGGTTTTTATCGTTAATTTGTGTCTTTTGTACAATTAAGCTCTTTCAATCATGAACATCAAAAGTATACAAAGAAACACACTTTTCCAACGTTAGTACTAAAAGGGTTGATTTTATACCGTAATTGATACAATTTATATGTTGCAATTGACGCATATCAAATCCCCCATACTTGAATATTTGCTTGCACATCCAAATGGAATTGGTAGAGAAGAATTTTTGGGACTTGTTTGCAGAGTGTCAGGAATCCAAGTTCTTTTTATTTTTTATTTTATATTATTTTCAATCCTATTTGACATGATTTATTTAGAACAATTTTAAAGAAAAATAAATATTTTTGAGCATAACATGCCTTTATAAAATTTCATTTAGCTATATACAAATTCACACACCTCACAAGTGATCAATCAACACTCAGCCGAAAACGAATAAGTAAACGCTCGATACCGGTATGGTACTTACTCCTACCATATGCTTGACAAGTAATCAAACCTGCTCCTTTTTTTTAACAAAATCTTTGTAAATATCAAGAGAACTTTAAAAGGGTTGGTTTTGGCTAGGGGTAGGATAGTTTTATTGAAAAGTGGTTAAAAACGTAAAATGTCGGTTTTCTTTTGAAAAATTATTTATTTGTGACTTAGGTATAAACTACAAATTTATATGAAATAATTTTGCTTATTTATTTGAAGTAACTAGAGAGATTTTTTTTGAATAAAACTAAGTCACTTCTTTTTTATATAAATCTCAAAAGAACCTCATTTTTCTAAAACAAAGGGGTGTAAAAAGAAAGAATGATTTTGGATGATAGGTGATTTGTGCAAAATGGTTTTTTGCGGGTTTCGAATCGAAAGGTTTAGGCTTAAAGGGGTTAACTAGGGGATAATTTTTGTTTTTGGTGGGGAGATAAAGAAAATAAGGTTGAGAATGAAGAAGGGTTAGAAATCCTAATGGCTCCATCATACACTTACTTGGATTAGTTGGTAAGGACCGGGAATGTATTGTTTTGTCAAGATCTAGCTTCGTAAGAACCATATGGCGGCTATTCATTCAAGAAATGAAAATGATCATTTAGTAAAGATATAAATTTGAAGGCTCGATAAGGCTCAAAACTCACATTTTTGTGGGAAAAGGGTTAAAAGTGTGAAATCTATATATACAATCAAATTTTAAAAAGAATTGTCATGCCTTTTTATAAATTTTTCTTATATGGTTCTTTTTATCATGGCACTGTCGGTTGAAATTTATAAAAAACTGAAAATTTATTCTTGTTCCTAACTAACTTAACAAGACAAAACAAACTAAACAAAATACTTTTGAAAAAGATTTGGGGTGTTTTAGCGTTTTCAAGTAGAGTTTTGTGTAATGCTTGTGTTTAGGATAAACAAATTCAAGTTAAGCTCCCCCCCCCACACACACTTAAATTATACATTGTCCTCAATGTGTCCAAATTAGTTTAAACTGATTAAATGCATGAACGTGCGCTAAAAATAACAAAATTTTCAAATACTAGTAAACTCATACATATAACAACAACAACAACAAACTAATACTAAAATAAAAATCCTACGTTACGAGCGTTCATTATTCCATCATTCATCACACCATCATAAAAAAGATAACTATAATAAGAAAGTAAATTGTTCAGAAAGTAAATTGTCTAAAACGAGTCGCAGCCTGCAAACCATCACCATTGTTTCACAAAGGAGGAGAGATTAACCTGTTAGTCGCCTCCTTGACACCACCTTTGCCATCAACACCTAGTCCGAATCCATCTCCTCCTCCTCGCCACGGTACACCATGTGCTCTCGAATGTAGGAAATGTTGGTACGCATGGAGGCTATGTTCCTCTCAATCCAGCTAACACGGGTGCTAATTCCTTGGATTGTGGTGAGGGCATTGCAAGAGATTTGCAGTGATTCCTCCATAAGATTATAAAGATTGTGCATGTTAGGAAAATCACCACCACCTTGAGAGGATGAACCGGAGGCGTAGCCATAGGAGTATTGTCGAGGACGGTTCGGGATGTCTTCGATTGCGAGTATCTGGTCAGGGTTATTGGGGTTCCAAATTTTCCCTTGTTATCTTTGAAGTGAAGGAGACCATTGCCGTATTTGGCGATGAGGTTTAGACTGTGCCAAATTGAGATATCAGCCCGGGTAACGCTTATCCCTGTTGAGAAACTTCGTGGGATGCGTCCAACATAGGCCCTGTAGACCCATGCTATCCTTCTGGGACAACTGGCAAAAGAAATGGTAAATCCGTACAACTTAACAATTTATATATACTTTAATTGCGTCTATTATTGACTTAATTGATGCATGATTAGGTCATATAAAGGCTAGCACTCGCAGGACATGTTTAAACTTTACAAATGTTAATGTCACATTCGTCGTGTCGCGAGAAAACGGTAAACTATGTCCGAATTTGTTGGCTAAATGCTGAAAACACTATTCACCTGAACACACTAATCATGCCAGCTAGTTCTGAAAACTGTCCGAACGATCAACGAATGGCATGAAAGCATATTATCATTGAAATATAAACATAAATCCCTAATTCGGGGCACAAAATGCTAAAACACCTTAACCTTCCGGAAATTGCATATATATATAATTTGTCGGAACCGTGCCGAAACTAGTAATAAGATTTGTCCGCAACACTAAAAATTCAGCATTTACAATGTCCATAAGGCTTATATATAATGCTAAACACCCTAAACAACATTGATGGTAATCAAACGAATATTCGAGACATCGTTTCCGGTATTATGACGCAATTTCCATATAATATCCGATTTTGACCCGTTGGGCGAACAAGTGATATTTTTATCACCCAGGCATCTAAACTAGTAAACTTGTGAGCTAGTTAAGAGTCGTTTAGCGTCAAAAACGTCACTACATTACTAATCATACAATAATCCCCTTAATTCACTAAACCCCTAAACTTAACATCATTATATATATATATATATATGGAATATTTTTTGAAGAAAAAAATATATCTATAAATCATGCTTCTCCTACTCAAAAAAATTGGCCATACTAGGGCTCCACAAGACATCGTACCGAGTTGTTAGTCGCCTCCTTGACACCACTTTTGCCATCAACACCTAGTCCGAATCCATCTCCTCCTCCTCGCCACGGTACACCATGTGCTCCCGAATGTAGGAAATGTTGGTGCGCATGGAGGCTACGTTCCTCTCAATCCAGCTAACACGGGTGCTAATTCCTTGGCTTGTGGTGAGGGCATTGCAGGAGATTTGCGGTTATTCCTCCATAAGATTATAAAGATTGTGCATGTTAGGAAAATCACCACCACCTTGAGAGGATGAACCTGAGGCGTAGCCATAGGAGTATTGTCGAGGACGGTTCGGGATGTCTTCGATTGCGAGTATCTGGTCGGGGTTATTTGGGTTCCAAATCTTCCCTTGTTATCTTTGAAGCGAAGAAGACCATTTCCGCATTTGGCCATGAGGTTTAGACTGTGCCAAATTGAGATATCAGCCCGGGTAACGCTTACCCCTGTTGAGAAACTTCGTGGGATACGTCCAACATAGGCCCTGTAGACCCAGGCTATCCTGCTGTGACAACCGGCAAAAGAAATGGTAAATCCGTACAACTTAACAATTTATATATACTTTAATTGCGTCTATTATTGACTTAATTGATGCATGATTAGGTCATACAAAGGCTAGCACTCGCAGGACATGTTTAAACTTTACAAATGTTAATGTCACATTCGTCGTGTCGCGAGAAAACGGTAAACTATGTTCGAATTTGTTGGCTAAATGCTGAAAACACTATTCACCTTAACACACTAATCTTGCCAGCTAGTTCTGAAAACTGTTAGAATGATCAACGAATGGCATGAAAGCATATTATCATTGAAATATAAACATAAATCCCTAATTCGGGGCACAAAATGCATATATATAAAATTTGCATATATATAAAATTTGTCGGAACCGCACCGAAACTAGTAATAAGATTTGTCCACAACACTAAAAATTCAGCATTTACAATGTCCATAAGGCTTATATATAATGCTAAACACCCTAAACAACATTGATGGTATCAAACGAATATTCAAGACATCGTTTCCGGTATTATGACGCAATTTCCATATAATATCCGGTTTTGACCCGTTGGGCGAACAAGTGATATTTTTATCACCCAGGCATCTAAACTAGTAAACTTGTGAGCTAGTTAAGAGTCGTTTAGCGTCAAAAACGTCACTACATTACTAATCGTACAATAATCCCCTTAATTCACTAAACCCCTAAACTTAACATCATTTATATATATATATATATATATATATATGGAATATTTTTTGAAGAAAAAAATATATCTATAAATCATGCTTCTCCTACTCAAAAAAATCGGCCATACTAGGGCTCCACAAGCCATCGTACCGAGTTGTTGAAACATGATGAAGAAAGATTGAAAGGGCACGGTTTGATAGATTTTTTGTTGACTTATAGAACCGACTTGCAAATTATAACAACAACTTCATCTTATGCACTCCATTCTACAACATTCAAAAATTCACAAACTCCCTCATCTCTCTCTAAAACTCACGACATACACTACACACACACATTCACATTTTCAAACCCTAAAATCCATAATTCAAGCCTTAAACAACCATTTCAAGATGATTTAAAGGTGTTTCAAGCATGGATGCACTCTAGTAGGCACAATGAAGCTTATACACCTTCATCATCTTCATTCTAAAGCTTACATAAGCTTGTTTAAAGTTTGTAAGACCTTATACACTCACTTTTACACTTGATATATTATATAGATGATAATGTACATCTAGCCATCTTGAACATCTTACATAACAAAGCTTAAAAAATTTAAATATAACTTCAAATCTTACAAAAATAAAGTACTTACATGTTGATTATAATAATTTTTGTGAGCTAGTTAGTATGGACTTGATGGTTATGATAAAGTATGTTGTTTAAATATCATGATCTTGTATAATCATAGGTAAACATGATGATCTAAATGTGAATGGGGGATCGGCTCCTCCGATGAGCAACCGAACTGATCTAACTCACCTAACACAGGCGGAATTCATTGCTAAGTGAGGTTGATAAACGAACAAGTGAGATCTACTATTTAACTGTTTTGAATATATTGATTGATGTGAAAAGTACAACGCAAGTAAACAATTCAGCAGGGCTTCGCCGTACCAACTGGACTAACTCTAGCTCTGACACAACACTCCTTTATTTATAGCCGACATGACTCGCACAAGAGAGTGTGTTGTAGAGATAGTGACTCGTACGAATGGCTGCCTCGCACGAGTGATAGAGAGTCACTCGTACGAGTCAAGGTCTCACTCGTACGAGTCTGCTACAAAACATATAATCTAAACAATAACATTTACAATCGAACGTTTTAAGCCCTATATACAAAAACGACGTATCCTAGACGTAGGCAATAGACATTATGCACCAACAAACTCCCCCTTGGATGTTGCCGCAGTCTTGGATAGTCTTCAAAAAATCTTCATAAGATCTGACGTTTAACGACCAAAGAACCACTTCGGTGGCTTGCGACGCTCCTCATAAGCTATAGGCGTTTGATTTGTTGGAGGAGGTCGGTTAACTGTATTGCCAAACCGAAAACTTCCTAGCGACGCTATACGAGCTTGCTCTGCAATCCTTGCTTCCTTCTTATCTTTCTTCTTTTGCTCTGTCTCCTCCAGTTTCCTCCATGAAGTGTTCCATGTCGATCTAGAATGTATATCATTGGCGAAACAGACATTAACAATCTTCTGAAACCGGAGTGCTTGTTCTTTGTCTTTCTCTTCGTAGCTGATTTTGCTGTAAAACAAACAATCTATATCTTTCATCGAACAATTTACTAGCCACATAGGATCTAGCACTCAAATGCCACGCCACATCCCATATATTCGTTTGTGTGCTATGACGGCTTCGGTAAGCTCCTCAGTTATCTTCCACAAATCATCATCAGGGTGCACACAAATCACAGCTTCTCCCGTGCTAGAATCATAGTGCTACCACTTGAAGATTTTGTGGCAATCTTGCTCCATCTGAATCATAGGCATATTCTTCATAACCTTTGGCCTCTTCACGATGAGCGTAACATCTTTTTCTTTAGTAATCGGATCAATCTTCATAGTAGGCTTCAGAAAATAAGGTTTCCAGTGTATAAATCCATGTGCAGCTTCAAGCTTGATCAACTTCCATAGCCGTTGGTCATGAAATTTCATCTTCAGATTTATCATCTTTGTTTGCACGAGCTCTTTAATATCCCAATATGGCAAGGATTTGATGTAGCTCAAGTATCTGAAATACTGGATTCCAAACTCCCTTTTGATAGCGTAAACATTAAGTTCCTTGATCCAACCTAGCTGATTATGTCCCCTAGAGAAATATTGCATCACGTGTAAAGAATGCTAGACATTTGAACTTGCGCTCCGCTAGTGAAACTTTGAACCACTTTTTTCTCATTTCTGCAATTTCAGCTCTATTCAACTGTTGAGGAATGGTACCCTGTTTAGCAGCTTCTTCAACTTCACGTTTCAGAACATCGGCATTTTTCGCTGCAAACAACTCAGTAAAAGTTGGGGAGTCATCTGTACCCTGATTGGTAAGATTACTAACATCGTCATCAGAATCATCCTCCACGACAACTCTATCATAATCATTCGCCTCTTCAACGTGCTCGAAGACATAATCACTTGGCTCGAAAGTGCTAATTTCATTCAGCTCGTCTTCAAAATCAAACTCGAAATTTCTTCGTCCACGCCTAACATTTTAGCAATCTCTTCCTTAGTATAGCTAGGGACATACTCACCCTCTTCAACATCGTGCTCAAGATATAATATCTTTGGTTGTTGCACGATAGGAACGGTAGATGTATCAGTTACCGTGAAAATTCCTACCTGCTGAGCACCTTTTGAATCTCCAGATCTTCCTGATCTCTATCTTCGTTTACTTGATTCGCGGAATCATCCAAGTAAGCAGAATAATCAACATCATCAGTCTTATCAGTTTCTGTTACCCTGATACCTGATCCTCCCATATCATCATCATCACCACCATTATCTTCATCGACAGACTTATTAGACAATAAATCCTCTAAATCATCTAAGTCCTCTGTCTCTTTGTCAGTATCCTCAACAAACTCATCAACTTTGGCATCAATCTCTTTCTCTAACTTCTTCTTCTGCAGCCATTCACGAGTCTTGTTGAAAGACCTGTCGTGTCAATATCCACATCCTTAGGCTTTCCTACCATAACAAACTTATTCGAGACTGTATACACCACAATATCTGTAATAACTGGCACAGATTCAGCTTCTGGCTCAGTTGTGATTTTCACAGGATCCTCAACCACTTTTGCTTTGCCCTTGCCTTGCGCATCTGAAAATTCCTTAGCAATACATTCACGTTCAGCTACACGCTCTCTAGCTTCAGCTCGTTCGATCTCATCTAATCTGCAGCAATATTAACACCTAGCTTCTTCATCAATATCTTCTCAAAAAGGTTTATCCTTCTATTACTTCTAAGTCGTTCCTCCTCATATTCAGCCATGTGAAGTCGTAAACGCACATTTTTGATACAATACTGGCGAGCATAGCTTCGAGCTGCTGTTTGTCTTCGTTTAGCGTATTGAGCTGTTCATATAACTCTGCTATCTTGATTGTGTTTAATATGACCTGCTTCTGCAACTCTTCAACACGTGGGTCATTAAACATGTCAGCAGTAAAGTCTTCACCCCCTGGAATGTCACCAAAATCAAAATCAAAATCAAAGTGAGAATGTGACTGCGAGGGTTGCGGCAGAGGTTGCGGTGTCGGTTGTGTTGTTTGCTACTGTAATGGAGATTTACGTGGTGGAGATGGTGCTGGCTGAGGTGTTTGTTGACGAGCCGGTGATGGTGGTGTTGGTGGAGTTGGCTCAACATGTACCTATTCTTCATTCTGCATTTGCACTTTTTCTTTTTATTTGACAGTAGGAGAATCAGTGCTTCTCTCAGCCAATCGTTTTAGACTTCAAGACTTCTTCTTTGCAGGCTTGCGTACAGGAGTATCATAATCTGAACCCAAAGGTATATAAGTCGTATCGACCTCTCCTGTCGTTTTCGCTTTCTTTCTTCAGCCTTATCTTTTTCTCTGTGAGTCGTTTAGCTTCTATCTTTTTAGCTATCTCTCTTTCACCAGCTCTTCTGTCCTTTGAATTAGTACTAGAAGACGACGCTTCTTCAGCCACTTTTTCACTACCAAAAGCTTGCCTCTCTATATCAGCAGCTATGTCTTCAATATTTTCCTCAATCTCTGGTTCATCTACCAATCCAGAACTTTCAGCTGTTTTCTTTTTCTTCTGAGTAGTAGATGTGGAAGATGTAGTTGTTGCCTTTTTGTTTGCACCCTTTTCTCCATCTTTAACAAACCAAGAACTACGCTTTGCAACAAAATCATCAAGCGCTGTCAGTTCCTCATTCTTATCCCCACTATTTTCCTTTCTCCACTTTCCTGGTGCTAGAGCAATATAATCTTTGTCAACGATAGCTCCAAACACTGGCTTGGCGTTGGGGAAAGTCTTTAGATGTAAATTCATCTTCTTCAAGGTAGAGACATCTATGTGTTCCAACTTTAACACGTCATCTTTCTTTTTTTTGCAAGTTTGGATGTAGATGATCTAGCAGCATCTGAATGAAACGAGGATACTGCAGAAATTTCTCTCTCTGAATATTCTGCACCATCTGTGTGAATATCATCTTCGAAAAATTATACTGCAGATTCAGAACAAGCGCTGTGATCATGCACATTTGGTAATCTACCAAGTCATCAAAACCTCTCTTTCGGTGACTCAAAGCATGAATAACAAAGTAGGCGATATATCGAAACGACGCACTTAGGTTACCCTTCTTGAAAGGAGTAGCATTCACGAATCCGGTGTAACCCATGCGATAGAAACAACCCTTCACCATATACTCCGAGAAACCTGTCGAATCATGTTCATGGTCTTTAAAATCTAACACCATTCTGATCAACTCTTCTGTAATTTTCACCTGAATATCCTCATCTCCAATCCTCACGGCTGAGACGATCGCATTTTCTTCAGAATAAAACTCTGCAGCGTTCCAGAAGTACTCAATATGTGATCTATAAGCGTCATGGCGATCTGTCAGAGCCTTCGTAATATGAATTCTGCCTAAAAACTAACACTTCCTAGTAAGCAGCAATCTCTGGAATCAATTCATCAAGAAGACAGCATACGTTGTGAAACAGAGAAAAAGAAGATTTCTTGACCTGTACACATAGACATTTCAAACCGTTAGAAAATTTTTCAAAAATTCTAACTTACAGAGACACTCGTATGACCCAATCCTTCGTACGAGTCAACACTTAGACAAAATTCAAGTTTGGAGCAAATCATCACTCGTACGAGTCACTAATTCATATGAGTGACTAAATACTTAGACATTTTTCAAAGATTTTACTAAACTGCTTCGTATGAACGATGCCCCGTACGAGTGAAAACAATATTTGGAACATTCTGAAAACTCTGCTGGAACGATTGGACATTCGTACGAGTTATAAACCATACCAAATAACACCAAGTTTAAACCAAACTTAAAACGTGTTGTTTTTAACAAATTGATGGTTGATTTATAGGCTATTAGGGCCAATATTAATGTTTTTAAGTTCAATTTTATGTTTCACCTGTCCAATTCAGGGAAGTATAAGTTTTATGTCCGTTTGATCTAAATCCGGCATTATAACGGCTAAGAACAAGCAATAGTACCTTTCCCATCGTAAGAGGTGTGCGAATCGACCTCCACAATGTATTGGTACATGGTATATGTCCAGAAAAATCAAAGTATAGAACTGGTTCGCACAAAGTTCTCTCTCGGTCGCAGAGTGACATTAGGTTTACTCGTGCAAATGACTGAGGCTTTTATACTAATTCACAAGTCGTTCGTACGAGTCAATGAATCGTGCGAATGAAATCAAATGTTACTCGTACGAGTCAGTGACGCTCGTACGAGTTAGTTCTGATATTTGTTAAACTTTTCTTTAATTTTTTTTATTTTTTACGAAATTTTATCTGTTTAAACGCACTCAGTTAACCAAGTCCAAGTTAATGACCCTGGTTTTTTGATTTGTCTACCAAGTCCAAGTTAATGACCTTGGTTGACCATTGTTTGACCAAAACAAATTTATTTAAAAATAGCAAAGTTTTAAATTAATGAACTTTATTGACGTTCAGGTAAAACTCTCTCTTCATGATTAGCTCCCAACCCGTGGTCTTCAGTTTTCTCACGAAAAGAATCCTTTTCTTTTCTATATATAGAATAGAAAGATCTGTATATTTATCCAACTCATCTCTTTCAACAATTGTCGTCATGACTTGAACTATCAGTGTTTTCATCATCAGTAGACTAAAACTTAAACTAAAAAACTAAGGAAACTGAAAATCTTTTTAGGTTTTGAGATTTTTTCCGAAACGAATAACAAGTAAATATGTATATACATACATTTTTTGTGAGTTTTGTGTTAAGAGAATCATATCAAGTTTTTAACAAATCACCAGTACTGTTGATCTTGGTATACTCATTAAGCTTTTAACCAGATCTACGTAGATTGCCAAAATTCTTAACCATTTAAAGCTCTTCTTGTTTCTCAACTGTTTCAAGATATGTTAGGTAAGAACATGAAGTAATTGTGTTTCCCATCTCAGAATATACTCCCGCATCGAGATTCCCAAAATTTCATTTCACAGGTGAATATATTTAATTGATATCTTTAAAGGGGTGAATTGCGAGACCTTGAGAGCTCAGGTTAGTACTTCTCGTACAAACAAAGAGATGAAGGCTCGTCTTTAGGTGGTGTTCTTAAAGGAATCTTTTGAATTGCAATTGTCACAAAGTTTATGACATAATCATTTTTATGCAGCTTTTGTAGGTGAATAATGCGTAAAGTATTCTACAAGTTCTAGGCCATTGCTGACACAAAATCAGAAAACTCGGATAATACCCCAGATATCGATTAAATTTAAAGACCTAGTATCATAGAATCTGGCATTCTCTCAAACGAAATTTCAGAGTACTAAGTCCATATATCCGAGAGATGTTAACCCACAAGTTATTCAGTTTTTCTTTTAGGTTTATATCTTGAAAACAATTTACTGAACGAGTGAAACCTATTGGCACATCCTCAGTAAAACCTGTTTAATTACTTGCTTTAATCATTCCATATCTTTAGCATATCGTGACTGCCATATTGATGTAATATGATCTCTCTTTTTCACAAAAACTCTTTTTGACATTTAAAATGTTTTGTATTTTCCCAAACTTTCTCCCCCTAAAATCAAAAAACATATTTTTGGATTTTTAGATTTTTTTAGAAAGAATGTACAGAAGCACGTCAAACCGATGAGAATCACGTCAAGTCCTCGTCATCCTCAAACTCAACCTCATGAATATCCCATGATGTCAGATTTCTTAAACCATTTAATTTTAAAAGATTTTGAATTCTTGATACGATCAAATGCTTTGGTATAAAAATCTGCTTTTTGGTCATCAGTATGAATTTTTTCAATTTAACCAACTTTTTCTCATAGCAATCATGAAAAAGTGGTGTCGAATCTCAATATGTTTAGTTCGAGAGTGTTGACATGGTTTTTAGTGATATCAATCGCAGCCTAATTATCTACATATATAGAGGCGTATAAAGAAATTGCAGTCCGAAGTCTCTCATCTGCTATTAAATCCAGAGTATCTGGGAACAACAGCTGGATGCTGAAACGTATTTAGCTTCACAGGTAGAGAGAACAACCATGGTCTGTTTCTTGCATTGCCACGTTACCAAACAAGTTCCAAAGAACTGGCAACCAGCCGTCGTAGATTTGGCGTTAAGTTTGCAGCAACCAAAATCAGAATCCGAGTAACCCGCAAGATTGAAGTCATCGTGTCTAGGATACCACAAGCCTGTGCTTGGAAATCCCTTCAAATATCTCATAATACGTTTGACGGCTAGCAAGTGCGAATCTCTTGGATTGGACTGATAACGGACGCACAGGCAGTAGGATACATGATATCAGGTCGAGAAGCAGTGAGATACATCAAGGATCCGATCATGGAACGGTATAATGTTTGATCAAATTTGACTCCACTATGATCTGGACAAATGCCGTGATTAGGAACTAATGAGGTAGATGCTGGTTTAGTTCATGTTATACCGAATTTCTCCAATATGTCATGAACATACTTCGTCTGATGGAAGAAGATCCCATTAGGCAATTGATCAAACCTGAAGTCCTAAAAAGAACTTCACTCCCCCATCGCACTCATTTCAAATTTGCGCTTCAGACTTCTTCGAAGTCTTTACACAGTTTTTCATTTGTCGATCCGAAGATGTAAGTCCCGTAAACAGATCAAACAGATATCACTAACCTAATCAATAGCGGAAATTATGATTAAGAACAAGAACAACTTGAATAACTTCAATGATTATAACTTGCATACACCAAAAATGTCAGATACAAGTTTTTGCTATCAACTCTCTAACCCCCTACTAAATGACCTAGCCCCTCTATTTATAAACATCACAAAGCCCATAATTATAACCCTAGGCCCATTAGGCACTAGGAAGCCCATACTAACCCCAAAAGCCCAAATACATCACTAATGAATAAACCTTTAAAGCTCCAAGCTCAACATTCTCCCCCTAGGTTTACTATTTGTCCTTTGGTTGAGCATCCACACCTAAACGTCCAACAATAATACCAGCAACTGCAGCCGTCCAATCTTTAGCACACACCTTGTATAGCTCTGCAGTTCGTATTTGATGAGAAGCAAGAACTTGTAAATCTTCATCATGAAAGCTAACCAGATCCACCACATCGTTCACCCTAAATGCCTTCTCTTTCGTCACAATAGCAACACTTCGACTTTCGGATCGTGTAACCAAAAGTTGAAGTTCTTCAGAATTCCCCTCGGAAAGGTAGGAGCAACCGGTATAACTAATTCTTTTTCCGTTGGTGACCACATCACTGATTTGAACCTTTTGCCCGTGTGCGCATCGCGAACTCCCTTAGCTGCTCTCAAGTACGGTTAAGCAGTCTTCATACTCTTAAATCCGCTCCTAACCTCACGTTCAAGCTTTTAAAGAATATCCAACCCGGTCCATGCTCTGTAGTGTCGTCATCAGTGTATAGAGATCTTGAAAGATCAGTCAGTGCAACTTTAGTCCATGTCTCGAATGTGACTCTTTTGAATAGTATTCCCTGGTTCCATCTGGCGCATGATGATCCACATGTTTTTAACATGATCATACATCCAACTCGGCACCTTTGACTTGTTTCCCACCTTACTATAATAACTGGATCCCAACTCCATCACATATCTCTCGGATTGATTGGTTGGATCTTTCAGCTGAAAATTCTCGTCCAGAGGATTCACTTTAACATTCTTCATCAACGCCATTTGCTTCTTCTTCCTCTGATCTGCAGTACGTTTCTGACTGGCAGTGAACTTTCTGCATGGGTCGCTTAAATAGTCATCGAGACCGGCTTGACGTTGGCTGCCAACCGCGCAGCCTCCAACCTCTGTTCTTCAGTTTCTTTGCCATACACTATTGTGCCGTACGATGTCTAGTTTCAACAATCATCGGATCATCGGTAGGATCACTAAACTCCCTTCCAAACTTGTTCTCCAGCTTGCCCCTTAAATCAAACACAAGAGTCATAAGCATCATGACATCTCCCTGCAGCTGATCGATAGTTTGATCTCGAACATCTAAGCGATTCTTCAGATAGACAATTTGAGCATCCTTTAACATAACCTCCTGTTCCAACACAACTACCCGTTTCTTCAAATCAACTATATCCACCTTTGTATCATCGTCATCACTGTCCAATCCCCCAAACTCAAATGCCCTCTTCTTAGATCTACGCACATAATCGTCAGCAACATCATCAGAATAACCGACTCCACTACCACCCACTTCCGAACCACCAGCACCTGACGAACTACCTCCAAAGCCCATCATTTGCAAAGCCGTGTCAGCAGGAATCGATACAACTGTGGACTGTGTAATGATAAGAGTGGTTTGTTGTGCAGATGAAATAGGCGTGTCATGTAGGAACAACAGATTCAGCAACAGTAACCTCAGAAACAGTGATCTCAGTAGTAGTAGATGTAATCAAATCAGAGGTAGCAATAGTAACAACAACGGGAACTTCAGGTGTACTAGATGAAATGCTCAGCCCAGTTCTTCGCCTCTTGATTAATGGTACCTCATCTTCTTCATCTTCGTCATCTTCTTCAGTCTGAGCGGTTGGTGCAACAATAGACGGAATGTCAAGTGGGGGATCACCCTGTCTCTCTTGGATATCTTTCAATTGAGCGATCAAGGCTGCTAGGTTCTCAGACGACAACTCTGGTAAAACAGGAGTCAAGGTGGCATTGAACGCATCAAGATCATCCAGAAAGGCTTGGCCAACATCATCCTCATCATCGGTGACTAAATCCTCTACTTCTATCTCTTTTTCTCTTGCCGGTATATCGTGTTCTTCAGCCACTATCGCGTTTACTGGAGGAGGATGAGGTGGTGGAGCATGCAAACCAACAACTTCAGAAAACTTTCCAAACTTCTTCAGAGGAAAACGACCTACAAACACCGTCTTTGAAGTAGAGCGTTTCTTCTTCATTGTAGCAAAGATAGTAGGCCCCATTGGCTTCATATTCAGTAGATTAGCGTCTATAGCATCCTTTGCCAAATCTGGATAACGGGCATCAAGTATCAGCTGGATAAAACGTGGGTATAACAGAAACATCCGTTTCTTGGACTGCTCTAAGATTTTCTTCATGTTATTGAAGATATAACTGGAATAGTTATACTTCCAGTCCATGACTAATGAAACTAATGTCTGTGCCTGATTTGGCTGATCCAGTCCGCCCTTGTTTTCCGACACACACTGCATGAACATGTGTATGAGAAACCTCCAGTATGCCGGAAATATCTTCTTCAACAATGGCGGATAGGAACCCTCATATCCCATCTCCATAAGTACCGCAGCACCTTTTCTTTGACGTAAGTTGTTGGATCATTGAAGGTATCTGTCAGCTGTAGCACCTCCCTCACACAAGCTTCGTTCACAACAATCTTTTCCCTTGAATCTGCGAACGTATAAAAGGTCTACCATCTTCACCCCTCGGCTGAATACGTGCTCTTTTCCAAAATGAGTGGACTAGATCTCTGTATGTCACAGGGTTAGCACGGAGGGCGTAAGCAATTCGTCAAGTGTTGAGCCCCACTATCATCACCTGAAATTCCTGAAAGAACTCAGCTGGTGGGTCTGAGAGATACCCGGCTTGGTTGTGAAACTGTTCCTCAACTAGCATCACCACGTCAAAAACTTATTCCACCATATCTGTCAAAAGTCAACAGAGTTAAATCCAACTAACGGAAGTTAACTGAGTTTAACATTATAGCAGTTAAAAACTAACTGGATAGATCAAATAGAAGTCAAAGTTCAAATTAATACTATTTCAAATTAATTAAGGGGTTCAACGGTTGAAAAGGTCCAAAAACTTCACATCCGGATTATTGACAGTTCAAAATGAATCCGGAATGAACCCTTTCATCAATCCAGATTGAAGGAGGTCAAAGATGTAATCCAGATTATATATTGCATCTCAGATAGATATGCATTCCGGATGAAGATCCAATCCGAAATGATATTCGAGTTCATCATTTCAGATGAATACCAATCCGGAATGCAATCCGAAATGGTTAGGACTTGAAGATCAATCCGGAATACGATCCGAAATGCATTAAATATTCATTAATTTTATCCGGAAAACATATATTAACTGCAGTTGTACCTAATCCGGAATACTCTGTCCGAAATGTACAATTCGAAAGAGAGAATCAGAGAAGACAATGTTAATTTGGATATAGGATAATCCGAAATGAACAATCAGAGATGCCAATATATATTTCCTAAATGGGCTTGGGCCTGGGATTTTGAATCTGAAATGGGCTTGTGACAGGCCCAATCTAGAACAGTAACACATTGGGCCTGTCCAGAAAGACAAACGGGCCTTTCCGGAAAAGCCCAATCCAGAACAATGACATAATTTTCCAGTTTTTAGACTTTAAACAAATTTCATTAGGCTGGCCCAAATCCCAAAGCACACTGGGCCAGTCCAATATCTCTTGACAGAAAAAACATCCCACCAAAATTCATCAAGTAAACTCACCAAGCATCCAACCATCTTTTAACATTTCTCAAGGAGAACTTATTAAAATAGACATAAACATTTAACACAGTCTTGCTAAGGGATCAAATCGTTTCAAACGCTAACTAAGGAACATTTTTAAGTATGAGCAGGTTTAGTTGGTTTAAGCGATTGTCAATATACTTATCCACTTAAATCTAAAACTCAACCCCTTGTAGTTAAGGCATTATGATATGCTTAAGGTAATATTATACTAAGATACTCGTGTGTCCCATACCATGACATACCCCCGCGATCAAGGTAAGCACAACGGTTCATCGTAGCAGGTGAGTATACCGTGGTCATCCTTTATTGTACAACATCAGGCTATTGGTGAACAGGTCAGTACCTCCGTACAGCAGAGAGACCAATAGTGACGAGGGTTAGGCAAATACCTTATGAGGTACATAAGAACTTATAAAGAAACTTTTGTTCTCTTAGGTTTTGGCATTTCCATTTTGGCTCTTTTATAAAGATATCCTGACTGTGCCTAGGTCTGCATATAATCTGGATGCAACAGAAGGATAATCAAGATATCCATGGATGACCAAACAGCATAAAGACCCGAAACCTCAGATGTTGGCTATCTATCAACGCAAGTTTAAGACCATAAAATCATACGCCTACAGTAAGTGACCCACTGAGTACATAGTTTGTTATGTTTATATCAGTTGACTTTCCCCATCCGGTTGAGTTTTATACCTACCGACACATCACTTTTATCCAAATCTTTTCTCTTCTATACCTTACATGTGTTAGTCAAAAATTTTATCATGAATATTCATTTCATTTCCCTATCCTAGCAAAAAATATATTTTATTATTATTATTATTATTATTAATTATTATTTTTTTATTATTATTATTATTATTATTATTATTATTATTATTATTATTATTATTATTATTATTATTATTATTTTTAATATTTTTTTCTCCCCCTAAATTTGTGCATAGATATATGAACAAATTTATGAAGCAATGAAAAGAAAAGAAGAACATTAAACAAACACGAAGACAGCAGATGCCTAGGTAGAAAACCGAATCATTTGAGAAGATCCACAAGCACTTGAAAATGCAGTTGCTAACGGGTTTCGTGAACAAATCCGCCATATTTGCATCAGTGTGGATTTGCTCAAGCTTTACGAGACCCTTTTCATAGCAATCGCGGATAAAATGAACTTTAATGTTTATGTGCTTGGTTTTGGGTGGAAAACAGGGTTTTTAACAATTTGAATCGCGACATCATTATCGCAATAAATTGTTGTGTTTAAATAAGTCAAACCGTAATCCGCAAGCTGATGTTGCATCCATAAAACCTGGGAGCAGCAAGCAGAGGCTGCAACATTTTTGCTTCTGTAGTGGAAAGCGAAACCGTCTGTTGCTTTTTGCATTGCCACGAAATTAAGCGATCTCCGAGAAATTGGCAACCAGCCGAAGTTGAGCGCATGTCCCTATCTGTACCTCCAAGATTACTGTCAGAGAAAGCAAACAGTTCAAATTCAGTAATTTTTAGGATACCAAGGCCCAGTGATGGAGCCCCTTTGAGGTACCTAAAAATTCTTTTAACAGCATGTAAATGAGAAAGTTTAGGAGTAGCCTGATTACGAGCACACTGGCAGAAGGCAAACATGATATCTGGCCGACTAGCAGTGAGATACATGAGTGATCCAATCATTGAGCATACATGGTAGGATTAACAGGCGTTCCTTCAGCATCTGCAATAGGGGAAGCCATAGGCTTTGAATCTGTAAACTTGAATTTGGCAAGAACGCGTGTACGTATTTTCCTTGATGAATGAGTATACCTGTGGGCTCTGAAGAACTTGAAGTCCTAAAAACATGGTCATCTCCCCCAATGAGCTCATCTCAAATTTCTTCTTCATGATTTCTTCGAATTCGCGGCACCAACCATCATTGGTGGAACCAAAAATAATATCATCAACGTAGATTTGGATGAAGATAATGTCCTTACAACACGTTTGATAAACAGAGTTTGGTCAATGGTTCCCATGTGTTAGTCATGAGTAAGCAGATGCTCTGTAAGAGTAGTGTACCATCATGAGGCGCTTAATGCAACCCATACAAAGCCTTGTCTAGTTTGTAGGCATAATCTGGCTTGTTATGATCAGTAAAGCCCGGTGGTTGGGCCATGTATATTTCCTCTTTCACCTTGCCGTATAAAACGCAGTCTTGACATCCATTTGATAGACAGTAAAATCCATGTAAGATGCGTATGCCAAGAAGATACGTATAGCCTCCAACGCGCGACAGGTGCATAGACCTCATCATAATCTAAACCTTCAATATGTCGAAACCCCTGAACCACCAGTCTAGCTTTATTCCGAACGACAACTCCAGTGTCATCCTGCTTGTTGCGGAAAACCCAGCGAGTTCCAAAAGCATGCTTTCCCTGAGGCAGCTTCACTAATTTCCAAACACCAAGTTTTTCAAATTGATTGAGTTCCTCGTGCATGGCATCAACCCGGCATGGTTCCTGCAAGGCAACATCAATACTTTTAGGTTCAATTTGGGAAATAAAGCAAGAATAGAGACATGTATTGATATCCCAGATTGGTTGCGTGTGCGAAAGCAACGTTGACAGGACCAATGATAATCTCAACGGGGTGATCATGCTTAAACGTTGCGGTATTGGTGTAGTGGGAACCAAAACATTTGTTTGCAAGTTGGTGACACTCGCTAAGCAACTCCAGATGTCTCCCCTCAACAGAGGCACCATATAAGTATGTAGTGAGAAATCCACTGCACAATCGAGGGGAGTAGGCTCGGGAAACAAAGAGGAACTCAAAACATCAGGAGGAAGGCCTTCATTTGTCGTAGGAGGCTCTGCATCAGAAACCACATCTTCAGGAGGATTCAGCTGAGCAGGCGAAGAGATAGGTGGGTCTTGAGAATGCGAAACTATGGAGGAAGGCGAGACAGTGTCATTGAATCCAGGAGGATCCACACTTAGCTGTTTTAAAGTCTCATTTAGCGCGGCAGCGTCAGCATCATCTTTAGAAATAATAGGCACCATTGGAAGGAGAGAATTTGAACTATTTCCTGTAGGCACATTAGAAGACACATCAAAATGATTAAATAAAGTGGAGTAGTCATACAACCAGTCAGGACCAATGCGTTTGTCCTTGGGATTTTCCTCCAGCCAACCCACATTGTAGGTTCAACTACCATCTTCTTGATCTTGTTATAAACACAATATGTTGTATTTTTAGAATAACCAACGAAAATGCAAGGATCCCCATGTGCTTCAAACTTTCCTTTAGCGTCCATGAGCGGGAGTACACAAGGACATCCAAATTTGCGGAAATGCTTGACCGAAGGTTTGCGACCTTCAACCACTTCGTATGGAGTCTTCATGTGGCGTTTGTTGATCAGGGCATGATTCTGAATATAACATGCAGTGTTAATTGCTTCAGCCCAGAAGATGAGAGGTAGCTCGGATTCAACCAGCATAGTGCGTGCAGCCTCAATAAGTGTGTGATTTTTGCGTTCTGCAACCCCATTTTGTTGTGGGGTTCTGGCAGTACTGAACTGTCAGTCAATCCCCTTGGAGGAGCAGAAGGAGTTTAAGGTAAGATTTTAAACTCTATCCCATTATCACACCGTATAGCCTTCACCGTAGAATCTGTCTGGTTTTCCATAAGCATGACAAAGTGTTTGACTAGCTCAGCGGTTTCACTTTTATTTGGAGAAAGAAAACCCAGGTGAATCGAGAGTAGTCATCAATAATAACCAGACATAAGCCTTCCCTCCAATACTGCGGATGTCTGTTGGACCAAAGAGATCGATATGGAGCAGTTCTAAGACCTGAGAAGTGGAGGGTAAGGCTTTGGTTTTGTGCGGCTATCGATGTTGTTTCCCATGCACACATGATTCACATTTTTCGATATGCATGAAGTCACGAACTGGTAGATCTCTGACTAAACCACCTTTTGCAAGACGATTTAAATTCTTCATGTTGATGTGACCCAGTCTACAATGCCATAGCATGGCATCATGTTCGGCTGTCAAAGAGAAAGGGCAAGTGAGCTTGTCAGAAGGAGCCTGGTTCATATCAATGACGTACGCATTTCCTTTTCGTGCAGCTTTCAGAAGAATCCAATCATCTGGAATGATTAAACTTGGTTTTAGCACATAACATCCTTTCTTTGTGAACAGAACATCCAGATGATTGTCGCAGAGTTGAGACACACTCAACAGGCTGTGCTTCAATTCTGGTACATAATTGACATTCTTAAAGCTCAGGGCTCCATTGCAAACCGTTCCTCTCATTGTGATTTTCACTATTTCTCCACCTGCGAAGGAAACAAACCCGCCATCGAAAAACTGAATGTCATTTTACTGCGAGATGTCTCCTATCATGTGCCTGGAACAGCCGCTATCAATATACCATAATCGAACAAGAGCGTGCCAGAGCTGTTCCTACACATTTCAACAAGTTTTAGTTAGAAACAGGAACCCAGGCCATGGAAGATCTGGGTTTGCCATTAGCATCAACATAAGTAACCTCACGAAAGATCAAATTAGTTGAGGATGAGGTTGATGTTTTTGATTTATTAGATAGGGGTGTAGCAGACTGATTCTTGGCCACTAACTTAGGTCTCAAGGTTACCGAATCAGACCTCTGCACATTCCTAGGACTGCTAGAGGGAATATGGGAAACTGAAGGTCTCAAGGGTTTAACAGTTTGTTTCTTGGCCAATTTCCAGTCTTGATCAGAAGACTTAGCCATAAATCGAGCCTCAGGTGGGCGATTAGGCATGGCCTTCTGATGTATGGAATACAAAGTTTTAAAAGAGTAAAGGTCTTTTGACAATTTCGAGCAGTTTGATTCGAGCAGTCTGCTGAGTTAAATCCTCAGTTTGATGAGAAAACTCAGCAGTTCGCCATTTCAGCTTTTGTAGACGCTTGTTTAGTTTTCTTCTTTTTAGATCGGCGTGTTCTCCTCTTTTTAGTCTTACTCTTCAAATCACACTTCGTGACAGATTCTGTAGAGGACACGAGTGGCTCTACAGGGACATCCTGTTCTGAAATTTCAGCAGATGACTATGGAACCTCGCAATTTTGAGAAGTTTGAGGTTCCGATTCAAGATTAGGTTTAAAATTTTTGTTTGAATCAATTGGAACAGTGTGTTCATCTTCTGTCATTTCAGAATCAGTCCTTTGTGTTGAGTTGCCCAAGTCTTCTAGAATTGTGTCACCATCAACGTTGACAGAAACAGTTGGTTGGTCGTCGTTCACACTGTCAACCCTAGGAGAGGCATCAACAGACGCAGCCTCTGAAGATGAACATTCGGTATCCTCAGTTGAAGATGAACATTCGATATCCTCACTAAACTTGAAGCTGAATCATCTGTTGATGTAGACCCTGTGCTAAATTCATTTTCTCATCAAACAAGTTATCACAGTTATTGGCATTGTTCAAAACATCAGAATTTGATGAAAAACTGGAATTAAAACTGTCTAAATTCTCAACACAACCAACACTGTTTGAGCATGTAAATTGTTCAGCAAGAAATTGATTTAAAATGTTAAAAGCATGTTTATAAAATGCATAATCATCAGCTGAATTGTCTGAATGTGTATTCAGACATTCCTCTTCATCACCCTGTGTGATATCCTCAACTAAAATTTCTTCTAGCACATGAATTAGACACATTAGTATCGTTCACAAATTTAGTTTGAGCATCAGAAGATTCTTTTTCATTAGGTTTTGTGGAGGATGTGGATGTTTCTGCCTCATGCACTTCTTTCTTCAATCCAACTGTACTTTCAGATGGACGATTACCAGTTTCATGAAAAAGTGATGTAGAAGCCACAAAAACATCATCCCTATTGACTTTAGTGGGTTTGGAGAACTTTGGGTAATAGTACGTCCATGGTTTGGATAAGTAATCTGACGGTTTACCATACATCATTTTTCAGTGTTTTCTACTTCTTCCTCAGATTAAGGCATTCTATTATAGTTATGATTATATGGTGGAGGCGCCCTATTGTACCCAAGGCCTTTAGTAAAGTTCTTTTGATAATTAAGCTGGAGGTCACATAAATCCTTGACTAGTTTACTGGAAGTTTCAAATTTCTTAATGTTTATTTCATTTTCGTGAAGTTTCCCTGTCAAGGAATTCAGCTTGGCTAAGGCTGCTTGAAGTTCTACATCCTTTTCAGCTAGTTTTAGCTTGTAGTCGTAGACCCAACATTGTTGTGGGTTCAAGTCTAGCTTTAGCTGAGCCACATCCAGTTTCTGAGCTTCGACCTTCTCCATAAGAAGCTTGTTCTTATGTTTAAGGGCGATGTTCTGTGACGCGGCTTGTTGATATTCAGCCTCAAGAGTTGAATTGTGGGCGCGCATTTGTGATAATTGAAAACGACAACTATCAGAACAAAGTATTCGATTTACCATTTCCGAAAGATCGGGTGTCTCAGTTGTCTGCGCCATCATACAGTGGTTGTTGTTCTTGGATAGATTCAAGGTTTCCATTTGAGCCGCAGCATCTTGCCCAGTTGAAACCCTCATGTTGTTGGGCTACCAGTGCTGTGGACTTCCCGCCTGAACTGCTTGATGGGCTTGTAGTTGACTTAGAAGGAGAGACGGGAACCAGCTGTCTGTCATTGCTCTGTATATCAGCGACCCTGGATGATACATACCTGACGGTGGCTTCTTGCATTCCCTAGCGAAGTGTCCTTGTTCGTGACCTCGATAGCATCTAAGTTTGTCCTTTGTGAGACCAATCTTTAAGTTTGACAAGGGTTGCCTTCCATACTTTTTCTGAAACTTGTTGACCCGAAAAGCAGCCATTGCTAAATTCCAAGAGACATAGATCTCGTCCAGGTCCTCCTCCATGATCTGATCAACTTCTGTTGGAAGAATAGATGGAGGGGTCAGATCACCTGCCTGGAAGGCGTTTAAGCTCTTAATCATTGATGCAACAATAGCCAGTTTCTCTTCGTTTTCCTTAGTGAGAAACACAGAGTTGGGCGCTGGTTGAGCAGATCCAGGGACTGGTGCAGCAGTTGGAGGAATGACGCCTGGTTGCACTGTTTGATGAGTTGCAGGACTGAAAACCACGTTAGGATACTGAGCATGGTACTGTGTGTGAACTTGAGCAGCTGAAACCGTTGTAGGATTTAGAGATTGAAAACCATACACATACTGAGTGTTCTGAGGCGTGGCAATAGGACTGTAAACCACATTTGATCCACCCGGTGCTTGGTGCATTTCCTTGCAGAGGACTATAGACGAGATTCTGTGACATTAAAGCCGTGTTCTGCCATGTCATCCCTGCGGCCATCAAACTGCTTTGATGGTTGATCTCCCTCTGCTTGTTGTCGATTTCACATGATTAGATAGTAGCTATCATCTTAGTGAGAGTGACTTCATTTAAGTTCTTTGTCTTTTTATCATGCCCACGTCTGTATCCCAACTTTTGGGCAGTGAATTCAATAACTGTCGGTTCATGGCGCTGTTGGCGAGGGTGATCTCATTGAAATCATATGGAAACAAGCTTGACATAGCGCGTATCTGGTTTTCGATGGTTTCCCCATATATGTGATTGAACGAGCTGAATTGCTAATTCAGCTGATTCACCCTACTTGCTTTCATGTCGGCATTTCCTTCGTAGAGATTTTGCAACTCACTCCAAACCTCCTTTGTGTTTTTACAGTTTCTGACCGCGATAGAAATATCAGGTCCTAGAGCCATGGTTAGAGTTCAGAAGCCTTCTCATCTTCCTCTATGATCTTGATGTCCTCTGGAGTCCATAGGTGCATGGGCTTGGGAATTTTCATTTCAGGATCTTGCTCTATGCTGTACACTATGGTACCGCCGGGTTCTTTGCCTTGCAGTACTGTTCGAAGCGGAACTTCCACTCGTAGTATTCATCTCCGTACAATAAACGTGGCACTTTGGTGGAAGTGCCAATCACCTGATCCAACTTTTGGTGGAGGGCTAATGTTTGCAATTGCAGGGCAGCCAGTGTGGCATTTGTCAGGTCTTGTGCGGTCATGAATCCATCCATTGAAATTTAATTAATTAAAAATTTACCAAATTGATTTAAGTTTAATTAATTTTAAGTGATTCTGATGAACAGTACTGAATCCAGAAAGATCAATTCTGTGGTCAAAGATGGTCAACCCGGAAAGATTTTCCGAAATGGCAATCCTGAAGTCAAAGTTGGTCAACCGGATAGATTTTCCGAAATAATGAACAATCCGGACCAAAGAATCTGAAATGAACAATCCGGATTGCTGAATCCGACTTGAAGATACGAAATAAAAAACCCAAGAAGAAATCCGCAATAAGAAGACCGAAATGCAGATCCGAAATCCAAATCCGAAATGGATAATCCTGAAATCCAAATCCAAATCCGAAATGAATAAACCGAAATGGATAAGCCAAATCCGAAATGGATAATCCGAGATGAAGATCAGGAATAATCAACTCTGAATTTAAATCCGGAATCCAGAATCCGAAAAGCCTGTCTTGTCTTCTGAAAATCCGAAACAGTGATTCAATCCGGAGCAGTGGCCCCGCCTTTTCTGCAACTGAATTCCGAGATTCAAGGAATTCAAACACCGCAACAGTAACTCGGACTACAATCCGGAACAAGCAACAGTCCGGGATCAATCCGAAATGGACGATCTCCTTCGTGTTCTTCGGAATCCAGAATAGTGGTTACTCCGAATTGTGAGAACCTTCTTCGTCTTCTTAGGAATCTGGAACAGTACCAGATCTGAATTCTTCACAAATTCTTCGAGTTCTTCGGAACAGTAGCCTCCGACGATGAACAGTGATCCGGAACACCAAAAACCGATCCAAACAACAGCAACACACTTCAAAAACTTCTTCAATCAGCAATACTCAGAGCCTGTATTAGAACAGCAGGCTCTGATACCACTTGTAAGTCCCGTAAACAGATCAAACAGGTATCACTAACCTAATCTATAGCGGTAGTTATGATTAGGAAGAAGAACAACTTGAATAACTTCAATGATTATAACTTGCATACACCAAAGATGTCAGATACAAGTTTTTTCTATCAACTCTCTAACCCCTACTAAATGACCTAGCCCCTCTATTTATAAACATCACAAAGCCCATAATTATAACCCTAGGCCCATTAGGCACTAGGAAGCCCATACTAACCCCAAAAGCCCAAATACATCACTAATGAATAAAACTTTTAAAGCTCCAAGCCCAACAGAAGATAATATCATCCACGTATATCTGCACAATAATCAAATGCCCATCTACTTCCTTGGTAAAGAGGGAAGAATCTACAGTTCCTCTGAGAAAGCTATTGTCTAGAAGACCATATAAGGCTTTGTTCAGAAGGTAGACTTTATCTTTGTGTATAGGATCAACAAACCCTAGTGGTTGGCCGACATACACCTCCTTTTTAACTTTTCCGTACAGGAAAGCAGATTTGACATCCAACTGGTACACCTTGAAACCTTTCCAAGAAGCAAAGGCCAAGAATATGCGGATCGCTTCAATGCGGGTGACTGGGGCAAAGACTTCGGTATAGCCTATCGCTTCTTGCTGATGAAAACGTTATACCACAAGTTGAGCTTTGTTGCGCACTATGATCCCTCTATCATCACTTTTGCACTTGAAGACCCATCTCGTGTTTATCTTTTTGTGTTGATCTGGTAGGTCAACAAGCTTCAAGACACCAAACTTCTGGAATTTAAGCAATTCCTCCTGCATTGCGTCCATCCAGCTCTCTTCTTTTAACGCGTCTCTCCAGTTCCCAGGTTCTACCTGAGAAACAAAACAACTATTAGAAAGTCTGGTTTGCAGTAGAGCAATAAGAGTAAAAACAGCTTAGATCCTTATTGATCTGATTACGAGTTTTCACTCATGTTTGTAAGCTGCCTATGATATTCTCTGATGGATGATATGAAAGTGTCCTCGGCATCACTTCACTCTAAACATCCACTTGAGTTTGCAAATTTGTGATAACTTCATCAACCATCGGTGCGGATGATGAAGCTTCATTCCTGACATTTGATTGCTCAGCCTGGGAATTCAAAAAATTCTCGATATGCTCAGATCCTTCATCAAAACTAGATCCTCCATCATTGAAAGTTGGTTCTCGATCGGAGTCGGCATTGGGCGATTGATGGGCAGATGATTCAACAGTGTTCATGAATGGTATAGAGACAAAGTCTTAAAGAACAATGCTCGGACCTACATCAGAAGTGTTAGACACAGGAAGTGACGGGGAAATCACTAACGGTCTGGTAACTTGCTCTTGATTTGATATTTGATGATGTTGCAAGAGCATAGCAAGTTCTTCAGATGGCACGTCTAGTAGGTCGAAAGAATTCCACAAACCATCGTAGTTGAACAGCAATGGATCCCCAGGTTTCTGCGTAGGCGTAGTATAACGTTGAGAATCAACATGCTGCGCAAGAATAACCTGGTTCAGACCGGCAAGAAGACACGTTTCTGTGGAGTAGAAAAACCGAAGAAAATTCTTCCAAGGATTTGGCTCCAAATTTACCATCTGGGTCCAATATAGTACACGGTGATCCAAAAGGCTCGAGAAACGCGAGGTTAGGCTTTCGCTGATTTAGTAACTCGAAACAAGTCTTGGGCTTGACTGTTAACACATGATTCAGGGTGTAACACGCTGATGCGACTGCTTCACTCCAGAAACTAATTGGCAATTTCGAATCAGCGAGCATGGTTCTGGCAGCCTCAATAAATGTGCGATTCTTTCGTTTAGCTACTCCATTTTGTTGTGGAGTATAAGGAGCACTGAATTCATGAAGAATCCCCTTTTCGTTGCAGAACTCGAGCATCTGTTTGTTCTTGAACTCTGTACCGTTGTCACTGCGGATTCTCTTGATTGGTAAGTGATAAAGGTTTTCGAGTTTTCTGAAGAGGATCATTAGAGTTTCAAATGTTTCATCTTTGCTCTCCAGAAAGAAAACCCATGAGAATCTTGAGAAATCATCTGTAACGACTAGGCAATATAGATCACCAGAAATGCTTTTGACGTTGACTGGCCCGAAAAGATCCATATGAAGCCTCTCTAGTGGTAGCTTGATATATTTTAGAAGCTTTCGTTGGTGTGATTTCTTGTGTTGTTTCCCCTTTTTACAGCTCTAGACAATCATCAGATAAATGAAAACTTTTCAGATTAACACCCTCCACTAGGTCGTTACGCACTAGATAATTCATCTTTCTCAGATGAATGTGCCTCATCTTCCTATGCCACAGAATAGACTCTTTCTCAGTAGCTTTAGAAACAAAGCATTGAACCTTCTTCGATGTTGTAGATGCGACACTCATATCGAGAACATATAGATCATTTCCTCTCGGAGCACTAAGAATCCATTCCTCAGGAATCTTGAATCCCGGCTTTAGAATTAAGCATTCTTTATCATTGAAGTGCATTGTGAATTTCTTGTCACAAATCTGCGAAATGTTGAGTAGATTGTTCTCAAGTTCCGCGATGTAGTTCACTTTATCAAACGAAACGACTCCATTCGTGAGAATTCCTCTCTGACAATTCTTCCTCCTTGTGTTCTGGCAAAACCTACATACCCTCCTTGGATAGCTTTAACGTCGTGTAACAACGCAAGCATCCCAGTCATGTGTCTGGAAGCTCCACTATCCATAATCCATTTAGACATGATCGATCGCGGGAGCCCCTACACACATGATGAAGAAACTATTTAAACAAAAAAACCCAGGCCTGCTTGGTCTTGGGTGGGTTCGGAATATCAAATTTCGAACCTACTTTGTTTTTGACATTCTATTTAGGCTCGGTTTTGTTTGGAAAAGAAGGTTTTGGTTCCACCTTGGACAGTTTGACTTTTGCCACCCATGTTTGTGTTTTCAATTTTGCCCTTTTAGCATAGAATTTTGAATCCATTTGACAATATTTAATTGATGTTTCACCAATTTCATATTTAGAATTACATTGAATTGTTGGTTTAACATTTTTATAGGATTCCTTGTTTCGTGCAACCATAGGTGCCTTTTGTTTCTCATCCTTGGTGAACTTTTTAAAATTAGAAACAGGTTTTGGATGTGTTTGTGAGCAATATCTTGCAATATGCCCAACCTTTTTACATTTATAACATGTCCTGCTGTCATTTCGGACAGAGGAATCCAAAACTTGCTTCTTATTCTCTTTCTCTTTCTTGAAATCATCATTCGATTGTGTTCCGATGATTTCTTTTTCCTTTTCTGTTGTTGTCCCAAAAACGAAATTGATTTTCTTAGTAAAGTTTAGCTTTTGGGACTTGTTGTTAATTCTTCGCTTTTGGAAACCCAAACCCACCCTCCTATTCTCTGGATAATTGATGTTTCTCTGATAGTAGGGTCTGGTGATACATTTTGATTTGATGCATTATGCTTATCTAAATCAGAATGGCTTACCTCCACAAGCTTGAACAATTTATCAACACGATCCAGATTCACATTCTGGATAGGAAAGTCCTCATCAGAAAATAGTTTATCAGATCCATGCATTTTATAAACTATGACGTTTGGATCATTGTTTAAACTATTTTCCGATGTTTCAACATCAGATTCAGATTTTAAAACACTTTCAACCACTATTTGAACTACCTCGGAATCACATTCACTTTAAGGTTTTCTGTAAGCTACATCGATGTTCGTTGGCAGCTCGTTTGACAGTTCGGTTTTCAATTTTAGATTGAGCGCCTTTTCCACCCCTGACGACTTTTTACAAGCATAACTATTCCACATAGGGGGTGGAACACGATCGTAAGTTGCACTCTTGTTATCATCGTTTTTAGGCTCATCTTTGTTTTCAATTTTGGGTAAAATGTGATCAATGACGTAAGAGCTTTTGGAATAACTGATTCACAATTTGTTAACCCGTTCAGTTTCTATTCTTACCTTCTCAAGCTCATTTTTCAGCTCAGCAATAGTATTTAAGTGAATATTAATGGCCATTTGCTTGTCAAGACTGTCGCTTTGAGCATAGAAAGTGTTCCGTCATTTTCTTTGAGTGCTTTTTCATACTGTTTCACAAATATACTTAATTTTTCGTATGCTTCTTTAGTTGTTTTGGAATCACTTGAAAAAATTTCTGTTAAACTTTTGAGCTCATTATATCGTGTGCCTATTACAACACATCCATTGCATGGCTCAACATATTTCAAACATGGTTTTTCTACCACAGACTCACATACCGACTCATTTACCTCATTTGTGTTTGCCATACACGCTTTGCTTGTCTCATCAAACAACTTCTCCATCTTTTCATCAACTGTCTGTTCAACATCAGGCGTCTTCTGTTCTTTGCAAGATGATCGATGTTTTGGTCTAAAGGAACCTGCAAAGTTTTCAAGTTATCGTTAGGCAGGAGATGTTTAAATGCACTGTTTAAAAGTTCATCCTCTTCTGATGATGTGTGATAGTAATAATCATCTTCTGGAGCCACATCAAAAGATGCCTCTGATTCTTCTTCAGGTTCTTTTATTATTTCAGCAACCAACGCCAAACTCTCATTCTTGGAAATGTATTTGTTCCAGTTAAAGCCCTCGTCTTCTTGAGTCACTACAAGCACTTTGTCTTTGGTCTCTGGCTGTCTATCTTCGATCTGCACCATTCGAGTTCTTGGTTGAGGACGGTGGTAGATAGCCTTCTTGTAGTAGTCGTCGGCAAATGGGTTCTGATTACCCTAAGCTTCTCTGTTTGGGCATTCACGTTTAAAATTTCCCTTCTCCGGACACTTGAAACAAGTAACTTTAGATTTTTCGAATCCTAGTTTTCCATCCAAACCTCCCAAGTTCTCTTTCCCCGTTATTTCCATGAAGCGTTGTGCGCGTCTAACAATAGATGCCATACACCATTTGATGTCGATCAGCTCCATCTCTACCGAATCAATCTGATCATAGTCCTCTCTGGTCATTTCAGAATTTCCAATCTTTCCTAATACAAGACTGTCATAAGATTCAAGGACCGATGCTAATAGTGACATACGCTGCTTTGCGGTCTTCTCATCTAAGTTTTGTGCATTCTGGAAATCAACAGTGATATTGCACTATAGTACCCTCTGAGTAGGATTTGATTGACTGGTCTGGTTGATCTAGGGATTGCTTGATCCATGTGATGACTATGGGCTTTGAGACGTGTTTGGATTGACCGTAGCAAATGATTGAAAACCACTGTTTTGATTTGACGGTGTGCTTGGTGTGCTATAAGTGCTGAAGGCAGTCTAGATCTTTGGAGACTGCATCTGAGCGGCAGAACTAATCTTGAAATAAAGATTAACATCTTGTTACACTTGGATGTTTTTGTTCTTCACCATTTTCTACATTTCAAGTTTATGTCCCTCCAATCTCTCAATGAAACGTGGTAATGATAGATTACCATATTCAGTTCCATTCTTCAGAATGGTCAAATAGGTAAACCAATCGCCTTGTGGTAAGGAATCGGTGAGTTTATCAACTAGTTCTTCATTCGTCTTGATGATTCTCATTCGCTTCATTTGCACCACTAGATGACAATATCTTTCAATCAGTTGTTTAACCGTCTCTCCTTTGATCAATGTAAAGATGTCAAATTCTTTACTCATCAACGCCCTTTTCCCTTTACGCAACTGGGCACTTCCATGGAATTCAATCAAGAGCGTTCCATAATGATTGTGCGTCATCATCATGTTGTAACAGCGTCGGTATGTCTTCCTTGATGGATTGTTGTAGAATATTAATCATTTTCTTCTCATTGATAAACTTTTCCCTTTCAAAATCTGAAAGTTGAGCCAATGTCTTTTCGAGACCATTTTCACCAACAGGAGATTGATACTTTTCTTCGATAGCAAACCAACAGGTAAAATGATTTGCCTAAAGCCAATTCATGAAACGTTCGCTCCAACTATCAAGGTCTTCGAGGTTCATCAACTTTGGCAGTTTCGTCATCGTACCCATTTCGTTCCCGAGGTTCATGTTTTGTGATGTAGTAGTCGTGAGCACTGATGTAGCAAATGCGTTATAAAACACTTCGGCCATTTTCTGCAAAAATTTAGAAACACTCTTTCCGAAAAAACTGATTAGAATGATAAAATTTCTTCCAATTTAGATCTGAAATTGTTAAGGATTGATTAGGATTGATTTTAACGTGATATCCTAGAATCCTAGTCCATTTTGTCCGTAAATTCGTCCAATTCCGAGATCAGTTTGGAAAAGTGTAGAAGTAGAAAGCTGCAACAGTGAATCTGAATATGAAACAGTTGGTAGCCTGCAGAAACTTTACGTTTATCAGCAGATGACCTCAAGGCTCTGATACCACTTGTGAATGGGGGATCGGCTCCTCCGATGAGCAACCGGACTAATCTAACTCAACTAACAGAGGCGGAATTCATTGTTAGTGAGGTTGACAAACGAACAAATGAGATCTACTGTTTAACTGTTTTGAATATATTTATTGACGTGAAATTACAACACAAGTAAACAATTCAGAAGGGCTTCGCCGTACCAAATGGACTAACTCTAGCTTTGACACAACACTACTCTATATATAGGTCGACATGACTCGCACATGAGAGTGTGTTGCAGAGACAGTGACTCTTGCGAATGGCTGCCTCATACGAGTAACAGAGAGTCACTCGTACGCGTCAAGTATCTCACTCGTACGAGTCTGCTACAAAACATATAATCTAAACAATAACATTTACAATCTCACGTTTTAAGCCCCTATATACAAAAACAACATATCCTAGACGTAGGCAATAGATATTAAGCACCAACACTAAACATCAACATTTTTAAATCTAACAAGATCATCATCTTCATAACCCATGAACTTAAATAATAAGCTTTAAAATGATTTTTAACAAGTATAGCTCTTACAAGAAGTAAAAAATCATGGTTGATTTTATATTGATCTTAAAAAATAGACTAAATAATTTTGTTAAACGGATGAACTAGGCTAAAAATTATAAGAAAATATGATGTTCTTAAAGGTCTTCTTAAAATATATTTTTAGAAGTTCATGTTAAAAATGTATATATAGTTCATAGGAAAAATGAAGATGTATTGTTGTTATTTTTATACATGCAAAGTTGATATGGAATTTTTTTTGAGTTGATGAAATTTGGGCTTAAACATGGTTTAAAGTACGTTTAGAAAAATGTGGAAAACACCATAATTTAGGGGAAATTATATCAATTTTTTTTTAAAATCTAATCACGATTAAAGTGTATTTAAAAGGTGCTTAAAGTGGTTAAACATGATTAGGCAAGCATTAATTAAAAGGTTTAAGTCCTAAACTCCTAAAGTATTTTCTTAAATACTTAAACACATTTTTAAAAGTTAAAAATGGAAAAGCATACACACGAAACACACTATGAATACAAAATATATATAAGAAGTATATATATATTAAAAGCATACACACGAAACAAATGCCAACATATTAAAATAAACAAGGCTTACAAATACATAACAAATACAAATACAATAACGTTCAAGATGAGCAACGTGTACACGATTTAGTAGAGACCTAAGTGTCTAATGGGTTAGAACACTTGTAGGTTGACGCACGCCTTTGGAACATTGTTTGCTAGCACAATCTTTTGGGACACAAAAGAGTGAGTTCATGTCCCCCTTTTCGCATAAATGTTTTATGTTATATAACTCTCGGGGGGGGGGGATACATGTTACGATGGTATGGTTTAGTTATGGAATGAAATATCCGGATCATGTGCGAATAGGGTGTCACTTAAGCGCCATTAATCTTTTATAAGACCAAGGAACAAAAGGGGTAGATCTATCGGGTATAGGCGAGCCTCACTCATGGGTCCTTGTGAGGCCGCAGGAGTGCTTTTGTTGTCCCTGTTGGGTGGACCAGTACTAAATCATCTAGGGTTGAGTGCTTCCTATGTTGTCACACATATTCATGTCCTTACAAGCATTAATGATCAACAAGTTTATTGACGCTCTACATTTTTACATAACGAACTTTCAATTTTTTTAGGATTCATTTGATACGAACACAAAACACATGAACGCGCCAACTTTTGTTGATGTTTTAAACTTATGTATTTTAGGCAACTAAGTGGATCTTTGCTCGGTTGGTTACAAAATGTCAAGGTTATCAATAATGCGATGCCATCCTAGTTTGGAGGGTTTGGTCCATATATTCCATCTTCGAACGACATATAGGATGCAAAGCCTTTGGGTTTTAAAAAACTATATTTTGAACAAGTCTCGTTGTAAAATGTTATAACTTATGTTATCTTTTGTTATTAAACAACTTATGACTTGTAACTTTTAATTATGGCAATGAATGAACATCGTGCATGTTTTATTTCATATAGTTGTTTGCTTATATCGTATGCGGTGAAAACCGATGAAGTTCACACCGTGTGCTTTCGCTTACGACCGGGTGTGATAGATTGGTATCAGAGCTTCGATTGTAGTGAATCAGGATTCTTTTTCGAGTCTAGTCTGCAATCACTAGGATCCTCTCATGAAAATGGTTTTACAAAAACAAAAGGTCTTCAATGCATACACAAACGCAAAATCCACTACACAAAACTTATTCAATAAATAATGCAAGGACATTATTGGGGCTTCGTATATATGGGATAGACTTGATGAACTAGATTAATTCGCATGAACCAACGTGATAACATTTTATGTGTTTACATCTATATATCTATCTATATAATAAGTAATATTATTTATTGATATATATATACACACATGTACGGATTATTTTGCCAGGGTACTACGGCTTCATCAGCGAGTAATGGTATCTACGACGACGTTGATCCTATGGAGCTAGCCTCTAATGATGAGTATCCACATGTTGTTGAGATTATTTCGCCGAATAGTGAGTCGGAACTGGAGGAGGATCCTGACTACGTCTCAGGCGACGACATCATTGTTGACATTACTCTAGAGGATAACGTTCTAGCTGTGGGACCACAGCTAAACGACTTCATGATTATTGGCCACCCTGAGGGTGAGCACATTGTCAAGTATATACCTTTAGCCATTCTCCTCTTGCTGCCGTTCCACCACTTATCATTTTGTCTGATGACTTTGACGAGGTCCCCGTCTTTCACGTCAATCATCTAGATAAGGACATCAGACGGTGAGGTCATTGATGTAGCGATCTTGGAGATGTCTTCTTCGGTTGTTTCAGTCGTGGACATTTCTTCTTCTTCAGACGCGAGCGATCCCGCTTCCACTTCGGCCATCCATCATGCCAGGCTACGTGCAGATGCCACGGATAATAGCTTTGACATTATCTCGCTAGCCACAACGACTCCATCACCCATACCAACCCATACATCTGTTCAACTGCCATTCCTACTACTACACCACCTGTTACCTTTGCCTCTCGTCGTATCCCCAACACGGCTACTGACACTCTTGCGCCTCCTGGTGACACCCCACGGCCTAACAACCATTGTTTCACGAGACCCATTCCACATCACGTTAATACATCTCCCATTTTCACCCACGAGATCCCTGCACGTCGCCGTAGAGAGGGTACGTCTCACCAGCCAGTTCACCCGCTTTCTCATGTCCAAGATGAGCATGTTTCGACATGATACTCTCCTTACTGCAAGCCCACATCCGATCCATACCACTCGTGTCACCATCCCTCCTACACCTCGGACGATCTTGTCCATTCCTTACAGCTGCGGGTTCAGATCCTTTTCAGAAAGGTCTAGGAGCTAGAGCGTTTTAGGGATACTATGCCTCCACCACCACCAGCCTACCCAATCATCACCACCACCTCGTTTCCACCACACCACACACCACCTGCTGACCCCGTTCTCCGAGCACTCGTCCGGGTGCTTCAGCAGTAGGTGACTGCCCTTGCTCGTTGCGTATACGAGCTTGAGTAGGAGTTCATCCATCTACATAGCCTGATTTTTTCTACTCCACCTCCATCTCCTCCTACCCCATAGATTTTTATTATTGCAGGTACTTGTTGCAGGTCTCGAATGCCCGCTTTTGGTGTACATATGAAGACTAGGTACGATCTGAAGACACTTGAATATTTTGAAGACCTATGTGGAAGAAAAAGACTTTTACCCTTTTATGTATTGTGAACTTGTATGACCAAGGGTGATGTAGCCTCGAGTCCTTTAGTTTTTATTTCACCAAACAATGTATCAAGTTTGTTTAATATATGAAAGCTCGGTAGTTTATTTTCTTTACTACACATTGTTGGTTATACTTATGCATGTATTGCTATTGTGGTTGCGTGATTGGATGATGTAAAGATTATTATATTATATATATATATACACACACTTTTAGCCGACAATATTTATTATTAAATATATGTCTAATATGCTTCGATACCTCTTACTAGAAGACAATGCCACCTAGACGAAGGACCATCACGAACGAACTACCAACAACTAAGCCTGACCTGAATGAGCGCATCTCTCAAGCGATGCGCCAATATGAGGCTAACTGCACCGAGCACAGCAGTGGAACCGGAGATTCGTCTAGAGGCAACCCTACTACCGGTAGTATTTGGTTTCTATGACACCATACAATACTCTCGTTTACTCTATTCATGCTTTTGACAATGCTCATTCATGATTTATTAATACAAATGTTTCAGGTTGCACATACAAGCAGTTTTTAGGCTGCAAGCCTCTTAATTTCAATGGCACCAGAGGTGCCATAGCAGTTGTGCGCTGGATTGAAAACGCCGACTCGGTCATAAGAATGAGCAAGTGTCCTCCCGACCTAAGGGTCACATATGTTACTGGATTGTTCGTAGATGGAGCACTGTCGTGGTGGAACCTTCGAGTTCATACCAGGGGGAAGAGACTGCTTATGCTATGACGTGGGAAGAACACAAGGAGTTGATGAGAAAGAAATATTGTTCAAGGACTGAAATTTAAAAACTAGAGACCGAGTTTTGGTATTTGAAGATGATTGGGGCTGATATTGCTGGGCACACACAACGTTTTCATGATTTGTCAAGAGTTGTTCCATATCTGGTGAAACCGGAGTTCAAGAGAATCGAGAGATACATTTGGGGACTTGCTCTGGAGATTTTGAGCATGGTTAATTCTTCTAAGCCCGCTGCTATCAGTGAGCCAATTGATCTGGTTGTTAGCCTCACTGAGGAGGTTGTTCGTTTAGGGAAGTTGTCAAGGACTGGTCCTAACAAGAAGGAGACTCGTGGGGAGTCTATGAGTGATGGAAAACGAAAGTTTTCAAACTTCAAGAAGGCAATGCGAGCGAATAACAACAACAATAACCACAATTCGAACAACTGAAGAGAAATGAATCTACCGAGGGAAGCTAGGGCTTTTGCAGCAGCAAATGAAACTGGTGGTAAAGGTTATTCGAGCTTCTTGCCTAAATGTGATAAATGTAGATATCACCACTTGGGCCCTTGTAAGAATTCCAAATGTGATAAGTGTGGCAAGGTCGGGCACCGCAAAGAAACATGTTGGGTGGGTACTTGACGTGGTCATGGAAACTAGGGCGGTAATGGAAACCAAGGTGGTCATGAAGGAGTTCCCAGAAGTCTTTCCGGAAGACTTGCCAGGACTTCCTCCACAATGTCAAGTGGAGTTTCGCATCGATTTGGTGTCGGGAGCCGCACCGGTGGCGAAATCTCTAAACCGACTAGCTCCGTCTGAGATGCAAGAGCTATCTACTCAACTTCAAGAGTTGTTTGATAAAGAAATTATTAGGTTGAGTTTCTAAGCTTGGGGAACTCTAGTATTATTCGTTAAAAGAAGGACGGGTGTTTTCACATGCATGTAGACTATCGAGAGTTGAATAATATCACCATCAAGAACCGATACCCCCTACCGAGAATTGACGATTTGTTCGACCAATTGCAAGGCACAAGTTTCTATTCCAAGTTCAATTTGAGATCGGGTTATCATCAATTGAGGATACAAGAAGAAAGCATACCCAAGACGACCTTTTGAACTCGTTACGATCATTACGAGTTTCTTATTATGCCATTCGGCTTAACAAATGCACCGCCGGTGTTCATGGATCTTATGAACCGCGTGTCTAAGCCGTGGTTGGATAAATTCGTGATAGTATTTATTGACGATATACTAATATATTCACAATAGAAGGACAAGCACGAGCAACATTTACGAACTATTTTGATGCTTTTAAAGAAAGAACAAGTTTATGCAAAGTTTTCCAAATGCGAATTTTGGATTCACGAGGTACAGTTTCTCAGGCAGGTGGTGAACGAGAAAGGAATTCATGTCGATCCATCCAAGATCGAGGAAACAAAGAACTGGGAAGCACCTAAGACCCCGACGAAAGTGTGACGATTTTTGGGATTAGTGGGCTATCATCGGAGATTTATATAAAACTTTTCAAAAGTTGCTGAACCGCTAACGTCCCTAACACAAAAGAATAAGAAGTTCGACTAGAGCGAGAAACAAGAGGCGACTTTCCAACTATTAAAAGATAAACTTTGTGATGCACCAATCTTATCTTTACCCGACGGTACCGAAGACTTCATAGTTTATTGTGATGCATCACACCATGGTCTCGGTTGTGTGTTAATGCAACAAACAAAGTCATCGCGTACGCATCTCGATAATTGATGGTGCACGAGAAACATGTTGGGTGGGTACTGGACGTGGTCATGGAAACTAGGGCGGTAATGGAAACCAAGGTGGTCGTGAAGGAGTTCCCATAAGTCTTTCCGGAAGACTTGCCAGGACTATCGATTTGGTGTCGGGAGCCGCACCGGTGGCAAAATCTCTAAACCGACTAGCTCCATCCGAGATGCAAGAGCTATCTACTCAACTTCAAGAGTTGTTTGATAAAGGAATTATTAGGTTGAGTTTCTCACCTTGGGGAACTCTAGTATTATTCGTTAAAAGAAGGACGTGTGTTTTCACATGCATGTAGACTATCGAGAGTTGAATAATCTCACCATCAAGAACCGATACCCCCTACCGAGAATTGACGATTTGTTCGACCAATTGCAAGGCACAAGTTTCTATTCCAAGTTCAATTTGAGATCGGGTTATCATCAATTGAGGATACAAGAAGAAAGCATACCCAAGACGACCTTTTGAACTCGTTACGGTCATTACGAGTTTCTTATTATGCCATTCGGCTTAACAAATGCACCGCCGGTGTTCATGGATCTTATGAACCGCGTGTCTAAGCCGTGGTTGGATAAATTCGTGATAGTATTTGTTGACGATATACTAATATATTCACAATAGAAGGACGACCACGAACAACATTTACGAACTATTTTAATGCTTTTAAAGAAATAACAACTTTATGCAAAGTTTTCCAAATGCGAATTTTGGATTCGCGAGGTACAGTTTCTCAGGCAGGTGGTGAACGAGAAAGGAATTCATGTCGATCCATCCAAGATCGAGGCAACAAAGAACTGGGAAGCACCTAAGAACCCGACGAATGTGTGACGATTTTTGGGATTAGTGGGCTATTATCGGAGATTTATATAGAACTTTTCAAAAGTTGCTCAACCGCTAACGTCCCTAACACAAAATAATAAGAAGTTCGACTAGGGCGAGAAACAAGAGGCGACTTTCCGACTATTAAAAGATAAACTTTGTGATGCACCAATCTTATCTTTACCCGACGGTACCGAAGACTTCTTTGTTTATTGTGATGCATCACATCATGGTCTCGGTTGTGTGTTGATGCAACAAACAAAGTCATCGCGTACGCATCTCGATAATTGATGGTGCACGAGAAAAAATATACCACACATGAGCTCAAGTTAGGTGCGGTGGTATTTGCTTTGAACATTTTGCATCACTACTTATATGGTACTCAATGTACAATATATACGGATCACAAAAGTCTTCAACATATATTTAATCAGAAAGAATTAAATATGCGACAACGAAGTTGGGTCGAGTTGTTGAATGACTACGACTGCGAGATAAAGTATCACTCGGGCAAGGCGAACGTTGTGGTAGATGCCTTGAGCTACAAAGAACATGTGAAAACTCTAAAGGTGCGAGCCTTAGAAATGACGATACAACAAACCTTACTACTCGAATTCATGAGGCACAAGAGCCACTTAAGGCGGAAATATTCAAGCCGAATCATTACGTGGAATGGAGAAACAATTGGTGCCAAAGGAGGAAGGAACATTATACTTTATGGGACGAATCTAGGTTCCATTCTTTGGCGACCTACGGGCTATTATTTTGGATGAAGCTCATAAGTCAAAGTACTCTATTCATCCGGGATCAGATAGATGTACCAAGACTTAAAGGAATTCTATTGGTGGCCTAACCTCAAAGGCGACATCGCGACTTATGTCGGAAAATGTCTTACATGCGCCAAGGTTAAGGCAGAATATCAAAAGCCTTCAGGTTTACTGCAACAACCTGAAATTCTTGTTTAGAAATGGGAACAAATCTCGATGGACTTTATTACTAAATTACCCCAGACCTCGAGAGGTCACAAACATGATATGGATAATAGTTGACCGACTTACGAAGTCCGCACATTTCTTACCTATCCGTGAGAAGGATAGGACGGAGAAGCTAGCTGAATTGTATCTTAAAGAAATTATAGCACGACACAAAATGCCAGTTTCTATCATATCGGACCGAGACGGTCGGTTCGTGTCGAGGATTTGGCAATCATTCCAAAAGGCCATCGGATCGCGATTGGATCTTAGTACGGCCTTTCACCCTCAAACGGACGGCCAAAGTGAACGAACTATACAAACTTTGGAAGACATGTTACGTGCTTGTGTGATGGATTTTGGTGGAAATTGGGATACTCACTTACCCTTAGTGGAGTTCCCATATAACGCCCCCCTTGAAGCTCTATATGGACAAAAGCGCCAGTTATCGCTATGTTGGGCGGAGACTAGGGATAAACAACTCATTGGTCCGTAATTAGTCCAAGAGACTACAGACAAAATCTTTCAGATCTGATACTGTATCAAAGCGGCTCGTAATAGACAAAAGAGCTACGCTGACAAACGACACAAACCATTATCCTTCGAGGTCGGAGACAAAGTTTTATTGAACGTCTCGCCTTGGAAAGGCGTAACTAGATTTGGTAAATGTGGGAAGTTGAACCCACGATATATAGGACCATCTGAAATCTTGGAAAATATTGGAACCGTCGCTTACAAGTTGAAATTACCGGACGTGCTCAGTAGCGTAAACGACACAATCCATGTGTCTAATCTTAAGAAAAGCCCGACACATGAGACAGTTATCATCCCGACAGATGAGATACATATTGATGACAAACTCCATTTCACCAAAGAACCTGTTGAGGTTATGGACTGGAAGGTCCAAAATACGAGGAGAAGTTGTATTAAGCTTGTTAAAGTTCGTTGGAACTCACGTCACGGTCCCGAGTATACAAGGGAGCGTGAAGATCAAATAAAGTCCAAGTACCCACACCTATTCCAAGACTCCCCTGCAACCGGTAGCGCAACTTAAATTTCGGGACAAAATTCTTTTAATGGGGGGAGAATGTGACAACCAGCAAAATAAATGGTAAATCCGTACAACTTAACAATTTACTTTTACTTTAATTGTGTCCATTATTTACTTAATTGATGCATGATTAGGTCATACAAAGGCTAGCACTCGTAGGACATGTTTAAACTTTATAAATGTTAATGTCATATTCGTCGCATCGCGAGAAAACGATAAACTATGTCTGAATATGTTGGCTAAATGCTGGAAACACTATTCACCTTAACACACTATTCATGCCAGCTAGTTCTAAAAACTGTCCGAACGATCAACGAATGGCATGAAGCATATTGTCATTGAAATATAAACATAAACCCCTAATTAGGGGCACAAAATGCTAAAACACCTTAACTTTCTGGAAATGCTTATATTTATAATTTACCGGAACCGCGCCGAAACGAGTAATAATGTTTGTCCGCAACACCAAAAATTCAGCATTTACAATGTCCACAAGGCTTGTATATAATGCTAAACGCCCTAAACAATATTGATGGTATCAAACGAATATTCGAGACATCGTTTCAAGTATTACGACGCAATTCCATATAATATCCGGTTTTGAGTGGTTGGGCGAACAAGTGATATTTTTATACCCAAACATCAAAACTAGTAAATTAGTGACCTAGCTAAGAGTCGTTTAGCGTAAAAAACGTTACTGCATCACTAATTATACAAGAATAACCCTAATTCCCTAAATCCCTAAACTTAACATCATATATATATATATGATGTTATATATATATACATATATATCATGCTTCTCCTACTTCAAAAATCGGCCATACTAGGGCCCCATAAGACATCCTACTTAGTTGTTGAAAAATGATGAAGAAAGATTGAAAGGGCATGGTGTGATAGATTTTTGTTGACTTATAGAACCAACTTGCAAATTATAACTTCATCTTATACACTCCATTCTACAACATTCAAAAATTTACTAACTCCCTCATCTCTCTCTAAAACTCACGACATACACCACACACACATTCACATTTTCAAACCCTAAACTCCATAATTCAAGCCTTAAACAACCATTTCAAGATGATTTAAAGGGGTTTTGTTGGAAATTTATATAGTGAATGGATATTAATTTGCTGAACTTATAATTTAGTAAAATTATAATTATTTACTAGACTCTTCATATGGATGATAAACTCTTAAGTAGAATTTTTATGTCAATTTATTAGTTTTTATTAGAATTTATGTCTCTAATAAAAATTTCTAATAAAGTAAAACTTTTCACTACCCATAACTTTTATAAAAAAATGGTAGGCTATGTTCTTTATTTGATTCATGAGAAAACTACAAGAGTAAGATAATTTGTATGAAGAATTCTTGGAGAAGTTGTGAAGACTTGAACAACCATATGTTGAGAATTATAGAGAGATAACTTTTCTCTACTCGATTCCATCACTTTCGTATCATTATTTTTCCACAAGTTCAAATACTATAAATTTATCTGGTGTAATCTCGGGCGCGTGAGCCATCTCCGGTAGTACATACTGCTTCAGCTATTGTACCCTCGGAAACAGACGCTTCGTCTTTAGTAGAGGCGTGGAATCTGTTTTAAGGTAAGCGTGTTGAACACATGTCTCAGCCACAACCGTCAACACTTGTTTGTTCATTTTGTAGGAAATTATTGTATAAGAATATGTGGTTCAAGACCTCGTTGAAGCCCACACAAAGGATCATACAAGGAGACGCGATTCAAGAGTTCGTTGAAGACTACACAACGGACCATATAAGAAGACGCAGTTAAAACTCTTGTTGAAGACCATAGATTGAATCATTTTAATTACATATGTTGTTTTTTTATGTCATATTCGTAAGAATTTGTACACGATCCATGTACTATAATTTCCCAAATATGTAAAGAGAGTATCTTTACTATTTTATTTATATATTTTTATTAAAATGGTGACCCATGTCTTACAATCTTAAAACAGATTTCGTGAGATTGTTGATACAATTTTAAAACTTTATTTATAAGGATTTTGGGTTCACGAAAGGATTTTATAAAAAAAATATTTCTAGAGATTATGATCTTATAAATATTATTTTGGGAAATATATGTAGTACAACTTGTAATGTTTGGATTTATTGAGAATGAGATATAATCTTATATCTTATACCGTGATACAAAACATATAATTTTGGTTCAAATGTTTGGTTTCTGAAACGATTTTATCGTTAATTTTTCTAACCTTTGTGTTTTGAAACGATTTTATCGTTAATTTTGGTTCAAACGATTTTATTAGTGTAAACCATACATTTTCTGTAAACGTTAAAATTCTCTAACGTGCGCGTTAAATCGGCTTAGTGTTAGAAATAGTTTATTTTGTATAAACTAATAAGCGTTATAATGATTTTTGTAATCATTTATTTCTAAACGAGCTTGTTAGATTCATATTTTATATATAAACTAATATGTTTTCTAACGATTTCCGTAATCGTTTATTTCTAACGAGCCAGTTAGAAGCTATTTATTGATAAGTATGATAATGATTTTCGTAATCATTTATTTCTAACAAGTATGTTAGAAAGTAAATATTAATAAGATTTATACTGATTTTTGTAATTGTTTACTTCTAACAAAAGTGTTAGAAACGGTTGATAAACCGTTAGATTTAATAACGATTTTTGTAATCATTTGTCTTCTAACATGCGTGTTAGAAACGGTTTATGAAAAGTGTTAGGTTGGAAGCAATTTTAATAGTTTATTTTCTAACGTGTGTATTAGATATGGTTTATTTATACGAACCAAATATGTGTTTATAACAAGTCGAATTAACATTTTGTGGAAATGTTAATATTTCTAACGTGCGCGTTAGAATTTCTTTCATTTTAACATGTTTGTTAAAAATGGTTAGAATATAAATGTTTTGAAGTGTTTTATGTAAACATTTTATATAAGTAATTTATTGTAGCATTTATTTTTATGAATATAAACACATTAGAATTCTTATATGGTCCAGAAATAAAAGTCACTCATTGAAGTTTATGTTTGATTGGCTTCAATAATTAAGTCACTATAAAGTAGTGACTGTTTTGTTATGTGGGATTTTTCACCTACTTTACTTTTTGATTTTTGAATCTAAATGGTCATTATTTGTATATATAAAATGACTTTAATTTTCTAACATGTGTGTTAGAAAACATGTATCACAAATACAAGTCTAGAGATTGTTCATTTTTATAAGCCAAAATGAATAAAATGTTTTATGTAAACATTTAATTGCCTATGTGTGCACTGAAAACAATTAGTAATAGTTTATTTTATAAACTATATTGTTGGAAAACTTTTTCTGTAAGCGTCCAATTTAAAATATGCCTGTTATAACATTTTTTAACATGCGTGCTAGAAAACGTTTAGTACATGTGTAGTAAGACTAAACAATATAAATCGTCTGATGTTTTGGGTTTTTGATCTATATTTTCATAAACCTTACTTGATATTATTAATATAGTATTGCAAAACTAAGGAAATGGTTTAGAATATTTTTTTAAAACAAAGTTTTGCATAGCATTAATAATTCTAATGGTTTGCTACTCTTGATAGAAGTAACATATAGTGAACAAAGTAATAATCTCGTGATATTATTTGGTGGAAAACAACTTGGTGTTGTTGTGAACAAATTTAATTGTTTAAGTATACTACTTAGATTTAGTCTTTGTAACAATTTGGTGTTGTTTTAAGTATGATTGTCCAAGTTTATAGTTTCAAGATGAAATGGGAAACTTGTACTTACGAGTGCATGGAATTTTATTAAGGGAGTACCTTAAGACATGCTATAGGACGATATCTTTGCAAATATTTTGGTCAAACTATTAAGTGTTGAAGATAAAAGCACTTTGATATTTGATCGTCTATGCTACCGATTAAAGTTCAAAAGTGATTGGCACTTATGATTTAATTTCGAATGTATTTTGTTGTTTTGTGTTCAATAACTTTAGATAACACCTGAAATTTATACAAAGAAATAAATCACTAATGTTTGTGACGTATAAATTATTTTTGTGGAAAATAATTATAACGTTATTTACACATTATTTAAAAGAATGGATAGTAGATGAAAATACTTGGATATAAACAACTTAGGAGTTGTTGCATTAACTAAAAGTCAAAGACGAGACATCAAATGTGTAACCACATCACGAGTGAGTTGTGAGTGCATTGAGATGAAATACACAAACGAGATTCATGTCGAAATACTTCGTTAGAAGTCATTGAAAAATTCACAAGTTTGAAGTCTAACATATGAAAGTAAAAGTACAATATGTTATTGTATACCTTTAATAAATCTTGCGAGATTTATAGTAGATGCGTCTACCACTTGAATATGGAAATTTTACCTTCGTTTGGGAGAGCATCCTAAATATACATATCTCCTAATGAATAACAATAGATGTGTGCAAATCACTTATGGCAAAATTACGAATGCCATGTTGTTAAGTGTGGATCTAGTTGACTCTATCTTCCACATAATGGTGATTGTAAACGAGGAACACTCATCTTGTTGGTGATGAGTGTGTTCACCAAGTGACTTGGATTAAGACTTATGTTTAAGTACTTATGAGTCAGTGGTAAAGCGTTGGAGATCAAAGGTAAACAAGTTATGTTCCTTAATTGAATGATAAAATTTAGCTATGTGCTATATACAATAATTTGTGAGACCTTCCTAAATATTGATGTTTTAGGATTATGAGTAAGTCCATTATTTTGTCTTAATAAGGGATGAATGTTGTAAAGTGACATTATGATATCCTTGGGGCTTTGAAGAATCAGAATGATGCATCTTCTGTTCACATGCTAAAGTATGTAGTCTAAAGCATGCTAGACTAATACTTGGTTAATTATGGTCTTGACGGAGACTAATTAACACAAAAAGAATTTGTGTATAGACAAAGTTGAGGGAGAATTTTCATTCATTATAAGGAAAAGACATGTAACTTTTGAAGAGTTTGTTTGAAAAGCTAATAAGGAGAACTCATTGTCTAGGCTTATTCTAGATGATAAATTAGAATTATTCTAAGTTGATGACAAACTTATGACAATGTCATGTGTTGCTTTGGTCAGCTCGAAAGCTTATGTAAGCTAATGCAACACGAGTTGATTCACTAATATAATGAGGTTGATCTTGTTCAATCATATGTGTATAAATTTTGTCATAAGTGAAGTAACGGAAATGTTGTTCAAATGGCAAGAAATGTGGGGGAGAATCCATTAAAAAAACAACCCTATAAGGGTATGTAGAAGCGGTTTTCGTTACTCCATTTGGATGTTATTCGATAACACTTAAATGTGGGGGTATCTTGCATTTGTACCATAATATTTTAGCAATAAGGATTTTGTAATCCAATCTAACATTGCAAACAGACGACTAAGTGGAAGACACAAAGGTCATAGTGTATAATGGAGATGTGTTTGCCTTAAATTATAAATGTATCATTCTAAGACAAATATGATAACCAGATTCAGGTGGCCACTGAGGTTATAGTCTTAGCAATTGACAATAGGTAATGTTAACTTTCGAGTTACGAACACGTCATGACAATTGATCTCAACTACAAACTTATCTTCAATGACTTGTCAATGACAAAGATAATGTTATGAATCCAACAACCTGAGGTTTATTAGAGATCAGGTTGTGGAATGAGACTAAAGCCCATGGAAAAGGGTGTGTGAAGGAAACCTAACTTAGTTGACTAAAGATCCCAAGATCTAAGTTCAATAGGACAACTAATTCATATGCCTAAGGGTGGTCACTGTGGGGGCATAACTGATATGCATAAGCTAGTTTATATGGTTATATACACCCCCTAAATGATAAAAGGGTGTTTAAATACGTCCTATTTCATTCTATGGAATTCAGTGACAAATTGCGAGGCTAAGCATATTATGTGGTAAATGATTTTCTGTAATCATGGCAACCATGATGCTTTTAATGATTTAAGGAGAATCACCTATGTTAGAGAGAAGTGTGGTCGCTTCAAATGGAATTGGGGGCACAATTCCTAGAGCTCTCACAGAACCATGAAAGTGTTCTGCGACCATTATCGGACACAACTATGAGGGGATGGCTCGGCTAAGGAGAGTATTGTGTGAAGTGTATTGTCGTCTACACAAATGGGGGTTGGTTCAAGGACATCGCGCCTACAAACCGCTAGGAGACTAAGTATGCTTCATAACGGAAAGTTCAAAGGGAACACCTACTTATCCGCAATACTCAACTATCGAGGTTCCATTGGAAATTTTATGTGTTTTGAACGATCTCCATTCATGTGGGGATTGTTGGAAATTTATATAGTGAATGGATCAATTTAGTGAACTTATAATTTAGTAAAATTATAATTATTTACTAGACTCTTCATATGGATGATAAACTCTTAGGTGGAGTTTTTATGTCAATTTATTAGTTTTTATTAGAATTTACGTCTCTAATAAATATTTCTAATAAAGTGAAACTTTTCACTACCCACAACTCTTGTAAAAAAATGGTAGGCTATGTGCTTCATTTGATTCATGAGAAAACTACAAGAGTAAGATAATATATATGAAGAATTCTTGCAGAAGTTGTGAAGACTTGAACATCCACATGTTGAGAATTATAGAGAGATAAGTTTTCTCTACTCGATTCCATCACCTTCGTATCATTATTTTTCCACAAGTTCAAATACTATAACTTTATCCGGTGTAACCTCGGGCGTGTGATCCATCTCTAGCTGTACATACTGCTTCGGCTATTAACAGACGCGTCGTCTTTAGTAGAGGCACGAAATCTGTTTTAAGGGAAGCGTGTTGAACACATGTCTTAGCCACAACCGTCAACACTTGTTTGTTCATTTTGTAGGAAATTATTGTATAAGAATGTAGTTCAAGACCTCGTTGAAGCCCGCACAAAGGATCATACAAGGAGACGCGATTCAAGAGTTCGCTGAAGACTACACAACGGACCATATAAGAAGACGCGGTTAAAACTCTTGTTGAAGACCATATTCATAAGAATTTGTACACGATACATATACTATAATTTCTCAAATATGTAAAGAGAGTATCTTTACTACTTTATTTATATATTTTCTATGAAAATGGTGACCCATGTCTTATAGGTTTCAAGCATGGACGCACACTAGGAGGCACATTGAAGCTTCTACACCTTCATCATCTTCATTCTAAAGCTTACACAAGCTTTTGCAAAGTTAGAAGACCTTATACAAAATTAGCCATCTTGAACAGCTTACATAACAAAGCTTAAAAACTCTAAATATAACTTAAAAGCTTAAAAAAATAAAGTACTTACATGTTGATTTTATTATTTTTATGAGCTAGTTAGTATGAACTTGATGGTTATGATAAAGTAGGTTGTTTGAATGTTATGATCTTGTATAATCATGGGTAAAAATGATGATCTAAACATCAAGATGTTTAGATCTAACAAGATCATCATCTTTATAACCCATGAACTTAAATAATAACTTAAAAATGATTTTTAACAAGTATATCTCTTACAAGAAGTAAAAACATGGTTGATTTTATATTAATCTTAGAAAGTAAACTAAATAAGTTTGTTAAACGGATGAACCAGGCTAAAAAATCATAAGAAAATATGATGGTCTTAAAGGTCTTGTTAAATTATATTTTTAGAAGTTCATGTTAAAAATATATATATAGTTCATGTTGAAAATGAAGATGTATGGTGTTATTTTATACATGCAAAGTTTATATGGAATTTGTTTTGAGTTGATGATGAAATTTGGGCTTAAACATAGTTTAAAATACGTTTAGAAAAACGTGGAAAACGCCATAGTTTAGGGGAAACTATGGTGAAATTTCCTAGAAATTTAATCGCAATAAGGTGTAAATAAAAGGTGATTAAAATGGTTAAACGTGATTAGTGACCATAATTGTGATTAGGCAAGCTTTAATGAAAATGTTTTAGTCCTAAACTCCTAAAGTATTTTCTTAAATACTTAAACACATTTTTATAAGTTAAAAATGGAGAGTTATATATATATATATATATAATATATATATAATATATTATATATATATATATATATATAATTAGGTAAAATATATTACTTAGAAATACATTGGTGCATATGTATAAGTGTGTTATGTGTGTATATTAGATGTTAGGAAAAATTGTAAGTCCCGATAACTGGATCTTACGATATCACACGTAGCTTGAATGGTGGCGGAATCAAATAAACAAGCTAAGAATCGAAATAGAAGAAATAAGATGAAATAGAAAGTTCAACTTGCATACAAATCTTGAATTTGTCTAATACAAGTTGAGAGAAAAGCTACCAAGGAGCCGCTAACCCTCATATATCGTTATCTATTTATACTAGAGGGTTAGTGCTCCTACCCTAAAGCCCTTAGACCCCAAAGCTACCCCCAAGCCCATATACATAAGCTATGCCCAAAGTGATAAAATAACTAATGCATAAACCTAACAAGACCTAACAATCTCGCCATAGGTTTACTGCGTTAGTGTAGCGTTCCGCTTTAAGATCCACCAGTTCTGTGGCTTCCAAATAGTGGAATTGGATCCACATACAGCTTGTTTTGGATCACTGCAGCCATTCCACTGGTCCAGGACTTCGCACATGCTTCATCCTTGTCATTTGTGTGAATCTGATGTTGGTCCAAAACCCTGATATCTTCTTCATGAAAGTTGATCAACTCCAATACATCTGACAATCTGAAAGCCTTCTCTTTTGTCACGATCACAGCCTTTGCCATCCGTAGATCATATGCCCAGTAGCAAAAGTTCTCTAGCACACCGTTTTTGAAACTTTTGAGCAGCAGGAATGACCTTTTCTTTGTCTGTTGGTGGCTAGATAACTGATTTCATACACTTGTGAGTGTGGGGGTCACGGATTCCTGGATTCTTCTTAAGATAAGACTCAGAAGTCTTCATGTTTGGGAAGTCATGCTTTACTTCATATTCGATTTTTGAGTGAAATACCCAACCTAGGTCGCGCTGATTTGGATCAAAATCAGAATATTGAGCTCGTAACAGGCTTTTTAGGTCGAGCTTGGTCCAAGACTCAAACTGTGACTCCTTCGAGTAGTATTCTTTGTGCCCGCTCTCTCTGGTCACCAGCCATAACTTTCTATCAGATCATATTTCCAACACTTGATCTCAGATTTTTTTCCGACTTTGTCATAATGACTTGATCCTAGCTCCATTACGTAGCAATCAGAGGTTTTGGTTGGATCCTCTGGTTGGAAGCTTTCATACAGAGGATTCACTTCTTGGTTTTTCATAACTAACATCTGTTTGCTACTTTGCTTCTTTTGAGATAGCTTTCTTTTCTTTGTTTGTTCTGCAACTAGGTAGGCATTCAAACTAGCTTCTCTTTTAGCATTGGCTGCAGCTTTCTCTTCAGCAGTACGTTCATGATGTGCAACGTTCAAAGGATCGTCATCTTTATCTGCAAATTCACCACCGAACTTCTGTTGCAGCTTGCTTTCATCTCATAAACCTCTACCATTAACAAACTTACATCACCCTGCAGCTGCTCAATTGCTTTATCTCTAATGGTTACTTGATCTTACAGAGACGATATCTGGGCATCTTTTAGCATAGAATCTACTTGCAGCGAAGATATTTGAGCTCTCTTCAATTCATTGTCTTGTTCTAACAACCACTCTTCATTGCAGTTTACCGACATCTACTACTTCATCATCATCACTGTCAGATTGTTCAATAAACTTTTTCTTCTCTGCAGTTATTCTCAATGCTTCTTCATCCTGATTTGTAAACCTACCACTCGAACTTCCACCTTCAAATCGAAAACCACTTGAACTCTCTGGCATGTCTGTGATTTGGGCATCTTGTGTAATTGGTTCAGGAATAACATTTGAGCTTGTAGGCTTGGGGTTAACAGGGATTTCGGCTTCAGTTCTCTGTTTCTTTCTTGACTCTTGCTCACTAGTAAGATTGTCTTCTGTTTGAGTTTCTTTAGTAGGGCAGATTTTGGTAGGAGGGACCCCAGAATCGCCCTGTAGTGATGCAAGAAGAGCAGCAAGATCCTCAGCACTCATCAAATTTAGTTCTTTGTCGGTTTCCTCAGCTTTCTCTATCTCAACATGTTCCAGCTCTTCTTCATTCTCTTTGTTAGTAACCAGATCTTCGACTTCAGGTTCTGGTTTCTTTGTCGCATCGATGATTTGGATATCATGTTCTTCAGCGATCATGGTGTTTACAGGTTGAGGAGTCGACACAACTTCCTTAAATTTCCCATGCTTCACTAGATCATATCTTCCAACATACTTGATTTTTGCTGACTCGCGTTGTTTACAAGTCGCTTCAAAACAACTGGGACCTAGCAGCTTCAAATTCAGATGGTTTGTGCCCTTTACCAGATTTGGATACTTCTCATGCATGATAACTTGCACAAACCTTGGGTATAACAGAAACACCTTTTTCTTTGTATTCTCTTACATATTATTAATGTTGTCAAAGATGAAAGCAGAAAAGTTGTAATCCCATTTGTTGACTAAGGCAACAAGTGCGGCTGTCTGCGTCTGATTCAACTGATCCTGCCACCTTTGTGTCAGATATACATTGTAGGAAGATGTGAGCCAAACACCTCCAGTATGATGGAAACAACTTTTTCAACACTGTTGGGTAAGTGTCTTCATAACTCATGCATCGAAGTGCTTTGATTACATTGTCTCTGTCGTACGCTGTCAGATGACGATCTTGATCTTCAAATTTTAGTGCCTCCCGCACAGCTGACTCTGAAACAGTAACATTTGTTCCTTGAATCTTTGATTCGATAGCCGCACCGCCTCTTTTAACTTTTGCGTTGATCCAGAAATATTGTATCATTTCTTCGTCGGTAAGTGGATTTGTCTTCAAAGCGTGAGTGAGTCGGCAGTTGTTTAGGCCGTTCAGGCCGATTATCAAGGAGTTGAACATTTCACAGTACTTTGCCAGAGGATCGGATAGGTAGAAGGCTTGATTATGGAAGGCTTCAACTTCTAGTTTGCGTTTTTCAACCATCTTTTGCGCCATTTTCTGCACTTGAACAAAAACGTCAATATTTTTTATAGAAAAAACAACTTAATTGACCCTTTTAACCATTTGATCCTAAATCAAATGGTTCAATAGTCAACAAGTCAACAGTTTAAATAGAGGGGGTCAAGAGGTCAACCAGGGGTTCAAAACAGTTTTGAACCAAAAGGTTCAAACCATATTGAACCGGTCAAAATGAATCGAATGAACTGGCTCAAACTGATTCAAATGAACAGGTGAAAAGTATCTCAGATGACAAGGGTTCAATTCGAATGACCCCTTATCATTTATCCGAGATGCCCTGACATCACGGATGAAGATGTCAGATCTTGGATAAATATCCGAGATGCCATGATGTTCATCCGAGTTCCAACCAAGATGCTAGGGAAAGGCTAACCTATGAGTTCGAGTCAATAGGTTCGAGATAGTTCTGAGATGAGTAAATAAATCTGAAATGACTCGATACTAATCGAGATGCAATTATATAGACTCGAAATGGGGCTGAGATATTGGGCCAGGCCCATCTCAGAACAGTGATTCGAGATAATGGCCCATTTCGAGTCCCATTCGAACTGAGTGGGCCGAATCGAAATGGGTGGGCCTATCCAAGACAGTTAACTTCACTATGTGGACTCCATACTTTTACAAGTTCTGAACAGTAACACCTTTATCAGAATCCGCGATCCAACCAACCGAGCAACCAATTTTATAATAATAATAATAATAATAATAATAATAATAAAACAATAATAATAATAATAAAACAATAATAATAATAAAAATAAATAAAGGGAAGAATTGCCATGGGATCAAACCTTTTTGAACCGATTAAGGAATATTTTTCAGCACGAGCTTAGTCAGGCTGTTCCGTGCAATTGCCGATATATTTGTCCACTTAAACTCATCACGTCAACCTTCAATTTTCAACCTTGCAACTTAATTAAATAAATTTGCTATAACACTGTGTGTCCCATATCAAGGCATACCCCCGCGATCAAGGTAAGCCCAACAGTTCATTATAACGGGTGAGTGTACTTAGGAAATCCTTTCATTTTTACAACATCCGACTTGTTGGTGAGCAGGTCAGTACATCATACCACAAAGTGACCAAACAACATCACACGAGGGTTAGGCCTAATACCTTATATGGTATTTTTGACTTTTTAGGCTCGTGGAATTTTCCCGTGATGAGATTTCCCTTCCTTTAAGGTTTTGGCCTTCAATTTTGGCTCTTTTAAGGATATCCTAACTGTGCCTAGGTCTGCATATATCCAGATGCAATAAAAGGGCAGTCCTGATATCCCAGGATGATTCTCTACCATAAAGACCCGAAACTTTAGATGTTGGCTATCTATCAATGTAGGATTTAAGACCATAAAATCATATGCCGATGATATGTTACCCACGAGATGTATAGCTTGTAGATTTTTGTCACTTGGTATCTTTTTGCCCTTTGAGCGATAAGCCTATCAGCACATCGCAGTGGATCCTCGCCTTTTCAGCTTCGATACCTTACATGTGTTAACCAAATTCTTAGTACGGAAAGTTATTTCACTTCCCAAAACAGCAATATTTCTCCCCCTAAATTTGTGCAAAAGTGGAATACGTTATGTGTAGTGGTTTCACTATTTTGTGCCAGAAAGAAGACCTAAGTGAATCGTGAGTAGTCATCAATAATAACCAGACAGTATGCCTTCCCTCCAATCTCAGACATCTGTCAGACCAAAAAGATCCATATGAAGCAATTCTAAGACTGGAGACGTGGAAGGTGCGGGTTTAGACTTGTGCGGTTGTCGATGTTGTTTCCCACGTGCACAGGATTCACACTTTTCAATCTGCATAAAGTCTCGAACTGGTAGATCTCTGACTAAACCACCTTTTGCAAGTCTATTTAAGTTCTTCATGTTGATGTGTCCGGGTCGACTATGCCATAGCATTGCATCATGCTCAGCAGTCGACGAGAACAAGCAAGTAAGCTTATTAGTGGGAGCTTTGTTAATGTCGATGACATATGCATTTCCTTTTTGCGCTGCTTTTAGAAGAATCCATTCATCTGGAATGATGAGGCCTGGTTTCAGTACATAACGCCCTTTATTGGTAAAGAGAACATCCAAATGATTATCATAGAGCTGAGACACACTCAAAAGACTATGCTTCAACTCTAGTATGTAATTCACGTTCTTGAAGCTAAAAGCTTTGTTGCATACTATTCCTCTCATAGTGATCTTTCCTGCCTCACCATCTGCGAAGGAGACAAACCCGCCATCGAAAAACTGAATGTCATTCAACTGCGAGATGTCCCCAGTCATGTGCCTGGAACAGCCACTGTCAATATACCAAAGTCTGACGAGAGTTTCGCCAGAGCTGTTCCTGCACATTTCAACAGGTTTTAGTTAGAAGCTGCAACCCAGGCCATTTACGATCTGGGCATGCCATGGGCATCAACATAGGTAACCTCACGAAAAATTAAATTAGTTGAGGATGAGGTCGATGATGCTTTTGATTTATCTGATTTTGGGGCAGAAGACTGAATCTTTGTCAAGATCTTAGGCCTCCAGGTTAACGAGTCAGACTTCTGCACAGTCCTTGGAGTGCTAGAAGGATTCTTAGAACCAGAAGGTCTTATAGATTTGTGAGTTTGTTTCTTGGCCATGTTCCAGTCTTGAGAAGGCTTAGCCGTGGTAAATCGAGCCTGATATAGGCGATTAGGCATAGCTTTCTGATATTTTGAGAATAATGCTTTGAAAGGTGTGAAGGGCTTTTGACAATTTCGCGCAATATGTTCGGGAAATCCACAGTTGAAACAGGTCTGCCTCTTCTTGAAGAAAACAGTCCGTTCAGCTTGGGAAATTCTAGGCAAATTGTCTGTCAGTTTCTTGTTTTCTGGTACTGACGGTGGTGCAAGGATTTGGTCTTGGCTGTAGCCTGCGCACAACCATCAGCACACTTGTAAGGTTTATGATTTGAATTAGACAATTTAGAGTTGTAGACTTAGGCACAAATTTAACTGATTTCTGCTAAGCTTTTTGCTCAACAGATTCAGTTTTGGGCTGCTGCGTCAATTTCTCAGAGAGAGGAACTGACTCAGCAACTGCCTTTTCATTTGTCTGAAATGCCTGTTTGGTTTTCTTCTTTTTGGATCTATGTGTTCTCTGTTTCTTATTATTAGTTATCAAACTATTTTGTGTGGCAGATTCTGCAGAAGAGACGGGTGATTCAGCTAGGACATCCTTTTCTGAATTGCCAGAAGATGAGCTCGAAGCATTAAAAGCAAGAGGAATTTCTAGATTTTGAAAATTTGAGATTCAGAGTCAGTTTCAAAATTTTTATCTGAATCAGTAGGATGAGAATGCTCATTTTCTGTCATTTCAAAATCAGTCCATTGTTACGTGGTTTAAGATGAAGATGCTGATTCGCCCGATTCATGCCAGTGTTGTTCTTCACAGGTTCAGCTGTTTGGTTGGTTTCCTCATTGTCAACCTTGGGATTAGCATCAACAGCTGGTACTTCCTGAGAAATAATTCACATCTCTTCAGTAGGAACTAAGGAAACCGTGCCACCTGTCGATGCTGTATCTGTAGCAAAATTTGTGTTTTCATCACAAGAGTTATCATATCTATTATCAGCATTCGATGAAAAACTAGAATTAAAACCATCTACGTTATTAACACAACCAACACTGTCTGAAAATGTAAATTGTTCAGTTGATTCAAAATGTCAGCAGGTTTATAAAAATCATAGTCAGCAGCTGAATTGTCTGAATAGAATTCAGACATTCTTCTTGAGCACCGTCTGTAATGTCCTCAACTAATATTTCTTCTGCACATGAGGTAGAAACATTAGTAGCGCTCCCGGAGTCAGTTTCAGTTTCAGAAGAATTTTCACTTTTTGATTTTGTAGGTGATGTTGCTGTCTCATCCTTATGCGTCATTTTCTCTAAGTCATCTGAAATACAAGATGGATGATCACCAGATTCATGTGAAACTTGTGTGGAAAGGAAGGAAACATCATCCCTCTTGAGTTCAGTTGGCTTAGAGAACTTTGGGTAATAGGGCTTCCACGGTTTTGAAAGATAATCTGATGGTTTACCATACATCATTTTTTCAGCATTTTCTAATTCATCCTCAGATTCAGGCATTCTTGTATAGTTATGATTATATAGTGGAGGAGCCTATTGTACCCAAGTCCCTTTGTATAATTTTTCTGATAATTAAGTTGTATATCACACAAGTCCTTGACCAGCTTGCTGGAAGTTTCAAATTTCTTAATATTTATTTCATTTTCTTGAAACTTCCCTGTCAAAGAATTTAGCCTGGCTAAAGCCGCTTGAAGTTATACGTCCTTTCCAGCTAATTTTAGCTTATAGTCGTATACCCAACATTGATGCTGGTTCAAGTAAAGCTTTAGCTGTTCTATATCTTGTTTTTGTGCTTCGACCTTTCCATAAGAAGCTTGTTCTTATGTTTAAGGGCGATGTTCTGTGATGCAGCTTGCTAATATTCAACTACAAGGGTTGAATTATGGGCGCCCTTTGTGATAATTTAAAACGACAACTATTTGAACTGAGAATTTGATTTACCATATCCAAAAGATCAGGTGTCTTAGTTTTCTGCGCCATCATGAAGTGGTTGCTTTTCTTAGAAAGATTCAAAGTCTCCATCTGAGCTGCAGCATCTGCCCAGTTGAATCCTTCGTGCTGTTGTGCTACTAAAGCTGTTGATTTCCTGCCAGAGCTACTTGAGGGACTTGTAGTAGACTTTGAAGCTGTCTATCACTGCTCTGTATGTCTGCTACTCTGGATGAGACATATCCAGTTGGCGGCTTCTTGCATTCCCGTGCAAAATGTGCTGGCTCATGACATCTATAACACCTGAGCTTATCTTTGGTCAGCCCAGTCTTCAGATTTAACTATTGTTGCCTCCCATACTTCTTTTGAAATTTATTGACGCGGAAAGAGCCATTGTAAGATTCCAGGACACGTCAATCTCGTCCAAATCCTCCTCCATTATTTGATCTACTTCAGTTGGAAGAATAAATGGGGGAGTCAGTCACCTGCAAAAAAGGCATTTAAACTGTTAATCATTGAGGCAGCTATGGACAATTTCTCCTCATTCTCTTTAATAAGAAAGGCAGAATTGGTCACAGCTTGAGCAGGGGCTGGTGCAGAAGCAGCAGATTGAGGAATGCCGCCTTGTTGAGCTGCAGCTGGAATGGCGGGACTAAACACCATGTTAGGATACTGAGCATGGTATTGTGTTTGAACTTGCGCTGCAGAAATCATAGTAGGAGTCTAAGACTGAAGACCGTAGACGTATTGGGTCTTCTGTAGTGTGGCAAGAGGACTGTACACCATGTTTGAGCCGATGTGTGAGAACTTCCTTGCAAAGGGCTATAAACAAGATTTTGTGACATCAATGCTGCATTTTGCCCTGTAATACCATCCCCATCAGACTACTTTGATGATTGATGTCTCTCTGCTTATTGTCTATCTCACAAGATTTAATAGTTGCAATCATTTCTATGAGAGTGACATCATTCAGATTTTTCGTCTTCTTGGTCATTCCAACATCAGCGTCCCAACTCTTTGGTAACGAATTTAATAGCTGTCTGTTCATAGCACTGTTGGTAAGAGTAATTTCAGCTGAAATCATCTGAGAAACAAGCTTCACATATCTTCGGATCTGGTTCTCAATGGTTTCCCCATAAATATGATTAAACGAGCTGAATTGTTGATTCAGCTAATTTACTCTGCTGGCCTTCATATCAGCATTTCCCTCATAAAGATTTTGCAATTCACTCCACACCTCTTTAGCGGTCTTGCAATTTCTAACAGCTATAGAAATGTCAGGTCTAAGTGCCATTGTTAACGCAGCTGGAGCCTTTTCATCTTCTTCAATAATTTTCACATCTTCCGGAGTCCACAAATGAATTAGATTTGGAATCTTTGTATCTGGATCTTCAGTGGTACTGTAAACAATTGTTCGAGGACCATCCATGATGCTTCTCCAAACCCTAGGCTCTTTGGCCTTGCAGTACTGCTCAAATCTGAACTTCCACTCATAATATTCATCTCCATATAACAGACGAGGCACCTTAGTCAAAGTGCCAATAATTTGATCTAATTCTTGATGAAGAGCTAGAGTCTGTGATTGCAGTGCAGCCAAAGTGGCATTAGTCAAATCTTGAGCGGTCATATAATTGTTCATCATGGTTAACTTTATTAAATTACCAAGTAAATTAAAGTTAATTTGGAATTCTTTTAATGAACAGTAATCTAAAAATGTGTCCAAAATAACCGGGTCCGAAATGAGTCCGAGATAAATAAATCAGAGATAGACAAATCCGAAATTAGTCTGAGATAGGCAATTTCGAGATGAGTCCGAGATGAATATCCGGAAAGCAATAAATATCCGAAATTGAGAACCGAATCCGGAATGAGACTTGATCCAGAATGAGACTTGGTCCGAAATGAGAACTACTCCGGAATGGGACTTGATCCGGAATGAGAATTAATCCGGAATGAAGATTAATCCGGAATGTAGTCCTTATCCGAATGCAACAGTAGTTCGAATTCTCTGCAACAGATAAACACAAACAGTAGAGCGATCCGGATTCGGTTGTTGAGAATATTCCAGGAACAGTAATCCGGATCAATCTGATATGGATGATCTCCTTCGAGTTCTTCGGGACCTTCAACAGTGGCCAATCAGAAATCTTTGAAACTTGTTCGTTTTCTTTGGAATCCGCAACAGTATGGAATTTGAAATCCTCAAGCCTTCTTCGTGTTCTTCGGAACAGTAGCGATGCATGATAAACTAACAGCAACTTTCAAATCTGAACAGTAATCCGGGTTGAACAGCAACAACTTCCAATTCTAAACAGTTCTTCGATCTGCGATAACTGGAGCCTGTATTATACAGCAAGCTCTGATACCAATTGTAAGTCCCGATAATCGGATCTAACAGGTATCGTAAGACTAATCAATTGCAGAAATAAAGATTAGAATGAAGAACAGCTCTTAAATAAAAAACAACTTGCATACACCAGAATAGTGTCTGATACAAGTTTTCAATCATAATTCTCTAACCCCAAAACATTAACTTAATACATATATTTATACTAATCATCTAGCCCATCAGTTCAACCCTAGGCCCATGAGGCACTAGGAAGCCCAAAACCCTTCAATAAGCCCAAATGTAGCACTAATGTGTAAACCTCCAATAATATACGCCCAACAGATCTCCTCTTGCTTCAAATTTGCCCTTGGCATCCATGGTAAGAAGGATACAAGGACATCCAAATGTACGAAAGTGTTGTACAGAGGGTTTTTTTCCTTCAACTATTTCATACAGCATCTTCATGTGACGTTTGTTGATAAGCGCATGATTTTGAATATAGCAGGCGGTGTTCATTGCTTCTGCCCAAAATATCACTAAAAGGCCAGAATCTATTAGCATTGTATGAGGCGCTTTGATGAGAGTCCGATTGCGCCTTTCAGCAACTCCGTTTTGTTGAGGAGTTCAGCAGCACTATATTGACAATCAATTCCTTTTGAAGCACAAAAATTGTTCAGCTCAACATTTTTGAACTTTGTCCCATTATCGCAGTGTATAATCTTCACACGCTCATTCTCTTGGTTTTCCATGAGAGTGATGAATTTCTTATCAGAACAGTAGTTTCGCTCTTTTGTTCCATGAAGAACACCCAAGTGAAACGAGAAAAGTCATCGGTAATAACTAAGCAATAAGCCTTTCCTCCAATACTCAGCACATTGACAGGACCAAAGAGATCCATGTGAAGCAGTTCTAGAACTTTAGATGATGTGTGCACGAGCTTGGGCTTATGAGGCTTACGGCACTGCTTCCCATGGGCACATGATTCACACTTTTCAATCTGCATAAAATCCTTGATTGGTAAGTTTCTGACTAGACCTCCCTTGGCCAATCGATTAAGATTCTTCATGTTTAGACGGCCAAGTCATCGATGCCACAACATTGCATCATGTTCAACAATTTTAGAGAATAAGCAGGTAACTAGATCAGTGGGGGCTTTGTTCATCTCGATCACGTAGGCATTTCGGAGGCGTTCAGCTTCAATCAAGTACCAATCTTCGGATATGACAATCCCGGGATTCAGAACCACGCATCCACCTTTTGTAAAAAGGACCTCTAACCCGTTGTCGCACATCTGTGAGACACTGAGAAGACTGTGTTTGAGTTCAGGAACATAGTTGACATCCGAGAAGCTGAGGACCCCATTTCTGATTGTGTCTTTCATAGTAATTAATCTCGTTTCACCACCTACAAAGGTGACAAATCCACCGTAAAAGATTTTGATGTCGTTCAACTGGGAATGTTCCCTGTCATGTGTCTAGAATAACCATTGTCGATAAACCAAAGTCTAACGATAGCCCTCCATAGTCGATCCTGCACACATCACTTTTCTTTCGCAAAGCCTCATGGAAGGTCACATCATGGTTTATAGATTTTGAGGTCTAAGAAAATGGGGCTGTAGAATTTGGCGATTGAGAACACTCTGACTGAGATCTAGCAATATTTTTAGGTTTCCAAATCTTTAATTCTTTGTTGTTTGAAAAGACTTTAGATGATGTTGCATTTAATTTCTTGGATTGATTTATGAAACCATTTGCGTTTGAATGCTTTTGATTGTTTTTCTTTGCTAGATTCAAGTCTCCATCAGAGGGCTTTTGATGTCCATGATGTCGATGGTGTGAAGCAGTCTGATGGATAGAGTTTCCAAATGGGTAAGACACGAGGGGACGATGAACACAGTTTCTAGCTATGTGCCCCGGAATTCCACAATTGAAACAAGTTTGTCTTTTCAAGAAAAAGACTCTTAATTCTGCTTGTGTTTTATTTTGGGGAGCTGATTGGGTCTCTTCTTTCCACTAGGTGCTGATTTCTTGTGTGCATATTTACTCTGATGAAAACTGCTCATAATCATCAGCACAAAAGTGAGTATCATAGTTTTACCCATCAACTTTGGTTCAGTTGGTTTTTGAGTTGGGTTTTTCTTCTGATTTACAACACTTGTGGAGGCTTCCTATTGAATTTTAATTTTGTGTTATTTTCTGGTTTTGGAATCCTAGTGTCTGGATCATCTGCAGTTGCACACATGATACTGCGGGGACCATCACGAATACACCTCCACATATCGGGTTCCTTAGCTTTGCAATACTGCTCAAAACGCCAGGTCCAGTCAAAGTAGTCATCTCCATACAGCAACCTTGGAAACTTGGTAGACGTTCTGATACTCTGATCCAGTTCTTGATGCATTGCCAGAGTATGAGATGGCTGTCAAGGTAGCATTGGTGAGATCTGCAGCAGTCAAAATACCGTTCGGGTTCATCATTTTTAATTTTTTTTACCGAATATTAGTTAAATTAAATTTTTAATGAAAGTGACAAGTCCAATTTTGAAATGGTCAAACAGTCAACTCGAAACAAGATCCGAAATGAGTCAATTTGGAACAGTGATTTGAATAGCAACTCGAGTGGAAACACCAACTTCTAACAATATCTCGAACTCGGAACAGTACTTTATCCGATATGGTATTCGAATTGACAGATGATGATCCGAGATGCAACACTAATGATCCGAGATGCAACAGTAATAAGCCGTTATGCAACAGTATCATTTTGAGATGGAATCCAAGATGCAAGTAGTGATTCGAGATGGAATCTGAGATGCAAGTAATGATTCGAGATGGAATCCAAGATGCAAGTAGTGATTCAAGATGGAATCTGAGATGCAAGTAATGATTCGAGATGGAATCCGTGATGCAAGCAATGATTCGAGACGGAATCTGATATACAAGCAATGATCCGAGATGGTATCCGAGATGATTCGAGTCTTCAATAGATAATCCGATATATTCAAGCAGATGATCCGAGTTCGTCCGAGATGATCCGAAATGCAATAGAAAAAAAAGCAGAAACTCCAAAACAGCAGCATGTGTAATCCGAAATAATGTAATATCATATCTGAGCCTGGAAATAGGTTCAAACATGCTCTGATACCAATTGTAAGTCCCGATAACAGGATCATACGATATCACATGTAGCTTGAATGGTGGCGGAATCACACAAACAAGCTAAGAATCGAAATAGAAGAAATAAGATGAAATATGTGACATCCCGGCTTTTCAGGTATGTTAAACGCGCTACTTTATTGTTATTCATCCTACGCTGATTTAATTCGGAGAATTAAATTACACGCTCGCAATAACTACGCTAACTTTATGAATCTATTGGGTGAATTACGTGCTATGTGTTATTAGATGCTTGTAGATTATTGTATCACGCTTTGATTTCGCGATTTATTAGTTATAAGCCTTATGTTACCGAATTGTAAAAAAAAATAATAATAAAATAAATAAATAGCCGAACTAAACCGAGCCGCAAAACATGTCGACCTTGCGACCCACACCTCCTTGCGGCCGAAGGAAATAACCTAAACTTGAGGCCCAAGGCATTAACCCAAACCCCCCCCCCCATCGCGACCCCCCTTGTTATATTTATATGTATGTATCCATGGGATGTTTCAAAAAAACAACAAAACCCTAATCCCTAGAAGAAGGTCGATGGCAGCCCCCCTTCTCACGGTCGCAAACCTCACACCTCCCGGATTGATTCCAAGCTTGTCCTGGTTCGCTAATCATCATCGTTTCAAGGTTAGGGTTTAATTGTTTTGCGATTAACACTAGGTTTTGTGTAATCTTGATCATGATTATGTGTTTGTAGGATTATTAGTATGAAAAAGTGTTGTGATTTATGATTAGTTCGGATGAATGTGAGAATCCTTGCGGTTGTGATGATATGTTGAATACTAAAATCGTAGGCTGCGTTTTATCGATAAAGATCATGTTATATAATTAGGGTTTGCATGAATATTGATATATATGATAATATTTGACAAATTAACTTGCTATTAATCAATACAACTAAGCGCCATGACCGTTTAAACATATTCTAGTGCGATAAAGTTGAAAACAGTAAGCTGATTGGCATTTACGGCCAACTTCAGTTGACTGTAACCTGATCATTATTTATCGAAAAGTGAATTTTCTGAAGCCTAAAACGTGTATTTTTTAAAAACACTTCAAATGGCGCCGGATTCATATTTTTCTGAGTTCGTTTGCTATTTTTAAATGGTCATTTAGTGCAGCAGCTGAAGCTGCGTAAATTCTGCAGAATTTGCAGGTTGTTTATCGAGTCGGATCTCATATTCGGTATGGGGTTAGGTCACGAAAATTGTACAGTAACTAGACACGGGAATTTCCGACAATCTCCCACTGGAATTTTGTTAACTGGATGAACGATGCTTTTAAATAAATTTTCTCGTGGACTGCAGTCAGAAAGCGACGAATCTGACTGCAACCTAGTATATAAATGTTTATAAATAATTGGTAAAGATTTAGGATTTGAAAATTTTACAAAAAATTCTACAGTCTAATTGACACTTCCTGTAAAGAAATTGGAATTTTTGGAATGTTGGAACTATTTTATAAAAATCCTTGAAAACAGCCCAGTTATGAGCGTACAAGTTGAAACATGATAACTTGCGTTTGTGTGTACCTAAGTGTTGTATGAGTTAATCTGTGTTTATGACAAGTTGGTTTGATCATTATTTTGTATGGTGATACTTTGCATGCATGATTATGGTTTCAAATTGGTTATACGTGTGCCGTACTGTGTGTTAGTTATGCGTAGGGTTTTGTGTCAGTGTGTTCACACACTAACTTTAAATCGGTTGACATGTTAGGACGCGATTAGCGGTTCCATCATTTGATTCTTTTGCGTTATTCTAACCGAGCAATTTAAGGTGAGTTCACGGCCCCTATTTTATCCGGTTTTGAACAACAGGGGGAGAAACATGTATACGCTCTACAACTCAATCTTTTTACGTTATGCGAAATTAATGCCGTTAACTATTCGGTAACTAAGTTAATGTTAATATACGTTATGGTCACTAAGTAGCTTTATCACGGAAGTCCTCAACCAACTCTCGGATCGTTAGTATTGGGTTAGATAGTGGGAAAATTATAGTAGTACTACTGGGCCGACAAGCCCCACCCGAGCTAGTCGCGCTAGCCGACCGGGAATGGTCAACGGTTGATTAATTTGGCCTAACTTTTGCCATGGTCAGTGATAGACCTGGCAACACAGAGGCAACAACAGTCAGCTTCGATCGCGAACTCTTATGTGACGTAACCTTAGGCTCGCTACCTACATGTTAACATTGAACTTATTTACGAACCAAAATTATTATTCCAGGTTACGAATAATGGGACTATGTCGTTATCCCGGGTTAGGGATAACGGGGAAAAACAATCTTTTAAATCGAACTCGTGAACTTATAAAAACCTGTGAACTCACTCTTCTTTAATGTTGACACTTGTTTCTTTACATGTTTCTCAGGACGCTAGGAGCGCTAGGTGCACTCACTTGCATTTGATCAAGACATTTTTATCGAGTCTTTATTTACGAATAATTTTTGGGATTTTGGTTTTGGCGTTTATGTTGGCGCCCGTTACTTTACTTTAATGCTTCCGCTAAACTTTGAAACCTTGATATTTTGAAAATGACTATGAATGTTTACAACAAATGTTTTTGGAAAACGTTTAAATAAATCATATAGAGTCATTCGATATTACTAGTGTCTGAGATTCTGGTTTGATCACACGCCTCGCGGTAATACTCCGCAAGTGGAAATTGAGGGTGTGACAAATAGAAAGTTCAACTTGCATACAAATCTTGAATTTGTTAATACAAGTTGAGAGAAAAGCACCAAGGAGCCACTAACCCTAATACATCATTATCTATTTATAATAGAGGGTTTGTGCTCCATTACCTAAAGCCTTAGGCCCAAAAGCTACCCCAAGCCCATTTACATAAAGATATGCCTAAAGTAATAAAATAACTAACGCAAAACCTAACAGGACCTAACAAAAATACTAACTAAATATAAATGCACACCATATAAAATAAACCCTCAAAATACTTGGAAGAACTATTACACACAAAATATACACACATGATATATATATATATATATATATCCAAACCCGACACGAAATATAATATAAGAACTATAACAAAATAAATACGTCGTCATCGACAACGATTGCCATATCGCCACGACAAGGAACAGATACATGTCACGGACGACACTTGGGTGTTCTCGATACGACAACGATTGATATATATATATATATTGATCACACGCCTCGCGGTAATACTCCGCAAGTGGAAATTGAGGGTGTGACAGATTGGTATCAGAGCCTCGCTAGCTATAGAGAATCAGGTTTGTATTTAAAAGTAGACCTAAACTATAGCTGTTACACGACACTAGACTTAGTTGGCACCGAACTGTGATATCTTGTTATGTGTTATACTACAATTGTTCTATGTGAGATATATATGTATATTGTGATATACGCAGCTCGTAACTAACTACACCAACCCAGCAGGCTATGTCATCATCGTCATTCGACAGATCTCGACAATCAAGGGCGCGGGGAAGGCACCCATGGTCGAACCCTCACCACCTCGTGGCGTGGAGACATGCTCAGCTCCTAGGAAAAGACTCGCTCTAGGAAGGGAGTCGTCCTCCCATCCGACCACCGCTATACCGGTCAAACCGGTCAACTCTTTAGGAGTGGGGGACGATCTACTTAGGGATGTGTTAAGGAAACAACAGGAACAACTGGAGAGAATGCAGGAGACTATCGAAGCACAGGGATGGCTGATACGTCAGCTAACTGGTAAAACTGGAGAGCTCGAGGAAGAGCACTATGAGAATAAGAGAGCTCGAAAAATTTTAGCTAAGGACCTTCGTGCTGAGCGGCTGAGGGCTGACTGGCTCGAAGACAGAGTTCTTGAGTCCAGTTGGAGGATTCACGAACTGGAGCAGAAACAAGCACCACCTATCCCAGTACCCGCACCAGCACCGGCCCCTCCAGCGCCGTAGAGGACGAAGAGGAGGATCCAGAGGAAGACCCGGAGGAGGATCCGGAGGAAGAAGAGCCGGAACAGGACCCGGCTGTTGAAGCTGAAAACGCCGAAGAGGATGACGGCAGTGATAGCGACTTGGGAGATGGAGACATAGATGACTAACTCGTCTCGCCAATCTCCGTTTCGTTTCCTTTAGTTTGTTTGTTTCCACTTATGTTTGAACTTGAAAATTTTATAATTAAACTGAGATGTTTGGTTGGTATTTTGTGAGTCATTGCAATTTATTTAATCGAATGTTCCTTTTGATTGTTTAATTTGTTGGGTTGACATAAATTGTGTGATTATTGAAGTGTGGAATATGATAACTATATTGGATATATACTTATCGGTGTGTGTTTGTGTTGTCTTGCGACGATCTGAAATGGCAACCGGTCGTCGCGGAAACCTCAATATGTCAACTGAAGAATTGGCCGCTCTAATCCAAGAACACGTGAATGCTGCTCTGGCAGGTGTTCCTAACCCACCAGCAGGTAACCATTATTAAATTTTCATGGGAAAATCTAATAGTTGGGCTAGTAGACTTTCTCGCTGACTACCTATCCTCTATCTTCAGGAGGGGGTCGTAACCCCTACAAGATGTTCCTTGATGCGAAACCGAGCAGGTTCACGGAGTTGAAGGACCCATAGGACTGGTCCGTTGGATTGAAAAGTCTGAATCGTTTTTGAAATGTGCAATTGCCTTGAAGCTAATAAGGTCAAGTATGCTGCCTCGACGTTGGAAGATGGGGCATTAACCTGGTGGAACGCACAAGTCCAAACGCGTGGACTTGTTGCGGCGAACGCAATGGCCTAGACCGAATCAAAGCTCTAATCAAGGAGGAATACTGTCCGCGGGACAGAGTTCAGCAGTTGGAACAAGCGTTATGGAACCACAAGATGGTCGGGTCAGAAATTGAAGCGTACACAGCAAGACATCATGATCTGGTGTTCCTTTGTCCCGATTTGGCTAACCATGATAAACGGCTTGAGTTTTATCTTGGGGGTCTGGTCCCTGAGATCCAGGCATGGTAATGTCTAGGAACCCTACGATGGAGCATAAGCGATTAGGCTGGCGCATAAACTCACCGATAAGGCGGTGGAGCAAAGGAAGTTGCCACCTAGGGGTGCAACTGAAATTGTCCCTAACAACAAAAGAAAATTCGAAGACTCACCTGCTCGACAGTCTTCATCAGCCCAGCCACAACAAGGAAACCAGAAGCGGTCCAACAAATTCAACACAATCGGGGTCACAACAATCAGTCTGCCAACAACACCCAGAACTCGAGCGGCTATGCGGGTCGAAAGCCCAATGTAATCGTTGTAACCTCCATCATCACAGCCCTTGCCCGGAAATCGCTGCCAACGATGTGGCAAAGCAGGACACGTGGCAAAGGATTGTCGTGGGGAGATCATGACATGACAAAATCAGAACCAGCACCAGGGTCAACAGCAGGGTAATAACCGGGGATGCTATCAGTGCGGTAGCACTGCCCATTTCAAGCGAGACTGCCCGCAACTTTGCGACAATAACAATGGTGGGAATAACAACAACAACCACAACAGCAACAACAACAATAACAACAATTGCAACAATGGAAATGGTGGCACAGGAGGTGCCAAAGGACGTGCATTCACGCTAGGCCGTGGAGAGGCCCGAAATGACTCGAATGTGGTCACCAGTAAGTTTCCCCTTAACGATCATTTTGCTACTGTACTTTTTGATACGGGTGCGGATAAGAGTTTTATATCTGAGTCTTTTAGAAGGAACCTAAATCTCACACCTAAACCCCTAGAGACCCCTTACGTCATAGAACTAGCTGATGGTAAATCTGTAGATGTGACCCATCTAGTGACCGGCTGTCAACTTAAACTCGCGGGTCACACCTTTACCATTGATCTGATGACAACTACTCTGGGTAGTTTTGATGTGGTAGCCGGAATGGACTGGCTATCCGACGTCCGAGCTGAAGTTCTCTGTTTCGAGAAAGCTATCCGTTTTCCGCTCTCTAACGACGAAGTCTTGATGGTGCAAGGCGAGAAGGCAGGCGTCGTCACGAACATCATCTCTTACATGCAAGCTCAGAAGTATCTTCGGAAGAAGAACTCTTTTGCTTTGCTCGCACTGGTCACCGAACAGTCTAAGGACGAGAAGCGGATTGAAGATATCCCCGTCGTCCGTGACTTTCCCGATGTGTTTCTAGAGGAGTTACCCGGTCTTCCACCACATCGACAAGTGGAGTTTGAAATCGAATTGGCGAACCATGCGACTCCTATCGCAAGGCCCCGTACTGCTTAGCTCCAGTAGAGTGCAAGAGTTGTCTACCCAACTTCAGGAATTGTTGGAAAGAGGATTTATCCGACCCAGTACTTCGCCATGGGGAGCTCCGGTCCTTTTTGTCAAGAAGAAGGAGGGACCTTCCGCATGTGCATCGACTACAGGGAACTCAATAAGGTTACCGTCAAGAACGATACCCATTACCTCGCATCGACATCTTTTCGACTAGCTTACAAGGGTCAAGCTACTACTCCAAGATTGATCTACGGTCCGGTTATCACCAGCTACGCGTCAGGGAGGAGGATATCTCCAAGACGGCATTTCGCACTCGGTATGGCCATTATGAGTTCTTGGTCATGCCCTTCGATCTCACCAATGCACCCGCGGTGTTCATGGACCTCATGAACGCTGTGTAAGTCGTATCTCGACAAGTTTGTCATCGTGTTCATCGAAGATATACTCATCTACTCTAAGGGTGAAAGAAGAACATGTTAAGCATCTGCGATTATTGCTGGAACTACTTCAACAGAGAAACTATAGCCAAATTTTTGAAGTGTGATTTCTGGATTCGGGAAGTTCAGTTCCTCGGGCATATCGTGAATGAAAAGGCTATACACGTTGATCCCGCCAAGATCGATGCTATCAAGAACTGGGAAGCACCCAGGACACCGACAGAGATCCGCCAATTTTTGGGTTTGGCTGGTTACTACAGACGTTTCATCGAGGGATTTTCCAAGATCGCACAACCGCTTACCACTCTCACTCAGAAGGGCACCAAGTATGCTTGGGGTGACAAACAGGAAGCAGCATTTCAATTACTGAAGCAGAAGCTTTGCAGTGCCCCATTTTGTCCTTGCCCGAGGGGACAGACGATTTTGTGGTATATTGTGACGCTTCCATTCAAGGATTGGGATGTGTGCTCATGCAACGTGATAAGTATCGCGTATGCATCCCGACAGTTGAAGGTCCACGAGAAGAACTACAGACACATGACCTTGGAATTGGGAGCAGTTATGTTTGCACTTAAGATTTGGAGACATATCTATATGGAACAAGGTGCATAATCTACACGGATCACAAGAGCCTCCAGCATATTTTTTACCAGAAGGAGTTGAACATGCGACAAGTCGCTGGGTCGAACTCCTGAACGATTATGAATGTGCCATTCGGTATCACCGGGTAAAGCTAACGTGGTAGCTGATGCCCTCAGTCAGAAGGAGCACTTGAAACCTCGTCGGGTACGAGCATACAGTTCACAATTCATTCTGGGTTACCCGAACAGATACGCGACGCGCAGCTAGAAGCAGTTAAGGAAGAGTACATCAAGGCCGAATCTGTGGGAAAGATGGAACGTGATTGGGAAGTAACCCATGGTGCCCGGTATTTCATGAATCGTATATGGGTACCTCTCTACGGAAACCTCAGGAAGCTAGTTATGGACGAAGCTCACAAATCCCGATACTCTGTCCATCCTGGTTCGGATAAGATGTATCAAGACCTTAAAGCCGCGTACTGGTGGCCCAACATGAAAGCGGATATAGCCACCTACGTGAGCAGGTGCTTGACTTGTGCGAAAGTCAAGGTGGAATACCAGAAGCCATCAGGGCTACTTCAACAACCTGAGATCCCAGTGTGGAAATGGGATCAGATCTCGATGGACTTTATCACTAAACTCCCCGAACTCCGGGTGGTTGCGATACCATCTGGGTAATCGTGGATCGTCTAACTAAGTCTGCACACTTCCTAGCGACCAAAGAAACAGATAAGATGGATAAGTTGACTCGCATCTACATTAAGGAAGTAGTTTCTCGGCACGGAGTGCCAACGTCCATCATTTCAGACAGAGATGCTCGTTTCACGTCCAACTTTTGGCAGTCACTTCAGAAAGCGTTGGGTACACGCTTAGATATGAGCACAGCTTATCACCCTCAGACGGATGGTCAAAGTGAAAGGACCATTCAGACCTTGGAGGACATGCTTAGAGCATACGTGGTAGATTTCGGAACAGTTGGGAAATCCATCTGCCTTTGGTGGAATTCTCGTATAACAACAGTTACCATACGAGTATTCAGGCAGCACCGTTTGAAGCATTACACGGTCGAAATGTAGATCACCGGTCTGTTGGGCAGAAGTTGGTGACAGTCAACTCACAGGTCCTGAGTTGATACTTGAGGCTACTGAAAAGATTGTGCAAATCAGAAACCGCATGGCAGCGGCACGAGATCAACAGAAAAGTTACCTGATCAACGACGCAAACCACTCGAATTTCAAGTAGGTGACCGCGTCCTACTGAAAGTATCACCCTGGAAGGGTGTAATTCGTTTTGGGAAACGAGGCAAACTAAATCCACGGTACGTAGGCCCATTTGTGATTTCAAAGCGTATCGGGCCCGTAGCTTATCAGTTAGACCTTCCTGCCGAACTCAGTGGAGTTCACAAGTTTTCCACGTGTCCAATCTGAAGAAGTGCCTATCAGATGAGACCCTAGTCATTCCATTGGATGAGATTCAAGTGGATGAGCAACTGCATTTTGTGGAACAACCTATCGAGATCATGGACCGTGAGAATAAGACTCGAAGGCACAGCAAGATATCGATCGTCAAGGTTCGTTGCAACTCTAATGGACCGGAGTACACGTGGGAAAGAGAGGACCAAATAAAAAGCAAATATCCACACCTTTTTGCAGCTGAGCAGCAATCTGACGTTACCGGCAACTAAATTTTCGGGACGAAATTCTTTCAACATGGGGATGATGTGACAGCCTGGGATTTACTTGTACCATTCTAACAACTGAATCTTTGTGCGTTGCATTCTAAACCGCGTTAAAAACTGAATCTTTGTGCGTTGCATTCTAAACTTGTTTACTCAATTTTCGGGACGAAAATTCTTTCAACATGGGGATAATGTGACATCCCGGCTTTTCAGGTATCTTAAATGCGCTACTTTATTGTTATTCATCCTACGCTGATTTAATTCGGAGAATTAAATTACACGCTCGCAATAACTACGCTAACTTTGTGAATCTATTGGGTGAATTACGTGCTATGTGTTATTAGACGTTGTAGATTATTGTATCACGCTTTGATTTCGCGATTTATTAGTTATAAGCCTTATGTTACCAAATTGTAAAAAAAAATAATAATAATAAAAATAAATAAATAGCCGAATCGAACTGAGCCGCGAAACGTGTCGACCTTGCGACCCACACCTCCTTGCGGCCCAAGGAAATAACCTAAACTTGAGGCCCAAGGCATTAACCCAAACGCCCCCCTCCCCTTGTTATATTTATATGTATGTATGCATGGGATGTTTCAAAAAAAAAAACAAAACCCTAATCCCTAAAAGAAGGTCGACGGCAGCCCCCCCCCTCTCACGGTCGCAAACCTCACACCTCCCGGATTGATTCCAAGCTTGTCCCGGTTCGCTAATCATCATCGTTTCAAGGTTAGGGTTTAATTGTTTTGCGATTCACACTAGGTTTTGTGTAATCTTGATCATGATTATGTGTTTGTAGGATTATTAGTATGAAAAAGTGTTGTGATTTATGATTAGTTCGGATGAATGTCCGAATCCTTGCGGTTGTGATGATATGTTGAATACTAAAATCGTAGGTGCGTTTTATCGATAAAGATCATGTTATAATTAGGTTTGCATGAATATTAGTATTGATGATATTTGACAAATTAACCTGCTATTAATCAATACAACTAAGCGCCATGACCGTTTAAACATATTCTAGTGCGATAAAGTGAAAACAGTTAGCTGATTGGCATTTACAGCCAACTTCAGTTGGCTGTAACCTGATCATTATTTATCGAAAAGTGGATTTTCTGAAGCCTAAAACGTGTATTCTTGAAAAACACTTCAAATGGCACCGGATTCATATTTTTCTGAGGTCGTTTGCTATTTTTGAATGGTCATTTAGTGCAAAGCTGAAGCTGCGTAAATTCTGCAGAATTTGCAGGTTGTTTATCGAGTCGGATCTCATAGTCGGTATGGGGTTAGGTCAAGAAAATTGTACAGTAACTGGAGACGGGAATATTCCGACAATCTCCCACTAGAATTTTTTTAATTGGATGAACGATGATTTTTGAATAAATTTTCTCGTGGACTGCAGTCAGGAAAGCGACGAATCTGACTGCAGCCTAGTATATAAATGTTTATAAATAATTGGTAAAGATATAGGATTTGAAAATTTTACACAAAATTCTACAATCTAATTGACCCTTCCTGTAAAAAAATTGGAATTTTGGAATGTTGGACTATTTTATAAAAATCCTTGAAAACAGCCATTATGAGCGTACAAGCTGAAACATGATAACTTGCGTTTGTGTGTACCTAAGTGTTGTATGAGTTAATCTGTGTTTATGACAAGTTGGTTTGATCATTATTTTGTATGGTGATACTTTGCATGCATGATTATGGTTTCGAATTGGTTATTACGTGTGCCGTACTGTGTGTTAGTTATGGTAGGGTTTTGTGTCAGTGTGTTCACACACTAACTTTAAATCGGTTGACATGTTAGGACGCGATTAGCGGTTCCATCATTTGCTTCTTTTTGCATTATTCTAACCGAGTAATTTAAGGTGAGTTCACGGCCCCTATTTTATCCGGTTTTGAACAACAGGGGGAGAAACATGTATACACTCTACAACTCAATCTTTTTATGTTATGCGAAATTAACGCCGTTAACTATTCGGTAACTAAGTTAACGTTAATATACGTTATGTTCACTAAGTAGCTTTATCACGGAAGTCCTCAACCAACTCTCGGATCGTTAGTATTGGGTTAGATAGCGGGGAAATTATAGTAGTAATACTGGGCCCGACAAGCCCCACCCGAGCTAGTCGCGCTAGCCGACCGGATTGGTCAACGGGTGATTAATTTGGCCTAACTTTGGCCATGGTCAGTGATAGACCTGGCAACACAAGAGGCAACAACAGTCAGCTTCGATCGCGAACTCTTATGTGACGTAACTTTAGGCTGCTACCTACATGTTAACATTGAACTTATTTACGAACCAACATTATTATTCCAGGTTAGGATAATGGGACTATGCCGTTTTCCCAGGTTAGGATAACGGGGAAAAACAATCTTTTAAATCAACTCGTGAACTTATAAAAACCTGTGAACTCACTCTTCTTTAATGTTGACACTTGTTTCTTTACATGTTTCTCAGACGCTAGGAGCGCTAGGTGCACTCACTTGCATTTGATCAAGACATTTTTATCGAGTCTTTATTTACGAATAATTTTTGGGATTTTGGTTTTGGCGTTTATGTTGGCGCCCGTTACTTTACTTTAATGCTTCCGCTAAACTTTGAAACCTTGATATTTTGAAAATGACTATGAATGTTTACAACAAATGTTTTTGGAAAACGTTTAAATAAATCATATAGAGTCATTCGATATTGCTAGTGTCTGAGATTCTGGTTTGATCACACGCCTCGCGGTAATACTCCGCAAGTGGAAATTAAGGGTGTGACAAAATAGAAAGTTCAACTTGCATACAAATCTTGAATTTGTCTAATACAAGTTGAGAGAAAAGCCACCAAGGAGCCACTAACCCTAATACATCATTATCTATTTATAATATAGGGTTTGTGCTCCATTACCCTAAAGCCCTTAGGCCCAAAAGCTACCCCCAAGCCCATTTACATAAGATATGCCTAAAGTAATAAAATAACTAACGCATAAACCTAACAGGACCTAACAAAAATACTAACTAAATATAAATGCACACCATATAAAATAAACCCTCAAAATACTTGGAAGAACTATTACACACAAAATATACACACATGATATATATATATATATATATATATCCAAACCCGACACGAAATATAATATAAGAACTATAACAAAATAAATACGTCGTCATCGACAACGATTGCCATATCGCCACGACAAGGAACAGATACATGTCACGGACGACACTTGGGTGTTCTCGATACACAAATATATATTAACGATTACTATGACGAACTCTAAAAATAACATATATTATTTTAAACATTGGAAAGTATAAAGTAAATAATCAATACTAAGTGTAAATATATAAGTATACAAGTATACTAATACGTATAAAAATACGTACAATAGTACACTTGGTGGAATGGCAAGAATACAAAAGATGTACATGTACACAAATACGTATAAATACGACATAAATACCGATAATAAAATATATAAGTAAAATATATATACGGTATACGTATACGTATAAATACGCAAGTACATAGTGATGTACTCAAATACACTTGTTAAAGTGTACACTCACAAAGAATACCGTACATGTACATCGATGTAAATGCGATGTTAAAATTATATATTTTTAACTCCCATATCTAGTTGAAAGATATATATATACATATATTATATATATGTATATGTATATATAACAAATATACACACTCGAACCAAATTTATTTATGCATGTGAACGAGGTTCATCGAACTTAAAAATATATATTTGAAGAATATATTACACGTAACGAACGTATGCAGTGCGTGGCACGGAGACACTAATGGGCTAGGCCTACTCACACCATGTGGATCACGAAGACTCAAATGGGCTAGGTCCATTCTCACTTGTGCAAGGCACAAAGACTCTCATGGGCTAGGCCCACTTATGCTTGTGCGAGGCACGGAGACTCACGAAGGACGAGGCTCGTTCGTATGAATTCAAAATATATATATATATATATATAAATATATATATTATATATATATATATATATATTTAAAAGCATATAAACCAAACAAATGTCAACATATTAAAAAATACAAGGGTTCCAATAATAACAAATACAATACAATAACATTCAAGATAAGCAACGTGTACATGGTCTAGTAGAGACCTAAGTGTCTAATGGGTTAGAACACTTGTAGGTTGATTCATGCATTTGGAACACCACATACCACATTTTTACATAACGAACTTTCAAATATTTTTAAGATTCATTTGATGTGAACACAAAACACATGAACTCGCCAACTTTTGTTGATGTTTTAAACTTACATGTATTTCAGACAACTAAGTGAATCTTTGCTCGGTTGGTTATAAAGGTCAAGGTTATCAAGTATGCAATGTCATCCTATTTTGGAGGGTTTGGTCCATATATTCCGTCTTCGAATGAGACATAGGATGCAAAGACTTTGGGTTTTAAAAATATATTTTGAACAAGTCTCGTTGTAAAATGTTATAACTTGTTTTGTCTTTTGTTATTAAACAACTTATGACTTGTAACTTTTAATCATGGCCATGGATGAACATCGTGCATGTTTTATTTCATATAGTTGTTACTTATATCGTACGCGATGAAAACCGATCAAGTTCACACCGTGTGCTTCTGCTTACGACCGGGTGTGACACGAGGCACCGAAGAATATGGGTGTTGGAGTCATAGATCTGGCATTGGTAGCCATAAGGCAACATTCAGAGTTTCTTGGTTCATGATGCAATAAAGGCAAGTTAGCTCCCGAAGATTGGCGACACCTCCGATATCTCTCCTTTGGCACAAAGTACCACTCACGATTCGATGAATTTGCGAATGAGTGGGTCCCGAATTTTGGTGCTTTTGGTGCCGCTTGGATTGTAGATCCCGTCTCCAATGGTTGCCCAAAATGTATTTCTTTCATTTACGGGCAACTCAAAGATGTTGTCATTGAAAATAGGCTCGACAAGCTCATACTCGGTATAGAACCCCACATCCATACCAAACTTGGCTATGAAATCCAATACAAAGTACTCCCACATCGGAACGTCACGGCTTCATTATCGAACATGTCCTCGATGCCTTTCTTGAGGGTAAAAGTGCTTAGAAATTCAAGATTGAATTCTAAACAGACTAAAGTGGTACCTCAAGAAATAATCGTGGAGGTCCTGTCACGAGACTATCGTAGCAGTCTCTTTGGCCAACCATGTCTAAGGTTTCATAGCATACTTGCCTTGGCGGCTCTTCCGTATGGGTCTTGATAATTTCCCTTCGTTCCGCACAATGAGAGTGCTCAATCTTGAACCTTAGCCATTTATATGGTGCCATTTTTGTACAGATCAAACATTTAAACAGTTAAGCTTGGTTAAAACAACGAAAATATGAGAAACAGGGGTCTAGACATGACCCCGTGCAGCAAGGTGTCAGGGGACACGACCCCGTGCCACGGAGGCACGACCCCGTGGTTGACTACTATTTTGACCCAAATTTTCAACTTTTCATGTCGGCTCCGAAAAATCCAAAATTTTTGGTCCCCTGTGTGCGGTATACCCCAAAAAACAAACCCCAAGTATCAATTTTCACTTACCAACCCGTTTTACCCTTTTTTTTTTTTACTTTTTTCGATTATGAACAAGGTTTGATAAAATGGGTTGCAAATGCCCGATTTTTTAACAAAGGTTTGGTGATTTACTTATTAAAACACTAATACTGACTCCTACTAACAAGATCTATGAAAAATTTTCAGATTCTTTGGACTGACACGGGTCTAGTTAAAAAACCCTAGATTTTCCCCAAATCTTGATGTTATATAACATGCAAAGCGTAAATCGAAAACATTTTGATGTTAGGAATATACCTCTTTGGTGGATTATGGAAGGAAAGTGTGAAAAAGTTGTAGGGAACTAGTGGTTGCAGAGAAACAGGGCGTGGCAGTTATGAAAAGAAAAGACTACACAGAAGGCTTTATCCCGTCTACAGATAGGTACAGCCTGTGCCTTTGAGGCACGACCCGTGTTTAATTAATATTTTTATGCCCTTGTTTCTCTGTCCACTTGGTTCCTAGGTTCGTTTTTGCCTGGCTTGTAGACTTTTTCGGCGTGTTATATTCTTCCAAAATATACCTACAAGATGGATTATTAAAACAAAACAAATATTACAAGTTTGTTAGTGTTTTTCTCGCTACTTATCTACCTCTTCCAAGGTCATTCCCGTTTTCTCATCTTCAAGGAATCCTTCATAGAATTTAATCCTTTGTCCATTTACTTTAAATGGTTCTCCATTTGGAGGCTTAATATCTATTGCACCATGGAGGTAAACTTTTGTGATGGTAAAAGGTTTGGACCATCGGGACTTATGTTTTCCCGGAAAAACATGTAGCCTTGAGTTAAAGAGAAGTACTTGATCTCCTTCTCTGAATTCTTTAGGTCTGCTTATATATTTAGCATGTATTCTTTTTGAGCGTTCCTTATAGATTTCTGAGTTAGAATATGTTGAATTCTCAATTCATCTAATTCATTTAACTGTTGTAGGCGATCTTTTCCTAAAATTTCTTAGTCTAAATTTACATTTTTTAATGCCCAATATGACCTATGTTCAATTTCTACTGGAAAGTGACAATTTTCTCTATAGACTAACTTATATGGCGTGGTACCTATTGGTGTTTTATACGCTATTTGAAATGCCCATAAAGCATCATCTAATTTGTCTAACCATTCTTTTCGATTTTGACCCACAATTTTTTTCTAGGATTCTTTTTAAACCTCGATTTGTTACTTCAGCTTCACCATTGGTTGAGGGTGATAGGCTGTTAAGAGGCGGGGATAAACCAGTTACGTGTTAGAGTTTTTTCCATTTTAATTGCAGAAGTGAGTACCTATATCACTGATTAGGGCTTTTGAAGTTCGAAACGTGAGAATGGCTTTTTTATGAATTTTACCACTACCCTTCCATCGTTGGTTGGAAGAGTGATATGCTAAAAGTGGTTTAATTAAATTAACTAAATTAACCTAAACTAGACACCCTAAGTTTTAAATTTATAAACCTAGACTCTACAGAAACCTAAACCACACAACCGGCAAGTATACCGGTCAATGCAGTATAGCCTAAGTAAGTCCAAGTATCGAACCCACGAGACTCTGCTGACTACGATTACTTGACTTGACTAATTAACTGACTCGACTTAGTTTGTTTTGTTGATTGGGGGTTTTTCTAATAAACTAATGCAATTAAATATAATTAACTAAAGCTAACTACAGCGGACGGAGACAAGAACTAAGACTGAGGATGAACTCAGATGATGGGAAACAACTACCTAGAATGGAATCTGGATTGTACTGGTATTGATTTAATAGGATGTTAATTATTATGGAACCGGGATCTTATAATGCTAAATCTATCGAGACACCAAACAGAACCCCCGATCCTTCTTAGAAAGACACCTGTGGAGCTCTAAAGGTTGTTGAAACGCCGGTTGGTCTAGACTCCCTCTCGGTTTATCTTAGTGGTTTATGAAAGTACCCTAATTCTATCTACTCCCTCTTGGGCTATAAACCTAGGGTAAACTTGGGTTCTCAATTTGACTTAACAGACAACAGTTGAAAAGGAAACTAGTTCAGACTCCTCTCGAAGACCCTACCTAGCAATTTATCAATTTAGGCCTACCAATAAACTTGCACCTCACAACTATTGAGATTAGCAAAACACCAAGACCTACTCAATTATCAAATAATGCTTCTAAGGTATATCGGCCGATTAACCAAACAGATCACAATAGAATATTATAATCTAGCATGAACCTATTATGTGAAAGACATCCACCAAGAATCATACGAAGCAATAAACGACAATTAAATAATTCTAAGCATTCATATACATCGAACCAATAATCAAATCGACTAGTTTCATAAACAATTCATAAATAATCAAACATCCATAATAAAAATTAAAACTTTAACTATTTATTCATCTCAATCGAGGCAGTTTAAAGTTTAGCAAAGAACCAATATCAAGAAAAATAAACAAGTCTTAAATAACAAATAAATCAAGGTATCAAGTTTGAGAACACAAAGTAAAACAAACCGAACAATAACCCGTTGCCAAATGGGCCTGAATCTTGAATCCCAATCTTAAAGCTCGATCCAATCACCTTCTCCTTCAAAAATCACCCTTTGATACCTTCTCCTCTTCGTTCGTAGCTTTTCCCCCAAAAACTTTTCCCTCCCGTAACAGTGGGGTTCTCTCCATATATATCGATTTGGAAGGTGTCACAGTTGTATTATAATATGATATATCTCGATCTGGCTCCAAAATACTCCATCCGCCCTATCACAAGAAAAAGAGAACGGTCAACAGAATTAGGCTTGGTCAACATGGCATTAAAGATCCACATCTTTTTAGTTTTGTCGTGACTTTGTGATTTAATATAACTTTCCATCATTTTTCCACTTATGGTCCCTCAACTCCTAAAATGCTTCACAACTAATTTTCCATTTCAGCTTTTATGCATTTATGGTCCTTCAAGCTTATTATATATTTCCCAATTATTCGTTCATTGATCCATTTAAGCTTGTTTCAATTCCTTTTTGGCATCTGGGCTTGTAACAAAATAAAATAATAAAATTAATAAAAGTGACTCTAATTAATTACTAAACTATACAAAATACATAGGATAAAGTGTGTGTTTTACAACACATCAAAGAGCTTGAACCTCGGCCCATTTAGAAACTTAGTCGAAGCCACTAAAATATATTTGTTTCCTCTTGAAGGTGGGAATGGTCCCATAAAGTCCAATCCCCATACGTGAAAGATTTCACAAATAAGAATGCAATTTTTTTCTTGATATGTTGCCTGCTCGCTGGCATGCACAACATGTTTTTATCAATACATAAGCATCCTTATCTATTGTGGACCAGTAAAATCATGCATCATACACCTTTCTTGCGGTGATGGCTATTCCATGATGTCCTCCACATGGTCCTTTGTGATAAATGGTGAAGAATTTGCTTGGCTTTACGACCATGGACGCATCGTCGAATGAACTGATCTGCACAAATTCTGAAAAGATATGGGTCTTCCCAAAAATAGTGTTTTACATTTGCGAAGAATTTATTTCGCTGATGATAAGATAGCCCCTGGATGATAGTGCCACTAGCTACGTAGTTAGCAAAATCTGCATACGTTCTTCATTGAATTCTCCCATTTCTAAGGATTCTGTAGGGAATTTTTCATCGATGAGTTATTCTCGAGTTTCTTCCAAGGCAGGGTACTCAAGACGAGATAGGTGGTCAGCAGCATTGTTTTACCTCTTTTATCTTTTATTTCTATGTCGAATTCTTGAAGTAGAAGAATCCATCTTATGATACGTGGCTTTGTGTTTTACTTTTTGAAAAGGTATCGAATGGCAGCTTGATCTGTATAGACTATAGTTTTTTAGAGCACAAGATAGGAGCAGAATTTATCAAATGCAAATAATACAGCTAGTAACTCTTTTTTAGTGGTTGTGTAATTTTTTGAGCGTCATTAAGAGTTTTGCTAGTGTAATATATGGGATGAAAATGTTTTTCTTTTCGTTGTCCCAAGACTGGTCCAACTGCATAATCACTTGCGTCGCACATTATTTCAAATGGTAATTTCTAGTCTGGCGCAATCATGATTGGTGCTTTGACTAGCATATCTTTAAGGGCAAGAAATGTTATCGTGCAATCCTTGTCAAAGATGAATAGGGCTTTCAAGTAGCTTAGTTAGAGGTCGAGAGATTTTGGAAAAGTCTTTGATAAATTGCCTATAGAATCCGGCATGTCATAGGAAACTTCGAATGGCTCGAACGGATGACGAGGAGTAAGTCGAGAAATGGTATAAATATTAGCGCGGTCGACTTCCATCCCCGCATTAGAGATTTTGTGACCGAGTACTATCCCCTTAGTGACTATGAAATGACATTTTTCCCAATTAAGAGCGAGGTTAGTCTCTTCACATCTTGATTGCATTCATTCAAGGTTATCGAGGCATTGGTCAAATGAGTCGCCAAATATAGAAAAATCGTCCATGAAGACTACCATGGTCTTTTCTATCATGTCATGAAAAATGGCTACCATGCAACGTTGGATTGTTGCAGGTGCATTGCATAGACCAAATAGCATGCGTCGATATGTCGGGACAAGTGAAAGTAGTCTTCTCTTGGTCTTCTAAGAAATGGGAATTTGAAAATACCCCGAAAAACCATCTAGAAAACAATAAAATTTATGACCGGATAATCGCACTAACATTTGATAAATGAAGCGTAAAGAAAAATGGTCATTTCTTGTAGCTTCATTGAGTCTTGAATAGTCGATGCAAATCTCCATCCAGTGACGGTTCGTGTTGGTAGGAGTTCGTTCTTTTCGTTGGCCACATCCGTCATGCCTCCTTTCTTTGGTATAACTTGGACAGGGCTAACCCATGGACTATCGGAAATTGGATAAATGAGTTTGGTGTCTAAGAGTTTTACTACTTCTTTTTTTGCAACTTCTTGTACGTTAGGATTAACTTTTCTTTATGGTCGAATTACCACTTTGTCCCATAAAAAATTTATGTGTACACATGGAAGGATTTATTCCTTTTATGTCCATTAACTTCCATGCAATTGCCGTTTTATGTTTTTTAAGCAAATTAAGTAAGTTTTCTTTTTCTTTAGAAGTGAGATACGATAAAATGATTAGGGAATTTACCTTGGTTGTCGAGGAATGCATTTTGGAAGTTCTTTAAGTTCTAAAGAAGTGGTTGTTCAATAGATGGCTTAGTTTATGGTTAGTCATCGCGGTCGATGGACGAAACGGTTTGGTCGGTTGCGATTTCCTCTTTAATGAATTGGTCATTTGTTCCCGGGGGTTCGAGTGGTTCAACTTCATCTTTCAACAAGGGTTCGACATTGCCGATTGGGTATTTCTTTTATATATATATATATATATATATATATATATATATATATATTAAAACTTCTCTTGTCGGCCCCAAGTTTAGTGGGAAGACTTTGATGTTTGTGTTTGAGCAAAGCTTGATGGGTTTTGAGAGAAGATTGTCCCAACATGAGTGGAGCATCATCTTAGATGACGAAGTCGGTTGTAATAATCGTTTGATTTGTTTGAATGAGAATGTCTTCAACCACGCCCGAAGTATGTTTCATTTTTCGATTGGCCAAAAGGATAGGAATTTTAATTGGAAGAAAATCACCAATACCTAATCTTTCAAAAACATAGCTTGGCATTATGTTAACACAAAGATCTTTGTCTATTGAGATGTTACTAATATTGATGTTTTGAATAAATCATGTTACCAGTTTTATGTTTAATCCAATTTGTTCATCTTGTATTACCGAAGCTTGATTTTTAATTAAGCTAAAGCTTGCTATTTCTTTGATGTTAATATTAGTGATTACCTCTTTTAGAAATTTAGCATGAGATTGAACCGAACTATGATTTTCAAAAAAAAGGTTGTAGGATGTGTATTTCTTGGAGGTCACTTTTTTCCTCTTCGAAATTTACCTTTGAGAACTTAGCTTCTGAATTACTTGGTCTAGGTTTTTCACCTTCATGTGTTAGTTTTTCTTCAAGTGTTCCACTTTTGTTGGCTTTTGAAGTTTTACCTCTTCAATGATTACCTCCTTGGTACAAAATGTCTCTTCTATTACACGAGATTGGTTGATAAAAAATTCTAGGTTCTTGAGACTTTGTATGAGGCTTTCTTCTTCATGTACAATAGTAGGTTGTGTTTCGTACGTTTCAAATGCTGGAGTGTCCCAATTAAAGCCTAATTTTGGAAGCTCAAACCGTGGTTCCTCATACGTTATGTATGAGGTTGATAGTAAAAAAAGGTAACAATTTTGTACCGAATGGGATTCACCGCATATGGTACATATGGTTCCTCATAATCACCATTATCATAGTAGTTGTAATCTCCCATGTAATAATCCATTGTTTGGATAGTACCCAGAAGATCACAGCTCTCGGAAACAGAAAATTTTATGGAAACAGAAGGTTTACATGGCCACGTGCTGAAGGAACACGGCCCCGTGTCTGGGAATGTAATTTATTCGGTACTGCCGCTTTTACACGACCCCGTGTGGAATAAGCACGGCCCCGTGTGAGACTTCTGAGAAAAAGTTTGTTTGGATTTCAGTTACTGCATATTGGACACGGCCCGTGTTAAGCTACTTTAACTGAAATTTTTAGAAAATCGAACATAAATTTGAACAAAAAAATTAAAGAAAATGATTAAGCCGTTGATTTTAAGCTTTCTTAAAATCCTTGTGTCCCTGGTAACAGCGCCAAAAACTTGACGTGATGCGAGCATGAGTATAATTTTAGATATATTTTAGGTACTTTTCACTCGTTTATGCAAGCTTTATATTTATAAAACACGATATAACACTATCACTCTCTACAACACATTAGGGCAAGTGCACCATCGTTGGCGTAGTATAGTGATGGTAAGATACCAAGATCGTCCAAGGACACAAGAGCTTTTAATACAGGATTATCGTCAACGTCTAATCGACCCAAACTTTGAGAAAGGTATTGACTAGTAAATTAAATAAGTAAGTAAAATAAATGAAGCAAATAAACAAGATAGAATCACTTGGTTCCGACTCATCTTTTACGTATCCTTTAATAATTTCGCACTTTGGGTTTTTATAAAAGATTATCTTTGTTAAAGTGGCATGTCCCTCTTTTGGAGGCAACAATACACTCAGCCATATTGGTCTGAGTCAGCAGGAATACAGTCCTGCAAGTCTGAAATATTGAAAGAAAATTAAGTGAGTTATTAATGCAAATGTGACATGTCCCTCTTTTGGAGGCAACGCTACCCTTGGCCATATTGGTCTGAGTCAGCAAGGATACAGTCCATAAGGCCGTTTAAAGTTTTAATAGTAGTTTATTTATAAGGGTTTCAAGTCATTCTTACTCCCCCAGTTTGATGATATCTGCCTCAAGGGAAGTCCTAATAAGATTGAACCAAGTTCTCGCAGGATCTATATACTGAACGAGGCAAGAGCTTTTACCCAAACCACCCTTCTAACCCCCTTCCACGCAGTTACCAGTGCTTTATATAGACCGTAAAGACACGAATGAATGAATCAACAAAACATGAAGGAATGATAGGATAAAATTCACTTTCAATATAAAAAACTAGTTATTAAAGTTACTAATACAAACCCAATTAAAAAGTTAACCAAAGATTGAAAATAAAAAATAATTCATAAAAGATTTCGTCTTCACCAAGTGATGTAAGATATTATCCAAGCATGGCCATAGTTTGACAAAGACTCTTACGATCAATCTTGGATCCCGAGATTACTACACACTCTAAACTCTAATGATTATGGTAGAAGATGATGGTGGAGTTGTGGCAGATGTGAGAGAAATGGTTTGCCAAGGGAATAGTTTAAATAAAACCAAGAACCCCTATTTATAGCTGGAAACAGACCCTTCACATAGCCCCGTGCCCTGCGGGTACGTGTCTCCCTTCTTCTCTTTCTTCATTTTGTAGGTCCACTTGGAGGATCAAGATAAACCTGTTTCCTTGTTTATTTAACACACACACAAATGCGGAATCCAGTGTGTATGCAAACCAAACAAGAGCACAATCAATATAACAAGAGATATATCTTCAAACGTTCACTATATTGATTTGTAGAGAGACTCAGTACATAGACTCTTGAATACACTGCTTATCTTTCTAAACACTCTTAGTGTTCTCTCTCTAGTGTGTCTATTCATCTCTAGCTTAGTGTCTCTAAGCACTGAGATCTGCATGTATGTTTATATAGCGCCAACACCTAGCAACAGTACGAAAAATGTTGTTGGTCATACGAAGCACTATACAGACACGAAGAACATTTCAGATGGATGCTCGTACGAACATGTTATTCTCGTACGAATGAGAAACTCATTCGTACGACCAAGCAATGATCTTGATAACAAGGTCACTCGTATGGGCATACAATGACTCGTACGAATGTGTAATGGCTCGTATGAGCAAGCAGTTTGCTCGTACGGAGCATCTTTCATTCACACGAACAAGCTAAACATCGTACTTAATCAAGATAGGAGGATATCTTGATTTGGTCGACATAACCAAACTTTACAGACACAACAAACAAAGATCGTACAATTACTGACGTAACTAAGAACAAGCGACAGACACAAAAGTGCATCAACAAACTCCCCCTTGGATGTTGCTTTTCTTCGATTTTATTTCTAATGGCCTGCTTCAGACTATGAGCTTCCAGCGTGAAAACCGATCTAGGCTGTACCGAACCTAAGTGAGTCAAACTCCCCCTTGGATGCTGCTCGTTATGGTTCGTTCTTCATACTGTTGGATCTTCAGATGTCTTCACATGTCACAGTCAGGAGGTGCATCAGCAAACTCCCCCTTGAATATATCTTGTGGTGTTGAAAAGGTCAGATAAAAATTGATCTTCTTGATCCACGCTTGCATTCATGTTGTGTCTTTTCTCCTGTAACTTGTTTTCTTCAAACCCGTTCTCTTTCCCTTTAGCTTGCTTGGATATTTCAACTGTAATCACAGAAAACTAAACGCGTAATGAGAACAACTGTAGGGATTTAATCATACTTAGGAAATTTTCATTTGAGAATTTCACGAAGGATTGATTTAATCAGAATTAACAAAAGACACACTATGAGGTTGTTCAAATTAAACCATTAAACTTCAAAACTTGTCAACCTTCGACCATTTATGAAGATGCAATTGTTTTCCGGCTTATAATCAGGATGTTAGGTAGGATAGACTTGAGTTCCATCCTCGGTTAGTAAAAAATAAACTAGAACAAAATCTTTTTGGCTTTTATAAAATATATATTAAAACTCACTTAAATTCTTTTTGGTATTTTTCAAATTTTAAATGTAAGGATGGAAAGCAATAAATAAATATTTACAGACATTCTTTTTGCGAATTTCAAGGATAAGAGAATCATATTAGTATACGGTCATGTCAAAACACACTTGTTGTTTGATTAGTTAGCATTTAAATAAGTATCCTCTATCAATTATCGGTATTGTTGTCCACGTAAGCTCAACTTATTAGATATACTCGCGGTTAGGGGATACGATTAATGTATGATTTATACTTCCCAACCATGTTCATCCACTTCACGGCACATTCTCGTATCAAGATATGCACGAGAGAAAATCTTACCGGTGAGTATACTGTTTATCATCTGTTTTGACGTATATGTGAGATACTCACTTATTTTGATTGAAAACAAGCCCTATGTGATTAAATCGCTTATTGTGAGGAACTTGATTTTCAGATGCATGCAGAGTACAGGAGTAAGTCCGTGAACAGGTTAGTACCATCGTACCGACAAAAAGACGAACTTAGCCCCCGCATAAAGTTGTGATATTTTATCACTTATTTTTGGGTGGATGTGATATTTTATCACTTATTGATGGTCGTATGCAGTATTTACACGTATCTATGGTATCACGGAAGTTCTAGACTTGCGTCACCGTTATTTTTTGGTAAAAGATTCAACCACAATACCCAGATGATAAACAAGCATAAAGACCGCATATCTCAGATCCTCGGCATACTATCAAAAGAAATTTCGGTAACAAGACCATATGCCAATGAATGGTTCCCACCTGGTCTTCAGTCGATTATGTTTATATCACCCTGTGCACATTTTAAAATAATTGTGAGCCTACCGAAACATTGAATATAGAGCTACTTATCATTTTCAATTTTAAGTTCAAAGAGGTTTTGATAGACCACTAATTTACTATCATTTTCTCTTTTTCTTGCCAGGAAATTCATTTTTGTTTTTCTCATGTTTTTGCATTTTACAGATTGGAATTTACTCCCCCTACATGCAAAAAGTAAAATTTAATAGTGAAATATATCTTTTTCGATTGCCTTTACAAAAAAATATTCACAAAAACGATTTTCCGATGTGGATTAACTCATGTTTTACCTCGATGCCATGTACCAAAATTAATTTTAATAAAAATGATTTATCAAAATTTTTAAGAAATGAGTTGGCACGTTGGTAATTGTGTTGACCACAACAGCATTGATGAGTCTCATATGGAAACCATCTCGTGTGAGGTGATATTTGAGATCAATGTGTTTGGTCTGGAGTGTTGTACAAGATGTTTAGAAACTTGGTAAAGCAACGTAAATATGGACAGAGATAGGAGAGATTAGAAATTTAAAACCATAATCCTGCAATTTCTTCATGCATTGCTAGGAATTTGTGAGCTCTCCCAATGGATATCCACCCGGTGTGGATTTCAAGGTCGATTTTGTAGCTGCTTCATTTAACAGAAAAATCTCTTTACAGCAACAAGAACATAGACCTTCGGGTCCGACTGGTAAGAAGCAAGAAAGGATGTGGAGAAGCTTGCACACTTCATCTTTGAATGGTTCATTCATGATGTTGTCCACATGTTTTTGCACCAGCAAAGGTCTTCATCTTTCTCCTTGAGAAGTAGTGTGCGGTTGTTCAAACCATGACAAGGCATCCGCACACCCAGTTGGTTTGTTCAAACAAACATTTTTTCCTCAATCACACCCATGGAGAAATGTACAAATTTGATTAAATCTATCATGTGGATCTGATCCAAGCCTTAAACAAACAGATTGTTGGTCGTTTTCCATCTTTGTCGAAGTTATCAACTTCATTCACCAATCTTTTCTTTCTTCTCTCCAACAAAGGCAACCACTCCTGAATATAACGATGTTTTGGAGCTTCTTGTCACCTATCTTGTGCCTGGATGCTCCACTATTAATACTTCTATGATTATCAATAGTTCCTCCTGGAACATCCTGCACACTCATGAAAGGTTAGTTGGAGGTGGGGACCCAAGCCTTCATTGACTTGGGTCGTCCGACAACATCAAGAATTGAAACTTCGTTTTTCCATTGTTTGGCATGGATTGAGCTCCCCCTAAAACAATTTCCATTTTGGTTTCCAAATCTGTTTTTGTTTTTCAATTTTAACATCTGATTGTGTTTGGACAATCTTTTGTTTTAAAGCCTTTTTAACCACCTTTTGTTGTTTCTTTCTCTGTTTCATTTCTCGTTGTTTAACAAGACGAGGGTCCTGTTTTGGAGAAATAGATTTTGTATGGTAATGTTTACCATGGGGTGCATCAATTTTTGCCTTTCCCTTTATGAGATATTGACAATTTTTGATAATGTGTCCATACTTACCACACTCAAAACATGATCTCCGCTCAACAATCCTCAGAGTATGATGAAAGTGATATCTTGATGATGAACTTCGTGATCTTGAGGTACTTGGTCCTTTATCACAACAATTTGTGTGTTGTGTGTAGTTGTTCTGACTGTTTTGCTTCAAAATTTTACTTTGTTTAACAAAATTCGTATTGGATTTGTTTACCAAATATTCAATTTTATCAGTCCCTCTAGATTTCACGAAGTTCACCTTCTGAATTTTCTTCTTGTTTGGCTATGTTTGCCTTTTCCATTTCCTTGATTAGCGTGATTTTGCTTTCGTTGATTGTTCTGAGATTTTAATTTTTGATTTTCGTATTTCTTTCTAACTTCAGTTTTTAGGAGAGGGGCACGCTGAGTTAATACAACTCTTGGCTCGAATTTCCCAAAAACTTACTAGTAGAATCCTCGAAAACTTTATCAATCAAAGATTGATATGATTTTTTATGGGAAAATCTTTGTTCGAGTAAACTTTATCAAAACCAATCAACATATAAAGCAAGTTTATGCTTTCACAGGTTTTAACATGAGCTTCAACATTATTGACATTGGCTGTCACACCCCGACCCGCAACGAAATAAAAGTCGGGGCATGATTGGGTTATCACCAAAGCTCATGATATTTACTAAGAAGTTTCATATTTATTAAATTTCAATTACAAATTAAATTTCCAATAAACAAAATTCATACAAATAAAAAAGAACAAATCTAAATGTTTATTCGAACGCAATAACTTGTTTATTCTTCTAGGCCATCCTAAGTGTTTCTTTCCTCAACTGGATCACCTGTATCATGTGTAAAACAGGGGAGATTTTGGATCAACAAAAGTTGGCGAGTGAACATTGATAAAACATTTTAAATAATTGCTTGTTTTATTTATTAAAGAAAACTCATGCATAAATCACATGTGAGCAAATATATATATGTAAACAATCACAAACCACAATGTATGAAATATATGACATGAATGATGATGTATTTGAGATCAAGGCTCAATCAAACGGAGCCGATCTAATGAGGCACCTGATGCTCAACCCATATCCCATGAGGAACTGATGGGCCTAATGAAATGAGTGCACTGAAATGATAAATTTAATCCACATAATATTCACACAAAAACCATTACACATTTGATCACAAGATGATATAAGCACAAGTGTTTAAATAAAATAAAGGAATTGTACGACACATGATACACCCAAAACGTGATTAAAAGGGGGAATTTGTAGAGATTCACTCACCTTGGGTGCGTATTCTTGAATGGTAAGGAGAGCGCGCGAGTTGGGAATTTAATCAACGAGAAAGTACTAACCTAGAAATAATAACGCGATAACTCGGTAAATAAATTAAATTAATATTTAGGTTAAAATCCTTTGTTTAGGTTTTTAGGTTATTTTTGTGGCTTGTGTTGATATTCTAGACCCTTGAAAAGGTATATTCTTAAACTTTTATTTGATTTTTCTTTTAATAAAAACCTTAGAATTAAAATATTAATATAAAATAAATAAAAAATAAAATAATATAAAAATCTTGTCAGTCTGACAAGCCTGTCAGACCGGTTCAATGGGAGCAGGTATGCGCATATGCAGAGTCGAACCCGGGACCTCACGTTCATGTGCACGCAGCTCTTCCAACTGAGCTACGTGTCTAACCCGTCATATTCTGGATTTTAATTATATTAATACACACGTTAGATTATTTATAATTTAATTAAATTTACAAAAAGGATTTCAGTAGTCCGACCGGTGCGTGCCACAGTGATCGAACCCGTGACCTTGGCGATGTGATGCACCCAGCCCAACCAACTGGGCTGGGTGTCTAACCAATGAAACTTGATTTTATATTATCTTTATATACATACTGCTAAATGTTATAATTCATCAAAAATAAAAACTGTTATATAACAGTTATACGGTCATGAACCTGACTCGAACCGGGGACGTGAGTGTCGTATTTGCACACAGTCCACCACTGGACTGTGTGTCTAACCCGGTTAAAACTTAGGATTTAATTTCATAAAAACACTTAAGCCACTTCGTCTTCTCCATTTTAAATTGATTCCATAAAATGTTCTTGGTTTCAAAACTCGATTAACTTGCTTGCTGTACTTTTGAAGTTACAGAAATGAATGAAATGAAATAATATACGTACTGAATTAGAAAGTAAAGAACAGTTACCGGTCGGCAGTGAGTTTTCCGGCGAGTTAATTTCTGGCGACAGGCTGCGGTTTCGGTGAAACAGGGGGGGGGGGTTGAGCAGAGTAAACTTATGATTAGAGGGGAAAGAATTGAGCGAGTTGGATAGTGGGATTGGGTCAGTATTATAAATTGAACAAGGGGGGGATGCTCGATTTCAGTTTTAGAAACCGAATTGGGTGATTGCAATTAGGATGGATTGAATCAAACTCGGAAATGATTAACGCGGATTGACAGCTAGTGCTTACCAGATTTTAGAAACAGGGACGAAATCGGCAGTTTTTTTTGCTGATTTGAACTTGCAGGAAACATTCATTTTCGTATATTTATATAAGATGATTTCAAAATCTTACCAAATGGTGCGTGTGTCCCGGTGGTGTTTGTTTTGTGCGTGCGGCTGGGGGAACCTGGGTTCGACTCCCGGTTCACCCATTCATTTTTAAAACCGTTTTTTTTCCTTGTTTGTTTTTTATTATTATTATAAATAATTCTTAATTAGTTAATTTGTTTTTCTTGATTAATGGGTTAAATCTTTAAATTTTATAAATTTATTTTTATACATTTAAATTTAACCATTATAAATAAATATCCAAACACGAAAACAAATTATTCTATGATTGATAAAAGGGGCGGGTTTTCGAAACCCGATTTACACAAATGTTACATTGGCAGACACACACGATTTCGTTGAAGGATCACATAGAATTTGATTTTCTTGAGGTACATTTTCTTCTTTTTGTTACCGTGTCTAACTGCTTAGGTTTGTCCTCATCTGAGTCATCATCTGAACTATCATAATCCTCAATAATGGGAGGATTTTGATCATCCTTAGACTTTGAGTCATTTATGTCATCCGGTTGACCTTGACTTTAAGATGTGCCCTTAGTGAACCCTAGACCAGCTGTAAACTCATCTAGATCCAATGGAACAGTGGGTTCAAAATGTGGCATATCTTCATCATCTGGTATTTTGGTGTAATTGTTCCTGACCGTAGGAGGACAAGCCTGATAACCTATACATTTCACATCACCTTTCTTCTTTTGAACATCGATGATGTGATCCAAAACATATCTTGAGTTGGAGTAACTGTCCAACTTGAGTTTGATTGCATCATGTTCACACTTGCACAGGCCAGCTCCCTTTTTTTGTTTCTTCAAGCATGTTAATATAATTGTTAATGGATGTTTGTTTTCTTAAAACATTCTTTGACAATTCAGAAACATCCATCTTTAAAGTTTCAATTGTTGATTTAAATTCTTTTTCATTTTTCTTAAGAGCTGCGTTCGCCTCAGTGCACTTTGTTACATCTATAATCAAGCTCTGATGATGTTTCTTCTGTGATCAAATTTACCTTCAAGTTCTAAGTATTTACCTTTTAAAGCTATACAAAACACCTAGACACAGAAGGTTTATCGAAACTTACCTGACTGGATTAGCAATCCAAACGAGTCATGAATGTTGCACGAAGAGTGGAAGATCAGATAGATGAGGTGCTTGGAAAACTCATCAGATGGTCCTTCTGTTTCATGCTCCAAGCCTTCTTCACTGTTATCTGTCGATTGAGTTTCTGTGATTACCTCATCTTCAGATTGTTCTTCACTCGATGTCGATTCTACTTCATCTGAACTGCTGCTATCCAATGAGCTGTCATCATTTCTGGACTATTCTCCCTTGTTGTTACCTTTTGTGATTTCAGCTTAGTATACAGTTCCTCCTCCACCATTGTTTCCTAATTGAACAGACCAATCACAGCCCTCATCTGCTTAAACTACTAATGCTCGGTTGGAATTGTTTGCAGGAACAATTGCTCTTTCGCTGTTAGTAGCCTGATTTCTATTGAAAGGATATTGATTCCCTTGCTGTGGAGGCTTCGTGCATTCTCTTTTAAAATGCCACTTTTCTCTACAAATGAAAGAAGTAACTTTCCTTTTGTCAAAACCGTATGGAGTATCCTTGTTACTTTCCAGATTAGTTCTTCCAGTTTTCTCGTAAAATCTTTTGCTCTTCTTACTGCACTTGCAAACGCCCATTTGATATCAATTAGCTCCATCTCTTCCTTATCGATTTGTGCATAGTCTTCACTGGTTAAATTGATATTATCAATCTGTCCAGCTACTAATCCACAGTAAGAACTCACCAACGTGTTCAGAAGCTCCATATGTTCCCGTGCAACTTCCACACTTACCTTGGAAAGGTTTGATGTATCAAGTCTGACGGTGTTTAAATTTGAAAGTTGAAAGTTTTTACCATAGAAGGCTTGTTGTTGAACTTGTGGTGTAGCAACTTATGGTTGAGGAAGATATCCTTTTGGATCTAATGCTAGTTCATAAGCTTGAGGAGCTGAACTAATATCTCAAGGTTGAGGAAGAAAGCTTTTGGATCAAAAGTTCGTTCACAAGCTTGAGCACTCGTACCAACAGACTGATCTGGTTTAACTTGAGACCAAAAAGGAATTGTATTTGACATGAATGTTGTTTGAAGCTTTGGTTGTTGAACTGTACTTATACCGGGTTGATGCCTCCAAAATACATTTCTGGATTTGTGGGATTGGAAATCGTTTTGCTTTGCAAATTTCTTCTTCATTTTTATTTTCAAGTTTCTGAATAAATTCGTAAATGCTGAGCACATCCATCGCACCTGTATGTTTTAGCAATTCAATAAATTGACCCCACTTAGGTGGTAAAGCATCAACAAAACGCATAACAATATCCTGTTGTGACGCAAGAACCTTGTATGAGTACATCTCACTGATCAAATGATAGAAACGAGTTGTCATATCATTTAGTGTTTCATTTTCCATAAAATGAAACCCTTCAAACTCTTTCTTTAAAATATCATGTCGAACTTTTCTCGTTGCTGCGTTTCCTTCTCCTCTTGTTTTTAACGCGTCCCACAAGCTCTTCGTAGATGTACAATGCATGAATTGATGATAAATGTCTTTGTGAAGTGCTTTCGTAAGAATGGCAAAGGCCTTCTTTTCTAGATCATAGGCCCTTTTACCATTCTCATCCAATTCGGCTAAGGAGGCTGAATTTGATACGACTTCTTCGAGAGATTCTCTGTATGGAGAAATAAAACATGTCCACAATTCGGTATTCTGACCAAGAATATATGTATGAAAACGATTGTTCCATGATGGATAATCGTTCATATGATTCAACTTTGGTGGACGGTTGTTACTTCCGTTTCACTTTCGCTAAGGAGAAGAGTTTGAACGCTTTGATTTTGATTCGTAACAAAAGCGCATTGACCAGCAGTAATCTCATTTGGAGGTATTAAAGATTTTGCCCATGAGGTTGCGTCTTGACTTGTACTTGTACTACACTCCCAATTCCAAGGATTTGTACTCATTTTGTTTTATGAAAAATAAAAGGTTTAAAGTTTATTTTTTGAAAAATAGTAGTTTCCTTTTAAAGTTCACAATTTTAAAAACTACAAAGTTTTGGAAAAAGGAGACACGAAAGGCAAACTATAACGAAATTTGGTAATTTGCATGAATAAGTGATTCGTACGAATCAGATTGTTCGCATGAACAAGAATCCTTCGTGCGAGTCTAATATGCTTCGCATGAAAAAGGTCGTTCGTGCGGATGACAGGTCTTTCACACGAATGGTCTTGTTCTTCGTGCGGAGGGGTTATTCACACTGATGTTTTTCGCTAAAGTTTGGTTTTTCGCAGGGGAAATCTTTTTGCAGGGTTGGTTGGTAAAAAAATTTAAATGGAGACTTGTTTCTGAGTTTTTTCGAAAGTTATCACCTGTCTTACCCAGTTTTGGTTAAAAAGACAAACATTCCATATCGGTTTTTCAGTAAAAAACAGTCAAGTCCAGAGATTTGGTCAACCCTTCAAGAATATTCTGATAATTTTTCCGATAGATGTTTCACCGGAAAATATGTGCAAATGAACTTTGATGGAAAATTTTAAGAAAAACCCTATCCTATCATATCTCCATGTATTCTAACAAGGTTTTTATAAAAACTTTCTGGATACAGCAAGTTTTCCTAAGTTTTAAACAAGTTATCCTTTTAAAAACTTAAGTTTCCTGCTGAAAGTTTAAGAACACTTCAAGAAACCTCACAAACTAGCTCAGACACAACACTAAGCTTGGTTTTGAACAAGGAATAGAGCCAAAGCTCTGATACCACTTGTAGGTCCACTTGGAGGATCAAGATAAACCTGCTTCCTTATTTATGTAACACATACACACTAGTGTGGAATCCAAGTGTGTATGCAAACCAAAGCAAGAGCACAATCAATATAACAAGAGATATATCTTTAAATGTTCACTATATGATTTGTAGAGAGACTCACTACATAGACTCTTGAATACACTGCTTATCTCTCTAAACACTCTCAGTGTTCTCTCTCTAGTGTGTCTATTCGTCTCTAGCTTAGTGTCCTCTAAGCACTGAGAACTGCATGTTTGTTTATATAGTGCCAACACCTAGCAACAGTACAAAGAATGTTGTTGGTCGTACAAAGCACTATACAGAACACGAAGAACATTCTCAGATGGATGCTGTCACGTTATGGCTCGTACGAGTGAGAAACTCATTCGTACGACCAAGCAATGATCTTGATAACAAGGTCACTCGTACGAGCATACAATGACTCGTACGAATGTGTAATGGCTCATACGAGCAAGCAGTTTGCTCGTACAGAGCATCTTTCATTCGCACGAATAAGGAAAATGTCGTACTTAATCAAGATAGGAGGATATCTTAATTTGGTCAACATAACCAAACTTTACAGACACACAAACAAAGATCGTACAAGTACTGACGTAACTAAGAACAAGCGACAGACACAAAAGTGCATCAACACATTTAATGAGTATGTCAAATCGTCTGGGTATTGTAGTTGCTGTACTATCCCAAATATGCAAATCTGGAAGTTGACCATGGCCCGTGTCCAAGGGACACGGCCCATGTCTCCTGTTTGCATTTGTTTGTCTTCTTCTAATCTGGAATCTTGAAGGGGCACGACCCCATGCCGATAAGGCACGTCCCCATGCTGGACTTCTGATTCGTTGTTTATGGTCTTGGGGTAAAGCTTGGAGGGTTGGTATAGTGTGTCATCTCCCGTCTTCTATATTATCGTTTTATGTGATTTGTTCCTTTTGTACAATTAGGCTCTTTTAATCCTGAAAATCAAATGTATACAAAGAAACACACTTTTTCCAACATTAGTACTAAAAAAGGTTGATCTTATACCGTATTTGATACACTATATATGTTGCATTTGACACATATCAATGCTACTTTACCCCAGATTCTTGATGTTGATATTCCGACATCTAATCCCTAATCTTCCAATACATAAGGGTTTGTCGCAATATGTTCAAACGATAATGGCTAAGCGATTTTTCAGGATTGTCATAATGCCAGACAATCAGTACATTCGAAGTTCTTTCGGAGTTGCATCCAATGCTTGTGCAATAGTTCAGGAAGATAATTATTATCCAGCAACTGATCAAGACTGGATTGAGATCACTGCCGGAGTGGAACAATTGTTGGAGTTGGAGATGATAACGATGTAGCTGGCCTAGTTCATGGTCAACATCCGGTAGCTGTTCAACCTCTGGTTGATCTTCAATAGCCTCCGGGTTTTTAATGAGCCCACTGGTGTTGAGCTTGTTGTTAATGAACCCATTGCTGCTGAATTGATGTTGTGTTGTTGAGCCAGTTATTGCTAAACCGTTCAAGCACAGATTCAATGAAGGCGTGGAATTGTTGGGGAGGATGTGGAAATGGAAGAAGTTCAAAAGAATATGGAATTTGAACAATCTGGCCCAAACCTCAACTTAAATTTAGAAACACTGCTTTGGAGATGATGCTCTAACCACTAGTTTATTGAAAGGAAAAGGGAACATGGTGGAAGATGATGTGATTATGTTCAGTGAAAAGAATATATTAAGATGGTGAGAAAGGATTTGATTGCAAAGTTATACGAAGATGATCAATCCAAACTTGCTGCTTTCTGAAGTAAAGTCGAATCGCTCGGCCCCTCTTCTGAGTGGGATTTACGTTTAGCTATTTGAAAAGATAAAATAAGAGATCTTGATGCCTTTCCTTCTGATTCCTTTGATAGTGATAGTGATAATATGGACTTTGATGCTGCTACGGTTAGTCAACCAAAGCATATCATGACGTACAAATGTTGGAGAGTTGGTCAAGGTTCGAGTTCGTCTCCCAGATCTTCTGTTGCATAATTTGTGTCAAATGTTGTTGTTTCAGCTGTTTAGTTACAACAGTCACGGTGGACTTTCTATCTTGGGAAATCCAACATCTATTTCTCTAATTTCAGCTGTGATTCCTGTTCGAAGCTATGTGGAATCTATTTCTGTCTCAAGTGTTCCAAGTCAGGCTCAACCTTCCTTAAGTTCTGCTTTACATTCATTTTCTTCTGCTATACCAACTACTCAGTTGTTTAGTTCATTTCCTGCTTTACCTAGGTCTGGTAATTTGTTTGCTACGTCGGTGGGAGTTAGTACAACTTTGCTTCCTCCAGTTTCTTTTGGGATGCCACCAGGGTCTACTCAAAGCTTTGTGGGTCCGAGTGGTTCAAGACCGTCTTGTTCGCGATTGAAGAACCTAGTTGTCCAAAAGCCTCGTGGTTTTCGTATGAAAATTGCTATTGGTCCTAGGATGCCGACACCATGAATGAAGGTCCAAGGACAACAGCACCGCCAGGGAGACCTCGGCCTACAGCTGAGTGTAGCCAAAGTGAAAACGTCCGATTTTCCGGTATACGTGCAAAACAAGTTTTCGGAAGTTCACAACTTTTTGGCCGAACAGAAAAGTTAATCCATGCTAATCAAGATCTTATAAAGAAGCAGCAGAATGCATAAAAGAGCTACAACATAAAGCTGAAGCTTGTGAAAAGAACCTAATGGGGATGGCTGCTACTTTAAACCGACATGCTCAACAGATGGCTATTCTTATCAAGTGTGATATCGCCTCCACTACGAGACATCAAGAACTTTGTGTGGCTAATGACCAAATACGTAGAATTATAACTGAGCTTGTTGAGCTCTTTGCTGCTAGGGGGAGAGTAGTAGAAACATAGAATTACAAGTTCAAGCGCAATGCATGCTTGATGAACTTAAGAAAATCCAAGACCATCTCGATAAGACGAGGATCCCAACGCTTCACACTAGAAGGAGCAGCCAAGTAGCACACAAGATACGGAAGCTGCAACTGATGCTATAGTTGAGGAGGAGTCTGGGAGTGGTGCTGGAGGTGATAAAGGTAAAGGTCTAGTCGAAGTTGAAGCTAGTTTGTCCAGCTCATCTGATGACTCGGAAGAGGAAGATACATCTGCTAAACACTTCTTGACAAATGAAGATCTTGATAAAGATGAGAATGTCGAAGGGATTATGGAAGATTGGAATCGGATGACGATGTTGTGGCAGGTATTGATCACCTTATGATTAGCAAGGGGATGATGTCGTGTATACTATGAACGTAGGTGCACTAGTAGCTTCTGATCTTGACTTTGAGGAGTTCAGGGAACATGTCTTCACTGATAAACTGGTTGAAGATGTATCAAATCTTGAAGAGGTGCTTGAGGAAGCTTGAAAAGTGTTACACAAATGGTTAAAGGATCCTCTACCTGATCTGACCAGAAGAAACGTTATGTTAATACAAGAGGTGTATATTCTGGGTAGATTCACAGTTAGGATTCAAATTCCTCAAAACAGGTTGGTGATGACGAAAAGAACAAATGGTATGAAGTACTTCAAAGCACGTGCATAATATTTAAGGACTCTCCCTGCACATGAGCTTAGATTTGAACATTCCAACCACTAATAGAAACATGAACGGGTTGAGGAGGATTCTTGAAGAAGAGAGTAGGAATAGTTGGTGGAAGAGGCTTAGACCTGCTATGGGCAACGGGTAAAAAGTAAAGACAAGTTTAAGGAGAGGTCATTTAAAAAATGGTCTACAAGCTTGCCAGATTCTTAAGGGAGATTCCTATGAGGCAGTTCAACTTGGATAGCTTGGAAGGGATAAAGTATTCGTATTGGATGGAAATACCAGGGAAACCCTGATTACGAAAAATAAAGTTACCGAAAAACAATAGATTTTGGATCCTGCTTGGTTGGTCAACTTCAAGATTGAAACTTAAAGAAACCAAAGAGACACTCACTACAATACTTGAAAAAAGATCAGCAACTTGCTCTTCAATATATCAATTCGTCCAATTCTGTGTAAGAATCAAGTTGGCACTGGGAGTGCGTACTTAAGGCAATGATGAAGACTATTACAAGTTTTGATTTGCATATCCGCACATTTCAAGGGGGAGTCGGTAAATGCACTGATTGGTGATAAGTGTTGGATTTACCTCAGTGAAGAAGTCAAGGGTCTAATTGTAAACTCGTAATTGGTTGTCTTTTATACATTTCGAATTTGTGAAACTATGTTATGTAATTCCGAGTTTATCAGTTAAACTCAGAAGTTAGTCTTGTGTTAGCATTGTTCCAAGTTTGTAAGGTAATATTCAGATAAGTATTTGTTTTGTTAAGTGTGTCCGAGTTTGTGATGATAAACTTGGACAAGTTGTTTGGATATATGTTTGTTCAAATTTGTATTTGGTTTTCCGAAACTCCTGTGTTCGGATTTGGTCATTGTATAAATACTAGATGTTGATGCAATGATACGAGACTTTTTGGAAAACATTCTTGTGCAAGCAAACTATCTAGAGAAAAAGAGAGAAACCCTATAAACTATGTGTGTTCACTATGTGTGTGCGACGACTGATCAACTTGAGAATACTAAGTGTATTCTCAAATCGTGTTCATCTTTGTTCTTCTACTCCTTCTGTCTCGTGACCTAAACAGCGGTATGTTACGCTTGATGGATTTCACACATCACGTGTGTCGAGCGAAAGATCTACATTCGATAGATAGAGGTTAGTAGGTGACCTTACAAAAACTCTTACCTCCAGGTGGTTTTTTACTTTTAACTTACTAGATATAATACCTTTTCAATTATTGTCTAGATAATGTAAATTAATTCTTTCATAAGACTAATATACCACTTATACCCAAATTTATATGGCATTCACTTCAACACAGCAACTTATAATCATGATCACATTAGGATAAGAACGTACATATTACCCGTTTTACTTCTTTGTAACTACACCAATGTTTAAAACAACAATCTAGCATGGCAGCTTCCATACACTAACGCATATTGTATTAATTCACATGCCTTGGACTACCATAGGGTGTGTACACATATTAATTCACAACGAAATTTGAACCCTTTACACCAAATTTATTAGTTTCTATACACCTAGTGTATTAGTTTATGTACAATAGTGTATCTTTTTCAATACACTGCAATTATCAATACATTAGTGTATACGTTTCAATATTGTTTCCTATGAAATGTGTAAAGAGTCAAAGGTATCGTTTTCACAATAAAACATCATTCAAAGGCTACACAATATCCAACAAACCAAAGTACCAACATTAACTAACATCATAAACCAGTTTCATAAACACATTACTGTCTACCATGAAATGTACTAAACATAAATCATATTCGCCAAATTGTATGCAATCGCTTCACCCATTATTCGATCATGGAGCTTGTTAGCGTTGGAGCACACTAACTTCACAACATATTTTTTCCTTAGACGTGTCAAACACGCCTTCTTTTCTGAGTGTGTAAACGGAAACCCACTATTCCATTTTTCCTCTGTTTCTCCAAACCAAGTCTCCATGTGTCGTATTATGAACACCCCACAATCAAATAATTTGCCAACCGTCGCCCATTCAATTGCTAACCGATACAGCATTCCTCCTTCAAATTCCCGACCTTCGGATGATTAAGTGCCCTCAAGTATTTTGTGAAAATGTCTTTCTGCGTTTAAAACCAATTTGGCGTACGTTATAAGATTTACAAGAACCATATTTATAAATTATATAAATAGTTACCACTTTGTATGGTGTCATCTTAATGAAGAAATTTGCATGGTTCGCTAGCTCAATATGACTCTCACGTATATCCATATTGTCGATGGCAGTTATAACCATGTTTTCCATATCAAAGCTCACAAAATAAAAGTGATTATGTTCAAGAATCGGGAAAACAATTACACGATAATCCTTCAAACTCATACTAAAGAAACATCAAGTTAATCCGAAGGTTAACTTGTGGTATGTGTCTCGTCCAAATAAGATTAATCTTCTTTCTTCCTCGTTTGATAACTGCAACGATCCTGCAAATCAACCGCAACACCATGAAGCTCATTACAAGGAAGAGAACAAAGGGGTTCTCTTTGTAACCACCCTGTTAGGATCTGAGTTTGAAACTGTTTATGAAAGTTCTTAAAATGGTAAATGAAAGAAGATAAATCAGATGAACTTACCGTGGAATAATGAACTTTAATTCATAACAGTTGAGAGATTGTTTTCATCGTCATGCTTTCATAATTATGATTACTTGCATATGACTCACAATCTCCCCCGTCAGCCTAAGATCACTAATGTGTTCTTACAGAATGTAAGGAAGATAGGTTAGATTGCTAATCGATGAAAGTGATCAAATAGAACAGTACAGGCACTATTCTATTTATACTACAATCTTAACAACTGAGCAACTTATTATGATGTCAGCATGAAAGTGACACTAAACAAAAATAAAGAACTAGTAACATCTGCTAAGCTAACCACTACTATACACTAAACATTACAAGGACTGATAGAAAACACTGATGATACATCCTCTGTTGGTCTTCAGCAGAGCTTTGCCTTGACAGACCTTTAGCTTTAATCTTCAGCAGAGCTTTGTCTTGGCATACCTTTTAGCTTTAGTCATTAGCAAGCTTTGCCTTTGGCAGACCTTCAGCTTTAGACTTCAGCAGAGCTTTATCTTCAACAAAGTTTAGCTATGGTAGACCTTGGACATTTAGTGTTCATCAGAGCTTGACTTGGGCAAATGTTACATTATTGTTTGGATCAGAGGCTGTAGTATATTTTAGCTTTCTATCATCTGTTATTTTGTAGGGTTCAATTCCAACAATCTCCCCCTAGAACAGACGATGCCAAAACTAAACTTTATCACTGATCTTTATTTCTCATCAATGATTCCCTTGTTTGGCCTTTGAACTGAAGTTCAAAGTCTATGGAAATCATGTCTTCTACATCCCTTTCAAGTTCAGGATTTAGCAAGTCTTGGAGATCAGCTGCATCCAGACCATATGCATCCTCCATCTTTATCCTTTGAACTCTACCATCTGACCTGAGCAATGTCAATTCATGGTTGTCTTTGTTAGACTTCCATTTTAGAATTTTTGAGTCCAATGGTTTTCTTGGGAGTAGTGTTATTTTTTATGAGTTTGGTGAAGTAGGTCTGTGTACAAGTGTTGAGAGTGAGGCTCTAAGTTTGTCACTTGCAGCATCTGTGTGAAAAAAAATTTGCTTCTTTATTCCCTATTTTCTCAATTCTTCATGCATCCTTTGATCTTCTTCTTCTTCTACCTGCTTTTGCTTCTTTGCTTGATTCAAGGCAATGGTGGATAAGCTGGTGGTTGAAGTTAATCTTTTAGGAGCAACGGTCTGTTTAAGAGCAGAGGTTGTTTGATCATAGATTGGCTTTCTTGGAATAGAAGGATAATTTTTTCTTAATTCTTCCAACCTTCTATAGTAAGTACCACTTTAGATTCAAGCCATCTAGAAATATGCCTTGTTGTTCTATATAAAGCATCAACAAGCTCGGCTTTCATTCTTTGATTTTGAGACCATAGTCTTGGCTTTCAATTTTGGCCTTTTTCCAAACAGGAGGAGTAGGTTTCTTTGAAGAATCCTTGAGCATAGAATGGATTCTTTGAATTTCTTCTTTAAGCTCATTAGTCGACCAGTCTTTAAATTATGCCCTTGGTGCTTTGTAAGGCTAACGCTTCATAACATGATCAAGATAATCTTCTTTCAGTTCTGGATCATTAGTGGTTGGCTATTCAGACATAGACTTACTTAGCTCCTTAGCAAATTCTTCAATGCTTCTTACTTTGCTTAGTTGATAGTGTAGAGATATTTGTAAAGCCCTGTCATCTTTGTCTTTTGATTTGCCTTTTGCTATGTGCTCAGCCTGTATAGCCTTTAGTTTAAGATACTCATCCAAGTTTCTAGGATTTCGATACCCCGCAAGGAAGGGAAGTCTCTTTTTGCTAGATCTTCTACTTTATAAAAGAATTTCCAATGGGTATAATGCACCCATAGGAAGGAATGAGGAGGATAGGTGCATAACTGGAAGTGGGGGAAATGATGTTTTAGTATGTGGAAGTGAAGAGGATGATTTGTGATATGGATTATGATGAAGTAGGAAGTGGTGATTGGTTGTCTTCATCATCATCAATAACAAAAGTTTTTCTTTTGCGTTGGAATTTAATTTTGGAAGAAGGTGGATGTGTGGGAATTCAGGATGGTATGGGCAGTGGTTCGGTTGTGGTTGGGAAGGTGATCATGGCAGTGGTTTGAACAACATCTGCTGGAACATCTGTTGTTCCAGCATCAGCTGTTACAACATCTGTTCTAACAACTGTTGTGGTGAGAGTGACAGAGGATACCTGAGTAGTGGTTTCAGCAGTGGTTATAGAAGAGATGGGAGTTGGCTGTCTAGCTTTTCTAGCAGACCTTCTTTTTCTTGAAGTACCAATATCTTCCTTTTCCATCTGCTTAGCCTTTCTTCTTTAATGAGCATTAAAGCTTTGGCTTCAAGTGTATCTTGTCGTTTCTACTTTTGGATAGCAATCCTTTCAGCTTCTTGGTTTAATGTCTCGTCAATTTCTTTGCCCAAAGATGCTTTGGATGCTTCAGCAGAGGTTGTGGTTGTTGCTGGTTGTTGTTGCACCTGTGATTTAACTTGGGAATCAGGCTGCAACTTTCTCAAGGAATCTTTCTCCCCTTTTTGCCAACATCTGAAAGAATGATAACCGGGTAGATCGGTCGTTTTTAACAAGTGGTCTTTTATGGCTTTAATATCAGCTTGAGTATCTCTATATCTAGCCTCGACCATGTTGCGGAAGAGTTGCATATGAACTTCATGCTGAAAATTGTCTAATTGTCTCTGAGCTTGGAAGAGTGGTTGGAGAACCTTCCATAGCTCATCAGCATTTGGTGTGGAGGATGGTTGATGTTGGGAATTTTGTAGGAATAGCTTCATCATTGTTTTGATGTCATCAATTGATAATTCCATGGAAGACATCCTCTTCGTCAATTCTTTATACCTTAATTTATCACCTAATCGAATAGGATCATCTAAATTTCTTCCAGAGGTAGTTGTATTTGGATCTTCTACTGGAGTAAACTCCATAGTATGAGACCCAAATGCCCCTTGTTCTTGGTTCTGGGGACTTCCAACTGGCTTAGAAGTTACTATAGTAGCTTCAGCAGTTGTTGCCTTCAAGGAAGTCTTATGTATGTAACCATTGTCCAACTGAACCACTTCGGTGTAACCTCCTCAGTTGCTTGTGGGCTAGCAGATAGAGTTATCTCAGACACAGTCAAGTTTGGAAGTTGACTCTCTGTGATGGGTGAGTGAGAGGGACTGCTAAATGTCAGAGTTTTCTCTATTGCTTCAAGTAAAGGTATAAAGGTGGGTGGTATTAGAGAAGTGGGTAAAGGAGTAGAAAGAGACATAGCCCTTGGAGAGGGGCTGGAGAACAAATGTTCAATTGAATCATCTGCCTCATATTGTGGTGTCCCTGTGATTACAACTTGTTCCTTTTGTGAGGAGACAAGAGGAGCTTGAGATGGTGGAGATCTTTGAAGCAACTGCTGTGAGGAAGTAGCAGCAGTGGTTGTTAGTGACTTTTGTGCTGTCGCAGTTAAGACATCTGGGATCTCATCTTCCAGAGCTACCTTTTTAGAGTGTATGGTGGGCTTGGTGGATTTGGTGGGTTTCTTTTCTGGTTTTGGCTGGTGTGGGTTGCACAGCACTTGTTATAGTGTTGTGGTCACCAGGAGCAGTGAGCTCAGCAACAGATGAAGGAAGTGGTTGTAAATGTAGTCAAAATTTGCTCAGTCCCTGTTGCTTTGGTTTTTAACACCTTAGGTTTTTATGTTGATAGTCTAGTAAAAGTTTCGTGTTTAAGGCTGCCAACTTCACAGATGACACCTTGTTGAAAATCAGAAGCAAAAACTTGTTTTTGTAAATAGAAACTTAACAACCTAGGGTGTATCAAAAAAGCTTTACCCTTTTTAAGATTATTAAAATTTCCAACCAAATCAGAAAACAATACCTGAGAAAAGTTAAATTTGGATTTGGTTAAAATAGCGTAACCCAGGTATTGGATATTTAAAGATATTTCGTTGAAAGCAGTTGTTTGGCTGACAAACAAAGTAAAAGGGTGTGGAAAAAGAATTTCATGTCAGCAGGAAATTCAGGTTTGAAAATAGTGATACTATATAACTGAACTTCATATCCTTGCTCAATAAATTATGCGTCTAAATATTTCTTTGAGAAAGATGTGGGATCATCAAGGTCATTAAGACCGAAAGTGGTGGAGATAGTAGATGAAAAATTTTGAACAAGTGATTGTCCAATTTTGGAAGTGATGGCAAACGGCTTTTTGTTCTGAACTTGTAGTTCAGCATTTGCCCAAAACTGGCAGAGGGTGTCGATGTAAATCGGTGCTTTCGCAAGTAACACATCTTTGTATGATGATGTTTGTAGAACATCAATCATTGAGTGAAACATAGTATTATTGTTGGTTTTTTCGAGTATTGGAAGATAGTTATGGGTAGTTTTAATAATGAGATTCATGGTGAAGAAGCGAGTGATTAGGATTTTGAGAAGAAGGAGAATAATGGAGAAATTTATGAGAAATTTTTGTTTTAGAATTGAAACGATAAGTGGAAACTCTGTTTGGATGAAACAAGGTTTATACAGGGAAAAAGTGAATGCTGACATGGCAGCGGTTTCCAAAATATCTTATGGCTATCATCTGCGCACGTGTAAACTCTGTTGGATAATGGAAGACAGTTGTTTGGTAACCTCTACGGAGACCAGTAGTGGTTCTGAACAGAGGAATGATCAGTGATGATTTAACACTATCAGAGGATAGATTATGATTGGATTGGGAAAACAGTGGTTTCACCAACAGTGGAAGTAGGAACAGAGGATACACTTTCAGCAACGGATAGATTTTCATGCCAAGCAGAGGTTTTGAGAAACAGTGGTTGTGAACAGACTTTAGAGATTTATTAAAAAATTCAATTTTAGCTATTTTTAAGGATAAAAGTTGATTTTTCTGAACACATTTTAATGCATTTTGACACATGGAACCCAAAAATTTGTTTTATTCATGTTTAGCATACAAGCCTAGAGATCAAACTTTCAAAGGTAGATGTATCTAATGCTTTTGTTAGAACATCTGCCAGTTGATCTTTAATTGAAACATGATGAAGAGAAATCAAACCTGTTTCATAGCAATCTCTCACAAAGTGATGTCTGATATCAATGTGCTTGGTAGTGGAATGAGATACTGGATTTTTAATGATGTTTTCAGCTGCTTGACTATCTAACATAAGAGGAGTCTTTAAAGCAGTTACACCAAAATCCAATAATTAATTCTGAAGCCATAGGAGTTGAGCATGCAACTTGTAGCGGCAATATACTCAACCTCTGCTATGGATGTTGATACTGCAGCCTGCTTTTTACTCTGCCAATACACTAAGCAATTGCCTAAGAATTGACAACCTCCTGAAATGGACTTCCTTGTGGTTTTACATCCAGCAAAATTACTATCTGAGAAACCTGAAAGCTCAATATTTCCATTAGCTGGATACTAGATACCAAGTGTGGGAGCACCTTTTACGTATCTGAATATCCTTTTACAGCAATGGAGATTGGACTTCTAGGTGTTGACTGGGATCTGGCACAAACACATGTTGCAAACATGATGTCTGGCCTTGATGCAGTTAGGTACAATAATGAACCTATCATGCTCCTATAAAGAGTTTGGTCAACCAAGTCATCTTTTTCATCAACAGTGACAAGCTTTGTGGTTGCCATGGGTGTGCTACATGGTTTGCTAACATTCATATCAAATTTTTTAAGCAGTTCTTTAACATACTTATTTTGATAATTGAATGTACCATTTTGCAACTGCTTTACTTGGAGACCAAGAAAACATTGGAGCTCACCCATTGCACTCATTTCAAACTCTGCTGCTATGAGCTTTCTAAACTCTTCACACATGGCAATGCATGTGGATCCAAAAATGATGTCATTCACATAAATTTGGACAAGCATCAAATTCTTTCCTTTCCATTTCAAAATAAGGTTTTGTCAATTTTACCTCTTGAAAAACCAATGGACAAGAGAAAGGTGGAAAGAGTTTCATACCAGGCTCTAGGTGCTTGTTTCAAGCCATACAAAGCTTTATTAATCTTGTAGACATGATCAGGATAAAATGCATCTTCAAAGTCAGGAGGTTGACAAACATATACCTCTTCTTTGATTTTACCATACAAGAATGCACTTTTTATATCCATTTGAAACACCTTGATGTTGTGGTTGGCAATAAAGGCTAAGAACAATCTGATGGCTTCTAATCTTGTTACTGGAGCAAAGGTTTCATCATAATCAATGCCTTCTTATTGTCTGTAGCCTTGAACCACAAGTCTAGCTTTATTCTTGACAACAATACCCCTCTCATCAGTTTTGTTTTTGAAGACCCTTTTGTGCCAATTGGATATACATCCTTTGGCAATGGTACAAGTTCCCATACTTGTTGTCTTTTAAACTGGAGGAGCTCTTTCTTCATGGCTTCTACCCAACTGTTGTCTTTCAGTGCCTCTTGGTACTTGACAGGTTGTGTGAGAGATAGGAAACCAGCAAAGAGACAAATGTTTTGGGATTGACTTCTGGTGAGCACCCCTTCATTTATGTTGCCAATGATAAGGTCATATGGATGGTTTTTAAGGAAGATTATATCTCCCTTATATGGAATAATGGCATTTTGGAGTGAAGGCTGCAGATGTGAATCATCTGAGCTAACATCTGTTGGCAATTTTGAAGAGCCAACATCTGTTTGAGAAGGGGGAGGTATTGGTGAGAGTGGTGTGAGAACATGATTATTTTTATCCACAGTGGTTGGACTTTTATCAACAGAGGTTATGGTAGAGGAGATGGCAGATAATTGAGGATCAGCAGTGGTTGATCCAACAATGGCAGAGTTTTCACAGTTGTTGACAACATCTGTTCCTCTGATGGTATACTGTGGAATCTCAATGCCATCCATAATCATAAGGTGGAGACTGTGGTGTACCTGCATGGTCAGTCTTAAAAGACACAGATTCAAAAGTGAATTTTTCTAAATCAAAAAGTCCATTAGGATTTGCTGGGATTTCTAATGAAGAAAGTTCATGTTTACATTCAAAGTCTCTTCCACACACCTAGTCCTTGAATTAAAGACTTTGTGGGCTTTAGCAGTGGTTGAATATCCAAGAAAATAACCACAGTCTACTTTGGCTGCAAGTTTTGAAATTGAATCTTTTAAGTTTAAAATAAAGCATGGGTAGCCAAAGATTTTGAAATAGGAGATCAGTGGTTTGATCTTGTGTAGAGTTTCATAAGTAGTAGTTTATGTCTGGGGTTGATTAAAACTCTGTTTTGAACATAGTAAGCAGTGTTTACAGCCTCTATATAAAAGGACAAGGGTAAACCAGAATCTGCAAGCATAGTTCTAGCAACTTCAATAAAGTCATGTTTTCCTTTCAACCATCCCATTTTGTTCTGGTGTTCTTGGAGTGCTGCACTGCTTTACAATCCCTTTTGACACACAGAACTCATCCAACTCCTTATTTCTAAACTCTGTGCCACTATCAATCCTAAAGACTTTTACTGGCAGGTCAAATTGCTTTTCAACTTGTTTCACAAATCCTTGCAAGATGCCTGTAGTTTCATCCGTAGACTGCAAAAGGTAAGTCCATGTAAACCTTGAAAAATCATCAACAATTACAAGACATTATCTCTTTTTACTAAGGCTCATGATTTTTACAGGGCCAAACAAGTCCATGTGTAACAATTGTAAACACTGACTTGTTTTCGACTCACCAATTAGTTTGTAAGAACTTTTGTGTTGTTTTCCTTTTAAACAAGAAACACAATGTTCTTCTTTAGTGAAAAGTTTTTGTGATAAGCCTCTTAAAAGGCCTTGTTTAAAGAGTGTACTGATAGTTGTTAGATTTGTGTGTCCACGTCCTCTGTGCCATAGTTCTGTCTCTTTGTTAGAGGCAGCTGAGAACAGACAAGCATCAGCCATAGTTATGTCTCTTTGTTAGTGACTCTCCTTTGACATGACAAAATGTTTCATATTGTTGATTAAGAACCTCTCTGTTGTTTTCAACCACTTCCTTAGTCCCACTGAATTGCTCCTTCAAAGCATCCCCTAATTCCTTTGCACTGTTGCAATGCAACATGCCAGCATAGATATCGTTTGGCAATGTAGAAGCCACGATGCTAAATGCCTTTCCATCTAGCTCGATTTTTTGGAAATCTTGCTCGGAATAATTTTTGGGATTCTTTGGTACTTGGACTTTAGGTCCTCTGTACTCGGTATCATTGGAACATGAGGTCCAAATATGACCGACTTCTCGCAACCGACGTTTTGCTGAGCAAGGACATGACCCACCCGTCTTTGCCAGATATTATACTCAGATCTGACAAGAATCGGTGGTATAAACATGGTGCCGCTGTTATGAGGATCTTATGAAGTGTGTGACATTCTGATTGTTTACAAAACAGTATTTGTTTAAAAACTTTTAGAATGTAATTAAACTCTGTTTTTCAATAAAAACGAACAAATTGAATTAGCAGTGAGAGCTGGTCTATTTTAATCAAATTGATTGTTAAATGTAATTCGATTGACCAGGCTCCGATACCAATTGTTAGGATCTGAGTTTGAAATTGTTTATGAAAGTTCTGAAAATGGTAAATGAAAGAAGATAAATCAGATGAACATGCAGCGGAATAATGAACTTTAATTCATAACAGTTGAGAGATTGTTTTCATTGTCATGCTTTCGTAATTATGATTACTTGCATATCACTCACAATCTCCCCCTCAGCCTAAGATCACTGATTTGTTCGTACAGAATGTAAGGAAGATAGGTTAGATTGATAATCGATGAAAGTGATCAAATAGAACAGTACATGCACTATTCTATTTATACTACAATCCTAACCACTGAGCATCTTATTATGATGTCAACATGAAAGTGACACTTAACAAAAATAACAAACTAATAACATCTACTAAGCTAACCACTGTTATACACTAAACATTACAAGGACTGATAGAAAACACTGATGATACATCCTCTGTTGGTCTTTAGCAGAGCTTTGCCTTGACAGACCTTTAGCTTTGATCTTCAGCAGAGCTTTGACCTTTTATCTTTAGTCTTTAGCAGAGCTTTGCCTTTGGCAGACCTTTAGTTTTAGACTTCAGCAGAGCTTTGTCTTCAACAGAGTTTAGCTATGGCAGACCTTGAACATTTAGTCTTCAGCATAGCTTGACTTGGGCAGATGTTACATTATTGTTTGGATCAGAGGTTGTAGTATATTTTGGCTTTTTATCATTTGTTATTTTGTAGGGTTCAATTCCAACACACCCTCTGACATAAGAATAAGAACTTGTTTTGAGGATAAAAGTGTCTGTAATAAATGAGCGAGCATGAGAACGATCCTTAAACTTGGAGACGAAGTTCTCTATTTATAGCCGAAGAGAGTTGTAAAGGAGATGGCTAATGGGTCTTGGCCCTTATGTCGACAACAAGGAATATCCTTTTTGCCTCCTTGGACACAACCGTTATTGTTTTACAGGCCAAAGAGGAGTTAGCGCTCATTGAATGGAACCACGTGGTCGAGTAGTTGTCCTTGATGTCTTATCTGCCATCCGCCGTTTAATGGAGTTCATGGAGTAGTGGTCAGCGCACGATGATTGGTGACACGTAGATGTCCTTGTTTACTTCTTGTCTCTTGCATGGTTGCTCATCGTGCAACATTATTATACACAGCCTGTTGTGCGCCCATTGGCAATCTGCTCTGACAGTCGTACCGGTTGTACTTTCAAGAACTCTTTTGCTGGCGTAGAGAAGCTTGCGCTTCTTTGGGTTTGTGCCATTTTGTTTGCAAGTGGCCTAAGTGCTAGGTTTTATCTATTTTGGGTATAGCTCATTGCGCGCGACTTGAGCTTGTTTCGTGTAGCCGGCTTAGGATTAAGGACCATACCCCTTCTGAAGCGATGATTAAGGAAACCAAAAATTTCAAAGATATGTAATAACTATTGAGTTTCTCGGTTATCGACAAAATATTGGATAGAAAGTTACCAGATTTACCTTAAATAAATTTAAATTAATTAGGATGTAGGATATAAAAGTTAAAAAAATGTGATTAGTATTAAATTTCATCATCATCTAAATCAATGGACATGATTTGTTTCTTTTGTTCACGAATGAACCATTGTTCACTCTAGAACCCCATTATATATATATATTGAAAAGGATAAATCGAAAACCCACATTAGTTAAAGAAACCCATAAAACTTTATCTCCATCATCCATCTCATTTAAATAATGGTGGATATTAAAAAGGTATTAAAAAGTTACTTTTTCAGACAAATGTTATAGTCTGACAAAAGTATAAAGTGTTACACTTTTCTCTCCCCTTTTTCCTCTCTCATCTAACACAAAAAATGAGATAGCTACATTGTTACATAAAAATCTCGCTGTAAAAAAAGGTAACATGTTTTTATGCGCAATACAAAACAAAACTTCGCAAATTATAAGTTCTAAAATCTATACACTTTATGTAAGCTAAAAAGCTGCTGCCAAAACACAATAAAAATGTGTTACAGATGAGTTACAAAAAAATGTGAACAGCTGAAAAATATAACATATTCTCTCTTCTCTCTCCACTGTTACGAAAAGTGAATCAGTGTTAGAAAATGTTCCAAGTGTCTGTAAAGTTTTTACAGGGAAAAAGTGTAACACATGGCATCATTATGTCCATCCATTAGGTTTTCAGGGTTTTTGCAACTCACATAGAATTTCTCTATATCCCTTGAGTTGTGAGAACCGTAAAAACTAGGCCATCCGAAAGGTTTTTCTAAAAAAATTCTCAAAAATCTTAAAAAAACATTTGTTTCAGCAAAAAAAAATACCACATACACACATTTACATGAGGTGTAAAATAAATATTTATCTTCGTGACAATTTACACCATCACGTAAAAAAAAACTTACATCAGGCAAGACTACCGACTCGACAATTTTTTTTTGCTTTTTTAACATATATGTTTATAATATTCCATCTACATTTGTGAAAATAAATTTTTGGCCCAACTCGCGCGGGAAGTAGAAGTTCTCATGGTTCTCACAACTCGTGGTGGTTCTCACTTGAACCGATCCTTATATATATATATATATATATATATATATATAGAGAGAGAGAGAGAGAGAGAGAGAGAGGGAGGGTTATCTTGAGAACGCTAAATATTGCGAGAACCGTGAGAACGAATGAGAACATGAATCAAAACTATTTTTTTTATACAATCATCATTTTAATTAAAATACAACATCAAAAAAGAAATTACAACATTAAATAATTCATTTCTCCTCTCAAAATCGCTCTTATTAGATTTTTACACATGTGTAAATATAACAAATTTACACATGTGTAAATGGCAAACTTACACATGTGTAAATTTTCTTTATTTTCAAATTCACGTAAATTTAAATGTGTAAATTAAATTTCTAGAATTGTATTCGAATAATAATAATAATAAGTGTAAAAAGAAATTTTGAATTTCACTTGTTTTTTGACCAAATTCTAGTGGTTTTTCATTCGTTTTCACAGTTTTAGTGATATTTAACGTTCTCATTTAAACTTTCCCCATATAGGGGATGGATCATGAGAAAACTAGTTTAAATGAGAAAACAAAAAATAACTAACTAGAAAAGCCTAAAACATATCAAAAAAAAAATTTGAATTTTTTTAATAAAAATCGCTATATATAATATATAAAAACAACTTTTAAAAAAAAAAATTGTACTGAACATGTGCATTAATATGAAAAAGCCTAAACCACCTAACCCACCCCCCACTGACACCCCCAAAAACCTAACCCCCCTCCCCCCGAACCTAAATCCACCACCCCCCACACTCCAAAAAAAACCTAAAAATAAACTCTAAACGTAAACCACTCAAAAAACCCGCAACCCCCCCCCCCACCCAAAAACTTAATCATAAACTCCCAAAAAACTAACCCTAAAATCTAAACTAAACTCAAAAGCTAAATCTAACCATATAATGCATATGTGCAGTACAAGTTTTTTTTTTAATTTATACATAAAAAGTATCGACTTTTTATAAAAAAAATTGAAAAAAGTATGGTATGTTTTTTAGGATTTTTAGTTTTTTATTCATAGTAGTTTTCTAATGATACTCTTCCTATTATATATATATATATTATTAATATATTATATATATATATATATAATATATAATATATATATATATATATAACAAAATGATAATCAAAGTTAAACGTGCATGCATATGACAGACTAACTACTTAACCACATAAATGATGAAACGTTAACACAAACTGCATCTATAACGAATGGATCAACAAACATTAAAGTTGATCAACTGAAAAACTGTTTGATTAATATATTACATTAACGTTTCTTCATATATATAGGATGCGGATCAAGAGAAACCTCTTACTAGTTGCGAGAACTTAGAGAACTCCGACTTCCCGTACGAATTTTGCCTCACTTTTTGCAAATATCTAGATTAAAATGTTACAAAGACGACTGTAAAAAAATCGAAGTCTTGTTTTCGGCTTCTTACTGGAAAAGTTGATACTTTTAGGATTTCTGGTAAAAAAGATTTTGAAAAAGGCTTTCGTAAGGCCGAGCTCTTTAAGTTCTCACATATCGGAAGAGGAGTTGATCAAAGTGGTGGTGCGCCTGTATGGTCCAGCATCGGTAGCTGCTGAAGATGGTGATAGGGTTTTGGGGGTGGAGAGTAAAGGAGAAGGATGCAAATGGATCTTGGATGAAAAGTAGAGGGTTGAGAAATGAGATAGGGTTTGGGTGTGGGTGTGGGTGTGAATTGATGGAAATATCCATATACCGTTAAAAATTTAACCGAAAACTAACGGTGTTAGTTTGAAAGACGCAAACGGTAGAGAATTGTAAATCACGAGGGTTCAAGTGTCAATTATTTTGATTTAGAGATGCAAGTTAATTCTGAAAGCAAATAAGGAACACGCAAATTGCAATTGCAATTTAGTAGTATTTTAAAAAGGTTAATAATATAAGTTGAAGATTTTTCCTTAAATATATAAAAAAATATCTCATTTGAGTAACCGCTAGTACTGATGAAGATCCAGTCACGTGGAGTAGACTAAGGTACACGGTACACCTCCCACGCCACAAAGCACGACGATCGAAACGTCGTCGTATTCAACCACCACCACTCGCTACTCCCTACATATTCCCAAAAGCGGGAATCTTCTCCCCAAAATGGATCGCTTCTCACTCCTCCTACTCCTCCTCTCTCTCCTTTATCTCTCTCCGGCCACCAGTTTCCGGTTTCCGGAAACCAGATCAGCGGCAACACAAGCTCAAAAACTCATCAGAGACCTCAACTTGTTCCCCAAACACTCCATCAACATCCTCGCTCGCGATGCTACAAACGCTTCCTTCCGTGCTAAGATCGACGAGAAGCCGTTTAGGTTTCCTAATTTCGTTGATGCTGATGGCGTTTCTGTTGAGGAGTTAGGTCATCATGCCGGTTATTACCAGATTCAACACTCCAACGATGCTCAGTAAACCCTAACTTCTTGTTTGATCGTTTTATCATCTCCTTGTTCAAGTTTGATATTCGTTTTGCTGCTTGTTTCTTAATTAATTTAGATTAGGAATCGTCTTGGAGATAGTTATTACTTATGCTGATTTTTGTGAAGAGCTTTAGGAAATTGTAGATCGGCTTGTTAACCTAATCTGTAAATGCTACTGTCTTATTCAGGTGAACTCTGTCAACTCACATGTTATTGTCATGTCAATTTTGTGACTTCTTTGTACGTATTTGCTACTTCTAGAAGGAAGGATTAAGAGATAATAGATATACAAATTCCTATTTATGCATATCTGTTAAGAATAACCGTTCAAATGATGTTCAGTACACTCATAAAAGTTTTAATATTATTTTTGTTTCCATAATTTGAAGATCTCGTGGTCAAACTTTACAATCTCCTGGGTGTTTCCTTTTGAACGAATGTACGCCGATTGATGATTTTCATCATATTTAGCAACTTTCCGTGTTTGGAATGGTTTTTTGGAACGGTAACTTTCTTGTATTAGGCTACCGCTTTCCCCAAATTGGAGAGCCTAGGCACATTAAAGTGACACAAGTGGTGATTGAACTTGAGTCTCCATTGGAGAACGCGATCCTCAAGTGAAGATTGGAATGTTGTTTGTTACTCTTTGTAAATCTAATTTGTAAAGGCAAATGTTTCACTGACTTACATGTGATAGTGACTTGTTATTGTCCTGTCAATTTTTTGTGGTTTCTATAATTGCTATTTTGCTACTTTTAGGAATGATTGAACAGTGTCATGATGCTCAGTATTTTGGTTGTGTAGGATGTTTTACTTTTTCTTCGAGTCACGGAACAACGAAAATGACCCTGTTGTTATCTGGCTGACTGGGGGACCAGGTTGTAGCAGTGAGCTTGCCCTTTTCTATGAAAATGGTCCATTCAAATTTGGAGAGAACTTAACTCTTGTCTGGAATGAGTACGGGTGGGACAGGGTAAGTCTTTCTTGGTTAAATATTGGTCATCATGATTGTCTCTTTATAACCTACCCAATTTGATCAAATGATTTACTTCATATATATATATATATGTATATATATATATATATATATGTGTATGTGTGTGTGTGTGTGTTTCTATAGTTGTATGGCTTACAAGACGTTTATATATCTGTGCAAACTCAGGCATCACATCTATTGTATGTTGACCAACCTACTGGGACCGGTTTTAGTTACAGCTCTGATAAAAGTGACATTCGCCATGACGAGCAGGGTGTGAGTGATGACCTATATGACTTCTTACAGGTCTGTTGCTTCCCCCTTTTGCTTGTGTTTGTGATCATGTAAATGCCAAGTATTATATAATTTATTTACTTGTTTTAGAAATTATAGATCAGACCAGACTTCTTACCATTGTTACATTTCAGGCATTCTTTGCAGAGCATCCTGAACTTGTAGACAATGATTTCTATATTACCGGAGAGTCATATGCTGGCCATTACATTCCTGCTTTTGCTGCTCGGGTCCACCAAGGAAACAAAGCGAAAGAAGGAATACACATAAACCTAAAGGTTCTCTTTGCGTTCCAAATTCTTTTAGGTTCTTAATAATCGAGTTGGCGTGCTTATGAACGGGTTGTTATACAGGGTTTTGCCATCGGAAATGGGCTCACAGATCCAGCAATTCAGTACAAGGCTTATACAGATTATGCATTGGATATGGGGCTTATTAAGGAGTCCAGTACAAACGCATCAACTTGATCGTTCCAGTGTGCGAAGCTGCAATAAAACTGTGTGGTACTGATGGAACAGTCTCTTGTATGGCTGCATACTTAGTATGCAACACAATTTTCAGTTCAATCATTTCTATTACTGGCAAGATCAATGTAAGGGAATCTTGGTTTTTTTCTAGTAGTTGACAATTAATACAATAATACCAACTCATGTTTTCTTCTGTTTTCAGTATTATGACATTAGAAAGGAATGTATTGGGAGCCTGTGCTATGATTTCTCAGACATGGAAACATTTCTTAACAAGAAATCAGTTCGAGAAGCTCTTGGAGTAGTAGATATAGAGTTTGTTTCTTGCAGTACAAGCGTGTATCAGGCTTTGCTTATGGATTGGATGAGAAATCTTGAGGTCGGTATTCCCGGTCTTCTTGAAGATGGAATTAAGCTGCTTGTATATGCTGGAGAATATGACCTCATCTGCAACTGGCTCGGTTAGTCTTCATTCATTAGACACTAATAAAATGAATACTTTTTATTTACTTTGTTTCGGTTGTGGTGTAGGTAACTCGAGATGGGTTCATGCTATGGAATGGAAAGGGAAGGAACCGTTTAATGCCTCTTCTGAAGTACCTTTTGAAGTTGATGGAAGAGAAGCAGGCTTACTTAAAAACTATGGGCCACTTAGCTTCCTCAAGGTTCATGATGCGGGTCATATGGTTCCTATGGATCAGCCCAAGGCTGCACTGGAGATGTTAAAGAGGTGGACCGAGGGCTCGCTTAAAGGAACTGTGACTGACTCTGAATCTCTGGTTTCTTCCATATAATAGTTGTTTGTAAATAATGCTGGACAGCCTGCCCTGCCCACAGAACATATCGCGCTTTAGGTTTAACCTAGCTGCACCATAAAGAGTAGGACCCACTATAAGCATCTTTTAGTTGCTTTTTCTTATTCTGTGGATTGCAAATGTTGTACTGAACCTTGGATCAATGTGCCTGTCATGGTAATGTTCAGAGACAACATGATCACTTGAAATGCTTTGCTTTTAGGTCCATTGCTGGTGGCTGAATACCCTTCCAAGTTCCAAGTGAATAAAACATTCATGGGAATGGGTATTAACAAATTTTGCAAGTAAAGTTTAGCAAGCAATAATAAATACTAGGATTTACCCATCGCGTTGCGGTGGAAAATCAGCTTATGAACCAAATGGTAAACACCAATTTCTTCAAAGCTATTATAGTATATGCTAAATACCAACTTGTTCTAGTTAACAATGATTGGTTTTAAAACATTAATGTAGATAACATCCAAAAGAAATACAAAATGCAAAGAAGGCATGAAGCTATTTAAATATAACCAAGTAATCTGATGAAGATGATTTGTTACTTTGCTTTGAGATGACCCGGTTGTTTAAATAATTTTAGTAGTATTCTATTATTCTAATGTAAATAAAATTTTAGTAATATTCTATTATTCTAATTTAAATAATTTATTGAGTGAAGTATATTTATATGCTTTTTTTTTTATTACCCAAAAATTATATTTATATGCTTTTCAGACGGTGTTCTTTTAATTTTTTTGTTTAAAATTACGAGTTTCATACTATGTTTTAAAATCCTAAACATTACGTCCGTTAGGCCTAACCCATATTATCTTTTAGTTAAATGTGACCACTTATAGATCACATTAGAGTAGATATGTCATTTATTACTCCCCTGACAATGTGCGGCTCATTCAATCCTAATTCAATCTTTTTCAATAAGCCCTAATTTCAGGTCTTGGTCACCCCAATATCACAAACACTCAAATTCAAAATTGTGGCAGATCAAATGCGGTATTATCCGTGACAGCCCGAGCAGGGTGTGTAAAAGCAAAAATCATCACACAACTCATCAAATCATCTTTCACATTGATTCATACACACAAAATACAATACTTGCATATTAAAATGGCAGCACTCATTAGACCAGCAACATCATCTTCTTCACCACCTCCTCCTTCCTGCGATGTGATGTTGGGTTCCTCCAAAAAGACTAGCCGATGCTTGCATATCAACAGCTTTAAAAAGAGCAAACTTGTGACCTCTTTGAATTTAACACTCCCAACCAAACTAGTATCCATAATTGTGCATTTCATCATCTGACCCGTGTGCTTCATGTTGCTCGACCAACCTGTCCTTGTCAGGTTCGTGTTCAAGAAGGTGTGGTTTAGATGCAACTTTATTCAGCACTCCAGTCAACGAGTCAAAATAGTGACTTCCTTTGACCAGATTCCTCTAAAACTTTGTCACACTAGGTGCAAGAAACACTAGATGTTTCGAATTTTGGAGAAAGAGATGGTACGAAATGTGAGGCTGCAGATGTGTGGTATCAAAGCCCACGTTTATTGAACTTCGATATCTGGATCCGATTTAGGATATGAATAACTCCAAATCCAATGTGCCCAGAAGCCCAGATCTAAGAAAAATCTGGATCCGATTTAGGTTCGGAATAACTCCAATAAAGTGTCGAAACTAAGAAAATGTGTGGGCTTTAGACCTCTTCAACACCGACAACAGCCATAACGGTGGTGATGGGGTGGCAGGTAGGGGTTGTGGTGGTGGCGCGTGAGGGTTGTGGGGGGTGTGGCGGTGGTGGTGGAGAAAGTGGTAGAGGTAAAATGACAAAAACAATAGCCAAGGTACATCATCTGATTTACAAAAAAAAATTAAGTGACTTAGAACTAAAAAACATACAAAGTAAGATTTTGAAAACAATAAGTATAAAACTTATTAATTTTAAACACAAAGATTATCATCTAAAAAAGAGTATATAAATAAAGTACAAAACTTAAAACTTACGATTCACTCAGATTTATTTCATTTATAAACTAAACCATTGCTTTAGTAGTATCCTATTATTAGGGATATAAGTAATATTTAAACATGTTAAATAATTAATTAGTCGAGGTTCAAATTTTAAATTTTGTGTTTTAATTTCAACTGATCTCTTCGTAAACTTTACTTTCAAAAAGTATTTGTCTTATAGTATTAAAGTCCAATTTAGTTCAGTTCAGTTTAACACATTGGGAGTGAAATAAATGTTCTCCTCTTAGGCATGAAGCAAAACGTAACAGTCTAATCTGGCATTTGTTTAAAATGTGTATAGTGGTATAATACTCAATAATGTCCCATCAAATGATTACCTAATTATTTTTTTTTTATTTTAAAATTAAAACTAATAATATTTCATTAAATAAATAAAAATTACATAAATAATAAACACACACAAATAATACTACTCGTCTTAATTGTCATCTTCGTTTTCGTCGCACTCGTCATCTTCGTCTTCGTCATCAACTTCTTCTTCACTCTCGTTTGGAAAATACCGAACCGACCATGCGTGTTAGACCAAATCAACCGCTAACGCGGACTGTGCGACTTCAGACCGCATTTCATGTGCATTGTTCACTCTTTCTTCATTGTTGCTTGCGAATATTCCTGAACAACTTCTAGTACATAGTTTTGGCATATTGTTTTCCTTCGTCTTCCAATATCATATTATGCATGCATGTATATTTTTAAGCTAATTAAAAAAATATATGAATGCATGTAATATTTATAGTTTTCTCGGTAATCTTTAAATACTCGTCGTTTATGTTGGTCAGGTTTCCGTACGCAAGGACTCGTACGCCGAAGTACACTTTTGAATACCGGTAAATCCAAGCGTCCGTCTCGCATCCGCTTTTTATCTAAAATAATCAAACTTGTTTTCCCAGTCTCCAACAATGCGTAAAATAAATGTTTACTCGTACAGAAAGACGTCTAAAAACATTTGGGTTTGGGTAAGTAGGCCCTTTATCGATGTAATCTTTCGTCAATCGATCATTTACCAAACGTTAGTCTCGTTCAATATATTATCTTGGCAAAATTTCACGTTGAGGCCGAATAGAATGTTTCATATACCGCACCGCAAGGTCGCACGCACTCGTGACCGCCTCTTGCTCGACCTTCTCGACGGTCGACTCACCCTCATTGGCTAAAAACTCTTTGTAATAAAAAGTAGCAACGGACCGTGGAGGAATCCATTTTTTTTAGAGAAAATGGTCTGTAGTTTGGACTAGGTTTTGGTTTATGGTTTATAGAAATGTGAGAGTTTGTGATGTGTATATATATTATATATATATTATTGAAGTAGGAAAAATATAGCCGCTTTTTGACTGTTGCCAGTCTCATTGGCCAAATATAAAACCGGTCTAGCGTTTTTTTTAAACGCCCTCAAAGTTTTTTCCAAAATCATGCTAGGGGACGGTGGTCTAGGCGTTTTCAGGCGGTTTTTTAGCCTCCATGCCGTTCTAAGACACCACTACAGGTGGTCTAATACTATAGAACACGTTGAAAGTATATACATATGACTAAATTTAATAAATTGATAAAAAAAGGTAGATAAACAAAATATTTACGTTCAATTAGATGACTGTAGATTTGCAACCAAGAAACTAAAACCATATCAAGGACAATTAAATCAAACGTGCTATTATGGATAATATAATCACTTGAAATTGTGAAATTGTATATATAAGATGGAATTAATTCGTGTATATATAATATATATATATATAATATTACTTAATTTTAATTTAACATAAATATTAAAATTTAGGAAGATGAATTATAAAAATGTCTGCATTTTTTAATTTTTAATTTGAACTGATTTTTAGTGGTAATACATGTTAAAAATGGGGCAATATTACTCATGAAAAAGTAAAATCTATTGGGCACATTTCTAAAAAATCGTTTAAAGGATGTTTGACCATGTAAAAATAAAATCTATTTGTTGGACACCTTTATCTAGTTACCTTTTTCTTTTATTCTAATGAAAATTAACTCTGAAATTTCTATCCAGATTAAAAAAAATTCTTTGAATCAAATCCACAGGCATTCTTGTAAACAAAGATAAAGAGTAAAGTGCAATTTTAGTCTCATGGTTTATGACAAATTATAGTATTTTACAAGTTTAAAAACTATTGTAAAAAACACCACCTAAGTTTATTCGTTGCGCTTTTAGTCCATTTCCCTAATAGTCATCCAAATCTCTATATTAGTCACATGCAAGACATGTGATGGGTAAAATGGTTTTCAATCTAAAAAATCTTATTTCCAAGAATACTATCTCACAAAAAAATTCAATATCTTTAACACTAATTCTATGATTCAAATAAAAAAATTTTAATGGGTCACACGTCTATCCCATTTGGGTTTTCTTGTAAAAAAATTAGGCCATTTTTTGGAACTTTTGACCGGCTTGAAGCAACATCAATGGCTGCATCTGTTAAGCAACAATTTAGTTGAAAAAGGGAATTAAAGATTTACTTTTTATTTGCATGCTGAATACGGGCATTCCGTATATCTTACTATCTATTAGTTCATTCGCTCTCTCTTCTACGGGTCCTCCTTTAACTCAACAGCCCCATACAGGAACACGTTCCTTTCTTTATATCAATAACCAATTCCTCGAGTCTCTTTACTTCCTTGCCAAATGAGAGTAGAAGTTAGAACACAAATTATTGAGCTTGAAACATGAAAACACCAACACCATGCTAAAAAAAGTTAACCAAATGAATGAAGATTACACATTTTGCTTCTTCAAAGTCTACTCCGAAAGAAAGCATTACAATTTCACCTTTTCTATTCAAACATATTAATAATAGCAGTAGCAAATTCCAATTCTAAGACCGAAACATATAAATAATATAACATAATGTTGAAACATTAGACCTAACAGTTTATAATCACATTTCTTAATTATTTACACTAATGGAATCGTATCTTGATAGTTTAGGTAAGAAATTTATTAAAGCACAACTGAAAATGATTTCTTCTCCAATAACCTTCAAAATTAAGCATCAAATAGGGAAAAAGATAAAAATAAAAACTACCTACTGAATAGTGGGAAAAAAGAACAGTATGTCACTACATCTAAAAGACTAATTAGCTATGTCGAAGAAGGATGGGGAACGGCCGGAGAGCTAGGGTTCTTCGATTTCAGATGAGAACAACCCCTCAATCTCGGTCTTATGCGGTGGCGAGATATCGGAAAAGTGAAGCAGGAACGTCATAAATGGATGAAGAGGCAGTACGTGGACTAAAATAAATAAATTATGAAGAATTCGTGTAATAAGAGTCTAAGGCTGTGTGTTGGAGATTAATATTACAATTTACCCATAACATGTCTTTGCATGTGAATAACATTTAACATATATATGGATGAACATTACTTAACTGTACTAAAATCACAAAGAATATAAACCTGGGTTGATGTTTTTTACAATACTTTTCAAATTTGTAAAACACTACAATTTAGTATAAATGACAAGGACCAAAAATACAGTTTACTCTAAAGTTAAAATAAAAAATTGTGTTTGTAACGTGCACGATTGATGTATTGAATAATACATCTATTTATCGTGTATAGTTTGTACTAGTTTCGTTAATATTCGTTTCGGTTTTATAGTGAATATATTTACTTTTAATCCAAATACGCTTCGCATGTCTTGGTTCGTGAAAATAGCTGAGAGAGGAGAAAACGAGCTGAAATATTGAAGGAAACCGAGCCGGATCGTAATTGGAAATCGAGAGAAGAAACGAATAGAAAAACATGGAAATTGGGTCTCTGGCGGCACGCGACCGCCCCAGGTTATACCTCTCGCGGGTGGCGAGAGGAGGAAAGAATTCCAGAGAAAGACAACCCGGTCGCGGGGCGCGACTGGTTATGTGATGCCTCTCGCGGCCAGAGAGGGCCTATTAGAGTTTAACTCTAATTACAAGTATTAGACGAACTTGGAGTTTCAAGAGAAAATTTCTGAAGGTTTTGAGCTGGTTTTTAAAGATCAAGTTGTTCGGAAATCATTGGGTTAAAGTTAGAAGCCTAGAGATCAAAGAAATCTCGGGTTTTATTACCGATTTTCTTAACCTTTAGCTTTCTTGTTCTTTGTTTTGATGAATTCGGTTTTTAAATTTACTTTGATTATGTTTAAGACAATGATTTTTGGCTCGATTTACTTTTGCCACCTAGGTTATGATGATTTAATATTAAAGTTTGGATTTTTATTGATTTTATAATGTGTTTATGAGTTTTTTGATAAAGTAGTAAAGTTTGGTTGTTTGATTTGATGTATTTGCATGTTTTGGATTAATTGTTGATTATTTGATTGTTTCACATCGATCTAGTTGAATGTCGTTCAAGAATAGGTTTATGTTGATTGTCGAGTCTTAACGAGTCCGGGTAATCGTTCGGTAAATTGGCCAATAAACCTTAGAAACAATTGAATGAAAAATAATTTAATCTTAACATTATACTAAACTTAATTATTGAGAAATAATAGTTTATTAACTGAATTAAATAGGTAAATTGCTAGGATTAGGTTTTGAGAAAAGCCGGTTTTAGTTTACTTGCCATATTCGAGTCGGTTAAACCAAATCAAGAATCTTAGTTAGTCTAAGCTCCCTATTGAGAGATAGTTAGCTATTTTTAGACACCTTATTAAACACAAGATAGCCGCAAGGAAATCTTATAAACCGGTAAACGTAGTTACCTTTATGATATCATAGGCGTCGTCCCAAGAAGGGTCGGGGTCCTGTTCGGTATTATTTAGGATTTAGTATTTTAAGATCCGGTTCCCTATCACATTATTAATCGATTAAAAACCATTCAATAATAATATGGAATCTAACCTAGGTAGCCATCCCACTATCATTGAATTAAATCTCCGCTTCAAAAGTCCATTTTAAGTCGTCTTAGTTAAGTTAATTTCAGTTTAATTATAATTTTAGGATTTTTAGTAAACCCCCGCCCAAAAAAAATTAAGTGTGTCAATTCAGTTTAAATAGATGTTACGTTATGTTTTAGATCTAAGTTTTAGAGTCTAGTAGTAGTTACTTTGAGTCTAGATTTAGGTTAATTTAAATTATTTTAAGTAGACTACTTTTAGTACATCAAGTTTTTGGCGGGACTCTCTTTGGCAATTACGTTGATTACTTTGTTTAGACTTAACTGATTCATACATGTTTTCTGTTTTGTTTGCGTCGTAGGAGTCTAAATAATTTAGTTAATTTAATTTTTCAGTTTAATATATTTTTGTTAAGTATCTTTTCTGAGTGTTCTTACTTGTCTCGTTTCCGGTTTTTAGTGGATGCCCCATACGCGTTCGCAAGGACCTCCGCCGAAGCCGCCAACGGACACGTCTCTTTCTTCTGCGCAAAAGGTTAGTACTTCTTCATCCTCATCTTTAGGTTTTTTTTATTCTTCTCGTCCGTTTATGCCACCTAACTTTGACTTTACACCGAAGTCCTCACCGCATAGTTCCCCACCTCCCCGTATAATCACCGAAACACAAGCCCACTACCTGTTTTCCACATGACTCATAATCAAATCGTTTACCAACAAGCAACCACTGGTTTCATCCGGGGTGTGAACTCGCCCATCACTCTCCCCCCAATGAACAATGACAAAGCTTGGCAAATCCCATCTTACATCATGACCGTTATAACTAACTCGTGCCAATTCCACGGTCTGATGACGAGGATGCGCCCGTCCACATTAACCACCTTACCCGCCTTTGTCACACCTTTAACATGGAAGGTGCGGGCAACAATGCTCGTTTCCTTCAAGTATTCCCTTTCTCTCTTGGAGGTCGGGTCGCCGTCTAGCTTGACTCTCAACCGGCTGGCACCTTTATTACTTGGGCCGCCCTTCGAGATGCTCTCCTTAAGAAATATTTTCCACCCGCCAAAGCATCTCGTCTTCGCGATCAGATCCATTCGTTCCGAATGGAACCTGATGAACCTTACCATTTAGCATGGGAGATTTTCCAAACCTTAGTGTCCCGTTGTTCCAGCATGATCTGTCTGATTGGGCACTTGTAGCGAAATTCTACAACGGTCTCACCCCTGAAACCCGAGCCCGATTTGACACTTCTGCTGGCGAGCAGCTTATGGGCAAGAAGACGGTTGTTGAGTGTAATGACCTTTCAAGAGTTTCGCGCATTTTGATATAGACTAAGGCACTACCGGCAGGAATTCAATTCCTGTTTCTCGTACCACCCCAGTCACTTGGGGATTACACAAAGTTGGCTTGGAAACTACGGTAGCTGCTGCATTTGATAGCTTTAAGCGAGAGGTCAATAAGGAAATACAAGAGTTGAAAACCAAGGTGGATAGAGGTGAGGTATGTAGAGGAGGTTGTTGATACAGTTTTGTGTTTGTCGCTTGTTCTTAGTTACATTTGTAATTTTACGGTCTTTGCTCAAGTGTCTGTATAGGTTTGGTCGTGTCGAATAGATCGAGATATCCTTCTATCTTGATCTAGTATGACATCTTAGCTTGTCTGTGTTAATCAGTTGCATATGTGCAGACTGATAAGTCTTGTAAACGTCAAGTCTACACACGTTCTCCAAGAAGAAGGATTTTGTGCGAATCAAGAGATTTCGTACGAAACACAGGTTTCGTACGAATCAAGGAGATTTTGTACGAAACACAAGCATTTCGTACGAAACAGTGACTCGTACCAATTTCCTGGAGTTGTGACTCGTGTGAAATATGTGTTCCATATGTCTGGATTTGTGATTCATACGAATCTAGACGGACACTATATAAGCAGACATGCACCTCTCAGTCAAGGAAACTGGTAGACTCGCGCGTGAGAGTTGGTTGGACCAGAGAGTTTGTTATCCTTTCAGTTGGATATCTCTGAAGATGAAGACACAAGAACACAGCAAGTTTGTTTTAGTCATACGAGCATTGTGTGTATATGTTTGTACTTGTTCTCAATCATTAATAAGATAGTGAATCTTTGGTTACCCCGTGTTCTTTAATTTGCTTTGGTTGCATGCACACTTGGATTCCGAACTTGTGTGTATGTCATTTGAACAAGGAACTGGTTTAACACCATCCGCAGGTGGACCTACAAGTGGTATCAGAGCTTTGGCTCTTTCCTTGTTCAAAATCGGGCTTAGTTGTGTCTGAGCTAGTTTGAAGATTTCTGAAGTGTTCTTGAGCCTCCAGCAGAAAACTTAAGTTTTGGATAGATAACTAACTTAAAACTTGGTTAAAATCTGTTGCATGTAGAAAATTTTATGGTAAAATTTTTCTAAAGAACACCCTTGAAGAAGAAATCTGCAAAAATTTGAATCTGATTAGTTTGGTAGGGTTGACATTTTCTGACTTGGATCTGGACTTGGACTGTGGACTAGTTAAAATCTGTGTTTTAACTAAAAGTGGGTAAGACAACATGTATTTTCGAAAAAGACAGGTCTACATAAGAAAGGAAATTTCTCACCAAACCATTTCTGAAAAGATTCCTCTGAAAAACACTGTACCAAACAGTTTGTGCGACTGAAAAATTTCATGAGAAACATTTGAATCGCACGAAACACCTGGCTCGCACAAAACTCCTGTCTCGCACGAAACATCATTGTTTCGCACGAAACAATTATTGTTTGTTTTTCGTGTTTTTCAAAGCTTTGTGATTTTAAGAATTTGTCATATTTTCAGATTTGTGAATTTTTAAAACATTAATTATAATTGTGAAACTTTAAAACCTTTAAATTTTCATAAAACAAGAAAATATAATGAGTTCTAACCCGTGGGATTGGAGTTGTTCAAGCTCAAATCAGGAGTCTTCGCAAAGCTCCGCAACATCATGGGTAAAATCTTTGATGCCTCAACATACAACAATGATCTCTACAAATCAATGGGCATGTGTTGCGAATCAGAATCAAAGCATCCAAACTCTGCTAATGAGTGAAAGTGAAACAGGGAGTAATAACCGACTGCCGAAGTTAAATCACATGAACGATTATCCTTCGTGGAAAAGTCGTTTTCATACGTATGTTCTCGGTCAAAACACGGAATTGTGGACGTGTTTCACTACCCCCTATAATGAAGCACTTGAAGAAGCTGGATCAAATCCAACCTCATTGGCCAATCTAGTCGAAAGTGACAAGAAAGCTTATGATCTAGAGAAAAAGGCATTTGCTATCCTCACACAAGCTCTTCATAAAGACATTTATCATCAGTTTGTGTATTGTACTACAACGAAAAATTTGTGGGACACTTTGGAAGCAAGAGGTGAAGGTAACGTTGCTACCAGGAAGATTAGGCATGATCTGCTCAAGAAAGAGTTTGAAGGTTTCATGTTCATGGAGAACGAAACCTTGAATGATATGACCACTCGGTTTTATCATCTTCTCAGCAAAATGTACTCGTATAAAGTGTTAGCAGCACCACAAGAAATTGTGATGCGATTTGCTGATGCTTTACCACCGGAATGGGGTCAATTTATTGATCTTTTAAAACATACAGGTGTTTTGGACTCAATTAGTATTTATGAATTTGTACAGAAACTGGAGAACAAGAATGAAGAAGAACTCCGGAAGGCACAACGAGTCTCTGCTCCACAAAACCCTGAGATGTATTTTGGAGGTATAAATGCAGGTACAAGCTCAAGTCAGCAACCGAAGCTGCAGACCGCATTTGTGTCAAACGTGAACCCGTTTCTACCCCAACCAGTTCAATCAAGTCAGTCTACAGGTTCGCATCTGATGAAGGATGCGATTGGTCAGTACAGTTGGGAACTGAGAACAACGGAAGAACTGCATGCTATGCGAAGATCATGGATCAAATCAAGCATGATCACAACATCAATACTCCAAATAACGATGATACATCTGGGGATGCTGGTAGTTCTGATGAAGAATGTTCAAGTTCAGATGGTTATGGATCTGATTCCGATGTGAAGAAAGGAAGTGATGCTGAGGTTGAAGAATTGCTGAGTGAAGCTAAGATGTTGAACTCTGAAAAGGTAGGCATGACGAGGAATGCAGAAGCTGCGGAAATAGAGACAGAGACACTCTCTACAGATGGTGCAGCTTTTCCTCATCACACTGCCTTTATGGCAAATGTTGAAGGTTCTTCAAAACAGGTAAATCTGACCCTCCTACTGTTTGCAATGACTGTGTTGAGTTGAAAATAACGTATGAAACCGTCAACAGTCATAATCAAAATTTAGTTGTTGAACTATCAAAATGCAAAGAGGCAAACTTGGCACTAACTAGAAATGAAAAAGAATTCAAATCTATAATATAAACCCTTAAGAAAAGTGTTTCTGAACTGACAAAAATAGTTTTGAATAAACAGACAGGAATTAATAACTACATTAATCTCCTAGAAGAAACAAATAAAGAGTTAGCCATCACCAAATGCGAATATGATTCGATCAAACGCAAATTGGAAAGTTATTCTAACTCCCAATATGTGCTTGATCATATCATTGAAGTTCAAAAACTAAAGGGAGATGCTCAATGCATAGGGTATAAGTCGTGTCCACCCCCAATGAAACACAACTATACAAAATGCCTGATGAAGAGGAGATGTCTCGTTTTGAACCCTCTGTACCTTAGAATCCTGAGGAATTCGCAGCAGGGTTAGGGTTCAAACTAGGCAATTCCACTCAAGAACTAAGCAAGCCAGAAAGTTCATCATCTGATGAAGAAGAGGATGATACATCAGATGATGAATCAAGAAATGATAATCAGGATCAGCCTCTTAATGAAAGGAAAAGAGTAGAATCGATTGCTACTCCTAGTACTCAATCTGTTGAGAATCAAGAGACTGTTCCTAAGAAATCTGTGAAGACAAGTGTGTCTACACAAGAAGTAGATAATGCGTTGTATACTTTGGTTGGAGATAAGAAAATCTATTCAAATAAAGATTTTCCAATTAAAAATGTAAATCCAATCTCTATAGATCAGGTTTTTGAAAAAATCAACAACCAAACCTTTAGAGAAGAAAAAGTCCACCAAATCACAACCATTATCCGCTTCAACAGAAAAACAGTGGAAGCGAGTTGAAAAGTCTACAGTTTCTCAACCGAAGGTTGAAGCAAAAGGCTCTCGTGACCAGAAAAAGGCCAAAACTGTTAAATTTGTGAGTTCTAAAGGTACCGATAAATTCGAAACTTTTCAAGGAAAATCTAATGTTGATTTTGTAAAGAAAGTTAAGATTTTGAAAAGAAATAGTCAAAACAATTACACCCAACACACTGATGGATGTAATGAAAATGAACCTAGTACCTCAGGATCCACAAGTTCAACATCAAGCCGAGAAACACGATCTCCTAGTTTTGTTGAAAGGAGAATATGTTTCAAATATGGAGAATTTGGCCACATTATAAAGGATTGTCAAAATCCATCCAAATCAAGATGTATAGAGAAAACCCCTCATGAACTAACTTGCAAACGTAAATCTGTTTCTCCGACACAAGATAAACAAATTATTAAAGATCAAAAAGAGAAACAAAAACGTAAACAAGTAAAAATAGTTAAGAAAGCTTTAAAATCGGATTCTTCGAAAAAGGATCAAAGATCTTCAAAGTCAATAAAACCAGACACTGTTAAAACTGTAAATAATAGTAAATATGGTAATAAACAAGGATCTTGGAAACAGAAGACCGGTAATGGTTCAAAAGGAGGCTCTTAGTTTGTTAATCATCAAGAAATTGAGATTACATTTCTCGATGATAAGGGACGACCCAAGACCACTAAGGCTTGGGTCCCCATCTCAAACTAATCTTGTTTGTGCAATGTGCAGGGTGTTCTAGGAGGAACTGTAAACAGTCATTGGATCGTTGACAGTGGAGCATCAAGGCACATGACGGGCGATTTACGGCTCCTATATGATGTGAAAAGCATAAGGGGTGGTTATGTTGCTTTTGCTGGTGACAAAGGTTGATACATCATTGGAGAAGGAATGGTCTCCAATGGTGTTGTGAGCTTCGACAAGATTAATTATGTGCGGCAAATTGATCACAATCTTCTTAACGTTTCTCAAATCTGCGACAAGAAGCTCACGGTACATTTTGATGATGCCGGATGTTATGTGATGAAGCCTGGATTCAAGATCCCCAAGGAATGGATTCTCCTGTCGGCTCTAAGAATTAATGATTTGTATATTCTTGATATGAGCCAAGCTATTACAACATCTGCACAAGTCACATGTTTTGTCTCTAAAGCCACCGAGAAGGAATCAATCTCCTGGAACAGACGTATGGGATACATTCACCTAAGGAAAATGAACTGTTTGGTGAAGAACAATCTAGTGAATGGTGTACCAGTGAAGAACTTTCGTCTTCAAGACGTTCGTGTATCATGCCAGAAAGGGAAGCAAGCAAGAAAATCTCATCCCGTGAAGAAGATCAACACAGTAAATATGCCACTGGAACGTCTTCATATGGACCTCTTTGGACCTATGAAACACAAGACAACCTTTGGTGATTCTTATTGTCTGGTAGTTACTGATAACTATTCCAGATTTTCATGGGTAAACATGTTGGCACACAAGAGTGGAGTTCCTACTATCCTCAAGAATCTCCTGACTCTGTTAGAAAATTTGTACAATCTGAAAGTAAGGAGAATCAGAAGCGACAATGGCACGGAATTTAAGAATCAAGTTATGGATGAGTACTGTACCTCAAAGGGTATTCTGCATTAGTACAGTTCTCGATACACTCCACAACAAAATGGGTCACTGAGAGGAAGAATAGAACTCTTATTGAAACTGCAAGAACCATGTTAGTAGAATCAGAACTTCCCGTTCAATTTTGGGGAGAAGCTGTTGCTACTGCGTGCTACATGATGAATAGAGTTCTAACGGTGAAGAGACATGGGAAGACATGTTTTGAGTTGTTACATAAAAGGAAACCGGATATTTCTTTCTTAGAACCTTTTGGAGCTCCATGCACTATGATCGACCCATATGGAAAGTTTGATCCCAAGGCTATCGAAGGTTTCTTTCTTAGATATGCTAATCCGAATTTCCGGGTGTGGAATTTGTCTTCGAAGAAGATTGAAGAATGGGGTGAAGTAAAGGTTCAAAGATATACAGAAGCTACAAGAGCTCCGGGTGCTCCTTGGATGTTTGACTATGATGGGCTGTTTGACTCCTTTAATCTGCCAACTTTTGATGATGCAACAGCTGCTACTCAGATGTTATTGGAAAGTGATACTGCAATAGACTCGTCATTAGTTCGACCAATTATTGTTAACCCTCAAGTGTCGACTTCGGTTAACAATCTTGTTCAAAATTAGGAATTCGAAGACGCTGCGGATTATAATGTTTCATCAGAAGATGATGAGTTTCATGATGCAAATGAAGCTACCTCTGGTGTGGTTCCTGGATTTTCAAATGATACGTCAAATATTCAACCTCAAGGAACAACTGAAGGTCAGGCATCTACAACGTCATCAAATCCAGCTCTCGATGTAACTGTTGATCTGAATATCAACAATTTGGGTATAAATTCTCGAGTTCCTAATGTGCCAGAAACTCGTATTCATAATATCCATCCTCGGCAGAATATTATTGGAGATGTCCAGAGTGGTGTGCAGACTCGTAATCAGCTTCGAAACAACCAGAATGCTGGATTGTATTCAGAAAGTAGGGAATCTGGTGGTCTGAATGATTGGTCTTTTTCCTGCTATGTGTGCCAAGTAGAACCAAAATATTGGAAGGAGGCAATGAAAGAAGACTCTTGGGTTGAAGCCATGCAGGAAGAACTTCAGCAGTTTCAGAAGTTAGGCGTCTGGAAATTGGTTGACAGGCCTGACAACTACAAGAAGATTGGTACACGATGGGTGTATAAGTGCAAGAAGGATGACCGAGGTGTTGTTGTAAGAAACAAAGCGAGATTGGTTGTTCAAGGTTTTAATCAGGTCGAAGGGATCGATTACAATGAAGTATATGCACCGGTTGCAGACTTAAGGCCATAAGAATCTTTTTAGCTTATGCGTCCTTCAAGAAGTTCACCGTTTATCAGATAGATGTGAAGAGTGCATTTCTTCATGGTGTGGTAGAAGAGGAAGTATATGTTGAGCAAATGCCAGGTTTTGAAGATCCTCTCCATCCTGACAAGGTTTGGCTTCTCAACAAGGCGTTATATGGTCTTCATCAAGCTCCGAGAGCTTGGTATGAAACGCTGTCTACCTATCTGTTGAAGAATGGTTTTCGACGAGGCCTGATCGACTGTACTCTCTTCATCAAGGAACGGGACGAGGATTTACTCTTAGTACAGGTTTATGTTGATGATATTATTTTTGGGTCTACTAACACTCGAATGTGCAAAGAATTCGAACAGGTTATGCAGGAAAAGTTTGAGATGAGTGCTATGCGAGAAATGACTTTTTTTAGGTTTGCAGGTTCAGCAATCAAAGGCAGGGATTTTTATCCATCAAACCAAGTACGTCGGAGATTTTCTCAAGCGATTTCAGATTGATGACTCAAAACCCTTGGGAATTCCATTAGCTCAAAATCATGGGATTACTCCAAACGGAATGGGTGAACATGTAGAACCATCTCTCTATCGTGCAATGGTCGGATCTCTCATGTATCTTACTGCTTCAAGACCTGATATAATGTACCCAACATGCCTTCTAGCACGCTATCAGTCTAGTCTGAAAGTTTCTCACTTGATGGCTGTGAAAAGGATCTTTCGTTATCTAAAGGGTCATCCTGACACTGGTCTATGGTACCCTAAGGATGATAACTTTGATCTGACAGCATTCAGTGATTCTTATCATGGCGGCTGCAAAATCGATGCAAAGTCAACAACATCAGGATGTCAGTTCTTGGGAAATCGCCTAGTCACGTGGTAATGCAAAAATCAGACTTGTGTAGCTACATCAACATGTGAGGCTGAGTATATTTCAGCTTCTAGTTGCTGCTCTCAAGTTCTATGGATTCAACAGCAAATGCGCGACTACGGTTTTGAATTTCTTACTACTCCTATTTTTGTTGATAGTGAAGCTGCTTTACAGATCACTCGGAATCCTGTACAACATTCAAAAACAAAACACATTGAGATTAATTATCATTTCATACGAGATTGTTATGAAAAGAGACTTATCGATGTTGTTAAAATCCACACTGATCACCAACGTGCCGATCTTTTTACCAAAGCCTTTGATAAATTACGTTTTTATTATCTATTTTTGGTCAATGGCATCAAGGTGAAACCCGAGTAACTCAACCATGGCTAACTATTTTTGTATATTCTTTTCGAAAAAAATCTAAAATTATAAAAAGATTTTCAGTTTTATATTTTAGGGGGAGTAATTCAAGAAAATACAAAAATATGTCTTTTATTTACCTTCTTTGTTTAAGGAGGAGAAAATTCCGAAAAATACAAAACATTAGAAAAATAAAAATGAGTTTCTTGGATAAGTTGAAGATGATGAAATTCACCAGTAAATCTGTCAGAAATGGTTAAAAGCATAAAAACTAGATTGATAAGTAGCTTTTCTAATGATGTATCGGTAGCTCACAATCAAACTAAAATGTGCAGGTTGATATAAACCTAACAGACAGAACGCCAGGTGGGAACCATTCATTGGCATATGGTCTTGGTACCGAAATTTCGTTTGATAGAGTGCCGAGGTTCTGAGATATACGGTCTTTATGCTGGCTTATCATCTGGGTATCATGGTTGAATCTTTTGCCGAAAAATAACGTGACGCAAGTCTAGAACTTCCATGATACCATACATACGTGTACATACTGCATTCGACCTTCAAATAAGTGATAAAAATATCACATCCCCAAAATAAGTGATAAAATATCAGAGCTTTATGCGGGAGCTAATTTCGTCTCTTTGTCGGTATGATGGTACTAACCTGTTCACGGACTAACTCCTGTGCCCTGCATGCATATGAAAATCAAGTTCCTCATCAATAAATGATTAAATCACAAATGGCTTGTTTTCAATAAAAAATAAGTGAGTATCTCACATCATTCATATACGTCAAAACAGATGATAAAGCAGTATACTCACCTGTAAGATTTTCTCTCGTGCATATCTTGATACGGGAATGTGTCGTGATGTGGTTGAACACCGGCTAGTAATTATAAATTCATACCTTAATCATATCTCCTAATCATGATTACATCTGATAAGTCTGAGCTTATATGGACAACAATACCGATAATCATAGTTGAATACTTATCTGTTTAATTTTGAAGTCTAAACCAAATATCGTTTTTGTCAAAGATTAATATGCTGGTATGATTCCTTTACCTTGAAACTCGAAAAAGATTGTAGTTTATCTGTATATTTTGATTTTAAGTCTAGTTTACTTAGTTGCTTATGTAGTTACTTTTTGAAAGTTAGCCAAAGTTGATACTCTAAAGTTTTCTACCAAGATACGCCAGAAAACCATTTGTTTGATATCGCAACTTCGTAAAGTAATATCTTGCAACAAGTAATCCATCAAAGAAATCCAAAATCTGAAATTCGTTTGAGTGTGTGTATCTCATACGAATGAACCTAGTCATTTGATTTAACTTGGTCATTGTTTTTCTCAAAACTGCTGCTGAAATTCATACGAGTGTGTGTATCTCATTCAGGGAATACAATCGTACGAAGAATTTATGATAAGTCTTTCGTGTGTATTCGCTAAGAAAGTTGTGTTCTAATTATATATTTGTCTATTGAGTACAGATTGATACAAAAGAACATAAACAAAGACCAGCAACAAAGAAGTCTTACAAGTCAGAAGAGGAAACAAGAAAGATTTGAAGTTTCTTAGAAGTTCGAAGACCTGATGCTCTAATCATTGGATAGCAGATCTATCAATGAATAGCAGATTTTCAGGGGGAGTTTGTTGATACTCCAAACCATTCTATGTGAAGACCAAAGTCTGAAGACCAAAGACCGAAGACCAAGCAACATCCAAGGGGAATTTGTTGATACAGTTTTGTGTCTGTCGCTTGTTCTTAGTTACAGTTATAATTGTACGGTCTTTGCTTAAGTGTCTGTATAGGTTTGGTCGTGTCGAATAGATTGAGATATCCTTCTATCTTGATCTAGTATGACATCTTAGCTTGTCTGTGTTAATCAGTTGCATATGTGCATACTGATAAGTCTTGTAAACGTTAAGTCTACACACGTTCTCCAAGAAGAAGGATTCTGTACGAATCAAGAGATTTCGTACGAAACACAGGTTCCATACGAATCAAGGAGATTTCGTACGAAACACAAGCATTTCGTACAAAAAAGTGACTCGTACCAATTTCCTGGAGTTGTGACTCGTGTGAAATAGTGTGTTCCATATGTCTGGATTTGTGATTCGTACGAATCTAGACGGACACTATATAATGCACCTCTCAGTCAGGGAAACTGGTAGACTCGCATGTGAAAGTTGGTTGGACCAGAGAGTTTGTTATCCTTTCAGTTGGATATCTCTGAAGACGAAGACACAAGAACACAGCAAGTTTGTTTGAGTCATAGAGCATTGTGTGTATATGTTTGTACTTGTTCTCAATCATTAATCAAGATAGTGAATCTTTGGTTACCCCGTGTTCTTTACTTTGCTTTGGTTGCATGCACACTTGGATTCGCACTTGTGTCTATGTCATTTGAACAAGGAACTGGTTTAACACCATCCGTCGGTGGACCTACAGATGGTCATGATACTATAGAGTGTCCTACGCTCACTGTCGAGCAAGTAGAGTTCATCAAGGTCAGAACCGAGGCCAAACGAACCCCTATAATAATAATAATTCTAATTATAACCCAAACTGGCGTAATAATAATAATAATTTCCATTCTTTCGGTAACCCTCCGGGTTTCCAATCAGGCCAATATCAAAACAGGGGACAGTGTCATTATTCTAGTGGACGTTCAGGTCAGTCGGGTCAGTTTAGTGGTGGGGGTTCAAACCAGGAGGGTCAAAACAGGAGTGGAGGTTCGGGAGGTAGTTTGGATAGGATTGAGGAACTTCTTTCTTAGTTAGTGGTTAAGGATCAGGCTACTCAGAAAACGTTAGCGGAGCATGATCTTCTTTTAAAGAATCAACAATCCGCATTCCTAGATCTTCAAAGGTCCGTAGGTAGTATCGCTAAGCAATTGCAGGAGCAGCCACACGGTCAGTTCTCGGGTAACACTCAACCTTACCCGGCGAACCAACACGCAAAAGCGATAACCACCCATAGCGGTAAGAGTCTAGGAGAAGTGGTTAGAGAGCGAGTAGAGATTGAGGATAAGGAGGAAGAGGTAGATGAAGAGATAGAGATGGAGGATCCACCTAGGGTGTAAAATAGGCTAGACCCAGAAAGTACCGCACCAAACCGTGAGCCTTCAGTCGAGAGTAGAGCAGAAGAGAAACCGGTAGTGGTTAGGCCATCACCATATGTAGATCATTCACGCTTACCCTACCCCGCCCGCCTTAAGCAACAAAAATAAGCTAAGGAATACGGGAATTTCCTCAACATGTTCACCCAGCTTAAAATCAATCTTCCATTCATCGAGGCCCTCCAGCATATGCTAAAATATGCAAAGTTTTTGTAAGACCTTCTTAAATGCAGAGACAGACTGGGGAGCTCTCAAATGTTCCGTTGACTGGAGGATGTTCCGCCATAGTGCTAAATAAGTTACGGAAAAACTCATCGATCTGGGTATCTTCACTATTCAGTGTCTCTTTGGGGGTTCCATCGCTCCCGCTCACGCGTTAGCCGATCTAGGTACTAGCATCAATTTGATGCCTTTCTTGCTCTATGATAAATTAGGTTTAGGGGATCTTACTCCTACTCGTATGTCACTATCTTTAGCTGATCGGTCAGTTAAGTATCCTCGGGGAATCATAGAGAACTTGCTAGTTAAGGTCGATAAATTTGTTTTCCCCATCGATTTTGTTATCTTAGATATGGAGGCCGATGAGAAAGTTCCCGTCATCTTAGGTCGTCCATTCCTCTGTACTGCAAAGGCAATCATCGATGTCCATGACGAAAAGATTACACTCCGTGTTGGGGATGAGAACGTCACTTTTGAAATCGCTAGGTCAATGCAACACCCTAGCGTTGGAGATAATGATAGTGGCCCATGTCATTTCGTCTATTTTCTCAATTCATTCATTTGGTGCGTAGATCATTGTCTCGAGTATATTAGGGGAGCCGATTTAGTGAGTGAGGAGGTAGTAGAAGAAGAGGTTGAAGAAGAGTACATAGAGGATGACCCACTTTGGGTCCCCGAAACATTAGACTTTTGTGAGGTGCGTGAGGCGAGTGAGAGCAAACCTATCGATACTCCAGCCCCTTTAGAGCTTAAGGTCCTTCCCTCCCACCTAGAGTATACCTTCCTAGGAGAGAGTTCGTGCTTACCCGTCATAATTTCTTCAAAATTGACGATGGAGGAGAAGGTGAAGCTGATTGCTGTTATGAATAAAGAAGCCATCGCATGGAAGTTATCCGATATCAAGATAATAAGCCCAACTTTCTGTACTCACCGGATCCTCACGGAGGATGTCTACAAGCCAGTGGTGCAACCTCAATGACGCCTCAACCCGAATATGCAAGAAGTAGTCAAGAAAGAGGTTCTGAAGTTGATGGAAGCCGGGCTAATTTATCCTATATCCGATTTGTCCTGGGTGAGTCCAACTCAAGTTGTCTCAAGAAGGGGGGAATGATAGTGGTCATGAATGAGAAGAATGAACTCATCCCATCGCGTACGGTCACCGGTTGGCGTGTGTGCATTGGTTACCGAAAATTAAATGACGCCACTCGAAAAGACCATTTCCCACTTCCATTCATCGATTAGATGCTAGAGCGTCTCACGAGTCAACAGTTCTATTGTTTCCTCGACGGGTTTTCAGGTTACTTCCAGATCACTATCGCTCTGGAGGATCAAGAGAAGATGACCTTTACATGTTCTTACGGCACATACGCGTACCGCCGCATGCCATTTGGATTATGTAACGCTCCAGCGACATTTTAGCGGTGCATGGTTGCCATTTTTCAAGATATGATCCAGAATTTGATGGAGGTTTTCATGGATGACTTTTCTGTCTATGAAAACACCTTTGATCAATGTCTTCGTAATCTTGATGCAATGATGAAGAGGTGTGTGGAGACGAAGTTGATGTTAAATTGGGAGAAGTGTCACTTCATGGTGACAGAGGGGATCGTGTTAGGCTATAAGATATCTCGATCCGGTATAGAGGTAGATAGAGCGAAAATAGATACCATTTGTAAACTTCCTCCGCCGACGAGTGTGAAATCCATCGTAGTTTCCTTGGTTATGCGGGTTTTTATAGGCAATTTATTAGGGATTTCTCTAAGGTTACACGACCCATGACCCGACTCCTTGAAAAAGATGTTCCTTTCGTCTTCGACAAAGACTGCCTTAAGGCCTTTGCTATCTTGAAAGAGAAACTCGTGAGTACCCCCATTCTTGTATCACCCGACTGGAGCTTACCTTTCGAGCTCATGTGTGATGCGAACGATTATGCAGTTGGTGCAGTTTTGGGCCAAAGACGATATAAACACTTCCACCCTATCTATTATGCTAGCAAAACCCTTAACGACGCCCAAGAGAATTGCACTACTACCGAGAAGGAACTCCTAGCCGTAGTTCTTGCATTCGATAAGTTCCATTCATACCTCGTGCTTTCCAAGACCGTAGTCTTTACCGATCATGCGGCTTTGCGTTATCTCTTCCAAAAGAAGGACGCTAAGCCTCGTCTTATTCGGTGGATTCTCCTACTCTCTGAATTTGATATAGAAATTAAGGATAAGAAGTGAGCAGAGAATGTAGATGTAACATTCATTGTAAAACGGGTTTCCAAAAACCCGCTCCGTTTAAAAAATTCAAGTATTAGTTAAACGTTTCGTTACGTATTTATTCATTTTGTAAATTGTGTTAGTAAATTTTTTTTAAGGTTAATAAATAAATTATATAATTAAAATATTAAATAAATAAAGAATAAAAATAATACTAATAAATAAAAGTTACAAATAAAAAAATAAAAGAAAAGGGGCAACCGGGTTTCGAACCCGGGTACCCAGCAAACTCTGTTGATACAGTTTGTGTTTGTCGCTTGTTCTTAATTACAGTTGTAATTGTACGGTCTTTGATCAAGTGTCTTCGAATAGATCGAGATATCCTTCTATCTTGATCTAGTATGACATCTTAGCTTGTCTGTGTTAATCAGTTGCATGTGTGCATACTGATGAATCTTGGAAACGTCAAGTCTACACACGTTTTCCTGAAATAAGGATTTTGTGCGAGTCGGAGTTTTCGTACGAATCAGGTTATTCGTACGAAATTCTTGAGTAACAATTGTGTTACTTGTTTCGTACGAAATAAGTATTCCGTATGAAACAGTGTCTCGTACCAATTTTGTGTTGTGTCTCGTGTGAAATAGTGTGTTCCATATGTCGAGAGTCGTGATTCGTACAAAAATAGACAGACACTATATAAGCAGACATGCACCTCTCAGTGAGATAGAACTAGTTGACTCGCGTGTGAGAGTTGGTCAGACCAGAGAGCTTGTTACCCTTTGAGTTGGTTATCTCTGTAGACGAAGACACAAGAACATAGCAAGTTTGTTTGAGTCATACGAGCATTGTGTGTATATGTTTGTACTTGTTCTCAATCATTAATCAAGATAGTGAATCTTTGGTTACCCCGTGTTCTTTACTTTGCTTTGGTTGCATGCACACTTGGATTCCGCACTTGTATGTGTGTCATATGAACAAGGAACTGGTTTAACACCATCCGCAGGTGGACCTACAAGTGGTATCAGAGCTTTGGCTCTTTCCTTGTTCAAAACCGGGCTTAGTTGTGTCTGAGCTAGTTTGAAGATTTCTGAAGTGTTCTTGAGCCTCCAGCAGAAACATAAGATTTGGATAGTTAACTAACTTAAAACTTGGTTAAAATATGCTGCATGCAGAAAATTTTATGGTAAAATTTTTTTGAAGAACACCCTTGAAGAAGAAATCTGCAAAAATTTGAATCTGATTAGTTTTGGTCGGGTTGACATTTTCTGACTTGGATTTGGACTTGGACTGTTGACTGATTAAAAATCTGTGTTTTAACTAAAAGTGGGTAAGACAACAGGTAATTTCTAAAAAGCAGGTCTACACAAGAAAGAAAATTTCTCACCAAACCATTTCTGAAAAGATTCCTCTGAAAAACGCTGAACTAAACATTTGCTGCGACTGAATTATTTCGTGCGAATCATCTTGACACGCACGAAACAACCATTTCGCACGAAACAGAAGTGTTTCGGACGAAAAAGGTGTCTCGCACGAAACAGGTGTCTCGCACGAAACATAATTGTTTGTTTTTTGCGTTTTTCAAAACTTTGTGATTTTAAGAATTTGTCATATTTTCAGAACCTGTGAATTTTTAAACGGTAATTATAATTCTGAAATTTTAAAACCTTTAAATTTTCATTAAACAAGAAAATATAATGAGTTCTAACCCGTGGGATTGGAGTTGTTCAAGCTCAAATCATGAGTCTTCGCAAAGCTTCGCAACATCATGGGTAAAATCTTTGATGCCTCAACATACAGCAATGATCTCTGCAAATCAATGGGCGTGTGTTGTGAGTCAAAATCAAAGCATCCAAACTCTATTAATGAGCGAAAGTGAAATAGGGAGTAATAACCGACCGCCGAAGTTAAATCAAATGAACGATTATCCTGCATGGAAAAGTCGTTTTCATACGTATGTTCTCGGTCAAAACATGGAATTGTGGACGTGTTTCACTACCCCCTACAATGAAGCACTTGAAGAAGCTGGATCAAATCCAACCTCATTGGCCAATCTAGTCGAAAGTGACAAGAAAGCTTACGATCTAGAGAAAAACGCATTTGCTATCCTCACACAAGCTCTACACAAAGACATTTATCATCAGTTTGTGTATTGTACTACAACAAAAAATTTATGGGACACTTTGGAAGCAAGAGGTGAAGGTAACCCTGCTATCAGGAAGATTCGGCATGATCTGCTCATGAAAGAGTTTGAAGGTTTCATGTTCATGGAGAACGAAACCTTAAATGATATGACCACTCGGTTTTATCATCTTCTCAGTGATATGTACTCGTATAAAGTGTTAGCAACACCACAAGAGATTGTGATGCGATTTGGTGATGCTTTACCGCCAAAATGGGGTCAATTTATTGATCTATTAAAACATATAGGTGTTTTGTACTCAATAAGTATTTATGAATTTGTGCAGAAACTGGAGAACAAGAATGAAGAAGAACTCCGGAAGGCATAACGAGAGTCTACTCCACAATACCCTGAGATGTACTTTGGAAGTATTAATGCAGGTACAAGCTCAAGCCAGCAACCGAAGCTGCAAATCGCGTTTGTGTCAAATGTGAATCCTTTCCTACCCCAACCTGTCCAATCAAGTCAGTCTAAAGGTTCGAGTAATCAAGCCTATGGACAAGCTTTTGATCCGAAAGCCTTCCTTCCACAACGAAGGGATTTAGCGCATAAAGCTCCACAGCAAGCTCCTCAACAAGCTTTCCATGGAAGCAACAGTCAATCTACAAATCCCAACATTGTCAAACTTGACACGTCAAATCTCTCCAAAATCAACGTAGAAGTTGCACAGGAACATGCAGAACTTCTAAATACCATGGTCAGTGCTTATTGTGGTTTAGTTGCAGGTCAAATAGGGAACATCAATTTGACAAACGAAGACTATGAACAAAATTGACCGAGATGAAATGGAGCTGATGGACATCAAGTGGGCATTTGCAAGTGCTATGAGAAGAGTGAAGGATTATATGAGAAGGATACAAAATACGGCTTTGACAAAACCGCCGTTACTTGCTTCAACTATGGAGAAAGAGGTCACTTTAAGCGGGAATGCACAAGACCCAGCAAGGAAGGAAATCACAACCCCTTTCGTAATCAGTCTCAACCATCCAACACAGCACAGTACAACAACGAAAGAAGAATAGTAGCTGTTGGCAACTCTAACAACACCAATCAATCAGGACCTTCAAACACGCACAGAGCTATGGTAGTTCAGTCTGATGAAGGATGTGATTGGTCAGTACAATTGGGAACAAAGAACAACGGAAGAACTGCATGCTATGCAAGGATCGTGGATCAAAACAAGCATGATCACAGCATCAACACTCAAAATAATGATGATACATCTGGGGATGCTGGTAGTTCTGATGAAGAATGTTCTGTTAGAACATTTTGAGATCGTTGGTACTTGATTATCCATAGTTTGAGCTGGTTTATATTAGTTAGACAAAGTTGAAGGGTCAAAAGTGTAATTATATGAAACTTAAATGTTGGCGGCGTATTTAACTATCCAGCGTAATTATTAATTACGCTGGGTAGTCAGTTTGTATAAAAGTGTTCTTGAATGAATGGCTTGTCCAAGTTTCTTGGACAAATTTTGGTGATCTTCTTGTGTTGTGATTTTTGCTGTTGTTCTTTCATCCGAGTATCCAGGTGCTGTTATTGATTACATGTTATTGGGATTTCATATCCAACACTGGTTGTTTGATCCAAACAAGATTCTTCATCTTCTTTGCTTGGTTTTTCTTAGTATTTGCACATTCAAACAACTAATCCATAGAGGGTTTTTGTTCGTACTAAAACCCTTCTGGGAGTATTTAATGATGAAGCTAGCGTAGATATATTTGAAGTTGGCGTATTTATTTTGAATCCAGCGTATTTAATTTGAATTAAGCATAGTTAACAACTACGCTGGTCTTAAATCAGCTTAGTTATCATATTGGCAGCGTAATTATCCAGCGAATTTACTCGAAGGCGACTTCGAAATCAGTGATACTAATCCTCAGCGATTTTATCATGGTGTTCAGCGAAATTAACTAAACCTTTGCTTGTTTTCGAATATCCAACGGATTTAGCCTTTTGCAGGACAAAATCGCCGATCCCATCAGCGTAATTATTTCAAGTGCAGCGTATTTAAATCTTTGGTGCAGCGTAATTACCTTCTAGCGAGCGTAATTGTTCTCTGATCGAATAAATCTCAGCGTATTTGATCATCATTCATCCATCATGTCTCTCAATCAACTCAATCCAATTGCTCAAGCCGAACTAGAAACTGGAACTGCTACAAGGCCACCAAAGTTGAAAGGCTCGAAAGATTTCAGCAGCTGGAAAAACAAGATCAAGTCCTTTTTCGAATATACCGACTATACACAATGGATGTCAGTCACTGTGGGCCCGCATGTTCCTATGATAATACGTGACGACATTCGTACTATCAATGAAGATCCTTCAACATTCACAGATGAAGATAGGACACTCATTCAACGTGACAAGAGGGCTCACGCTGCTCTCACTATGGCTCTGTCAAAGGATGATAACAATCTATTTGAAGAATATGCCTCGGCACATGAACTATGGTTGGCTCTAATCGATCACTATGAAGGTAATGAGGAACTCAGGGAGAACAAACGAGACATTGTGCAGAAAGAATATGATATGTTTGGAAGTATTCGTGGCGAAATCTTGTCCGACCACATAAGCAGATTTCTGGGGGTGTTGACCAAAATGAAGAAGGTGGGAAACACAGTTGCAAATTATGCATCGATCAAGAAGCTGCTAGATTCTCTTCCAAAAGAATGGAGTCTTCAATGCATGATGATTAAGAGAACTTTCCTGACCAGCACAACTCCAGTTACTCTCTCAGAATTGATTAACACTTTAAAAGCCTTTGAAATGGATATCGTGAAAAGAGAAATGAATCAAACTGGATATTCTTAGAAGATGCCTCAGCAAGCTGCTGCAACCTCGGTCCCCAAGAATATGGCATTTCTTGCTCCTGTCACCTCATGTGGATCAAATCCCCAAAGTGCTATCGAATCCTATTCAAATGCTTCTGCAAACTCTGTAAAGGCCTCGTCATCTTCCGAGAAGACCAACATGGCCAGCGACACTCAAGCACTTCAAATTTCCACATAACATGTAGCTCTTTTTATACTTTCTTAAGTAGCTATGAGGCGCTTATGTCAGGAGAGTTGAAGAGAGAATTCCTAACAGAAGAAGACATGTATCAAGTAGATCCAGACGACATGGAGGAGATGGATCTGAAATGGCAGATGACAATGATCGCTCTAAGATTGAAGAAATTCCAGGATAAAACAGGAAAGAGGTTGGCTCTTGGAAAAGCTGGATTTGACAAATCCAAGCTTAGATGTTAGAACTACAAAGACTTGGGCCACTTCAAGAGAGAGTGTCCGTTGTTGAAGAATGAGAATCCCGAAATCAACCAGGCAAGAAGGCCGATTGCCATTGAAGGAAATAATGACACTGCTAAAATAATCATAAAGCTTTAGTGGTGAAAGATTATGATTGGTCGGAGGAGATAGCTGCGGCAAAAGGTGAAGTAAACAAGGCCCTTATGGCAAACATTACCACTGTCTCGGCCACGTCTGCCTCAAATGATGTTGAAAAACAAACCTCCAATATTTCAAAAGATGACACTGGTTTGAAAAGCATCATCTCTCCTGCCTTAGAGAAGAGACAACAGAAAGCTAAATTGAATGAGTCGAAGCCTGCTATTCAAGAAGTCATCAGTACCAGCAAGAATGCAGCGGTTGGAACATCCTCTACCGCCATGAAATCAGAAGCCGAAGATAAGGATTTGGTAAACAGCATTCCATATGAATTTAAAGCAAAGTTGTGCTCAAAACCATGTTTGAACGTCGTGGCACACTACAAATCACTCAACCGTGATATAATTAAAGAAAAAGAAAAAGTTTTGAAAATAAATCAAGAGCTAAAAGAAAATGAGGCTGCATATCAGCGAAAGTTGAATTCAACCATAGCTGAAATGCAGACTACAAAGGAATTTGTTTTCAGAAAAGACTTTATCATAAATGATTTGACCGAAAAGCTAGAAAAATCTCAAAACGAAAACAATAAGTTACAAATCATTATTGATAAATGGAAAATTAGCCAAAAAGCACTGGTTGACATTGTAAACTGCCAACGACCGACACTCATAAAGGATGGAATTGGATATAAAGATAAATTGGGAAAAACGAAAGAAAATTATTTCCTCCTCCGCACAACAAAAATTATGTTCCTATGCTATCTCGTCATCCTAAGAATGACTTAATCAATAAAAATGATCTTTTGGATCAAAGTATTTTTTATAAATCCGTAAAACAACACTAACCTTTATAAAAGTAACGCAGATCTGTGCGAGAGTAAGGAAGATGTGTGCGATGGGGAAGACGATTGTGGAGGGATGAAAATAGGAATAGGCTATTCAGGCGATAGTTATTCAACTGTTAACTGGTTCGCCTGGAATTGTGATAAGACGAACAAAATTTATATTCGAGATAACTGTAATAGTTTATCTAGGACGGATGACTGTAATGGCAATGTGCCTACACTTAAGGCTCACAACCAAGGGTTTGCCAAGGTTGAGGGTCATGACCTAAACTTTGCTCTCAATGATGAAAATGTTATGCTTGAATCTCATGTATTTGTGCCAGAGTTAAAAAAAAACAGTTTTGGAAAGTTCCTTACAGAGAAAATTTCCAGAATTTGTTCCATCAATTGCAGGTACATCAGAGACTGATAAAGATTTCACTGAAGACTCAAGCACAACAACTTTAGAAAGCAATGAAGAAAGGTCAGATGAAAGTCAAGAATCATTCTCCTCATCAGACAGTGAGCACAGTGAAGTCGACATTGAAGATAAACATCATCCTGAAGAGAAACTGAAGAAAGCTAAAGATTCAAGCCACATTACATCATCAAACTCCTCAAGATGCTCCAAACTCTCATCACATATATCATCTTCACACTCAGCACCCAGGAAGAAAAGATCGAGTCAAAAATAATGTTTTCGATGTGGTCATTTAGGACATACGGCGAAACATTGTAAAAGCAAGAAATTTTCTAAACCTAGTCAAGATCTAGTTAAAAGTTTCACTGATCATTTTGACAGTTTAAAGAAACTAGTAAAATACATAGTTGATTCAACCTATTTTTGCCGGAGAACGAATATAAAGCAAGTCTGGGTTCCAAAAACTAGCTAATTGTACATATTTTATTGTTGTTGTTGTTGTATAACAGAATAAAATTCAGAAATGGCTTCGGATGCTCATGGAATATATCTGGAACGTTGACAGCGGTTGCTCCAGGCACATGACCGGGCTAAAGGATCTGCTTACCAACTTTCGAGTTATTGATGGTGACTTTGTATCCTTTGCCGGAGACGAAAAGGGAGGAAAAATCGTTGGAATGGGTGACGTAGTGTCAGAAGCACTCACTTTGGAGAATGTGAATTATGTTCCAGAATTGTGTTACAATCTTATGAGTGTTTCACAAGTCTGTGACAAAGGAATCGCTGTGCTGTTCAATTACACGGAGTGCTTATTCCTCAAACCCGGTTACTCCTTCCCAAAAGAGATGATCATGCTTAGAGCTCCTCGTCAAAATAACACCTACGTGCTAAATATGAAGAATGCCAAATCAAATGAGCCAATGACATGTATTATGTCAAAAGCATCGGAATCGGAATCACTGCTGTGGCACAAGTGTTTGGGGCATGTGAATTTTAAGAACATAAATAAACTTTCTAAATTAAATCTAGTAAGAGGTTTACCTATGAAAGATTTTCCTTTCTCAGAAAAGTGCATAGCATGTGCCCAAGGAAAGCAGCATAAAAAGCCTCATAAGTCCAAAGTAGTGAATAAGATATCTACTCCTCTGTAATTACTTCACATGGATCTTTTTAGCCCAATTAGCGTTAAAAGTTTAGCTAAAAGATCTTATTGTTTGGTGATTACAGATGATTTCTCACGGTTTTCATGGGTATTCTTTCTTGAAGCCAAAAGCGAAACGACATCCATTCTGAAGAGCTTCATTCCCATGATTGAAAACGTGATCAAGCTGAAAGTCAACTCCATCAGAAGTGACAACGGAACTGATTTAAAAATCATACGTTTGTCTCCTTCTGTGAAGATAAGGGAATTCGCCTACAATACAGTGCTGCCAGGACTCCTCAGCAAAACGGAGTAGCAGAACGCAAAAACAGAACTCTCATCGAAGCTGCACGAACTATGCTTGTCGACTCTAAGCTTCCCATAATCTCCTGGGCTGAAGCGGTCAACACAGCATGCTATGTTTTGAATCGTGTTCTTATCGTCAAACCTCATGGAAAGACAGCCTATGAACTACTTTTCAAAAGAAAGCCTCTGATAGATTTCTTCAGACCGTTTGGATGTTCATGCACACTTCTCAACACTGAAGACAATCTCATCAAGTTTGATGCAGTCGGTGACGTGTGCTACTTCATGGGCTATTCATCTTCTCAAAAGGCATATCGAGTCTACAACAAAAGGACCAAGATGGTGATTGAATCATACTACGTTGATTTTCAAGAAGGAAACTCCACTAACACTGGAAGCGCTCCGAATTGGTTTTATGACGTGGATATTATATTCAACACTTTCAGCATCAATGAACCCATCACTGAATCCGAACCTGCAGAATCCACTCCGTTGGAACCTTTGTTTGATGCCTCAGACATTGGTTTTACTCCGTTTACAACCCGTTTCACCCCTGTCTCTGCCTCTCCTACTCTTCTGGTGTTCGAAGTAAATGGTGACACATCTGCTGAGAACGCATCTACACATGATAATTCTTCTTCACAGCAGGCTGTGGATGAACCACCCAAAGAAGACGAAACTCCAATCATCTACGTCGATGAACACTTCTCTAATCTGCCTCAACAAGTTGAAACTCACACCAATGCAGGATACAAGACCAATCGAAACCATCCAACTGAAAATGTCATCGGTTCTGTTGAAGATGGAGTTCGAACACGTGGTCAAACACATACCATCAACACAGGACTGTATGCAGCCTTTCTTTCGCATTCTGTCCCAAAGGATATCGAAGAAGCTATTCAAGATTCAAGTTGGGTGCAAGCTATGCAGGAAGAATTGGCACAGTTTCGGAAACTTAAAGTCTGGGAACTCGTTGACCTACCAGACGGAAAGTATCCTATTGGTACCAAGTGGGTGTTTCGTAATAAGATGGATGATCGTGGTGTGGTTATCAACAATAAGGCTAGATTAGTGGTTTAAGCGTTTCGACAGGAAGAAGGGATTGACTACGAGGAAGTTTTTGCACCTGTTGCACGGTTAGAAGCCATCAGAATCTTCTTGGCCTATGCTTCGTTCAAAAACTTTAAGGTATTTCAAATGGATGTAAAGAGTGCTTTTCTGTATGGGAAAGTGAAAGAAGAAGTTTATGTCTGTCAACCTCCAGGTTTTGAAGATCCTTATTCTCCCACGAAATACTACAAGCTTGACAAAGCTCTCTATGGTCTTCACCAAGCACCTAGAGCATGGTACGAGACCTTGTCAACATATCTTCTGGAGTGTGGATACTCAAGAGGCAAAATTGACATGACTCTCTTCACAAAAAGGATTGGAGAAGATGTGATATTGGTTCAAATCTACGTAGACGATATCATTTTTGGGTCGACAGATGAAGCCCTTTGCAGAGAATTCGAGAAGGTGATGAAAGCAAAGTTTGAAATGAGTATGATGGGAGAACATATTGTTTTTCTTAGGATTGAAATTGAAGCAAAGAAAAGATGGTATCCTCATTCATCAGGCTAAGTATGTCAGAGATATTCTTTCAAAGTATAGCATGAATGATTGCAAATCTGCCAGCACTCCTTTTGCTGCTCAGACGGAACTCACTTCAGATCTTCAAGGAAAGCCTGTGAACAAATCTCTCTATCGCTCAATGATTGGCTCGTTAATGTATCTGACCGCCAGTAGGCCTGACATAATGTGGGTTGTCTGTCTCTGTGCCCGCTTTCAGACAAATCCCAAAGAATCGCATGATGCTGCTGTTAAGAGAATCTTTCGCTATCTCAAAGGAACTCCAAAGCTTGGTTTGTGGTATCCTAAAGATAGTAACTTTGATCTAATTGCTTACTCTGACAGTGATCATGCAGGTTGCAAAGTAGACAGAAAATCTGTCTCCGGAGGTTGCAATGCTTGGGAAATCGTCTTATTTCATGGCAGAGCAAAAAGCAGACAACAGTCTCTACATCTACCGCTCAGGCTGAATACACGGCAGCTTACAGTTGTTGTTCACAAGTCCTTTGGATACAAGTCCCATAATCAGTTGTTGGATTATGGGATCAACATCATGAAGACTCCAATATTCATCGACAATGAAGCGTGTCTGGGGATTGTGAAGAATCCTATCCACCACTCCAGAACGAAACACATCGAAATCCGCATTCATACGATTAGAGATGCATACGAGAAAGGATACATCCAAGTGGTGCCAGTGGATTCAGTACAACAAAAGGCTGATATATTTACGAAAGCCTTCGATAAAGCTCGATTCAACCAGTTGGTAACCTGGTTGGAAATGGTGAACTTCCTTGAGTGGAACTGACTTTTAGTAAAAAAACGGTTTCATAATAAATAACAATCTCATAAAATGTGTCCAGCAAAAAGATTTTCTGCAAAGTTAAAAATTTCTTTTCAAGCAATGGATTCTCGAAAATAAAATTTTAAAGGGGGAAGTTTTCCAGAAAATATTGTTGAGACTAAATCTTTTCTTTGGCCCCTGCACGAGAAATGATAGAAAATCTGCTAACACTTTTGTTTTTATCTTAAAAAAGAAAAAGATTAAGGCCTCAAGCAACAACATGTCGGTAGATTCACAATTTCTTGAAGTAAACTGTGAAACGGAGACAAACTCTAATGATCACACAAGAATTCTGAATACCCACAATGTTGTGCAACTTGCGGGTAACACGTTGCGGCGTATGGCTTAATGGTTTTAAATCTTGCGTTGATAGATTGCCAAAGTCTGAGATTTCGGGTCTTTATATTGGCTAATCATTCGGGGATATCATAGTTGCTCTTCTGCTGAATCCAGATATATGCTGACCTAGACATAGCTATGATATCTTTTCTAAAAAGAGCCTATGCAGCCAAAACCCTACACAAATGAATCTCTCATTGAGAATTATTCAAGTGGTTAAATCGTACCGCATCTGGTATCTGCCATATCCCTCGTTAGACCTTGGTCTCTCTGCTGTACGGAAGTACTGACCTGAACACCAACTGTCTAATGTTGAAATCTCAAAAACGAATGAAGTCAGTATATTCACCTGTTATGAGGAATCTTTGTGCATACCTTGATCGAGGGGGTATGTCCTGACGTGGGACTCACGGGCACAACATTCTGATAAAAAGACTCTCCGATCGCATGTTGAAAGATATGTGCATGAATTTAAAAGGACAAACATATTGACAGTTTTTCTTGTGCCTTAATTTTTTTCCTATATATCTCTAACATTTTAGCTTAATCAAACGAATGTGTTACCAGTATGATCTTTCGCAGGAAAGTCACAGGATTCAAGTCAGCTAGCATAAACTTTATGTGAAAAAGGAGGCTTCCGGACCAAAAACAACTTTCAGGATCCAGATTGCAATTTTTCTTTTCTTTTAAGATTAAATTTTTGCACTATTATTTTAATCAAAAAGGGCACGTTTTTCGGGAAAAGTTGAAATCTTCGAGCGTATTTGTTTCTAAGCTTTCTTAAAAATGAAGATATCTTACAAACATATTAACGCGGCGTATTTAATGTTCCAGTGTATTTAATAAATACGCCTGGAAGGTAATCATGTATATATATAATCCAGTTTCATTTTCTTTGCAAACCTTTTTCAAATTATCTTCATCTTCTTCTTACATCTCCGACAACCCAAAACTCTTGTTCATTCATCACTAAATAATTCGGATTTCGTTTAGATCGATATCGGTATGTTCTAGGTCTTATAATGTGGAGTATTTGTTGATATAGTGTGTTGATTTCAATATAGGTCTTAATGAATATTCAATTGAATCTGGTTTTCCGGTTTTTAAGGGGTTTATCAAGAAATCTTTGAAGCCAGCGTATTTACTATGAATGCAGCGTAGATAATTTAAAATTGGCGTAGGTATCACAAACCTGAACCAACGGATTTAAGTCTTGAACGCGAGTTCAATCAACCGGCGTAATTGACAATTACGCCGGTAATCTAACATAGATAATTATCTTCGCTGGACTCATTCTCGTGTCAAAGTTTAAATCCGCTAGTCGTGTGCAGCGTAAATAATTCTTACTCAGTGTAGGTGTGTCAATTTCTTTTGTCCGGCGAACTTAGTCTTGTGTCCGGCGAACTTAACTGTTTTGCCCGGCGTATTTAGTAGCGGATTTGTCAGTTTCTTTTATATATTTGTTTATATTATTATTATATATTTGTATATACTTATACTTTATATATATATTATTATATATATTATATTTGTATATACTTATACTTATATATATATTTATATATATACTAAATATATAATAAATATAATATATATATATTATATTTCTACGAACAAAAATCTAACTTAGCTTGTTTTTTATTTCAGAAATGGTGAAGGAGATTATTTGGGATAAAACTCGAAAGCACAATCAGCCATGCAAGCTGGTCCCACCTCCAATCGATTTTGAAGATGTAGCAGAGTGGATAAATTCAAGTAGGATCAGCTACGCTGTACAAGCCGATCCGATCATCTACAGCATCCACGTCAAAGAGTTTTGGAAGACAACCAAAGTGTCGACCGTCAACGAAATTAAAAGAATCAAGCTACAGTCAGAAATAAGAAGATAGTAGTTACAGAGGAAAACATACACAGAGTCCTCAGTCTTGGAGACAAGAACAATGATTTGCTCAGAATGAAGAAGGACGACATCCTAGATGGGTCTAAAGGAATGAGGTATATTGGAGACTTCAGAGAGAAAAATGAGATCAAAAGAAAGGGGCTTACCAAGGACTAGAGATTCATTCTTCATGTATTCGCTATGAGCTTGGCACATAGGAAAGGAGGATATGACGGTTTGAACTTGGAATGGTCGGCTGCTATGCTTAGCCTCTGCACAAAGCAGTCATTCAATATCTCTGGCCTCATTTTCTACTGCATGGTTGATAATGCAAATTCCTCCACATGGGCCATATACCCTCATTTTGTTCAGCACATCATCAATGACCAATATCCAAATCTTCCTCATGACGGCGATCTATACAAGTTCCAGCTGCCAACAGGGCGTCAGATCACCAAGCTAAAAACTGAGGAATGGGTACTATTGCATCAGTGGATGTATAGGGAGGAAAGATATCCTGTCGTGAAAGCAGCCTATGAGAAATACAGAGAACGTGTAAAGAAAAAGAGACAAGGAGATGGTGATAAGGAAGTAGAGGAGGAAGAAAAAGAAACCGAGCAGCTGGTCAGAAAGAATAAAGGAAAGAAAATTATGAAGGAAGGGGACTCCTCAAAGAAACAGAAAGACCGTGCTCCTCAAGAACGATTAATGGAAAGCAGTTTTAGGGCTGGAGGCACTAGAGAACATCGCGAGCATATAGAGAATCTCCACGCAATTCATGAGGCCGAAGAAAGAGAGAAGAGAGAAACTAGCAGAAAGAGACATCATATGACAGAATCTGAAACACTGGTGACAGTCACCTCCGAGCAAGAGCTGTTAGACGAGTTTGTAGATCAGTTGATTGTTGATCCAGAAGCCTCAAGTCTATCTCCCCTGCAGAAACGTAAGAAAACTGGGGAAGGACCTATGACAGAGGAACCACCAAGACAAATGCCGCAACAAGCTCCTCGCAGACCTCGTCCATTTCAAGACTTGTATGATAAGTTCGCAAAAGACATTGGGAAAGGTCCGGCTCAGGAAATATGTCTGCTGAAACATCAAGTAAGCAACACTAACGTTCTTCGCGAGAAGCTGAGGGAACAAAGAAAGAAAAACAAAGAGCTTCACGCAGACGTCAAAGAACAGACGAGATTTGTGAGATTCCAGCAGGGTGGGATGGAAAGATGTACCGTATGATCAGAGAACTTTGCACCAAAGTGAACATACCACCGATGTTCTCATCTGTTGATATTTTTTATTATGAAAAGTTTAAAACTGAAGAGGAAGACAAAAAGCTGAGGCTGCAGAAAAGAAGAAAAGGCGCCTAGAATCGGCTGTGAACGTCACTGAGGATGACGAAAGTGAGGAGGAGGTAGACAGAGATGAAATGCCAGCAAGATTTGTTGAGTGGGGCTTGTAAGAAGATACTATTTATGAAACTGAGGACGGTGAAGCAGTAACTCCAATGCATCCAGAATGGTTCAGAAAAGAAAGGGAAAAGCTTCCAGACTTTTATCAGGTGGTTACCATTGAGAAACCTGAAGTCACCGATAAAATAATAAGCTGGAAGTACTGCAATCTCAAAGGGATGTTCATTGTAAAGAGATGAGGTGGTGTTATTCAGCATTTTAAGACTGGAGCTTACATGAAAAGCCTTCCAAGATGGGACATTCGAGAACTAGGGAGGCTAGACCTGATAAACCCAACCAACAGTAGCATCGGAGCTGACTTTGAAAGACTCATTTTAAGAGAATGCAATCGGGGCTTCACCGTTTTCAAGCCGCAACGACCACGAAGAAGAGTGTCAAAGACGACAAAAGATCCCATCACAGGAAAAGGAATGGTTACATGGGTGATTGATCCTGCTAAGGTCGAAATGAAAGTCAAAATTCCACCTGAACAGCCTGTCATGCTTACACACTTCAAGATGGTTTTACGATGGGAAGACAGGAGAAGTAGTGATCCGATTAGCGTCTAATGAAGATATTCAAATTCTAGACCCGATGGATGTTTTCATGTTCTGCCACTCTGATCTCAATATTCTCTTTGGTCACAAAATCCATGTTGGAGCCGAAAATGAGTATAAAGAAGAAGGAATGCTATTCCAAAGGGCTATGGAACGAGCGAGACAGGAAGATAGAGATGATGGAAATTGTTCTTAGGATTCAGAAGCAGACAGAAAAGGAGGAGGCAAGAAAAAGAAAGAGAAAGCATAAGTCATCATCACAATAGAAAGCCTCCTCACCATCTCAAGCTACATCTCACCATCAAACTCCAGTTTCATCCACATATGAAGCCACTACGGAGTTACAACAAACCTCAAGTGAAGCTATTGTTAATCTAAGCTCTGAGAGAACAACCGAAGCATCCACAGATCGACCTATCGTTCAAGCTGCACAAAACAAGGACGAGGAATCAGCCGCAAACCCTGAAGCTCCGTAACAAGATTGAAGAAACTCAAGCATGCAACGGTCTAGGGGGGATATTGTTAGAACATTTTGAGACCGTTGGTACTTGATTATCCATAGTTTGAGCTGGTTTATATTAGTTAGACAAAGTTGAAGGGTCAAAAGTGTAATTATATGAAACTTAAATGTTGGCGGCGTATTTAACTATCCAGCGTAATTATTAATTACGCTGGCTAGTCAGTTTGTATAAAAGTGTTCTTGAATGAATGGCTTGTCCAAGTTTCTTGGACAGATTTTGGTGATCTTCTTGTGTTGTGATTTTTGCTGTTGTGCTTTCATCCGAGTATCCGGGTGCTGTTATTGATTACATGTTATTGGGATTTCATAAACAACACTGGTTGTTTGATCCAAACAAGATTCTTCATCTTCTTTGCTTGATTTTTCTTAGTATTTTCACATTCAAACAACTAATCCATAGTCGTTTGGGTGAAAACAATCAACCACTGTGATCCGAATCTGTTTTGGGACTCACATGTTCAAGTTCAGATGGTTATGGATTTGATTCTGATGTGAAGAAAGGAAGTGATGCTGAGGTTGAAGAATTGCTGAGTGAAGCTGATTTATTGAAGCGTGAAAAGGTATGTATGACGGGGAATGCAAAAGCTGCAGTAAAAGAGACAGAGGCACTCTCTACAGATGATGCAGTTTTTCCTCATCACACCGCCTTTATGGCAAATGTTGAAGGTTCTTCAAAACAGGTAATTCTGACCCTCCTACTGTTTGCAATGACTGTGTTGAGTTGAAAATAAAATTTGAAACCGTCAACAGTCATAATCAGAATTTAGTGGTTGAACTATCAAAATGCAAAGAGGCGAATTTGGCGCTAACTAGAAATGAAAAAGAATTAAAATCTGTAATAGAAACCCTTAAGAAAAGTGTTTCTGAATTGACAAAAACAGTTTTGAATAAACAGACAGGAATTACTAACTATATAAATATCCTAGAAGAAACAAAGAAAGAGTTAGCCATCGCCAAATGCGAATATGATTCGATCAAAGGCAAATTGGAAAGTTATTCTAACTCCTAATATGTGCTTGATCATATCATTGAAGTTCAAAAACTAAAGGGACATGCTCAATGCATAGGGTATAAGTCGTGTCCACCCCCAACGAAACACAACTATACCAAAATGCCTGATGAAGAGGAGATGCCTCGTTTTGAACCCTCTGTACCTTTGAATCCTGAGGAATTCGCAGCAGGGTTAGGGTTCAAGCTAGGCAATTCCTCTCAAGAACCAAGCAAGCCAGAAAGTTCATCGTCTGATGAAGAAGAGGATGATACATCAGATGATGAATCAAGAAATGGTGATCAGGATCAGCCTCTTGATGAAAGGAAAAGAGCATAATCTTCTGCTACTCCTAGTACTCAATCTGTTGAGAATCAAGAGACCATTCCTAAGAATCTTTGAAGACAAGTGTGTCCACACAAGAAGTAGATAATGTGTTGTATACTTTGGTTGGAGATAAGAAAATCTATTCAAACAAAGATTTTCCAATTAAAAACGTAAATCCAATCTCTATAGATTAGGTTTTTGAAAAGACAACAACCAAACCTTTAGAGAAGAAAAAGTCAACCAAATCACAACCATTATCTGGTTCAAAAGAAAAAGAATGGAAGCGAGTTGAAAAGCCCACAACTTCTCAACCGAAGGTTGAAGCAAAAGGCTCTCGTTACCAGAAAAAGGCTAAAACTGTTAATTTGTAAGTTCTAAAGGTACCGATAAAGTCGAAGCTTTTCAAGGAAAATCTAATGTTGATTTTGTAAAGAAAGTTAAGATTTTGAAAATAAATAGTCAAAACAATTATACCCAATGCACTGATGGATGTAATGAAAATGAACCCAGTACCTCAGGATCCACAAATTCAACATCAAGCTGAAAAACACGATCTCCTAGTTTTGTTGAAAGGAGAACTTGTTTCAAATGTGGAGAATTTGGCCACATTATAAAGGATTGTCAAAATCCAGCCAAATGAAGATGTATAGAGAAAACCCCTCATGAACCAACTTGCAAACGTAGATCTGTTTCTCCGACACAAGATAAACGAATTATTAAAGATCAAAAAGAGAAACAAAAACGTAAACAAGTAAAAGCAGTTGAGAAAGCTTTAAAATCGGATTCTTCGAAGCAGTATCAAAGATCTTCAAAATCAACAAAACCAGACACTGTTAAAACTGTAAAATTAGAAAATCTGGTAATAAACAAGGATCTTGGAAACAGAAGACCGGAAATGGTTCAAAAGGAGTTTCTCAGTTTGTTAATCATCAAGAAATTGAGATTACATTTCTCGATGATAAGGGATGACCCAAGACCACTAAGGCTTGGGTCCCCATCTCAAACTAATCTTGTTTGTGCAATGTGCAGGGTGTTCTAGGAGGAAATGTAAACAGTCATTGGATTGTTGACAGTGGAGCATCAAGGCACATGACGGGCGACTTGCGACTCCTATATGATGTGAAAAGTATTAAGGGTGGTTATGTTGCTTTTGCTGGTGACAAAGGTGGATACATCACTGGAGAAGGAATGGTCTCCAATTGTGTTGTAAGCTTCGACAAGATCAATTATTTGCGGCAAATTGATCACAATCTTCTTAGCGTTTCTCAAATCTACGAAAAGAAGTTCACGATACATTTTGATGATGCCGGATGTTATGTGCTGAAGCCTGGATTCAAGATCCCCAAGGAATGGATTCTCCTATCGGCTCCAAGAATTAATTATTTGTATATTCTTGATATGAGCCAAGCTATTACAACATCTGCACAAGTCACATGTTTTGTCTCCAAAGCCACTGAGAAGGAATCAATCTCCTGGTACAGACGTATGGGACACATTCACCTGAGAAAAATGAACTATTTGGTGAAGAACAATCTAGTGAATGGTGTACCAGTGAAGAACTTTCATCTTCAAGACGTTTGTGTATCATGTCAGAAAGGGAAGCAAGCAAGAAAGTCCCATCCTGTGAAGAAGATCAACATTGTGAATATGCCATTGGAACGTCTTCATATGGACCTCTTTGGACCTATGAAACACAAGACAACCTTTAGTGATTCTTATTGTCTGGTAGTTACTGATGACTATTCCAGATTTTCATGGGTAAACATGTTGGCACACAAGAGTGAAGTTCCTACTATCCTCAAGAATCTCCTGACTCTGTTAGAAAATTGTACAATCTGAAAGTAAGGAGAATCAGAAGCGACAATGGCACGAAATTTAAGAATCAAGTTATGGATGAGTATTGTTCCTCAAAGGGTATTCTGCATGAGTACAGTTCTCGCTACACTCCACAACAAAATGGCGTCGCTGAGAGGAAAAATAGAACTCTTATTGAAACAGCAAGAACCATGTTAGTAGAATCAGAACTTCACGTTCAATTTTGGGGAGAACTATTGCTACTGCTTGCTACACTATGAATAGAGTTCTAACGGTAAAGAGACATAAGAAGACATGTTTTGAGTTGTTACATAAAAGGAATCCGGATATTTCTTTCTTAGAGCCTTTTGGAGCTCCATGCACTATGATTGACCCACATGGAAAGTTTGGTCCCAAGGCTATCGAAGGTTTCTTTCTTGGATATGCTACTCCTAATTTTTGGTGTGGAATTTGTCTTCAAAGAAGATTGAAGAATGGGATGAAGTCAAGGTTTAGAGATATACAGAAGCTACAAGAGCTCCGGGTGCTCCTTGGATGTTCGACTACGATGGGCTATTTGACTCCTTTAATCTGCCAACTTTTGATGATGCAATAGCTGCTGCTCAGATGTTATTTGAAAGTGACACTGCAGTAGACTCATCACTAGTTCGACCAATTATTGTTAACCCACAAGTGTCAACTTCGGTTAACAATCTTGTTCAAAATGAGGAATTCGAAGACGCTGCTGATTATAATGTTTCATCAGAAGATGATGAGTTTCATGATGCAAATGAAGCTGCCTCTGGTGCGGTTCCTGGATTTTCGGATGGTAAGTCAAATATTCAACCGCAAGGGCGACTGAAGGTCAGGCATCTACAACGTCATCAAATCCAGCTCTCGATGTAACTGTTGATCTGAATATCAACAATTTGGATATCAATTCTCGAGTTCCTGATGTGCCAGAAACTCAAATTCATAATATCCATCCTCAGCAGAATATTATTGGAGATGTCCAGAGCGGTGTGCAGACTCGTAATCAGCTTCGAAACAACCAGAATGCTGGATTGTATTCGGAAATCAGGGAATCTGGTGGTCTGAATGATTGGTCTTTTGCCTGCTATGTGTGCCAAGTAGAACCAAGATCTTGGAAGGAGGCAATGAAAGAAGACTCGTGGGTTGAAGCCATGCAGGAAGAACTTCAGCAGTTTCAGAAGTTATGCGTCTGGAAATTGGTTGACAGGCCTGAGGCTACAAGAAGATTGGTACACGATGGGTGTACAAGTGCAAGAAGGATGACCGAGGTGTTGTTGTGAGAAACGAAGCGCGTTTGGTTGTTCAAGGTTTTAATCAGGTCGAAGGGATCGATTACAATGAAGTTTATGCACTGGTTTCACGACTTGAGGCCATAAGAATATTTTTGGCTTATGCGTCCTTCAAGAAGTTCACCATTTATCAGATGGATGTGAAGAGTGCATTTCTTCATGGTGTGGTAGAAGAGGAAGTATATGTTGAGCAACCGCCAGGTTTTGAAGATCCACTCCATCCTGACAAGGTTTGGCTTCTTAACAAGGCATTATATGGTCTTCATCAAGCTCCGAGGGCTTGGTATGAAACGTTGTCTACCTATCTGTTGAAGAATGGTTTTCGACGAGGCCTAATCGACTGTACTCTCTTCATCAAGGATTAGGACAAGGCCTTGCTGCTAGTACAGGTTTATGTTGATGATATTATATTTGGGTCTACTAACACTTGAATGTGCAAAGAATTCGAACAGGTTATGCAGAAGAAGTTCGAGATGAGCGCAATGGGAGAAATGACTTTCTTTTTAGGTTTGCAGGTTCAGAGATGACTTTCAGAAATGACAGAACGCCAGGTGGGAACCATTCATTGGCATATTGTCTTGGTACCGAAATTTCGTTTGATAGAGTGCCGAGGTTCTGAGATATACGGTCTTTATGCTGGCTTATCATCTGGGTATCATGGTTGAATCTTTTGCCGAAAAATAACGGTGACACAAGTCTAGAACTTCCATGATACCATACATACGTGTACATACTGCATTCGACCTTCAAATAAGTGATAAAAATATCACGTCCCCAAAATAAGTGATAAAATATCAGAGCTTTATGCGGAAGCTAAGTTCGTCTCTTTGTCGGTATGATGGTACTAACCTGTTCACGGGCTTACTCCTGTGCCCTGCATGCATATGAAAATCAAGTTCCTCATCAATAAGTGATTAAATCACAAAGGCTTGTTTTCAATAAAAAATAAGTGAGTATCTCACATCATTCATATACGTCAAAACAGATGATAAAGCAGTATACTAACCGGTAAGATTTTCTCTCGTGCATATCTTGATACGGGAATGTATCGTGATGTGGTTGAACACCGGCTAGTAAGTATAAATCCATACCTTAATCATATCCCCTAATTATGAGTACATCTGATAAGTCTGAGCTTACATGGACAACAATACCGATAATCACAGTTAAATACTTATCTGTTTAATTTTGAAAACCTAATACCGTCTTTGACAAAGATTAAAATGCTGGTAGGATTCCTTTACCTTGAAACTCGAAAAAGATTGTAGTTTATCTGTATATTTTGATTTTATGTCTAGTTTACTTAGTTGCTTATGAAATTACTTTTTGAAAGTTAGCCAAAGTTGATACTCGAAAGTTTTCTACCAAGATACGCTAGAAAACCAATTGTTTGATATTGCAACTTCATAAAAGTAATATCTTGCAACAAGTAATCCATCAAAGAAATCCAAAATCTGAAATTCGGTTGAGTGTGTGTATCTCATACGAATGAACCTAGTCATTTGTTTTGACTTGGTCACTTGTTTTTCTCAAATCTGGTGCTGGAATTCATACGAGTGTGTGTATCTCGTTCAGGGAATACAATCATACGAAGATTTTATGATAAGTCATTCGTGTGTATCCCCTGAGAAAGTTGTGTTCTAATTATATTTGTCTATTGAGTACAGATTGATACAAAAGAACATAAACAAAGACCAGCAACGAAGAAATCTGACAAGTCAGAAGAGGAAACAAGAAAGATTTAAAGTTTCTTAGAAGTTCGAAGGCCTGATGCTCTAATCATTAGATAACAGATCTATCAATGAATAGCATATCTTCAGGGGGGTTTGTTGATACTCCAAACCATTCTATGTGAAGACTAAAGTCTGAAGACCAAAGACCGAAGACGAAGACCAAGCAACATCCAAGGGGGAGTTTGTTGATACAGTTTTGTGTATGTTGCTTGTTCTTAATTACAGTTATAATTGTACGGTCTTTGCTCAAAAGTCTGTATAGGTTTGGTCGTGTCGAATAGATCGAGATATCCTTCTATCTTGATCTAGTATGACATCTTAGCTTGTTTATGTTAATCAGTTGCATGTGTGCATACTGATGAATCTTGGAAATGTCAAGTCTACACACGTTTTCCTGAAATAAGGATTCTGTGTGAGTCAGAGTTTTCGTACGAATCAGGTGATTCGTACGAAATTCGTGAGTAACAATTGTGTTACTTGTTTCGTACGAAATAAGTATTTCGTACGGAACAGTGTCTCGTACCAAATTCTGTGTTGTGCCTCGTGTGAAATAGTGTGTTCCATATGTCTAGAGTCGTGATTCGTATGAAACTAGACAAACACTATATAAGCAGACATGCACCTCTCAGTGAGGTAGAACTAGTTGACTCGCGTGTGAGAGTTGTTCAGACCAGAGAGCTTGTTACCCTTTGAGTTGGTTATCAGCAAGTTTATTTGAGTCATACGAGCATTGTGTGTATATGTTTGTACTTGTTCTCAATCATTAATCAAGATAGTGAATCTTTGGTTACCCCGTGTTCTTTACTTTGCTTTGGTTGCATGCACACTTGGATTCCGCACTTGTGTGTGTGTCATATGAACAAGGAACTGGTTTAACACCATCCGCAGGTGGACCTACAAACTCACATACACAAAACACCACTGAGCTGCACACACATATCTGAAGTTATCTTGAAGCAAATAACTTTTGTACTAACACAAATCATTAAAATCCATTCAAAATTACCCGCCCAGAATCAACGTCTGTAACTCTCAAACCCTCATTCAATTGCTATTTTTCTTCAAATTAAATCAAAGAAAAACCGACCCGAATCATGTGCTATGACTAAATTTCGGTTACAAATCACGGTGATAATAATGTTTGACCGAAATCATTTAAAATCGGTTGTAACCGAATTCTGAAATTGAACCTACACTCACCTATAAATAGTGATCATAAGGCTTTTGTTAACTTGCTCAGTCTCAAAACACTTCCCTAAAGCATTCCAAAGTTCTCTGCTCTCAAATTTCTCTTCGCCGGAAAACTGTATCTTCACCGGAATTCAACCAGAGAATTCATAATACCCTTCTGTTTCGGTACAAATACTTAAATCCTCTAATATTCTTTTGTTCATGTTTAGTATAATAAATTAGTTAATCCAATAGGTATAAATTGGATTAACAGTCAATTTGTTATTCTAGGTTTTTAATTCATGAAGAAGATGAAGTTTTTCTAGTGTTTATGTATAATTAAATTCGTTGTTTTAAACGGGTTAGACATACAGTCCAGTGGTGGACTGTGTGCAAACACAATACATACGTCCCGGGTTATCGTGCATGTCTCCGACTTTCAGGATTAAAATTCAAATTTTTTAAATGAATTCAGATCACCTCTCATTTAGTATATATGTTTAATATAAGCCAGTATTTAAATGGGTTAGACACACAGCCCAACTGGTTGGGCTGCGTTTACACGAGCAGTGAGACGCGGGTACGATCCGGCCTATTATCACCGGTCCAATCAATTTAAAACCTTTTTAATAAACAAAAAAAATATAATTAATTCTGGGTTGTATATATATGTAATTAAAATGGAGATTATTTTGGGTTAGACATGTAGCTCAGTTGGTAGAACTGCGTGCACGTATACGGGAGGTCACGAGTTCGAACCTCACACACAGCCTAAATTAAATACGATCCGACCGGCCTGACCAGTCAGACCTGACAAGGTCAAATTTTTTTAATTTTTATTTTATTTATTTCTTTATTTTATTACTTAAAAATCATTTAAAATGCTTAAAAATAAGACTTTTTAAAGTTTAAAAATTATATTAAATACCACAAAAATAAACCAAAAAATCTAATAAATAACATTAATTAAAAATATTAATTTCAAATAAAAAATATTTATTTATCGAATTATTACGTGACTATTTAGGTTAGTTTCCCTCGTTGGATAAATCTTAAAATTGTGCGCCATCGCTATAAATTCCAAGAAACGCACCCACTGTGAGTGAATCCTTACAAATTCCCATTTTTATTCATATTTTGGGGTGTATCATGCGTCGTTTACATATTTCGTTTATCCAAACACTTGTGCTATTACCATTATATGATCTAGCGTGTTATGTTATGTAATGTTATTTGTTATAATGTGTGTTTACATTTTTGTCAGTTGTGTGCTATCATTCACATTAGGCCCATCAATTCCTCGTTGGATATGAGTTGAGCATCGCGTGCCTCACTAGATCGGCTCCGTTTGATTGAGCCTTGATCTCAGTGTTCATCATTGTCATGCTTGTGTGTACATTAATTGATATATGTGGTTTGTTGTTAGATTTACATATGATATACTCATATTTGGTTTATGTACAATTTTATTTAAATAACCAATATAACTATTTCTTTCAAATGTTAAAATGAGATTCACTAGCCAACTTTTGTTGACCCAAAAACTCTATTTTACACATGATACATGTGAACAGGTCGAAGCAAGGATCACATAGGAATTTGCCTTAGAAGAAAAATAAAGAATTCATGAATGTATGTCAGAACATGTTTGTTGTTTTAATTTCTCCTTTAAATTGTAAATAATAAATATGAAACTTTAATATAGTAAATGTCATGAGCTTTGATGAAAACCCAATCATGCCCCGACTACTATTTCTGTTGCGGATCAGGGTGTGACAGTAGTCGTCGATCATCTATCCCGATTAGAAGATCCGAGTAGAGAAGAGATCCGTGAGAAGGACATAGGTGATAGATACCCTCATGAATCGGTAGAGTTTGTGGTGGCGAAAAAGGAGGGTATGCCATGGTTTTCGGATTTCGCAAACTATCTCGCCAATGGATTAGTTCTTAAGGGTATGACCACTTAACAGAAGAAGAAATTCTTTAGGGATGTCAGGAGGTATATATGGGATGACCCATTTCTGTGTAGGGTAGGAGGAGATAGGATTCTTCGACGATGTGTGAGTCGAGAAGAAGGGGGTAGAAATCCTTAGGCATGTGCATGAGGGGTTGACAGGAGGTCACCATGGTCCACACGTTACCGCCCAAAAAGTCTTCGATTGTGGTTTTTATTGGCCCTCTATAGTCAAGGATGCTTTAGAACTCATTAGGAAGTGCGATCATTGCCAACATACCGGCAATATCTCATCAGGGACGAGATGCCCCTAAACCCGATCCAAATTCTTGAAGACTTGATGTTTGGGGAATCGACTTCATGGGACCGTTTCCCGTCTCTAGCGGGAATCGGTACATCCTCATGGAAATCGACTATGTCTCTAAGTGGGTGGAAGCTCAAGCTTTACCTACAAATGACGCCCGAGTAATGGTGAGATTTCTTGAAAAACTATTCCCTCGTTTCGGTACACCTCGAGCCATTATAAGTGACCGTGGCACTCACTTTGTAATGCCGTAATGGAGAAGGCATTAGCACGTTACAGTGTCACTCATCATTTTTCCACCATGTATCATCCTCAAACGAGCGGTCAAGTTGAGAATGCAAACCGAGGAGTGAAGAGAATCTTAGAGGAGGCGGTAGGCAGAAGTAGAAAAGATTGGTCAGATAAGCTCGATGATGCATTATGGGCGTTTAGAACCGCCTATAAGACACCTTTAGGTACCACTCCGTTCATGATTGTCTATGGCAAAGCTTTCCATCTTCCAGTAGAACTCGAGCACCGAGCACTATGGGCCCTTAAAACCGTAAATCTAGACCTTACTGAAGCGGCTAAGAAACGTTACTTCCAAATTCATGAGTTGGAAGCACTTAGAGATGCACCCTATGAGCGATCATGGAGTATTAAGGAGAAAACAAAGGCATTTCATGATAGGAAGTTGAAGGGGTTAAAGGATTTCAAAGTTGGCGATAAAGTGCTTTTATACAATTCAAGATTGAAATTATTCGCCGGAAAGCTTAAATCCAAGTGGATAGGTCCTTATGTGGTTAACAAGTATTTCCGTATGGGATGGTCGAGTTGAGAGATGGAGCCGATGGAGGCACTTGGAAAGTAAATGGCCATAGGTTGAAGCATTACCTAGGAGGGCCGATCGATTCCACCGAGATGGAGGAAACCCCTCTCGAAGTTCCACCTCGTACTACCGCGTAGGGTCTTGAGTGAAAACTCAACTGGAGAGTTTGTAATATTTAGTAGTAGTAGTTTACGTTTTATGTTTTTATAGTGCTAATAATTGTTTCTCGTAGTTTGTGTGTTTGTGTTTTTGTGTCGTTTAGTTTTTGCAGGGATATATCACCAACACGGAGCCACAACCGATGAAGAATTGGAGTTGCAGGTAAGTTTTCATACAAAACCGGGTGCTAAGAGGATTTTTACAAAAGTTTCCGTTGAACTCAAAATATTTTCTAAGGCATGAACTGGCCAAAAAGTAAGAAACTTTCTGTGAAATAACCTTCTGGTGGGCCGCGAGAGTCATACAACAACCCGGTTATAGCCCGCGAGAGCTCTTGACTCCGTACATATTCTCACACGGTCGCGGCCCGCGAGAGGTTATATTGACTCTCTCGCAGCCCGTGAGAGACATGAACATCAGATCTGCAGCATTATATCCCAAATTCTTCACTTTTAAACCTAATTCCTTCACTTTGAACATACGGCTACCACTTAAACAACCACCATAATCCGCCTACAATCACCTCCATTCACCCTAATCTTCCACCACCACTTCACCATATCGTCCCTAACTGATTTCCCACTTAAATTTTTCACCTTTCACCATTCAAATAAGCTTTTAAGGGTCTTGCAACTTACACTTCATTTTCTTAGTTTTTCTTGTAGATCGATGCTAAGGTATGTGTTTCTTGCAACTTTTATACTTTAATTTCAGTATGTTAGTCATTGCTTCATATGTTTTAGTGTCAGGTCTTGTTTAGGTTGCATGCTAGTTTCCTTGAGGGTTTGGGGTGAACTTTGTTTGGGTTGAGTTTGGGATATAGGGGCTGAACACAATTCTTGTTGGGATGGTTAGGCTCTATTGGTTAGTTTTGCGGGTGGATTGGTTTGGCAGGGCTTCAACATTGAGTGTGGGGATTCCGGTTAGTAATGGTTGCCATAAAAATCATATCTTTAACAGAAATTTTAACCCGTTTTTTCTGCATTGACTATAAAGTTTTATCTTATGTTTGGGACTCAATGTTGGGTTGTTTTTTCGGCACTTGAGAATTAATAGAGGACTGTTAAAGTGCCGAGAGGAGGTTGTGTCGTGTTTTTAGGTATTTTTGGGTTATGGTTGGAAATTTAGGCATTCATGAATATAAGATCTCTCGCCCTTACTCAATCTCCATTCGGGAGAGATTTGGTCTAACTAAGTGGTATTTTTGCTAACGTTCACCCAAAAATATATCTAATATTTGGTAAAGTGTCTTTTCTGGTCATGACCGCGAATGTAATGATATACGATCTTTGCCCAAAAATGCTTTATATATCTGATAGTCTACCTATTTTTTCTTGTGAGTTGAATGTTTTTGCAGATGTCAGGTGAAGGCAATTCTAGTAGACCAGGGAAAAAGAAGAGAGGGCCCGCAGCCCGGCTAAGAGGAGATCCAGCAGAAACTCAACCTCTGCACCCAAACTTCAGGCAGAGAATGAGCGTCCGATATAGAGGGGTGGGTGTCCCCCATGGGCAGAGTATGAGATTACGAGACAATCCTTTACTGCAGTTTGAGCTAGACTCACACGAGAGTGAGAGGCTAGCCAATTTGATTACGGTAGACCTATTACCATACAGACGGATAGATTGGGACATGTTAGACCATCTAGGTCAGAGGGGCAGAATTGAGCAGTTGCTGGGTGATAAATTCAGGAGGGTGCTAGATTGTGATGAGAGGCAGTACAAAGAAATCACTCTTGAGTTCCATTCGACTTTCGAGTACCAGCAGGGGAATTTTGGTGAAAGTGATGTTGTGTCCTTCGCTCTGGGAAGGCATGTGTATGAGATGACCATCCCTCAATTCGCCGTGGCTACACAGTTCTATACGGTGGATGAGGTTCAATCGCAGGAGTTTGTTACGAGCCTTAGGGGAGTATTTAAGAGGAGGCACCCACATAGCGTACAAACAGACGAGTTAGCTAGATTTTGGGGCACAATTTCATCCGCGTCGTACTCAAACAATATGGTGGCTAGCGATATTATTGATCCGGTTTACCGGTTTATTCACAAGATGCTGGCAACTACATTAGTCGGCAGGGGGCAGGGTGATAACAAGGTTAATCAAGTCATCTTATTTTGTTTGATGTGTATGGTAGAACAGCGGCCCGCTAACTTGGCCGGTATTTTTGCGTGGTCAATGAAGCGGCTATGGAGAGGTGGTCCGGGGGCTCGGATTTACTGTGGGCCCTTGATTATTTGGTTGGCGGAAAGTCTCAGGGTATTCGATAGGTACCCACGAGATAAGATGCGAGAGGGGCGTCTCCTTGCTTCATGGGTGTGCGGGATTTACAAGTTGTTGGGATCTTTACATCTCATGAGCCTATCACTTGGTAGCCTATTAGGTACGGTCCGCAGGTTCAACCTCCTCCTGGTTCTGAGGCTGCATCGTCTATGCAATCCGCTGTTCCTCCGTGCTATCAAAGACCAGTGACCCGCCAAGAATTACCGGGCATGCAATATCCTCTGAGACAACCCCGTCACTTACTTTAGATTCTTTGTATGACAGGATGGAGATAGGGTTCGGGGACTTGAGGGGATATGTGGATGAGCAGTTCGATGGGGTCAGACAGGTGATGATGGAGAGCCGTAGAATGCATGAAGAAGGCCATCGTAGGTTGGAGGATGGAATGTGGTACATGATGGAAAACCTGCACGTGGGAGTTCCATCATATTTTCAGCATCAAGCGCAGCCAGGGTCGAGCGGTATGGAAGATGCAGCCATACCAAGTTTTTGAGCAATCAGAAGAGGAGGAGGAGGAGGAGGATTAGTCAGAGGCAGCGGTTTCTTAATGATTTATATTTTTTTATGTTGTTTTCATCCTTCCATTGGTTTGTATGTGTACTTAAACACTTTACATTTGGGTTAGTTGGGTTGGTTTGGGTATGGTTGTGGTAAACTTCTGTTGAACAATTATTTATTTACTATTTTATGTTTGGAAGTTATTTGTGTCGGATGATAGGAATGATGTTTATTATGCCGCTTCCGTTTGACTGGGAGAGTTGAGAATTGTTTGCTGAGCGTGTTCGGATTGGAGGGCATAGGTGGAATGGACTGGCACATTGACAGTCTTACATATCAGCTAAGTCGTTTCACTTGTATAGTTTGTATTTTATTTATTTATTTTTCAGTTTTATTATTTTGTTAGTAGAGTCTTCTCATCCTTGCATTAGGGACAATGCAACATTTAAGTGTGGGGATGGGATAGTTGAGTCATAGAGTAGTTTTATCATTTTATTAAAAAAATTAAAAAATCAGAAAATGTCTTTTGAAGAAGAAGTTTGCAAAATAAAAACGGAAAATAACAGAAAAGTTGTGTTTTTATTCGGTTTCAAATAATGATAATATGAGCTAATAAAGGGTTGAGTTTGTGTCTAACTTGGGATATGTGAATAGGCTCGATTGGTTCTTAGTTTCTTTGAGATTAATATACCTTAAATGTCGGTCTACTAGTGGGTACTCATCTAGGAAAAATGGGAAGCCGAAACCGCCAAAAATAGTATAAGGAATGTCGTTATAAACTAAAATCTTTATAATTTTAAATCATGTAAGAAAAAATAGAAAAAAATTGAGCTTGATTAAAAAAAGTAGAGGAGACCTATGTAATCTTTGTTAGGGATTGTGACTCTGACTTAGATTTCCTCTAGGATAAGTTGAAAAAAAATTTGCTGAAGCCCACGTTGTCGCTCTCGGGGATGGTGACTCTGGTTGAGACAGCATCTAGGTTAGGTATGTAAAAAGAAATCAAATGCTCAAAAGAAAAAAAAGAAGAAAAAAAGAGAAAAAGAGAAAGTTTACTTGGTTTTTAATTCTGTGATTTTGGTATAAAACGGTTAGGAAATGAGTTGAATGATTTGTTCCTTTTGTTCCATAAGCTTGAGGTGGGATTAGGTATGCTGTGGATTCTAGTATGAGACCTTAGGTAGATTGACCGAACTTGAATTAAATTTACATGATAAGGGCTTTGAACCGAGTTTTGAGTTTCAGTGGACACATATACTTACAATCGCGGTTAATACAAGTTTCAACCTTAATAAAATAATCGTATTCTTGTGAAATCAAATATTTACTTGGCTATGATTCCATTGGCATAATTCTTTTTCGAGGACAAAAAAAGAGTAAATGTTGGGATATTTGATGTATTCAATAATACATCTATTTATCGTGTATAGTTTGTACTAGTTTCGTTAATATTCGTTTCGGTTTTACAAGAATATATTTACTTTTGATCCAAATACGTTTCGCAGGTCTTGGTTCGTGAAAATAGCTGAAAGAGGAGAAAACGAGCTGAAATGTTTAAGGAAACCGAGCCGAATCATAATTGGAAATCGAGAGAAGAAACGAATCGATAAACATGGAAATTGGGTCTCTGGCGGCCTGCGACCGCCCCAGGTTATACCTCTTGCGGGTGGCGAGAGGAGGAAAGAATTCCAGAGAAATACAATCGGGTCGCGGGGCGCGACTGGTTATGTGATGCCTCTCGCGGCCAGAGAGGGCCTTTACGTCAGATAGTTTTGAAATCTGATCAGATTTGTGTTGAAAAAGATATATTATTAGAGTTTAACTCTAATTACAAGTATTAGACAAACTTGGAGTTTCAAGAGAAAAATTCTGAAGATTTTGAGCTGGTTTTTGAAGATTAAGTTGTTCAGGAATCATTGGGTTAAAGTTAGAAGCCTAAAGATCAAAGAAATCCCGGGTTTTATTACCGATTTTCTTAACCTTTAGCTTTCTTGTTCTTTGTTTTGATGAATTCAGTTTTTAAATTTACTTTAATTATATTTAAGACAATGATTCTTGGCTAGATTTACTTTTTCCACCTAGGTTATGATGATTTAATATTAAAGTTTGGATTTTTATTGATTTTATAATGTGTTTATGGGATATTTGATAAAGTAGTAAACTTTGGTTGTTTGATTTGATGTATTTGCATGTTTTGATTAATTGTTGATTATTTGATTGTTTCACGTAGATCTAGTTGAATGTCTTTCAAAGAATAGGTTTGTGTTGATTGTCGAGTCTTAACGGGTCGGTAATCGTTCGATAAATTGGCCAATAAACCTTAGAAACAATTGAATGAAAAATAATTTGATCTTAACATTATACTAAACTTAATTATTGAGAAATAATAGTTTATTAACTAAATTAAATAGGTAAATTGCTAGGATTAGGTTTTGAGAAAAGCCAGTTTTAATTTAGTTGCCATATTCGAGACGGTTAAACCAAATCAAGAACCTTAGTTAATCTAAGATCCCTATTGAGAGATAGTTAGCTACTTTTAGACACTTAATTAAACACTAGGTAACCGCAGGAAATCTTATAAACAGGTAAACATAGCTATCTTTATGATATCATAGGCGTCTTCCCGAGAAGGGTTAGGGTCCTGTTCGATATTCCTTAGGATTTAGTATTTTAAGATCCCGGTTCTCAATCACATTATTAATCGGTTAAAAACCATTCAATAATAACAAAGAATCTAACCTAGCTAGTCATTCCACTATCATTTAATTAAATATCCGCTTCAAAAGTCCGTTTTAAGTCGTCTTGGTTAAGTTAATTTCAGTTTAATTATAATTTTAGGATTTTTAGTAAACCCCACCCCTAAAAAATATATAAAATAAATTAAGTGTGTCAATTCAGTTTAAATAAAGTCGTTAACATAATTAGAAAGTCTGGTGTGTTTGATATCCGGACTTACTTAAGCTTTTCTACAATTGATCGATCCACTTGTCGGTTAGTAGTTTATCGAGTTTAGGAGTATAGAGTATTACTTTGAGTCTAGATTTAGGTTAATTTCAATTATTTTAATTAGACTACTTTTAGTATATAAACGATGTTATTTAATATAAACTATAATTTTCTATATATTTACATTCAATAGAATGAAGGGAATAGTTCCTCTTTCTTATTGGCCGAGATGGTGGCTACCAATGGCATCATAAATGTGGGGAATAGCATTAGGCTGTTATTGACACTCTCCTATTGGTTCGGTTGTTTACGATTTTACCCCAGTATAAATTTACGAAATTGCCTCATGTTCAAAGTTATGATATTATCTCTGGTTAAAAATTACAGTATAGGCATCACTTTAGCTTTTGGCAAATATGATTTTACCCATCCAAAAATTACAATTTTACCCCAAGTTAAAATTACACTATTGCCATCATTTGACTTTTTTTAAAGGTGTGTCGGGGAATAGTGCCAGGCTGCTGCATGACACTCCCCATTAGCCTAGGTATATTACGATTTTACTCCGGTTCAAAATTACGAATTTGCCCTGGTTCAAAATTATGATTTTGCACCTGGTTAAAAATTACAATATTACCATCGCTTTAGCTTTTGGCAAAGTACGATTTTACCACCAGTCAAAAAATACAATTTTGCTATCATTTCAAAATTAGAGTATTGTCATCGTTTTAGTGTTTTTTAGCAAAACTATAGAATTGTTTTTTTTAATTGGTTGACTCGGTTTAAATTATTTTTTCCATGTCAAAGAGCTGCCTACATTCGCTTATTAGTCCTGGAAAATTACCGTTTTGCCCAGAGCTCAAAGTGACGGTTTTACCATCGTTTTAGTTTTTTTTTTTCCTAGCAAAACTATAGTAATGTTTTTTTAGTAGTTAAGAAATATTCAGCCTACAGTCCCGTAACATAGACGGGGCATCAACTAGTTTATTACAAAGATGAAATTGACACAATTTCATTCTCATGGGCAGCATGATGATTGGAAGCTGGTAACCTCCAATCAGGGTTATATGTTTAAGGTTTATGTATCTTCAACTTTAATCTAAATATATTCTTTTTTGTTAAATATGCTGTTGATTATATTTAAGAAGACTTAATTTCTAACAACTGGTCAGAGCGGTTATCAATCTACGGGTTTGTTATCCTCCATCAGTTTATCCAAGATTCAATTAAAGTGTTCGACGGCATCGAAGAAGTCGCATATCAGATTGAATTGAAATCTGAATCACACGTAAAGCAGCGGCGTTTTATCTGCATTCTGTGCAAAAAAAGGATAAAGATTAATGGCTGCACGTCAGAATTCTAAGTTTCAGAGGTTTTGATGTTAATTTGTGTGGGCCTAACATCAAAAATATTAGTTGATTGGTACGAAGCGACAAGGAACGTAGAAAGTAAGGTTTGACTTTAACATATAAATTAAATGGGTGGACTTCGACGTTGTCGAGCAATTATAACCTTTTTGCTCGTTGTTGTTATTGGTTATAGTTTGTCCTTTATATATTTAAATTGTGTTGCCGTTAAAATATATTTCTGTTTGATATAAAAGCAATAAACAATAGCCAAGGATTCAGGAAAGGAGTAACAATATTTTGTTGTTTTCGAATAAAGAAAAAAGTGAAAGTCAATTTTGTTGTTTAATAACAAAACAATAATATTTATGATTTCAAGCAAGTAAGGTTCAATCGGATAATTAGGTGTTGGTTACTGTTAAAAAGAATAACACTTGTCTCTTCATTGTCCGGTGTTATTGTAGGTCCACTTGGAGGATCAAGATAACCAACTTTCTTGTTGTTTAACACACATACGAGTGCGGAATCCAAGTGTATATGCAAACCAAAGCAAGAGCACAACCAATATAACAAGTGATATATCTTCAAATGTTCACTATATTGATTTGTAGAGAGACCTAGTACATACACTCTTGAATAAACTGATTATCTCTTTATACACTCTCAGTGTTCTCTCTCTGTGCTCTCCTACTGTGAACTATGAAGTGCATGTAACATCACGAAGAATGTTATTGGTCGTACAAAACACTACAAAGCCCACGAAGAACATTCGTGGAAGAGTTGCTCGTACGAACAAGTAACTCGTTCTTGAATGTTCATCACGAAAGCAATGTCGTACGAGCAAGCAACTTGCTCGTACGAAGCACAATTCACTCGTACGAATATGGGGTTCTTCGGAGAACCCTGCTAACAGACATACTGCACAGTCAGCAAGATCAAAAACACAAAACTTAACAGTATGCACACATGCAACTGCTTTACAACACAGACCAACTAAACGTCGTACTAAATCAAGATAGGAGGATATCTTGATTTGGTGAACACAACCAAAACTTTACAAACGCAACAAACAAAGACCGTACAATTACTGTCGTAACTAAGAACAAGCGACAGACACAAAAGTGTATCAATAAACTCCCTCTTGGATGTTGCTTGGTCTTCGGTCTTCATTTCTAATAGCCTGCTTCGGACTATGAGCTTCTTGCGTGAATACCCAACTGAGTCGAACCGAACCGAACTGAGTCGCATCCACACAATTATGCATCAACAAACTCTCCCTTGGATGTTGCTCGTGATGGTTTGTTCTTCACACTATCGGTTCTTCAGATGTCTTCATGCGTCACGCTTAGGAGGTGCATCAGCAAACTCCCCCTTGAATATATCTTGTTGTGTTGATAAGTGGTCAGCTATGAATTGATCTTCTTGATTCACGGCTTGCATTCATGTTGTGTCTTTTCTCCCATAACTTTTTCTTCAAACTCGTTCTCTTTGCCCTTAGCTTGCTTGGATGCCATATCTACACACACAACAAAGCTAAACGCGTAATGAGAACAACTGTTAGGGGTTTAATCAACCTTAGAGAATTTTCATTTGAAAATTTCGCAAAGGATTGATTTTAAGCAAAATTAGCAAATGACACTCATGAGACCAACTCTCATTCAACTACCAACTGATAATACTTTAAGATTTTTCAATTTTAATCCATTAACTTTCAAAGCTTGTCAACTTCGACCATTTATGAAGATGCAATTGTTTTCAGGATTACAATCAGGATTTTAGGTAGGATAGACTCGAGTTCCAACATCGTTTAATAAAAAATAAACTAGAACAAAATCTTTTTGGCTTTTATAAATTTATATTAAAACTCACCTAAAATATTTTTTACATTTTTCAATTTTTAAATGTAAAGACGGAAAGCAGCAAATAATATTTACAGACATTCTTTTTGCGAATTTCGAGGGTAAGAGAATCATATTAGTATATGGTCATGCCAAACACACTTGTTGTTCGATTAGTTAGCATTTAGATAAGTATCCTATAACAATTGTCGGTATTGTTGTCCACATAAGCTTAACTTATCAGATGTATTTGTGGATAGGGGATACGATTAATGTACGACCTATACTTACCGACCGGTGTTCATTCACTCACGACACATTCCCATATCAAGACATGCACGAGAGAAAATCTTACTGGTGAGTATACTGCTTATCATCTGTTTTGACGTATATGATGTGAGATACTCACTTATTTTGATTGAAAACAAGCCCTATGTGATTAAATCAATTATTGATGAGGAACTTGATTTTCAGATGCATGCAAGGCACATAAGTAAGTATGTGAACAGGTTAGTACCATCGTACCGACAAAGAGACGAACTTAGCTCCCGCATAAAGCTGTGATATATTATCACGTATTGTTGGATGTTGTGATATTTTTATCACTTATTGATGGATGAATGTGATATTTTTATCACTTATTGATGGATGAATGTGATATTTTTATCACTTATTGATGGTCGTATGCAGTATTTACACGTATGTATGGTATCATGGAAGTTCTAGACTTGCGTCCCCGTTATTTTTTGGTAAAAGATTCAACCATGATACCCAGATGATAAGCAAGCATAAAGACCGCATATCTCAGAACCTCGGCATACTATTAAACGAAATTTCGGTACCAAGACCATATGCCAATGAATGGTTCCCACCTGGTCTTCAGTCGATTATGTTTATATCGCCTTGTGCACACTTAAAATGATTGTGAGCCTACCGATACATTGAATATAGAGCTACTTATCATCTTTCATTTTAAGTTCTAAGAGGTTTTGACAGACCACTAATTTACTATCATTTTCTCTTTTTCTTGCTAGGAAACTCATTTTTGTTTTTCTCATGTTTTTGTCCTTTCGGATTGGAATTTACTCCCCCTACAATGCAAAAAAATAAATTTAATCCGTTAAATACATCTTTTTTTATTGTCTTCAAGAAAAATATTCACAAAAATGATTTCCCGATATGGATTAACTCATGTTTTACCTCGATGTCGTTCACCAAAATTAATTTAATAAAAATATTTATCAAAATTTTGGAGAAATGAGTTGGCGAGTTGGTAATCGGTGTGGACCAAAACAACATTGATGAGTTTCATATTGAAACAATCACGTGTGAGGTGATATTCGAGATCAATGTGTTTGGTCTGGAGTGTTGTACGAAATTTTTTAGAAATCTATAAAGCATCTTAAATATCAACAGAGATAAGAGAAATTAGAAAATCTAAAACTGTAATCCTGCAATTTCTTTGTGCATTGCCAGGAATCTTTGTGCTCTCCCAACTGGATATCCACCCGGTGTGGATTTCAAAGTCGATTTTGCAGCTACTTCATATAACTGAGAAATCGCTTCACAGCAACAAGATTATAAACCTCTAGGTCCGACTAGTAAGAAGCAAGAGTGTATGTGGAGAAGCTTGTACACATCATCTTTGGACGGTCCATACATGATGTTGTCCACATATTTTTGCACCAGGAAAGGTCTTCGTCTTTCTCCTTGAGAAGTAGTGTGCGGTTGTTCAAACCATGCCAAGGCATCCGCACACCCGGTTGGTTTGTTCAACAAAACACATTTTCTTCAATCACACCCGTGGTGAAATGTACACTGCACGATCATCTTGAAAACTTTGAATATCTTGTGGAAGTCATAAGACATGAATCTTTGATAATCTTCCGACGTGCTGCAGGTGCGAACATTTCGATTGAATCTATCCTATGGATCCGATCCAAGCCTTAAACAAACAAATTGTTGGGCGTTTTTCATCATGTCGAAGTTATCAACTTTATTCACCAAACTTTCTTCATTCATCGGACATTATCTTTTTTTTCTCTCCAACAAAAAGGCAACAACTCCTAGATATAACGATGTTTGGAGCCGCATGTCGCCGATCCTGTGTCTGGATGCTCCATATCAGTAATTCTATGATTATAAATAGTTCCTCCTGGAACATCCTACACACTCATTAAAGATTAGTTGGAGATGGGGACCCAAGCCTTCATTGACTTGGGTCGTCCGACATCATCGAGAATTGGAACTTCGTTTTTCCGATTATTCAGAATGGATTGTGCTCTCCCTGAAACAATTACCGGTTCTGGTTTCCAAATCTATTTTTGTTTCTCAATTTTAACATTTGATTGTGTTTGGACAACCTCCAGTTTTAAAGCCATTTCAACAGCTTTTTGTTGTTTCTTTCTCTGTTTCATTTCTCGTTGTTTAACAAGACGAGGGTCCTGTTTTGGTTAAATAAATTTGGTATGGTAACGTTTTCCACGTGGCGCATCAATATTTATTTTTCCCTTTGTGAGATATGAACAGCTTTTGACAATGTGCCCATACTTACCACACTCAAAGCATTATCTCCGTTCAACAGACCTCGGAGTATTATAAATGTGATAGCTTGATGATGAACTTCGTGATCTTGAGGTACTGGTCCTACATCACAACAATTTGTGTGTTGTGTGTAATTGTTCTGACTGTTTGTATTCAAAATTCTATTTTGTTTAACAAAATCCGTATTGGATTTGTTTTCAAAAGATTCAATTTTATCAGTCCCTCGGGATTTCACGAAGATCACATTTTGAGTTTCTTCGTGTTCTGGCTCTGTTTGCTTTTTCCATTCCTTGGTTAGCGTGAATTTGTTTCCGTTGATTGTTTTGAGGCCAATTTTTTTTATTTCCGTATTTCTTTCTAACTTCGGATTTTAGGAGAGGAGCACACAGAGTTACTACAACTCGTGGGCTCAAATCACCCAAAAACTTACTAGTAAAATCTTTGAAAACTTTATCAATCAAAGATTGATTGACATTTTTTATTGGAAAATCTTTGTTTAAGTAAACTTTGTCGGAACCAATCAATGTATAAAGCAAGTTCATGCTTTCACAGGTTTCTCATAAGCTTCAGCAATCTTGACATAGGCAGTGACACACGTTTAGCTGGAGAATCACGGAGAATGTGATTTTCGAGAGGAATATTTTCCTCTTTTGTTACCGTATTTGACTGCTTACGTTTGTCCTTATCAGACTCGTCATCCAAACAATCATAATCTCAATAATGGGGGAATTTTGATCATTCATAGACTTTGAGTCATTGATGTCATCCGATTGACCTTGACTTGAAGATATGCCCTTAGTGAACCCTAGACCAGTTGTAAATTCAGCTAGATCCAATGGAAGGTGGGTTCAAACTGTGGCATATCTTCGTCATCTGGCATTTTGGTGTAATTATGCCTAACCGGAGGGGACAAGCCTGATAACCAATGCATTTCATATCACCTTTCTTCTTTTGAACATTTATGATGTGATCCAAAACATATCTTGAGTTGGAGTAACTGTTCAACTTAAGTTTGATTGCATCATGTTCACATTTTGCACAGGCTAACTCCTCTTCGTTTCTTCAATCATGTTAATATAATTGTTAATGGTTGTTTGTTTTCTCAAAACATTCTTTGTTAATTCAGAAACATCTTTCTTTAAGGTTTCAATTGTTGTTTTAAATTCCTTTTTGTTTTTCTTAAGAGCTGTGTAGCCTCAGTGCACTTTGTCAAATCTACAATCAAACTCTGATGATGCTTCTTCGTGTGATCAAATTTACCTTCAAGTTCTAAGTATTTACCTTTTAAAACTATACATTCAAAACACTTAGACACAATAGGTTTATCGAAACTTACCTGACTGGATTGGCAATCTAATCGGCCCATGAATGCTGTACTAAGAGTGGAGATCTGATTGATGAGAGATGCTTGGAAAACTCATTAGATGACCCTTCATTTTCATGTTTCAAATCTGCTTCGCCTCTATCCGTCGATTCAGTTTTAGTAATCACATCATCTACTTCAGCATTAACATCTTCAGATTGATCTTCACTAGAAGTCGATTCTGCTTCATCTGAACTGCTGCTATCCCAAGAACTGTCATCATTTCTAGACGATTCTCCATTGTTATCATTTTTAGCAATTTCGACATAGTATGCAGTTTCTCCTCCACCACTGTTTCCCAATTGAACAGACCAGTCACAACGCTCATCTACTTGAACTACTAATGCTCGGTTGGAATTGTTTGCAGGAACCATTGCTCTTTCGTTGTTTGTAACTTGATTTCTGTTGAAAGGATATTGATTCCCTTGCTGTCGAGGCTTCGTGCATTCTCTTTTAAAATGCCCCTTTTCTCTAAACAAGTAACTTTCCTTTTGTCAAAACCGTATGGAGTATCCTTGTTGCTTTCCAGATTAGTTCATCCTGTTTTCTCCATAAAATATTTTGTCCTTCTCACTGCACTTGCAACGCCCATTTGATATCAATCAACTCCATCTCATCCTTATCGATTTGTGCATAGTCTTCATTGGTTAGATTGATGTTACCAATTTTCCAGCTACTAATCTGCAGTAGGAACTCACCAAAGTGTTTAGAAGCTCCATGTGTTCCCGGGCAAAGTCTACACTCACCTTAGAAAGGTTTGATGTATCGAGTCTGACAATGTTAGGGTTTGAGGGTTGAAAGTTTTTACCATAGAAAGCTTGGTGTGGAACTTATGGTGTAACATCTTGTGGTTGAGGAAGAAATGCTTTTGGGTCAAATGTTTGTTCATAGACTTGAGCATTAACCTCTTGTGGTTGAGGAAGAAAAGCTTTTGGATCAAAAGCTTGTTTATAAACTTGAGCACTTGAACCAACAGACTGATCTGGTTGAACTTGCGGCAGAAAAGGAATTTGTGTTTGACACAAATGTTGTTTGAAGCTTCGGTTGTTGATTTGTACTTATACCTGTGTTAATGCCTCCAAAATACATCTCTGGGTTTTGCAGAATTGGAAATCGTTTTGCTTTGCGACTTTCTTCTTCATTCTTGTTTTCAAGTTTCAAAACAAATTCGTAAATGTTGATTACATCCAAAACATCGGTATGTTTTAGCAATTCAATAAATTGACTCCACTTAGGTGGTAAGGCATCAGCAAAACGCATAACAATCTCCTGTTATGATGCGTTAACCTTATATGAGTACATCTCACTAAGCAAATGATAGAAACGAGTTGTCATATCACTTAGTGTTTCACTTTCCATAAACAGAAACCCTTCAAACTCTTTCTTTAAAAGATCATGTCAAATCTTTCTCGTTGCTGCATTTCCTTCTCCTCTTGATTTCAAAGAGCCCCACAAGCTCTTCGTAGTGGTACAATACATAAATTGATGATAAATATCCTAGTGAAGTGCTTGTGTAAGAATGGCAAAGGCCTTCTTTTCTAGATCAGAAGCCCTTTTATCATTCTCGTCCAATTCGGCTAAAGAGGTTGAATTTGATACAACTTCTTCGAGAGATTCTTTGTACGAAGTAGTAAAACACGTCCACAACTCGGTATTCTGACCAAGAAAATACGTATGAAAACGAATTTTCCATGAAGGATAAACGTTCATATGATTCAGCTTTGGTGGACGGTTGTTACTTCCAGTTTCACTCTCGCTAAGGAGAAGATTTTGAACGCTTTGATTTTGATTCGTAGCACACGCCCATTGACTAGAGGTAATCGTTTGTGGAGATATTAAAGAGTTTACCCATGAGGTTGCGGAGCTAGATTGTGGTGAATCTTGGCTTGTACTTGAACTACACCCCAATCCCAAGGATTTGTACCCATTTTATTTGCTTGTTTATGAAAATCCCCTTAAAATTTCAAAATTAACTTGAAATAAAAGTCTTATTGTTGAAGTTCACGATTTTAAAAACAAGAAGTATTGAAAAACTGGTCACGAACAACCAAAAACAAATCACGAAAAACTTGGTTCTTCAAACGAACCACTAATTCGTACGAACCACTAGTTCTTCGTACGAGTCAATGGTTCTTCATACGAGTCACAAGTTCTTCATACGAACAAGTAGTTTTTCATGCGAACAGTTGGTTCTTCGCACGAACAATTGATTCTTCGTGCTAACAGCTGATTCTTCGCACGAACAATTTGTTCTTCGTACGGTTGGTTATTCGCAGATGGGGTCTTTCACAGTGGATCTTTTTGCAGGGTTGGTTGGTGAGAAGTTTCCTTTTGTAACAGAAACTTGTTTCTGAGTTTGTTCGAAAGTTGTCAATTGTCTACACAGATTTGGTTAAAAAGACAAACATTCCAAAATCAGCATTTCAGTCAAATCTTAAGATTTAGTCAACCCTCAAGGAATATTCCAGTGAGTTTTCCGACAAGAGCTCCACTGGAAAATATGTCCAACTAAACTTTCCTAGAAAATTTCATGAAAAATCGTATCCTAACATGTCTCCATATATTCTAACAAGGTTTTTATAAGTTTTGCCTCAGTTTTAACCCACTTTCTTTTAAAACTTAAGTTTCTTGTTAGAAGTTCAAGAACACTTCCAGGAAGCTTCACAACTTGCTCAAACACAACACTATGCTTGGTTTTAAGCAAGGAAGAGAGCCAAGGCTCTGATACCACTTGTAGGTCCACTTGGAGATCAAGATAAGCAACTTCCTTATTGTTTAACACACACGCGAGTGCGGAATCCAAGTGTATATGCAAACCAAAGCAAGAGCACAACCAATATAACAAGAGATATATCTACAATTATTCACTATATTGATTTGTAGAGAGACCCATTACATACACTCTTGAATAAACTGCTTATCTCTCTATACACTCTCAATGTTCTCTCTCTGTGCTCTCCTACTATGAACTGTGAAGTGCATGTCTATATATAGGCCCAACACCCAGTAACATCACGAAGAATGTTACTGGTCGTACGAAGCACTACAAAGCCCACGAAGAACATTCATGGAAGAGTTGCCCGTACGAACAACCTATGGCTCGTACGAACAAGTAACTCGCTCGTACGAACAAGTTACTCGTTCTTGAATGTTCATTCGTATGAACATGCAATGACTCGCACGAACAAGAAATGGCTCGTACGAGCAAGCAACTTGCTCGTACGAAGCACAATTCACTCGTACAAATGTGGGGTTCTTCGGAGAACCCTACTAACAGACATACTGCACAGTCAGCAAGATCAGAAACACAAAACTTAACAGTATGCACACATGCAACTATTTTACAACACAGACAAACCAAACGTCGTACTAAATCAAGATAGGAGGATATCTTGATTTTGTCGACACAACCAAAACTTTACAGATGCAACAAACAAAGACCGTACAATTATTGTCGTAACTAAGAACAAGCGACTGACACAAAAGTGTATCAACAAACTCCCCTTTGGATGTTGCTTGGTCTTCAGTCTTCATTTCTAATGGCCTGCTTCGGACTATGAGTTTTCGGCGTGAATACCTAATTGAGTCGAACCGAACCAAACTGAGCCGCATCTACACAAATATGCATCAACAGTTATCTTCAATATGCTACACGATGTGGGCTATAAGAATAGGTTTATTTTCAAAGTTCACAGGGTGTGGGAGAAAATTGAACCGGATACGGGTGTAGATGCCAAATATTGAAATCGCTCTCATGTTTCAATCAATACATGGAGAGCAAATTTTGCAAGTTGAAAACCTCAAAACAGCAAAGAAGATGTGGGATGTTCTAAAGACCCGCCATCTGGGTGCAGATCTGATCAGAGAGGCGTGACTTCAGACTTTAATGGCAGAGTTTGAAAATCTAAAGATAAAGGATCAAAGTGCCATAGACGAGTTTGCTAATAAGCTGTCAGGGTATGCCTCTCGAGCTGCCTCTCTTGGCTCGGTTATAGAAGAAACCAAGTTAGTCAAGAAGTTTCTCAATGGATTGCTGAAGCGGTTCATTCATATGGTGGCTTCAATAGAATAGGTGGTGGACTTAAAGCCCATTGGCTATGATAATATCACGAGTCAGCTTAAAGCTTATGAAGAAAGGATGAGGAGGAGACTCAATCCGGAAATCTAAACCAACTTTTGTTCACAAAAATGAAATTAAAAAGCAAAGGAAAAAGAGCACATATGTGAGCATTGCGCGAGTGGAAACTCGAATTGAAAAAATCTTCGACGAGGCCGAGGTAGAGGGTCCTGTAAGGATCGAGGAGATGGTCGAGTACAATAGGACAAAAGCCATGTCATGTGTTACAAGTGCAATGAGTTCGGCCATTACATATCGCAGTGTCCAAAGTGGGAGAAAAAGGAGGAAACCAACTTTATCGATATGAGGACAACGAACCGGCTCTAATGTGATGAAAAATGTTTGACAAGATTAGAGGGTAATTATTGGGACTAATCTGGTCATAAGTCAAAAGTTGGAGGATGCTAAATGATTTATTTTTTTTATATTAGTAGGAATATTTATGATTTATGTTAGTGTTAATTATATATAGTTAGTTTCCTTATTTGAGTAGGTTACTTGTTGTCCAACAGAATCTTTAGTATAAATAGAGGTTATATGTTTAAGGTTTATGTATCTTCAATTTTAAACAAAGTATTCTTTCTTATTAAATATGTTGTTGATTATATTGAAAAAGGTTTGATTTTTCCAATAAAACTAAACTTAGAAAGATGCAATAATGTAATAGATCATATGTTTTCATTCTCACCTGATAATAAACTCGCAAACCAACCCGTTACATATTGTGTCACACAAGTATCATGCGGGGTGCTGTGCAATTTTACTTGTTCACATCTCTTTACTATGATCATATAAAAGTATTCTATTCTACATATATACAATAAGAAGAGGATGATCAGTGTTATGTTGCTGTATGGCAGTTGATAATTAGTCACTCTTTTTAGTTTTTTTAGTTTAGGAAGTTTTTGTCATTTTATCATTTATCCTTCAATATTTAGTATTTGCACTTACAATACTTTAACTTTTAAAAAAAATTTATAATCATTTTTATGTGCTTATATTTATATATGTACATGTATAAATTCAAGTTAATTATGTTTCTTTGAATAGTGTAGGCTCAGATATATTTTTATTTTTATTTTTTGCTTTTTTTACGTTTTCAATTGATCTACGTTTTGGCATAATTTTATTTTACATCAAGTTGGATCAATATATAATATGTTTTCATTAGACTTTATAAATTCGACTTACTTTATGTTTCAGCGCCACCGTAACGCACGGTACCATTTTTAGCTTAAAAATGGTTTCCTTATTTATGTACGTGTCGTTATAAGTTAAGGGTTTTTCTTTAAGTTTTCAGTTGATCTACGTTTTCGCATGAATAGGGTCAAATATAATATGTTTTTATTAGACCTTATAAATTCGACTTACTTTATGTTTCAGCGCCACCGCAACGCGCGATACCATTTTTAATTTAAGAAAACATTATTTTTTTCTTTTTTTTGTAGGTGCCAGTATAACTTGAGGTTGGTGTTCAATGCAAAATTATTTCACAAATAAGTGGGTTATATGTAATACGTTTCCGAGCTTATTTTTATGTACATCTTCTGTTTCTCTACGTTTTGAAGTAACTTCTTTTTTTAAACGATTCAAGTCTTTACTATACAAATCCAAGTTACTTTACATTTGAACTCGCCGCTACGCGTGAGAAAATTTACTAGTTCTAAACATAAACCATGATTTGTAACATTTTAATAGCTTGAGAAAACTAACATGTTAATTAAAAAAATTACATTCTCAAAACCACAAGTGAGTTATAAATGAACGGAAAACAAACGAAAACCACAAGTGAGTTATAAATGAACGGAAAACAAACACTCAATTTTATGCTTTTCAGATTCGTGTTTGTATGGCTATAACAATAAAAATAAGATTTTCTTTTCAATATGTACCTCTCTCGTGTTTGTATGGCTATAATAATAAAAATAAAATTTTCTTTGCAATATGTACCTCTATGAAAGAGAAAGGAAATGAATAACAATTTTGATTTGGATTAACATCTTTACACTACTTTTAATGAAAGGGAAGGAAATGTGATGTGATTATATATAATCATTTTGATTTGGTTTAACATATTTATACTAGTTTTCACAATATGAATACTGATATATAGGTTGTCAAAAGACTCAAAACCAAACATTACAAGTTTTAACACCGTCATATCCAAACATCCACTAGTTAATGAATTGGGAAAACTTGGAATATAGCATAGGAATAGCCACTTTGAGCAGGTATTATACAAATAGGCAAATTCTTTTATAAATATAAGACTCTGGTTTAATCTGTATTGATTGATTAACATTAAACACTTAGGGTTAATGGTACCGTGTCCTGGCGTCCCGCCTCATTAAATAGAAATGGTCATATAAAATATGTGTGTGGTTGTAGGCATATACCCGGAAGACGTGTATTAAAGATGGTTTGTATCTTGATTAAGTACTGGCATATATTATTGGTCCTCAGCTGTATTAAGAAGCATGTAAAACTGGTGACAAGAAATCTATATTAAATGATTACATACGGGTTTTCATAATATATATATATATATATATATATATAATATATAAGATGATTTATAAAATGATTTTCAAAAGAGTCGGTTAATTGTATTTACCAGTAAAAACTAACGTATTTTCAAAATATCAAACTATAGGTAAAGACCCTTGATAGTAGGCTGGAAACGGTTCGGCCAAGAAAAGCTTTGGAATTTGCGACTCCATGGCTTAAAACCTACGATGTCCAAAATCAATTTTGTTTGATCATACGTTGTGGGACTTTTATCTCGAACAATTTGTTATAATTTTTATTTAATATATTTCAACCTTTTATATTTAATATTTTAATACTCTATTTTTCGCTGCCAATTGTGATATTGTTATCAACCGTCACGCATAAACGTACCGTCTGGGCACACCAAAAATTGGGGTGTGACAGAGTATTTTACATGTTGGATATAATTGGAACTTCTGATGAGTTTCCTAAGGTATTTGAGTGCATAAAAGTTAATTGAAACATCATAAGTGTGTGTTTCTTTTGCATAAATACTGTATCCGGTGATTATGGTATTTCAATAAACAAAAAGATGATACAATTGGATTTTGAAGATATGATATAGAAATCAATATGTTAAATGAGAGTTTGTATCACAAAACTCTCGAAGAGTGTACACGTATACATAATTACATATATAGAAGATGGTGGACATTTTCATATGGACAAAGCTCATGATGTAAGTACATTTAATGATGTCTAAATAGTTAATATAAAAATTGACATTTATCATCTCTTGTCAAAAAAGTAAAAATTCTTAGACCAAAAGTATCATAGTTAAATACAAATTGTATTAATATATTTTTCCATTTATACACGAACATATGTCATGAAATCCATTGATAAGATATAACTCGTGTACAATGAGGTTATAATGTAATGGATAAAATATATATTTTCTGTACCCTTGAGGTCTTATAGACATCGGTTCATATTTTAATAACCCGTCAACAAGTTTGATTAGTTTTGTAAATGCAAAGAATGTAACAAAATACATCCACTGATCTCATGGCATTGGCTGACAAGAGGAGACAATTAAAGTTTCATATGAAAATCATACATCAATGTCCATTAAATTGATTGCACATCAAGGGATTAAACAACAAGTCAATTATTACAAATTTTTCAACAATATTTATAGAAGATAGCCTGTACTTAAATAATACATATTATAATGAGGGGGAGTTTTACACAAGTTGCACTCTTTTTCCCTTCAATAAGTTTTATCTCATTGGGTTTTCTTAGTAAGGTTTTTAATGAGGCAACATACCTGATCCAGATGTATCAGGGGTAGACAATGCGCGTTGCTCTCTTTTTTCCTTAGCTGAGGTTTTGTCCCACTAGGTTTTTCCAGAAAAGGTTATTAACGAAGCAACATCTCTAAGCGTATGAAGTTGATAACCAAGAGGGAGGTGTTATAAACATATATTGTTATTAACACCAATAATAGATTAGCTTATTCTCAAAGTTTTCTACTCATATATATGTGAGAACTTAGAGAACTCAGCCTTACGAAAGGTTTTTTCAATTTTTTTTACCAAAAATCCTAAAAAATATCAACTTTCCCAAAAAGAAAAAAACGTGTTTTTTTTCATTCACGGCAGCCGTAATGTTGTAAAAAGTGATGCCATGCTTATGTAATCACCTTTTTATAGCTGCTGTAGGAGACGAAAAACACCACTTTGAATTCTTTTTTTTTTCAGTAGTCTTTTCTAACATTTTAATATAGGGGTGTGGAAAAAAGGGGGCAAAACTCGCACGGAAAGACTGAGTACTCTAAATTCTCACAACTCGAAGGGTTTTCCCTTGATCTTGATTTTGAACGGTAAATTTGAATAACTGAATCAATTAAATGTCAATTTCTTAGTCTTACGACATTTAGTAATTTGTAAACTGATTATGACGAAGAATTGTTGATGACTATACCATACCTTCTCTTGTTTTTTGGGTTATTGGATTTTATCACCCCAACTAATCTCTTTTGGCCGCTGCCACTCCCAACTTTTACTTTGGCTCCCACCACCCTCAACTTAACACTTGGGTTGCTGTGTCATTCCGTCGTTAACCAAACACTAACTAAGTTATTTTTTTTGCTGACGTGGCCAAATTTTGTGAATTGACTTGTTTCTGATGAGGTGTCCAATTACTTTTTAAAGAAATCCATATTTTAATTATTATGCATAAGATCTATATCTATATCTATATCTATATTTATCTCCCCTATCAATAAAAGAAGAGATGACGATGACATCACAATGCTGAGGTGGCAACCATTTAAGCTGTCCAACAATGTCAATATTATGTCATTATTGCGTCATAATTTAAAATACAAAAAATCAAATTTTACCCTCTTCATTTGAATTTCAAATTAGAGAATTATTACATCCCTCCTCCAGACCCTAACATTTCAAATTCACATCCCACTTTCTCTCTCTACCTTTCCTCTCAAGAAACCCTACATTAAAGCATAAGAAGAAATAGTAGGGAGAACAATTGTTAGTCTCTCGATGTGCAGTGTATGAACACTTATTTGGTTCAACTAAGCCAGCAATAGTCTTGAGGCTTTTAGATCCAACGCCCCAGCAATAGTCTTGAGGTTTCGTCGCAACACCGATTCCAAGCATCTCTGTCATCGCAACATCAAAGTTGTCGATTTAGATCACTGATTCCTCTTCGAATATCTCAATTGCTTTATGATAATTGAAGCACCCGGAGTAATCGCTCATGAAATCAAGGTATGTTGTATGATTGTACTAAAGCATTTGTGAATTTGATATTCTTTGTGTGTGTTGTAGAAGTTTTGCTCTTCATCTTCTTCACCTTCCATTTGGTTCACCAGCTCTGTAAATACATAATCTGTCAGGTTATTCTCAGTTTTTGTTTTTTAAATTTGTTATTGATGGATTTGTAAGGTTTTCTTAGTATATGGTGGTGGTTTTTGAGAAATTTGCAGGTCTTATTTCTCTTTTCATCCGAACTTTTAGCATTAGTATTCATGTTTTAGGGTTTAGGTTGAGTAGCTTCTAATTGGTATTAATTACGTATTTTGGCTAATTTTTGTTTATTAGTGAGTAGCTTCTGATTTAAGATTTGTTTTGATTGTTGGAGGTATTGATTATGTAATTGACGGAAGGGTATTAGGGTTTACACAAGGATTGAGTGTTGGTTGTTATTTTCACACTAATGAGCAGTTTGATGATCTTAAGCTCAGTACCGTTGCTTGGAATTTTGTTAATCATGTCTATTGATATTTTCCCAAAGTTTCTGTACTTTTGGTACATGTTTTTTTAATCACTAAATCTACACTGCAACAAGCTGATTTAAATTGTTAAGGCACAAAAGTGCAAATGCATCAGCAAAAAGGGTATTTGTTAAAAAAAAGGAAAATAATTTCTGATGATCTTATTTTCTAATGCGGGAAGTACATCTAAAACAAAAGATTGATAGCATGTTCAATAAGGAGCATGTAAATAACGCTATACACTTTAATTCAATTTGATTTAACACTAATGGAGTGATTATTTTTGGAAAAAAGAAGTTTAGAATAATAGTTGGTTCATGTGTTAATTTTTTGGTTTGTACTTTAGATAAACAACACAACTGAGAACAAATATGTGCTTCTTGTTTCAAAGATGCCACAATAAAAAATGATGGGAAGAATGTGGTACGGCTGTTTCTTCATTTTTTTCGTAGCATGGATCTGGAGTGCATTTTGTAGGTGATGCTTATATGAAAACCACCTGGACGTACATAGGCTATACGTAGCCTTCTACAAAAGCTTTATGGAGGTGATGCTAAATGAGTATATTCTTATTTTCATATTTAAAATATTCCTTTAATGATTCAGAATCAAGGTATAAAATGTATTAACTAATACTTTAATCCCACTTTTAGGTAATTTGTCCACAAAAACCACCATCTGTTTGTAGCGGTTGTGGCTATGGTGAGTGAAGCGGCAACGACTAGGTAAGTGAAACGGCTTCGGATGATGATAAGTTAGCTGCATTGTCGTCTGCAAACAAATTAAGGCGGTCTATAAGGTTGTTGATAATTCAGTTATTAGTATACAGTTTTAACATATAATAGTACCTTTTTGAATGATCACATTTGCAGTTGTAAGTAGATGATGCATATTTACTTTGAATAATGAACTATAGTTATATGTCGTGTGATCTAATTGTTATATGCTCAGTGTTTTGTGATTGGTTCGGTATCATATTACAGCATTTTGTAAACAGTTATGTTTCATGTTTCAGTATGTCTTGTGATTAGTTAGGTATCATATATCACTAAGTTTTGTGATCAGTTTTGTTATGTGTCATGCTAAATTTTTTTAGTTTGATTTGTGTAATACTGAATTTACATAGTCTGATTTGTGCTATACTAAATTTATAGTTTGATTTGCGCTATACTGAATTTACATGATTTCATTTGTGTTTAACTGAATTTACATAGTTTGATCTGTGTTGTAGTAAATTTGTGTAACTGTAAATGAATTGATCTGGATGTTTAACTTTCATCGCAAGGATGATCAATAACTGACTTTTAGTTAGGTTAGGAAAAAGAGGCAAATTTAAAAGAATCACATGAGTATGATTAATATTATATAAATTAGTGTAACACCCTATAAAAATCGCGTCCAATAATATAGTGACACGTGTTGTATTTTAAATATTGTCTGTTAAAGATCAATAAGGACTAAAGGCGTCAACATGCTCAAGTTGAGCCTCTGAGTGACGAACCGATGTCAACATGCATAAATAACAGCCTCTGAGTGACTGATACGTCAACATGCTTAAAACTTGACCTCTGAGTGACTGATATGTCAACATGCCTAGCCTCTGCGTAACATCGGAATCAACATGCTTGTAATAAGCCTCTGAGTGATCCTTTGTGAAGTCCTAACTCTCATACGTGCCGTTTGTTGGATGAGAGAGTTCAGTTTTGTAAGAATGTGAAAGTTGGATAATGGAGGGATTAAAAGTGTCAACATGTTAATTTATACCTCTGAGTGACCTTTTAACGAACCGAGAGCTCGACAATGTCCGAGCATAATCCCGGGTATGCCAAGTATTGGCTACGGAGGGCTAAAAGTGCCAAAAAGGTGTTTTAAAACTTTTCTAGGAGCTTTATAAAGTTAAGGGGTCAAAAGTGTCAACTTTTGAATCTGTCCAAGGGGCGGTCGCAGGCCGCGAGAGACCTGGCCTGAGTCTCTCGCGCCCCGTGAGACAGGCTCTGACGCAGAAAATTGTTTGGCCTTCAAGCAAAAATGTAAAAACCATTAAAACAAAACTATGGCTTCTCTAAACTGCTATGCCACGTTTTGACAAACTTGTAAGCTTCTTCTTACTCCCCTAAACACCTGGCTTCACCTCTTTTGGGTTCTCCAACTAAAAATAGGTGTTTAAGTGTTCATTCCAACTTGCACCTTTCTTAAACATAACTCTTCTCCCTCCTCTGGAAGTTCCTAGCTGAAAGGAGCATCCAACTTAGTTCTCTTGCATTGTAGGAACCTCTTGTAAGTGTTCCTTACTCTTGCATTTTCGTTTATAGGCTTCTATAGCCAAAAGTCAAGCGTTTTACGACGAACGCTTTGACTTTCGGTTAAGACCATTATGGTCCAGCCATTGTTCAAAATGAACATGGCTAAGTGATCATAATAAGGTGGGTGTTAGCCCCTATAAAGGTCACCTCCTGAAGATCACGTTTGCTAGACCAATTGACGGGTCAAAGTTATGTTATTAAAAAGTCAAACAGGCCAATTTTCGGAAAAATCATAAATTGATCTTACATATGTTATGAAACCTCTTTTGACACTTAAACAAATTGGTAATAATTATTAGAACATGTATAAACATGTTCGGCTCGTCAATTTCAGTTCTAGGGTCGGTTCGCAACCGAAAGTCGCAAAGTTTGACTTCTGCTTTGACTTTCGATTCTGGCCCGATTTAGATTAGTTACCTACTTATCTAAAGTAGAATTATGATCATAATATAATGTAGCATAACCCTCTGAGATTATATTACATGATCATAATCAGAATCCAAGTTTATGCACAAGTTCCATAATTATGCCATCTTTGACCAAAATGTCATTTTTGCATAAAACAAGGTTTTAAATGATAATGAACTCTAAAATGAGTTTCCTACTGATGTAATATTATAAGTAGGATTATTTGGGATGTTAAACCAAGTTATAAACTGAGTTTTTAAGCAAGTCCTTAAACTATGTCGATAAATGACGGTTTTAGTCCTTGTGACTCATAAAATGATTTTTAATCAATTTTTCAAGGTAAATCATTTACCTACTGATATGTTATACCAAATAACATATTTTAAACATTTTTAACTGACTATAACATCAGTTTTCATAAACATCACTTAAAGACGTCATATTACGACATAAGCGCTGTTTCGGAGCATAGTATGGTTTTAAACCATATTAATGGACCAAGACTTGTTACCTACTGATTTTAAAATTTATTTTAAACATACTTACAGTAGGTATATGTTGTAAACTCAGAATCCCAAATAATTTATAAACTATGTGTAAAATGACCAAAATGCCCCTTCGGTGCATGGTTTGGTCATAAAAGGTAAAATACACATATAATTGGTATCCTACTGATATTATATCATAAATAAAGTATTTTTACAGAATACTTATAATCCTAACATTAAATTATATTCAAGTTCCTTTTATATGATATGAAATTACCAAAACGCCCTTATGAGGCATAATTTCGTTTTAAAACCTTAACGGGCATACAAGTTGATATCCTACTGATATCTTAGCATATTTAAAGTATAATGGCATATAGAACTTGTCATAACTTATTCGGTTACCCAATATCGCTAAAATGCACACAGTTACGCATATGTAACTACTTTTCGGAAATTAACCGAAATGGGTTTAACCTTGTCATTTCAGTTTCAAAATCCAGAATGTATATAGTTTACCCATATTATACAAGTCAAGCACTTGTCAGGGTTTAAACTACATCTATCCGATCATCGTTTAATCAAGCGTCATACGTAATGATCATATACATTATTCGGTTTATAAGACCGTTAGTATTTAATTGGCTAGCTTATGCCATAATCTAGACTAGAGCCTTCCCGGTAAATGCTATTGCACTTGGTACTTTTGTATACGACTGAGTTATTTAAAAATAAAAGAAGAAACTAGCTCAGGTAAATACTCTCGACTTATTTTCCTATACGGCTTGGGATACGGTAAATTATTACCGCTTGTCCAAAATGGGGTCAATCGATGCCCACTTGTGGCTAGTAAACCCGCATATTTCATTTTTAATTAGTTTTGTTTGATAACTTAAACATCGGGGGTTAAATTACCGTGTCCTGGATATCCTGGGCTCAATACATTAGTTATTGGCCACGGCCTTAGCACGGGGTGTAGGCATACACCTTTTGATGCTCATATGCAATGTTCCCAAGACGTTGGGTATGACTCCTTCATGAGTCCTGAGTGGTGTGTATTTAATCATGTCTCGGTTTTGTACTGGACCCTGTATGTATGGACAAACATGTGAATCTGATACAAGGTTGCAAGGTCAACTTTCCCAAGTTAATAAAAGATTTTGGTGCCTTTTGCACTTAAAACCATTTTAATGTTTTCAAAATGAGTCAGTTGGGTGTATTTACCAGCGTAAGCTGACGTATCGTCCAAAGGCTAAACTGCAGGTACAATACAAAATAGGCCGGAAGCTGCTCGGTAGTGATAGAGGATCTTGCAAATCCTAAATTTGCCTAAAGTTGTTTTGTATTCTTTCCATGTACATTTTATGATCCGCCTGTGGATCTTCTATTACAAGCTTGTACATTATTTTGTATTTTCGAACATTCGTCTTGTAATAGTAATTTTACTCCAAGACTTCCGTTGTGTCGTGTTTTATTGACTATGAAGATTATCAACTGTTGTCACGATACTCCCCACCCGGGCCCACTGGTGTATCGATTTCGGGGTTGGAAATCCGGGGTGTGACAGGGTTGGTATCAGAGCCAACATTTAAGAGAATTAAACACTAGCCTTTTGTGTTTAGTCTCAAACTTACACGAGCACATTCCTTAGACTTCCGAGTCTAGGCATTGACCTAGGATTACTCGTTTCATTATTAAGATATTAGTATTGATTTCTAATAGGAAAATGCCGCCACGTGTACGAGGACAAAGTGGTCGAGGAAAAGGTCCAATGAGGGGAGGACCATCAGGGCGTAATCCCCCTCAACCCCATAATTCAGATGCATACCAAGAATAAGGAGATTCGTCTCCTTGGCAACAGACGTTCTGTCTATAATAGACACTCGCCCTCACATTCCCAAAATTCTTACCACTCCTATCATTCACACCATTCTCACCATTCCCATTCACATTCTTACCATGAAGAATTTAACCCCAACCATTATTTTAACACGCCTCCAGCCGATCAAAATCAGTTGGACCATCCACATCCTATGGACGAGGACTCCGACCCGGAGATGCCACCGTCGGGATAAATGTGCATCCCATTGAAATTTCGAGCGATTCAAACTCGTATGTCGGATCGCCCTACCAAGGTCCTAATGAGTGGGACCAATACTGGAACCAAATTACTTTTGCCCACACTCCTTCTCACCACTCTCAACCACCCCCTGTTCAAGAAGATGTCCACATGGAACCGGTGGACCAACCTCAACCACCACCTGAACCACCAAGGAGGAAGCGTGGAGCACGAATGTCAGTACGTGCCGGACAAAGGTCGGGATCGCTGCCACCTTTTACCAATTCTTACCCCACCATTCAAGAGGACCCACAAATGGGTGGACCCTCTAATATTCCACCTATAGTGGAACCAACACCTGCTATTCAACCATCACCAACAGTTATACTAACCCAATTCCCACGTACCCAGACACAGCTGGATATGATCCATTTAACGCGTCTACACCGGTAGACTATCAAGCGTGGTCACATGACCCATACATGCAGGCGGTTATGCACAATGCACTTTACCCGTCTCCTTTCCCACCTACTTATCCACCGACTGGATATCCAACTTATGGGTACCAGTATCTGGTTATGCCACAACCACAACCTCCGCCACCACTAGAGGCCATTAATGAGGCCTTAAAAGAATGAAAGAGATGCAGCAGCAGGCAGAGAAAACGGAGAAGAAGACAAATAAGTTCTTCAAGAAACTCTCCAAGCTAGTCAAGGGAAAGAAAGATGAGTGAAGTCTTTTCTATTATATGTAGTCCTTGCGTGGACATTGTTATTTCTTTAGTCCCTGTGTGGACATTTTGTTTCTTTTAGTCCTTGCATGGACAATCAGTTTCATTTATTTGTTTCAAGTATTATAATTTCTTATGAAATTTAATGAAGTACTTTGGAATTATATATATGTATCCATCCTCTTGAAAACGAGCGTCTCGATTTTACTCGAAATTTATGCTCTACGAAATAATTCCAAAAAGATCTTAATGGATTTGATTTTTGCCAAGTGGCACAGACCATATATTTGGCCAAATATATAAATGATAGTTAAGAACGGAAGGGTCTTCTATCATGCTAGTTAAGGGAAGTTATCCTTCTATCTAGAGGTGGTGGACTAAGTTCAAGCCTCCAAGTCATTAAGGTCAATGCGACCGGGACTTATAATCAACCATTAAGATCCTCTTATGTTAACATTCAAGTAATTGCATACTCTTGGTAGTGTGACTTGAGGAATCACGCTAGCCTTCAAGGTAATGGACTATGTCCTAACCTAAAATAGCCCTTGTGATATGTTTGATCCCGGCTAAATACCCATTGTAATCTATTTGATTCCGGCTAATATCACCAGTGCGGTGATAAAACATCCATTAGATATGTATTTTAAATAGCCCTTGTGATTTATTTGATCCCGGCTAAAATAGCCCTTGTGATCCATTTGATCCCGGCTAAATAGCCTTTGTAATCTATTTTGATTCCGGCTAATATCACCAGTGCGGTGATAAAACATCCATTAGAGATGTATTTTAAATGGCCCTTGTGATCTACTTGATCTCGGCTAAATAAGCCCTTGTGATCTATTTGATCCCGGCTAAATAAGCCCTTGTGATCTATTTTGATCCCGGCTAAATAAGCCCTTGTGATCTATTTGATCCCGGCTAAAATAGCCCTTGTGATCTATTTGATCCCGGCTAAATAGCCCTTGTAATCTATTTTGATTGCGGCTAATATCACCAGTGCGGTGATAAAACATCCATTAGAGATGTATTTTAAATAGCCATTGTGATCTATTTGATCCCGGCTAAATAGCCCTTGTAATCTATTTGATTCCGGCTAATATCATCAGTGCGATGATAAATAAAACATCCATTAAGTGATGTATTACCCTTTCGGGTTATGATCTATTCTATATAGCCTATGTGATCTATTCTGATCCCAGCTAATACCACCAGTACGGTGACTAAACATCCATTAGTAATGTAGGCCTATGTGTCGTGTTTTATGTTCATATGTGACAGGCCTATGTGCCATATCAAGTGTCCTTTGTGACAAGCCTATGTGCTATAAAATTTTCAAATATGACAATGACAGTTGTGACATTGCGATCCCCTGTCTAGTAATAAAAGGACTATGTCCAAATTGTAATTTGCCTATGATGGTCCTATTAAGACCTAGGCCAAATATAGTTATATTAAGCCAAAGAGTTGTGATGTTATTCACACTAGTGTAGGCAATGGATTTTCTTATATCCAATGTTTTAAAGCCGATATGGTTATTATACCATGGCTAAGAGAAAATTTTATTTGGTATATAGAACCAAAGCTTTGAAGAATGCCTAATTCTAATGAGGCACAAAGTAGCCATCGGAACGTCAAAGACGCCAAAAATGTAGCCATAAATGATAATGATTTCCAAGCTTGCATTGATGCGGCTGTGGAAAAGGCCATGGGAAAGGCCATAGAGAAGTTAAGAGAGTCGAGTGCTACTCGCTCTAAACCATTATCAATTCCACCATCCTCGGCTCATAAGGAGAGCTCTGTTCACTCATCAAATGCGAAAAGTGAACCTAAGAGGATAGACTATGCTGATAGGTACCGTTCTTCTAAAGACGGATGCACCTACAAGTACTTTGTCTCCTGTAAACCCCAGACTTTAATGGGGAAAAAGGAGCCGTAGAAGCCCTAAAGTGGCTGGACGAGATGGAGACTATTGTAGACATCAGCAGCTGTGCTGAAAAGGATGTGGTCAAGTACGTATCATAGTCCTTTAAGGGCAATGCCCTAACATGGTGGAAGGACATGATTCAGTCAACAGGTAAGGTATACCTGTATAATCTAGGATGGTCCAAGTTTGTGGACCTTATTAAGGAAACTTACTGCCCACCTCATGAGGTGGAGAAAATAGAGACAAACTTCTTGTCTCTTTCTAAAAAACCTAGACTGTCGGAAGTATGTTTCCGATTTCAATTCCCTATCTAGGTTAGTTTCCTATTTAATTACCCCTGAATCCAAACGCATTGCACGTTTTATTAATGGGTTAGCACCCGAAATAAAGGGCATGGTAAAGGCTGCTCAGCCTACTACCTATAGGTCTGCTGTAGACCTATCTCTCTCTCTCTCACCCTTGATATAGTAAGGCAAAAGTCAGTTAAGTCTGAAACTGACTGGAAAAGAAAGAGGGAAGATGACAACTCCCATAAGATTAATAAGAAAAATAAAGGGAGATTTGGGTTCAAAGGGAACCAAGGCAAGTCGGCTGTGATGCCATTCTGCAAGACTTGCAACCGCAAACACTAGGGACAATGTACTTCTGATCCACAAGCTAGACCTTGTGGCATTTGTAAAAGAAGAGGGAATAAGACCCTCGAGTGCAAGGACCTTAAGGATGTTGTATGCTACATCTGCAACGAAAAAGGGCACATTGCAACTAACTGCCCTAAGAGTTCAAAGAATAATAATTCGAAGCCTGGAGAGGCCAAAAAGGGGAATGCACGCGCCTTTCGGCTGACTGCTAAGGAATCTGTTAATAACAATAACGTCATAACAGGTACTTTCCCCATTAACGATATTTATGCTAGAGTTCTTTTCGATTCAAGTGCGGATAAATCATTTGTTGATCATAAGTTTAGTAAACTATTAAATTTACCCATAAGAACTCTAGATAAAATTTATGAGATAGAACTTGCCGATGGAACCTTAGAAACTGCTTCTTCCATTCTTGATGGATGCTCTATATCCATTAAGGATCCTTCCATCTCTATCTCTCTTTTGCCAATGAAATTGGCAGGGTTCGATGTTGTCTTAGGCATGGATTAGGATATCTCATAACCAAGCCCGTATTGCCTGCGATAAGAAGCTCATCGAAACTAAAACCCCATCTGGTGAAGTGATTGCCATTCCCAGAGACTCACACTATGGACTGCCAGACAAGGTGTCATTATTTAAGGCATCCAAGTGTTTGAGAAAAGGTTGTGTCATCTACATGGCACAAGTCACCATAAATGAACCAAAGTCGAACCTTGAAGATCAACCAGTTATCTCGGAGTATCCCGATGTTTTCCTTAAAGAATTACCAGGCCTGCCTCTAGACAGACAAGTGGAGTTCAGAATAGATATCCTCCCAGGATCAGCACCAGTGACTAGAGCTCCATATAGGCTAGCACCAACAGAGATGAAGGAATTGAGGACGCAACTAGACGAACTCTTAGAAAAAGGCTTTATTCAGCCTAGTTCCTCGCCTTGGGGAGCTCCTATCCTTTTCGTAAAGAAGAAAGACGGTTTGATGCGAATGTGCATCGACTACCGGGATCTGAACAAGTTAATAATCAAGAATAGGATATCCTCTGCCCAGGATCGATGATTTATTTGACCAACTTCAAGGGGCCAGTTACTTTTCTAAGATAGATTTGAGATCAGGATATCATCAACTGAAGGTTAGAAATGAAGATTTTCCTAAGACAGCCTTCAAGACCCGCTATGGTCATTTTGAATTCTTAGTGATGCCTTTTGGGCTCACAAATGCACCAGCAGCGTTCATGGATCTCATGAATAGAGTCTGCAAGCCATATCTAGATAAGTTTGTCATTGTCTTCATAGACGACATACTTATTTATTCTCGTAATCAAGCTGATCACGAGAAACATCTTCGGTGCATCCTAGAATTATTAAGGCAGGAGAAACTTTATGCTAAGTTCTCTAAATGTGAATTTTGGCTTAAAGAAGTCCAATTCCTTGGACATATGGTAAGTGAGCGTGGTATCCAAGTGGATCCGCCAAAATTGAAGCCATCATAAATTGGGAAGTGCCCAAGACCCCAACGGAGGTTCGTAGTTTCTTAGGATTGGTTGGATACTATAGGAGGTTCATTGAAAATTTTTCAAGAATAGCCACTCCTTTAACTTCCTTGACCCATAAGAATATTAAGTATAATTGGGGTCTAAAGCAACAAGAATCTTTTGAGGTTCTTAAACACAAATTCAGCAACTCTCCTATGTTATCTCTACCTGAGGGTATTGAGAACTTTGTTGTCTATTGTGATGCTTCGCACACTGGCATGGGCTGTGTGTTAATGCAAAATGGCAAGGTAATTGCCTACGCATCACGACAATTAAAGGTGTATGAAAAGAATTAAACCACCCATGATTTGGAATTGGGTGCCGTTGTATTTGCACTAAAACTGTGGAGACATTACTTGTATGGCACAAAGTGTGTTATATACACAGACATAAAAGTCTCCAGCATCTATTCAATCAGAAAGAATTGAACATGTGACAACGCCGTTGGATGGAAACTCTTAATGATTATGATTGCGAGATTCGCTACCATCCAGGCAAGGCAAATGTAGTTGCCGATTCCTTAAGTCGCAAGGAGAAGGTTAAACCTATAAGGATTAACGCTAAGAGCATTGAGCTCAGAAATAGCTTGAGTGAGAAGCTATTAGATGCGTAGAAGAAAGCCTTGTTAGAGCCTAATATCCCTAATGAGGGATTAGGCGGAACCATTGATCAATTAAAGTCTGGAAAGGATGGAATCCTAAGATTTAATGATAGAATTTGGGTTCCGATCTTTGGAGGACTTAGGAATCTAATCCTCCAGGAAGCGCATGTTTCAAGATACTCTGTTCACCTGGGTGGTGATAAGATGTATCAAGACTTAAAGAAAAATTATTGGTGGATGGTTTGAAGAAATCCATAGCCACTTATGTAGCAAAGTGTCTGACATGTTCGCAAGTTAAGGCCGATCATCAGAAACCGTCAGGACTACTACAACAATTAGAAATTCCCACTTGGAAATGGGAAATGGTAACTATGGACATGATTACCATGTTACCTAAGACCAAAATTGGAAATGACACTATTTGGGTCATAGTGGATAGGCTAACTAAGTCAGCTCATTTCTTGCCAATTAAAGAGATGTATAATTCAGATAAATTGGCTAAATTGTATGTGGACAAGATAGTGTCCCTACACGGTGTGCCAGTATCTATTGTATCCGATAGAGATACTAGATACACATCTCACTTTTGGAAAAGTTTCCAACAATCCTTAGGCACACGATTAAAATCCAGTACGGCTTACCATGCGCAAACTGATGGTCAAAGTGAGCGTACTATTCAGACTTTGGAAGACATGCTAAGGGCATGTGTGATTGATTTAGGCGGAAGTTGGGATGACCACTTACCCCTAATAGAATTCTCCTACAATAATAGCTATCATACTAGCATTAAGGCTGCTCCTTTTGAGGCCTTATATGGGAGAAAATGTAGAACGCCCGTATGCTGGGCAGAAGTTGGGGAGGCCCAACTGTCAGGACCTGAGATCGTCCTGGAGACCACGGAAAAGATTATGCAAATCCGTGATCGTCTCAAAGCTGCCAGGGATAGGCAGAAGAGCTATGCTGACAAGAGGCGTAAACCTCTTAAGTTCCAAATAGGGGACAAAGTCATGCTAAAAGTATCACCCTAGAAAGGTGTGATGCGTTTTGGAAAGAAGGGCAAGTTAAGCCCAAGATATTTGGACCATTTGAGATAGTCGAATATGTCGGCACTGTAGCTTATAAGCTCAGGTTGCCAGAGGAGCTTAGTGGAATCCATGATGTATTCCACATATCTAACCTTAAGAAATGTCTAGCCGATGAGTCGCTACAATGTCGCACAATGAGGTGCAAATTGATGAAAACCTGAGATTCATTGAGAAACCAATTTCGATCGAGGATCGACAGGTTAAGAAGCTTCGAAGAAAGATGATACCTATAGTAAAGGTTAAGTGGGATGCTTTTAGTGGTCCTGAGTATACATGGGAGGTTGAGTCCACTATGCGACAAAAGTACCCCTATCTTTTTGAACAAAATCTCGAGGTCGAGATTTCTTTTAAGGGGGTGAGGATGTAACACCCTGTAAAAATTGTGTCCAATAATATAGTGACACGTGTTGTATTTTAAATATAGTATGTTAAAGATCAATAAGGACTAAAGGCGTCAACATGCTCAAGTTGAGCCTCTGAGTGACGAACCGATGTCAACATGCATAAATAACAGCCTCTGAGCTGAGTGACTGATACGTCAACATGCTTAAAACTTGACCTCTGAGTGACTGATATGTCAACATGCCTAGCCTCTGAGTGACATCGGAATCAACATGCTTGTAATAAGCCTCTGAGTGATCCTTTGTGAAGTCCTAACTCTCATACGTGCCGTTTGTTGGATAAGAGAGTTCAGTTTTGTAAGAATGTGAAAGTTGGATAATGGAGGGATTATAAGTGTCAACATGTTAATTTATACCTCTGAGTGAGCTTTTAACGAACCAAGAGCTCGACAATGTCCGGGCATAATCCCGGGCATGCTAAGTATTGGCTACGGAGGGCTAAAAGTGCCAAAAAGGTGTTTTAAAACTTTTCTAGGAGCTTTATAAAGTTAAGGGGTCAAAAGTGTCAACTTTTGAATCTGTCCAAGGGGCGGTCGCAGGCCGCGAGAGACCTGGCCTGAGTCTCCCGCGCCCCATGAGACAGGCTCTGACGCAGAAAATTGTTTGGCCTTCAAGCAAAAATGCCAAAACCATTAAAACAAAACTATGGCTTCTCTAAACTGCTATGCCACGTTTTGAGAAACTTGTAAGCTTCTTCTTACTCCCCTAAACACATGGCTTCACCTCTTTTGGGTTCTCCAACTAAAAATAGGTGTTTAAGTGTTCATTCCAACTTGCACCTTTCTTAAACATAACTCTTCTCCCTCCTCAGGAAGTTCCTAGCTGAAAGGAGCATCCAACTTAGTTCTCTTGCATTGTAGGAACCTCTTGTAAGTGTTCCTTACTCTTGCATTTTCGTTTATAGGCTTCTATAGCCAAAAGTCAAGCGTTTTACGACGAACGCTTTGACTTTCGGTTAAGACCATTATGGTCCAGCCATTGTTCGAAATGAACATGGCTAAGTGATCATAATAAGGTGGATGTTAGCCCCTATAAAGGTCACCTCCTGAAGATCACGTTTGCTAGACCAATTGACGGGTCAAAGTTATGTTATTAAAAAGTCAAACAGGCCATTTTTCAGAAAAATCATAAATTGATCTTACATATGTTATGAAACCTCTTTTGACACTTAAACAAGTTGGTAATAATTATTAGAACATGTATAAACATGTTCGGCTTGTCAATTTCAGTTCTAGGGTCGGTTCGCAACCGAAAGTCGCAAAGTTTGACTTCTGCTTTGACTTTTGATTCTGACCCGATTTAGATTAGTTACCTACTGATCTAAAGTAGCATTATGATCATAATATAATGTAGCATAACCCTCTGAGATTATATTACATGATCATAATCAGAATCCAAGTTTATGCACAAGTTCCATAATTATGCCATCTTTGACCAAAATGTCATTTTTGCATAAAACAAGGTTCTAAATGATAATGAACTTAAAAACGAGTTTCCTACTGATGTAATATTATAAGTAGGATTATTTGGGATGTTAAACCAAGTTATAAACTGAGTTTTTAAGCAAGTCCTTAAACTATGTCGATAAATGACGGTTTTAGTCCTTGTGACTCATAAAATGATTTTTATTCAATCTTTTCAAAGTAAATCATTTACCTAATGATATGTTATACTAAATAACATATTTAAACATTTTTAACTGACTATAACATCAGTTTTCATAAACATCACTTATAGACGTCATATTACGACATAAGCGTTGTTTCGGCGCATAGTATGGTTTTAAACCATATTAATGGACCAAGACTTGTTACCTACTGATTTTATAATTTATTTTAAACATATTTACAGTAGGTACATGTTGTAAACACAGAATCCCAAATAATTTATAAAATATGTGTAAAATAACCAAAATGCCCATTCGGTGCATAGTTTGGTCATAAAAGGTAAAATACACATATAATTGGTATCCTACGGATATTATATCATAAATAAACTATTTTTTCAGAATACTTACAACCCTAACATTAAATTATATTCAAGTTCCTTTTATATGATATGAAATTACCAAAACGCCCTTATAAGGCATAATTTCGCTTTAAAACCTTAACGGGCATACAAGTTGATATCCTACTGATATCTTAACATATTTAAAGTATAATGGCATATAGAACTTGTCTATAACTTATTCGGTTACCCGATATCGCTAAAATGCACCCAGTTACGCATATGTAACTACTTTTCGGAAATTAACCGAAACGGGTTTAACTTTGTCATTTAAGTTTCAAAATCAAGAATGTATATAGTTTACCCATATTATACAAGTCAAGCACTTGTCGGGTTTAAGCTACATTCTATCCGATCATCGTTTAATCAAGCGTCATACGTAATGATCATATACATTATTCGATTTATAAGACCGTTAGTATTTAATTGGCTAGCTTATGCCATAATCCAGACTAGAGCCTTCCCGGTAAATGCTATTTGCACTTGGTACTTTTGTATACGACTGAGTTATTTAAAAATAAAAGAAGAAGACTAGCTCAGGTAAATACTCTCGACTTATTTTCCTTATACAGGCTTGGGATACGGTAAATTATTACCGCTTGGTCCAAAATGGGGTCAATCGAATGCCCACTTGTGGCTAGTAAACCCGCATATTTTGTTTTAATCGGTTTTGTTTGATAACTTAAACATCGGGGGTTAAATTACCGTGTCCTGGATATCCTGGACTCAATACATTAGTTATTGGCCACGACCTTAGCACGGGGTGTAGGCATACACCTTTTGATGCTCATATGCAATGTTCCCAAGACGTTGGGGATGACTCCTTCGTGAGTCCTGAGTGGTGTGTATTTAATCATGTCTCGGTTTCTGTACCGGGCCTTGTATGTATGGACAAACATGTGAATCTGATACAAGGTTGCAAGGTCAACTTTCCCAAGTTAATAAAATATTTTTGGTGCCGTTTGCACTTAAAACCATTTTAATGTTTTCAAAATGAGTCAGTTGGGTGTATTTACCAGCGTAAGCTGACGATCGTCCAAAGGCTAAACTGCAGGTACAATACGAAATAGGCCGAAAGCTGCTCGGTAGTGATAGAGGATCTTGCAAATCCTAAATCTGCCTAAAGTCTGTTTTATATTCTTTCCATGTACATTTTATGATCCGCCTGTGGATCTTCTATTACAAGCTTGTATATTATTTTGTATTTTCGAGCATTCGGTTTGTAATAGTAATTTTACTCCAAGACTTCCGTTGTGCCATGTTTAATTCACTATGAAGATTATCAACTTTGTCACGATACACCCCACCCGTGCCCACTGGTGTATGGATTTCGGGGGTTGGAAATCCGGGGTGTGACAATTAGATATATGATAAACTTATGTTATTTTTATATGATGAATTTAGTAGTTCTTTGGTATTCTTATTTGGTAGTCATCCATATATTTGGCAAAGTTTACTGAATTTATATATATTTAATGCTCCGTATTTTTGAACTTTCCTTATTTTGAAAGTGTATTCGTATTTCTATATTTGGAAACTTGTAATTATATTCGTATCTTTCATTTTCACTATTGTACTCTGAGATTATGATCATAATGGAAACTCATTTTATACTTATACCAATTACATACTTGAATTATACTTTACAGTTCGTGATACATGAATACATGCGAGAAACTCATACTTAAATGCTTGAATACTCAACTTTTATGCAGTACTATACTCATACATCATTCATACATGCTTAAAACGCTTAAAAACCAACGAACCGTATGAAAACAACTCCAAATAGCCAACCTCGCACGAAGCATAGCCGCTCCATACGAAGTAGGCCACCTTCTACGAGGTGATGCAAAACTCGTACGAGGTGACTCTAACTCGTACGAAGTGGCCTATTTTCCTATAAATACGACCCTTCACCCACGGTTCCAACCTTTCGAAATCTCACTAACTCCCACTTGAAATTGCGAGAACTTGGCAGATGACGAACAGTTCCTAAGTGAGTCTTATAGCTCACTATACATCAAACTTTTATAAATATGCTTTCAAAACCTTTCTTCTATCTAGCTTCTGTTTTCTTTTCTTTTGTACAAACCAGTGAACTAAGTCCAAGAGACTGAGTTCAGCTAATGTGAGAACGATGGGAGCCTTGGCTACCCGAATTAAGTTCCACACCTCACTTGAACAAATCTTTACTTTATGTTATTCATGACCAACCGGGTTTACGAACCTTGTGCTTTGATGAATCATATAATGAGGTGTTCGCACCCCCATGCTTGCGTCTATAATATAACTGAAGAAAATCGATAAACTGTACAAGGGTACGGAGTGGCAGAAGGGATAAGCGCAAAGAGGCGTTGACTATATACAAGGGTACGGAGCGGTAGAGCTATGACCCAATGGTTGCTTGGCAGGTTCTATCAGACTACGTCGTATGAACAGTAATGCAGACGCTAGACTATACACCAACCATACTCACACCAGTGACTGTCACACATTCTCCACTTCCGGCTAATAGCAGGTCTGACACCAGGGACAACTGCCTTTACACGTGGCACCATTCAACATCCGACAAAGCATACCTCCTACCCGAGATCATTTAATGATCGATGTAGAGGTACAGAATGGATAACCCTGGTCGTCTGGGCCGGGCCCAAGGCCCATCAGCCTATCTCCTAAACCCACTTATTTTCGGCTATAAAATGAGTATCGAACCACAAGGTAAAAGACATGCTTTCATGCTCTTCACTAATTACTACTTGCTATTACCTTGCAATCACAAATACTTCTTCTCACGCCGGAGTGTGGTCACGGAGAAAAACTTCCCCTTTCCCCGTGACGAGGCTAACGACGTTGCTAGTTTTGCATATTAGCTCGAAGTGAGATCACCTAGAAGAACGAATGAGAGACAACTTTTTATGCAGAAAAACTAGGCTGTAACTAAGATATCTCTGGATACCTCTCGGTTCAGCTGGTGTTTCTTCCAAGGCACAAGAAAAACTGTTAGTATGTTTGTCCCCTTAAATCCATGCACCCTTTTTTCAACTTGCTTTCGGTGAGTGTTTTATCATGTTGTAGTAATATTGATAAGAATTGCATTGGACCCCACTCAAGCTAAACAGCTAGAATGTTGTCCCGTGAGTCCTACATCAGGACATACCCCCGCGATCAAGGTATGCACAAAGATTTACTCATAGCGGGTGAGTATATTGACTTCATTCGTTTTGAATTTCTATGATAGACAATTGATCATCAGGTCAGTACTTTCGTACAGCAGAGAGACCAGTGTCTAACGAGGGCTAAGGTAAATACCATAGACGGTACGATTTATGCACTAGAATGACTCTTAATGAGAGCTTCATCTGTGTAAGGTTTTGGCCACATTGGCTCTTTTGAAAAAGATATAATAATTGTGTCTAGGTCAGCATATATCTGGATACAGCAGAAGAGCAATTATGATATCCCCGAATGATTAGTCAATATAAAGACCTGAAATCTCATACTTCGGTAATCTATCAACGCAAAATTTAAGACAATTAAGCCATATGCCACAACGTGTTACCCGCAAGTTGCACAACATTGTGGGTATCCAGAATTCTTGTGTAAGAATTAACTTTTGTCTCCTAATCGTAGTTTACTCGATGGTATTGTTGAATCTACTGACACATTGTTGCTTGGCACCTCGATTTTCCTTGCTTAACATCTTGATTTTCCATTCTTTTTTGTTTTAAGAACAATCAAAGTGTCAGCAGTTTTCTATCATTTCTTAAGAAGGTGTCAATTGAAAGATCAAATTATCAAAAATATGCTCATTTTCTGGAAACCTTCCCCCCTAAAATTTGATTTTCGAAAGTCCAGTGCTTGAAAATGAAATTTTAATGTTGCAGAAAAGATATTTGTTGGCACAATTTTAAGAGACTTACTAATTATGAAAAGGCAGTTTTTTTTTAAATCACAATTATGAAGACGCAATTTATTTCTACTCAAGGAAATTTATCATTTCCAACCAGGTTACCAACTTATTGAAACGGGTTTTGTCGAAGGCTTTCGTGAAAATATCAGCTTTTTGTTGTGTAGTATCCACATGCACCACTTGAATGTATCCTTTCTCATACACATCTCTGATCGCATGAATGTGAATTTCGATGTGCTTTGTTCTGGAGTGGTGGATAGGATTCTTCACAATTCCTAGACACGCCTCATTGTCAATGAATATCGGGGTCTTCATGATGTTGATCCCATAATTCAACAACTGATTTTGTATCCAAAGAACTTGTGAGCAGCAACTATAAGTCGCCGTATATTCGGCTTTAGCAATAGAAGTGGAAACTGTTGTCTGCTTCTTGCTTTGCCACAATATGAGACGATTTCCTAAGAATTGCAACCTCTGAAACTGACTTTATGTCAATCTTGCAAACTGCATGTTCATTCTCAGATTAAGCAATTAAATCAAAATTACTATCTTTAGGATACCAAAATCCGAGTTTGGGTGTTCCTTTCAGATAGCGAAAAATTCGTTTGACAATAGCTTCATGAGATTCTTTTGGATTCGTCTGAAATCGTGCACAGATGCAAACAGCCCACATAATGTCAGGCCTACTTGTGGTTAGATACATCAACGAGCCTATCATCGAGCGATAGAAAGACTTGTTCACTGGTTTTCCTTGAAGATCAGATGTGAGTTCTGTTTGAGCTACAAATGGTGTGCTGGCAGTTTTGCAGTGGTTCATGTTGTACTTTGCGAGAATACCCTGATGTACTTTGCTTGATGAAAAAGAATGAGGATACCATCTTCTCTTTGCTTCACCTCCAAACCCAAGAAAAATGTGAGTTCTCCCACATGCTCATTTCGAACTTTGCGTTCATAACCTTCTCAAATTCCTTGCATAGAGCCTTATGGTTGACCCAAAAATAATATCGTCTACATAAATCCGAACCAACATTACATCATCCCCGATCCTTTTCGTGAAGAGAGTCATGTCGATTTTACTTCTTGTGTATCCATATTCCAAGAGATATGTCGACAAAGTCTCATACAAGGCTCGAGGAGCTTGATGAAGACCATAGAGAGCTTTGTCAAGCTTATAATGTCGTTTAGGAAAATGTGGATCTTCAAATCCCGGAGGCTGGCAAACATACACTTCTTCTTTCACCTTTCCATATAGAAATGCACTCTTCACATCCATCTGAAACACCTTGAAGTTTTTGTACGAATCATAAGCTAAAAATATTAATCCCTTCCAAACATGCTACCGGAGCAAAAACTTCATCATAATCAATCCCTTCCTCCTGCCGAAAGCCTTGAACCACCAATCTTGCCTTGTTCTTAATAACTACACCACAATTATCCATTTTGTTACGAAATACCCACTTGGTGCCAATGGGATACTTTCCATTTGGCAGATCAACTAGTTCCTAAACTTTGAGCTTACGAAACTAAGATAACTTTTCCTGCATAGCTTGTACCCAGCTAGAATCTTGAATAGCTTCTTCAATGTCACTTGGCACGGATTGCGAAAGAAAAGCAGCATATAATCCTTGGTTGATGGTATATGTTTGTCCACGAGTTCGAACTCCATCTTCCACAGGACCAATGACATTCTCAATGGGATGATTTTGATTTGTCTTGTAACATGCGTTGGTGTGGGCCTCAATTTGTTGAGGTAGATTGGTGAAGTGTTCGTCGACGTAGATAATTGGTGGCTCGTCTTCTTTAGGCGGTTCATCCGCATTCGGCTGTGAAGAAGAAGTATCATATGCAGATGCATTCTCAGCCGAAGTGTTGCCATTTGCTTCATCAACAGGAAGGATTGGATCGGCTGAAGCTGGAGTGAATCGAGTTGTAAATGGAGTGAAGCCAATGTCTGAAGGATCAAATAATGGTTCTATTGGGGTTGTTTCTGCAGGTTCGGCTTCAGTGATTGGTTCATTAATGTCGAAAGTGTTGAAAACAACATATACATCATAAAACCAGTTTGGAGAATTTCTAGTGTTGGTGGAGTTTCCTTCTTGAAACTCGACATAGTATGATTCAAGCACCATCATAATTCGTTTGTTGTAGACACGATACGCCTTCTGAGTAGATGAGTAACCCATGAAGTAGCACACATCACTAACTGCTTCAAACTTGATAAGATTGTCTTCGTGTTGAGGAGTGCATAGGAACATCCAAACGGTCTAAAGAAATCTATCAGAGGCTTTCTTTTGAAAAGAAGTTCATAGGCTGTTTTTCCATGAGGTTTAACGATGAGAAATTGATTAAAAACATAGCATGCTGTATTGACTGCTTCTGCCCTGAAGATGATAGGAAGCTTGGAGTCTATGAGCATAGTTCGAGCAGCTTCAATGAGTGTTCTGTTCTTCCGTTATGCTACGCCATTTTGCTGGGGAGTTCTGACTGCACTGTACTGAAGGTGTATTCCCTTTTCCTCATAGAAGGAGGTAAACGACTGATTTTCGAATTCTAATCCATTATCACTTCTGATTGATATGACCTTTAGCTTGATCACATCTTCAATCATGGGAATGGAGTTCTTGAGAGTGGCAGCGGTCTCACTTTTGGCTTCAAGAAAATATACCCATGAAAATTGGGAGAAGTCATCTGTAATTACCAAGCAATAGGATCTTTTAGCTAGACTTTTAACACTAATAGGACCGAAAAGATCCATATGCAGTAATTGCAATGGAGCGAATATCGTATCCACATGCGATACATTTTTTTGAAAATGGAAATTCTTTTATAGGTAATCCTCTCACTAAATTTAACTTGGAAAGTTCATTCATATTTTTGAAGTTCACATGCCCCAACAGCCTATGCCAAAGCAGTGATTCCGATTCTGATGCTTTTGAGATTAGACACGTCATATGCTCATTGGATTTTGCATTTTTCATATTAAGAACATAGGTGTTGTTTTGACGAGGAGCTATGAGCATAATCATTTCGGCAGGAACGGAGTATTCGGGCTTGAGAAATAGGCATTCCACGTCATTGAACAGCACAGAAATTCCTTTGTCGCGGACTTGTGATACGCTCATGAGATTGTAACACAATTCTGGTACATAATTGACTTTCTCCAATGTAAGAGCTTCAGATACGACGTCACCCATTCCAACAATCTTCCCTACCTTTTCATCTCCGGCAAAAGATACGAAATCTCCGTTGATGATTTGAAAGTTCTTCAGGAGTTCCTTCAATCCGGTCATATGCCTTAAGCATCCACTGTCCACGTGCCAATGTATTCCATGAGCATTCGAAGCCATTTTTGCAATTTATTCTGTTATACAACAACAAATAAAAATATGTACAAGTTAGTTAGTTTTCGGAACCCAGACTTGTTTCAAGTTTAATCTATTGTGATTCTGAACAAGAATATTTTCTTTTCTTTTCCAAAAACATTGTGAATTAACTATGCATTTGACTGATTTTCTAAAGTTATCGAATTGCTCGGTGAAACTTTGACAAGATCTTGTTTAGGTTTAGAAAATTTCTTGCTCTTGCAATGTTTTGCAGTATGTCCTAAATGACCACAGCGAAAGCATTGCTTGCAGTTTGCTCTTTTCTTTTTGGTGGATGCCGCGTGTGAAGATGAGGTATGTGATGAGAGTTTAGAGCTGCTTAAAGCATTATCTGATGATGCAACATAGCTTGAACTTCTGACTTTCTTCACTTTCTTGTTAAGACGATTTTCATCCTTAATGCAGTATTCGTCGCTCTCGCTATCTGATGATGATGCTAATTCTTGATTTTCACCTGAATTGTTAGATTCCTGATCTTCACTTAACGTTTCTTCACCACTTTCTGAAGTTATTGTGCTCAAGTCTTCACTGTTGCTGACTTGCGTTGATTCTTCATCAGACTCTGATGTACCTGTATATGATGGAACAAACTCGGGAATTTCCTCTGTGAGGAACTTCCCAAATCTGTTTTTCTTTAATTCTGGAACAAATACAGGAGATTCAAGCACAACATTTTCATTATTAAGAGCATAATTTAGGTCATGACTTTCAACCACTGTATTCATGTGGTTGTGAGTCTTAAATGTAGGCACATGGCCATTACAGTCATCCTGAATATTAGATTTAGGCAAACAGCCATTACAGTCATCCATCCTAGTCAAATTATTACAGTTATCCCAAATAGAAGTACTGTTTTTCTTGTTACAGTTCCAGGCAAACCAGTTAATAGTGGAATAACTGTCGCCTGAGTATCCAATTCCTATTTTCGATCCTCCATAATCATCATCCTCATCGCACACATCTTCTTGATGCTTAAACATATCTACATTACTTTCAGATATGTTAGAATTATTTTCATTTTTGTAAAAGATATTTTGAGCAAACAAATCATGTTTATCAATTAAGTCATTATTAGGATGAGGTGATGGCATAGGTACATAGTTTTTGTTGTGCAGAGGAGGAAAGATTTTTCTTTCGTTTCCTAGCTTATACTTGTATCGAATCCCATCCTTCACGAATGTTGGTCACTGGCAATTTTCAATATCAACCAGTGCCTTCTGACTAACTTTCCATTTATCAATTGTGATTTGCAGTTTATTATTTTTATTTTGAGATTTTTCTAATTTTTCAGTTCGATCATTAATGATAAAATCTTTTCTAAAAACAAATTCTTTTAATGTCTGCATCTCAGCCAAAGTTGAGTTCAACTTTCTCTGATATGCAGCTTCGTTTTCTTTCAGTTCTTTGTTAAATTTCAAAACCTTTTCTTTTTCTCTAATCAGGTCATGGTTGAGTGATTTTTAATGTGCCACGACGTTCAAACATGGTTGGGAGCATAGTTTTGCTTTAAATTCATACGGTATTGTGTCTACCAAATCCTTATCCTCTTTGTCTTTTGCAAGTTCGAATTTCATGGCGGCTGCAGAAGTTCCAGCTTTCTCATTCATGATGTTACTAGTTGCTCTTTGGATTGTCTTCTTTGATTCAGTCTTCTCAGCTTCTTTCTTTCCCTTTTCTGTAGATGGTTCAGTGGGAGCTATTATGCTTTTCAAACCTTTGTCATCCTTGGGAATTTTTGCAGCTTGCTTCTCAACGCAGTTTGATGAAGATGAGACAAGTGTGGTAGAGATTTTAACCATGAGAGCTTTGTTGACTTCTTCCTTTGCCTCAGCTATTTCTTCTGCCCAGTCATAATCTTCCACCACCAATGCCTTTGGGGTGTTATCAGCAACATTCTCACTTCCCTCGATAGCTATTTGGCCTTCTTGTCGGAACAACTTCAGCATTTTCATTTTTCAATAGTGGGCACTCTCTCTTGAAGTGACCCAGATTCTTGCAGTTGTAGCATCTTAGCTTGGACTTGTCAAAACCGGCTTTTCCTAGTGCCAGTCTCTTTCCCGTTTTGTCTTGAAACTTCTTTAGTTGCAGGGTAATCATTGCCATTTGCCACTTCAAGTCCATTTCCGCCATATCATCTGGATCTACCTGATACATGTCTTCAGCAGTGAGAAAATCTCTTTTCAGTACCTGACATAAGAGCTTCATAGCTACTCAGAAAGGTGTTAAACAATGCAACATGTTCAGTGGATATCTTGAGTGCTTGAGCATCGCTGACCACAGTGGTCTTCTCGTTAGATGATGGCGCCTTTGCAGAGCTTGCGGAAGTGTTAAGATAAGATGCGTTAGCACTTTGGGAACTTGAACCACAGGAGGTTATGGAGGCAAGGAATGCCATGTTTTTGGGAATAGAAGCAGTAGCAGCAGATTGAGTAGATTTCTGAGAGTATCCGGATTCATTTCTCTCTTGAGCATATCCATTTCAAAGGGCTTCAATGTATTGATCAGTTCTGAAAGAGTGATAGGAGTTGTACTGGTCAAGAAGGTTCTTTTGATCATCATGCATTGTATACTCCATTCTTTTGGAAGAGAGTCCAAAAGTTTCTTGATGGAGGCATAGTTGGCAACTGGATTGCCAACTTTCTTCATTTTTGTTAGCACGTTCAAGAATCGACTAATATGATCTGACAAGCTTTCACCTCGAACACTCCCGAACATATCGTATTCTTTCTGAACCATATCTCTCCTGTTATCCATCAACTCTTCATTCCCTTCATAGTGATCAATAAGGGCTAACTACAATTCGTGAGCTGAAGTGTATTCCTCAAACAGGTTGTTATCATCCTTGGACAGAGCCATCGTTAGAGCAGCGTGAGCCCTACGATCGCGTTGGATGAGAGTCCTGTCCTCCTCGGTCAAGGTTGAAGGATCTTCGTTGATAGTTTGAACAACGTCGCAAATTACCATAGGAACATGTGGTCCTACAGTAATAGACATCCATTGAGTATAGTCCGTATACTCAAAGAACGCTTTGATTCAATTCTTCCAGCTACTAAAGTCTTCAGATCCTTTCAACTTAGAAGGTATCGTAGCAGTTCCCGTCTCCAGTTCAGCTTGGGCTATTGGATTAAGTTGATTGAGTGACATTTTGGTTGATTTCGAGTTCAAAATCTTGAGCTTAGATTAATTACGCTGGAATTTGAGAGTTCCGAGAGCAAATACGCTGAACATAGCAACTACGCTGGTGATGCTTGGTTACTTGACTCGGCGATAATAGCTAAATCCGCTGGAACACACAAAATAAACGTGATTTTGGTACATGCGCCAACCACCGTGATAAAATCGCTGAGGATTTTTATCACTGACTTCGAAGTCACCTTCGATTATTTACGCTAATACTATTTCGCTGGAAATCAACAAATATGTTGGTGTAATGCTGGCGTATTTGTTAATTATGCGATCTTCAAGATAAAAACGCTATATTCAAATTTATCTACACTGACTTCAAAATTAAATACGCCTAGCAGGGTTTAAGTACGAACAAAAACCCTCTAATCACCCCGAAACGACTCAAAATCCATGTTTCTTTGTATCAAAATGACCCAAATGTTTACCAAAACACTGATTAACAACAACCAAATGATTAAACACACCAAATCAAGCCATTTTAAGTCCAAAAACTTGAAAAACCTTGGAACTTTGAAAACTTTTGAAAAACCTTCAAACTTGAAGAATCTTAACAAAAACTCAAACAATCAAGAGCACAAAGGCTCTGATACCAAATTGTGAGTCCCAAAACAGATTCGGATCACAGTGGTTTGATTGTTATCACCCAAATAACTATAGATTAGTTGTTTGAATGTGTAAAAGTTAAGAAAAACCAAAAGATGAAAATGAAAATTCTTGTATGGATCAAACAACAAGTGTTATATATGGAATCCCAAAAGATATAATCACTTAATGCACCTGGATGTTCGGATTTAACACAAGAACAATAATCACAACACAAAGGAAATCACCAAAACTTGTCCAAGAACATTGGACTAGGGTTTTCATTGAACACGTAAATATACACACTCACTACCCAGCGTATTTAATAAATACGTTGGGCACATAAATACGCCGCTACAGGATATTTTCCTGTAGTTACACTTTCAGTCCCTTAACGTTTTAAAATACAATGAACTATTACAAAACTATGCAAAACCTACTAAAACCAAGTACCAACGATCTCAAAAGTTCCAACAGGAATAATTCTGAACCGAGCAGTAGAGGACAAAAGCAATTGTTTCTAAAAAGCTAGCACCTTCAAGATCAGCACCCCAATTGCGCCCTGTAATGGTTGCTTTTGGTTCCACCTCGGCTCCTTAAAACATACATTCTCTATTTTTTATAATTTGCTCATGTCTATTAGTCTTTAAAATCTTAGAAAAGTAAACTTAAAGTTTTATATGACTGTTAGTTTCATGACTTCATATCTATATGTGTTCTAACACTTGTAATCTTTCACAGGATTTTCACTAACCGAAACAAATGGATTTATATCAAAACCAGTTTCACAGAGAAACTGACAAATATTGTTAGCATTAATCGTCACTATGAGGCTGTTGGTCCGCTTACTGAAGATACATTAGCGACACGGATTCAAACTGCATTCAGGTTTTTTAAGGTATGTAAAACACTTGGTTATTATGATTGCAAAATATTATCATGTTTCACCAAATATTTGGTAAAAGTCTAAATTACACTGATGTTTGATCATTTGGTTCAGGTAAGAAAGTTTTACTACAATTCGAAACGAATAGTAAGATTGCAGATGCTTATGGAAGGTGATTATGGCAAAAAGCAAACGTCGAATACGTTAAGAAATCTTCTATTGTAGAACATGATACAAGGACAGATAGCGGGATCAAACAAAAGATGATTGAAAATCAGAGAGAGGAAAAATGCTATGGGCCTTGATCTCGAGGTAATGAAAATTCTGACTTCGGAAAAAATATATCCGGTTGAAAAAAAGGTCAAAGGGTTTGACTTTCTCAATCTAAAAGGAATTTTGTTGGCTTTCCATATATTTGCAGTGGAGGGCGCATTATAATTCCAATTTAGATACAAATGGTTTCAATCTCGCAACATATAATTGGGGCTAGAGTTGGATGGAGTGATGGATTGTTGCTCGACCATGGGAAAGCCAGGCTCTACAGCTCAAGTAGTGCATAAGCTACTATAACACGTGCATTTCTTATCTTTTTTATTAGTGATATTTGGAATTTGAATAAATATAATAATTCTTTATTTAATAAAATGTGACATGTAAAGTTTTTAAACATTACCTATGTTTGTATATAAGTTTTACTACTAGTACTTTATAATAAATCGAAACAAGCTGTATCCTCTTAGCAGTTATTTATACAAATTGTCACGTGGCAGCCTATTACTCCAAGCTTACTGATTTTGAGCGGTAAAACAAAAGCGACCTGTTGTTCCGCTCTTTTCTTTCCCTCTTCGTTCATCCGCTTCACATACACAAACCCTAATTCTCCACTTACCGAATCTATGGTGATTTTCTGAAAACATGAATTTCTAACCTAATCACATCATTATTAAAACTTAGATTTCTCACTTTCCCTTGAGAAAACCCTAAATTTCAACCAAAAAACTCTCATCCGGGTATGTTCATCCAATCTTTGATGATGTGGCGTATATGGCTTTACTTTCAATATTGGAGAAGAACTACAAAACCTTACAGCGTTCCAGATTTCTTAGGTAAACGGTGATCAAATGGCATAGATTTGAGTCACTACCCCACTAATAAATTCAAAGGTTTTCAATTATCGCTCATGTCAATTATGGAAAATCTACTATTGCTGAACGGATTCTTGAGTTAACTGGTACTATTAAGAGAGGCCATGCAGTATCTTGATAGGTATATATTGTAATGTTGTTGGTTTGTTTTTAGTGTTTTATATTTGGTTGTTGTAATGATTTGTTATTTGGTTTGGAACTTGTGGATTGAATTTGCGCTTTTACAACCCTTTTACAGTTCTTGCATGTTACATTGCATGATTCAATCATCCATTTTATTCAAAAAAAATTCTATGATGTGGGATTTTAGTTTCATTATGCACAACATTTATGCACACCACCTGTTTGATGAAATGCCTGACTAAAGTTGATTATTTGTATTCTATATTTTTTGTGTTTGATAGATTGGGGGTGAATTTGAAAACTTTTGAATTTTATCAGTGGGTAAAAATTCTTAATCAAAGTTATATTATACAACTAGTATTGATGTAATATATCCTGCTATATTGGTGAATGTTATGATGGTCTGGTCTTTTGCAATTATCGCATTGTTGCGGCCATAATCTTAATTTATGGTTAAGATTTCTCCAGGGCACCAGAAGAACTATATTCTATACAATTTTCATGTGGTCACTGGGTTGTATCATGGCTGAACTGTTGTCTAATACAAACTAAATATTTTGAAATACAAAATGGGTTCAAACCAACAAGACCCGCACAACCCTGCAGGTTTGGTTTGTCGTTTTCTAAAACTATAGTTAGTGGTTTGACCCAAATATTGCAACTATGTGTTCGAGCTTTTTAGGCTTTTCTACTCCAGATATTGCTTGAACTATACCTATTACCTAAAAAAATATTAATCAAAATTGCATAACTCTTTGGAATTAAGGTGGAAAACGTGAACTATTAAACGAGAGTTCAAATAGTTTGGATGTTGCAAGGGGATTAGAATATCTCCATAATTGAGTAAGCCCTATTCTTTCTTCCATTCTTCTAACACAAATAGGTTAACAAATTCTTAATGTGAAGTGCACAGGTCAGAATACTACGGAGGTGAACGATGACGTCATAGGAGGTGATGATTCGCCGTTATATCCGCAATAGATTTTGCAAGAGCATGAAGACAATGAACCAAATCCGCTTAAATTGGTTTTGTTAACTAGGAGCTGGTTTCTAGACAATCCGCGTGTAGCGGCGCGTTCGTTGCATTGGGGAATTCGGCCGGTATTAATTTGATTCATAGTGGTACTAGATTTCTACTATAATGACCCGGTACATTATTATTTACGTTATATTATTTATTGTATCGATTTCTGGTAATTATTTTTAAATTGATTATTTTTTAAATATTGTTCTTCTTTGTATCATTATATTTAATTTATAAATTATGTTTAGAGTTTAATTTAGTTGTTTTAAAACATTTCTGGATGAGGTGGCTACGCTCGCTTGAAGATCAGGATGAGGAACTTGAATGGCATTGGCGTAAGGAAGGAGAAGTCTTTCAGGTTTGCACTTAAAAAGTGGGCGACTATATGGCAGTCAATGGTGTACAGGATGGTATACGTGCAGCTTGAGATATGACCCTGCTGAAGGTAGGCTCAAGATCATTCAGGATGTGCTTCACTGGAGCATGCTGATTGCTGTTTATGATGGTGTTTAGGAATGGAGTTCAAAATAGTGATATACCTTTGTGGGATTCACCGCCCTATAACTTCGAGCAAACATGGATTTAGTTGACACGGATACACTGCAAGACTTGCATACACAAAATATTTTCCCCAATAACATCATTACTCCGGCATTTCTTCAACATATCTGCAACACGAATCATAACTGTAAAATTTTATCAATACAGTCATCACAAGACAAAAGCTAGACCATTATCCAATGACAAGAACTTCATACATTTGTATTTAACTTCCTATACACCGTCATAAGAATCTGGTTGTCCTCTATATGAATCACAAGAAGTAAATTTTTGGGACGAGTACTATGCATAAACCACCCTTGTTTTTTTTCTCTAAATAGTTTTTTTGTGTGTGTGTGTGAGAGAGAGACTTATTATAGTTTTATTTTTTTAAAACCAAGGGGTTTTATCAAGTTTTTGGAAGTTTAAGCTTTTTCTGGGCAAGGCATTGATGGTTACCTGATATACATTGGATTAAATGTAGTTACCTTATTTATGCAGTCAACGCTTCATTTCTTCTGTTAAATTTTATTGTAGCAAACACCTTTCTTTCTTCTCTAAATAGTTTTTGTGTGTGTGAGTGTGTGTTTGCTGTCTAACACTAAAATTGTTATTTTCAGATTCTAGGAAGCTATGAGGAGGCAAAATTTGGATATGGGTCGGTCGTGACATTGAAACATCGATTGTTCAAGCCATATATGATTGCCCTTTTCTTGGGTCAGGCGTAAAGGTTTGTTGGCTTTAAATAAATTAGTTTTTCATTATTGTGATATGATTTTTTTTGTTATGTTCCTGTCGTTCCTCAATTCCACTTTTATGAATTGCAGGATTTAACTAGAACTGTTGTATATTCATACTCACAAGTCCAGTTGTCATTGACAGCAAGGACGTGCGTGGCATTTTGTGTACATTTCGCCAAGTTACTGAATGGGAGGGGGAAATTGTAACATCAATAGTTCATGAACCAGATATGAGTCTTGGCTCAATTTCGACAACTGTGACTACTATCGGGTAACTGTTCGTTATATTTATATCAGAGGTAAAATGTCTTATTCATGACTTTATTTGTATATTTTGTTTTACACGGGTCTAATTTTCTTCTCAGTTGTATAAAAGGTGGAGCTTTTAAAAACGATGGCATATTTGGTCTAGTTTAAATGCCAAAACCTGTCTGTTCGGGTTGTTGTTTTCTGAAACCGTGATTAGCAGTTTGTCTGAAAATTTTATCAAAATCATCGACTCATACCATGAATGCCCTTAGTGTTAACCTTAAGATTGTGAGATCTTGAAAAAATGAAATAAATAAGTTATAAGATAGACACCAAAAATTTGATGTTTCATATTATCGAAGTTTAGGTGCATCTTCAAGGTTTCTTTAATTTGGTTGGGTTTTTGCTTAGGTAGTTTGCAATGGATTAATGCGTCCAGTCATCCCATTACTAATATTAGACAAAAACGACAAACCTATGGATAAAACAATGGAACGTTTCTTTCATAATAATAATTTGGAAAAGAAAGTTCAGGATTTAAGGTTTCACTTTAGATACACATAAAAAGGTATAAAATTAGTGACAATTAGGTATGTGATTTGAGTTTTGGGCTATATGAAAGGGGGTTATGGAACCGAACTGCACAAGTTTGTAGTTTAAACCTCAAGGCCATTGCCGAGAAACTGTATGATGAGCCAGAAAGTTCAAGTTCACATTTCTAATATAACGGGTATCCATACATAAACCATCATGAAATGCATAAATAATTGATTGAAAAAGAGAAAACAAAGCCAAACAGGATGATGGTTTGTCATTTTCTGTAATGTTCTTTATTCTGCCAAACAGTCCTCAGGCTTCTTAGAATAATTATCCATTGAGTGGAGTTTGTGTTCAGTAGCATTTATTAGACAGTTAAGCTATATATAATTGTTTTGTTAGAAGTACTCATGATCTGTTGATCATACATCTACCTGTTTCGGTAATGGTTGTTTTGATCCTCAGGATTTTTTCCATAGGATGGAGTAAGTTTCACTTGATTGATCATGGTTCCTCTTATGTATATTATAATATTTTAATTAACACGTGTATTACAAACCCGTATATTACACGGGTACACATTATTTGGAATCACTAATTAATTAATTATTAAAAAGGTTTTTTTTCTTTTATAACTCCAGCAATACATTATTTTTGTTAGTTACTTAAGTTTGAGTCGGCGGTTTGGAAGAATTCAACTTGGCCATGATTACGAAATGGTGGTGGAGGTTTTGAGAGGGGTCGAGTTAGCTTTGGGCCCGGGCCCAGGTTGTGCATTCTATCCATGGCCTCACAAGGGTGGAAAATTCATTTCGGTGAAGAACATTGTCCCGGGGTGGTGGAAAGACATTGGTCCGATTGACAGTAGTCTTGCGAAATGCGGTATAAAGATTAAGGATAAGTTGAAGGTCCGGCTTGGTAATGGTAAAAGTGTTCTGTTTCGGAAAGACGACTGGACGGGGCAAGGCACTCTAAAAGATCGATTCCCTTTGGTTTATCGGTTGGCTGGGATAAAAATGGGCTTATTTCTTTATACGTGCAGTTTGTTGGCAGCCTGGCCCAGTGGAGTTGGGGCTGGGTAAAAAATCCGACGATCCGATTCCGCAAGGACCATGGTTGGGAATTTTTTGATCGTCTTTCTCTGAGGAAGAGGCAAAATAGAATCAACTTGAATTCGGGATATTCGAAATCTTAGTGAAACACTGGATTTGTTATCTAATGTCTGCTTTTTGTGAAAAAATACCAATTGAAGCGGAGGGTTTTTTCAAACAACAAGGGGTTGGGTCAACTATTCAATTAAATGATATTGAGCATGTTTCCCATCTCTTCTCGAGAAACAAGTCCCGGCTATTCACGGAACGTGAGAAGCAGATGATTAATCATATGCTTCCGGAAGAAATCGAAGAATTTCTTGGGAATCCTACAAGATCCGTTCGTTCTTTTTTCTCTGACAGATGGTCAGAACTTCATCTGGGTTCGAATCCTACTGAGAGGTCCACTAGAGATAAGAAATTGTTGAAGAAACAACAAGATCTTTCTTTTCTCAGGCGATCGGAAAAGAAAGAAATGTGAATCTATTCAAGATAGTTACGTATTTACAAAATACTGTCTCAATTTTCATTAGATTCGGGATGTGATATGGTTCCGAAGGATGAACCGGATATGGACAGTTCCAACAAGATTTCATTCTTGAACAAAAATCCATTTTTTGATTTATTTCATCTATTTCATGATCGGAACAGGGGAGGGATACACGTTACACCACGATTTTGAATCAGAAGATAGATTTCAAGAAATGGCATATCTATTCACTCTATCAATAACCAAGCCGGATCTGGTGTATCATAAGAGATTTACCTTTTCTATTGATTCCTATGGATTGGATCCAAAACAATTCTTGAATGGGGTATTCAACTCCAGTATGAATGGAAAACGACATCTTTGTTGGTTTTATTGGTTCTATTTCCTATTTTTATGAAGAGAATGAATCTTTTTATCCAAGGATCAGAAAAAGGGTCCGGATCTCCTGCGGGAATGATTTGGAAGAGCCAAAACCAAAAATAGTGGTATTTGCTAGCAACAACATAATGGAGGCAGTCAATCAATATAGATTGATCCGAAATTTGATTCAAATCCAACATAGCACCCATAGGTACATAAGAAATGTATTGAATCGATTCTTTTTAATGTATAGATCCGATCGCAACTTCGAATATGGAATTCAAAGGGATTAAATAAGAAAGGATACTCTGAATCATAGAACTCTAATGAAATATACGATCAACCAACATTTATCGAATTTGAAAGAGAGTCAGAAGAGATGGTTCGATCCTCTTATTTTTTTATCGAACCGAGAGATCCATGAATCAGGTTCCTGATGCTTATAGACACAAATGGTCCACTGGGAGCAATGATTTCCAGGAACACTGGAACATTTCGTTTCTGAACAGAAGAGCCGTTTGCAAGTAGTGTTCGATCGATTACGTATTAATCCATATTCGATTGATTGGTCTGAGGCTGTCGACAAAAAAGATTTGTCTAAGCCACTTCGTTTCTTTTTGTCTAAGTTGCTTCTTTTTTCGTCTAACTCACTTCCTTTTTTGTTTGTCAATTTCGGGAATATCCCCATTCATAGGTCCGAGATCTACATCTATCAATTGAAAGGTCCGAACGATCCACAGTTTTTAGAATCAATAGGTCTTCAAATCGTTCATTTGAAAAATTTGAAACCCTTCTTATTGGATTATCACGAGACTTGCCAAAAATTGAAATTCTTGATCAATGGAGGAACAATATCACCATTTGTGTTCAATAAGATACCAAAGTGGATGATTGACTCATTCCATACTAGAAATAATCGCAGGAAATCCTTTGATAACACGGATTCCTATTTCTCAATGATATTCCACGATCAATACAATTGGCTGAATCTTGTGAAATCATTTCATAGAAGTTCATTGAGATCTTCTTTTTATAAAGGAAATCAACTTTGATTCTTGAATAATCCACATCACTTCTGCTTCTACTGTAACAAAAGATTCCCCTTTTATGTGGAAAATGCCCGTATCAATAAATATGATTTTACGTATGGACAATTTCTCAATATCTTGTTCATTCGCAACAAAATATTTTCTTTGTGCGTCAGTAAAAAAACATGCTTTTTGCGGGAGAGATACTATTCAGCAATCGAGTCACATGTATCTAACATATTCATACCTAAGGCTTTTCCACAAAGTGTTGACGAAACGTATAACTTGTACAAATCTTTCCATTTTCCAAGTCGATCTAATCCATTCGTTCATAGAGCTATTTACTCGATCGCAGACTCTGGAATACCTCTAACAGAGGGACAAATAGTCAATTTTGAAAGTACTTATTGTCAACCTCTTTCAGATATGAATCTATCTGATTCAGAAGGGAAGAACTTGTATCAGTATCTCAATTTCAATTCAAACATGGGTTTGATTCACACTCCATGTTTTGAGTAATATTTACCATCCAAAAAGAGGAAAAAATGGAGTCTTTGTCTAAAGAAATGCGTTGAGAAAGGGCAGATGTATAGAACTTTTCAACGAGATAGTGCTTATTCAACTCTCTCAAAATGGAATCTATTCCAAACATATATGCCATGGTTCCTTACTTCGACAGGGTACAGATATTTAAAGTTTTTATTTTTAGATACTTTTGCAGACCTATTGCCGATACTAAGTAGCAGACAAATATTTGTATCCATTTTTCATGGTATTATGCATGGATCAGATATATCATGGCGAATTCTTCAGAACAAATTCTGTCTTCCACTCGGCATTCTGATGGACCTGTTGCAACAAGTTAGTTTTAGCAGGGTAGATAATAACTGGGTGTGGGTAAATGGTGGAGGGGAGGGTTTTTCAGTTAAAGATTTAAGTCTGGAACTTTGCTCAAAGGTCTCGGTTCAGAGTGATGCTGCGCAGATCTGGTGGAATCCTTGGGACCCTTTGAAAGCTAATTTGCTGGCCTGGAGGGTTGATTTGGACAAAATCGTCTCAAAGATGGAGCTGATTAAGCGAGGGATCCTCATCAATCAGCCATTTTGTACCGGGTGCGGGATAGAGGAGGAATCATGTGACCACATATTCGCCATCATGGTGCAGGTGAAAACGGTGGCTCAGATTCTGGATTTCTTTTCGTCTCAGATTGGATCAAAGAAATGGAGAAAAGGCGATTCACTTGGTGGCCTTAGCTACTATATGGAGGCTATGGGCGACCTGTAACGACAGATAATTTAATGGAAAGAAGACAACGGTTCCTAAAATGGTAGATTGCATTTAGGAGGACTGTTTCGTGTGGGTCAAGAATATGGCAAACTTTACTCCAGTTAGCTGGTGTAATTGGGTTGATTTTGATATCACTGCTGTAATTTGATTTCGTGTTCTGTACTGCCCAGCTTCTTGCTGCTTTTCACTATATCTATATATAGTTTGCTGCTGTTAAAAAAAACTAAAGTTTGAGTTTGCTAATTACAAAAACAGACTCAGAATAATTAGAATAATTCAGTATATATAATATGCTTGCAACGAAAGAGGAAAAAACCAATTGAGTTATGCATGAGTATGACGTAATTGCAATGTAGTCCAGATAAATTATTTAGTAATTATAAGGATTTAACAATCATAAACTATCTAAAAGTTTGAGAACTCTTATAATTAGAGAACTCTTATAATTAATGCAGTAAGAGCTATTGGCAATTCATTCAGGTCTCGAGTTTGGTGTAACGGAACTTTTTTTCTTCATTTCAATGTTTTTTTTCTTTTCAAAGTTTATGTTAACACTGTTAAATAATTAATTTACTTTAAGTAACCTGTGTAACACACGGGTACTTAAATTAGTCATATATATGGGCAATTGCATACTTCCCTTGATAAAATTCTTTATTTGCATATTTATGTGACTCAAATTTAAAATTGCATATATCCTTTTTCTTAATTAAAAAAATTACAAATTTACCCATTTTGATTTACTTTATTAAAACTAAATTATATAATGACTATTTTACTCTCATTATTACTAAATCTTTAAAAATTACATATTTACAATTTTTAACTAGTTTTTTCAGATGTTTATAACTTTTCTTTTATTTTTTCACATTTCACCAATTAGTTTTTTTTAGATTCATTGATAACCCAAAATTTGTGAATTATAAATTAAATATTACAATAATACAGATTCATATTAACAATTCAATAATAACAAATCACAAAGTAGACGATCTGGTAGCGGATGTGGACATGTTAAACTTTTATCAAATTGATATTTTAAATAACATATTATAAAATTAGTTAATAATTACATCAAATTAACTTGATATAAAATTCGAATTGTCGAGAACTACTAAATTCAGATGAGAAACAAGAAGCCTATGATTTCAGAAGCAAATCGGTATTTCAGAAACAACAATCAAAATCCTACAATTCGATGATTTTTGAAAGTTTGAATTCAGAGTTAGCCTCATAATTATTAACAAAGGCTTGTTAATATCATACTGAGAATCAGATTCATAAAATCAAATCTCAAAATCGAGTTTCATCTACAAATCTTCATCATTGGATCTTCATCTTTTATCGTTTTTTGTTACTATCCTTCTTCTTCATTCATGTTCAAGAGTAGACACTGTGTAATCCCAATAATCATGGCATCAGTTTTGCAAAGTAATATAGAAAAAGTGTTCCATAAATCTCGACCTTAGTTGGAGCTGCTGAATCGCAATCTAATCGAAACGAACACCAAAACGCAATCTGGTCACGAACCAAGAAAGTATATCATCGATCGCGGATTTAACTTAAAGTCGAGGTTGTGTGTTTGCTATTCTGGATCTTTTGTCTTGAAAGAGGCAATTATATCATTTTAATATAAAAGGGTAAATATAAATTCTAATTATGGCCGGGTAAATATGCAATTGAGATTATGCAATTATCCTTTATATATTATAATTATAATACCTGTATGTATATTTACACTTATACAGATCCCTTGTCTCTCTACCCCTCTCTCCCTCTCTACATCTCTCTCCCCTTACCCATCACTTGAATACGTTCCATCAGATTCATATAGCGTATAATATCTAAATGCAACAAACCCTAATTTCACAAGCAAGTCTTTTGTAGTTATTCTGCAACTCGCCGGAGCCCATATCGCCGGCCACCTTTCAAAGCCGTATAATCATTCGCCATTCGTAAGTCCTTTTAAACTCCTCTGGTTCCTATTTGTTCAGTGAGCGAAGGCCCTAAATTTAATTTGTATATCAGCATCTGTACTTGATCGATTGTGAGTAATAGGAATAAGGGTTTTTGTATGAAGCGGATTTGGGGATAGATGAATGATGCGAGTTGATGGTGGCGGTGGTGAGAAGGGGTGAAATGGTGGTGGTTTGCGGCTGAGTTGATGGTGGCGGTGGTGAGAAGGGAGAAAGAGGTGGTCGTTGAGTTGATGTGGCGATGGTGAGAAGAGGGGAAGGAGGTGGTGGCTTGGTTGATGGTGGCGGTGGTGAGAAAGGGGGAAGGAGGTGGTGGCTGGGTTGATGGTGGCGGTGGTGAGAGTTATATTCATAAAGTTCTTGCCGCTGCTCATTATTTAGATTATACATTTGAACAATTTTGACTTTGTAGTTTGAAAATTTTGATTATTAATAGTTTTGAATCAGATTTAGAAAAATAACAATACACGTTTGAAAATTTAAAAAAATACACATCAGCATGTTACCTCATAAAAATAGACCACGTCTGCATGCCACGTTGAATAAAATGGCCACGTCAGTAAAAAGAACTAACCGAGTAAGTGGCTGGTTAACGACAGGGTAACATAGCATCCAAAGTGTTAAGTTAGATGTGGTGGGAGTCAAAGTGTAAGTTGAGAGTGTAGCGGCCAATAGCGAATAGTCTGGGGTGAAAAAAATCCAATAACCCGTTTTTTCACCTTCGACTCTTTTCTTTTCTTTTGTCACTCTCCGATCACGTCACCGTCGATCCTCCACCCACTCCACACGCCACCGTTCCTCTGCATCGGCCAACTGTCTATCAAAAATCAGGTTTTAATCCCTTTTCACTCTCACCTGCTTGTTAGGGCTATAAACCACCTGATTATTATTCAACTCATTCATTTTTAGGGTTTACTCTTCATTTTCTTAACTGATTTTATAAAATTACACATGTTTTTTGACCAATTGCTTCATCGGCCCACGTTCCTTTGTATGATCTCGGATTTACTGGATTTGTTTAACCTATGGTGGTTAATAATGGTAGATTTGAAGTATAAATGTCTAATGTTGGCTTTCTTTGAGTTTAGCTGCTACTTGTTTATGAACCAATTGAAATTATAAGTGTAATGTTGGATGTTGTTTGTTTATTGATGGCATGTTTCTGTTTTCACAAGCCCTAAATTCATATATGTCATCACACAGATCTTATAAAGGGGGATTCATGGCTCAAATTCCCAATTTACAGAATGGACCTATCAATTTCACTTCTATAAGGTTGGTTTTTTTTTCTTTTTTTTAATATTAGGGAACATTTATTTGTTTCGTCTTATGTGAAAATGTGTCTTTCTTCGCATTAGATTTTAATGTTGGTTTGGTTTGAGTTACAGAGATCAGTCTCAGAAGGAGCTCTTGACAATCCTAAAAAATGTAAGCTTGACTTTATGCTTTTAAATATAGCATTATAAATTTATAATGAAATTTGGTGTAATGCGTACGTTATATTGAATCATTAAATTATATAAGTAACTGTTGAAATATGTACAGATTCGAGGGAAAAAGTGTTTAGTCATCGATCCGAAGCTAGGTGGTTCACTGTCATTAGTCGTCCAGACTTCATTTCTCAAGGCATGTCATTATTTTTTTTAATTTTATTCAACTTTTTGTTATGTTATATGTGTAGTAAAATGACTCCTTCGGGCTGAGAGAATAGAAGCCGCGTATAGTTCTTTAATGATTGGTTAAAATATAATAATCACATAATATTTAGTCTTAAAGGTGGCATAACTTTAGTTATCTTTGTGCTAACTGCCAATGCTACATATTATTCACAAACAGGAACACGGGGCTGAGCTACATCATCTTAATACAGATCCAATCGAGACTAACTGTACAAAAGTTGTCTACCTTGTACAAACTCAGCTTCATTTAATGAAATTTATCTCGTCTCATATTCATAATGACACATCCAAAGGGCTTCAAAGAGAGATTTTCTCTATTTTGTTCCTCGCCGTGCTGTTGCCTGTGAAAAAGTAAGCTATTTTAGCACCTTAAAATATTAGTTTTTTACTCTACATATTGGTAAATGACTGTTTTATTAAATTTTCATATATGTTATTAACTTTGCAGCTTCTCAAGGAGGAAAAGTTCACAATTTACTAACTGTTGGGAGTTCCCGTTGTATTCTGGTCCACTGGACGAAGATATATTATCGTTTGAACTCGATTTGTCTTATAAAGTATGTGTCTTTACATTCTTTTAGGAAAAAAATATTATTAATATTTAGGAAAGTGTAGTTTTAGTTTTGTGTCTTTATATTTGTTAATCTTGTGTTTATTACATTATTTAAACAGGAATGCGTTACGGATGGTGATACAACATCTCTTTGGCATATTGCCAAAGCCATCCACAAGCTTGAGGTTTAATATACTTGTTTACTCTTTTTTTTTGAACGGAACAGAGAATAAATTTATTAAATACGAAACGCTACTAGCAAGGGGCTAATTATTATCTTTTTTTATATGAATATTATATGGTTGTCGTGATTATGTATTTTTCAGTTCTCGTTTGGTCTGATACCAAATGTTAGGGCAAAAGGGAAAGCATCTGTACGTGTTGCTGACATGCTTAACCGTATGCAAGCCAAGAACCTGTCAATTCAACTGATGTGATTCTATTTTTTTAAATGAGTATTATTTATTTATTTTTTTATATTTTAGTAGTTATCACTATTGCTGTTTTATTTCACAGACGGGTGTCCCTGAGATAAATACGCTTATTATTCTGGACCGAGAGGTAGTTCATCTGATTTCTGGGTTACGGTTTACAACTAGTTAATTATATGTTTCTTTGTTGAAAAGTGCGTTATTGTCGTTGCATTGCAGTTGGATATGGTTACTCCTATGTGTACTCAGTTGACATATGAAGGGCTTCTGGATGAGGTAATATATATGTAAGTATATCTTTGTGTATGTGTGACATCAGATGACAAACTGACCCTTCAATAGTGGTGCCATTTTTTAACATCATCACTAATTGTGCAGCTTTTACACATCAATAATGGTGCTGTCGAAATAGATGCATCAATCATGGGTGCTAACCAACAAGACGGGAAGAAAATGAAGGTTCCTCTTAATTCAACGTATGTGTTTTTCTATACGTATGTTGTTACACACTTGTACATATTTGTTAAATGTTTCTATTCGATTTCATTTTAGTGACAATCTGTTCAGGGAGACCCGGGATCTTAACTTTGAAGTCGTTGTCCAGATTGATCTATGATAACCATAATTTTTTATTTTCAAATGCTAAAACCGTTCTATATAACTATATTTGCGTGTCTATTAGTTTTTAGAGATCCTCTCTTAGTTGCCATTTGCAGTATGTTTGCAGGTTCTTCGACAAAAAGCAACATCCATGAAACAGGACTACACAGAGATGACAACTACTGTAAGTCCGTTTTTTTTCTATTTTTTTCTTTTTGTAAGAAATGGCTAATGTGTCATTATGATCTCAGAATCAGACAGTCTCTGAGTTGAAGGATTTTGTCAAAAAGCTCAACTCACTGCCAGAAATGACTGTATGTACCTTTTCCGACTTTCTTTTTACTCTTAATTATTTATCTATTTATCTTTTAATTTAATTAAATTCTATAATATTTTATTTTATTTTTAGAGGCACATAAATCTTGCTCAACACTTGTCCACACTTACTTCGAAACATAAAGGTTCTTGGGCGACTTGACATAGAACACACTATTGTGGAGGCTGAAAGCTACGATATGTAAGCATAAATAACATCTTATATCCGTTTCCAGTCATATAAATTACATTTTTTTAATATTATGGTTTACAGATGCTTTGAACACATTGAAGAGATGATTCATAAACAGGAACCACTTGTTAGCGTTCTACGGCTTCTTATCTTACTTTCAGTTACCAATGATGGCTTACCGAAAAGGCACTTTGACTATCTAAGGTCAAAATAACACAACTTCTTATATGTATTATTTTTACTTTCCATATGTCAAGACATAATTAATTACTTGTTGGTATCTTGATTTAGGAGAGAGATTCTTCACACCTATGGATTTGAACACATGTCCACTCTTAACAATTTGGAAAAAGCTGGGTTGGTCAAGAAGCAGGTTCTTCTATTTTTCTTTGCTCCTGCTTATATATAATAGGATAGAGATCAAGGGGGAACCTATGTAGCACGGGAACGGGTACAGGGACATACAGGCACGGGGAACGGCAAAACTCAAAAATCCAAGATATGGGTACGAAAAAAAAAACATAAAAAATAAAATTATATTAAATATTGATGATGTGTTTTTGAGAAGATATGTCGATGAAGATGTGTTTCTTTTCATGAAAATTCAACCTATATATTTTATAAAAATACTAAATTTTAGGAAAACATTAACAATATGTATTAGATAAAAAATACTAAATTTAAACTCAACAACAAATTAAAATATGTGCGACGTAACTCAATGTAATAGTTTAAAAGATATCAAAAAATACAAAACAAGATTTAATTAAACAGAATATCTTAACAAATAAACTAAAATAGTAACTATGTTCCACAACAAAACAAAATACAGAAAAGTTCTTAAATAATAAAATATTGTGTTTATCATTTTTAATGCACCGTACTTCTTCTTCACCTTAAAGCAGACGACCACCAGAGCTGCCACTGTTAAAAACTAAATTTATTAAGGAAACGTCCCTGAAACGTGGAACTGCCGTCCCCATGGCGTTTCCGACGCGTTTCCGTCCCCACGCCGTCCCCAGGACGGGTACTCATGGCTCCAAGCCGTCCCCGTGCTTCATAGGGGGGAACTCCCTTGAGTTGTGAGTACTTTTAAACCTCCTACTTCCCTGCAAGTTTTGCCACCATTTTATGCACAAACGTAGATAAACATGTTACAAAACTGACGTGTGCGTATATATACATGTTTTTACAATGAATTTTACACCGAACTCGGTTTTAATATTTATAAAAAATATTTTTTACCTTAAATTAAAATACACACAAAAGGACAAGTGTACCATGTCGTATATGTAGTAAAGTATGGGTAAGAACCAGATGTCGATCCATGGACGCGGGCAGGTGCTTGTGTAACCGTCGTCATTTATTTACCGGTAAGAAGATATGTGAAATAGTTTTTCTAAAATTTTCTAAAAATATATTTTAAAACATAAAAGACTTTAAATATAAAAATACAATTTCTTTTTTCTTTTGTCTTGTTTTATAAACAATATAAGTATGTTATCAAAAATGTCACAAAGGCACTTGATCAATTTTCCAATTATAAAACAACTAGTATCCCTTTCGGGAATCCTAATATTATAATTCTTCGGAAAGTTAACGCGATAAACATACTTTAACCACCTAAAATTATTATTTAGCGAGCTATTGATATATTTTCATGTGAATCTTTAAAAATAAGTTAGTCATCTGTTAAGAGTTTTCTAACCTCACTTTATCAAGAAAAGCAATACCGATAAACACAATACGACCACCGAGACAAGCATAACGTAGATCATATCACAAACTTATCCATTTTGCAAGTCTTAAACATAAATCTACCAAGTTGGTTATTTTGTCCAAAAATATTCAACAAAGATTATGACTTATATTAAGAACCGCCCTTCCGTGTAAGAAAGCATTCTTGATTAAAATCAGATTATCTTTTATTAAACCAATACCCATTTCTAGTTTCATGGTATAAACATATTAATCAAGTTAACAGCTTACTAATAAATGATTAATTATGGGGTTTATTCAACTTATCCTAACTAACCATTTACTAATTTTCCAAGATACACAATCATAATCAAGAATCCAACATCAATGAACAAGATTGCCATATGATCATCAAGATTCAAACATGAACAGTTGACTGAGCTTCATTTTAACTTGATAACAAACTAAATATTTACTTATAAAACAAGTGTTTTTTTTCATAATATTCATAACAATATTACATAAACATCAGCTCAATGCTTGCAAGTGTTAAGAACAAGAATTCAAACCATAAACAAGCAAGGATTTGATGGATTGGATGAATGATAAGCTTCTTGCAACCTTGAGGCTTGAAACGTCATGATTCGCCAGCTCTCGGACCTCAGAAATCGCCCAGAAACTTGGAAAAATACCCAATATTTTGATAGTCGCGAATGCTATGTTTTATAGACAATTTTCATATCCGCACGACTGTGCACTTTATCCGCACGACCGTGCGTATCAGCATTACGTCACTGCAGGGCATGGGCGACAAGTGGATGTTTGAGCGGCAAGATCTTCAGATGTGCACGGTCGTGCCAATGAGTTGCACGGCCGTGCCAAGGCTTCAGGTTACATGTAATCAGCAATCAAGTCGCGCACGGCCGTGCATGCCGAGAAATGAGTTGCTCTGCCTCTCGCACGGTCAGTGGTTCCGAGATCGCAAGTCTCGCACGGTCGTGCCAATGGGTTGCACGGTCGTGCAGCATCTGTAACTTCATCAGAATCTGCAGAATTTATCCGGAATGCTCGTTAATCCCTACTTTTTCTCCAACTTTGTCTGCGGCACGTCGTTTTGGACCTGAAAATATAAAATTGACCAATTAAGTACCTATACGACGATATTTTAGCCAAAAATGCACAAAACAGGGGCAAAATGGGGAACTAAATTATGTATATTTTAACGTATATCAAAAACACATCTGTGGTAAAAAAAAAAAGGCCGAGCGGTGTTTTACGCCATTCGCCATTTACAACGCTACAGTAAAAAAGCTGTTGGCATCAGCATTTACCCCACTGGTTTTTTACACTAGTGTAAATTAACACATACTATTTTTTATTGGAAAAGTTAATTATTTTTTAGAACTTTTGGTAAAAAAAACTTTTTATTAGCCGACTTTTCGAAGTTCTCACAACTCAATGGAGTTTTCATTTTACCTATATAATATATATATATATATATATATATGATCATTTGTGAACAACTTCTTGAAAATGAACTGAGTGAACTAATCTTGACCATTGATTATTTTTTAGATTAAAAGGGTAAGATTGACATTAGCGCGCGCGCGCTCTCTCTCTCTCTTAATTAAAATCCCTTAATTTTTTCATCGATTAATTCTCTCTCTCACACACATTTTTAATTACTTATCCATTATTTTAAACTCGTGTAGAATCAATTGTTAATAACGTATTAATCAAGTAATTGGACACCAACTGTTCCTCCCGGATTCAAACCGTTTATGAAACTCCTAACGGAACTAGGTTGTGGACTACAAAATACACAGATTATCAAAAGTCTGTACACATCTGTATAAACTAACAACTGTGTATCTTGTATAAACTGATAGTTAGCGAGACTGTACACATGTGTATAAACTAACATCGGTGATATCTTGTATAAATTGATAGTTAGCGAGACTATACACAGTGTATAAACTAACATTTGTGTATCTTGTATAAACTGATACTATCGAGACTGTAAACATGTGTATACACCAACAACTGTGTATCTTGTATATACGGGAACTAGCAAAATTTTAGGAATTTTGATTATATTGTTTATAAATGCAATTTACAAAAGACGCAAATACCCTTCTGTCAATTAATTTAAAGAGAAGTTACAACATTATTATTACAATCTTGCCATTATTTAAAAATCTCTAGATTATATAATCCAATAGGGTCAGATTAGTTCACACAGTTCACTCTCACTAGGACAACCCTACCCTATATATATATATATGGGTGAAGGTTTTTGTGAGAAAATTTAAAAGTGTGAGAAGGATAAGAAAGAATTAAACCATTAGATATTTAATCTAATGGTTGAGATCATAGTGGCAATTCTGTAAATAATGTTGACTATTAAACTAACTAATTTTCTAAATTAAGGGTATAAAGTTAAATTTAATATATTTAAATTAAGAAACTAACATTAATACACATGCAAAGTCCCCACCCCCCTCTTTTTTAGACATCAATAACTTTTTATACATAACTTTTTTTTTAAAAAATTACACCATAATAACGAGTGTTTTTTTATCTTTAATATGAGTACCATATTGATATACTTATGTAAAGTTATTTATGTTTTTATATATTTAGGGTGTTATTTTGTTTTGATTCTGATTAAAGTGTTGACTGGTGTTAGATTAGTGTGTTATTTCTGTTATATTCAATGTTAGGGTGTTCTTTATAAGATGTGTGCCTTCAATATAACTGTTGTGGTGTTTTATGAGTTATGGTGTTATTTTTGTTATATTTCTGTTTTTTATAAGATGTATGTCTTCAATATACATGTTGTGGTGTTTTTATGAGTTAGTGTTTTTATGAGTTATATTTTTGTTCTTTATAAGATGTATGCCTTCAATATACATGCCAATGGTGGATCTAGAAAACTTTCATAGGGGTAACGTTTAAAAAAAAGGGGTAACTAAATCGAAAAAACGTCAATTTTTCTAAAATTTACACTACCGCCGGAGCGCCAAGGGGTAGCGGAGGCTACCCCTAATTATATGGTACATCCGCCCCTGTGGTGCTTTTATGAGTTAGGGTGTTATTTCAAATTCGAAAATCCCTACAATAACTGCCAAAAATCGGTTGCATATATTCATTCCATAATTAGATTTTATTAGTTAAATTACACTTATACCCTTAAACTACCAAAATAAAAAGGGACACATGTCACCTCCATAATCTTTCTTATCCTTCTCACACTTTTAAATTCTCACATGAACCTCTACCATATATATATATATAAGGTTTAAATGAGAACGCTAAATATTGTGAGACCCTTGAGAACGAATGGAAAAACCGCGAGGACTTGATTAAAAACAATTCAAATTCGAAATTTACACATGTGTAAAAAATAATAAGAGTGATTTTAAGAGTGATTTGATGTTGTAAATTATTTTTTTGATGTATTTTAATTACATCGAGGTTTGTATTAAAAAAAATTAGTTTTGCTTGGTTTTCTCATTCAATCTCACGGTTCTCGCAATATCTCTCTCTCTCTATAATATATATATATAGGTAGAGGTTCATGTGAAAAAATTTAAAAGTGTGAGAAGGATAAGAAAGATTATGGAGGTGACATGTGTCCCTTTTTATTTTGGTAGTTTAAGGTATAAGTGTAATTTAACTAATAAAATCTAATTATGGAATGAATATATGCAACCGATTTTTGGCAGTTATTGTAGGGATTTTCGAATTTGAAATAACACCCTAACTCATAAAAACACCACAGCATGTATATTGAAGGCATGCATCTTATAAAGAACAAAATATAACACTATAACTCATAAAAACACCACAACAGTTATATTGAAGGCACACATCTTATAAAGAACACCCTAATATTGAATATAACAGAAATAACACCGTAATATAACATCGTCAACACTTTAATCAGAAATAACACCCTAAATATATAAAAACAGAAATAACTCTACATAAGTATATCAATATGATACTCATATTAAAGATAAAAAACACTCGTTATTATGGTGTAATTTTTTTTAAAAAAAGAGTTACGTATACAAAGTTATTGATGTTTAAAAAAGGGGGGAACTTTGCATGTGTATTAATGTTAGTTTCTTAATTTAAATATATTAAATTTACCTTTATACCCTTAATCTATAAAATTAGTTAGTTTAATAGTCCACATTATTTACAGAATTGCCACTATGATCTCAACCATTAGATTAAATATCTAATGGTTTAGATTCTTTCTTATCCTTCTCACACTTTTAAATTTTTCTCACAATAACCTCACCCTATATATATATATACACACACATATATATTAGAACAAAGTATACAGGGTTACCTATGTGCAGGAAGGAAAAAGCAATTGGTTGACTATTAAGCGCGCCCTTAATCTTGTGGTTGAGGATACTGATACAACCAAGTAATGTATTTATTAACTTGGATAATTTCATATATCCTCCTTAAAATGTGGTATACTATCATATTTACCCATAAAAAATCATAACATCAAATATGATCTTTTTTTTTTAAATATATGACATTTATACCCTTCCTTCAAAATATGCATTAGGATACAAAGTATAGAGTGTATGGAGATAAAGAATGGTATAATGGTCATATCTTTGGTTAAATACAAACTTTGAGTATTTTGAATGGATATATTTGATATTATTTTTTTATTGGGTAAACATGATATTATGCAAGTTTCACAGGTATATATGAAATTGTCCCTTATAAATTTATGGAAGTAAAGATTGATTAACTTCAATGATATAGTTTCTGATATTTCATTTTTTTTGGTGGCAGTCCCAAAGACGTTTCGTATGTTTTTTTCTGGATATGCTCCTTTGAGTATCCGCTTGATTCAGCATGCAATTCGATCTGGATGGTGAGCTTTCTTTTTTATTATTTTCTTTTGCTTTTTTAAAAAGTTGCAATATATCATAATGTATTGCACGGTTCTACAGGCGTCCCCTTGAAGAAATATTGAAGCTGTTACCGGCACTCATATTGAGTCAAAGAGGGTTAGTAATCATTTAAAATATCTGTCTGTTCTCATTTTCTTGATATTACTTTTAAATATAATTTTTTTCTCAATAAAAAGTAATTATTTAACTTATTTGACTAATTGCTACAGAGTGTATTTGCAAACAGTCCATCATTCGATATACTACCAGGGGTTTACACATGGAAAAGTTTTTTTTTTAACACATCATCCTTGATTATGAAATACGTCTACATGGTATTAATTAGTATTTTGTCTTTTTGTATTACACAATTATTTCAGACCTCAAGATGGGAGGCGTTCAATCGTTCTCGTTGTTTTTGTTGGCGGAGTAACGTTTGCAGAGATTTCTGCTCTCCGCTTTCTCAGTTCTGAGGTACTTTATTCATATGTGAATTTGACCTGTTTCTTATAAACGGGTTGATTGGACTGTTTTAGTTAAAGATTTAATCTTAATGTTTCTTGTTACTTGTAGGAAGGGATGGCATACGACATTATCGTAGGGACAACAAAGATTATAAATGGTAATACTTTGACCGAAACCATCATGGATAACTAGGGCTGACACGCGTGTTTTGTTATCTGACTTTGGTACTCATACCATGAGCGTTTGGGTTGGTAACTCGCATCAAGTGGCACTATTAGATCGTGATGGTTGTCCCATATGACCATCATCTATGATCCATGTCATAGGGTTACATATGGCTTTATATTTTCTGCACTTTATTTATGCGTTTTTGAGTTTGAACTTGTTTGTTTTCTGCTCAACAAGTTTGTAATTTTTCTGTTATGTGATAGTTTCTTGCATCGGTTTTTTGTACTTGAAATTGGTATATGATTTTACGGTTGTAAAGCCGCTTTTCACGTTAACCCTTGAACTATAGAACAGCTAACATCCAATCCCTCAAGTTTCGAGCTTCCAACACAGCTACTTTTAAAATTACAACTGTCCAGAACTGACCCTCAAACTTTTTATTATGCACAAAATACCACGCCAAGTTAAGACAACAATTAAACCATAAGTTTGCCATTTCATAAGTTTGAAAGCGTACGACATTTTGTCTACAGTCTAGAAGTAGATTCATCCCTCCACATCTTCCCCACTGAATTTTGGAAACTCATACCTTCCTTAATCGGGTAACGTTTTTGTTCGTGAGCCTGAATTTCCCTCTGCAACTGTCGCATTGTCATGTCCTCAATGCGTTTAAGCGTCGAACTACGTTCTCCGTTGTTGACTGAATGTCATTGAAAGACTGCTTGAGTGCTCGGTTTTCCTTGACAGTAGCCTGCTAAATATAGGGGAGGGTTATCTTGAGAACGCTAAATATTACGAGAATCGTAAGAACGAATGAGAAAATCAATCAAAACCATTTTTTTAATACAATCATCATTTTAAAAAATACATCAAAAAAAGAAATTACAACGTCAAATAATTCATTTCTTTTCTTAAAATCAAACTTGTTAGATTATTTACAAATGCGTAATATAACAAATTTACACATATGTATATGGTAAACTTACACGTATAAATTTTCTTTATTTTCGAATTCACGTGAATTTAAATGTGTAAATTAAATTTCTAGAATTATATTCGAATAATAATAACAAGTGTAATTTTTTTTTGAATTTCACTTGTTTTTTATTAAGTTCTAGTGGTTTTTTCATTTGTTCGCACGGTTCTCGCGATATTTAGCGTTCTCATTTAAACCCTTCATATATATATATATATAATATATATAGGATTAGATCATTTGTGAACTTCTTAAGAATGAACTGAGTGAACTAATCTTGACCCTTGATTATTTTTTTAGTTATAAAAGATAGGATTGTAATTATACATTAAATTATATTAATTACTATTTTAATTAATCCATAGTAGTTACAATTTCCTATTTTTGTGATTATACAAAATATCTTTTAATCTAAACAAGATCTATATCATAATCACCGGTCAAAACACACTAGATTTTTTTTTCAATCGAGCAGTTCTTCATCATTCTGTATTTTTTAAGTGGATGCAGTTTCGTAGTATATGCATTATTTAATACACATGTGTATACTGTTAAGATGTTGCATGACATTATATACATGGATGCAGCGTTGCTGAAAACCTCTAGTTGATACCATACTGTACACATGTGTATAAATTTAAGTTTCTACATTATTACATACGAGTATTCAACTTTGATGCAAACCTCTAGTTGATACCACACAATACACATGTGTAACATGGTAAAGTTACTGCATTATTATAAATCGAGGTTGCAGCTTTGCTGTAGAATTCCAGTTTATAATATACAGTACACATGTGTATTAAATAGTATACGCGAATTTGGAGGAGCAACTAATTGGCGAAATACAGCAACTTTGAGAAGCAGTAATGCGAAACATGGCAATTTGGAGAAGCAAGTAACTGGCGAAATATACGACAACTTTTCATGTTTCTAGTTTTAAAAAACTGACCCATTATGTAATTACAGAATTACCCTTTTAGTTAAATCTAAAGGATAAAAAATCTCAATAATTACAATCATGCCACTAATCAAAACTTTAGGATGGTAAAAATCAATGGTCTAGATCAGTTCATACGGTTCACTCTTATAATGTTGTTCACTCTATATCCTTACCATATATACATATATATATATATTATAGGTAGGGGTGTGAATTTCTGACACGACCCGAAAACCCGACACGAACCTAACACGAAATTCGCGGGTTTAGGTTTCGTCTAAACGGGTTCGGTCAGTGTCGGGTTGAACCCGCGAACCCGTTTAGGTTAACGGGTCAGGTTCGGGTCAACCTAGTCGGGTTGGCGGGTTGACCCGTTTAACACATTTATACTATATTGTTTTTTTATAATATATTTTATGTCATAAACTAAATGGGGCGTGTATTTTATGTCATGATTATAACTTACAAAGAGAAATTAACATAGATTTTATAATTTAAATATGATAATATTATATACATTTGTGTTTTTTTAAGTAATTTTTAATTTTAATATATTAATTTCAGAATAAAACTTAAAAAATTTGGGTTAAACGGGTCGTGTTCGGGTCAACCCACGAAACTTCGGGTCTTGTTCGGTTCATATATATGATACGATTTTTGGGTTCGGGTCGGGTTCGGGTTCATGTAAAATTTTCGGGTTCGGGTCAGGTTGAACCCGCCAACCCGCAAACACGACCCGTTTAGCACCCCTATATATAGAGTGAGGTATTGTAAGAAAATATAAAAATGTGAGAAGAATAAAAAGGAATCTAAACCGTTAGATATTTAATCTAATGGTTGAGATATTGATGACAATCTTTTAAATAGTGTTGATTATTAAAGTAATTAATTGTCTAGATTAAGAGTATAAAAGTAAATTTAACATTTTTAAATTAAGAAACTAACATTAACGCGAATGCAAGTTCCCCCCTTCTTTTTTAAACATAAATAACTTTTTATACGTAACTCTTTTTTTTTTTTAAATCACACTATAATAACGGGTGTTTTTTTATCTTTAATATGAGTACCATATTGATATACTTATGTAAAAAAAATTACGTCTCGCTTGGATGTTTAGTCCATGGTGTTTTTTTTATGTTTATACAATTGTGTTTTAATTGTAGAGTGTTATTACTGTTATATTTCTGTTTTCATAAGATGTATACTTTCAATATACATGCTCTGTGTTTTTATGAGTTAGAATGTTATTCCTGTTATATTCAATGTGAGGACAAAGGTCCTTGATTTATTAGGGTATTATTTCTATTATATTCAATGTTATGGTGTTCTTTATAAGATGTGTGCCTTCAATATGCATGCTGTGGTGTTTTTATGAGTTAGGGTGTTGTTTTTGTTATATTTCTGTTCTTTATAAAATTTATACCTTCAATATACATGTTGTGGTATTTGTATGAGTTAGGGTGTTATTTCTTTATAAGATATATGTCTTCAAATTCGAAAATCCCTACAATAACTGCCAAAAATCGGTTACATATATTCATTCCAAAATTAGATTTTATTAATTAAATTACACTTATACCCTTAAACTACCAAAATAAAAAGGGACACGTGTCACCTTCAAAATCTTTCTTATCCTTCTCACACTTTTATATTTTCTTACATAAACCTCTACCTATATATATATATTCAAATACAAAGCCTCAAAATACAAAAGCCAGGGCCATGTAATCGAAAACAAACAAGATTAGTTATGATTTATTTAAAAGAACAGGGAAACTTTGTGAATATTTGATAATTTATTCTTAGTTTTCGTTCAGTTATTTTCATGACAAAATAGTCAAATTAAAGCAAAGTGTGAATAGAATAACTTATTATATGGATGTCTTACCGAACTTGTTTTTTTGTTTTTTTTTAACTGAACTTCATTAAGAAACAACAACAGTCTCAAACCGAGACGGCCGACAACCTACGTTTAATTCACTAATAATCTTCTCTAATTTTTTCTGATCATTATTGAATTTAGCATTGTTTCTTACCTAAATTGTTTAATGTAAGTTTTTGTTTATTTATTTATTTATAATAATGAGGTTATTTATGTTTAGCAAGTCCCCTAATATGTAGCTTAACCCCTATTTTTTTGTTTCTTCCTTTATTTTCGTTATGAAATGACCGTTAACAAAGTTAATTCCGTAATGCATGGACAAAGACATGAAAATTTGTTTATTTTCCAATTGACTACGAATAAACGAACATGAGTTCGGCTCATTTACAAATAATAAAACCTTGATGTATGTATAATGCATTTGACCCACACACCAAGAAACACAACTAATAACAATAACAAATTTAAACAAAGCTATATAATTATATGATCGCTCCTCTGCCTCTGGTTCATTCAATTGGCTCTTTAATTCCTGCATACATATATCATACCCACATATATGTATGTATATTATCATATATGTTGATGCCCTAGCTTAACTGTCATAGGGTATTAGCATGGTTAAGAGTATTTTAACAGAAAACTGAGTTGTGCAAAGCACTGTATGTGATACATTTGAGTGAGGATCCAAAATATCATATCTCTATAATTAAAACCATAATGATAAGATATGCTATCGGCTATCCGTGCAACTTTTTCCTCAGAATATAACGTTTTACTTGTACCATGATTTAACTGGTAGCTCACCAACACCTAAAAGAATTAATTTTATTAAGTGGCTATCCACGTGTATATGATTAATCCGATAAATTTATTCGATCAGACATAATATTAAATATTTATTTAAATATATTTAATCTAGTAGCCATCACTATCATTTATATAATATAGATCAAAATATATTAAAATCTATTATATATTAGTTGGTAATTATTTGTGGACCATATTACCCTTATTAACTAATTAGGATTTCCTTCTAGGTGTATATATAAGGAGATGGTTAGAGAAGTTTAGGGTTAAACACTTTTACTCATAACATCATTATCACCCCACCTCTCTCTCCATAACCAAGACCGAATTCATCCTTAATTCGGTTATCATCATCATAATCTTACACCCTAAGGAGGAACCAGGTCACACTGACAAAGATGAGAACTCCATGACTGCGTCTCTGACTGGATTCTCTGTTGGCCTGTCTGCCGTCATATGTATTTCATTCATGTTTTCCATTATGTTTAAACAGAATTGATCAACATGTGGTATCAGAGCATATGTTGATAAATCAGTTCTGTTTTGTATCCATTATTCTGGGATTAAAATCTGGAAAACAGAATTTTGAAAACCTAATAATAGTTCGAAAATACTGTTCCGAATTACATTTTTGTGAACTAAATTCGGATCAAATGTTTCAATGGATAAATTACTTTTCCGAAATCATCAAAATCATAGATTTCAGATTATTATTCCAGAATTTAAGTTTATGTTTTTAGGGTCATACGTGTTCTTATGGAATTCGAAGAAATTCCTATATTTTGGAATGTAATTCAGATTATGGGGTGTTTTTCTTGGTTTTGATCAATTTTATCTAATTAAAACTTTTCGAAATCTGTTATTGTTATAAAAGGATGTAATTTTCGAAATAATTAGATAAACTTAATTGACATTAAAAAGGAAACAAATTATCCCATAATCCCTTAATTTTCGAATTTCAAAACTTATCACAACTAACTGCCATGATTAGAGATTTCAAAATTTTGGAGAACAAGTTTCGGATGGATCAGAGATCCATTCGAGATGCCCATCTCGAACTAACTCGAGTCTCATTAGAGATCCATTCGAGATGAACATCTCGAACTAATTCAAGCATGTCTCATCAGAGATCCATTCGAGATACCTCATCTCGGACTAATTTGAGTCTCATCCGAGATGCCCATCTCGAATTAATCCGAAACTCATCCGAGATGCCCATTTCGGACTAATTCGAGTCTTATCCGAGATGCCTATCTCAGACTAATTCGAGACTCATCTAAGATGCCTATCTCGGACTAATTCGAGTTTCATCCGAAATCCAAGGTTTTATCCGAAATCTCATTACTACATTAGGCTATTATTGTGAACTAAATTTCAACTCGGGGCTCCGCCCCAGACCCGTGTGGGGACAGGGGGTTTGCTATTAAATAAATGGTTTTGTAAATACTTAATTAATCATAATCAAATAACTTTTTACAAAACCAAATAGTTTAACTTGAATGAGCTTCTGATGTATCACTTCTGCTCAAATGTGATTTGATACATCTATTTATTGTTCAAGTATTACAAAAGTTATATTAATTATGCATTATAAACGTGAATGTCTTATTTCTGGCTAAAGCTGATCTAATTTATTCATGTATAGCATACTTAACAAGTGCATAATTAAAGTGATTGTCTCATTTCTGGCCAAAGCTGATTCGTCACAATTACTTTGCACACGTACTTAGATGATTACACTTCTGGCCAAAGCTGATTTGTCTTCATTTAAGTAGAATTTTAACTAAGTCTATTATTTTGATGTTAGTAATAGACAATATCACAACTTCATAATTAAAATGGTCATTACTTATGTCTGCCTTAGTGTAACTTGCCCTTAGATCATATTAAGACTTCTTTTCTTAGTATCATAATTTTGCTCATATTATTTCCACTCTCAGCACCCAATTGTGGGATTCCACCATTGACTGGTGATAACTTTGCTACATGGAAAGACTCTCTCATGCTTACTCTTGCTTTGCTGGATTTCGATTATGCTTTAAGAGAGAATAAGCCTAAAGACCTTACTCCTCAGAGTATCGCTGCTGAGCAGCTGGCTCATGAAAAATGGACTAGGTGTAACCGCATGTCTCTCATGTTCATCAAACAATCTATAAGCAATGCAATTCGATGAGCCATTCCTGATTCTGAAGATGCTAAAACCTACTTGGCTTCTGTGGAGGAGCAGTTCAAGGGAACGTCTAAAGCATTCGCTAGTACTCTAATTCTCAAGCTGGTGACTACTAATTATGATGGGAGGAGCGGCATCCGTGAACACATCATGATGATGAACGACATGGCCCATAAGATCAAGGGATTAGACATGGCGATTAGTGATGGTTTTCTTGTTCATTTCATCATGACTTCGCTTCCTTCGTCCTACGAAGCATTCAAGATCAATTACAACACTCAGAAAGAAAAATGGTCGATGAGTAAGCTGATCGCCATGTGCGTGCAGGAGGAGGAGCGTATGAATATGGATCGAACTACTGATGTTGCACACTTTACTACCTCCATGTTGTGGCATCAACGTTTAGGCCACATCTCAAGAGAACGATTAAATTGACTCGTAAAGGATTAAGTCTTACCTCCTCTCGATTTCACTAATTTTGGAACATGTGTCAAATGTCTTAAAGGTAAACTGACATTAGCGAATAAGAAATGTGCCACTAGGAGCTCTAATTTATTAGAACTCATTCATACTGACATTAGTGGTCCTTACCAGGCATAATAGGACATACTTCATTTATCACTTTCATTGATGATTATTCTCGTTACATGTACTTCTATCTCATTAAGGAAAAATCTGAATCTCTTACAACTTTTAATGATTATAAAACTGAAGTTGAAAAACAAGTAGATCGTAAAGTTAAAGTTGTGAGATCAGATAGAGGCGGTGAATATTATGGAAGACATACTGATGTGGGTCAAGCTCCTGGTCCATTTTATGAGTTTTGTACGGGCCAGGGGATTGTAAATCAATACACCATGCCAGGTACACCTCAACAGAATGGTGTCGCTTAACGAAGAAATCGTACCCTTATGAACATGGTGCGTAGTATGTTAGCCAACACTAATTTACCATTATTCCTCTGGACTGAAGCGTTAAAAGCAGCTGTTCATATACTCAATAGAGTTCCTTCTAAGTCTGTCCCTAAAACTCCTTATGAACTTTGGACAGGAAGGAAACCGAGTCTTAAATATATGAAAGTATGGGGCTGCATTGCTGAAGCGAAACTTTACAATCCTTTCCTAAGGAAACTTGACCCTAAAACAGTTACCTGCTTCTTTATCGGTATCCTGATCACTTAAAAGGTTATTGTTTCTATTGTCCTTCCATGTCACCCGTATTGTTGAAACCAAGCGTGCCGCGTTCCTGGAGGATTTTAAGGTCAGTGGGAGCAGTACCAACCCTTACAAAGAATTTCAAGAATTACAAGACGCGCGGGGGTGGGGGGGTGGGGGGGGGGACTCGTCGCTTACCATTACTCCGTTCACACCTCTTGTACCCAATGTAACAACTGCACCTGAAGTTACTGCACCAACTCCAAATTTACCTCCACAACCAGAACCCATTATACCTCATAACGAAGGCACATCAAACGCTCAAAACCAAGACACCGCTGAACTCGATACTCAACTCAGGAGGTCATCCAGGCACAGAAGGGCTACTAATTGGGATGATTATCTTACCTACCCGACTGAAATGGATGCCGGAAAGCTCAATGATCCTATCTCTTATAATGAAGCCAGTAGTAGTGATCAGTCTTTTGAATGGAATAAAGCAATGAATGATAAGCTTGAATCCATGAAGAAAAATGACGTTTGGATTTGGTAGAATTACCCAACGGTGTTAAACCCGTAGGATGTAAATGGGTATTCAAAACAAAACTGGATCCGAATGGGAACGTTGAACGCTATAAAGCGAGATTGGTTGCAAAGGGCTACACTCAGAAAGAGGGAATTGATTATCAAGAAACGTTTTCACCTGTCTCTCGTAAAGATTCATTAAGGATCGTTATGGCCCTGATAGCTCATTTTGATTTAGAGCTGCATCAGATGGACGTTAAAACCACATTCCTTAATGGAGATTTAGACAAAGATGTTTACATGAAACAACCTGAAGGCTTTAAACCTAAAGGTCAGGAGCATCTAGTCTGTAAGTTGAAGAAATCCATTTACGGGTTAAAACAAGCATCACGTCAGTGGTACCTTAAGTTTGATGAAGTCATAAAGAAGCAAGGTTTTATAAAGAATCAAGTGGATCAATGCACCTACCTCAAGATGAGTGGGAGCAACTTTATTATACTTGTCCTTTACATAGATGATATTCTATTGGCAAGTAATAGTTTAGACATGTTGTATGAGTCAAAGCGGTTATCTTGCATAACTTCGACATGAAGGATCTCGGAGATGCTTCTTATGTTATTGGCATCGAAATTCACCGAGACAGACACAAAGGGATCTTAGAATTGTCTAAAAAGGCTTACATAGATCGTGTCCTTACACGTTATAACATGCAACAATGCAAACCCTCAGTCGCTCCAGTTAAGGGAGATGTTTTCGGTTCATTCCAATGTCCGACAACAAAGGTTGAAAATGAGCAAATGAGGCAGATACCTTACGCGTCAGTAGTCGGGAGCCTAATGTATGCTCAAGTCTGTACTCGCCCAGATATCACTTATATTGCTGGAATGCTAGGCCGTTATCAGACTAATCCTGGCCTAGATCACTGGAAAGCAATAAGAAAGTACTTAGATATCTGCAAGGGACGAAAGACTATAAACTGACTTATAGAAGAAGTGATCATTTAGAAGTGGTAGGCTATTCTGATTGTGACTTTGCAAAGTGCAAAGATGACAAGAAATCCACTTTGGGCTATATCTTTATGTTAGCAGGCGGACCTATCTCATAGAAGAGTCATAAACAACAATTAACCACAACTTCCACAATGATGGCATAATACATTGCTGTTTGTAACGCAACCTGTCATGGAATGTTGCTTAGAAATCTGATCAGTGGACTCAAAATCGTTAATTCACTTTCTAGACCATTGAAGCTTTACTGTGATAACTCAGCTGCCGTTAGTTTCTCGAACAGTAACAGTTCGACTGGAGCTGGTTTATATCTTGATACAAAGTGCTTGTTTGTACGTGAACGAGTTGAGGAAAATAATCTTTGTATTAGTATATTAGTACTAAAAATATGCTTGCGGATCCGATGACTAAAGGTCTCCCACCTAAAGTTTTCGAAGAACATGTTTCGAATATGAGATATACTAAAGAGCTTATTTAATAGCATATTGTACTTACTTATGTTTTAATTAATGAAATATCATCAGTTTGATTTTGTATGTCTCTAACATATGTTGTGCCGGTGTAATGACATATAGACAATTATAAATACAACTCAAACTCTAAAGACTTATTTACATATTTTGATCATAACTGTTACGTTTTAAATTGAGGCTGTAGTATGACTAATGGGGGTCCTAAGTCGAATGATGATTTAACGGCTGTATTTCTCTGCTATGGTTCTTGTTTTAAAGCTAAAATGAGTATTAACTCTGATCAGACTAATCTAATACTTATAATAAATGATTATTCGGCTAAGTGGGAGAATGTAAGATTAAATATTTATTTGAATTATTTAATCTAGTAGCCATCATTATCATTTATATAAATAAGATCAAAATATATTAAAACCTATTATATATTAGTTGGTAATTGTTGATGGACCATGTTATCCTTATTAATTAATTAGGGTTTCCTTCTGGGTGTATATATAAGGAAATGATTAGAGAGGTTAGGGTTAGACACTTTTACTCATAACATCATCATCGTATCCCCCCACTTCTCTCTCCATAACATAGATCGAATTCATCCCTAGTTCGGTTATCACCATTATAATCTTACACCCTAAGGAGGAACCAGATCACACTGACAAAGATGTCGAACTCCGTGGCTGCGTCTCTAACTGGATTATCTGCTGGCCTGTCTGTCGTCATATGTATTTCATTCATGTTTTCCATTATGTTTAAACAGAACTGATCAACAAATATACGATAAATTAAAGAATCCAATTATTATTTTCGTGATGCATTTGGTATTGTTTGGGTAAAAAAATATTTGTCATTGATGTCAACTTTAACTTATTTACGTCCAAAACCATCTAGCCCAAACATGACATAATTAATATATTTAAACAAGTGAACAAGGTGTAAATGAGTTGTTGGCAAAGTTGTACTTGTGTTGAACGAGTCGTAATCAAATTTAAATAAAGTTATAAACTGGTTAAATGAATTAGACACATTAAACTTTAGTGTAGCCCATATACGATTTGTATATTAAACAAGTAATACATTTTATCCCAAAAGACGACTTATTTTTAAACGAGCTATGCATTTGCATTTGCCAACGTAAAATCTTATATTTCCATGTAGTGTATGTAATTACCACCCATAGTTAGCTATCAAAGCGGTTTATCTCTTCGAAATTTGGGTGAGCACAAATGTGTCTAGTTCGGTTATAGAAATAACAAACATGTTAATTTATGCAAATATATATTATTGGTTATGATATATGTTTTAAATTTTGATTTTATATATATTATATATATATATATATAGGGGTTCATGTGAGAAAATCTAAAAGTATGAGAATGATAAGAAAGATTATGAAGGTGACATGTGTCCCTTTTTATTTTAGTAGTTTAAGGGTATAAGTGTAATTTAACTAATAAAATCTAATTATGGAATGAATGTATGTAACCGATTTTTGTCAATTATTGTAGGGATTTTCGAATTTGAAATAACACCCCAACTCATAAAAACACCACAGCATATATATTGAAGGCATGCATCTTATAAAGAACAATAATATAACTCATAAAAACACCCTAACTCATAAAAACACCACAACATGTATATTGAAGGCATACATCTTATAAAGAACAGAAATATAACAAAAATAACACTATAACTCATAAAAACACCACAACAGTTATATTGAAGGCAACATCTTATAAAGAACACCATAACATTGAATATAGTAGAAATAACACTCTAATATAACAATAGTCAACACTTAAATCAGAATCAAAACAGAAATAACACCCTAAATATATAAAAACAGAAATAACTCTACATAAGTATATCAATATGGTACTCATATTAAAGATAAAAAACACTCGTTATTATTGTGTAATTTTTTTAAAAAAAGAGTTACGTATAAAAAGTTATTGATGTTTAAAAAAGAATGGGGAACTTTGCATGTGTATTAATGTTAGTTTCTTAATTTAAATATATTAAATTTACCTTTATACCCTTAATTTAGAAAATTAGTTAGTTTAATGGTCAACATTATTTACAGAATTGCCACTATGATCTCAACCATTAGATTAAATATCTAATGGTTTAGATTCTTTCTTATCCTTCTCACACTTTTAAATTTTTTCAAAATAACCTCACCCTATATATATATGTGTTGTGTGTTATATATATATATATATAATAATGTAGGTGAAAGATAAAACGAAACCCACTTAAGTTGAGAAACTCAAGAAAACCATATGTAATATTTTTTTTAAAAAATAGGGGAATGTAACATTAACGTACTTTAACATTTTATAAAAAAATGTAAAAAAGCGCCTACTTGTTTTTTTAAATGTTCAAAGTTTGTATGTTACATTTTTTGGACATATATATTATGTAACATGAAATTTTTAACTTTAAAAAAAGAATAAACTACTCGGCATTTTTTGTATTTCTTTTATAAAAATGTTCAAATATATGTATCTTACATTTCCTATTTTTTTAGAAATAAAATAAAATTATTACATGGGGTTTTACAAAGGTTTTTTGAGTTTTCTCAAATCAGTGGGTTTTTCTTTATTTACTTCATTTAATGTTATTAAAAAGCATATAGGTAAATCTATAATTGTCATTAATTAGCTAATTAATTAAACTTGTAACTCATTTTTTTTTCATATACTCTTTCAAGATAAAATAAGCAGGACACTTTTCGACATGTGTAGGATAAATTTTGTATGTGTAGGATAAATTTTGAAATGTGTATGGTAAATTTACATGTGTGTAGGGTAAATTTCAGTAAATATAAGACATATATAGGATAAATTTTGAAATATGTAGGATAAAATGTTTTTGCTTTATTAATGAGAGATAACATAATTAATGAGAGGAGTTATAAACTATTTAATATATTACCATTATGTACTTTCTTCGTTTTCTTCTCACATTAAATTTATTCTCAAATGAACCTTCTTATATATATATATATATATAATATATATATATATCATAATATATATATATATACGAATGTTTAAATGAGAGCGCTAAATATCGCAGAACCGTGTGAACGAATGGAAAAACCACAAGAACTTAGTTAAAAACAAGTGAAATTCAAAATTTCTTTTACACTTGTCATTGTTATTTGAATACAATTCTAAAAATTTAATTTATACAATTAAATTTACATGAATTCGGAAATAAAGAAAATTTACACATGTGTAAGTTTGCCATTTACACATGTGTAAATTTGTTATATTTACACATGTGTAAAAAATCTAATAAGAATGATTTTGAGAGGAGAAATGAATTATTTGATGTTGTAATTTTTTTGATGTTGCATTTTAATTAAAATGATGATTGTATTAAAAAAATAGTTTTGATTGGTTTTCTCAGTCGTTTTCACACTTCTCGTATATTTAGCGTTCTCAAGATAATACTTCCATATATAATTAAACAATAAAACAGATTTACGTCAGTGATTTTCTTCTTTTTCTTTTTTTAAATTTTAATGTTATTGACAACAGCAAGTGAGATGACAACATGACAATAGTTCTTTATTATATAAGATGACAATACAGTCAATACTTGCACTATAGATTAATATCATTCTCTTTTAATTGTTATTTACCTATTTTTAAATTTAGTTTAACTGTTTTAATTTTTGGATTTTAAAACATTAAATATGTTTATATGCAATGGCGATTTTTTTTATTGAGTCATTTTTTGTGTAAGAATTTTTCATAACCAAACATTAAAATTTTCAGGTTTGTTATCGTAGTCGAGTCGGGTCGGGTCAGGTAGGGGCTAGGAAATAATGTTGAAGCATTTAGGCGCTCTTTGTTTTTTAAGAGGTAAAATGTCTGCAGTCTGAGGACAACATCTGCAAACATCTGTAGAAGAAAAATGGACCAAACCTCTGAGTCTTGCAAGAAGAAAGCTGTTTGTTTTTAACGTCTGTAGACTTCTAAAATAAACTTGTACTGGTGTACGGACGGTAGTGCTGGACCGTGGTGGTGGGTGGTGGACGTGGACGGTGGGTGTGGTGGTGATAAGGTGGTGGTGAGGATGGACGGTGGTGGTGATGGATGGTGGGTGGTGACGTGGTGTTGGTGGGGGTGTTTAACCCTCTGCAGACCTTAGAAGTTCTTAAAAGAGGTTGGGCCAAGTCTGCACCAAGAAGAGCTCACACAGACGTCTTTTAATGAAATATCTTCGGAAAAATAAACAGTCTGCAGAGGCAATGTCTGTGTGTGGTCTACACGATGTAGACAAAAGAGCATGCGCAATCTTTTTTAAGAAAACAAACACCACCATAGTAGACATGAAACCACTACATTATTAAGAACCATTTTTAAGTATCAAGTTAACAAATAGTGATAATTATAAGTTGCTTGTAACCAATAGCTACCTAAACAATACAATTATTTCACATGACTTTAAAATTTTGTTTTAAATTTTTTTATGAGCGCCACTATATGTTGGAAGTCTTAATGGTAATTAAATCTGAAATAAAATCAACCGAAGCAATTCAATTTATCACGTTAAAGAAGCAAATTAGAAGGTTCATGGTAGTTGTGCAAAAAAATAAACTAAAAAACAAGACATGTAAGACTTAAATTTGGGATCTATTTGTTAGAACATAATAAAATAAATAAAATTATTTATCTTTAAAAACCCTTTTTATTACATGGGTTAAATAAATGGTTTTATATATTAAATAATAAGAAAAATTATATCTTTAAGAACCCGTGTATTGTACAGGTAGAGTAAAGGTAATTTTATATACCAAATAATAAAAAAAAGTTATATCTTTAAAAAACCTTGTGTATTGCACGGGTTGAATAAATCTAATTTATATACTAAATAAAAAAATGTTGTATATTTAAAAACCACGTGTATTACACAGGTTGGATAAATGTAATCTTGTATAGTAAATAATAATAAAAAAGTTATATCTTTAAAACTTTGTGTATTATTTGGGCTGAATAAATCTAATTTTATATACTAAATAATAAAAAAAGTTATCTCTTTAAAAAAACTAACAGATAATAAAAATATTATTTAATTAATATAAGATAAGTAGAAGAGAAATGCAATAGAATAAAAAAAAATAGATGACTCCGATGGATAGATATAATTTTTTGTTTTAAAGCGTGACAACATTTGATGACAAAAAAACATATTTTTATATATTGTAAATGTATATTTATGTTGTTTGTCTTTTTTATATTTTGTTTTGCAATGTTAGTCTATTTTCTATGTTATTTTTATATATTGCTTCGCCTATTTAAGTATATATCTAAATATCTATCCTTCTATTCTTATATATATTTAGAGATTTATCCTTTTCTTTAGTTTTATAATTTTTTTCTTATTTCAAATATATATGTATGAATTTATTCTTCTATTTCTTATGATTTAACAAATAATTTTTGTTAGTTGATAGGTAACTTTTAACTTTATTTATTATTAATATTTATCAACTTAATTTTAAAAGGATTATTTAACATTTGAGGATAAGATTTAATATTAAATTATTATTTATTTAATTAAAGAGAAAAATTAAAAAAATATTTAATATTAATTTATTATTTAACTAATATTAATATAAGATAAGTATGAGAGAGAGGCGGGAAAACTAAAAATTAGATGTATCAATAAATGACACGGTCACACGTTAATTTACTTTATTATATAGTACTAGTAGTAAAATCTTATGGAAACACGAGTGAATTTTAGAATTTTTTTCATACCAAATTATATTAAACAACAAATCAATAAAAACATATAATTGTTATGTGATAAATGCATTCAGTTACAAAAGGTTGAGTAATCTGTAAACGGTTCATGGCACCTTAATGGCAATCGCATTCAGAAACAAATATACTTGTACTTTTTTGAACCATTAAATTCATTAACAAACAGCCACCACTTCAACCCAGCAAGATAGTGGGAGAAGAGGAACAAAACAACAAACAACAGAAGATGAAAATAGATTACATGAAATCTAACCACTCCAATCACTCTAAATCCATCCGCTTATATTTGCTCTTCACTTATCACAGGAGCTTCACAATCTGTAGAAACAATAAACAGCATGATCAGCTTCAATTCCAAAAAACCTATTATACTAACTCAAATGCAGGTATAATTATCCGTTTGTTTAGTAGATTACCTGAGAGCTAACTTCCAGCTCAACATCCTCATGAGTGTTCATAGATGATGATGTAGATATCTCCATTGTAGTTTCCTCTAATTGATCACACACAACAATATTTATTTCATAAATATATAACTAATTAATAACGTGACAAAATAAACTTTAGGAATGATTACAAGATTGTCATTGTGTTGTTTAATCACAATCTCATAATCTACTTTATTTCTAGCTACCTTTACCACATAAGGAGCTTTCTACAAACTACAAGATACCTAATCCATTAAAGATCAACAACACATCATAGTTCTACAACCTACAATCACATTAATCAAAACAACATTACCTTGGAACAATGAATGGTGAACTCGAACAGAGTCCATTTCCTGTCTCTTTGCCTTAGCTGACCGCCCTACTGCAACCTCATCACCAAAAGAAAAATTAATAAGATTAATCAAAACAACAGTACCTTGGAACAGTGAATGTAACGTCTCACCTTTGAATATTATCATCTTCAAATAACAACAGGTGTAACGCTTCGCATTGTATCTTTCCGTTTTTAGCAAGTCTGCTTCGTGTTTCTATTTTTGGAAAGTCCAAACCTTGTAATCATATTTCTAATTTCAATTCATTGTATTCTAAGGCTTTGATTGTAAACAAGATTAACAGTTATGTTAAATTCGCAAACTATATTCGTGTTGAACTTATGAACGTACGATGCTTTATGCCTATGTAAATCAATTCAAAACAACGTGTAAATGAGTGATGAATGTTTATAAATCTTATGCTAAATTCAAGCAAAACAATTAGTGATATTATTCAAAGAATTCAAGCTTCCATTATCATAAAATCATGTCTTAATATGTTCAAGAAAATACTTGTCTTAGTTGTTCTGTTTTTAGAGTTTTCTAAGCTATATTTTGCATGATATTGGACCATTTCAAGACCCATACATGTAACACATATTATGAGCATCACCTAAAGTCCAAAGATTCAGCAAATAATTAACTAAAAGATCAAAAAAATAAAATAAAATATAAGAATAGCCTACTTGCGGCCGCAAGTTTGGGGTGTTTCCCACTATTTTTTTTAATTCAAAACTCCCCCTAATTACATTAAATGCAACCCAAGACTAAACCCTAATCCTCCCCCTATATAAACACAAGTTCCCCCACCCATTTCTCACTTTTACAAGCCTCCATACTCTTCAAACAAGTCCCTAACTTCTGAAAATCATTGCTGAAACGCAACAGCTTGCAAGTGAGTTTCGACTCACTTTTCTTCTTTTTTTTACCTTGTTTTTCTTTCTAACACTCTTGGATAACCTCTAGGAAGGTTCTCACAAGTTTGCTTGGGCAAAACTAAGGTGAAACCACACCATTTTGAGGTCCAAAAGTGCACAAACTTTTTGCCTAAATTTTTATCTTTCAATCTTTAAAATTTTTAATGTTTTCACTTTGTTTCTTCCTCAACTATGTTTGCTAAAGCCCTATGGATGTTACCATAGGTTTTCCATGGAAAACCAAGGTGGAATCACACCATTTTTCGGGCCAAACTTTCTGTTTATCTTCAAAAGACTTTTCCAACTTGAGTTTAACTCATCTCAAACCTATGTCCAAATGCTTACAACCTTATGGTTGGTTAGGCTTAAAAACAAGGTTGAGACATTTAAAATAGAGGATTTATCCTCACAAATATTCTGTTTTCATTAGGGTTTCAAACCCACAAGTGTTGAGCCATCCAAGCTTGTGTTGGTGTAGGTGTGATTACATGAAAGCCTTGGCCATTCAACTATTTAATCCACCCCTCGCTTGATGATTTCTATAATTCTTGACCAACCGGATTGTCCTTGTGTCAATCTTGTGTAATGGTGAATCTTATGAAAGAGGTTTAGGATGGTTATCCACCTACCTCCATGCATGACTTACATGATATCTATGAAATACATGAATTATATGATAAATTAGTAATATGTAACTATATGTAAATACTTAATATAACCGAACCTTTAATAATAACCAAATGGTTAATTGTCCTAAAAGTAGGTTATTTTATCTTAGACCTAATAATCGTTACGATTCTATTGGGCATGACCCATAAAAACACAATTACTCTTCGGGGCTTATATAGTGTCAAAAACGAGCATTTGAGTCTAGATAAATACTTTCGTTTATATATACTTTTGCATATTTCAAATTCCTAAATTATACTCCCCATAAATCTAATACTCATACACCTACTTTTGCCTTGTGTAGGATAAACATGGTGTTCCATCCCCTAAATCAACCTAACTCTCTCACGGATAATACTTTGCAAAACCGTGAGTACACTCGACCCCTTTTTATGTTTTCCACACTTTGGGTGCAACGTGGTTAATTTGCAAAATCTACACTAAACCACACTTTATTCTATACACAAACAATCCATCAACATGCATTAGTCTTATGCTACTTGAATTGTTACTTGGTACATTCTTATGTGATCTAAATGTCATTAACTTTGATCAAGTCTCCCTTAACATGTACAACACTATAGGAGTAACGCACCGCCCGTATTCTTGTGGTCAAGTTTAATCTATTTTGCGGTACACTAGAGGATTGACTTATAGATTCACATGCCTTGTTTACACTTATCTTGTATGCTAGCTATTCATGTGGATTTGTTTAATCGGATTTTATACTTATGCTATGATATTAAACTTGTGTACTCGCCAATACTTTGTTATTGAACTATACTTTTTAACATGTTGCAGGTTGATGAAGTTGTATGATGGAACTTTGTAGGAATGGCATAGAAACACGCGTAGAATACTAAGTTAATTATTATGTTATTGTTGAACTTATTTCGTTGATGTTGCTCTTATTGTAATATGACAAATGATGTTTTGAATGAAATGAAATTTGGTTGATTTAAATATTGTCGCAAATAGAGTTATGATGCAATGAGAAATCTAGTCGTCTCACTTCGATGTTTCCGCCATCGATTGGGGTTTGACATATTGGTATCAGAGCTATAACTATTGGGAATTAGGTAGAATTTCCATGTTCGACCTAGTCTATAGTTTAAGTGACCAACTTGACCATTCTTGCGTCATGATTAAAATGTTAATTCTTCCTAATTGTTTCTTCCTTTTTCTTTTGTCTTAAATATATGCATGTGTTTTTCCTAAAACACTTACACAATTTGCACACTTGAAGACTTGAAGACACTCAAACTACAATCGAGACGATCTCACCAAAATAGGGGTGAAACCCGCACTTTGGTGATCACTCTCAATCCGCGAATTTGATTTTTGCACGAAATTACACCATCAAGTTAGGAGTGAAATCCACATCTTGATGGAAATTTCCGTTTCATTCTCTAGTGGACCCTTACCGACGAGTCAGAATACGCTCCTTGTTTGGTAAGTACCAACCACACTTAGGGTACAATGTTGTCAAGTTAGGGGTGAAACCCGCACCTTGTCAACTAGTCCCATTCCTCGATTTTCAATCTCGCCAAAGTTTCGATTTTTCGATCGGTTAGAGACGTGTAGTAACTGGAAGGGTAAAGTACCGTTAATCACTTCTCGACGAGAGTACTTTACCTATAGGCCAAAGCACGTTTCTCTAATTTGAAAGGATCTCGAATCACTTTGGAATAGTCAACATTTCTCAACCCGAAACACTCCAATATTTTATTGAGCCTAGCTTTTATGCTATCTCAATATCTATGTGTTTTAATACTTGTTATCTCGTTCATTTCGAAACCGATGCACGATTCGAATGCCCCTCGTAATAAAAAACAATAATAATAATTCTCGCGAACCAATTAAATTTATATTCCTTTACGCAAATCATACGTGTTTATGCTTTTGGAATGCCAACATGCTTATGCTATCTATGTGAAGTTATACGTGTTACATGATACCTATGTGCTCAAAACGGATACTTTTCTCTATAACAACACTCTATGATCAAAGCCTAAATCTATCTTTTGTTGTCAAACCCTTTTAGATGTCTTTCTCGCAAAGCGTTATGGGAAGAAGAAGGTCAAAGTCCAAGTCAAGGTCCCAATCCGACTCCATGTCGAAAAAGGACTGCATGAAATTTATGGCCGAGCAAATGACTGAACACATGGCTAAGGTTATCCCTGAGATAGTCAGCAAGGTCCAGCCCCCACCTAACGCCGAATCACCTCATACCTCTGTCGACTCCAAAGCCGAACCACCCAAGACCACCTTCACCCACAAGCAATTCTATTCATGCAATCCCTTACCCTTCACCGGCGAGGGGGACGCCACTAAATTGCTACAATGGTTCGACGCCATTGAACTCACCTTCTTCCAAAGTGGTTGCCCCGACCACTTGCGCACCTTGAACGCCACGGGAGTATTCCGATCGAGAGCCCTTGATTGGTGGACTCCCGAGCGTAGCGCGCGTGGCAACGAGGTCGCCCACGCCCTCCCTGACCGAGCTCAAAAAGCTAATGGAAGGTGAATTCTGCCCCCCGCATGAACTCCAATGACTCGAGGCTGAGTTTTGGAACCTCCGGCAAGTGGGGAATGACAATGCTGGCCTCACGGCCCGTTTCAAGCAACTGAGCTCGATTTGCCTAAGTCAGGTCGACACTACTGAGAAAGCAATCGCTAAATACATACGTTGCCTTCCTCCTAACCTTGCTGACCTGGTCGATGCCACCTCCCTCAGCACCCTCAAAGAAACCTTTCGGTTGGCTGCTCGCTTGAACAACCGCCAAGTCCTTCGTGAAGCCGCCAAGGCTCCACCAAGGAAAGCCCACCAAGCAACCATCTAATCCACTACCGAGTCTGCCTTGCCCAAACCCCCAAGAAGCAACAACAAGGGCAAAAAGCAGATGGCTTCGAGCCCAATTTGCGCGGTAGTCACTCCGCCAAACCCCCACCAGCCAGCTTTGCCCGCACCGGAACCCATCAAGAAAGCGTACACCAGACCCCATCCCAAGTGCAATACCTATCCCTTCCATCACCCGGTTACCGCCCCATGCCGCCTATGCATGATCTGCAATAGGTATGGGTACTTTGCCCAACAATGCCGGAATGCTCCTCAAGCCCCCATCAACCAAGCCCGTGCCGCGACCACCGTACCTCCTCAAAACCCTGCTGGCAATCAAAACCGACCCCTAGCTCCCGCCGCTCGTGCCTGCTTTGTCACACCCCGACCCGCAGCAGAAAAGGTGATCGGGGCATGATTGGGTTTTCATCAAAGCTCATGACATTTATTAAAATGTTTCATATTTATCATTACAATTTACAAGGATTCCTACAATCAAATCAAACAAATACAACATGTTCTATTCATCCTTCTAAACTTCATTATTTTTCTTCTAAGGCAATTTCCTATGTTTTCCTTGCTTCATCCTGTTCACCTGTATCATGTGTAAAAATGGTTTTTAGATCAACAAAAGTTGGCGAGTGAACCTTGTTAGAAAACATTTATTATTTATTTCTTATTGTGTTTAATATGGAAAAATTGTGCAATATTCATATATGAACAAACATAAATAAACATACAATAACAAACAAATAGCATACAATAACAAACCAATAGCATACAATATCAAACAACAACAAACAATAACATACAATAACATACCATAACATACCATAAACAACCCAACTTGCATGAATATATAACATGAATGAAACTGTATATGTTGGCAACGTCACGTTCACGCTCATAATGTAATGGGGAACGGACGGCCTATGATAAATGTCTGTGCGATCAAGGCTCAATCAAACGGAGCCGATCGTATGTTGGCAACGCCTGGTTCACGCTCATAATGTAACGGGGAACAGCTCAACGCTCATAATGTAATGGGGAGCGGCGGCCTATGATAATGTATGTGCGATCAAGGCTCAATCAAACGGAGCCGATCGTATGTTGGCAACGCCTGGTTCACGCTCATAATGTAATGGGGAACAGCTCAACGCTCATAATGTAATGGGGAGCGGCGGCCTATGAAAATGTACGTACTGAAAATGATAAATTTAATCTAAACAATAACCACACAAACAGTTGATACATGTTGAATACACATTTGTTCATGGATATGATGGATGCACAATAGTTTAAATATAATAAATAATAAGACACATGATACACCCCAAAAACGTGATTAAAACGGGGAATTTGTAGAGATTCACTCACAGTGGTTGCGTTCGGTGAATGATGTTGAATGCGCACGAGTTTAGAGGATTGATCGACGAGGAATAACTAACCTAATTAATAACGAAAAGGTACGGTAAATAAGTGGATTTTATTAACAATTTAAATAGGATATTTGGATATATTTTTGTGAGTTTAAGGCTATTTTCTAACTTTAAAAACGTTATTTTTAAGTATTTTTAATTGATTTTTAAATAAAATAAATAAATAAAAATAATAAAAAATGTTGACTTTTTGACCGTTGACCATGACTGTTGACCATTACTGTTGACCGTTGACCGGTTCGGTCGTTTGTATGTGTGCGCTGGGTGAGACTCGAACCCGTGACCTCCCGTACGCGTGCACGCAGCTCTACCAACTGAGCTACGTGTCTAACCTGAAATATTTCTGTTTTTAATTATATTTATATACTATTTAACTTAATCCGAAAATCATTTATTTTTAAAAAGGATTTTAATTGCTTTGAACCGGTGCCGTCAACCAGTCTCGAACCCGGGACGTATGAGTTAGTGTTGCACACAGTCCACCGCTGGACTGTGTGTCTAACCTGGTTAATAATCCGGTTTTTATTATACTTAACATGATTCTGTGAGTTATCCCGGTTCGGTTAAAAAAAGAACATTTTTTATTACAGCGAATGTGCGTGTGTCAAGGATCGAACTCGGGACGTAAGCGTATTGTTTGCACACAGTCCACTACTGGACTGTGTGTCTAACCCGTTTATAATACCAATTTTAATTAATCTTATAATCATATTAGACTTCATCTTCTTCGTTCAAAACACAGACAACGGTTAATCCAACTGTTTCTTGATTAAATCGATTGACAAACATTCAAATGATTAAAATGAAATGGCAGAGAAGATTTTGGAAGTAAACATACCGGAGAAATGATCTTTCTCAGAATTCCGGCGAAGTCGTCGGCTCTGTTTTTATGGACTTTGTCTGAGCGGACCAATTAACAATTTTGATTAGCTGGATGCGGAATTGAAGTACTGAACAAGAGTTATCAGAATGTTTAAAGATTTATACCGTTATCAGCGAGTTCTAGAAATTTTCAGAGATTTTCCGGCGAATGATGATTATCCGATATCGTCGCCTGGAACTGATTCTGATTGAAGGGTTTGAGTTAGCAAAAGCTTAACAACTGATAGACGATGAAAGAATTGAGAAACTTACTGATTTGATGGAAGACACGGTTTTCCGGCGAAAGTCCGGCGAGTTCAAAAAGCTTTTCCGACGACTGAAAGTATAGCGAAAGTGAAATTGAAGGTTATGCGGATGATTTTGAGTCGAGAGAGGAAGCAATTGTTGGAGTAATTCAGGAATTGAATATCTTCGGTTATAAAAACCGAACATCACCAGAATTCAAGTTAATTCAAGACTGAACTGATTAGGATCGTCGGTGCATCGGTTATAATCTAGAATCCGCGATCACTCAAACGTTTTGGACGGTTGAAAGCCGATTACGGTTTCAGTTTGGCGCAACAGGTTGATTCATGGTTGTTCATAAGTTTTAATTGTTTCCTAAAACTTACAAAAACATCAAGTGGCAGAGTGGTGGAATGTGTGTGTGTTAAGTCGCTAAGCTTAATCCGGCTGACCCGGGTTCGAATCCCGGCCACAGCATTTAATTTTTATTTCATTAAATTTAATAAATTTTCAAATATAAATTTTATATTCTAATATACTTATTAATTATTTATCGTTTAAAATTAGTTTGAGCATTAAATATGCAACGAAATTTTTAACTGAATGTTCGGTTAATAAACGAAGCGGGTTTGGTTAACCCGGTTTTTGACGGATGTTACATGCTTCAGATGCGGAGACCCAAATCACTTCTCCAGCAACTGCCCGCAGCGTAACAACAACAACAATCAACAGCAGCAACAGCAAGCTCGCGGCCGAGCCTTTGTCATCACGGCTGCTCAAGCTCAAAACTCAAACGACGTCATATCGGGTACGTTCCTTGTTAACAATCTTTACACTACGTGTTTATTTGACACACGGATAAACGTTTTGTATCTGTTGAATTCGAACCTTTACTTATGTGTAGTCGTTCTAAGTTGCCTAAACCATTCGAAGTTGAAGTCGCCGACGGAAAATCCGTCACCGTCGATTCTGTCCTTTCTAATCGTTCTTTAAACCTTAATGATCAGACGTTTTCTATTGACCTCATACCCATGCCAATGGGTAGTTTTGATATCGTAGTAGGCATGGATTGGCTAGTGCGAGTCCGTGCTGAAGTTGTTTGTTCGTAGAAGTGCGTTCGCTTTCCCCTTCCCAATGATAATTCCTTGCATGTCTATGTCGAGAAACCTACCAAAGGTCTCAAGATTATGTCGTGTATTCAAGTGAACAAGTACTTGCGTAAGGAATACTTCGCCTTTCTTGCCCACATTGTGGAAAAGAAGGAGAAGGGTCCAAGTATGAGTGAAGTTCCCGTTGTGCGCAAATTCCCTGATGTCTTTCCCGAGGATCTCCCTGGTCCTCCTCCTACTCGTTCTGTTGATTTCCGCATAGACCTCATCCCTGGTGCAACTCCGGTCGCAAAATCCCCCTATCGTCTAGCACCCTCGGAGATGCAAGAGCTGTCCAGTCAACTTCAAGGGCTTCTTGAGAAGGGCTTCATACGCCCTAGTACATCTCCTTGGGGCGCTCCCGTTCTGTTCGTCAAAAAGAAATACCGATCCTTTCGCATGTGCATTGACTATCGTGAGCTCAACAAGCTTACAGTCAAGAACCGTTACCCTCTTCCTCGCATCGACGACCTTTTCGACCAGCTTCAAGGCGCGACCTGCTTCTCTAAAATCGACCTACGCTCTGGTTACCATCAACTTCGAGTCCTTGAAGAAGATATACCCAAGACTGCGTTCCGCACACGTTATGGGCACTACGAGTTCGTAGTAATGCCATTTGGTTTGACCAACACACCCGCCGTATTTATAGATTTGATGAATCGCGTGTGTAAGCCTTATCTTGACCGATTCGTGATCGTCTTTATCGACGATATCCTGATCTATTCTAAGACGCGAGAGGAGCATGAGCGACACTTGCGTCTTATTCTTAAGCTATTGCGAACCCAACATCTCTACGCCAAGTTCTCCAAGTGTGAATTTTGGTTAAAAGAGGTGGAATTTCCTGGTCATGTTGTCAACGAACTTGGTATTCACGTTGACCCCGCGAAAATCAAGGCGGTGAAAAATTGGATTGCTCCTAAGACTCCGTCTGAAATTCGTTCATTTTCGGCTTAGCTGGTTATTACCATCGTTTCATTTCAAACTTTTCAAAAATTGCCATGCCTCTCACTTCCTTGACTCAGAAGGATAAACCTTTTGTTTGGGGTTTCGAACAAGAGGAGTCTTTTCAAACACTCAGGACATGCTTTGCAATGCTCCTATCCTAACCCTTCCTGATGGTAACAACGATTTTGTCGTGTATTGCGATGCCTCAAGACTAGTTCTTGGTTGCGTTCTGATGCAACGAGATAAGGTTATCGCTTACGCATCACGTCAACTCAAAATTCATGAGAAAAATTATACTACCCATGACCTTGAACTTGGTGCAGTTGTTTTTGCATTAAAGATATGGCGACACTACCTTTATGGTACAAAGTGTACGGTCTTCACCGACCATAAGAGCCTTCAGCACATCTTTAATCAAAAGGAACTCAATATGCGTCAGCGTCGTTGGGTAGAGCTATTAAACGACTACGACTGCAATATCCGCTACCACCCTGGTAAAGCGAATGTCGTGGCCGACACACTTAGTCGGAAACTCATGTTAAGAGTGTACGTTGCTACCAAACTTTGGGAAAGCTTCAAGAGATGATTCGTGAGGCACAATACTCGACCGTTAATGAGGGCAACCTCGATAATGAGTTGAAGTGTGGTGTTGAAACCCAACTCGTGACCAAATCCGATGGCATCATGTGCTATCTCGATCGTATTTGGATTCCTAATCGTGATAGTCTTCGTGATCTCTTGATGAGTGAAGCTCATAAATCTCGGTATTCTATTTATCCTGGCGCCGACAAAATGTATCATGACCTTCGTGCGTCATACTGGTGGCCTGGAATGAAGAAGGATATCGCCTGCTATGTTTCGAAGTGCCTTACTTGCTCCAAGTTAAAGGCCGAGCATCATTGACCCTCTGGCTTACTCGAACAACTAGAAATTCCTGTTTGGAAATGGGAGAGTATTGCTATGGATTTCATAACCAAACTCCCTCGTACATCGTCTGGTCACGATAGTATTTGGGTAATCATCGACCGTTTGACTAAGTCTGCTCATTTCCTCCCCGTACGTGAAGAAAACCTAGTTGAGAAATTAGCTCGTATCTACACGGATGAAATCATCTGTCGTCACGGCGTTCCTATTTACATTATCTCCAACCGTGACGGCCGCTTCACTTCTCGCCTTTGGCAAACATTTCAAAAAGCCCTTGGCACTCAGCTCAATCTTAGTACCGCTTTCCATTCTCAGTCTGATGGTCAAACCGAGCGTACTATCCAAACTCTAAAGGACATGCTTCGTTCTTACATAATTGATTTTGGTGGCAACTGGGACATGCACTTTCCTTTGGTTGAATTCTCGTACAATAACAGTTACCACGCGAGTATTCAAATGGCACCATTCGAGGCATTGTATGGACGTAAGTGATGATCGCCTATTTGTTCGCACGAGATCGGGGAAGCCCAAATCACCGGTCCCGAGCTTATACTACAGACAACGGACAAGATTTTGCAGATTCGGGACAACTTGCTGAAAGCTAGAAGCCGACAAAAGAGTTACGCTGTTAAAAGACGTAAGCCCTTGGAATTCCACGTTGGTGACTTCGTACTTCTCAAGGTACCCCCTTGGAAGGGTGTGGTTCATTTCGGGAAAAAGGGAAAGCTCGCTCCTCGCTACGTATGTCCTTTCAAGATTCTCGAAAGGATTGGCAAGGTAGCCTACCGATTGGAACTACCACAAGAGCTCAACAACGTTCATCCTACCTTCCACGTCTCAAACTTAAAAAGATGTCTCGCTGAGGAAGGACTCCAAGTTCCACTTGAAGATATTCAGATCAATGAGACTTTGCATTTCGTGGAAAAACTAGTCGAAATCATGGACCGAGGTGCTAAGCAGCTAAGGCGCAGTCGAATTCCTATCGTAAAGGTTCGATGGGAGGAAAACGTGGCGTTGAATATACTTGGGAACTTGAAAGCGAAATGAAGTCTAAGCATCCACATTTGTTCGTTGCATCTTCCTAAATTTCGGGACGAAATTCCCTAAAGGAGGGGGAGACTGTAACGCTTCGCATTGTATCTTTCCGTTTTTAGCAAGTCTGCTTCGTGTTTCTATTTTGGAAAGTCCAACCCTTGTATTTCAATTCATTGTATTCTAAGCTTTGATTGTAAACAAGATTAATCAATTATGTTAAATTCGCAAACTATATTCGTGTTGAACTTATGAACGTACGATGCTTTATGCCTTCATAATCAATTCAAAACAACGTGTAAATGCGTGATGAATGTTTATAAATCTTATGATAAACTCAAGCAAAACAATTAGTGATATTATTCAAAGAATTCAAGCTTCCATTATCATAAAATCATGTCTTAATATGTTCAAGAAAAATACTTGTCTTAGTTGATCTCTTTTTAGGGTTTTTTAAGCTATATTTTTCATGATATTGGACCATTTCAAGACCCATACATGTAACACATATTATGAGCATCACCTATAGTCCAAAGATTCATCAAATAATTAACTAAAAGATAAAAAAAAATATAAGAATAGCCCACTTGCGGCCGCAAGTTTGGGGTGTTTCCCACTCTTTTTTTTAATTTAAAACTCCCCCCTAATTACATTAAATGCAACCCAAGGCTAAACCCTAATCTTCCTCCTATATAAACACAAGTTCCCCCCACCCATTTCTCACTTTTACAAGCCTCCATACTCTTCAAACAAGTCCCTAACTTCTGAAAATCATTGCTGAAATGCAGCAGCTTGCAAATGAGTTTTGACTCACTTTTCTTCTTCTTTTTACCTTGTTTTTCTTTCTAACACTCTTGGATAACATCTAGGAAGGTTCTCACAAGTTTGCTTGGGCAAACTAAGGTGAAACCACACCATTTTGAGGTCCAAAAGTGCACAAACTTTCTGCCCAAATTTTTATCTTTCAATCTTCAAAATTTTCAATGTTTTCACTTTGTTTCTTCCTCAACTGTGTTTGCTAAAGCCCTATGGATGTTACCATAGGTTTTCCATGGAAAACCAAGGTGGAATCACACCATTTTTGGGGCCAAACTTTCTGTTTATCTTCAAAAGATTTTTTCCAACTTGAGTTTAACTCATCTCAAACCTACGTCCGAATACTTACAACCTTATGGTTGGTTAGGCTTAAAAACAAGGTTGAGACATTTAAAATAGAGGATTTATCCTCACAAATATTCTGTTTTCATTAGGGTTTCAAACCCACAAGTGTTGAGCCATCCAAGCTTGTGTTGGTGTAGGTGTGATTACATGAAGGCCTTGGCCATTCAACTATTCAATCAACCCCTCGCTTGATGATTTCTATAATTCTTGACCATCCGGATTGTCCTTGTGTCAATCTTGTGTAATGGTGAATCTTATGAAAGAGGTTTAGGATGGTTATCCACCTACCTCCATGCATGACTTATATGACTAACATGATATCTATGAAATACATGAATTATATGATAAATTAGTAATATGTAACTATATGTAAATACTTAATATAACCGAACCTTTGATAATAACCAAATGCTTAATTGTCCTAAAAGTAAGTTATTTTATCTTAGACCTAATAATCGTTACGATTCTATTGGGCATGACCCATAAAAATACAATTACCCTTTGGGGCTTATATAGTGTCAAAAACGAGCATTTGAGTCTAGATATATACTTTCGTTTATATATACTTTTGCATATTTTAAATTCCTAAATTAAACTCCCCGTCAATCTAATACTCATACACCTACGTTTTCCTTGTGTAGGATAAACATGGTGTTCCATCCCCTAAATCAACCTAACTCTCTCACGGATAATACTTTGCAAAACCATGAGTACACTCGACCTCTTTTTATGTTTTCCACACTTTGGGTGCAACGTGGTTAATTTGCAAAATCTACACTAAACCACACTTTATTCTATACACAAAAAATCCATCAACATGCATTAGTCTTATGCTACTTGAATTGTTACTTGGTACATTCTTATGTGATCTAAATGTCATTAACTTTGATAGAGCCTCCCTTAACATGTATAGCGCTATAGGAGTAACGCACCGCCCGTATTCTTGTGGTCAATGTTAAGTTTAATCTATTTTGCGGTACACTAGAGGATTGACTTATAGATTCACATGCCTTGTTTACACTTATCTTGTATCCTAGCTATTCATGTGGATTTGTTTAATCGGATTTTATACTTATGCTATGATATTAAACTTGTGTACTCGCCAATACTTTGTTATTGAACTATACTTTTTAACATGTTGCAGGTTGATGAAGTTGTATGATGGAACTTAGTAGGAATGGCATAGAAACACGCGTAGAATACTAAGTTAATTATTATGTTATTGTTGAACTTTTTTCATTGATGTTGCTCTCATTGTAATATGACAAATGATGTTTCGAATGAAATGAAATTTGGTTGATTTAAATATTGTCGCAAATAGGGTTATGATGCAATGAGCAATCTAGTCATCTCACTCCGATGTTTCTGCCATCGGTTGGGGTGTGACAACAGGTAAGTTCAGTAGCAACATAAAACCGTAAAGGATAAAAGAAGGAAAACTTAAATCATTATCACATATTGAAATAAGATTTAGGCGACACGTAACATCTATAGACAAACTGGTACCAAACAATAACCTTAAAAAAGAAATCCAGATGCAACATTTTCTAATCTATCAACAATGGAACACTGTCTTGTATCTTTAAACTCATAAACATAAGTAATAATATACTGTGACAAGAAATATTAATATGATTAAAATTTAAAGTATTAAAAAAGTAAAATTTACATATGAAAAAAAGAAAACTAATCAGACACTTAAACTCTAATAGCAAGAATCAAGAAACTTTAACTACAACTTCAAATCCATCAAGCACTGAACCTCTCGATGTATGTCCTTGATCTTTGTCATGAACTCAAGGTCTCTGTCTCCACACTCTATATTACCCGCAACACACATGTCACGAACGGAAGGCATCGGCATCGCCCTCAGGGCTCTCAAAACCTGGTCTCTTGTCAGCAGACCAAGTTGCAGTCCGTTAAAATACCTCTTCAACTCCTGAAGAGTAGACCTATCAGCATAAACTTGATCTTCGATTTGTTTAATAAAGCATTGCTTTAAATCGTAGATTGTGCAGAAGTATATGATGCCATTTTAATGTATTTAGAAGAACTGATGAAAAACAATAACAGTTGCTCTTCTATTTCACTGAATGAATCAGTGTATGATGAAAAACATTTGAATTGGCAATGGTTTATATAGTGAAATATCTAACAGCCCAAATGTCAGATTTAAATGCAAACATTAAATAAAAATTTATATTTAAAAACCATGTACATTTAATGATTTAAGAGGGGGAAACGTGTACATTTAATATAAACATGTACATTTATATTCAAAATCCCTGTGCATTTAATGCAAAACCTTTCAAAAGTGAGTTTTCATAGGAAAGCAAGTAAAATTAAATATCTAGAAACCCAAATGACAAAAATTAAACCTTCAAAAACAGGTTATCTATAATTAGGAGTCATCTCTTCATTTAACACATCAACATTTTAAACACGATAAAAGGCTCATGATCTGCCCAGTTGGAAAACATCAACAATTCACTTTAAGAGAACTGTTCATCCAAAAAAAGAAAAAACATCCAAAAACACTCACCTCTTTCTTGACGTCAAACAGAACCTTCAACCACTGGGCAGATGCTAACGCTGTTAAAATGGAAATTTTCAAGATTATCACTCCATGAACAGAGAACAGATGAAGAACTCAACCAAAAAGTTGCTATCGTGAGTGACAATTATTATACGCAAACCTGGAGTAGCATTGCCTGCTAGATGAAGTTGTCCATTCTATTCCATCAGAGTTCAAAGATAAAGAAGAAGAGTTTATCACACAACTGCTGAAACAGGATCAGAAGACTTGTGGTATGCTAGCTGATCTGCAAATTAAAAGAAAAAATGAAATTGCTAGGAAGAAGACGAGAGTCATAGATATCCTAGCACGTGTTAATTGTAGCGTGTAATTTTTAATTTTTTTCCAAAATCAGAATTTTGTAATGCTATTTAACATCAAATGAAGAAAATTTGGACTTTGTTTTTTGTAGAGTTACAATCATTATAAGTGATCAATTGGCGAAATGACAACTTTACCCTTAAATTCCCAATATAACTTATCAGTGATCAATTAGCAAACAAAGTATGACATACGCAAATAACGTATTGATTTCAACATTCCATCTATCAAATATCTCAATTCCTTAACCAAACTTAAACATTAAAATTAACAATATTAATCACAAATCAATAAATTCAAACTCAAACTCAAATTTTCACAAAAAAAAATATAAATTCAGTAAACTTTGCCAATATATGGATGACTATCAAATCAGAATACCAAATAACTACTAAATTCATCATTGATAATAACATAAGTTTATCATATATCTAATTTAGAATGTTAATCATACTTATGTGATTCTTTTAAGTATTACACAAATCAAACTATAAAACTTCAGCATGACACATAACAAAACTGATAACAAAACTTACTGATATATGATACCTAACTGATCCCAAGACATATTGAAACATGAAACAGAACTGATCACAAAATGCTGAAATATGATACCGAACCCATCACAAAACACTGAAAACAATACAAAATTTTCAACTAAACTACTGAACCTCACAAAACATTATAGCTCATTATTCAAAGTAAATATGCATTATCTACTTACACCTGCAAATGTGATAATTCAAAAAGGTATTATTATATGTTAAAACTGTATACTAATAACTGAATTATCAAAAGCAACCTTGTAGACTGCCTTAATTTGTTCGCAGATGACAATCCAGCCGACTTATCATCATCCGAAGCCGCTTCACTAATCGTAGCCGCAACTGCATCACTCACCGTAGCCGCAGCCGCATCGCTGTTATTAGTTAACCAATATATAAATACAACACAACACAATACAATAACAATGATTTAAACAGTTCACATAATAAAATTATAAAAGCACTAACTCAAAATCGATTGGTAAAATCCACTGGACAACGTTTTGCAAATTTCCAACTCACTCAACAAAGGTAGAAAATCTCAATCGTATACGAAACTCTCGATCTCATTTCCTGAATAATCCAACACAACTTTTTGCAAATTTCTAACTATTCTCAAACAGTTTTAATGAAAACATATTAATAATTAATAACTAAAATAAAAAAAGTAATTAAATATATTGAATAAATAAAAAAGTAAGTTGAAATTACCGAGAGGTGAAGGAGGTGGAGACACTGCGAGACTATGTTAACTTGAGATTAGATATCACTCCAAGAATCCAACCGGCAGTTCCATTACCACCTGCAACGAATCTCCATCATGCTTAAGTTTCTCTATATTTGTCTATAGTTTCTGATTATTCTAATAGTCTACTTTCATCAGCAAAGGTTTTTGGATGAACTGAACTTACCTAATGGTCGGAACCCTAGCCGTCGCTTGTTGTTGATGTCGTGGCCACCCAGGTTCATTGACTCTCCACACACACAGCTCTAGTATTCCCTTAACATCTTGTAAGTCCATGATACGGATCTGTACACGGTATCACAACCACTAATTGATTGGAAATAAAGATTAGATGAACAGAACAAGAACAATCTGTGATTAATCAACTTGTATACACCGAATGGTGTCTGATACAAGATCTCTGAATAAAAAACTGACTAGCAACCAAAATATTAACCCTAACACATGTATTTATACTAATCACAAAACCCACTAATTACAACCCTAGGCCCATAAGGCTCTAGGAAGCCCATTCTTTCACCCTTAGCCCAAACTACAACACTAATGTGTAAACCTTTTAGCTAGGGGCCCAACAATCTCCCCTAGGTTTACAACATTAGGTGATTAATCCTTTGGTAGTGCATCAACTCCCATTCTGCCAGCTATAATCCCTGCAACTGTCGCCGTCCAATCTTTAGCACATGCCTCATACAACTCTGCAGTTTGAATCTGATTCGCTGCTAGAACTTGCAGGTCTTCATTGTGAAAGCTCACTAAATCAACCACATCATTCACGCGAAAGGCTTTCTCCTTGGTCACAATCGCCACACTCCCGACCTTTGGATCATACATCCAAAAATTAAAATTCTTCAAAATGCCTTTGGGAAATGTTGGAGCGATTGGTATAACTAGTTCCTTATCAGTCGGAGGCCACATCACAGACTTAAACCTTCTACCAGTTCTCACATCTCTAACACCTTTAGCTGCTCGTAGATACGGTTCAACTGTCTTCATCGTTTTAAATCCATTCTTTACTTTTTGCTCCAGTTTCTTAAAAAATCTCCATCCTAGACCACGCTTAGTCATATCAGTATCAGTATACGGAGCCCTTAGACGATCAGTCAATGCAACTTTCGTCCAGGTCTCAAGCTGGGACTCCTTGGAGTAATATTCTCCATCCTGTCGAATAATTAGCCACATCTTCTTAACATGATCATACGTCCAGCTCAACATACGTGACTTATTCCCAACCTTACTGTAATAGCTTGATCCAAGCTCCATGACAAATCTCTCAGACTGATTAGTAGGATCCTTCAACTAAAAGTTCTCGTCCAGCGGATTTACATCTACATTCTTCATCAAAACCATCTGTTTCTTCTTCGGAGCAGTTTGCTTTCTCTGACTCGTAGTAAACTTCCTCTTTGGATCGCTCAAATAATCATCTAATCCAGCCTGACGGTCAGCTGCGAGCTGTTCAACAGCTATTCTATCAGCTTCTCTCTTTTCAGCAGCTTGATGACGATGTTCAACATTCATAGGATCAGCAACTGGATCAGAAAACTCTCGTCCAAACTTATTCTCCAACTTCGCCTTCAGATCGAAAACCATAGTCATCAATAACGAAACATCACCCTGAAGTTGGTCTATCTTCTGATCACGCACATCTAATCGAGTATATAGAGAAGCTATCTGTGCATCTTTAAGAATAACCTCCTGCTCGAGCACTACCACTCTCTTCTTCAGATCGACTACATCAACGTCTTCCTCATCACTATCAACCCTGCTGAATTCAAATGCTCTCTTTTCAGATCGCCTCAAATACTCAGTATCTTCATCCTGACCACCACCAGAACCACTACCCCCTGCCCTCGATCCTCCAGCACCAGCAGAACTACCACTACCACCACCAAAATCCATCATCTCGAGTACATATTCAGTTGGAATGGACACGACAGTAGACTGAGTGACAACAAGAGGAACTGTCGGTTCTTCAACAGTAACATGCTCAACAGTGGAAGTATAGTCAAAGATACATTGACCAAGGATGTAACAGTGATCGGTTCTTTAGTAGTATCATCAATATGAGCTTCGGTTTATATCTGGACTTCTGTACGAATGGGTTCTTCGGTTGCTTCTGTTCGTCGTCTTTCAACAATGGTACTTCCTCTTCTTCAACATCTTCAGCTGAATCAGCTTCAGCAACTAGGATATCAAAATGAGGCAACACGAGAGGAGGATTCCCTTGCTGCTCCTGAATCTCCTTCAGATTTGCAATAAGCACTGCTAAGTTCTCCGTAGTGAGCTCTTGTAGCTCAGGAATCGGATGAGCTTCAGATTTTGTAATAGATTCCAACAGAGCTTCTTCATCATCAGTATCTGATCAGAAACTAAATCTTCAATCTCAATCTTTTTCTCTACCACCAGTATATCATGTTCTTCAGCCACCATAGCATTCACCGGCTTAGGTGCTGGGATATCCTGACCAATCATCTCATAAAACTTTCCAAACTTCTTCAATGGTATACGTCCAACAAAAACTGTCTTCGACGTTGATATGTTCTTCTTCATCGTGCCAAAAATAGTTGGACCCATAGGCTTCATATTCAACAAGTTCCATCAAAGCATCTTTAGCCAAATCAGAAAAACGGGCATCCAAAATCAGCTGTACAAATCTAGGATACAACAAAAACATCTTCTTCTTCGACTGCTCAAGAATCTTCTTCATATTCTTGAAAATATAACCAGAAAAGTTATATTTCCAATCCATCACCAAAGAAACTATCGCCGAAGTCTATGTCTGGTTTGGCTGATCGAACCCGCCCTTGTTCTCAGATAAGCACTGCATAAACAAATGAACTAACAATCTCCAGTACGCCGGGAACATCTTCTTCAACAACGGTGGATATGTTCCCTCATAACCCATTTCTATCAATGCCGACATCAACTTCTCCTTGGCATATAATGTCAGATCTCTCGCAACATTCGTAAACTTCAATACCTCCCTAATACATGCTTCATTCACGATAATCTCCTTCCCCTGAATAGATGAACTAATATAAGGATTCCCATCAGCACCCCTCAAATGAAATCTTGCCTGCTTCCAAAACATGTGCATAAGATCACGATAGATAACCGGATTCACTCGGAGTGCATATGTGATACTGTAGTCATTCAGACCCTCCATCATAGACTTGAACTCTTGGAAAAACTCTGCTGGTGGATCTGACAAATAACCCATTGGTTATGAAACTGCTATTCTACCCATAAAACAACATCAAAAGCCTCTTCAGCCATATCTGTCAGAACAACAGATTAAACCATACTCAACAAAACATTTACTAATCAAACCAGATGTCCAAGTTAACATAAGTTAACTGGTCAATTTCAAACTAAGAGGTCAAAAACTCATTAGCTCAAAACTGATTGACATATCAATAAGCAGGTCAAGAAAAAGGTCATTAATGAATTTGACAGGTTCAAGGTTCAATTGAGGGTTCATCTTAAAAGTTCAGTTTTAAGGTTAAATTAAAACCGGAAAGTTCAAAAACCATTTCGGAGAGTTCAACAGTGTGATCCAGAATCAAAAGGGTTCAAACAGGAATCCGGATGAACCCTTATCATCTCAGATGAATGCCATCCGAAATGGAATCCGAGTTCATCCATTTCGGTTGAATACTCATCCGAGATGGAATCCGGAATGCACAGTTTGTTGAAATTTCATCCGAGATGCCATCCGAGATGCCATCCGAGATGCTTAATTACATGAAGATTTGTAGATTAACATTTAATTTCGATGATTAATGAGAATTTTATACCTAATTTTGAGGTAATTAGGATGAATGTGAAGAAAATCCAATTCGGATGATGATCAGAGTATTTCGGAAGGAAGTTTTTTAGTGAATCCGAAATGTAACAATGATACCTAATATACTATTCCGGAATGGGCTTGGGCCTGAGAATTTGGGCCCAAGTCAATCCGGATCCAACTAATCATCACCCAGTTTCCAATTCGGATACAATCCGGAATGGGCTTGGTTAAAGTAATTTGGGCCCAATCCGGAACAGTAACCAGTCCGAAACGGTCAATGGAGGAGGGGCCCAATTCGGTCAATGGGCCGATCCGGAATGGGTCAAAAGGCTTAATCCGGAACAGTACCATAACTGTAAGTCCCGGAAGTCCGTATCTAACAACGATATCACACAATCACAAAGGATGTGCGGAATCCAAACTTGATGATATTCAAGAAAACCGAAAGATGGAAGAACAATACGAATCAACTTTAACACCTTGCACAGGTTCTATTACTTGAACAAGCAAAACCGTCTGGTACAAGATGGAGGCTCTCTAGAGAAAACCCAAAAGTCTAACCCTAGAAATGACATAAGCTTAGCTTATATACCTAGGGTAAAGGCATGCTCCTCATGGGCTTGCCTGGCCCACATGGCCTATGGCATGCCCAAATAACCTATAAAGGTCTAAACCTAATACAAACTAACCAGTTAATCCCAGTTAACTACCATAGACTATTGCGTATATTTGATGCGTCAGTCTCACACTTATAGGACCAAACAATCTCCCCCTAGACTGATGCATCAAATTGTCTTCATAACATCAATTCAGCAACGCCTTCAACAGAATCTATGGTTGTCGCTATGATGTAAGTGTTGTGGAAGTCAGTCTCAAACTTCTAGGACCTCACACTTCAACGAACTCTCAACACCGGGTCTCTTTCTTCAGCTCTTGTGGTTAGTTTCATATCAGGATCTTGATCAGCTTTGCTTGAAACATCTTTGTCAAAAAGAATGTGAGAGGAGGAATCTCAACAGCTCTTTTCTTCTTCAATCTTTCTCTTTCAAGCAAGCAGGTTCATAGGTACTTCTTCAAATGTACTATCATTGTAAGATGATGACTGGAATCTGGTTCTTCTGACTCAGGTACCCTTTGCTTTGTGATGCTTCATGCTTTGTCGGCAACTAACAACATCTCAATTTCAGCAACCCCTGTTTCTTAATCTAAATCAAGATCTGCACAATTCTCAAAATTTATAAGCAAACATTCTTATGCAACAGGGAGAGTACCGCATGAACACTTGGTACATTCAAGTACTTGTACTCGGATCAAAATTCAAATTTCTTTCATCTTTTGATGATTAGTCAAATCTTCAAGAACGGTTAATAATTTTTAATAAAATAAAGAAAACAGTCTATTTTTGGATTTTTGAATTCTCTATTTTTTAATTTTAGAATATAAGAATTTAATCAGAAACGCAAATATACGAAGAAACTAACTCAGTAGTTACAACTATACAATTGCAATGAGATCAAAATCGTTTCCAGGCGGACCAAGGAACACTTTTAAGTGCGAACTTATTCAGACTGGTCTAAGTGATTGCCAATATGTTTGTCCACTTAAACTTTAACGCTCAACTTTCAATTTTCAACTTCGTGATATTCTTAAGGTAGTATTTACTATAATACCCGTGTGTCCCATACCATGACATACCCCCGCGATCAAGGTAAGCACAACGATTCATCGTAGCAGGTGAGTATACTGAGATCATCCTTTATCTTTTACAATGTCAGACTATTGGTGAACAGGTCAGTACTTTCATAAAGCAGAGTGACCAATAATATCTGACGAGCGTTAGGCAAATACCTTATATGGTATGTTTGACTTTTTAAGCACATGGAATTTTCTCATGATGAGATTTCCTTTCTTTTAAGGTTTTGGCCCTTCTATTTTGGCTCTTTTAAGGATATCCTGACTGTGCCTAGGTCTGCATATAATCTGGATGCAACAGAAGGACAACCCTGATATCCCGGATGACTCATCAGCATAAAGACTCAAAACTTCAGACATTTGCTATCTATCAACACAGGATTTAAGACCATAAAATCATACGCCGATGGTATGTTACCCACAAGATACATAGTTCGTTATGTTTATATCACTTAGTATCTTTTAATCACTTTGAGCGTTAAGCCTACCGACATATCACATTAGATCCTAGTCTTTCCCGCTACAACACCTTACGTGTGTTAGTCAAAGCCTTTATCACGAGAAATTATTTCATTTCCCATTTGATGCAGAAAGACTTTCGAATTTTTATGTTTTTCAAATGTATTTGTATTTTTTGATTTTCTCCCCCTTAAACAATGAATATATACATATATCGCCCTCTTCCCCCTAAATTTGTACATCATACTTTATGCACAAATTTACCTAACAAAGAAAACATATGTACAAAGTTTTAAATGAAAGAAAAGGAAAATATTTTTGTTGTTTTTGCTTAATCGTTCCGTCATTAGATTAAAGACTAATCAATTTGAAAATTAAAGCATGAAATTTAAATTTGTACATTTTCGCTGATCATTTCTTACCTCATCTCCTCCAAAGGAAACAGCGCACTCGAGAAAAGAATATGAACTTTTGCGACAGTGAGATGTTGTCCGATATGTCCCTGGAACAACCGCTATCAACATTCCAGAGATTGTCAACAGCTCCTCCTTGGTTGTTCCTGAAAAATAAGGAGAGTAGTAAGACAGTGGGACCCAGGCCATCGTGGTCCTGGGTTTCCCTGAAGCATCAAAATAAGACACTTCTTTCAGACACAAGTCCCCTTTTGTTTCGAGGATTGGTGATGTTGCTGCCGCTTTGGATTTGGGTTTCTAAATTTGTTTCATTTTAACAAACACGGTTGTTGCCTTTGATTGAGCAACTTTGGCTGTTTCAGGTTTAGTCAATTTAGAAACAGATTTTTGTTTCTGAATAACCTTGCATTTGTTTTTGGCAACATTCCAATCCCCATCAGATGGTTTAACCTTGGGATTCACATTCTTCATTGCCTTAGGTGATGATACCTTCATCGGCTTCGAATGATTGTTATCCTTAGGTGTAACCTTCTGATTTTGAGCATAGTAGGGTACATAGGGACTATTTGTGCAGTTCCGAGCAATGTGACCAGGAATGCCGCACTTGAAGCATGTTTGTCTCTTCACATATAAAACATTCTGATCAGCTTGATTTGCTCTTGCAGGCCCTGAAGGATGAACTGATCCCTTCTGTGCTTAATTTCCTTGCACGTTTCTTGCAGACGAAGATGAATTTGGATGTTTGTACTTGTCGTTTGCAAGGGCCTTCTTCTCTTGTGGAGATTTCTATTGATTCTTCTTGTTTTGTTTAGACTGCAAGTCTTCTTCAGAAATATCCCCAACCTTTCCAAAAGCATTGCTAGCACGGTCAGATGCATATTTTTCACATTTGCCATTAGAGACCGTCTTAACAAAAACATTTTTTCACAACACTAGCCTTTTGAGGGCTATTGCTGCCCACTGATGATTTTGGAGAGCGTGACTGTCATTGAAGTTTGGACTTCTGCTTTCTTCGTCTCCAATTTGCTCGTTTATGCTCTTTTAGCTTGCGCTGAACCTTTTCATCAGAAGCAGAAGGTTCAGATTGTTCAATTTGTGCACTTGGAACCTTGTTCACGTCAGCTCTCTCTTCATCAGCTTTGCTAAAGTCAGAGATTCCTGGTTTATCAGATGAAGAACAAGACACTCCAACTGAATCATTAGAAGAGTCAACAGCACCAGATGGTTCCCGTGTGTCTGACGTATAATCAATGGGTTTGCCGTACACCATATGCTGTGCTTTCTCAATATCTTCGTCGGTTTCAGGCATTGTTGTGTAGTTGTGATTATACGGTGGGGTAATCTGATTGAATCCCAAACCCTTCTCCTTGTTCTCCTTATATGCCAGCTGCACATTGCACACGTCTTAAACGAGCTTGCTGTATGTATCAAACTTCTTTATTTTTGCTTTGTTTTGTTGATATTTTCCAGCAAGAAGTCCTAGCTCAACTCTGACAAAGTCGCATTCCATGGTTTTCGAATCTAATCTGGTTTTGTAATTATAGACCCAACATTTCTGTTGTTTTACGTCCAAGTGGAGCTGAGCTATGTCTTTCTTTTGTGCTTCAACCTTTTCTCTGAGTAACTTGTTACTTTCTCGAAGGCTGATGCACTGAGCCATTGCATTGTTATAATCATCAGCCATTTTGGAATTAAGTGCCCTGAGTTGAGCAACCCTATTCCTGCAAGGTTCAGTGCACAAAAGGTAGTTGACTGTGTCAATGTGCGAGCTTGGTTTGTCAACGTGAGTTTAGGCTTAAGGTAGAGTTTGGGGTAGATTGCTGATTTCTGCTTGCTGGGCTTGAGGTTTCTGTTCAGACACTTCTTCAGGATTAGACTCTATTGATTTAGAGTATAGATCTTGGAGATCTTGGTTTGATTGTAAATGATCCCACAACCAAGATACAAAGGAGTCTTTGTCAACACCCAAAAAACTATTCATCTCATTTCTTACTTCCTCTTTTCGCCTCCCACGTTCAAGCAAACGCATCACGTAGTTAGCAACCTGATCAACATTGTAATTTCCAATAAACTCATTCAGTTTTTCCTTCACTTGATCCCGTAGGTTCGGGTTTTGATTTTGTGCTGGGTGAAAACTATGTTTGAGTGCTGAGATTGGGCTGTAAACATCTTCAGATAAAGAAACCGTACCGGTAAAAACGAAAAAAATGTCCGAAAACTATTTTACCAAAATGTACCGTTATACTCGTATCGCGATACAAATCCAATGATGTATAATGTCCGATAGTGATTTTAGGAATTTTCGAAAACTGTTTTTTTCCTAAAAATCACATGAGTCTAACCATGCAACCGGTTTGTCAAATTATCCATGGATCAAATTATGCGCACAAAACGTTTAACTCCGGTTACGTCAGCTGGTTAACTTCGACCTTTGTGGGTACAACTCGGAATAGTACCGAATTCGAAACAGTAACTCGGATTTTTAATCCGAGACGGAATCTCGAAACAGTGATTCGAGATACTAATCCGAGATGGTGATTCGGAATAGTGATCTGAGATAAACGATAAATCCGGAATGAAAGCCTGATCCGGAATGAAAGCCCTTTCCGGAATGCAGAATTCTTATCTGAAATCAACCATATTCCGATCTGGATTGTGAATAATCCGGATAAAGTTGTTGAGAAAGTTGATGAACAGTAGTCCGGGATCAATCCGAGATGGATGATCTTCCTCGTGTTCTTCGGGATCTTCAACAGTTCCGTATCCGAAATGCTTGAATCTTCTTCATGTTCTTCAGGAATCCTTCACAGTTCCGTAATCCGAGAGATGCTCAAACCTTCTTCGTGTTCTTCGAAACAGTAGCAGTCTTCAACAGTAACAATCCAGGATGAACATCAACACGTCTTCCAAATCTGAACAGTTCTTCAATATATGATACCGAGAGCCTGTATCGAACAACAGGCTCTGATACTAATTGTAAGTCCCAGAAGTCTGGATCTAACAACGATATCACATATGCACAAAGGATGTGTGGAATCCAAACTTGATGATATTCAAGAAAACCAAAAAAATGGAAGAATAATACGAATCAACTTTAACACCTTGCACACAGTTCTATTACTTGAACAAGCAAAACCGTCTAGTACAAGATGGAGGCTCTCTAGAGAAAACCCAAAAGTCTAACCCTAGAAATGACATAAGCTTAGCTTATATACCTAGGGTAAAGGCATGCCCCTCATGGGCTTGCCTGGCCCACATGGCCTATGGCATACCCAAATAACCTATAAAGGTCCAATCCTAATACAAACTAACCCAGTTAATCCCAGTTAACTACCATAGACCGTTGCGTATATTTAATGCGTCAGTCTCACACTTATAGGACCTAACACATAATGGGCCCAAGACTGTTCAACTTCAAAATTTTCAAAAATTCTATTGGATTAAGCCCAATTCCTAAACTCAGTAGGCCAGTCCAATACCCCTTGTCGTAAATCATCTAACTCAAAAATCAACAGTTTAAACTAACCGAGCAACCAAACAGACTTTACCAAATATACAGAAATAAGCAAACATTTAAACAAAATCAATACAGCATATACCCAGTTTTGCTATGGGATCAATCGTCTTCAGGCAGACTAAGAAACACTTTTCAGTGCGAGCTTGGTTAGATTGGTCTAAGCGATTGCCAATATATTTGTCCATTTAAACCTAGCTCTCAACCTTCTACTTTTGCTTTATGATATGCTTAATGTAATGTTATACTATAATACCCGTGTGTTCACTCCATGACATACCCCCGCGATCAAGGTAAGCATAACGGTTTACGATGTTTTGGTAACTTATACTAGAATCACCCTAGCATTACAACATTAGACCATTGATCACAGGTATGCACCATTGTGCAGTCAAAGTTTTCAATGTTTTGTGTCCAATGAGGGTGAGACATACACCTTTTGGTGCAAATTTTGCTTTTATAAGCAATTAAGTTTTTTGTCCAAATTTGGATCTTTTAAGATATCCGGGCTGTGTCTAGGTCTGCATATAATCTGGATGCAACAGAAGGACAACCAAGATATCCCCGGATGACTTAACAATATAAACACCTAACACCTTAACTATTGGTCAACTATCCAGGCAAGATTTAAGACAATAAAATCATATGCCGATGGTGTGTGACCCACTAGATATATAGTTCCTTATGTTTATATCATTTATCTTATAATATCCGTTTGAGCTCTAAGCCTATCAACATATCGCTTTCGATCCAAGTCGTTCCAGCTACAACACATTACATGTGTTAGCCAAAACCTTTATCACGAGAAATCATTTCATTTCCTAATCATTGCAAAACTGTTTGAAACTATTTTTTGTCATTTTTGTCATTTCTTTTTTTAATGTTTTTGTGTTTTTCTAAATTTTCAAATGTTTTTGTGTTTTTGTGATTTTTCTCCCCTAAATTTGTGCATATATATGAAAAAATTTACGAGGCAAACAGAAAGAAAAGAGAATGAAAATAAACTAAAAAGAAAAGATAAAGGAAGCTCAGTTAGAAAACCAGATCATTTTGAGAAGATCCACAAGCATTTGAAAACGCGTGTTGCTAACGGGTTTCGTGAACAAATCCGCAGCGTTTGCATCGGTGTGGATTTGCTCAAGTTTAATGAGACCCTTTTCATAGCAATCACGAATAAAATGAACTTTGATGTTTATGTGCTTGGTTTTGGGGTGGAAAACAGGGTTTTTGACAATTTGGATAGCGACATCATTATCACAATAAATTGTTGTGTTTAGATAAGTCAAACCGTAATCCGCAAGCCGATGTTGCATCCATAAAACCTGGGAGCAACAAGCTGATGCTGCGACATATTCTGCTTCCGCTGTAGAAAGCGTGTCCGTCTACTGCTTCTTGCATTGCCAAGAGATCAATCTATCTCCCAAGAATTGGCATCCAGCTGAAGTTGATCGCATGTCCCTGTCTGTACCTCCAAGATTTGTAGGTCCACCTGAGGATCAAGTTAAACCTATTCCTTGTTCATGCAACACACATACGAGTGCGGAATCCAAGTATGCATGCAAACCAAAGCAAAGTAAGAACACGAGGTGACCAAAGATTCACTATCTTGATTAAGAGATGAGAACAAGTACAAACATATACAAACAATGCTCATATGACTCAACAAACTGCCTGTGTTCTTGTGTCTTCGTCTGCTCCAGAGATGCTAACTGCTCAGCTCACCAACAAGTTGAACAACCAACAACACCCTGACTGAGAGGTGCATGTCTGCTTATATAGTGTCCATGCTGGTCATTTGTACGAAGCACGTTACCAGAATACGGAACATTCTATTACCCACGAAGCACTGCTCTAAAGAGGTTGTACGAAGCAATTGGTTCGTACGAAGCGAATGGTTCGTACAAACCATGTAAACCAACTTGTTTACAATGATTCCTTCGTACAGAGCATGTGGCTCGTACGGAGCATGTGGCTCGTACAGAGCATGTGGCTCGTATAGAATGCTTACTTTGGAGAACGTGTCACATACATGACGTACACAAGACTCAACGGTATGCACACATGCACCCGTTTAACACAGACTAACTAAGATGTCATAGAAACCACGATATAAGGATATCTTGATTTGGTTGACATGACCAAACTTATATAGACACTTGAGCAAAGACCGTACAATTACAAATGTAACTAAGAACAAGCGACAAACACAAAACTGTATCAACAAACTCCCCCTTGGATGTTGCTTGGTCTTCGGTCTTCGGTCTTTGGTCTTCACACTTGAATGGCTTGGAGTATCAACAAACTTCCCCTGAAGATCTGCTATCCACTGATAGAGCATCAGGTCTTCGAGCTTCTAAGAAACTTCAAATCTTTCTTGTTTCCTCTTCTGACTTGTCAGATTTATTCGTTGCTGGTTTTCGTTTATGTTCTCTTTGTTTCAATCTGTACTGAATAGATAGATATAATTAGAACACAAATTTATCAGGGAATACACAGAAAAACTTATATTTTTTGTATGAATGTATTCCCTGAACGAGATACACACACTCGTATAAATTCCAGCAGCTGATTTGAGAAAAACAAGAGACCAAGTCAATCACTTGACTAGGTTTATTCGTACTAGATACACACATTCGTATGAATTTCAGATTTTGGTTTTCTTTGATGGTTACTTGTTGCAAGATATTACTTTATGAAGTTGTGATATCAGACAAATGGTTTTCTGTCGTATCTTGGTAGAAAACTTTCGAGTTTCAATTTTTGCTAACTTTCAAAAGTAATATTTATAAGCAACTAAGTAAACTAAACTTAAAATCAAATATTTACAGATAAACTATTTATATATTGAACAGTCTTTTTCGAGTTTCAAGTTAAGAGAATCATACCAACTTTTTAATCTTTGTTAAAAACGATATATGGTTTAAACTTCAAAATTAAATAGATAACTGTTCAACTATGATTATCGGTATTGTTGTCCATGTAAGCTCAAACTTATCAGATGTAATCATGATTAGAAGATATGATTAAGGTATGAATTTATACTTACTAGCCGGTGTTCAACCACATCACGTCACATTCCCGTATCAAGATATGCATGAGAGAAAATATTACCGGTGAGTATACTGCTTTATCATTTGTTTTGACGTATATATATATGATGTGAGATAGTCACTTATTTTGTTTGAAAACAAGCCCTATGTGATTAAATCACTTATTATGAAGAACTTGATTGTCATATGCATGCAGGCACATGAGTAAGTCCGTGAACAGGTTGATACCATCGTATCGACAGAGTGACGAACTTAGCTCCCGCATAAAGCTTGTGATATTTTATCACTTATTTTGGGGATGTGATATTTTTATCACTTATTGATGGTCGTATGCAGTATGTACACGTATGCATGATATCATGGAAGTTCTAGACTTGCGTTACCGTTATTTTTCGGCAAAAGATTCAACCATGATACCCAGATGATAAGCAAGCATAAAGAGCGTATATCTCAGAACCTCGATACTCTATCAAACGAAATTTCAGTACCAAGACCATATGCCAATGAATGGTTCCCACCTAACTTGTGTCTATTAAGTTTATATCAACCTGCACATTTTAGTCTGATTGTGAGCCTACGATACATCATAAGCAAAGCTACTTATCAATCTTCTTTCTATGCTTTTGACCATTTCTGACAGATTTACCGTGTATTTCATCATCTTCAACTTATCCAAGAAACTCATTTTTGATTTTTGGGTTTTCTATTGTTTTTGTATTTTTCTAAATTTTATCCCCCTTAAATATAGAAGGTAAATAAGTAAAAGACATATTTTTGTATTTTCTTGAAAATTTCTCCCCTAAAATATAAAACAGAAAATCTTTTTGTAGTTTTATATTTTTAGAAAAATATGAATAATAGCCATGGTTGAGTTACTCGGTTTTCACCTTGATGCCATTGACCAAAAGTAGATAATTAAAAGTGATTTATCAAAGGCTTTGGTAAAAAGGTCAGCACGTTGGTGATCAGTGTGGATTTTAACAACATCGATAAGTTTCTTTTCATAACAATCATGTATTAAATGATATTTAATCTCAATGTGTTTTGTTTTTGAGTGCTGTACAGGATTCCAAGTGATCTATAAAGCAGCTTCGTTATCAACAAAAATAGGAGTAGTTAGAAATTCAAAACCGTAGTTGCGCATTTGCTGTTGAATCCATTGAGCCTGAGACATCAACTAGAAGCTGAAATATACTCAGCCTCACATGTCGATGTAGTACACAAGTCTGCTTCTTGCATTGCCATGTGACTAGGCGATTTCCCAAGAACTGACATCCCGCTGTTGTTGACTTTGCATCGATTTTGCAGCCGCCATGGTCAGAATCACTGAATATGTCAGATCAAAGTTATCATCCTCAGGGTACCATAGACCAGTGTCCGGGAGACTCTTTAAATAACGAAAGATCCTTTTCACAGCCATCAAATGAGAAACTTTTGGACTAGACTGATAGCGCGCCAGAAGACATGTATGGGTACATTATATCGGGTCTTGAAGCAGTAAGATACATGAGAGATCCACGGTAGAGAGATGGTTCCACATGTTCACCCATTTCGTCTGGAGTAATCCCATGATTTTGAGCTAATGGAGTTCCCAAAGGCTTTGAGTCATCCATCTGAAATTGCTTGAGAATATCTCTGACGTACTTGGTTTGATGGATAAAGATCCCTTCCTGTGATTGCTGAACATGTAAACCTAAAAAGAAAGTCATTTCTCCCATAGCGCTCATCTCGGACTTATCCTGCATAACCTGTTCGAATTCTTTGCACATTCATCGTTGGTAGACCCAAAGATAATGTCATCAATATAAACTTGCACTAGCAGCAAATCCTCACTCTTTTCCTTGATGAAGAGAGCACAGTCGACCAAGCCTCGTCGAAAACCGTTCTTCAACAGATAGTAGACAACGTTTCATACCAAGCCCTCGGAGCTTGATGAAGACCATATAACGCCTTGTTGAGAAGCCTAAACCTTGTCAGGATGGATTGGATCTTCAAAACCTGGCGGTTGTTCAACATATACTTCCTCTTCCACCACACCATGAAGAAATGCACTTTTCACATCCATCTGATAAACGGTGAACTTCTTGTAGGACGCATAAGCCAAAAAGATTCTTATCACCTCAAGTCGTGCAACGGTGCATAAACTTCATTGTAATCAATGCCTTCGACCTGATCAAAACCTTGAACAACCAATCGCGCTTTGTTTCCACAACAACACCTCGGTCATCCTTCTTGCATTTGTACACCCATCGTGTACCAATCTTCTTATAGCTGTCAGGCCGGTCAACCAATTTCCAGACGCCTAACTTATGAAATTGTTGAAGTTCTTCCTGCATGGCTTCAATCAAAGAGTCTTCTTTCATTGCCTCCTTCCAAGATTTTGGTTCAACTTGGCACACATAGCAGGCAAAAGACAATCATTCAGACCACCAGATTCCCTGATTTTCGAATACAATCCAGCATTCTGGTTGTTTTGAAGCTGATTACGAGTCTGCACACCACTCTGGACATCTCCAATAATATAAGGATGGGTATTATGAATTCGAGTCTCTGGAACATCAGGAACTCGAGAATTTATACCCAGATTGTTGTATTCAGATCAACAGTCAAATCGAGAGCTAGATTTGAAGAGGATGTAGATGCATGACCTTCAGTCGTCCCTTGAGGTTGAATATTTGACGTAACATCCGAAATTCCAGGAACTGCACCAGAGGTAGCTTCATTTGCATCATGAAACTCATCTTCTTCTGATGAAACATTATAATCCGCAGCATCTTCGAATTCCACATTTTGAACAAGATTGTTAACCGAAGTCGATACTTGAGGGTTAACAATAATTGGTCGAACTAATGATGAGTCAATTGCTGTATCACTTTCTAGTAGCATTTGAGCAGCAGCAGAGGCATCATCAAAAGTTGGCAGATTAAAAGGAGCCTCGAGTCAATCCAAGGAGCACCCGAGCTCTAACTGATTATGTATATCTTTGAACCTTGACTTCACCCCATTCTTCAATCTTCTTTGAAGACAAATTCCACACCCTGAAATTTGGAGTAGCATATCCAAGAAAGAAACCTTCGATAGCCTTCAGACTAAACTTTCCATGTGGGTCGATCATAGTGCATGGAGCTCCAAAAGGTTCTAAGAAAGAAACATCCAGTTTCCTTTTATGTAACAACTCAAAGCATGTTTTCCCATGTCTCTTCACCGATTAGAACTCTATTCACCGTGTAGCATGTAGTTGCAATAGCTTCTCCCCAAAATTGAAAAGGAAGTTCTACTTCTACTAACATGGTTCTTGCAGTTTCAATAAGAGTTCGATTCTTCCTCTCAGCGACACCATTCTGTTGTGGAGTGTAGCGCGAAATGTACTCATACAGAATACCCTTTGAGGAACAGTACTCATCCATAACTTGATTCTTGAATTCGGTGCCATTGTCGCTTCTGATTCTCCTTACCTTCAGATTGTAAAAATTCTCTAAAAGAGTCAGGAGATTCTTGAGGATATTAGGAACTTCACTCTTGTGTGCCAACATGTTTACCCATGAAAATCTAGAATAGTCATCATTAATACCAAACAAAAAGAATCACCAAAGGTTGTCTTGTGTTTCACAGGTCCAAAGAGATCCATATGAAAACGTTCCAGTGGCATATTCACAGTGTTGCTCTTCTTCAAGGGATGGGATTTTCTTGCTTGCTTTCCCTTCTGGCATGATACACAAACGTCTTGAAGATGAAAATTCTTGACTCGTACACCACTCACTAGATTGTTCTTCACCAAATAGTTCATTTTCCTCAGGTGAATGTGTCCCATTCGTCTATGCCAAGAGATTGATTCATTCTCGGTGGCTTTGGAAACAAAACATGTGACTTGAGCAGATGTTGTAATAGCTTGGCTCATATCAAGAATATATAAGTCGTTAATTCTTGGAGCCGACAGGAGAATCCATTCCTTGGGGATCTTGAATCCAGGCTTCAGCATATAACATCTGGTATCATCAAAATGTACTGTGAACTTCTTGTCGCAGATTTGAGAAACGCTAAGAAGATTGTGATCAATTTGCCGCACATAATTGATCTTGTCAAAACTCACAACACCATTGGAGACCATTCCTTCTCCAGTGATGTATCCACCTTTATCACCAGCAAAGGCAACATAACCACCCCGAATGCTTTTCACATCATACAGGAGCCGCAAGTCGCTTGTCATGTGCCTTGATGCTCCACTGTCAACAATCCAATGACTGTTTACAGTACCTCCTGGAACACCCTGCACATTTCGCAAACAAGATTAGTTTGAGATGGGGACCCAAGCCTTAGTGGTCTTGGGTCGTCCCTTATCATCAAGAAATGTGATCTCTATTTCTTGATGATTGTCAAACTGAGTTCCTCCTCTTGAACTACTACCGGTCTTCTGTTTCCAAGATCCTTTATAATTACCAGATTTACTATTATTTACAGTTTTAATAGTTTCTGGTTTTATTAACTTTGAAGAACTTGAATTCTTTTCTGAAGAATCCGGTTTTAAAGCTTTTTCAATTGCTTTAACTTGTTTACGTTTTTTTTCTCCTTTTGATCTTTAATAATTCGTTTATCTTGTGTTGGAGAAACAAATCTACGTTGGCAAGTTGGTTCATGATGTGTTTTTTCAACAAATCTTGGTTTGGCTGGATTTTTACAAGCTTTTACAATGTGGCCAAACTCTCCACATTTGAAACATGTTCTCCTTTCAACAAAACTAGGAGATCATGTTTCTCAGCTTGATGTTGAACTTGTGGGTCTTGAGGTACTGGGTTCATTTTCATTACATCCATCCGTGTGTTGGGTGTAATTATTATAACTATTTCGTGTCAAAATCTTAACTTTCTTTTCAAAATCCACATTAGATTTACCTTGAACAATTTTGATTTTATCGGTACCTTTGGAACTCACAAATTTAAAATTTTGAAGCTTTTTCTTGTAGCGAGAACCTTTTGTTTCAACTTTAGGTTGAGAAACTGCAAGATTTTCAACTCGCTTCACTAGCTTCTCTTTTGAAGCTGATAATGGTTGTTGCTTGGTTGGCTTTTCCTTATCTAAAAATTTAGTTGTTGACTTTTTAAACACTGGATCAATAGAGATAAGGTTCACATTTTTAATTGGAAAATCTTTGTTTGAATAGATGTTCTCATCTCCAACCAATGTATACAACACATTATCTGCTTTATCTGTCGACACTTGTGTCTTAATAGATTTCTTAGGAATGGTCTCTTGATTCTCAACAGATTGAGTACTGGGAGTAGCAGGAAGTTCTACTCTTTTCCTTTCATCAAGAGGCTGATCCTGATCACCTTTTCTTGATTCATTATTTGATGTATCATCTTCCTCTTCATCAGATGGATTTTGAACAACATCAGACGATGAATATTCTGGCTTGCATCGTTCTTGAGAGGAATTGTTTACTTTGAACCCAAATTCTTCAGGATTCAAAGGTACAAAAGGTTCAAATCGAGGCATCTCCTCTTCATCAGGCATTTTGGTATAGTTGTGTTTCATTGGTGGTGGACATGACTTATACCCTATGCATTGAACATCTCCCTTTAGTTTTTGAACATCAATGATATGATCAAGAACGTAGCGGGAGTTAGAGTAACTTTCCAACTTGAGCTTGATCGAATCATATTCGCATTTGGCGATGGCTAACTCTTTCTTGGTTTCTTCCAGGAGATTAATATAGTTGTTAATTCCTGTCTGTTTATTCAAAACTGTTTTTGTCAATTCAGAAATACTTTTCTTAAGGGTTTCTATTACAGATTTGAATTCTTTTTAATTTCGGGTTAGAGCCAAATTCGCCTCTTTGCACTTTGATAGTTCAAGAACTAAATTTTGATTATGACTGTTGACGGTTTCATATTTTATTTTCAATTCAACACAGTCATTGCAAACAGTAGGAGGATCAGAATTTACCTGACTTGTAGAACCTGCAACATTTGCCATAAAGGCAGTGTGATAAGGAAATGCTGGACCATCTGTAGAGAGTGTCTTTGTCTCCTTCACTGCAACTTCTTCTTTCCTCATCATACCCATCTTTTCACACTTCATCATCTCTGCTTCACCCAGCAACTTGCTAACCTCAGCATCACTCTCGTTTCTGATATCAGAATCAGATCCATAACCACCTGAACTTGAACACTCTTCATCAGAACTACCAGCATACCTAGAAGTATCATCATTATCTGGAGTATTAAGGCTATGAACATGCTTGATTTGATCGACGATCTTTGCATAGCCTGCAGTTCTTCCGTTGTTCTCAGTTCCCAACTGAACTGACCAATCGCATCCTTCATCAGATTGAACTACCAAAGCTCTATGGCTGTTTGAAGGTCCTGATTGATTGGTACTGTTAGATTTTCCAACAGCTACCATTCTTCTCTCATTGTTGAATTGAGTTGTGTTGGGTGGTTGAGACTAATTTCGAAAGGGGTTGTGATTTCCTTCCTTGCTGGGTCTTGTGCATTCCCGTTTGAAGTGACCTCTTTCTACGCAGTTGAAGCAAGTAACGGCAGCTTTATTAAAGCCGTATTTTGTATCCTTTTTGCTCTCTAAACTGGTTCTTCCTGTTCTCGCATGTAATCCTTTGCTCTTCTCACAACACTTGCAAATGCCCACTTGATATCCATCAGCTCCATCTCATCTTGGTCAATTTGTTGGTATTCTTCGTTTGTCAAATTGATATTACCTATTTGACCTGCAACTAAACCACAATAAGCACTGACCATGGTGTTTAGAAGTTCCATATGTTCCTGTGCAACTTCTATGCTAACTTTAGAGAGATGAGACGTGTCAAGTTTGACAGTGTTGGGATTTGCAGATTGACAATTGTTTCCATAGAAATCTTGTTGAGGAGTTTGCTGTGGAGCTTGATGTGCAAAATCTCTTGGCTGCGGAAGGAAGGCTTTCGATCAAATGCTTGTCCATAAGCTTGAGTACTTGAGCCCGCAGACTGACTTGATTGAACATGTTGTGGTAGGAAGGGGTTCACATTTGACACAAACACGGTTTGTAGCTTCAGTTGCTGGCTTGAGTTTGTACCTGCATTAATACCACCGAAGTACATCTCAGGGTTTTGTGGAACGATGACTCGTTGTGCCTTCCGGAGTTCTTCTTCATTCTTGTTCTCTAGTTTCTGCACAAATTCATAAATACTAATTGAGTCCAAAACACCTGTATGTTTTAATAAGTCAATAAATTGACCTCATTTCGGTGGTAAAGCATCATCAAATCGCATCACAATTTCTTGTGGTGCTGCTAACACTTTGTAAGAGTACCTCTCGCTGAGCAGATGATAAAACCGTGTGGTCATATCATTCAACGTTTCATTTTCCTTAAACATGAAACCTTCAAACCCCTTCTTGAGTAAATCATGCTGAATTTTCCTGTAGCAGCATTACCCTCTCCTCTTGCTTCCAAAGTGTCCCACAGATTTTTCGTGGTTGTACAGTACACAAACTGATGATAAATGTCTTTATGAAGAGCTTGTGTGAGGATAGCAAACGCCTTCTTCTCTAGATCATATGCCTTCTTGTCACTCTCGTCTAGATTGGCTAAGGAGGTTGGATTTGATCAAGCTTCTTCAAGTGATTCTTTATAGGGTGTAGTAAAACACGTCCATAATTCTATTTCTGTCCAAGAACATACGTATGAAAACGACTTTTCCATGAAGGATAATCGTTCATGTGGTTTAGCTTGGCAGACAGTTATTACTCCCTGTTTCACTTTCGCTCATTAACAGAGTTTGGATGCTTTGATTGTGATTCGCAACACATGCCCACTGATTTGCAGAGATCATAGCTGTATGTTGAGGCATCAAAGACTTACCCATGATGTTGCGGAGCTTTACGAAGACTCTTGATTTGAGCTTGAACTACTCCAATCCCACGAATTAGAACTCATTATATTTTCTTGATTATGAAAAATTGAAAGGTTTAAGTTTGAAAATAACAGTTCCCTCTTAAAAATTCACAATTTTGAAAATATTTGAAAACCACACAGCTTTGAAAAACTGAAATACGGAAAACAAACAATAACGAAGATTATTCGTACGAACCAATGTTTCGTACGGATAAGTGTTCTTCGTACGAGCAACTTGCTTCGTACGTATAAGTGTTCTTTGTATGAGCAACTTGCTTCGTACGGATAAGTGTTCTTCATACGAGCAACTTCCTTCATATGGATGAGCTCCTTCATGCGAGCCAACTTGTTCGTGCGGATGATGTTGGGCTTTGATTATTAAAGGTTTATTCATTAGGGATGTATTTGGGCTTTTGGGGTTACTGCAGGCTTCCTAGTGCCTAATGGGCCTAGGGTTGTAATTATGGGCTTAGTGATGCTTATAAATAGAGGGGCTAGGTTTTAGAGAAAAGGTTAGAGAGTTGAAAGCAAAAACTTGTATCTGACATCTTTGGTGTATGCAAGTTAGAATCATTCAAAGTTATTCAAGTTGTTCTTGTTCCTAATCATAATTTCCGCTACTAATTAGGTTAGTGATACATGTTTGATCCGTTTAGGGGACTTACAATTGGTATCAGAGCCTACTGTTCTAATACAAACTTCGGGTATTGCTGATTGAAGAAGTTTTTGAAGTGTGTTGCTGCTGTTTGGATCGTTTTTGGTGTTCCGGATCACTGTTCATCGTCGGAAGGCTACTGTTCTGAAAACTCGAAGAACTTTTGAAGAATTCGGATCTAGTACCGTTCTAGATTCCGAAGAACACGAAGAAGGTTCTCACAATTCGGATTAACCACTGTTCCGGATTCTGAAAAACACGAAGGTGATCATCCATCTCGGATTGATCCGGACTGTTGCTCGTTCCGGATTGTAATCCGAGTTACTATTGCGGTTTTTGAATTCCTCAAATCTCGGAATTCAGTTGCAGAAAAGGCGGGTTCACTGTTACGGATAAGGATCACTATTCCAGATTTTCATCAGATAAGACAGGCATTCCGGATTCTTGATTCCGGATTTATATTCAGAGTTGGCTATCCCGGATCATACATCTCGGATTCTCCATTTCGGATTTGCATTTCGGTTTGCATTTCGGTCTTCTTATTTCAGATACAACTCATTTCGGGTTTTCCATTTCGGATCTTTCAACTCGGATTCAGCAATCTGGATTGCTCAGTTCGGATAATCCTTCCGGGTTGACCATCTTTGACTTCAGGATTGTCATTTTGGATTAGCATCCTTCGGGTTGACCATCTTTGACTTCAGGATTGTCATTTCGGATTATCATATTTTCGGGTTGACCATCTTTGACTTCAGGATTGCATTTCGGATTAGCTTCTTTCCGGGTTGACCATCTTTGACTTCAGGATTGACCATTTCGAATTCAGTACTGTTCATCAGAAACACTTAAAATTAATTAATCTTTAAATCGATTTGGTAAATCTTTAATTAATTTAGTTACAATGGCTGGTTTCATGCCGTACAAGATCTGATAAATGCCACTCTGGCTTCCCTGCAATCACAAACATTAGCCCTCCACCAAGAGCTGGATCAGGTAATTGGCACTTCCACCAAAGTGCCATGTTTATTGTATGGGGATGAATACTACGAATGGAAGTTCCGCTTCGAACAATACTACAAGGCTAAAGAACCCGGCGTGTGGAGATGCATCATGAATGGTCCAAGAACCATAGTGTACAGCACAGAGCAAGATCCAGAAACAAAAATTCCCAAGCCCATGCACCTATGGACTCCAGATGACATCAAGATCATAGAGGAAGATGAGAAGGCTTCGGCAACTCTGACCATGGCTCTAGGACCTGATATTTCTATCGCGGTCAGAAACTGTAAAACCGCAAAGGAGGTTTGGAGTGAGTTGCAAAATCTCTACGAGGGAAATGCCGACATGAAAGCAAGTAGGGTGAATCAGCTGAATCAGCAATTCAGCTCGTTCAATCACATATATGGGGAAACTATCAAAACCAGATACGTTGCTATGTCAAGCTGGTTTCCCAGATGATTTCAGCTGAGATCACCCTCACCAACAGTGCCATAAACTGACAGTTATTAAATTCACTACCCAAAAGTTGGGATCCAGATGTGGGTATGATCAAAAAGACGAAGAACTTGAATGATGTCATTCTCACTGAGATGATAGCTACTATCAAATCATGTGAGATTAACAACAAGCAGAGGGAAATCAACCATCAAAGCAGTTTGATGGCTGCAGGGATGACAGGGCAGAACGCGGCTTTAATGTCACAAAATCTCATTTATAGTCCTCTGCAAGGAAATGCACAAGCACCGGGTGGATCAAACGTGGTTTACAGTCCTATAGCCACGCCTCAGAACACTCAGTATGTGTATGGTTTTCAATCTCAAAATCCACAACGGGTTCAGCTGCTCAAGTTCACACACAGTACCATGCTCAGTATCCTAACATGGTTTTCAGTCCTGCAACTCCTTAAACAGTGCAACAAGGCATCATTCCTCAAACTGCCGCATCAGTGCCTGCACCTGCTCAACCCGCGCCCAACTCTGCGTTTCTCAATAAGGAAAACGAAGAGAAACTGGCTATTGCGGCATCAATGATCAAAAGCTTAAACGCCTTCCTGGCAGGTGATCTGACCCCTCCAACTATTCTTCCAACCGAAGTTGATCAGATCATGGAGGAGGACCTAGACGAGATCGATGTTTCTTGGAATTTAGAAATGGCTGCTTTTCGGGTCAACAAGTTCTAGAAGAAATATGGAAGGCAACCCTTATCAAACTTGAAGACAGGTCTCACAAAGGACAAGCTTAGATGTTACCGATGTCATGAACCAGGATACTTCACCAGGAATGCAAGAAGCCACCGTCAGGGTATGTATCATCCAGGGTCGCTGATATACAGAGCAGTGACAGACAGCTGGTTCCTTCTCTCCTTCCAAGTCAACAACAAGTCCATCAAGCAGCTCGGGCGGGAAGTCAATAGCATTGGTGGCCCAACAACATGAAGGTTTCAATTGGGCAGATGCTGCAGCTCAAACGGAAACCTTGAATCTATCCAAGAACAACAACCACTGCATGATGGCGCAGACAACTGAGACGCCCGATCTTTCGGAAACGGTAAATCGAATACTCTGTTCTGATAGTTGTCGTTTTAAATTATCACAAATGCGCACCCACAATTCAACTCTAGTGGCTGAATATCAACAAGTTGCGTCGCAGAACATCGCCCTTAAACATAAGAACAAGCTTCTTATGGAGAAGGTCGAAGCTCAGAAACAGGATGTAGCTCAGCTAAAGCTAGACTTGAACCAACAGCAATGTTGGGTCTACGACTACAAGCTAAAACTAGCTAAAAGGACGTAGAACTTCAAGCAGCCTTAGCCAAGCTGAATTCCTTGATAGGGAAGCTTCACGAAAATGAAATAAATTTTTAAAAAATTTGAAACTTCCAGTAAACTTGTCAAGGACTTATGTGACCTCCAGCTTAATATTAAAAGCATTTTACCAAAGGCCTTGGGTACAATAGGGCGCCTCCACCATATAATCATAATTATACTAGAATGCCTGAATCTAAGGAAGAGGCAGAAAAAGCAGAAAAAATGATGTATGGCAAACCATCAGATTATCTATCCAAACCATGGACACCCTATTACCCAAAGTTCTCCAAACCCACTGAACTCAAGAGGGATGATGTCTTTGTGGTTTCTACACCACTTTCTCGTGAAACTGATAATCGCCCCTCTGAAAGTACAGATGGGTTGGAGAAAGAAGTGTCTGAGGCAGAACCATCCACATCCTCCACAAAATCTAACGAAAAAGAATCTTCTGATGCTCAAACTAAATGTGTGAACGATACTAATGTGTCTAACTCATGTGCAGAAGAAATTTTAGCTGAGGATATCACTGAGGGTGATGAAGAGGAATGTCTGAATACACATTCAGACAATTCAGCTGATGATTATGCATTTTATAAGCCTGCTTTTGACATTTTAAATCAATTTCTTGCTGAACAATTTACATGCTCAAACAGTGTTGGTTGTGTTGAGAATTTAGACAGTTTTCATTCTGGTTTTTCATCAAATGATGTTTTGAACGATGCTAATAACTGTGATAAATTGTGTGATGAGAAAATGAATTTAGCTGCAGGTTCTGCATCAACAGATGATTTGGTTTCTTCGGCTTCAGCTGAGGATACCGAATGTTCATCTTTAGCTGAGGATACCTAATGTTCATCTCCAGAGGCTGCATCTGTTGATGCATCTCCTAGGGTTGGCAGTGTGAAAGAAGATCAACCAACCAATTCTGTAAAAGTTGATAGTGACGTAATCCTGGAAGACTCGGGCGACTCAACACAAGGGACTGATTCTGAAATGACAGAAGATGAACACACTTTTCCTCATGGTTTAAATGAAAATATTAACCTGATCTTGAATCGGAACCTCAAACTTTTCAAAATTGCGAGATTCCACAGTCATCTGTTAAAGTTTTAGAACAGGATGTCCCTGTAGAGCCACTCGTGTCCTCTACAGAATCTGTCACGAAGTGTGATTTGAAGAGTAAGACTAAGAAGCGGAGAACACGCCGATCTAAAAAGAAGAAAACAAAACAGGCGTCTACAAAAACTGAAATGACAACTGCTGAGTCTTCTCATTAAACTGAGGAATTAACTCAGCAGTCGCACACTGAATCTGTTAAGCAACCAGCTGAATAGATATCAGTTAAAATTTTGCCAAAAGTTCCATGTTCAAATTCCTTCAATTCAAATCACAAAACTAACAAGTGTGCTGATGGTTGTGCGCAGGACACCGTCAAGACCAAGACCTTGCATCAGCCGTCAGTACTCGCCAGCAAGAAACTGACAGACAAATTGCCCAGAATTTCCCAAGCTGAACGGACTGTTTTCTTCCAGAAGGGGCATACCTGTTTCAATTGTGGATCTCCCGGGCACATTGCTCGAAATTGTCAAAAGACCTTTGCCTCTTTCAAAACTTTGTATTCTAGACATCAGAAGGTTATGCCTAACCGCCCACCCGAGGCTTGATTTGTGGCTAAGTCTTCTGATCAAGACTGGAACTTGGCCAAGAAACAATCTGTTAAACCCTTGAGACCTTCAGTTTCCCAGAATCTCTCTAGCACTCCAAGGATTGTGCAGAGGTCTGATTCGGTAACCTGGAGGCCTAAGTCAGTGGCCAAGAATCAGTCTGCTACCCCCATGACTAATAAATCAAAAGCATCATCAACCTCATCCTCAACTAATTTGATCTTTCGTGAGGTTACTTATGTTGATGCTAATGGCAAGCCTAGAGCTTCCATGGCCTGGGTTCCGTCTCTAACTAAAACCTGTTGAAATGTGTAGGAACAACTCTGCTGCGCTCTTGTTCGATTATGGTACATTGATAGTGGCTGTTCCAGGCACATGACAGGAGATATTTCGCAGTCGAATGACATTCAGTTTTTCGATGCCGGGTTTGTTTCCTTCACAGGTGGAGAAACAGGGAAAATTACCATGAGAGGAACTGTTTGCAATGGAGCCCTCAGCTTTAAGAATGTCAATGACGTACCAGAATTGAAGCACACTCCGTTGAGTGTGTCTCAACTCTGCGATAATCATCTGGATGTTCTTTTCACCAAGAAATGATCTTATGTGCTAAAACTGGGTTTAATTATTCTAGATGATTGGATTCTTCTTAAATCTACATGTAAAGGCAATGCATATGTTATTGTTATGAACTAGGCTCTTTCTGACAAGCTCACTTGCCTATTCTCTTCGACAGTCGAACATGACGCCTTGCTATGGCATTGCAGACTGGGTCACATCAACATGAAGAATTTAAATCGTCTTGCAAAGGGTGGTTTAGTCAGAGATCTACCAGTTCATGACTTCATGAAGATCGAAAATGTGAATCATGCGCGCGAGGGAAACAATATCGACAGCCGCACAAAACCAAAGTCGTTCCCTCCACTTCTCATGTCTTAGAACTGCTCCATGTGGATCTCTTCAGTCCAATAGACATACGCAGCATTGGCGGGAAGGCTTACTATCTGGTTATTATTGATGACTACTCTCGATTCACCTGGGTTTTCTTTCTCACACATAAAAGTGAAACCGCTGAGCTAGTCAAACTATTTGTCACCCTTATGGAAAACCAGACAGATTCTACTGTGAAGGCTATTCGGTGTGATAATGGGATAGAGTTTAAGAATATTACCTTAAACTCTTTCTGCTTCTCCAAGGGGATTGACCGACAGTTCAGTGCAGCCAGAACCCCACAACAAAATGGGGTTGCCGAACGCAGAAATCGCACACTCATGAAGCTGCACGCACTATGCTGGTTGAATCCGGGCTACCTTTTATCTTCTGGGCAGAAGCAATCAATACTGCATGCTATATTCAGAATCATGCCCTGATCAATAAACACCACATGAAGACTCCATAGGAAGTGGTTGAAGGTCGGAAACCTTCAGTCAAGCATTTTCGCAAATTCGGATGCCCTTGTGTTCTCCTTCAGTGAATCATTTCCTTGAAGCACGCGGGGATCCTTGCATTTTTGTTGGCTATTCTAAAAATACGTCATATCACGTTTACAACAAGATCAAGAAGATGGTAGTTGAAACCTACAATGTGGGTTGGCTGGAGGAAAATCCAAGGACACACGCATAGGTCCTGACTGGTTGTATGACTACTCCACTTTATTTAATCATTTTGATGTGTCTTCCAATGTGCCTGTAGGTAATAGTTTAAAATTTGCCCTTCCAACGGTGCCCATTTCTTCTGAAGACTATGCTGACGTTGCCGCGCTACATGAGACTTTAAAGCAGCTAAGTGTGGATCCTCCTGGATTCAATGACACTGTTTCACCTTCACTGTTTCGCATTTTCAAGAACCAACAATCCCTTCGCCTGCTCAGTCCGATCCTCCTGAAGTTGTGGTTTCTGAACCAGAGCCTCCTACAACAAATGAAGGCCTTCCTCTTGATGTTTTGGGTTCCTCTCTATTTCCTGAGCCTACTCCACTCAACTGTTCGGTGGATTCCTCAGCACATACTTCTACTGTGCCTTTGTTGAGGGGGAGACATCTGGAGTCGCTTCAGCTAGTGTCACCAACTTGCAAACAGATGTTCTCGTTCCCGCTACACCAATACCGCAACGTTTACAACGTGATCACCCCGTTGAGAATATTAGTGGTCCTGTCAACGCTGCTATTCGAACATGCAGCCAATCTGGGGATATCAATACCTGTCTCTATTCGTGTTTTATTTCCCAAATTGAACGTAAAAGTATTGATGTTGCCTTGCAGGAACCAGGCTGGGTGGATGCTATGCACGAGGAACTCAATCAATTTGAGAAGCTTGGTGTCTGGCAATTGGTGAAGCTGCCTCAAGGAAAGCGTTCTCTTGGAACTCGCTGGGTTTTCCGCTACAAGCAGGATGACACTGGAGTTATCGTTTGGAATAAAGCTAGACTGGTGGTTCAGGGGTTTTGACATATTGAAGGTTTAGATTATGATGAGGTCTATGCACCTGTCACGGGTTTGGAGGCCATACGCATCTTCTTGGCATACGCATCTTACATGGATTTTGCGGTCTATCAAATGGATGTCAAAACTGCGTTTCTATACGGCAAGGCGAAAGAGGAAATCTACGTGGCACAACCACCGGGCTTTACTGATCCTGACAAGCCAGGTTATGCTTACGAACTAGACAAAACTTTGTATGGGTTGCATCAAGCGCCTCGCGCATGGTATGCTACTCTTACAGAGCATCTTCTTGCTCATGACTACACACGGGGAACCATTGACCAAACTCTGTTTATCAAACGCGTTGATAAGGACATTATTATCGTCCAAATCTATGTTGATGATATCATATTTGGTTCCACCAATGATGGTTTGCTCCGCGAATTCGAAGAAATCATGAAGAAGAAATTTTAGATGAGCTCATTCGGGGAGATGACCATGTTTTTAGGACTTCAAGTTCATCAGAGCCCACAGGGTATTCTAATTCATCAGGTAAAATATGTCCATGACGTTCTTGCCAAATTCAAGCTTACAGATTCCAAGGCTATGGCTTCACCTATCACAGAACGGCCTCTGCTAAATGAAGATGCTGAAGGAACGCCTGTTAATCCTACTATGTATCACTCAATGATTGGATCACTCATGTATCTCACTGCTAGCCGGCCATATATCATGTTTGCCGTCTGCCAGTGTGCTCGTTATCAGGCTACTCCTAACTTTCTCATTTACATGCTGTAAAATGAATTTTTAGGTACCTCAAAGGGGCTCCATAACTGGGCCTCTGGTATCCTAAAAATTCTGAATTTGAACTGTTTGCTTTCTCTGACAGTAATCTTGGAGGTACAGATAGAGACATGTGCTCAACTTCGGCTGGTTGCCAATTTCTGGGAGATCGCTTAATTTCGTGGCAATGCAAGAAGCAACAGACGGTTTCGCTTTCTACTGCAGAAGCAGAATATGTCACAGCCTCTGCTTGCTGCACCCAGGTTTTATGGATGCAACATCAGCTTGCGGATTACGGTTTGACTTATCTAAACACAACAATGTACTGTGATAATGATGCCGTGATCCAAATCGTTAAAAACCCTGTTTTTTCACTCCAAAACCAAGCTCATAAACATTAAAGTTCATTTTATCCGTGATTGCTATGAAAAGGGTCTCGTAAAGCTTGAGCAAATCCACACTGATGCAAATGTGGCGGATTTGTTCACCAAACCCATTAGCAACGCGCGTTTTCAAGTGCTTGTGGATCTTCTCAAAATGATTCGGTTTTCTACCTAGGCATCCGCTGTCTTTGTGTTTTGTTTACTATTCTTATTTTCTTTTCATTGCTTCATAAATTTGTTCATATAGATGCACAAATTTAGGGGGAGAAAACTTAAAAAAAAAGTTTTGCAAGGATTGGGAAAAGAAATACTTTTTCGTGATAAAATGTCTGATTAACACATGTAAGGTGTCAAAGCGGAAAAGATTTGGATCAAAAGTGATGTGTCGGTAGGTCTAAAACTCAACCGGATGGGGAAAGTCAAATGATATAAACATACGCACTATGTACTCAATGGGTCACTTACTAAAGGCGTATGATTTCATGGTCTTAAATCTTGCGTTGATTGATAACCAACATCTAAGGTTTCGGGTCTTTATGTTGTTGAGTCATCCGGGGATATCTTGACTACCCTTCTGTTGCATCCAGATTATATGTAGACCTAGGCACAGTCAGGATATCTTTGTAAAAAGAGCCAAATGGAAAGGCCAAAACCTAAGAGAACAGAGGTTTCTTCATAAGTTCTTACGTACCTCATAAGGTATTTGACTAACCCTCGTCAGTCACTATTGGTCTCTCTACTGTACGGAAGTACTGATCTATTCAACAATAGCATGATGTTGTAAAATATAAAGGATGACCACGGTATACTCACCTGCTACGATGAATTGTTGTGCTTAGCTTGATCGCGGGGGTATGTCATGGTATGGGACACACGAGTATCATAGTATAATATTACCTTAAGCGTATCATAATGCCTGAACTACAAGGGTTGAGTTTTAGATTTAAGTGGACAAGTATATTGACAATCGCTTAGACCAACTGAACCTGCTCATACTGAAAAATGTTCCTTAGTTACTTTTTGAAACGATTTGATCGCTTAGCAAGGCTGTGCTAAAAATTTATGCCTGTCTTAAATAGTTCCTCTTTGTGAAATGTTAAAAAGTGGTTGGATGCTTGGTTAGTCTTCTTGATGAATTTTGGTGAGATGGTTTCTGTCAACAGGTATTGGATTGGCCCAGTGTGCTTTGGGATTTGGGACAACCTATTAAAATTGGTTAAAAGTCTTAAAAAATTGGAAACTCAAGTTACTGTTCCGGATTGGGCTTCTTTGGGCCCAAAGGGTTACTGTTCCGGATTGGGCTTTTCCGGAAAGGCCCATTTGGAATTTTCCGGACAGGCCCACTATATCACTGTTCTGGATTGGGCCTGTCATAAGCCTAATCCGGATTCACAATCTCCAGCCCAAGCCCATTTCAGAAATATAAATGCATCTCTGATTTCTCATTTCGGATTATTCGAATTCCGAAATAGTGTTTTCTTCTCTGATTCTCTCTCTTTTGCGAATTGTGCATCTCGAAAAAAATTTTATTCCGGATTAGGTATAACTGCATTAAACACTTGTATTCCGGATGAAAAATTTGAATATTTAATGCATTCTGGATTGATCTTCAAGTTCTTAAGCATTTCGGATTGCATTCTGGATTGGTATCCATCCGAAATGATGAACTCGGATTTTGGATCTTCATCTGGAATGACTATCCATCCGAGATACAGTAAATAATCTGGATTGCATTATTGACCATGTTGTTTAACCTCTTTCAATCCGGACTGCTGAAAGGGTTCATCCAAATTCATCTTGAACTGACAGTAATCCGGATTTGAGGTTTTGAACCTTTCATCCGGTTTGAATCTTTTCAACTGTTGAACCCTATAATTAATTTGAACTCGTGTAATTTGAACTTTGACTTCTGTTTGACCTATCCAGTTAGTTTTAACTGCTACATTGTTAAACTCTGTTAACTTCTGTTAGTTGGATTTAACTTGGTTGATGTTTTTGACATATATGGTTGAAGAAGCATTCGACGCGGTGATGCTGGTTGAGGAGCAATTCCACAACCAAGCAGGGTATCTCTCAGACTCGCCAGCAGAGTTCTTCCAGGAGTTTCAGGCTATGATTGTGGGGCTCAACGCTTACAAGATCGCATATGCCCTCCGTGCTAGCCTAGTGATTTATAGAGATCTAGTACATTCGTTTTGGAAGAGAGCAGTATTCAGCCGAGGTAGAGGATTTAGTCACTGATGATGAAGATGATGTTGGCCAAGCTTTTCTTGACGATCTCGATGAGTTCAATGCCACTTTGACTCCCGCTTTACTAGAGTTATCATCTGAGAACTTAGAAGCCTTGATTGCTCACTTGAAAGATATCCAGGAGAAACAGGGTGATCCTCCATTCGACATTTCATCTATTACTGCACCAACTGCTCAGATTGAAGAAGATGACGAAGATAAAGATGAAGAAGATGAGGTACCATTGATCAAAAGGCGAAGAACTGGGCCGAACATTTCATCCAGTGCACGTGAATCTGAATTGATCACGTCTACTGATGCTGAGGTTACCGTTACTGAATCTATTGCTCATACGTTGATGGTTGACACATCTGTTTCATCTGCAGAGCAAACCGCTCCTATTATTACTCAGTCTACCGTTGTGTCGATTCCTGCTGACACAGTTCTACAAATGATGGAGTTTGGAGGCAGTTCATCAGGTGCTGATGGTTCAGAAGCAGGTGGTAGTAGAGTTGGTTATACTGATGATGTTGTTGAAGATTATGTGCGAAGATCAGAGAAAAGGGCATTCGAGTTCGGCGAATTGGACAGTGATGATGATGATACAGAGGTTGATGTAGTTGATTTGAAGAAACGGGTGGTTGTGTTGGAACAAGAGGTTATTTTAAAGGATGCTCAGATTGCCTCTCTGCAGAATCGTTTAGACGTTCGAGATCAGACTATTGATCAGCTGCAGGGAGATGTTGCAATGCTTATGACTCTGGTGTTTGATTTAAGGGGCAAGCTGGAAAACAAGTTTGGATGGGAGTTTAGTGATCCTACTGATGACCCGATGAACGTTGAAACTAGGCATCTGCGCACAACAACAAATGGCTGAAGAAACTGAAGAACAAAGATTGGCAGCTGCGCAGTTGGTAGCTGAACGCCAAGCAGGTCTGGAATATTATATGAGCGATCCACGCAGGAAATTTACTGCCAGTCAGAAACGTGATGGTGATCAGAAGAAGAAAAAGCAAATGGTCTTAATGAAGAATGTTAATGTGAATCCACTTGATGAGAAATTTCAGCTGAAGGATCTAACCAATCAGTCCGAGAGATATGTGATGGAATTGGGATCAAGTTACTACAGTAAGGTGGGAAACAAGTCCAAGGTGCTCAGCTGGATGTACGATCATGTTAAAAATATGTGGATTATCGTGCAACATGATGGAACCCATGGATACTATTCTAAAGAGTCGCAATTCGAGACGTGGACTAAAGTTGCTCTGGCTGATCTTTTGAGAGCTCCATACACTGATGATGAACTACAGAGCGTGGACCTGGGTCGAGATTCTTTAAGAAGCTTGAACGTGAGGTTAGGAGTGGCTTTAAGGCTATGAAGACTGCTGAACCGTATTTGAGAGCAGCTAAAGGAGTTCGTGATGCACACATGGGAAAAAGGTTCAAATTGGTGATGTGGCCGCCAGCCGATAAAGAATTAGTTATCCCAGTTGCTCCTACCTTTCCTAGGGGAATTCTGAAGAACTTCAATTTTTGGTTATACTATCCTAAAGTCGGAAGTGTTGCTATTATGACTAAAGAGAAAGCGTTCAGGGTCAATGATGTGGTGGATTTGGTTAGCTTTCACGACGAAGACTTGCAGGTTCTTGCGTCGCATCAAATTAGAACTACTGAGCTGTATGAGGTATGCGCTAAGGATTGGACTGCTGCGGTTGCTGGTATCCCGTTGGAAGACTAGGTGTGGATGCTGAACCAAAAGACCAATGAAGTAAACCTAGGGGGAGAATGTTGGGCTTGGATTATTAAAGGTTTATTCATTAGGGATGTATTTGGGCTTTTGGGGTTACTGCGGGCTTCCTAGTGCCTAATGGGCCTAGTGGTTGTAATTATGGGCTTAGTGATGCTTATAAATAGAGGGGCTAGGTCATAGAGAAAAGGTTAGAGAGTTGAAAGCAAAAACTTGTATCCGACATCTTTGGTGTATGCAAGTTAGAATCATTCAAAGTTATTCAAGTTGTTCTTCTTCCTAATCATAATTTCTGCTACTGATTAGGTTAGTGATACCTGTTTGATCCATTTACGGACTTACAGATGCGTTTCTTTCGCACGAGCAGCTTGGTTCTTCGTACGAATGGGTTATTCGCACAGTCTGTTTTTCTCAGTGTTTTCATATGAACATATTTTAACCAAGTTTTAAGTTAATTATCTATTCAAAACTTAAGTTTTCTGCTGGGAGTTCAAGAACACTTCAAGAAACCTTCAAACTAGCTCAGACACAACATTAAGCTTGGTTTTGAACAAGGAAGAGAGCCAAAGCTCTGATGCCACTTGTAGGTCCACCTGAGGATCAAGTTAAACCTATTCCTTGTTCATGAACACACATACGAGTGCGGAATCCAAGTATGCATGCAAACCAAAGCAAAGTAAAACACGAGGTAACCAAAGATTCACTATCTTGATTAAGAGATGAGAACAAGTACAAACATATACAAACAATGCTCATACGACTCAACAAACTGCCTGTGTTCTTGTGTCTTCGTCTACTCCGGAGATGCTAACCGCTCAGCTCACCAACAAGTTGAACAACCAACAGCACCCTGAACTGAGAGGTGCATATCTGCTAATATAGTGTCCATGCTGGTCATTCGTACGAAGCACGTTACCAGACATACGGAACATTCTATTACCCACGAAGCACTGCTCCAAAGAGGCTTGTACGAAGCAATTGGTCCGTACGAACTATGTAAACCAACTTGTTTACAATGATTCCTTCGTACAGAGCATGTGGCTCGTATAGAATGCTTACTTTGGAGAACGTGTCACAGACATGACGTACACAAGACTCAACGGTATGCACACATGCACCCGTTTAACACAGACTAACTAAGATGTCGTACGAAACCAAGATAGAAGGATATCTTAGTTTGGTCGACATGACCAAACTTATACAGACACTTGAGCATAGACCGTACAATTACAAATGTAACTAAGAACAAACGACAGACACAAAACTATATCAACAAGATTACTGTCAGAGAAAGCATACAGTTCAAATTCAGAATTTTTAGGATACCAGAGCCCCAGTGACGGTGCCCCTTTGAGGTACCGAAAATTCTTTTAATAACATGTAAATGAGAGAGTTAGGAATAGCCTGATATCGAGCACACTGGCAAACGGAAAACATGATGTCTGGCTGACTTGCCGTGAGATACATGAGTGAACCAATCATAAACGGTACATAGTTGGATTGACAGGCGTTCCTTCTGTGTCTTCATTCAACAGGGGACGTTCAGCAATAGGTGAAGCATAGGCTTTGAATTTGTAAGCTTGAATTTGGCAAGAACGTCATTGACATATTTTCCTTGATGAATCAAAATTCCTTGTGAGCTCTGATGAACTTGAAGACCCAAAAACATAGTCATCTCCCCCAATGAACTCATCTTGAATTTCTTCTTCATAACCTCTTCAAATTCGCGATCAACCCATCATTCGTAGAACCAAAAATAATATCATCTACGTAAATTTGAACAAGAATGATGTCCTTGTTAACACACTTGATGAACAAAGTCATCAATGGTTCCCCGGGTATATCCGTGAGCAAGCAGATGCTCTGTTAGGGTTGCGTACCACGAACGAGGCGCTTGATGCAACCCTTACAAAGCTTTGTCAAACTTGTATGAATAGTCTGGCTTGTCAAGATCAGTGAAACCCGGTGGTTGCGCCACATATATCTCCTCTTTCATTGTACCGTAAAGAAATGCAGTCTTGACATCCATTTGATAGACTGTGAAGTCCATATATGATGCATATGCCAAAAAATGCGAATTGGTTTCAATCTAGCCACCAGTGCATAAACTTCATCATAATCCAACCCCTTGATCTGGCGAAAACCTTGAATAACTAGTCGAGCTTTGTTCCTTACAATCACACCAGTATCGTCCTGTTTGTTGCGAAATACCCAACGAGTTATAAGAGCACGTTTTCCCTGAGGAAGCTTCACCAATTGCCATACTCCAAGTTTCTCAAACTGATTGAGTTCTTCATGCACAGCATCAACCCAGCCTGGTTCCTGCAAGGCGACATCAATGCTTTTAGGTTCACTTTGAGAAATAAAACAAGAGTAAAGACATGTATTGATATATCCTGATTGACTGCGAGTCTAAACTCCAGCAGTAACAGGACCAATAACATTTTCAATCGATGATCGCATTGTAGATGTTGTAGGATAGGCGTAGCAGGAACATGAAGATCTGACTGCAAGTTTGTAAAGCTCTGCAATGCGACTCCAGATGGCTCCCCCTCGTTAGTTGCACGAGTAGGAATGTTGACTGGTGAATCAACAGAATAGTCTAGTGATGTAGGCTCGGGAAACAGAGATTATCCTAAGACATCAGGAGTTGTAGCTCCTTCATTTGCCACAGGAGTTTCTGTGTTTGGTGCCTCAGCTTCAAGGGAAACCGTCTGAGGAATCTGTTCATAAACAGTTTCCTGATTTTGCGATGCTGGTGAAGGTGTACACACAGCTTTATTGAATCCAGGTGGATTTACACTCAGCTGCTTGAAAGATTCTTGCAGCCGTTCAGCACCTTCATCATCCTTAGTTAAGATAGGCATCGGTGGGGGTTCAGAACTTGTGCCTGTACCTGCATTCATATCAGAAGAGACATCAACAGATTTAAATAAAGAGGAATAATCATAGAGCCAGTCAGGACCAATTCGTGCGTCCTTGGGATTGTCCTCCAGCCAACCTGTCACACCTTGACCCGCAGCGGATATAGTAGTCGGGGCATGATTGGGTTTTCATCAAAGCTCATGACATTTACTATAAAGTTTCATATTTATTAATTCAAAGTAAAAGAGAATATTCCAATAATCACGTAAAAACATACAAACACAAAAAAATGTTCTAAACAAGTACTGTTTTATTCTTCTTCTAAAGCCAAATCCTAGGTGTTCCTTTCCACAGCCTGTCCACCTGTATCATGTGTAAAATAAAGATTTGGGTCAACAAAAGTTGGCGAGTAAATCTCATTTAATCATTCAAAAGAAATCTTTATATTGATTAATTTAATAAAAATGTGCATAAACCAAATATGAGCATACGTATATGTAAACTATCCACAAACCACATAACATCTAGCAATGTATACATGAGTATGATAAATGATGAACTGTGAGATTAAGGCTCAATCAAATAGAGCCGATCTAATTAGGCACGCGATGCTCTACTCGTATCCAACGAGGAACTAATGGGCCTAATGTGAATGATGCACTGAAATGAGAAAATGTAACCACATATAACAATAACCAAACATTACATAACACGTTAGATCATATAATGGCAATAGCACAAGTGTTTGAATAAACAATATAAGTAAACGACACATGATACACCCCAAAACATGAATAAAAAGGGGACTTTGTAAGGATTCACTCACATTGGGTGCGTTTCTTGAATTGATGGCGAATGCGCTCGATTTAAGATTTCAACCGATGAAAGAAATTAACCTAAATAATCACGTAATAATTCGATAAATATTTAACTTTATTTAAAACTAATATTTTTAATTAATGACTTTTATTAGATTTTTAAGTCTATTTTTAAAGCATTTATTACAAATTTAAAACCTAAAAATCTTATTTTATAGGTATTTTTAGGGATTTTTGAATAAAAAATTAAGGAAACTAGGTATTAAAAAAATATGCCCTTTTTTAGGGTTGACCGGGTCGAACCGGGTTGACTTTGATATTATTGGCATCGTGTGAGGATCGAACTCGAGACCTCCCATATATGTGCACGCAGCTCTACCAACTGAGCTACGTATCTAACCCGAAATAAACTTGATTTTAATTATATATATATATATATATACTAACTAGCCTAAACTATATTTTGTTTTTATTAAAAAGGATTTATAATTTCCCAAAACCGGTTGCAGAACCGACTCGAACACGCGACATGTTGTTTCGATTGCACACAGCCCAACCAGTTGGGCTGTGTGTTTAACCGTAATAACCCAGAATTATATTAGTTATATACACTTTCTAAAGGTTGATCTGAATAGGTTTAAAAAAGATTGGTTTTTATTTACGAAATTGGAGACGTGTGTGGTTCGAACTCGGGACCTATGCTTTATTTTTGCACACAGTCCACCACTGGACTGTGTATCTAACCTGATTAAACTTCTAATTTTAATTATATTCATACACTATCATAACTTCATCTTCTTCACATTGAAACCCACTGATACACAACCAACTATTTATAAAACCATTTGAATTCGATGATTAGTTTCTTTCAACACAATATACACAACACAAAGATAAAAGGAGTGGTTTTGTACCGAAACGGTGGTTGTGATACTCCGGTGACACCTCCGGCGATAACACAAAACTCCGGCGATTCATAGCAACAACTTCAGAGAGTTTTAGAAAGAGTTTGAGGGAGAGTTTGAGAGTATTTGAGCAAGTTCTGCTGAGGGTTAAGGATTGATATTTATAGTGTAACCAGTCAATCATAGATTTGATTTCAATTCTTAAAGACCAATGATTTCTTTCGGTTTACAAATCAATTGATTACGGTTTTCAGTTATAACTGATGTTCGAAATTAGTTACGCATGTTTAATCAACAGGAAAATCGTTAATTGAGTTGATTGCAAGAGTTTTAGAAAGAGTTTGAGGGGAGTTTGAGAGTATTTGAGCGAGTTCTGCTGAGGGTTAAGGATTGATATTTATAGTGTAACCAGTCAAATCATAGATTTCGGTTTCAATTCTTAAAGACTAATGATTTCTTTCGGTTTTCAAATCAATTGATTCCGGTTTTCAGTTATAACTGACGTTCGAAATCAGTTACGCATGTTTAATCAACAGGAAAATCGTTAATTGAGTTGATTGCAAGAATTATGCTTTCAATAGTTACCGGTTCTGCAATTTGAGTTACAGGTTTGGCTTTTTTCAGTTGCGATATAAATTTTAATTGTTTTCAGATTTGTTCGCAAGAGTGTGTGTAGTGTAGTGGTGTGTGGTACGTGTTGTTTCGTTAGGGACCCGGGTTTGAAACCCGGTTGCCCCTTTTTATTATTTTTAAACCTTATTTATTAATATTATTATTAGTTTATATTTATATAATATTTTAACTCTTTAATTTATTTATTAACCACAAAAATTAATAACTCGAATTCGAACGATTAATAAATGCGTAATGAAACTTCAAATAAAATACTTGAAATATTTAAACGGAGCGGGTTTTGGAACTCGTTTTACAACGATGTTACACAACCCACATTGTAGGTTTCAACTACCATTTTCTTGATCTTGTTGTAGACACGATAAGAAGTGTTCTTAGAGTAGCCGACGAAGATGCATGGATCTCCGCGTGATTCAAATTTTCCCTTAGCATCCACGAGTAGAAGAACACAGGGGCATCCGAATTTGTGAAAATGCTTGACCGAAGGTTTGTGACCCTCAACCACTTCATACGGCGTTTTCATGTGCCTTTTGTTGATCAGGGCATGGTTTTGAATGTAGCAAGCGGTATTGACTGCTTCTGCCTAGAAAATAAGAGGTAGTTTCGATTCGACCAACATAGTACGTGCTGCTTTAATGAGTGTGCGGTTTCTGCATTCCGCAACCCCATTCTGTTGAGGAGTTCTGGCTGGACTGAACTGTCGATCAATTCCCTTGGAGGAACAACAAGAATTCAAATTGGCGTTCTTGAACTATGTTCCATTGTCACATCGAATAGCCTTCACTGTGGTGTCTACCTGGTTTTCCATTAGGGTGATAAATTGTTTGACTAACTCAGCTGTTTCACTCTTTTGTGCCAGAAAGAATACCTAAGTGAAACGGGAGTAGTCATCAATGATAACCAGCAGTATACCTTCCTGCCAATGCTCAGAATAATGGTCGGACCAAAAAGATCCATATGAAGCAATTCCAAGACTTTTGACGTGGAGGGTACGGGTTTTGACTTGTGTGGCTTTTGATGTTGTTTCCCACGAGCACATGATTCACACTTTTCAATCTGCATAAAATCCCGAACAGGCAGATCTCTGACTAAACCACTTTTTGCAAGTCTGTTGAGATTCTTCATGTTGATGTGTCCTAGTCGACTGTGGCACAACATTGCATCGTGCTCAGCGGTCGACGAGAACAAACAGGTAAGCTTGTCGATGGGGGCCTTGTTCATGTCGATGACGTAAGCGTTTCCTTTGCGTTTAGCTTTGAGAAGAATCCATTCATCAGGAATAATGAGGTCTGGTTTCAACACATAGAAACCTTTCTTTGTAAAGAGCATATCTAAATGATTATCACAAAGCTGAGACACACTCAAGAGACTGTGTTTCAACTCTGGGACATAGTTCACGTTCTTGAAACTGAGAACTCCCTTGCCCACCTTTCCTCTCATTGTTATCTTTCCCGTTTCACCACCTGTGAAGGAGACAAATCCGCCATCAAAAAACTAAATGTCATTCAACTGCGAGATGTCTCATGTCATGTGCCTGGAATAGCCACTGTCGACATACCAAAGTTTGACGAGAGTCCTCCAAAGTTGTTCCTGCATACTTCAACAGGTTTAGTTAGAAGCTGCAACCCAGACCATTGATGATCTGAGTGTTCTATTTGCATCAACATAAGTGACCTCACGAAAAATGAAGTTAGTTGCGGATGAGATCGGTGATGCTTTTGATTGTCCGATTTTGGGACAGAAGACTGGGCCTTGGTCAAGATCTTAGGCCTCCAGGCTAGCGAGTCAGACTTCTACACAACTTTCGAAGTGCTAGAAGGATTCAGAGAACATGAAGGTCTTAGATATTTTTATTTTTTCTCTTGGCCATGTTCTAGTTTTGATTAGAGGGCTTAGCCGGAGCAAATCGAGCCTGATGTAGGTGATTAGGCATAGCTTTCTGATTTTTCAAAGATATGGCGTTGAAAGGCATAAATGCATTTTGATAGTTTCGTGCAATATGCCGGGAAAACCGCAGTTGAAACAGGTCTGCCTCTTCTGAAAGAAGACAGTCCGTTCAGCCTGGGAAGTCCTAGGCAGCTTGGCAGGTAGTTTCTTGCTTGCTTGTACTGACGGCTGGCGTAAGGTCTTAGTCTTGACTGTAACCTACTCACAACCATCAGCACACTTGTAAGTTTTATGATTTGAATTAGATAGCTTGGAGTTGGTAGACTTAGGCAAAATTTAACTGATTCCTATTCAGCTGATGGCTTAATAAATTCAGTTTGGGGTTGTTGAGTTAATTTCTCAGAATGAGGAACTGAATCAGCAATAGCCTTTTCAGTAGGCTGAGGCGCCTGTTTGGTTTTCTTCTTTTTGGATCTACGTGTTCTCCGTTTCTTTTTATTAGATTTCAAACCATTTTGCTTAGCGAATTCTTCAGAGGAGACGGGTGATTCAGCAGGGACATCCTTTTCTTAACTGTCAGAAGATAGTTTGATCGTTAGTAGCAAAAGAAATCTCTATATTTTGAAAAGTTTGAGAGTTCGATTCAGATTCAGTTTCAAAGGTTTTATCTGAATCAGCAGAGGGAGGTTGCTCATTTTCTGTCATTTTAGAATCAGTCAACCGCTCTTCGTTCGAAGAGTCTGATTCCCCCACTTCTTCTGGTACTTTGCCACGTCACTCATCACAGAATCGGTTGGTTGATTTAGTTCCTCATTCTCGACCCTAGGAATAGCATCAACAGGCGGTGCTTCATCAGAAGAACTTTCAGTCTCTTCAGTGGAAACTGAGGAACCCAAATCATCTGTCGATGCTGTACCTGTAGCAGAAGTTATGTTTTCATCACAAGAGTTATCACATGCATTATCAGAATTCATAACATCAGCGTTAGATGAAAAACCAGAATTAAAAACGTCTAAGTTATCAACACAACCAACATTGTCCGAGCATTTAGATTGTTCAAAATGTCAAAAGCAGGTTTATAAAAATCATAATCAGCAGCTGAATTGTCCGAATTTGAATTCATATATTCTTCTTTATCACCATCTGTAATATCCTCAACTAATATTTCTTCTACACATGAAGTAGAAGTGTTAGTAGCATTCACTATGTCAGTTTCAGGAGGATTTTCTTATTTTGATTCTTTAAGTGGTGTCGATGCCTCTTCTTTAGGCGTCATTTTCTCCAAACCATCTGAACTACAAGAGGGGGTGTCACTAGATTCTTGCAAAAATGGTGTGGAAGTGAAAAAAACAGCGTCCTTCTTGAGTTCAGGTGGCTTAGAAAACTTTGGGTAGTAGGGCTTCCATGGTTTTGAAAAGTATATGAGGGTTTACCATACATCATATTTTCTTCATTTTCTAGTTCTGCCTCAGAATCAGGCATTCGTGTGTAGTTATGATTATATGGTGGAGGGGCCCTATTATACCTAAGGCCTTTTGAATAGTTTTTCTGATATTCAAGCTGCAGATCACACAAGTCCTTGACCAGCTTGCTGGAAGTTTCAAATTTTTTTAATATTTAATTCGTTTTCTTGAAACTTCCTGTCAAGGAATTTAGCTTGGCTAAAGCTGCTTGAAGTTCTACGTCCTTTTCAGCTAATTTTAACTTATAGTCGTATACCCAACATTGTTGTTGGTTCAAGTTAAGCTTTAGCTAAGCCATGTCTTGTTTCTATGCTTCGACCTTTTCCATAAGAAGCTTGTTCTTATGTTTAACGGCGATGTTCTATGATGCAGCTTGTTGACATTCAGCTACAAGAGTTGAATTATGGGCGCGCATTTGTGATAATTTAAAACGATAGCTATCTGAATAGAGAATGTGATTTATCGTTTATGAGAGATCAGGTGACTCAGCTGTCTGCGCCATCATGCAATGATTGTTGTTTTGGAAAGATTCAGAGTCTCCATCTGAGCTGCAGCATTTGCCCAGTTGAACCCTTCGTGCTACTGTGCCACCAAGGCTGTTGATTTCCCACTAGAGCTGCTCGAGGGACTTGAAGGAGACTTTGAAGGAGAGACGGGCACGTGCTGTCTGTCATTGTTCTGAATATTTGCCACTCTGGAGAGACATATCCAGATGGTGTCTTCTTGCATTCCCGTGCGAATGTGCCCTGGCTCATGACATTATAACACCTGAGCTTATCTTTCGTTACAGCTCAGATTCGACAATGGTTGCCTCCCATACTTCTTCTGGAATTTGTTGACATGGAAATCAGCCATCGTAAGATTCCAGGACACATCAATCTCGTCCAAATCCTCCTCCATGATCTAATCTACTTCAGTTGGGAGAACAGATGGAGGGGTCAAGTCACCTGCTAAGAAAGCTTTAAACTGTTAATCATTGAAGCAACTATGGCCAATTTCTCCTCATTCTCTTTTGTGAGAAAAGCAGAATTTCACACAGCTGGAGTAGGAGCTGGTGCGGGAACAGCAGATTGAGGAATGCCGCCTTGTGAGCTGTTGCAGGAATGGCAGGACTATAAACCATGTTAAGATACTGGGCATGATATTGTGTCTGAACCTGTGCCGCATAGATTATCGTAGGAGTCTAAGATTGAAGACCAAAACGTACTGAGTCTTCTGTGTAGAGGTGAGAGGATTGTACACCAAGTTAGAGCTACCCGGTGTGTGAGAGCTTCCTTGTAGGGGGCTGTAGACAAGATTCTGAGACATTAATGTCGCGTTCTGCCCTGTAATACCAATTACCATCAGACAGCTTTGATGATTGATGTCCCTCTATTTATTGTCTATCTCACATGACTTGATAGTTGCAATCATTTCATGAGGGCGACATCGTTCAGAGTTTTCGTCTTCTTGATCATGCCCACATCAGCATCCCAGCTCTTGGGCAAAGAGTTAAATGGCTGTCTATTCATAGCACTGTTCGTGAGAGAGATTTCAGCTGAAATCATCTGAGGAGACAAGCTTCACGTATCTTCGAATTTGATTCTTAATGGTTTCTCCATATATGTGGTTAAATGAGTTGAACTATTGATTCAGCTGATTAAGTCGACTTGCTTTCATATCAGTGTTTCCCTCATAGAGATTATGTAGTTCGCTCCACACCTCCTTAGCCGTCTTGCAATTTCTGATAGCTATGGAGATGTCGGGTCCGAGTGCCATTGTTAGAACAGCCGAGGCTTTCTCATCTTCTTTGATTATCTTCACGTCTTCCTGAGTCTACAAATGACTAGGTTTGGGGATCTTTGTGTCTGGATCTTTAGAAGTGCTATAAACTATGGTTCGAGGACCATTCATGATACATCTCCAACCCCCGGCTCTTTAGCCTTGCATTATTGCTCAAACCTGAACTTCAATTCATAATATTCGTCACCATATAGCAGACGGGCACCTTTTTAGAAGTGCCAATGACTTGGTCTAGCTCTTGATGAAGAGCCAGCATCTGCGACTGCAAAGCTGCCAGATGGCATTTATCATATCCTGAGCTGTCATGTAACTGTTCATATTTTTTAAATTTTACCAAGTAAAATTAAAGTTCATTTTAAATTCTGATTATGAACAGTCCTTAATGAGTCTGAGATATTGGTCTGAAATGAGAATCCGAAATAGTAATCTGAAACAGTAATCCGAAATGCTATCACAGACAAAGCAACAGTAACTCGGATGAACTCGAAATGCTTTCTTGAACCGAGATAAAAAATCAATCCGGAATGGAGATGAAATCCGAAATAGAGAATGATACGAATTGCAAGAGATCCGAGATGAATGCCAATCCGAGATAAGAGATGATCCAAAATAGGAAAACAGATCCAGAATGGAGGTCTGATCCGGAATGAGAGTCTGATCTGAAATAAGAACCCTTATCCGAAATCAACAATATTCCGAAATACCTGCAACAGATAAACACAAGTTAATTTAAACATTGATCCTTATCCGGAATGCGAGTAATATGGATAAGGTTGTTGAGAAGGCCAATGAACAGATGTCTGGAATCAATCCGAGATGGATGATCTTCTTCGTCTTCTTCGGGATCTTCAACGATTCCGGATCCGAATTGCTTGAATCTCCTACGGTTTTCTTGGAATAGTATCAGTCCGAGATGAGAAAGCAGCAATCTTCAATAGATCCTCAACAGTGATATTCCGAGATGACTAACAACAACAGTTCTTCGAGATCGGAACAGTTCTTCTTCAGTCCCTGACACCGAGAGCCTGTATCGAACAGCATGCTCTGATACCAATTGCAAGTCCCTGATTCAGATTTGTACACGGTATCACAGCAACTAATCGATTGCGGAAGTAAAGATTAGATGAACAGAAAAAGAATAATCTTTGATTAATCAACTTGCATACACCAAATGGTGTCTGATACAAGATCTCTGAATAACAAACTGACTAGCAACCAAAATATTAACCCTAACACATGTATTTATACTAATCACAAAACCCACTAACTACAACCCTAGGCCCATAAGGCTCTAGGAAGCCCATTCTTTCACCCTTAGCCCAAACTGCAACACGAATGTGTAAACCTTTTAGCTAGGGGCCCAACACATCTCTTATCTAAATCAATCATAAATCACTATATAAGATGCTATATGTTAACTAATCAAACACTTTCCATAACATGTTGATCTGTTAATTACCTAATTTACAATAATTGTATAAATCTGAAAGAACTCAACCAGATCCGTACACAACAAAAATTCTACAAACAGAAAGAAAAAATTCATAAAATCAACAACACAACTAACTCAAACATAAACAATTCAAAGTTTCTAGCAAAATCAATCAAATCAATAACAATCATCAAATCACAACAAAATCATAAAATTAAACCTTCGGAGGAGGATGAATAGGATCAGGCACCTCCCAAGCCAATCGAGGTTGCTTTCTTGGTCGTTTATCCATGATTTTGTGAGGAAATTCAACGATCCTCTGCGTCTCCATCACATAACGCAAAGTGAGAAGTTAAGCTTTGGATGCATGCGCGGATTTAGCTTATCAAATATCTCACAAATCAAATTATGTAAATTCAGTTAAACACAAATAAAACTATAAATTCAGCATAGCATAAATCAGACGATATAAATTCAGCATTACACAAATCAAACTATATAAATTCAGTATAACACAAACCAAATTATATAAGTGTAGACACTTAATAGTGGATTTGAGTCATAGTAGGCGTATAATTTTCCACCAACCTTCTAATAAAAAACTAGATTTGAACAGTTTTTCATATCAATGTACAATGTTAGTGTTGTAGGTCTAAATTTCTTGTCATTCCAAGCAAACCTAAAAAATAATCAAAAATATTATTTAAATTTCATAAGTAGCTTAATTTCACTATAATTTAAGATGCATTATTGTTACCTCTATTAGTGCTTGTCCCTTTAGTTGTAGATTAGAACTGATGCAAAAAGACTGATCTGAATGGAGTTGAAGACCTGATATCAAAATATCAAACAACTGATCCGTGAGAAGTGTATTGTTTAGTTGTAGATTAGAACTCATGCAAGAAACTAATGAAAAAACATAACTTAAGTTAATAGTCCAGTAAATCAAAACCATAATTTCAGAAAGTGCGTAAACGTGTTCAGAACAATATCACATACAAATCAGATAACGAAATTTAACCGTACCTATTTTGAAACAAATTTGCTGCATCAACAAAAGCCCAATCGAAACTACAAGATGACGTTAAACAAATATGTTGTAGCTATTTGAAGTCAACAAACATATGAATATTATCGAACCATGCACCACAATAAAAGATAAAACAAATATATTCCAAATCTAATCAAATAGTGGGAAGTTGAATGCTCAGTTGTAATTATTTTACTATATAATTCCCATACACCTTTCTATTAACATATTTTACTCAAAAGGAACCGGAGTAAAACTGGTAAAAAAATATTTTTAGAAGCAAACTTTTGAAATGCGTTGAGATCCATACATAATCCGTAAAATATTACTCGAAAACTTATATTCTCTTAGATTTTCCAACATCAGTTTTATCTTAATATTAAAAGGCAGATAATCCATTAACTCAAATGAATTATAAAAACCTAAGACACAATTAAAATCAACAAAATAGATCTCGGCTAAAAGGCGATTCTTCGGAAGAAGCTTCACAACTTCTGGAGGCAGAACTACATGCCTACAAATCACAATATAAAAACACAAATCATCAATAAACCAAAACAATGATCTCTAACTACCTAATTACAATACATATATGAATGGTATATCACGATTAAAGATAAATTATACATGAATCATGAAAGAATGTTAGTTTAAAGTATCAAATATGAAGAGAAAAACAAACCTGATGCTTAGTTTCCTACAGTCGAATGTCACCAGGCCTGATTGAAGAATTAGGGATTCTCAATGGTAGAGCTACTTAGATCTATGCTTTGTGAGTTGCACAATAAGATACAATTGAAAGATTATAATCATTATAGAAAGTCCAATTTGATTTAAGATCATGTGATTTGTGAGGAGCAATAGATTGACCGTACCTATTTTGAAAACGTGTTCAGAACAATATCACATACAAATCAGATAACGAAGTTTAATCGTACCTATTTTGAAACAAATTTACTCCATCAACAAAAGCCCAATCGGAACTACAAGTTGACTTTAAACAAATATGCTGTAGCTATTTGAAGTCAACAAACATGTGAATATTATCAAACCATGCACCACAAAATAAATGATAAAAAAATATATCTAATCAAATATTGGGGAAGTTGAATGCTCAGTTGTAATTATTTTACTGTATAATTCCCATATACCTTTCTATTAACATCTTTGATAATTCTTCAAACTTCGTGGTAGATAACACATCCTGATTTTTATTAACTAAAACTGAAATTAATTTTTAATACAAAAAAGAAAGCTTACTGTATCATCACTTAAAGGAAAAAAGAATTGAAAGGAGCTACCTTTGACGTTTGCCTCTATTTCCTTCTCTATAGCTGGTCTTCATTCAATGTAGCACCGCTTTAAAAACTAACATCGGAATAACTTCACAGCTAAAGTTATGACAGTCACCACCCAAACCACTTTTACTTTAAACTTGTTTTTCCACTAACCTTTTAATAAATTTTTTTTTCTGAAACAATTTTTCATATTAATGTACAAAGTTAGTGTTGTAGGCCTATAATTTCTTGTCTTTCCAAGCAAACCTAAGAAATAATAAAATAATCAAATTTATCAACCATTCCTAAGGGCTAGGAAGTGCAAAGTCACTTAATTTAGCAAACATCTTCATCATAACCAAAAATATTTCAGGGATACCAAATCTAAAAAATAATAGATTAACCACAGTTTTTTTGTTAATCTAATCACATCTTAATATGTGTTAAATACCAAAAGAATTAAAGAACCGACTCAGCAACAAACAAATATACAAAAACATGTTTAAGCACATGTAACCTTAAAACTTGAACATGGTATCATACTATAACAGAACTCAAAACGAACCGGATAAACTGGTAAAAAGTATTTTTAGAAGCAAACGTTTGAAATGCGTTGAGATCCATAAATAATTTGTAAACTATTACTCGAAAACTTATCTTCTCTTAGATTTTCCAACATCATTTTTATCTTAAAATTAAAAGGCAGATATCCATTAACTCAAACTTAAACGAACTATAAAAACCTAATAGACTATTAAAATCAACAAAATAGATCTCGGCTAAAAGGTGATTCTTCGGAAGAAGCTTCGCAACTTCTGGAGGCAGAACTACATGCCTACAAATTACAATATAAACACACAAATCATCAATAAACCAAAACAATGATCTCTAACTACCTAATTGCAATACATATATGAATGGTAAATCATGATTAAAGATAAATTAAACACGAATCATGAAAGAATGTTAGTTTAAAGTATCAAAGATGAAGAGAAAAACATACCTGATGCTTAGTTTCCTGCCGTCGAATGTCACTAGGCCTGATTGAAGAATTAGGGTTTCTCAATGGTAGAGCTACTTAGATCTATGGTTCGTGAGTTGCACAATAAGATACAATAGAAAGATTATAATAATTATGGAAAGTCCAATTTGATTGAAGATCATGTGATTTGTGAGGAGAAATAGATTGATCGTACCTATTTTGAAAACGTGTTCAGAACAATATCACATACAAATCAGATAACGAAGTTTAACCGTACCTATTTTGAAACAAATTTGCTGCATCAACAAAAGCCCAATCGGAACTACAAGATGACCTTAAACAAATATGTTGTAGTTATTTGAAGTCAACAAATGTCACACCCCAACCGATGGCGAAAACATCGGAGTGAGACGAAATAGATTGCTCGAGACTTCATAACGCTAATAAGTGACAAGTATTTAAATAATAAAATTTCATTTTATTGCTAATATCAAGTACATTGTTTGAAAATAAAATTACAACAAGTTTGGATCAAAATAAGATACAACAAGTATTAAAGTTTAAGGTACGTTTCTAGGTATCCTACAGGTTCCGTGCATCATCATCATCAAAATCCTGCAAATAAGTATAGTTCAATACAAAAGTATTGGCGAGCATACAAGTTTGAGTACTAGCATATATGTAGAGAAGGTTTGAACAATCCACATGACAAAAATAGTTAACTAGATTAATGTACCAAGGCATGCAATTATACTAGTCAACCCAAAGTGTACCGCTAGCGTTATCTTATCGTTGCAACGATAAGACCGTAATGATTGAATGAATTAATATGACCTCAAGAATACGGGCGGTGCGTTACTCCTATAGCGCTATACATGTTAAGGGAGGCTTTAGACAAAGTTAATAACAAGTAAATCACATAAGAATGTTCCAAGAATACAAATCAAGTATCACGTATTTAAGCATGTATGATTGGATTGTTTGTGTTTGCATAAAGTATAAGTGATTGCGTGTGTTTAATAGTATAACGTATTGCACCCAAATGTGTAAAAGCAAAAGGGGTCATGTATACTCCCAGTTTTGCGAAAGCTTCCCTTGTTACTTCCGTGAAGGGCTTGGAGGAACACTGAATTATCTTTTGAAACCTTGAATCTTTAGAAGAAGAGAGCTCTTAGAGCTTTTAGAGAGAAGAGAAGAGATGATTGAGGTGTGAAATGAGAGTGGGAGGAGGTGGGTATTTATAGTTGAGGTTTGGGGGTCGAGTTAGGTGAGTATTAAATGCAAGAAACACAATCCAACAAACACAAAATGGACCAATCCATGGGCAAGAAACCACTTTCTCTGGATTATGATATTTTTAGTCCTTGAACTTAGTTTACCTTACATTTCATGGTAAAACTTGATATTTTTGCATGATTTCAAGTGTATAAAGTATATATAAGTATATTTTAGGTATCAAGTATGAATGTATGAGTATTTTCAAGTATAACAAGTATCGGTTTGTATGTAAACACATATTTAACAATTAAATGCATGTAAGACAAGTATGTATCAGGTATGAATTTTATTACGATCAAAGTCTCGGATTATAAGATTGGGAAATGAAATACAAATGCAATACGAATATAAGTTTCCATAAAAGAAGTATGATTACACTTTCTAATTAAGGAAAGTACGAATAAGCAAGGCGTTACAGTCTCCCCTCCTTTAGAAAATTTCATCCCGAAATTTATTCAAGAGGAAGACTTCGGAAAAGATGTCATTTTGGTGAAAATGTTTGGCCAAAACCAAGATTTTGAAGTTTAAAGTTTTTGCAGAGTTCATGTATAAGTGTGTCAATATGTATCGAAATCTTGAAGGATAAAATGGTAGGTTCCGTGAAAGTAATTTGTTTGACTAAGGTGTTTTTGAGACACAAATCGTAAACGTGTATAAGGATAAGTAAAAAATGTGTATGTGTGTGTGTGTAAGCAAGTGAGTTTGACTGGGTCTGGACAACACAGTGGAAGGAATATTTTAAAAGAGTGTGACCTAATAGGAAGGTTTTAGTATGACTAAGGATGTACTTTGATTAAAATGAGCAGTCCGCACCGAAAGCTGTAAGAAAGGTTTTGTCGGTTCTAAGGCGTATTAGTAAAATCACTTGTTGTAGAAAAAAATGTTTATTGGAAAGAGCTAGGATGGTAAATATTTATGGTTTCTAAAAGGTTTTGGCGGTAATAGACCGACTGGTTGAAGTTTGCGCGTAGATAAGAGTGAAAGATAGTTTTAAAAGAAAAGGAACACTTTGACCAAATTGAGCCGGTGGGGACGTTTATAAAAATGGATTGAACGTTTTAGGCTGATTTGCTGTAAATAAAGTTGTATGAAAGGTTAAGGGAAGAATTGGGAAAATCGTGGTATGGTAGCGAATGATTCGATAGGTGTATGTGAGGGGTAAAATGGTATGAATATCGGATAAAATGCGACATGGAATGTTGAGAGATACTAGTGATAGTTGTGGCGGTTAAAGATAACGATTTTGAGAATGAAGCTTTGTCATGGATAATCGAGTACTAATCATTTCGAAGTGGGGTCACCAAAGTTTGTTATGAATCAAATGTATTTAACAAGGTCCGGAAAAACACCGAATTTCTCATTGCACGTTTTACGAAAATTTGGTAACATGGTAGACACTTATATATAGGAAGTACCAGCGGCGTATCCACCATGTTCACACCATGTTACGTCGTTTCGCTATTCGGTGTCATGTTACGTTCCATGTTGCGATACACAGTAGAACCCACTGTGGTTTTCATGCGCCTACCAATATAATCCGGTGTGCACCCGCGATTATTTTGGTTTGTGCATGATCCACATAGTTTGTACTAGTAGTGTACGGGTCAGGTTACATCTAGTAAGCAAAGGGTATGTAAGATAGCGTATTAAAATTAAGTATGTAAGCATGATTGTATGTATGTATGAGTGTGTCGAACGTAGGCGAAACCACTCGGGTTATGCCTACTTATAGATTTCAAGTATGACTACCAAGTAGTGCGAATGCATAAATTTTGAGTATGATTGAAGACAAATATGTATAACATTAGCATGAAGTATCGAGCGTATAGGTGGAATAAAATGGGATTTAGCATATATAAGTTACTATGAAGTTGCGAGTGTGTAAAATACGAAGTGTAATGGTGATATGTGTAATATTGTCATGTAATATTGACTGTATAAATAGAAACGTATAAGGCGGTATGCATGTGTATGGTTGCTTGAGTCAAAATATTGAGTTGGTTGAAATAAAATAAGTCGGGTTTGTCGGGAATGAAGGACCAAAATTGTGAATGTCGGGTGAATATTGAGAAAAGCATTAATTTTTTATGTAAAATGTGGTTTGTAAAAAGAAATGCTACTTTTGTTTTAAAATTTGTATTCGCATATGAAACTTTTTTGCCCATGTGTTCAGGTTTAGATTTGCGTGTTTTGAAAAAGTTGTGAAATAGTGAGCTTGCTTTATTTTATTGTATTTTATCTTATTGATGCAAGAAAAGTCGTGTTTTGAAAATTTTCATGTAAAAGTTAAAATTTTGAAACGTATTTTAGCAAAGTACTTATACGTATGTGAGAGAAAGTTTTCGTTGGTTTCTTGTTAGAAATAAAATGTCTTTAGAATGGTAGTATAAAGTGAGTGTGTTTTGGACGAGTTGTGAAAATCGAGGGCAAGAGGTTCGTCTGACCGACTAAGTTGATGGGTAGCATTTCATAAAGTTTTTGAAAAATTGTGAAAGAAACGTTTAAAGTGTCATTAGGGGTTTCATCTATGTAATTTACGTAAATATGTTGTAGGGTGAGAAATCGTTTGGATAAAATAGTAAGGTTCGAGGTTTATGCATAAATGAGAAAATATGATAAAAGGTTTAGGTATAAGTTTTGATATAGTGATTGTTATGAAAATAGTCAAGTTGGAGTTGGACTTCGACTCCAACTTGAGTTTTGCGAAAAAAGACATCTAGGTGATCGATAATAAAAATCACGTTTGAGCATGTAAGTATTGTATAACATGTATGAGTTCACATAGGTGACATAACCATAACAAGTATTTAATAGTATAAACACGTATGATTGCATAAGGAGTATGAATTTAGTTGGTTTGCGAGAATTATTATTGTTTTTTATTGCGAAAAATGTGCGAATTGTGCATCGGGTTCGAAATGAACGAGGTAATAAGTATTAAAACACATAGAAATTAAGATAACATAAAAGATAGGCTTAGTAAAATATTAGAGTGCTTTGGGTTGAGAAGCGTCGACTATTCCAAAGTGAATCGAAGACCCTTTCAAATTAGAGGAACGTGCTTTGGCCTATAGGTAAAATGCTCTCGTCGAGAAACGATTAACTGCATTTTACCCTTACAGTTATTGCACGTCTCTAATTGATCGAAAAATCAAAACCTTGGAGAGATCCAAAAATCGAGGAGTGAGACTAGTTGACAAGGTGCGGGTTTCACTCCTAATTTAACAACATCGTACCCTAAGCGTGGTTGGCATTTACCAAACGAAGAGCATATTCCGATTCGTTGGTAAGGGTTCACTAGAGTTTGAATTGGAAATTTTTCCATCAAGATGTGGATTTCACTCCTAACTTGATGATGAAATTTCATGCAAAAAGAATAAAAATAGCAGAATGAGAGTCGTTCACCAAATTGTGGGTTTCACGCCTATTTTAGTGAACTCGTCTCGTTTGTGTTACAAGTGTCTTCAAGTCTTCAAAGTGCGTATTGTGTAAAAATGTCTTAGGAAAGACATCATGTATATGTGTTAAGGCCAAAAGAAAAGAGGAGAAGCAAGTAGGAAGCATAAAGTTTTAAGTATAAACAAAAATGGTCAAAACGGGTACTTAGAACTATAGACTAGGTCGAACATGGCAATTCTACCTAATTCCCTATAGTTATGGCTCTGATACCAATTTGTCACACCCCAACCGATCGTGGAAACATCGGAGTGAGACTAAATAGATTGCTCGAGACTTCATAACGCTAATAAGTGGCAAGTATTTAAATAATAAAATTTCATTTTATTGCTAATATCAAGTACATTGTTTGAAAATGAAATTACAACAAGTTTGGATCAAAATAAGATACAAGTATTAAAGTTTAAGGTGTGTTTCTAGGCATCCTACTAGGTTCCGTGCATCATCATCATCAAAATCCTGCAAATACGGTTTAAAGTATAGTTCAATACAAAAGTATTGACGAGCATACAAGTTTGAGTACTATCATATATGTAAAGAAGGTTTGAACAATCCACATGACAAAAATAGTTAACTAGATTAATGTACCAAGGCATGCAATTATACTAGTCAACCCAAAGTGTACCGCTAGCGTTATCTCATCGTCGCAACGATAAGACCGTAATGATTGAATGACTTAACATGACCTCAAGAATACGGGCGGTGCGTTACTCCTATAGCGCTATACATGTTAAGGGAGGCTTTAAACAAGTTAATGACAAGTAAATCACATAAGAATGTTCCAAGAATACAAATCAAGTATCACATATTTAAGCATGTATGATTAGATTGTTTTTGTTTGCATAAAGTATAAGTGATTGCGTGTGTTTAATAGTATAACTTATTGCACCCAAAAGTGTAAAAGCAAAAGGGGTCATGTATACTCCTATTTTTCGAAAGCTTCCCTTGTTACTTCCGTGAAGGGCTTGGAGGAACACCGAATTATCTTTTGAAACCTTGAATCTTTAGAAGAAGAGAGCTCTTAGAGCTTTTAGAGAGAAGAGAAGAGATGATTGAGGTGTGAAATGAGAGTGGGAGGAGGTGGGTATTTATAGTTGAGGTTTGGGGGTTGAGTTAGGTGAGTATTAAATGCAAGAAACACAATCCAACAAACACAAAATGGACCAATCCATGGGCAAGAAACCACTTTCTCCGGATTATGCTATTTTTAGTCCTTGAACCTAGTTTATCTTACATTTCATGGTAAAACTTGATATTTTTGCATGATTTCAAGTGTATAAAGTATATGTAAGTATATTTTAGGTATCAAATATGAATGTATGAGTATTTGCATGTATAACAAGTATTGGTTTGTATGTAAACACGTATTTAACAATTAAATGCATGTTAGACAAGTATGTATCAGGTATGAATTTTATTACGATCAAAGTCTCGGATTATAATATTGGGAAATGAAATACGGATGCAATACGAATATAAGTTTCCATAAATAGAAGTATGATTACACTTTCTAATTAAGGAAAGTACGAAAAAGCGAGGCGTTAACAAACATGTGAATATTATCAAACCATGCACCACAAAAAAATGATAAAACAAATATATTCCAAATCTAATCAAATAGTGGGGAAGTTGAATGCTCAGTTGTAATTATTTTACTGTATAATTCCCATGTACCTTTCTATTAACATCTTTGATAATTCTTCAAACTTCGTGTTAGATAACACATCCTGATTTTTATTAACTAAAAGTGAAATTAATTTTTAATACAAAAAAGAAAGCTTACTGTATCATCACTTAAAGGAAAAAAGAATTGAAAGGAGCTACCTTTGACGTTTGCCTCTATTTCCTTCCCCAAAGTTGGTCTTCATTCAATGTAGCACCGCTTTAAAAACTAACATCGGAATATAACTTAACAACAAAGTTATGACAGTCACCACCCAAAGCACTTTCACTTTAAACTTGTTTTTCCACTAACCTTTTAATAAAAAAAAATTTCTGAATCAATTTTTCATATCAATGTACAATGTTATTGTTGTAGGCCTATAATTTCTTGTCCTTCCAAGCAAACGTAAGAAATAAGCAAAATAATCAAAATTTACCAACCATTCTTAAGGCCTAGGAAGTGCAAAGTCACTTAATTTAGTAAACATCTTCATCATAACCAAAAATATTTCAGGGATACCAAATCTAAAAAATAATAGATTAACCACATTTTTTTAATCTAATCACATCTTAATATGAGTTAAATATCAAAAGAATTAAAGAACCAACTCGCAACAAAAAAAGATACAAAAACATGTTTAAGCATAAGTAACCTTAAAACTTGAACATGGTATCATACTATAACAGAACTCAAAACGAACCTGAGTAAAATGGTAAAAGTTATTTTTAGAAGCAAATGTTTGAAATGCGTTGAGATCCATACATAATCCGTAAAATATTACTCGAAAACTTATCTTCTCTTAGATTTTCCAACATCATTTTTATCTTAAAATTAAAAGGCAGATAATCCATTAACTAAAACGAATTATAAAAACCTAAGAGTCTATTAAAATCAACAAAATAGATCTCGGCTAAAAGGCGATTCTTCGGAAGAAGCTTCGCAACTTCTGGAGGCAGAACTACATGCCTACAAATCACAATATAAAAACACAAATCATCAATAAACCAAAAAATGATCTCTAACTACCTAATTGCAATACATATATGAATGGTAAATCACGATTAAAGATAAATTAAACACGAATCATGAAAGAATGTTTGTTTAAAGTATTAAAGATGAAGAGAAAAACAAACCTGATGCTTAGTTTCCTGCAGTCGAATGTCACCGGGCCTGATTGAAGAATTAGGGTTTCTCAATGGTAGAGCTACTTAGATCTATGGTTCGTGAGTTGCACAATAAGATACAATTGAAAGATTATAATCATTATGGAAAGTCCAATTTGATTTAATATCATGTGATTTGAAGGAGCAATAGATTGATCGTACCTATTTTGAAAACGTGTTCAGAACAATATCACATACAAATCAGATAACGAAGTTTAACCGTACCTATTTTGAAACAAATTTGCTGCATCAACAAAAGCCCAATCGGAACTACAAGATGACCTTAAACAAATATGCTCTAGCTATCTGAAGTCAACAAACATGTGAATATTATCAAACCATGCACCACAAAATAAATGATAAAACAAATATATTCCAAATCTAATCAAATAGTGGGGAAGTTGAAAGCTCGTTGTAATTATTTTACTGTATAATTCCCTTATACCTTTCTATTAACATCTTTGATAATTCTTCAAACTTCGTGTTAGATAACACATCCTGATTTTTATTAACTAAAAGTGAAATTAATTTTTAATACAAAAAAGAAAGCTTACTGTATCATCACTTAAAGGAAAAAAGAATTGAAAGGAGCTACCTTTGACGTTTGCCTCTATTTCCTTCTCCATAGCTGGTCTTCATTCAATGTAGCACCGCTTTAAAAACTAACATCGGAATATAACTTCACAGCTAAAGTTATGACAGTCACCACCCAAACCACTTTCACTTTAAACTTGTTTTTCCACTAACCTTTTAATAATTTTTTTTTCTGAATCAATTTTTCATATCAATGTACAATGTTAGTGTTTTAGGCCTATAATTTCTTGTCCTTCCATGTAAACATAAGAAATAAGCAAAATAATCAAAATTTTTTCAACCATTCCTAAAGCCTAGGAAGTGCAAAGTCACTTAATTTAGCAAACATCTTCATCATAACATAAAATATTTTAGGGATACCAAATCTAGAAAATAATAGATTAACCACATTTTTTTAATCTAATCACATCTTAATATGAGTTAAATATCAAAAGAATTAAAGAACCAACTCAACAACAAACAAAGATACAAAAACATGTTTAAGCACATGTAACCTTAAAACTTGAACATGGTATCATACTATAACAGAACTCAAAACGAACGGATAAAAACTAGTAAAAAATTATTTTTAGAAGCAAACGTTTGAAATGGTTGAGATCCATACATAACCCGTAAAATATTACTCGAAAACTTATCTTCTCTTAGATTTTCCAACATCATTTTTATCTTAAAATTAAAAGGCATCCATTAACTCAAACTTAAACGAATTATAAAAACCTAAGAGACTATTAAAATCAACAAAATAGATCTCGGCTAAAAGGCGATTCTTCGGAAGAAGCTTCGCAACTTCTGGAGGCAGAACTACATGCCTACAAATCACAATATAAAAACACAAATCATCAATAAACCAAAACAATGATCTCTAACTACCTAATTGCAATACATATATGAATGGTAAATCACGATTAAAGATAAATTAAACACGAATCATGAAAGAATGTTAGTTTAAAGTATCAAAGATGAAGAGAAAAACAAACCTGATGCTTAGTTTCCTGCAGTCGAATGTCACCAGGCCTGATTGAAGAATTAGGGTTTCTCAATGGTAGAGCTACTTAGATCTACGATTCGTGAGTTGCACAATAAGATACAATTGAAAGATTATAATCATTATGGAAAGTCCAATTTGATTGAAGATCATGTGATTTGTGAGGAGCAATAGATTGAATAAGGGTGATGAAAAAGAGGGAGAAGACTTTATGTGCCGTTAATAGTAAGATTATAACATGCCCTTCTTCCTATCTATTCTCTTCTTTTCTCTAATTTCTCTCTCTACAATGGTTCTGATTCGGATTCAAATTTGAAAATAGTTGGAAGAGAAGGGTTGCAGTGTGTGGTGATGAGAATGGGGGGAAGGAGAGATTGATATGATGAAGGCCAACATGCATTAAATGCTAATTACATATCCTCATGTCTTTTAAAATTCAAAACACCCTCCATTTTAATTTTTAAGATTAAAATTAATATAAATCTATTAAATATAAACTGAAATTAAGATTAATAATGCAATAATAGATAAATTGGTATTGTCGGATAGTCTATCTGATTGCCACGTAAGCATTGTGGTGTCATCGTCATATCTTCTTTTATTGATAAGGGAGATAGTATAGATATAGATTATCGTTTTAACGATTCAAAGTATATAGTATTTTTATTACTTAATAGGTCTAATAGTAATATTAATGGTTATTAAATGTGGTTTTTAATAGCTCTTTTGTTATGTTTTAAAAAATTTCCTCTTTTATTTGTTGCCCATTGAGGCGCTGTTATGCTTACGTAAAGATTCCTACATTATTTTATAAAATTTTAAGACGATTTAACACGCTGCAACGGGCGCAGAGCTATTTCTAGTTTTCTTTAAATTTAGAAAATTTATAGCAATATCATACTCAAATTAAAAGAATTAAATGTTTGTTTTGAATTGATATATATATATATATATATATATATATATATATATATATATATATATATATATATATATATATATTTCCTCTTTTATTTGTTGCCCATTGAGGCGCTGTTATGCTTACGTAAAGATTCCTACATTATTTTATAAAATTTTAAGACAATTTAACACGTTGCAACGGGCGCAGAGCTATTTCTAGTTTTCTTTAAATTTAGAAAATTTATAGCAATATCATACTCAAATTAAAAGAATTAAATGTTTGTTTTGAAATCTATAAATATATATATATATATATATATATATAGAAAACGGGATCAAGAGAAAACGCCTAAAAGTGTGCAAACGGTGAGAACGATTTTCAACCATAAGATCTTTGTGATTTGTGGCTAAGATGATGCGGTGGCATATTTGTAAATAATGGGAACCTTAGAACTAGCAGGAGGAGTAAAATTGGAAGATCTAAACAAGGGTGCACATGCTAATCAATGCCATTTTCCCATCATATTTAAACGCTAATAACTTTTTTATACGAGATTATTTTCTAAAAAAATCACTCCATAAAACTCAACTTTTTTTGGCATGTAAGTGGCATGTGCATGGACTTTTCGACAATATTACCCTTAATGTAAGTTAGCATCAATGCCACATGTCAACACCAAAATCTTTCTCGCCGTTTTCAACTTTTAGGCATTTTCCCTATGTCCCACCCTTAAAATATATATATATATATATATATATATATAAACAAGACACGAGTATAACCCTTGGTTTATCATTTGACTACGTGAGTCCACACTTAAGGATATATTTTTTGCATAAATATATATGTGTATGACACATTAAATGATACACTTATTTTCGAATTAATATATGTATGTTCTTGTACACGCCCACAAGGGTATCTTAGCTTTCGGGGTAACGACTATACCATCGGGTTACGCGTTTAGCAATTCGGTAGAGCTCGACCACACGTGAAACAACTTTATCCTCGTCTTAGTTACATATAAATTGCTAAAATTTCTAGGGATGTTGTAACATCCGTCGAAAAAACGGGTTCTAAAACCCGCACCATTTTGTGACCAAGTTTATGTTATGATCTTTTCGTTACGCATTTATGTTAATCGTTAAGGGATTCGTTATATCAATAATAATAAAATAAGAAATAAATATATAAAATATATAATAATACAATAATTATAATATAAATAATAATATATATATATATATATATATATATATATATATATAATTATATTATAGTTATAAAATCCAAAACAATAAAAAGGTGTAGACCGCGGGTATCGAACCCGGGTCACACCTTTAACCAAGCACACAACACACCACTACACCACTCGCCCACACCTGAAATAACCAATCAAATAATCATTTATATTTTCGTTTCCTTTGAACTGAATTCAAAAGAAGCTGCCTAGTAAAGGTTGTAATCCCCGACAATCACTAAGATTGCGAATTCTTCGCAAATAACTGAAGAAAACGTTTCCAGTCTTGAACCAAGACTCAAATCGAATCAAAACACGTCCAATTAACTATGCAATCAATCCGCCATAACCCAATTTTGACCGAAACCGAAGCTTAAATCATGCGACCTCCTCATCTATAAATAGGAGCTCTAGAACTCTTTAGAATGCACACACACTCTCAAATCTTCTTGCAACTCTCTGTTCACCAGAAACACTTCGTCAGAAGATCTACACTTACCGGAATCTCGCCGGAAATTGGAGGAACTCTTTGATCGGTATATCGCTCATCTAATCTCATTCATTTTTATATATATCATAAGTAGTCAATAGGAACTTATAAAAGAATTATCAAACGCATAGCTTCAATCGGGTTTAACAGTCTGTATCTTTGAAATGAAGAAGACGAACTGAGTTTATGTTTAAAAGAATTTAAAATTTGTATTTAAATCGGGTTAGACTCACAGTCCAGTTGGTTGGACTGTGTGCATATGAAGTCAAGGTCCCGGGTTTGATTCTGTTCTTGTTCCGATTCGTTACAATATTCAAACCTTTTTATAAAACTCAAATATGAAACTGGGCAGTATGTATATAGAAGAAATAAAAATCTTATATCCAACGGGTTAGACACACAGCCCAATTGGTCGGGCTGTGTGCACACACGAAGCAAGGGTCGCGAGTTCGAGTCGGTTCCATGACAATGTCCCTATAATATACAAACCTTTTTGTTAAATCAGAATATGGTTTGATCTAGTAAGTGTATAAATATAATTAAAATGCAATATATTCCGGGATAGACACGCAGCCCAGTTGGCTGGGCTGCATGCACACATACGAGAGGTTACCAATTCGACTCCCACATGATGCGTAATCCAACCGGTTCAATTCAATTTAATTCAGAGAAAAACAATTTTTTTTAATTAAACTTTTAATTATTCTCCCCAAAACTATATTATTTTATAATCAAATAGTATTAGTTGCAACTAAAACTTTAAGCGAATAAAAATATTGTAATAAACACAATAAAATTTATCTAAATTATCTAATAAAATGTGTAAACAATAAGTTAAGTAAAAATATTAAATTCAAAAGAATATATTTTTATCTAAATTATTATGTGAATATTTAGGTTAGCCATATCGTCGCTTGGTCGTGCGCAATCTTCATTGAATCTTAATCGCACCCACTGTGAGTGAATCTTACAACTTCCCTTTTTATTTCACGTTTTTGGGGTGTATAAGGTGTCGCTATTATTATCTCGTCATTTAAATCTCGTGCTATTACCATTATGTGATCTAACGTGCTATGTGACATTGTTTTGTTTCTTGCCATTTAGTGTTTATATTCTCATTACAGACAATCTCTAATGTTAGGCCCATTTGTTCCCCGTTACCTATGGGTGGAGCGTCGCGTTGCCTAATATATTAGATCGGCTCCGTTTGATTGAGCTTTAATCTCGCAACACATTGCTTATCGTGCTCACATGTACATTATTTGTTGATGATATGGTTTGTGATTCAGATTGCATGCACGACGTTTCCCATATTTGGTTAATGCACATTTTTTAATACAATATAACATTTTTTTCTTAATGATAAAACGAGATTTACTAGCCAACTTATGTTGACTCAAAACTTTATTTTTACACATGATACAGGTGAACAGGTTTGAAGTGTGGATCACATAGGAAACGGGCCTTAGAAGAAATAAAATGTTATTTGCAAGTTTGTTTGGAACAATACTATGTTTGTTTGAATTATGAGCTGTTGGTTTATTTTTAATTAAGTTTGGAATAATAAATATTAAATCTTTATAAATAGTAAATGTCATGAGCTTTGATGAAAACCCAATCATGCCCCGACTACGTTATCTGCTGCGGGTAAGGGTGTGACAGATTGGTATCAGAGCTAGTGACTATAGGGATATAGGATAGGTTGTTAGACCCTTAGAGCCTATACTATAGTCAATTAGAATTTAATTGCTTGCATGTTAAGTTGGTTACATGCAAACTTATGACATTTACTTGTTTTACACTTCTCTCATGCAAAAACTTTAATTGCTAATTGATTTTGTGTGACATTCAACGTGTTACAAATTTTGTCAATATAACATGCATATATATATATATATATATTATATATAGATATATACGCATATGTTATCGTCATAACGCACGTCTCAATTCTCACATACGTAAACATTTTCTTGTTCTTCTTTTAAAAAATTTATGATGTTTTTATTTTTCAAATCTCATCAAAGTGAGTTCTACGACGGGCATGTAGTAACTGGAAGGGTACAAGTACCGGTAGTTGGGACGTCCTGTCTAGGATTGGCATTCGTATAAATCCAAAGTAACGAACCGGTTTGCCTACCTGGGGACTAACGATGAGAGTACGAAGGACCTATTAGGCCAAAGCATGCCACACCAGACATCGTGTGAACTAACCTCACTTTGAGTTGTCATTGTGTCTACACCAGGACACCTTCTGACCTTACACCTCGCAATCATGTTTTACGATTTTCATTCGGATGGTGCGAGTGTTAACAGGCCAAAACCAATGTGAACCCTACAAACCCCAGTAGTCATGGGGGCCTACATGACTACCTAGGTCAAGTATGGGAGGACATATGGGGGCCAAAACATGAGCAAAGCCCAAGACATCCTATGGATGTAATGGATTTACTTTTCTTATTTAATTTTGTGGATGTTTAATTTTATTTCTAAACCCTATGCGACATACATGACACCTTTACGCCAAACTCATCATCCCGTTGCGTATTTCCTGTAGATGTCTTCTAGGCACTCTCGTGGAGGTAGGAGATCAGGAAAATCCGGCGAACGCATGGCTGCTCAAATAGCCAAAAAATGGTCGCCGTAATTCCCGATATCGTAATTCAAGGTCAGCAAGCTCTCGCTGCTAACCCTGTTAATCCCAACAATCAAGATAATCAAAATGCTGACAACCCTCCCGCAAACACCACCAAGTGCACTTACAAGCACTTCAACTCATGTGACCCTCCAAAATACGAGGGAACTGAAGGGGTCACTGCTCTCCTTCGGTGGTTTGAAGAAATGGAGAGTACTTTTCTCAATTGTGACTGCCCCAATGACCGTAAGGTTTGTTATGCTACTGGTCGTGTATATGGGGTAGCACTCACTTGGTGGAATGCCGAAAAGGGCAGAAGAGGCGCCGAAGCCACAGTAGCCCTAACTTGGGAACAACTTAGGGAACTCATGATAAGACGTTTCTGCCCAAGAAGCGAAATTAAGAAGCTAGAAGATGAGTTCTATTTCCTGAAGCAAAACGAGGGAGATCATATAACCTACAACAAGAGGTTTCTCGAGCTAAATCAAATGGTTCCAAATTTGTTCACTCCTCTCTACCGCTTGATTGAACATTACATTCGGGGGTCTTCCTTCGAAGTTTCAGGATTCTGTGATGAGTACCGTGGCTGCAACCATGGAAGCAGCAATGGAGCTAGCTACTGAGCTCACCGAAAACCACATCAGGGATGGGGATTTCAAAGATGAGAAGAAGACGGATAAAACACCGACCGAAACCCCCAACCCAACTCAAGCCTGAGCCTCTTCTCGATACACTGGCAAGAGAAAGCGAAATGGGAAGAATTTTGCTGTCACCCAAACCAATCAGCCAACTCTATACAACCAACCCATTGCAGCCGCTCCAATCACTCAAGTTGCTCCCCTACCACCCCATTCACGAAGCAATACACAAGACCTCACCTGAAGTGCAATCGATGCCAATATCATCACCCTCTCGAGAACCCATGTCCCCACTGAACAGGGTGTGGCCGACTAGGCCATACAATCCAAACATATCGTTCACTTCAAAGATAAACCCGCAACCAACCTCAAGCCCAACCTAGCAACCAAATGGTGGGACAAGTTCCTTGTCAACATCCACTAATGTTACCACCTGCTCAGCCCATAGCCCAACCCTTTTACCAACCTAACTACCCTATGATGCCACACGTTAGGGCTTGCTTTAATTGTGGTGATCCAACTTATTTCCGTAACACATGCCCACGATTAGTGAACATCATCAATGCACAGGCCCAAGCTACCCTGTGAACCAAACCAATCAAGCCAATCCGCCAGCAAGGGGTAGAGCTTTTAACATCAACGCCAATCAGGCTAGAGTGGATAACAACATGGTCAGCGGTACGTTTCTCATTAATGATAGCTATGCATCTATTCAATTTGACACGGGCGCAGATAAGAGTTTTGTGTCCCTAGAGTTTGAGTCTATTCTTGGTTTTCCTCGCGTTAGTCTAGCCGAATCATTCACAGTGGAAGTAGCAGACAGTGAACCTATTGCATTGGATTCTATCATTCACGACTGCACTCTTACTCTTAACAAGCATGATTTTCCGATCGATCTTATTCCCATGAAATTGGGGAGCTTCGACGTCATCGTTGGTATGGACTGGCTCAGTCAGCATCATGCCGAAGTCGTATGTTATGAAAAATTCATTCGAATTCCACTCACCGACGGCTAAACCCTTCGTATTTTTGGTGAACCCCCATCCAAAGGACTTAAGTTGATGTCGTGTCTGCAAGCTCGAAAGTATCTTCGCAAGGATTACATAGCGTTCTCAGCCCACATTGTCAAGAAAGAAGGCAAGGAGAAGAAGCTCGAAGATATTCCGATTGTTAGAGATTTTCCTCAAGTCTTTCCAGACGACGTCTTAGGACTTCCTCCTATGCGAGAAGTCGAACTTCGAATCGATCTACCTGGTGCCACTCCAGTTGCAAAATCTCCATATAAGTTAGCCCATCTGAAATGCAAGACTTAGCTAATTAGTTGCAAGCTGACTGACAAAGGGTTCATACGCCCTAGCTCATCACCTTGGGGTGCGCTGGTTCTTTTCGTCAAGAAGAAGGATGGAACATTCCGAATGTGCATAGATTATAGAGAACTCAACAAGCTGGCCATCAAGAACCGTTATCCATTACCTCGCATCGACGACCTCCTAGACCAAATTCAGGGTGCGACCTGTTTCTCAAAAATCGATCTTCGTTCTGGCTATCATCAGCTTAGAGTACGTGAAGAAGACATTCCAAAGACTACCTTTCGAACTCACTACGGTCACTAAGAATTCATGTTATGCCCTTTGGTTTGACCAATGCCCCCACCGTTAATGAATAGGGTGCGCAAACCCTACCTCGATTGTTTTGTCATTGTATTTATTGATGATATTCTCACTTATTCCAAGACCAAGTCAGATCATGAACGAAAACTTCGACTAATTATAACACTTTTGAATATTGAAAAGCTTTACACTAAGTTTTTGAAATGTGAATTCTAGTTAAAGGAAGTTCAATTCCTTGGTCACGTCGCCAACGACAAAGGAATGCACTCCTACCGAAGTCAGATCATTCCTTGGCTTAGCGGGTTATTATTGACGTTTTATCACTAATTCTCCCGTATTGCGTTACCACTCACAGCCTTGACTCATAAGGGCAAGCCTTTCAATTGGGGGCCCAAACAAGCGGAGGCTTTCCAAACTTTGAAACAGAGATTTTGTGATGCACCTATTCTCACACTCCCTGACGGTTGTGATGCTTTGTGGCTTATTGTGACGCATCAGGGCAAGGGCAAGGCTAGGGTGTGTCTTAATGCAAAGGGGTAAGGTGATCAGCCTGTGCCTCAAGGCAACTCAAAGTTCACGAGAAGAATTACACCACTCACGACCTGGAACTCGGAGCAGTCGTGTTCGCTCTAATGATATGGAGACATTATCTCTATGGCACAAAGTGTGAGATTTACACTGACTATAAGAGCCTTCAACATATCTTCAATCAGAAAGAGTTAAACATGAGGCAACGCGATGGGTCGAACTCCTGAATGATTACGATTGTGAAATCCGTTATCACCCTGGCAAAGTCAATGTTGTAGCAGATACTCTTAGTCAGAGAGAATATGCTAATTCCATCCACCTTTTATGCTCTCAAATAGTAACTGGTCTTCAAAGACGCATTCGTGAAGCACAACATACCTCTGTCACGGAAAATGATTTGCGAGACGAGTTATCTTGTGGAGCTGAAACTAAGTTGGAATCAAAATCTGATGATATTCTTCATTACCTAAATCGTATTTGGGTACCTGATCGTGACAATCTTCGTACATTCCTCATGAACGGGGGCCCACAAAACACGATACTCCATACATCCAGGTGCCGATAAGATGTATCAAGATCTACGATACTCTTACTGGTGGCCTGGAATGAAAAGGATATCGCCATATTTGTCTCCAAGTGCCTCACCTGTTTGAAAGTTAAAGTCGAGCATCAAAGACCCTCAGGCTTACTTGTTCAACCCGAAATACCCGTTTGGAAGTGGGAAAATATAACCATGGATTTTATTACCGGGTTACCTCGCACCTCCAGTGGGCATAATATGATTTGGGTTATTGTCGATCGCCTTACCAAATCCGCTCATTTTATTCCGATCCACGAAGATTACAAAAACGAGAAGTTAGCTCATATTTACATCGATGAAATTGTAAGTCGACACGGTGTGCCTTTGAGCATCATCTCGGATAGAGATGGACATTTTACTTCACGCACGTGGCAAGCTATGAAATCAGCGTTAGGCACTCGCTTAGACCTCAGCATCGGCTTTCATCCTCAAACTGATGGTCAATCTGAGCTCACCATACAGACCCTTGAAGACATGTTACGATCATGTGTTATCGACTTCAAGGGCAATTGGGATACTCATCTACCATTGGTCGAATTCTCATACAATAACAGCTATCACTATAGTATCGATATGGCTCTTTTTGAAGCACTGTACGGTCGTAAGTGTCGATCACCCGTATGTTGGCACGAAATCGGTGAAGAACAAATCACCGGACCAGAATTAATGCAATAAATAACCGATAAGATTCTCCAAATCCGCGACAATCTTCTAGCAGCTCAGAGTTGTCAAGAGAGTTACGCAGACAAACGAGGAAAGCCGCTCGAGTTTTGTGTTGGCGATCAAGTACTTTTGAAAGTGTCACCATGGAAGGGAGTTGTTCGGTTTGGAAAAAAAGGAAAGCTAGCACCTGCTATGTTGGACCGATTAATATACTCGAGAGAGTTGGTCCTGTAGCTTACAAGCTTGACTTACCTGAAGAACTCAGCAAGATCCATCCAACGTTCCATGTTTCTAACTTGAAAAAGTGTCTTGCCGACAAAAACCTTCATATACCGCTAGAAGATATTCAAATTGACGAGTCGATGCATTTTGTAGAGCGACCTGTAGAAATCATGGACTTCGGTGAAAAACACTTAAGGCGAAGTCGAATTCCTATAGTTAGGGTTCGTTGGGAGTGAAAACGAGGATCCGAGTTTACTTGGGAACGTGAAGACTCAATGCGTGAAAAATACCCTCATCTTTTTCAAGACAAACCTACTACCGCATAAATTTCAGGACGAAATTTATAAAAGCAGGGGATACTGTAACATCCGTCGAAAAACGGGTTCTAAAACCCGCACCATTTTGTAATCAAGTATATGTTATGATCTTTTTGTTACGCATTTAGGTTAATCGATTAAGGGATTCGTTATATCAATAATATAAAATAATAAATAATAATAAAGATAATAATAACAATAATAATAAATAATATATATATATATATATATATATATATATATATATATATATATTAGTTATAAAATCAAAAACAATAAAAAGGTGTAGACCACGGGTATCGAACCCGGGTCACACCGGTAACCAAGCACACAACACACCATTACACCACTCGCCCACATCTAAAATAACCGAATCAAATAATCATTTATATTTTCGTTTCCTTTGAACTGAATTCAAAAGAAGCTGCCTGCGAATTCTTCTCAAATAACTGAAGAAAACGTTTCCAGTCTTGAACCAAGACTCAAATCAAGTTAAAGTCCAATTAACTATGCAATCAATCCGCCATAACCGAATTTTGATCGAAACCGAAGCTTAAATCGTGCGACCTCCTCATCTATAAATAGGAGCTCTAGAACTCTTTAGAATGCACACACACTCTTAAATCTTCTTGCAAATCTCTGTTAACTAGAAACACTTCGTCAAAGATCTGCACTTACCGGAATCTCGCCGGAAATTGGAGGAACTCTTTGTTCGGTATATCGCTCATCTAATCTCATTCATTTTTATATATATATCATATGTAGTCAATAGGAACTTATAAAAGAATTATCAAACGCATAGATTCAATCGGGTTTAACAGTCTGTGTCTTTGAAATGAAGAAGACGAACTAAGTTTATGTTTAAAAGGATTTAAAATTTGTATTTAAACCGGGTTAGATACACAGTCCAGTTGGTTGGACTGTGTGCATATGAAGTCAAGGTCCCGGGTTTGATTATGTTCATGTTCCGATTCGTAACAATATTCAAACCTTTTTATAAAACTCAAATATGAAACTCGGCAGTATGTATATAGAAGAAATAAAAATCTTATATCCAACGGGTTAGACACACAGCCCAATTGGTCGGGCTGTGTGCACACACGAAGCAAGGGTCGCGAGTTCGAGTCGGTTCCATGACAATGTCCCTATAATACAAACCTTTTTGTTAAATCAGAATATGGTTTGATCTAGTAAGTGTATAAATATAATTAAAATCCAATATATTCCGGGATAGACACGCAGCCCAGTTGGCCGGGCTGCGTGCACATGTACGAGAGGTCGCCGGTTCGACTCCCACACGCTGCGTAATCCAACCGGTTCAATTCGATTTAATTCAGAGAAATACATATTTTTTTAATTAAACTTTTAATTATTCTCCCCAAAACTATATTATTTTATAACCAAATAGTATTAGTTGCAAATAAAAGTTTAAGCGAATAAAAATATAGTAATAAACACAATAAAATTTATCTACATTATCTAATAAAATGTGTAAATAATAAGTTAAGTAAAAATATTAAATCCATAAGAATTTATTTTTATCTAAATTATTATGTGAATATTTAGGTTAGCCATATCGTCGCTTGGTCGTGCGCAATCTTCATCGAATCTTAATCGCACCCACTATGATTGAATCTTACAACTTCCCTTTGTATTTCACGTTTTTGGGGTGTATCATGTGTCGCTAGTATTATCTCGTCATTTAAATTTCGTGCTATTACCATTATGTGATCTAACGTGCTATGTGATATTGTTTTGTTTCTTGCCATTTAGTGTTTATATTCTCATTACAATCTATCTCTCACGTTAGGCCTATTTGTTCCCCGTTACCTACGGGTGGAGCGTCGCGTTGCCTAATATGTTAGATCGGCTTCGTTTGATTGAGTTTTGATCTCGTAGCACATCGCTTATCGTGCTCACATATACATTATTTGTTGATGATATGGTTTGTGATTTAGATTGCATGCAGGACGTTTCCCATATTTGGTTAATGCACATTTTTTTAATACAATATAACATTTTTTCTTAATGAGAAAATGGGATTCACTCGCCAACTTATGTTGACTCAAAACTTTATTTTACACATGATACAGGTGAACAGGTTTGAAGTGTGGATCACATTGGACACGGGCCTTAGAAGAAATAAAATGTTATTTGCAAGTTTGTTTGGAACAATACTATGTTTGTTTGAATTAAGAGCTGTTAGATTATTTTTAATTAAGTTTTGAATAATAATATTAAATCTTTATAAATAGTTAATGTTATGAGCTTTGATGAAAATCCAATCATGCCCCGACTACCTTATCCGTTGCGGGTCAGGGTGTGACAGATGTCTTGGTGAATATATTCATACTATGCTAGTTTGTGTCATTGACATAACGCTTAGGCTAGCTACCTATAGATATAACAATAACTTCTAATCACTACAAACTACGGATAATAACCGAGTCAGTAAACTATTTGCAATTGTGACAAAACCTGTGAATTCACTCATCACTTTTATGTTGACACTTGTTCTTGCATGTCTTTCTTAGGTCACCAAAGTATCACACGTCAGGACTAGGATGCATCTTGGAGTCACCTTGTTTCATCAAACATTAAGACTCAGTTTTAGTTACATTATCCATTTCGATTTTATAATTATTTACGTTTCCCCAACTCATTTATGTAAAAAATAATTTCTAATGAATGAGCAAACAAGAAATTTTTTTAAACTCATATAGTGGTCGTTCAATGTGACTAATGACTATGATCCTTGTTTGTCACATGCCTTGCGGTAGAACTCCGCATGTGGAATTTGAGGGTGTGACAAATTTCACACCAACTTAACTGAGCAAACTAACTGACATCCACTTAGGGGACTATCCATATAACAAATGATCAAACCACAGGGAACACATTTAATTTTAGCAAGTTATTAAAGGTGTGTGAGGATCGTTTATCCATAGATAACTCAGGTAATATCTGTTAACCTAGTCCATATATTGTGCTGAATCCAATTTAATAACAAGATTACTCAGTTTTATGTTTTCATCAATTGATTCAACTGTTACAAGATCCTGAAAACACACGGACAGAGCTTCGTCGTCTAGTCCGCAAAACCGCTAACTAACCCAAAGTCCACACACCTATTTATACTAGACACCTCCATGCGGACTAAGGTACCTCCGTAGCTTATCTCCGCACGGAGGTACACCTTCGTACGGAGGTATTACATTCAAAACATATCATAATCTAACATTTAATCCCTATTATAGACTCGTAGACGCAGGCAGCAGACATATGTATCAACAAGGTGAAAAAATGATAAACCACCGTTTAATAAACGAATGAATATGAACAGAAACTTTTGCTCATTTAATTAAATTAATTAAACGAACAAACATAGTTCATTTATGTTCATGGACGTTCGTTTATGTTCGATTATTTATGTTCATTTAAGTTTGAATAAGTATATATGTAGTTATATTTATCTAAACATATACATAAAAGGACTTTCTAACTACGTATATAAATATAGCTAATTAGTAATTGAACTTTTTAACAATAGAAATAAGCTTTCCAATGGAACTTGTTGTAATTGATCACTGAATATAAATAATATTAAAAAATTGCAACTGGTAGGATGTTCATTTGTGTTCGTTTATAGTTTGTTCATGATCATTTGTGTTCATTTAAGTTATTTATGTTTATGTTCGTTTACGTTTATGGACTGTATGTTTAGGTTTAAAAGAACTAACATGAATGAACACGAACATGTCCATTTTCTTATGAACAAAAAAATCATTCTATATGTTCGTGTTCATGTTCGATTGAAGTTAAATGAACGAACGGGAACATGCCCTTGCTCGTTTTCATATTGTTCATTTACAGGCCTACTTATAGTGTCAGTTAAGGATAAAATAAGACTTCTTTTAGTATTCTAAAAAAACTCTCTCCCTCTCTACCCTTCCCAAATTAGCGATCAAACTCATCCAACTGGCAATCGCTGCACTTTTCACTTTCAGCACAAGGTAAGGGTTTCCGGATATTATAACAGGTTTAGCCAAAAAACGGTGGCCATGCCAGAGTGTTGGCAACATCTTTTTCCCTAGCCAAAGTTTTTTTTCATAGATCCCTTATTTTTTTCTGGTATACAGACCGTCTTCTTCTACCTCAACGTTGCTTCGTCATTGGTTCCCTTTTGAAGGGTTTGATTAGATGGTTTTGCTTTGGGCTCTATGGGAGCTGTTTTTCAAGGACATTTGGGTTCCGAATTGTGTGAAAGGTTCTATGGTGGCTAAAATTACACAAATGTATTTGTTTAATATTTAGACGGAGTGTAAACTTGAGTTTGGATAGTTAGATACTCATGGTTTTTTTACGTAATTACGTATGAAAACAAGGTTCTTTAATTTTGTGTTTCGGAGATCTTTTTGTACTTCAACTGAAATGTCCCATTGGAGTTGAAGGTGGTTCAATCGGAGATGAAGGTGGCGATGGGCGGTGACGTGAGTGGAGGGTGTATGATTTTCAACAGATCTTTATGTCACACCCTGGTCGTAGCAGAAGCGCAATCGTGTGACTATGAGGTAATCATTGCAACCAATTGAGTAAACAACAATAAATCAACAACGATGCTGTTAAGTTGCAACCAAAGGTTACAAGTTCCCAAAACAAGTTACAGGTTTAGACAAGTTCATCATGTTATCCAAAGCATAGTTTTTGGGTTACATTACACTTTAAACCAAAAACTTATTTTCATCATAAAAGCATGTTGGGGTTTTGACCGCTATATACCCATACGAGGTTGGGATATAAGAGACAAATCCTCCAAAAAGGCATTCGTTGTCAGGTTTATTCCCACTTCTCGTAGTCTTTCATCGGCTCAAGTTTTGCGTCCTGAAATACATGTAAGTTTGAAAAGTCAACAAAAAGTTGGCAAGTTCATGTACTTATTGTTTTCGTATGAGACATCTTGTTTGTAATTCAGTAATGAAATTTTAGTATGTTATTAGCATTCATGGATTTTAAGGATCTATCAGTGTCTAGCTAGCACCCTGATATATGTGCCATAAGTGAGTAACCAAACCGAGACAACTCTTGACATCTATTGGGATCACAAAAGCACTCCTAAAGGGTTAACAAACCAGGAGTGGAACGCGTCTCAAACTCGATAGACCTATACCTTTTGCACCTTGGTCACAAAGTGATTAATGGTTACTCTTGTCATCATCCTACTTATGCACATTGATCGTGTTATCATCTAACCCCATAGCTAACATACCGTTTGTTATGACATGTATTTCCCCTCGATAATATTAAAACAAAACCTTGAAATAATTGAAAGGAGGGACATGAACTCCCAGTTTTGCGTTCCGCAAGTCGTACTTATTGGAATTCGAGTGTCCGTACACGTAACCTACATGTGTATTAAGTTCATTAGACACCTAGGTCACGTTGGACCTCATACAAGTTGTTCATCTTGAATTCTTGTTATGTAGTTATTTATCACACTAGAACAACTTAAATTTTATTATGGTGTTGGTAGTTCGTTTATTTGATTATTATTTATATACATATATTTCACGTAATATATATATATATATTATCATTATTAGACCGTTTGTGAACGCGCCTCGCCCTTCACATGTCCTCGTGCCTTGCACGCGTGTCACTGGGCCTAGCCCATGTCTTTATGTGATTGGGCCTAGCCCATGAAATTTATGTCATTGAGCCTAGACAATGTCTTTATGTCATTGGGACTAGCCCATGTAATTATGTCATTGGGCCTAGCCCATGGCTTTATGTGATTGGGCCTAGCCCATTTCTTTATGTGATTAGGCCTAGCCCATGTAATTATGTCATTGGGTCTAGCCCATGTAATTATGTGATGGGGCCTAGCCCATGTAATTATGTCATTGGGCCTAGTCCATGTAATTATGTGATTTGTGTATCTGGGCCTTGCCCATGTCTTTTATATAATGGGCCTAGCCTAACTTAATTTCATTAGTCCATAACTTTTATAATCTTGCACTTGCAAAATTTTACTAAGTATAGACTTTCAAGTATGTTTATATACTTTTATAAAATCACATAGTAATTTTTATACATCTTAACTTTCCGGATTTTGTTATCATTAATATATATATTCGTTGAGTGTCTAAAATATATTATTTTTAGACATGTCGTCGTTTTCGTTTAATATATATTTCCGCGTCGAAAATTGCTCAAGAGTTATAGTGGCTCTTCATATTAGCGATTTGTTCGTTGATCGACGGCGCAACGGTGTATTGTGTAAATTCGACCATTGTCCGCATTACTCTGTTCGTCCAATTATTGTTTCAAGAATTGTGTAAAAGTGTACGTGTTCATATTATTTACACTTGGTAATTCTTCAAGTGTTTGAGGTGTTGTATAAGTTGGGTATTTTGTGGTGTATACCCTAGACTTTCTAAATACATACACATGTATTTTTACACATTAATTTTGTGACAAAGTATATGTATATATTTTTATTCCCAAAAATACATATATGTAATAAATACTCATTTTTAACTTGTAAAAATATATGTAAGCATTTGTTAAATCCTTGGAGGGTTAGGGTTTAACCCTTGTCATTAAAACTTCCTTAATGATGGTTTAGGTCACTAATCGCATTTAGTCCCGTTAATTATACTTTAATCGCAATTAGATTTTTAGAAAATTTCGCCATGGTTTCCCCTAAACTATGACGTATTCCTCGTTTCAAAAACGTATTTAAATCATGTTTAAACCCATAATCACAATCAATCATCAACTCAAGTTTACATACCACCGTTGTATGCATCATCTATACACTTTTTCATCCTCATTCCCATGATCTTTGTAAATATATATTTTAACTACTTTACTTAAAAATAATGAGATCTTCACATATTTTAAGACACCATTTTTGTTATATCTTCAAATCAAGATTTCCACTTTAAACCACTTTGTTTACTAGACTTTTTAGGATGATCATAACATAAATCATGGTGTTTATTCCTTATAAAAGTCACACATATGTAGTAAATCATTTTAAGTTGTAGTAAAGTTCATGGATCATGAGGTTGATGATCTTGTTTAGATTTAAACATCACCATGTTTAAATCATCATTTATATTCTTATTCATACAAGATCATCCACTTTAAATAACTTACTTTAACATAATCAACAAAATCATGCTAACTAGTTAACACTAATACACATAATCAACACATAATAAACTATATTTAGTAGATTATTAAGGTGAGGTTAGGGTTTTTAAGTTGGATTTTTCTTTATTTTCAAGATGATCAACAAGTACTTCCATAAACCATAGATCATAAGGAGCTTAAATATGGTAAAAGTTTAGCTTAGAAGTTTGCACAAGATTAAGTGAAGATTAAGAGGAAAATGAAGCTCCAAATAAAGCTCTAATGCTCCTCCATGCTTGCAAACCCCTTAGATGATCTTGTGAGGGCTTGAGAGTGGGTGAAATGTGGTGTTTAATGGTGGAAAAAGGGTGGATGTAGTAGTAGTATGTAGCCGTGAGGGAGGGGAGTTCAAGGGGTTTCTTATAATATATATATATATTTGTGAAATAAAGTAATGAAGCATGATGATGATTTATGTAAACTCACCAAGTCAAGATCACATCTTTTTACCATGTTTAAATCTTCATTTTTCAACATAAATCAAGTGGGTGGGGGCCCACATGGGGGGTTAAGTGTAAATGATTTTATAACATGTGATAATTTATTAGATATTTAGGTGTTTAAATTAAGTATGATAATTAGGGTTTGGTCTTGCATCATTAGTGAGCAATTAGGGTTTAGGGTGTTAATTAATATTAATTAGTCCCCTTGACTAATTGGTGTTAGTTTTGGATGGCAAAAACACCACTAGTTTGCTCATCGGTACGATATCGATTATTATACGAACTTTATTGTTTCGTACCGGGAGTTTTGTTATTCAACCACCATAAGTGTCATGGCGTTTATTTAGAGCACTTTTGACATAGAAATATGATTAACTAGTTCACTAGTCGAGTATATGTTGGGTTTGGATGGCCGAAATGCTTCCCGTTGAGTTATTCGCTCAATATCGGCATTATATATTTTGCCGTCGAACATTTCCGGGAGTTGTGTTTTCGTGATAGTTGAAGGGATTTCGGATCCCAAATGAAGCTTAACTAGCTCTCTAGATTAATGTATGAGGCTATCGGCCATTGAAATCTTTGTGGGTTCGACAATCGGTCGCTTTCCGGTCAAGTTGTGCACTGCTTGTCGTACGACTGGAAATGATGTTTTTTATGTATTTCTGATATTCTCATACTGTTAGGCTATTTATCATTGTTCTGTTATAATTATGGAATCCGGAAATACCGAATTAATGTTGCGGATGAATTGAAATTGTCACCTTTTTAGTCGAAACGGATAATTTTGTAATTTAGGCGTTGTACCGGAAAGTTATGTATTATTGCAAGATGTGTTCCCACATTAGTGTTTTCATGTATATGTGGACTCATTTATGGCATTAGCATGCCGTTATTCATTGTTCTGTTTCGTTTTAGCGGTTTTGCTGACATGAATAGTGCAACCGCGAATAGTGCGCCCAACACTATCTACCAACACTTTTAGGGCATAATTTGATTTATTTCGCGTCGTAAAACCAATATATGTTATGGCATGATTCACTTGTCCAACACTTATGATATGACATATGACTCAGTTATGTAATCAAATCATGATATAATGCATGAGATTATGTACTAAAAATAGTGATTAGATTGTACGAAATTACCTGTTATTTGCCATTTGTCACACTTTAAGCCCTTTTACTCTTTTATCAAGCTTTAAATTTATAAAACATGATATAACACTATCACTCTCTACAACACGCTAGGGCAAGTGCACCCGTCGTCGGTGTAGTATAATGATGTAAGATATCAAGATCATCTAAGGACACAATAGCTTCTAATACCAGAATAACGTCAATGTCTAATCTAACCAAATTTTGAGAAAAGGTTTTTAGTAATTAATTTAAAGAAAGAAACTAAAATAATAAAAGACACAAATAGACAAGATAGAATCACTTGAATCTGACACATCTCTTACGTATCCTTTGATGATTTCCACACTTTGGGTTTTTAAGAGATTATTTTAGTTATAGTGGCATATCCCTCTTTTGGAGGTAACGCTACCCTCTGCCATATTGGTCTGAGTCAGCAAGGATACAAGCCCATAAGGTCGGAATATTGAAAGATAATTAAGTAAATTATTAATAAAAAATGTGGCATGTCCCACTTTTGGAGGCAACGCTACCATCAGCCATATTGGTCTGAGTTAGCAAGGATACAGTCCCGCAAGGCCGGTTTAAAGATTTAATGGTAGTTTATTTATAAGGGATTCAAGCCATTCTTACTTCCCCCGATTTGATGCTATTTCCCTCAAAAGAGGACCTAATAAGCTTGAATCAAGTCCTCGCATGATCTATACACTAAACGAGGCAAGAACTTTACCCAAACCACCCTTCTAACCCCCTTCCAGGCAGTTAACACGCTTTGTATAGACTGTAAAGGCACAAATGAGTGAATCAACAAAACATGAAGAGATGATAGAATAAAGTTCACTTTCAATATAAAAAAGGTAGTTATTAAATTCATTAATACAAACCTAACTAAAAAGTTAACCAAAGCTTGGAAATAAAAAGTAATACATAAAAGACTTATCTTCACCAAGTGATGTATGAGATTAGCCAAGCATGGCCTTTGTTTGACAAAAAATCTTATGATCAATCTTGGATCCCGATACTACTACACACTCTAAAGATGGATGATGGAGGAATATGGTGGATGATGGTGGCAAGTGTGAGAGAAGTGGTTTGCCAAAGGATGGTCTGCAAACCAAGCACCCATGTTTATAGCTGGAAACAGACTGTTCACATGGCCCGTGCCCGAGGGCACGACCTCATGTCTCCTTCTTCTCTGTCTTCATTTAATGAGCTGTGTCGGTCCATATGCTCACACGGCCCCGTGTGTTAACAGCACGACCCCGTGGCCTATAACGTTCATTGTAAAGCGGGTTCTAAAACCCGCTCCATTTAATAATTCAAATATATGATATGAAGTTTCGTTACGTATATACGCTAACTGTTCAAATTCGTTATATTAATTTCATTAATTAATAAATAAATCAAATGGGTTAAAATAATAAAGATAATAAATAAAAACTAATAATAATATTAATAACTAAACTGAAAATAATAAAAATAAATATAAAGGGTGACCACGAGTTTCGAACCCGGGTCTTCATTGAACCATTATGCACCACACACACCACTACACTGTACACACACATCTGAATTTATACTAAGTTAAATGAATCTTATATCAAAATAGCGCGCTAAATTCAATCTTAAAACATTCGCCTGAAATGGCTGCAAAATTCAAATCCATTCTCAAATGTCCGTTATATTGTTTTGAATTAAACCTAAAGAAACCGTTTTCGATCATGAGATAGAATCATGGGATCAGTTAAAATTAAATCGGTTACACATTAATCCGATCATCAAATTCCATTCCGAAACCGATAAAACTGAAATCGGTACCTTCACCTATAAATAGCAAGCCTTGAACCTTGTAGAACTCGCTCATTTTCACCATCAAACTCCCTGAAAACTCAGAAGTTCTCTGTGCTCAAATCCACTCTTCGCCGGAAACTTGTGGTGTCACCGAAATTATCGCCGGAGAAGTCAAGCCATCTTCATTTCGGTACAACCATCCCTTAGATTCTTTTCGTTTATGTGCTTTTGTTAACTGAGGTAATTAATCATCGAATTCAGAAGATGATTGAGTAAAACAGGCCGGTTATGTTTTGGGTTATATAATGAAGAAGACAGAGTTGCATTAGTGTATAAGTGTAATTAAAATTGATGTTTATATCGGTTTAGACACACGTCCAATGGTGGATTGTGTGCAAACTTAAAGCAAAGGCGCGGATTCGAGTCCAGTTGTGTGCAGCGTTTTGTTAACATAACAAATCTTTTTAATTAAAGGGAATAATGAATTAACCCAGTCAGTATATATATATATACACACACACACACAAAATATATATATAATTAAAATCCAGATTATTTCGGGTTAGACACGTAGCTCAGTTGGTAGAGCTGCGTGCACGTATACGAGAGGTCACAAGTTCGAATCCACACGTTGCGAATAATCTATAAATCGGCCGGTTCAACCCGCTATAAGGGTATATTTTTTAATAACTCTTTTCTTTATTTTTCTCCAAAAATCCCTAAAAATTTATATAAAAATAAGACTTTTTAAGCTTAAAATTTGTAATAGATGCTATAAAAATAGTCTAAAAAGCCTAATAAAAGGCATTAAATAAAAATATTAATTGCAAATAAAAGAAATATATTTACCGAATTATTAAGTGAATATTTAGGTTAGTTTTCTCGTCGGTTGGAATCTTTAATCGTGCACATTTGTTATCAACTCAAGAAACGCACCCACTGTGAGTGAATTCTTACAAATTTTCCCTTTTTATTCATGTTTTGGGGTGTATCATGTGTCGTTTATTTATATCGTTTATTCAAACACTTGTGCTACTACCATTATGTGATCTAACGTGTTATGTAATATTTGGTTTATTGTTATATGTGGTTATATTTTTCTCATTTCAGTCAAGCATTCACATTAGGCTCATCAGTTCCTCGTTAGATACGAGTAGAGCATCGCATTGTCTAATTAGATCGGCTCCGTTTGATTGAGCCTTATCTCACAACTCATCATTTATCATGCTTATGTGCACATTGCTAGGTGTGTATGTGGTTTGTGGATAGTTTACATGTTTGCTCATATTTGGTTTATACACATTTTTATTTAATTAATCAACATAATTATTTCCTTTTAATGATTAAACAGGATTCACTCGCCAACTTTTGTTGACCCAAATCTCTATTTTTACACATGATACAGGTGGGCAGGTTGAAGCAATGAACACATAGGATTGGGCCTTAGAAGAAAAATAAAGAGTTACTTAAATGTCATGTTTAAAACATTTTGTGCTTGTATGGTTTACGTGTTGTTGAAATTTTCCCTTTTAAATTGGAACAATAAATATGAAACTTTATATAGTAAATGTCATGAGCTTTGATAAAAACTCAATCATGCCCTGACTACCATATCCGCTGTGGGTCAGGGTGTCACATGGCCCTTGTACTTGTTGTACTATCCAAGATTTTGCATATCTGGGAGTTGACCACGGCCCGTGTCCAAGGGGACACGGCCCCATGTCTCTTGTCTGCTTCTGTTTGTCTTTTTTTCATGGAATCTGGAGTGGGGCATGGCCCCATGCCTTGGTGGCATGACCTCGTGTTTGTTTTCTGATTTGTTGTTTTTGTCGTGGGGTGAAGCTTAGAGGGTCGGTATGATGTATCAACTTTTTTTTTTGTATTTATGTTGGTTTTTGCCGTTATTTGTTCTTTTTTATGTATTTAAACTCTTTTAATCCTGAAAATCAAAAGAATACAAAGAAACACACTTTTTTCAACATTAGACATAAAAGGGTTGATTTATACCTTATTTTATATAATTTATATGTTGCAGTTGGTGAATGTCAGGCGGGTTTGAATTTGATTCGATGCGATGAGTAGTGATGGTGTTGGCGGTCGTTGGATATGGTGGTGGTGGCGGTCGTCTAATATGGAGGTGGTGGTCATCGTCGAAAGGGAATGGGTTGGGGTTGATGATAGAGGGTATTTTTGTCTTTTCACAACAAGTTAACATAATAAGTGGATGGGGTTTGTGGGGGGGGGGGTGTGGCTAACTGAAACGAAAATGAAATAACTGGTACTGTTTTGGAAGAATTTGAACTATTGGACTCAAATAGTTATTTTGTGCAATAACATGAACGAAAATAGTAGTTTAATCTACTTGTTTGGTTTCTTGAGAGTTCTCACGACGATTTGATTGATTTCTCCTGCTTATCTATACTACCTTGTAATATAACTATTTAGGGTAAAATTAATTTCACTTAATTTTAAGACACCTTGTAGGAGTAGTTTTGGTATTTAAAAATTTTTATATTCATATTTTTGTTATTGATACCAATTTTTTTATTTATGGAAATAATTTGATATTTAATAAATACATTATCATGTTAGGACAGGAAGTGATGCAACCCCAAAATACCCTGGAACCCTCCAATCCTATTGTGCCAAGTTCCCTTCAACCCTTGAGCCATCCACTACTCTAAAAACATTAAATGATGGCAACAGTATACTATAAACTTTTTTTCCCACAATGTTGGTTTTATTTTATAATAAATTAAGCATTCTAACTTAAAATAAATAAAACATATTAAATATAAATAAACATGTAACTAAACTTTCATTAAAATAAATTAAAACATGAATAATTCAACTAAAAAACATAAAAATACGATAAGTTAAATAAAAAGTAAAACAACTACGATCAGCCTTCCTCGGTTTCTCGGTAACATTCCCAACCATGTTTGTTGGCTAGTTCACGTTTCCGTTGTAGAAGTACTTGCAACATTTTACCTCTAATTTGGTCTTTGGTTTTGTAAACATGTACATGTCATTGTCAAATTGTTGTTGCCTCACAAACTTGCGTTGTTCATCCAACAACGCTATAGCTTTTTATCCTTGTTGCGTTTGTAGTACCACCAACTTGTTCAGCATGTCTTCCTTCGTTGATCTGTACGCTCCTAATTTGTTAGTCAAGGAAGTTTTGCTTGACGACTAGGGATTTTCTTTTCTTTTTCATTTTCTTGCCGGTGCGTTTTCGTTGAGATCCAACAAACTACTAGTGAAGGCATCTTCGGGTGTATATGATTGATAGTTGCCGGATTCCAATGATTTCCGTCCCTTTTCGAAATGATTATCTGACGTTTCATCCATCAACTGGACTTTGACCCAGTTGCCATGCCTTCATACGAACTCCCATGCGTCAACGCGAGTAAAACTGCCCGAATTTTTGGTAATCCTTTAACACCCTTTTCATCACCTCAACATCGCTACATCCACTACCTCGTAGACAATCCTATATAAATTCAAGTATAAGTATAAAATTAAACAACTTTAAATAAAAAAAATAGACGATGGCATAACTTTGAACAAATTTAAACTAAAAAAATATTAGTATAAATAATAACGCTTGAATCTAGTATCCGTTGAATTTATTCATTTGCGTATTCATAGCGCTCCGTTTTGAAGATATTTAACGGTCATTTCGATCGCCTCCATCCAATTGTGCGTCGTAAAAATTAAAACACCGCCAAAAACTTTTTTTTGTTGATTTCCTTTCTTCTTGTTTTTTCAGAGGAATAACACCATGCTTTCGCCAATGCTACCTCTTGAACGTTTATCCATTATGTACTCTTAGCACGTCTGACGAATTTTCCCTTATTTGCATGAATTTGAACACCTTAATCTTCATAGTCTGGAACTTGCATTTATTCAATATGGTCACCCAAATTATATTGTTAATGATCTTTTTGAAATTGTGATTCTGGAAAGTGGTGACTAATGAGGTAGCACAAGCAAAAAGATCACAAACGAAGAGATCTAAAACAAGTGCGTCGGGGAGTTATAGTGCGGGTGGGTCTGATGCACATTGTGCTACCAATATAAACAGATGAACCCGAGTTCGAAGATAAAGCTCATACCTCCTGAATCAACACGGCCAAACTGGAAGAGATCGTGCTAAAAGAGAACGTGCGAAGGCTTCGGGTTCAAAGACATTGTATTTTTAATTAATGAAAATTTTTATATTATATAAAGAATTTATTTATTAAAAAAATAAAAATAGAAGGGGATGGGGGAACCAGCTCCCACTCATAAGAGAAAATAATGAACTAAAAAACATTGTGACGTGACGCCTAGACTGAGGGGAAAGGGTAGAGATGTAAAAAACCGGTTACGTAACCGAAACCGACAAAAAAACAGAAACCGGTTTTTTTAAAGCCGATTATTCCGTAACCGGTTCGATTGTAAACCGGGTTTTGACCGGTTATAATAATTGTCGCGAACACCGGTTATGAAACAGGTTAGTATGAAAACCGGTTACAAATCGGTTATAACAAAAAACCGATTATAAAACTGGTTACTGAAAACGGTAACAAAAAAACTGGTTTTTAAAACCGGTTAACCGCGTGCCAGAATCATAAACGGTCATATGACCGTTGAGGGCTAATCTAGCCGTTTTTTTGGAGTTTTTTTTGGCGTAGAAATCATCTCCATCTAGTATAAAAGGTTGTGGGTGTTTAGGTTCAATCACACCACCTCAAAACCTCCAAAAACTCTTAAAAACGTTTCAAAATCTTGTTCGATAATTCTTGAAAAAGTATGGCAAGCTCTAGTGCTCATGATTTGGTCAACATTGGCGAGTCTACAACTGACACGGTGGTTCATGTTATTCCAACGAAGCGCAACCCGAAATTTGGGCACATTTCAATTTGTGCGAGATGGCCAAAGGGAGAAAAAAAAGCGTGTTGTCATCATTGTAATGGTTTTTACGCCGAAGGAGCAAACACCACATTGATACAACACATCGAAAATCCGTTTTGCAAAGCGTTAAAACAACAACCCGCTAGTGGTCAAGCTTCCATGGCAAGTGAAGGTGCTTCTTTGTTCGCCTACAATTACGAAATGCCTAGGTGGAAATGACGAAGTTTGTAATCCAAGAAAGTTTGCCGTTCAACTATTTTGACAACCAACGCTACACAAATATGGTTCAAAGACTTCTCCAACCACGATACACCCATGTAAGTCGTGCTATTCTTAAGTGGGATTGTTTAAAATTGTGGAAAATTCTAAACAAGAATTAATTTCTTTTTTTGAAAAATTAGAAACCGGTGTTAACTTGACTAGCGACGTTTGGTCCGTACCGCACGGTTCACCCGACTCGTATATTTGTGTCACCGCCCATTGGATTTAACTGGCGACGGGCAAATGATGAAACGCACGATTAAATTATCTGATTACCCTCACACCGGTGAAGCTATTTATAAAGCAATCGAAAAATGTATTACAAATACAAATTGGAAAATAAAATTTTTTCAATATCTTTTGACAATGCCTCAAACAATACGGTTTCGGTAATGCATTTAAAATTAAAATACAAATCGATTTGTGACAGTATTTTTTCCATAGTCGATGTATTGCACACATCATAAATTTGGCCGTTCAAGACGGTTTAAAGGTTATTGAACCACAAAAGGAAGCTTTCAAAAAAATGTTACGTCATATATATAGTCACACGCATAGACATTCAAAATATAAAAAAAATGTGTAAGGAAGCGGGTCGAATATGCTTATGACCCAATTGGGGCGTTGCTCATAGATGGAACTCGACTTGCACCATGTTTGAAAAGGCTATTTTGCAAAAAGAAAGTTTAATAGAATTTCATAACTCTTTGTCTAGTCGTAGAAAGGTTTCGCCTTACCACCCATCGGCTTGGGCTACTATTGAAACGGTTACACAATTACTTCAAGTTTTCAAAACATCAACAAAAATTTTATCGGGGGTTTATTATCAAACAAGTTCATTGGTGCTTCACAATTTGTTTAAAATTAAATGAGATTGGGTAGAACCAATGAATGAAAAACTAAGAAAATATTTTATCGAACTACCTGCGGTTTTCATTGTGTCGCTACTTTAAACCCTTGCTTTAATGTTTTTTGGAACCGGGTCTTTGATTGAAAAAATTGCAAACAAGTTGAATTTAAACACCGAACAGGACCCTAACTTTTTGGTGAAGCCGCAAAAATTCGTTTCAACGATCAACTTTCAAAATTTTTTGATGTTTATGTAATAAAATATGGTACAACCTCGTCAAACATTCACGAGTCAATGAGAAATGCCGCTTTCGGCGAAGGTTCAAGTATGGAAGATCAAGATTTGTATGTTTATAACCAATTGTTTGATGAGTCGAGTTAAATGCACCGTGGTAACATTACTAGTAGCGAACTTAGTCGGTATTGTGGGTCGAACTTTCTACAAACGATGACTTCACAAGAATTTAAAAATTTTGATTTGTTGGCTTGGTGGAAAAGTAAGGAAGATCAGTTTCCATCTTAGCCACAATGGCCCAAGATTTACTAACGGTCCAAGCTTCCACGATAGCTTCGGAAAGTGCTTTTTCTATTAGTGGCAGGGTGATTTCGATAAGGAGGACTCGACTAACACCAAAAGCGGTTGAGATGTCGATTTGCTTGAAAGATTACTTGGATGTGGCAGAGAGATTTTAACACATACGCACACTCGAGGATGAATTGGAATACGAAAGCGAAGTTTACGAGGACGAGATCCAAGCCGAATTGACAACCCCAATAACCGACGAAGAAGCCGCATTGGATGAAAAACTTCGCAATAGTTCAACTTTGGGTTCGAGCGAAGATGACTAAACGAGGATCAAGATATATTATTTCTATTGTAGTCCCACTAAAAAATATATATTAGTGGACGTTCTTGCGGATTAATATTTTAAGTTTACGCACTTCATTTTTACGTTTATCGTTCGTATTTACACCGTTATGTAGCAATCGTTTGTTCAAGCCTTAATGATGTTATATTTTAAATTTTTATATTTGCATACTTAAGTTTTTATATTAAAAAACTTTATTTTCAGCAAAAACAAATATACTGGAAAAATTACATAAATTTTGGACTTAATTAAAAACCGGTTTTTTAACGATTTTTTTCCGGTTTTTAAACCAGTTTTTTTTACCGGTTACAGAACTGGTTTTTTTATAACCAGTTACAGAACCGGTTACAACCGGTTAGTACCGGTCACACTTTTCCGAACATAAAACCAGTTAATAACCAGAACCGGTTATTGAATAACCGGTTTTTTTGCCGCCAAAAAAACCGAACCGATTTTTAACCGAAATCGATTTTGAAAAAAAAAACGATTTGTACACCTCTAGGAAGGGGAATCATAAAGATAATTAATTACACATTTATAGTTTTATATACTTGCTCGACTTTTTCTTAATATTCTAAAAACACTCAAAACGCTCCTCCTATCTTTCCCAAATATCGACCAATTCTCCGTTGACTCCACTGTTGACCGACCCTCTCAGGGAGTTGATAACAAGACCTTTTCTTCTTCAAGGGTATACCAATGATCACTTCTCTTCAACCACATAAACAACAAGGGTTTTTAGTTGTCTAATAATAATGTCCAATCAAGAACAACCAGGTGTTTTGGTGAATCAACTCGTGGACTCAGTGAGGGAATTTGCAGGGCTACCCGAGTGCAGAAACGCTGCAAGAGATCTCTATGGGAGTTTGGTGAGAAGAGTGAAGCTTTTGGGCCCATTGTTTGATGAATTGAAAGATAGTCAACAACAGGTTGATGATGATGATGATGATCTTGATGGGCTTAAGTGTTTGAAATTTGCTTTGGATTTGGGCCTGGATCTTTTGAAAGCTGTTAATTATGGAAGTACAACTTTTCAGGTACTTGTTTGATTTAATTTGGTGGATCTGTAAGTTTTAAATTGGGGACCGGACTCAACACATATAAAATTTTCAAAAAATTTACACTTCGTCCCCCTTCCCTGTGGGTGATGAGGGGATTATGATTGTTGTTGTTGAACTGTATGTTTTGGATTACAGGCACTGCAGATTGATAGAACTATTAAAAAGTTTCATCAAGTGACAACACAGATTGAAGAGGCATTGTGCAAGATTCGTTATGATCGGTTTGATGTACCAGAAGAAATTCGAGAACAGGTCGATATGATTTTTTAGACTTGAACGTTTGATGTAGAGCGGAAGCATTAAAGATATTTACTGAATAATGAAAACATTACATGAAAGGAAATTGCCAAATTTTCGAATTTACACACTGTCAAATATATACTGAAATTATAGAAATAAATTAAGCAAATAGTAAATTATGCGTTTTACACTAAAAGAGGGAAAAAGGGGAAATCTCTAAAACATTACGTGAAGGGAATTGCCTATGGCTGTTTGCCACGTGACAAGGCTCGTCGAGACCTTTCCGTCAGCTGGGTATGGCCCCGTAACTCCATTCGTAGCCCAAGTTATGCTTGTTTCATTTTACTTTTTTGGTTTAGAAGGACGTAGCCGTTAAATATTATTGCAAAGAATAATAAAATGATACGTTTGGGCCTGTCTTGTTTTCTCTGCTAACTCTTGGATTAGTTCCGTATCAATCTTAATTAATACTAGAAGAATACATCTCTGATAATGATCTTGCAGATACAACTTGTGCATTCACAGTTCAAAAGAGCAAAAACACAAATAGAGTCTCCCGATTCACAGCTTCAAATGGATCTAACAATGGTGAAAATGGGGAAAGACCCAGATCCAGAAATGGTTAAAAGACTTGCAGAAAAGCTCCATCTTACCACCATTGATGATCTGAGAAAGGAATCGCTCGCGATTCATGAGATGGTTGTATTGACGGGCGGTGGAGAGTTTGACAGTAGCTTTGACACGGTGTCGTTTGTTCTTAAGAAGATTAATGATTTTGTGATGCTGGGAAATTTTGAAATTGAAGATTCTGATCGCGAAAAGAGGTTTGCGAGGCATCGATCGCCGGTTATTCCAAATGATTTTCGGTGCCCGATATCACTCGAATTGATGAAAGATCCTGTGATTGTTTCTACTGGGCAGGTATGTAAACTGTCACACTGAAATGCTCAAATGTGTTTGTTGCCTTTTCAAAGATCCAAAGATTTTGGAAACTAAATATGACATGATAGGGTAAAATACAATCTATCTTTCTGGTGTATATGTGCTGATATTAATGAAAGTTTGCTCGGTTCATGATCAGTCTGGTCCCTGAAACGGATCTGGGTCTGGCCTTTCCTTTAGGATGAGCCCGGAAGTTGTATAATGGTCATAGGGGTGTAAATTTTTGACACGACACGAACCTGACATGAAGTTTGCGGGTTTGGGTTTAGTCTAAACGTGTTTGGGTCACTTTCTAGTCGAATCTGCGAACACGTTTATCTAAATGGTTCGTGCTTGTGTCCACCAGACGGGTTTCGTGAGTTGACTCGTTAACCTATTTACCTAATTTTACATATTTTTTATAATGTGTTTTATATAATATATTTATAATTATTAGGGTATTTTTTTATCAACTTATTTAATTAAATGGGTTCTTTTTTCTGGCTGACTTGTTTGGCCCGTTTAATAAATCATGCAAACCATTTGATTAAATAGGTCGAACCGTTTAGCTATATATAGCCCATTTAGGCCGTTTATTACAACACACCAACCTGTTTAACAAGCTTACACCTTTGTTACAACCCACCAACCTGTTTAGAAAATGGGCTAAATGGGATGTGTCGGGTCACACGATATGTGTCCATGTTAGGTTGATAACTTTGACACGAATTATATATATATAGTGAAAGTGTATTGTACAATTTTGCTTAACGTACACTGATGAAATTAAAACATGCGTGATTATTTTTATAACATGCATGATTAGGTTTTTTACCCCATGCGTGATTTCTGATTTTGTACTTGCGTGATTATGTTCATGCGTGATTATGGTTTTCAACATGCGTGATTAGGTTTTCAACATGCGTGATTAGGTTTTGAGTTTTATAACATGCGTAACTCATAAAAACACCACAACATGTATACTGAAGACACACATCTTATAAAGAACCCCCTAACATTGAATATAACAGAAATAACACCCTAATAAAGCAAGGACCTTTGTCCTCACATTAAATATAACAGGAATAACACCCTAACTCATAAAAACACCACAGCATGTATATTGAAGGCATACATCTTACGAAGAGCAGAAATATAACAGAAATAACACCCTACAATTAAAACACCATTGTATGAACATAGAAAAAACACCATGGACTAAAACATCCAAGCGAGACGTAATTTTTTTCTCTACATAAGTATATCAATATGGTACTCATATTAAAGATAAAAAAAACACTTGTTATTATGATGTATTTTTTTTTTAAAAAAGAGTTACGTATAAAAAGTTATTGACGTTTAAAAAAGAAGGGGGGGGACTTGCATGTGCATTAATGTTAGTTTCTTAATTTAAAAATGTTAAATTTACCTTTATACCCTTAATCTAGAAAATTAATTAGTTTAATAGTCAGCACTATTACAAGATTGTCATCAATATCTCAACCATTAGATTAAATATCTAATGGTTTATATTCTTCTTATCCTTCTCACACTTTTATATTTTCTTACAATAACCTCACCCTATATATATATATATATATATACATATAATATATATAGTGGAGAGTTCAAATGAGAAGACAAATTTTGTAAGAATAAAAAGAATAGCTTTTAAACCAATAGAAATTCTCCATTTAATGTGTATTTAATATTATGAAAAAGGGCATATAGGTAAATCTATAATTGTCATTAATTAGCTAATTAATTAAACTTGTAACTCATTTTTTTATATACTCTTTCAAGATAAAATAATTTATGGTGTAGGGCAATTTTCGACATGTGTAGGATAAATTTTAGTATGTGTAGGATAAATTTTATAATGTGTAGGGTAAATTCCGGTAAATGTAAGACATATGTAGGATAAATTTTGAAATGTGTAGGATAAAATGTTTTTGCTTTATTAATGAGAGATAACATAATTAATGAGAGGAGTTATAAACTATTTAATGTTTTACCATTATGTCCTTTCTTCTTTTTCTTCTCACATTAAATTTCTTCTCAAATGAACATTCCCATATATATATATGTTCAGGTTCCTGTAAAAAATGTCATGTGTGTGAGAAGTGTAAGAAGAATTATTGTGATGACAAGTGGCATGGATTAAATTTAGAGATTGAGGGTAATAGGGTAATTTCAATTAAAACTCAATTTATATAATAATATATTCTTAACCGTTTTTTTGAGTTTTTTTAGGAAACCAAATATCCTAATTTATGTTCGATATATCTTAGATCTTTTACCAAGATTGCAACTATAACCAGTCCATCGTAAATCAAAGTCAGCATAACATGGTGTTTTAATAAATTCGTAGTTCAATTCATGGTTTTTTACACCTGCATTCAAGTAGATGTTCTTCGCATGGTGTTTTAAACCTGCATATACAGAATATGGTGTTTTAATAAATTTGTATGGTGTTTTAAACCTTCATTTACATAATATGATGTTCTTCGTATGCTGTTTTAATAAATTTGTAGTTCAATTCATAGTGTTTTACACCTGCATTCATGGTGTTTTAAAACACAACGCCTTGATCACAATACAATTAAAGCACCATTGTATGAACATAGACAAAACACCATGGACTATAACATCCGATCGAAACGTATATTTTTCTCTATATAAGTATAACAATATGGTACTCATATTAAAGATAAAAAAACACACGTTATTATGGTGTGATTTTTAAAAAAAAAGTTATTGACGTTTAAAAAAGACGGGGGGAACCGGGGGGAACTTGCATGTGCATTGCATGTGAGTTTCTGAATTTAAAAATGCTAAATTTACCTTTATGCTCTTAATCTAGAAAATTAATTAGTTTAATGGTAAACACTATTTACAATTTTGCCATTATAATCTCAACTATTAGATTATAGATCAAATAATGTAGATTCTTTTCTACACTTCTCACAAAAAACACCCTTTTTACAAGAACCCCACCCTATATATATATATAGTGGAGAGTTCAAATGAGAAGAAAAATTTGATAAAAAGAATAACTTTTAAACCAATAGAAATTCTCTATTTACTTCATTTAATGTGTGTATTTAAAATTATGAAAAAAGGGCATATAGGTAAATCCATAATTGACATTAATTAGCTAATTAATTAAACTTGTAACTTATTTTTTTAATATACTTTTTCAAGATAAAATAATTATGGTGAAGGACAATTTTCGACATGTGTAGGATGAATTTTAGTATGTGTAGGATAAATTTTGAAATGTGTTGGGTAAATTTACATGTGTGTAGGGAAAATTCCAATAAGTATAAGATATGTGTAGGATAAATTTTGAAATGTGTAGGATATAGTGTTCTTTTTATTAATGTAAGATAACATAATTAATGAAAGATGTTATAAACTATTTAATGTTTTACCATTATGTTCTTTCTTCTTTTTCTACTCACATTAAATATCTTCTCAAATGAACCTTATACGGGTCGTGTTTTCAACGGTTCAATCCGCCGACATGAAACCCGCTAGCCCGACACCCTGACACCTCCATATAGAACCGATTAGGCATGAATGTCCATTGGGCCAGGAATGAGATTGGTTTTTAATATGATTTTTCTATTTTTTATTATGCTATGAAAATTAAAGCAAGTGTGTGAGTTCGACTCAACAGACCTGCACCCGTTTAGACTAAACCCCAAACCCATGATCATTGTTTTACGTTTGTGCTGTGTCAGACATTTACAACGTGGTTTTATACTATATTGCAGACGTATGAAAAGGTCTTGCATCCAAAAATGGCTAGACGCGGGTCACAAAACTTGCCCGAAAACTCAACTGACTTTACAACACACATCATTGACACCCAACTACGTTTTAAAGAGTCTGATTGCTTTATGGTGCGATAGCAATGGCATCGAGCTTCCAAAATCACAAGAAAACTCAAAAGCTAGAAGAACCAATTCAGAATGCGACCAAACTTCGATCACCGCATTGCTTGAAAAGCTCACAAACGGGAACTTGAACGAGAAACGTGCAGCTGCCGGTGAACTTAGACTACTAGCAAAAAGAAATACCGATAACAGAATCTGCATCGCTGACAATGGTGCCATACCCATTTTAGTTGAATTATTATCTTCTGGAGATAGCAGAACTCAAGAACACGCGGTCACTGCGCTTTTGAACTTATCGATAAACGAAGCCAATAAAGGGATCATTGTGAGTGTTGGTGCGATACCGGAGATAGTTGACGTGTTGAAAAATGGAAGCGTGGAGGCTCGAGAAAATGCAGCTGCAGCCCTTTTCAGTTTGTCGGTGGTGGACGAATATAAAGTCGCGATCGGAGCCGCCGGTGCTATACCGCCACTGATTGATTTGCTGCAACATGGGACACCGAGAGGGAAGAAGGATGCGGCTACCGCCATATTTAACCTATGTATATATCAAGGAAACAAGGTGCGGGCGGTACGTGCAGGAATCGTGGGCCCGTTGATGAGATTGGTTAAGGATGCTAGCGGTGGAATGATGGATGAGGCTTTGGCGATTTTGGCGATAATTGCTGGCCACCATGATGGGAAGGTGGCGATCGGTCAGGCTGACCCGGTCCCGGTTTTGGTTGAGGTGGTTCGAACTGGATCGCCACGGAACCGGGAGAACGGGGTGGCGATTTTGTGGTGCTTGTGTGCGGGTGATGTCGAGTGTTTGATGACTATGAAGGCGGTTGGAGGAGAGGATGTGTTGACGGAATTGTGCGAACATGGAACCGATCGCGCCAAACGGAAGGCTGTAACTTTACTGGAACTTATTCAACGAGCTGAGTTTGGTGAACCGGTGGCTAACTAGCATGAGATCTGGGTCATGGACTCTTGGAAGCATGTTACATGACAGATATATGTAAAGGTATAATATTACAAGTCCTTGAATATGTATATAACTATATCTTGTTGTATGTACATGAATGTGATGCTTGTAACACTTGTATAATGCTTGAGATGATGTAAGGTTTGGTTGGTGACAACAAGCAACAATTAAAATAGAAAACAAAAGTTGAAAAAGCTAATCAAGGGAATCCAACAAGAGTGCATCTATTCTTAATCAAAATCATTGTCTCATTTATAAAAGAAAGTGTTTAGAATCTTCCCAATGGAAACTTTTGTGGTTTGATCGATGAATTGGATATGGTGCAGCAGGAAGGAAGATCTGGACAAGATCTATGTAACGATAACAAGGTTGGTCCATAAGGCTAGGCCCATTCTCAATAAGACTAAGCCAAGGTGGGCTAGACCCAACATCTCTATAGGGAGGGAGTTCTCCTCAGTGAATTATCTTCGTCATCATCTCCCTTAATGTTTATCATACTGGTCTGGCCTGATTGTTCCAGGGACATCAGAGCTTAAGTTTCAGGGCCTTCTCACGGGTTGCATGCGGTTATGACCCACCCGTGAAGTCAAATCAAAACTTAGGTGGATGGATATGAACCGGAGGAGTCACTCCTTAGCACTTGTACCCTTGTCCTCTCGCGTGGATTTTTGGAGCAACATTCGACACCATATGTGGGACCACAACCAAAACGTGTCTCGTGCTCTCTATACAATGCTCACTTTTGTGTGTTCCTTACGCAATACCCAAATCTATGTACATTCACAACTTGGTTTAACAGATTCTAGGTATATGTAGATCCATACACGTATTACCAATTTACCATATATCAATTGATTATTTGGTAAGTGAAATTAGTAAAAAAGTTGAAAGCATATAAATGATTAATGATGGAAAATAAAAATAATCAAATGCCTTTAAGAAATAAAAATCTACCAACAACTAATATATAATAATAATCAAAGATCATTTATTATATCAATTTGTGTATTAAAAAATCAAGGAAAGAAGGAATAAAATACCTTTTATGATAATTCATCGAATATTTATTTAGAACATGTGTAATAGCGACGTTAGGCTTTAGTGCTTTATCCTATCTAGAAGGATTCTATTATCCTCACGTTGATGTAACCATAGCTAGTAATAGCTAGTATATTTTGTATACTGCATAAAATCATTGTATTGTAATTAGTTGTGATCTCTTTTAAAATAAAAGATTGTATTTTCTTATATAAATATTATAGAAAAGAGGAAGGGAGCTGAGGACTCGATGCACTAGGCGCATAGGTCGATGCGTCGTAGGACCCCCTTCCACGATTGGACTGGCGTCCCTGCCACGTCCGCGGTTCCGTCCACGGCATAAAATATCTACCTATTAGCTAGAGAAATCTACAACATCAAATTAAAGCGTGAGAAGAATTATTAGCTCTAGATGTGTTAGAATGTGCAAAACTAATAGGGGTCAGGGCTGCTACATCTATCTTACTTGCTTGACTTGCGTTAGCCTCCATCACGGCTGACACGTATCGCGTCCCTTCTTTAAAAGGTATATACTAGATTTTGTGAGCTAAAACAATAGATAAAGACAAGTGAGAACACGACAAAGGTTAAATTGAGAATTGTTATGTGATGCTCAACTTATAAATCAGATTTTAATCTATAATCTAAAACTTTTATATAATTTTCAATCTAAAACTTCTTTACATTTTCACATTATTATCACTTTTTACACTGATTTTTTATAGCCAAATTACTTTTATGCTAAACTATCACTTTTTTATTATTTTGTATTATTTAAATAACAAAATATAGTTAAAAATGTTAAAGTATATTAAAATATCATTCAATTGAGGAAACTTCTAATTTTGAGTTGCATAAATAAAAAAATTACAAAACTGAACCATCACCCAATTATAAATTACAAAATTAACCATCACCCAAGTTAAAAAATTACAGTAACTTCACTAGATCTATAAGCATATTTTAGCCTAACTCTAGCACACAGTTTTTTCATGGATTGCAAGTTGTTCAGGGTTCATTTGGGCTTGTATCTAGGAATAGGATCAACGATTAACCAAAGGCTTAGGATACGTGTCAAGTGGCCCTGTAGATTTGTACTGCTTATGTAACCAAACAAGAGTGACCTTGTAGATTCTTGATGTGTGGCTAAAAGTCTGATGCTTTACATATTTAAAGTTGCGTTTTATGTGGATTTTAGTTTCAGATAGCCTACGTTGATGTAATTTGTGTTTCGCAGTTCTCAGTGAGTTTAAGGAGCAGTTCGGGAGTTTTACGGAGCGTCGGGATACGACTGAGACCAACCGGGGCGAGAAACAAAGAGAAACGAACCAGAAGCTGATACGTCGGCGACAGCCTAGGGTCGCGTCGTTAACGCGGTCCGTCGACAAGAAATACCCATACACAGTGATGCATCGCATCAGATTTGATCAACGCGTCGCCGACGCATATGCGACCTCTATATCTCAGACACTATGTTCCTTTTGTTGACCTGTTTGACCGAGATTTGTGAGGTATTATCAAGGAGTTACAAATTTTTGAAACAATATTTAATTCTTGGAGACACTTGTTGAAACTCTCTCAACCTAGAACCATCACCAATCATCATCTTCTTCACCTACAATCATCCTAAACCTAATCAGATCATCCAATCCATCACTCACCATCATCATCCAATCATCCATTCCACCATCACCATCATAATCCCCCTAACCCTAATTCCACCATCATCACCATCAAGGTCAAGATTCAAGTTTCAATGGCTAGCTCTCCGTACTCGTCATTCGGTGCTCAAGTTCCTTTCACCATGAGCGGCTCGTTCTCACGGGTTTCACCCAATGTAGATTTTTGTAAGATTTCCAGGATTACTCATGTGTGTTTAGTATTTGATTTGTGACTAGCTGCATTAAACATTTGAAACTTATGACAATTATTTTACATTTGTATTGAGTATGCGCAATTATGCTTTGTATAGGTAGAGTTCTAATGTTCTTGGCAACAAAGTGCATCACGGTCCGTTGTCTGTGACGTTGATAGCTTTTGGCACCTAAGCAATGTTACACTAAACTCGTTAATAATCAAATTCAACTAAATCAAATATAAAACCGTGTAGGAACCCTAGGTCTTGCAATTATTGAACTGGGTGTGGACCTTTTTTAAATCACAATTTTTAATCAAACAATTGAGTTTTGTTTTCATAGTCTCACAAGCATTTCATAGTTAATAGTAAACTTGTCGGTTCAATCTGACACCTCTTTCAAACCAAACAAAAGAAATCATAAACAAGCAAGCTTCATAAATTGCACCAAAGTAATAATTAACCAAATCTTGACACAGAATAGACTCTTCGTGGCTTGACACCCGACTACTACTAATAACTTGTTTAAGGTAATTAGGGAATATAAATATTATCTTTGACAAGGGCGCAACACTCCGATCAAATATATTCTCAAAGGATGAACCGTACATGCACTTGGCTGAATTTTCAGCTTTGTGTAGCACAATTGGGGGCACAACTTCTCCCAAGATGAGGTGCGGTTGAGACTCTTCCAATTCTCATTGAAGGACAAGGCGAAGCAATGGTTCCTTAAATTGCCGGCCAATAGTATTCGCACTTGGGGAGACATGCAATAGGTGTTTCTTGAAGAATACTATTCTATGGCTAAGAACAATGATGCTAGAGACGAGATTCGGGAATTTCTACAGTTACAGGGTGAACCGATGCATGAAGCTTTCACCTGTTTTAAAGAGTTGATAAGGAAGTTCCCATATCATCAAATAGAGAAGTGGGAGTTGGTGTAGTGTTTCGTGAAGGGCCTGGAGATATAAGAATGGAAATATTAGCGATGACAAAATCCAGAAAGTTAGGATGTATAAAAATTACTCCGTGATTTTATAAAAGTATATAAACATACTTAAAAGTATAAACTTAGTAAAAATTTCCAAGTGCAAGATTATAAAAGTTATGGACTCATGAAATTAAGTTGGGCTAGGCCCATTATATAAAAGATATGGGCAAGGCCCAAATACACAAATCACATGATAACATGGGCTAAGCCCAAAGACACAAAATACATGGGCTAGGCCCAATCACATAATTTCACGGGCTAGGCCCAAACATATAATTTCGTAGGCTAGGCCCAATCACATAATTACATGGGCTAGGCCCAATGACATAAATTGCATGGGCTAGGCCCAATCGCATAAAGACATGCGCTAGGCCCAATGACATAAATTACATGGGCTAGGCCCAATCATATGAAGACATGGGCTAGGCCCGATGACATACATGACATGGGCTAGGCCCAATGACATGCGCACAAGGCACAAGGACATGTGAAGGGCGAGGACCGTTCACACATGATCTAAGAATGATAATATAATATATATATATATATATATATATATATATATATATATATTTGAGAAATATATGTATAAAAATATTAATCGAACAAACGAACTACCAACACTATGATAACATTAAAGTTGTTCTAATATGATGAATATATACACAACAAGAATTCAAGATGAACAACTGGTACGAGGTCCAACGAGACCTAGGTGTCTAATGATGTTAATAAAAATGTAGGTTACACACGTGTACGGACACCCGAATTCAATAAGTACGACTTACGGAAGGCAAAACAGTGAGTTCATGTCCCTCCTGTCAATTATTTCAAAGTTTTTTTTAAAACATCGAGGGGGAATACATGTCATAACAAACAGTATGTTAGCTATGGGTTTAGATGATAACACGATCAAATATGAGTAAGTAGGATGATGACAATAGTAACCATTAATCACTTAGTGACCAAGGTGCAAAAGGTATAGATCTATTGAGTTTGAGATGCGCTCCACTCCTGGTTGTTATACCCTTAGGAGTGCTTTTGTGATCCCAATGATGTCAAAGTTGTCTCGGTTTGGTAGCTTACTTATGGCACATATATCAGGGTGCTCGCGACACAGTGATAGATCCTTAACTCCATAAATGCTAATAACATACTCAGATTTCATTAATGGATTTCAAGCATGACAATTTACAAGAAAACATTAACTACATGAACTCGCCAACTTTTATTGACTTTTTAAAATTACATGTATTTCAGGACGCAAGACTTGAGCTGGTGAAACACTTTAGGAAAATGGGAATGGCATGACAATGAATGCCACCTTTTGGAGTATTTGCCTTTTATATCCCAACCTCATATTGGTAATAGGAGTCAAAACCTCATCATGCATTTACGATGAAAACAATATTTTATTTTGGTGTAATGTATTTCAAATTATACTTTTGATGAAAAAGTGAAACTAGTGAAAAGAATGAAATTTACTTTTGGTAATTTGTAAATGTTGGGTGCAAAGATTAATATCAGTATGTCATTGTTGTTGATTTATACTTGTTTACTTGATTGGATGCACTGATTACCTCATAGTCACACGTTTGCGCTTCCGCTACGACCAGGGTGTGACAGGTTGGTATCAGAGCTCCGATTGTAGTGAACCAGGGAAAATTTTTTATTAAAGTTTGGTCTACAATCACTAAGGGCTCTACATGAAAACAAAGTTTAAAACATAACAGAAATGTTTTGGGAATTATGACAAAAATGACAAAAGGTTTTCACTGTATCACGATAACATGAGGATCTATCACACGAGCTCAACTATAAGTAATGAACAAGGATCAATACATGATTAGTCTAAATGGATAGACACGAAACATTAAGATTACACGTGAAACCAAAGAACAAATTCTGCATGAGAAGTGGTGATTGATATAAAATATATCATAAGTAATAATAAAGTACTAACATGTATATATATGCATTGTACAGATTATTTGCCAAGACTATGTCTTCTTCGTCGAGCTACGAGGAGGATCTGATGGAGTACGTGTCCGACAATGGATACGGTTCTGACGCTGAGGCCGAACCCTATGAGGACGAAACCGACCACGAGGTCGTTGACGACGAGGACCTTGACGATTTTCAGCCTCTTTCCCATCTTGACCCTAAGGCGGACGATGCCCCACAGGGAGATGATGTGTTGGCTATCCCGCAGCCTCCACATATTGTTTATGGTCACCCGAAGGGAGAGCACGCGATAGTACACTTAGCCATACCTCTAGCCATGGTCCCTCCCGTTATCGACCTAGATGATGATGATGATGACATCCCTGTAATCCACGTCGACCATATGGAGGACAAGCTTGGAGACGGCGAAGGTTTTCGACGACATAGCCATACTTGAGGTACCATCCCCTATCATATCAATTGTCGATATCTCATCATCCTCAGCCGCTACCGAGAGCGAGCATGTAGCGGATGATGCCTCTTCCGCCGCCCCAGCTTCACCTACACTCATCCCCTGCAGCCTCCCTGTTCTTGTTTCAGCCCCTTTCCTACTAGTACCCCTACTCATGGACCCGCTCCATATACTGGACCCGCATGACACTACTCATTGAGTGGTACCCCACATTTCCCTTAGTCAGCCACCCCCGCTTTTCACTGGGAGGTCCACTTATCATCCTATATACGATCCATTTGTAGCTCAACCCTCTAACATGGCTGGACCTTTATTCTCAGCTAGACCACCTCCCATGTATACCACCCGTCCCATATCACCTACTGCCGTATGCCTATCTGATGTATAAGAATTTTACATCTTTTAAACGTCAAATATTCCCCATTAATGTGGAAATTCGTTGTGTTTTCATTTATCTTAATAGTCATTTGAGTTGTTTGTGAAAATACAGGTCCGGGCTTCGGCCCGGTGAAGAAACAAATGCTTTTGGAGCGAATTAGAGCAAAAATGAAACATTTTAGCCAAACTGCCAGATATGGCACGACCGTGCCAAGCCTTCGGAAGCCGACACTGTCATCCGCACTACCATCAGTCTGCACAAACCAAGCCAGTCCAACACATGGCATGATCGTGCCGACCCCAAGCACGACCGTGCTCGTGATATCACAAGTCCTGATCAGCTAATTTCCAAGATCAGCATAGTCATTTCCGAGTACGCTATCGATAAGCACGACCGTGCCACACTTTGGCATGGTCATGCCACCTTGGGGAAATTCTAGCAGGATCTTTCCGGATTTGGCATCAAACTTGGTCAACAACTCAGAAAGGCACCTGACACTTACCAAGCACATTAGCTTAAATACGTGAATTCAGCTCATTTGAAGGGGAGTTGGAACATTTGGGTGAATTTCTCTCTCAAGAATATGATCTTGGAAGCCTGGAGATTGAAGAAGGAGCCTTTAGGAAGGTTGTATCACTTGATATTCAACTCATTTTACTAATTATCTTGTCTTAAACTCTAGTATTCCATTTGTTATTCATGCACAATCTATATTATTTTGCATTATGTATTAGTTATTATGAGCCTTTTAGGCTAAACAATTGTGTTGCTTGAATTTTGTTGAAGCTAATGAACACTTGACAACGTGGAAATAGATGTGGTGATTGTTGTATGTTAATCTTCATGATGATATTTGATCTTGTTCTTGGAATGCATGTTCATGTTTAAAGTCATTATTCTTGAATGTTTGGTCATAAGTATTTACATGTAGTGTTGGAAAGCCCATTAGAGATTATGATTGCTGAATCTTGTTAGTTGTTGATTTGATTAATAGCATGAAACTAGGAATGGTAATTTTTAACATGATTAGAATGATGATTTGAATATGAGTATGAATTCTTGCATTTGGATTTGGAAAGATCATATGAATGTTTATATGGATTCTATAGTTTGTGTTCATGTTTGGATTGATGATTTAGGCCAAGGTTGTTATCTAGCATGACCATGCTTGTGGTTCATATCAAGAACTTGTTGAAGATGTCATTTACTTGAAACCAAGTTAGGGTGATTAATGTGTTGTTCATGTTAGTTTTCCTTAATTTGTAGAGTTAGGAGTTTTGACAAACAATTAACTCATTATTAAAAATTAACATCAACTTAGCAAGTGAGCTTAAAAGAATGAATCTTAGGTGATTAAAATGTTGTTTCATTATAATTTTCCCAAGATTTATAAAACTAGAAAACCTTGAATGGAAACTTAGTTGAATCTAGAACTTGCATCACCATTAATGTTCCTCAAATGTTGTCATATGTTTGTTAGTGGATACTTAATTTAAGCAACCTTTTTTAATTATTGTTCTTTAGTAATTCAAATAGTTAATTGTTATCTTTTCATAATAGTTAAACAAGTCAAGAAATCAATTCATCCACTGAACCAGGTTCAAAAGTAACAAAAAAATCTAGTATTAAGACACTGAGTCCACAGATTGATATCCGGTTCTTACCGACAGACTATACTACCACCTGCGGGTACACTTGCCCTTTGTGTGTGTAGTTGGTTTTAAGTAAAAATCATTTTAAAACCTAATTTGTGAATGAAAGTTATAGAAATAAAATATATTTAATTCACGCACATCAAGTTTTTGGCGCCGTTGCCGGGGACTGGGTCTTCTCAAGAATGGCTGGAGTTACTTGTTAAATCAATGTGAAAAGTGTACAAAGTTTTGTCTAGTTGTTTTTATTTGTCTTGCATGATTATTTGAAAAGAAAAGAAAAAGAAAATATGTTAAGTAATTAATTATTCTTTTTTATCTTTGTGTATACATAGTGCATTATGTTCCTTCTTTTTACTTACAGGTCGTGCACGTCCTCAACCCCAGTTGCTGAAGTTGTTGAGCCTTCATCGGAGCCGAAGCGTAATTTTCATCGAAGACTGAGGGAGCGGTCCAGCTTGGTTGTCGCCACAATCGAGGTCGACGCATTGGGAGACGACACATTCCACGAGGTCCACATAGAAATGCAGACGAAGAGGAAATAAGGGTTCTAAACGACATAAGAAAGCCTTCACTTGAGGGTTTACCTGCGAGCATCAATGCACCTACAATAAATAATAATAATTTCAAGATCAAATCTGGCACCATATCGATGTTGCAGAATGCGGTTCAGTTTTATGGCAAGGATCACGAGGATCCTAATGTCCATATTGCGGGTTTTCTGGAGGTTTGTGCCACATTCACCATTCGTGATGCATCATCGGATGCAATACGCCTTCGGCTCTTTTCGTTTTCTTTACGTGATGGAGCTAAGGAGTGGCTTCTTTCAATTCCAGCTGGGTCTATCACTACATGGAATCAATTAGCTGAAAAGTTCCTTTAGAAATATTTCTCCTCAGAGAAAACTGTTCGGTTAAAAACCAAGATTCTTAACTTTCGTCAGGACGACGATGAGCCCCTTTATGAGGCGTGGGAGCGGTTCAAAGAGCTCATGAGAAAGGTCCCACACCACGGGTTGCCCAAGTGGCAACAATGTCAGATCTTCTACCATGGTTTGGATGGTCAAGGACAGATGATGGTCGATACATATTCAGGCGGAGACATTGGCACGAAAAATGCCAACGAGGCATTTGAGATCTTAGAGATATGCGCCTTGAAGAATCGGACACAACAGCCATCGAGAGGGAAGAGTTCTAGACAGGGAGTTCATCATGTGAATGATTGCACCGCCATCACAACACGAATGGATGCCTTATCTTCAAAGTTTGATCGAGTGATGGAGATTCACTCGAGTGGTTCCTCGAGTGGGGGAGCATATCATGTAGGCGATTTTCCGACAGGAGAGGTTTCACACGAGCATGTAGATTTTATAGGAAACCAATACCGTCCTCAGCACAATCCCTACAGAAATACTTACAACCTGGGTGGAAGAATCACCCAAATTTCAGTTGGAAGTCTAAAGCGTCGAATCAGCATCCGCCCGGATTTGCTCCATGTCCCACAGCTCCAGGAGGATACGGTGCACCTCGGCCTCAGCAGATGCCTTCCACTAATGCACCTAGTGTGCAGGATATGTTTAGTCAACTCTTAGCTAGTCAAAATTCTCAAAGAGTCGAAAATGGAAAGCGCTTCAAGGAGTATGACGGTCGTTTCACGAGGCACGAGAGTGAGTTGAGGAGCCAAAGGCTTCCATGCAGACCATTGAAAACCAAGTTGGTCAAATTGCAAAGATGTTGTCCGAAAGACAGCAAGGGGGCCTTCCAAGTAACACAGAGCCAAATCCGAAAGCTACTGCAAAGCCATCACGTTGAGAAGCGGCAGGATTGCTGAGCCCGTCACTTCGACTGTTCCAAATACAGCACATCCCAAGGAGCCAGTGAGAGAGTATGTCCCTCCCGTTCCATATCCAGGGAGGTTGAAGAAGCAGAGGATGGAAGAATACTACGATAAATTCCTTGAGCTTTTCAAGCAACTTCACATAAATCTACCGTTTGTCGAGGCATTTGCTCGAATGCCTAAGTATGTCAAGTTTCTGAAAGATATTTTATCTAACAAAAAGAAACTTGAGGAGCTTTCACATGTGACCTTAAACGAGGAGTGTTTAGCAGTTCTTCAGAACAAACTACCACAGAAAATGAGTGATCCCGGGAGTTTCACTAACCCATGCTTGATTGGTAGTTTGTCGGTCAGCAATGCACTAGCTGATCTTGGAGCCAGCATAAACCTCATGCCTTATGCGGTTTTTGCTAAGCTGGACTTCGGAGAGCCAAAACCTACTCGTATGAGCATTCAGCTAGCCGATCGTTCAGTGAAGTATCCTCGAGGTATATTTGAGAATATGCTAGTGAAGATCGACAAGTTTGTCTTTCCCGTTGATTTTGTGATCTTGGACATGGATGAGGACAAAACTGTTCCTCTCATCTTAGGTCGGCCATTCCTTGCCACTTCTCGAGCATTGATCGATGTCTGCACCGGCAGACTTACGCTTAGGGTAGATGATGAAGAAGTGACTTTTGATATAGGGAAATCCATGCAGCATCCACTGAGTCATGATGATACACTCTACTTTATCGAGACTATAGACATGTACGTGAGTGATCATCTTCATAGCACGTTTGAGGAGAACGTTGTGGACACACAACTAATTGGAGGAGAAACTTTTGGTTCGCCTGCTGTGGACCAATTAGTCGAGGAGATGACCTGTCTAATAGGTCATGTAGCTCCCCCACGTCCCGAGGTTTTTGAGGTTATGGATCACGTTGCTGAGCCTAAAGCACGCCCTTCGGCTGCGGATCCGCCTTCAGTTGAGCTTAAGGAGCTTCCAGATCACTTGGAGTATTCTTTCTTGGAGGGTGCGACTCATTTGCCCGTCATCATTTCTGCTGGATTATCAGAAAAAGAGAATGGTCGATTGCTTAAAGTTTTAAAGCAGCATAAAAAAGCGATCACTTGGAAGATCATGGATATAAAAGGGATCAATCTATCTTTTTGTACCCACAAGATCTTGATGGAGGAGGACTTCAAACCTGTAGTGCAGCACCAGAGGCGTTTAAATCCGAACAAGCAGGATGTTGTGAAGAAGGAGGTCATCAAATTACTTGATGCAGGTTTGATATATCTGATCTCTGATTCGCCTTGGGTTAGTCCCGTGCAGGTAGTCTTGAAGAAGGGAGGGATGATGGTGGTGACCAATGAGAAAAACGAGTTGATTCCCACTCGTACTGTCACCGGGTGGAGAGTTTGCATAGACTATGGCAAACTCAATGATGCCACGAGGAAAGATCATTTTCCTCTTCCTTTCATTGATCAGATGTTAGAGAGACTTTCGGGGAGGATGTTTTACTCTTTCCTTGATGGTTTCTCTGGCTACTTTCAGATTCCCATCTCTCCTGAGGATCAGGAGAAGACGACATTCACATGTCCCTATGGCACATTTGCCTACTGGCGAATGCCCTTTGGACTGTGCAATGCCCCAGCCCCATTTCAAAGATGCTTGGTGGCTATTTTTCATGACATGATAGAGGACTCCATGGAGGTCTTCATGGATGATTTTTCTGTATTCGGGAGCTCTTTCGATCACTGTCTTGGCAATATGAAAAGGATATTGGCCAGATGTGAGGAGGCCAACCTTGTTTTGAACTGGGAAAAATGCCACTTTATGGTGAAGGAGGGCATTGTGCTTGCGCACAAGATTTCACAGGCGGGGCTCGAGGTTGATCGAGCCAAAGTTGAGACTATTTCTAAGCTCCCGCTGCCCACATCCGTGAAATCTATTAGGAGCTTTCTTAGTCATGCTGGTTTTTACCGGCGATTCATAAAGGATTTTCCCAAAATTGCCCGTCCGATGACCCAGCTTCTAGAGAAGGATGCCCTGTTTGTTTTCTCCGATGAATGCCTGAAAGCATTCAAACTATTGAAGGAGAAGTTAGTGAATGCCCCAATCATGGTAGCTCCCGACTGGGAATTACCATTTGAGTTAATGTGCGATGCGAGTGATTTCGCAGTCGGGGCCGTCTTGGATCAGAGGAGAGATAAGCATTTTCACCCGATTTACTATGCGAGTAAGACCTTGAACGACGCTCAGGAGCATTATACCATGACAGAAAAAGAGCTCCTAGCCGTGGTCTTTGCCTTCGACAAGTTTCAATCTTATCTCATCCTCTCCAAGACCATCGTGTACACGGATCATGCAGCACTTCGGTATCTCTTTGGCAAGCAAGATGCTTAACCTAGATTGAAACGATGGATTCTTTTGCTGCAAGAGTTTGACATTGAAATCCGTGACAAGAAAGGGGCCGAAAATTTGGCGCTGATCATTTGTCCCAACTTGAGCATTACGAGGGAAAAGAAGTTCGTGGGGCCAACATCAACGACAATTTTCCCCACGAGTTTCTTATGCGGATCGAGACAAATGAAGACTCCCCATGGTTTGCTGACACCGCAAACTACCTAGCCAGCGGCATCCTGATCAAAGGGATGACCTCTCAGTAGAAGTAGAATTTTTTGCAGATGTTAAGTACTACCTTTGGGATGACCCTTATCTGTTCAGGGTGGGCGCAGATCAGATGATCCGGCGCTTCATGCATGGTAACGAGGTGAGGGACATCCTTCGCCACTGTCACGAGGGACCTACGGGAGGTCATCATGGGGCGAACAATACCGCAAAGAAGGTGTTCGATGCTGGATTCTTCTGGCCCTCTATCTTTAGAGACGCCCATGAGTTCGTGAGATCATGTGACGCCTGTCAAAGGGCAAGCAATATCTCTGCACGCAATGAGATGCCGCAGAACGGCATTCAAGTCTGTGAGGTTTTTGATGTGTGGGGCTTAGACTTTATGGGCCATTTTCTGACTTCCTTCGGAAACTGATACATCCTAGTCGCGGTCGATTATGTATCAAAGTGGGCGGAAGCGCAAGCTTTGCCCACCAATGATGCTAGGGTGGTGGTTAGGTTTCTGAAGAAACTGTTCGCTCGCTTTGGTGCTCCTAAAGCATTGATTAGTGATCGGGAGACACACTTTTGTAATGCTCAGTTGGAGAAGGCATTGTCCTGGTATGGTGTGCAACATCGATTTTCTACACCATACCACCCACAGACTAGTGGGCAAGTCGAGGTCACAAATCGGGGCATTAAGCGTATCTTGGAGAAGATGGTGAGCGCAAGCCGTAAGGACTGGTCTGAAAGACTGGATGATGCACTGTGGTCCTTTCGAACAGCCTACAAGACCCCTATAGGCACTGCTCCATTTAAGCTGGTCTATGGGAAGTCTTATCATCTCCCTGTTGAGCTCGAGCATAAGGCGTACTGGGCATTGAAAACAGTTAACCTTGATATGGCAGTTGCGGGCGAAAACAGGTTTGTGCAGATCCACGAGATCGTAGAGCTCCGGAATGATGCATATGAGAGCTCCAAGCTATATAAGGAACGTACTAAGATGTTCCACGACTCCCGCCTGAAGGACAAGAAAGAATTCCGGGTGGGTGATCGGGTATTGTTATACAACTCGCGTCTTAAGTTGTTTCTTGGCAAGCTTAAGTCTCGTTGGTCAGGTCCTTACACGGTGCGATCGGTGTTTCCCTATGGAACAGTGGAGATAGGCCATGAGGATGGCCGCTTGTTCAAGGTCAATGGGTATAGGCTGAAGTCATGTGTTGGTGGCCCCGTGGATAAGAGTGAGGAGGTTGTCACCCTCCACCACAAGAACAAATGAATTCGGGGTGGTGACTTTAGCTGAAGACTCGTAACTAAACTTAGCATGTGGTTTAGATTTGATAAATGTTTTTCTCTTTGTTTGCTTAATTTATTTTTCAGATTGCGGTTCGTTCTGGACGCGGGGGATGTTGGAATGCATTGCCGATCTTCAGGTATGTTAGTTCGGCTCCTTTCGTGGTAGGAGGTGTTTCATGAGTGATCCGGATTCAAGTGATATTTTTATCTTGGTTTTATTAATTGTAATAAAATAAACTTGAGTGGGAAATAATTTTGCAAAAAAAAAACCGAAATTCCAAAAAATAAGCACTATCAACAGGGTTTTCTGGGCAGACCCATTAGCAGAACTCATAAAAGCCCATCTTCTTTTTATTTAAAACCTTCAACATTCATCACTTGAATCCTCACAACCCACTCACAAATCCTCCACACCTCCTTTCTTCATTCAAGAAATCTGTTTTTCTCTCATAAAAAGCATCAACCCAGGCACGAATCTTTCTTCTTTTCTTTTTAGTTATTGAATATTTGGGATTTGTTCTTCAAGTAGTTTTTCTTCTAAGTTTTTAGGGTTTGGTCTAAATCGACCAATTCAAGCCTGTTTTTCGTGTATTTTATGTTGTCGTGCACCACACTTGACCGATCTGCAAAACCCCAAGCAAAAGTGTTAAAAAGATCGGGGTTTTGGGTGAATATTGGGGGCTGTTGCAGATCTCAGTTCCGTCACGCACGGTCGTGCCAAACCCAGGCACGACCGTACTCTTCATAAATTGTGGCTGAATCTGACAAAAATTCCCAGAAATTCATCACGCACGATTGTGCCATCAACACGCACGATCGTGCTCTTCATAAAATGTTGTTGAATTTGAAGATCATGCTCATAAATTCAACACGCACGACCGTGCCATGCGATGGCACGATCGTGCCCTTCATAAGAATTTCCAGTTTTCTAAAATTTCACCCAGAAATTGGTTTAGCACGAGAGTGCTCAAGTGTGGCACGATCGTGCTTAGTGAAGAACAAACTAAGAAAAACTTCATAATTTAGTAATCTTCATAAAACCTGCTGGAAACAAGCACGCACGATCGTGCCAATAGATGGCACGATCGTGCAGACCTGTCTGTAACCTAGTTTTTGTTTGGTTTTCCGCGTTTTAATTGTTAATCTTGTCTCATTCTTGCAGATGAATCATCCGTTTCTCTGGTTCAGCGAAAATGCCAGGGAAGGGCATTGTATCGCCAAAGTTGAAAGGCTATTGGCTAGGAGGCACTTAATCGAGCCTATGCAGACTCTTCAAATCGTCGATCTCAACTTGCTTGGTCAGACCGAACGGTTTGAGGATCTTATGACTCCCCCGTGGACCCGCCTCTTCGCAATGGCTGTACCCCAATATGTTGAGCTGGTTATTGAGTTTTTTTGCTTCATTCAGGTTTATCTTCCCGTGCCTAGATGTTTACAAGAAACGGGTTGGTGTTAGTTACCATCTGGGACGGAAATGGCATCACTAGTCTATTAGTAGGTTCGGGCAGATACTTGGGTTATATGTGGAAGACGAGATCGACTCCGAGCTCTTTCACGGCAGTCTACAGGAATGGGAAGCTGACGCGGAAAAAGCCGCATTCTTGGCTGAGATCACTGTGCCGGGTCGCGAATGGGACCCACGACGAGCCAAGGCTACATGGATTCTTGCCCGTTGCCGCATAATCGAGCGTGCCATCTTTCATGTGATCGGCGGTCGGGGTGATAGTACTGGGAGCATCACCACCCGTGACCTTTCCCACCTCTATTGCATCATTTCTAGGTCCAATTGCAATGTTGTGGTTAGTGTTGCTGAGTCTATCCAAAGGGGTATTGGTTCGACCCCACGTCGAGGATCTGTGGTGGTGCATTTGCCACCAGGTTAGCCAAGTACTACAGGGTACAATTGGATGATCTTACTGTAGCTTGTGATTATGAATTGCTCGATGTGGCACAATTGACTGCCATGCATATGATTCGCAAAGTAAATGGTATCCCAAAGTTAGTGGATCGCCTGGGTAGGATTTGGGATCCACTTCCTGAGGGGGAAAGTGATGAAGAGGAGGGAAATGTTGGTGGAGGCGATGATGTCCACATGTAGGATGCTCCAAGATTCGGGCCAGCTGAGGCTGCTGGGGGAGCAGACCCTCACATTCAGATGGGTGAATTAGGCCAGGGTTTTGGGAGCCCAAACTGGGAGCACATGTTTGGTGGTTTTGGTGGCGGGTTTCAGTAGGGTGCATACGGCCCATATGAGCCGTCTCTAGTGGATCTTTGGTGACGAATGGATGGGTTGGCTTTGGACCAGCAGGCTGTACGACATGACGTGGACTTGATCCGCGCTGAGCAACATAGACAGGGTAATTTTCTGGAGGATACGTACGTGCAGAGTAGGCGTAGCTTCGACTGGCTATTCGGGTCACAACAACATTTGGCAAGCTCGCTCGGTCATCCTTACACACAGTCGCTGCCACACTTTACGATGAGATCCCGGTTTGACCGCCGGGATGATGTCGGTCCCTCGGGATCTGGCGGCCGACCCTGATCTTGCAGCACATGCCGTACTTTTATTTGCATTATGTGTTTGAGGAGTGTACCATTTTGCATTGTCCGTACATTCCTCCGTTTGTTGCTTTAATTTCATACATTTTAATTTAGTGGTTTGGTTTATGAACAAAGACAAGAGAGTTTTGGGTTGGGTTGTTTATTGTGATCTTGATTATGTTTGCCAATGTGTAGTCTTGATTTGATGATGTGCTAGTTGTTGGATGGTGCGGTACTTCGTTGGAATGTTTCGTATTGCCTTCTTTCGCTCCATTCTAGCCTTTGCAACTCAGGGGAGTTTTCGTATTCCCGCTTCCTCCATTGTCACTATACCATTGCATTACATTATGCTCGTTTTTTGTTGTACATCGTGGGCGATGTACAATTCAAGTGTGGGGAGGTGGTTAAGCTTGTTTGTGGTTGTTTGAAATATATATATATATATATAATAAAACAAACTCTCTTGAATAGTCAACTCAACGCAAGTTTCATATAAACGCTTAAAGTTATTGATAAATTTACAAAGGTGAACGAAAAAAAAGGATTTGCTCCAATAAAAGTTGCCATCTAGTAATTTTTTGTATAAAATTGAGCGTGAGAAATCAAGCAAAATTCCTACTTGTTTGCCTTGCATAGTTACCCAATACGCCCGTTTTCGTGAGTTATTTTTGAGCCTTATAGCTTTAGAATTATTTTTGCTCATGTTTTTGCGGGTAAAGATTGAGTGCGCCGGATGACTTTTGCGATTTAGAACTTGTGTTAGGCATGCATTTCGAGAACACAAAGCAAACACATAGCATAAAAATGATTGAGGCAGTAGGAAACCTTTTATTTTTAACCATTTTTATTTATTCCTGCACCCAAATCACACCCTTAGTTAAAACAATTTGAGTCTTTCTCTTTCGTTTCTTTTAAACCACTAAATATCATCAATTAGCCAATTTAGCCTTTTCTTTTTGAACCCACATTTTTTGTTTAAAGCTCGATCCGGTTAAGACTAACTTGTAAGCCTTCTTGTATAGTTTATCGATTTATTAGTCATAACATCATAGCTTGGAGTTTTTATCTAAGTAGACGTACTTAGTTCCCTCTAAAGTGGTAAAAAACATCCGTGTCAACTGGCTTTGTTAGAGCAATTTTGGGGAGATATCTAAGCGGTTGGCTAGCTCTCGGTTAGTTATTAAAAAGTTGGATAGTTTTGTTCTTCTTCGCTTCAAGTTAGTCGAGCCGTCAGACTTTATCCGTTTTAACCACTTTTATAAATCCATTTCCACACCCTTTACCCTAGCCAAATTACAACCCACACAAGACCTCTTAATTTCTGTTACGTTTAGTTAAATGTTTAGATTTGATCCTTACACAAGCTTATGATATCGCATAGTCATTGTCTTGGCATCGAGTGTTCTAAACATACTCCTTGAATTGTATGTCTCCTATATTTTTAGCCGAGTGTGTGTGAACATTGCGAGGATGTAAGGTGAGCTTGTAGGAATGTCGAGATGGATCATTGCCATAACCATATTTCACATACTTTTTGGTTTTTCCTTTTATGTCGAGTAATCCGTTTTGTTTTGCCCAAGTTAATTATTTGTGCTTATATAATGCTAGTTGAGATGATTGCCGAGATAGAATTTTTGTTTGTTTTAGTTTGTTGAGGACAACCAAAGTTCAAGTGTGGGGATGTTTGATGTATAAGAACTTTATACATCTTTTAAACGTCAAATATTCCCCATTAATGTGGAAATTCGTTGTGATTGATCTTAATACTCATTTGAGTTGTTTGTGAAAATACAGGTCCGGCTTCGGCCTAGTGAAGAAACAAATGCTTTTGGAGCGAAGTGGAGCAAAAATGGAACATTTCAGCCAAACTGCCAGATATGGCACGACTGTGCCAACCCTTGGCACGACCGTGCCAAGCCTTCGGAAGCTGGCACTATCATCAGCACTACCATCAGTCTGCATAAACCAAGCCAGTCCAACACATGGCACGATCGTGCCGACCCCAAGAACGACCGTGCTCGTGCTATCACAAGTCCTGATCAACTAATTTCCGAGATCAGCATAGTCATTTCCGAGTACGATATCGATAAGCACGACCATGCCACACTTTAGCATTGTCGTGCCACCTTGGGGAAATTCTAGCGGGATCTTTTCGGATTTGGCATCAAACTTGGTTAACAACTCAGAAAGGCACCTGACACTTACCAAGCACGACCGTGCAAAAAGGTGGCACGGTTGTGCCAAATGCCCAGTAGCTTAAATACGTGAATTCAACTCATTTGAAGGGGAGTTGGAGCATTTGGGTGAATTTCTCTCTCAAGAATCTGATCTTGGAAGCTTGGAGATTGAAGAAGGAGCCTTTAGGAAGGTTGTATCACTTGATATTCAACTCATTTTACTAATTATCTTGTCTTAAACTCTAGTATTCCATTTGTTATTCATGCCCAATCTATATTATTTTGCATTGTCTTAGTTATTATGAGCCTTTTAGGCTAAACAATTGTGTTGCTTGAATTTTGTTGAAGCTAATGAACACTTGACAACATGGAAATAGATGTGGTGATTGTTGTATGTTAATCTTCATGATGATATTTGATCTTGTTCTTGGAATGCATGTTCATGTTTAAAGTCATTATTCTTGAATGTTTGGTCATAAGTATTTACATGTAGTGTTGGAAAGCCCATGTAGAGATTATGATTGCTGAATCTTGTTAGTTGTTGATTTGATTCATAGCATGAAACTAGGAATGGTAATTGCTAACATGATTAGAATGATGATTTAAATATGAGTATGAATTCTTGCATTTGGATTTGGAAATATCATATGAATGTTTATATGGATTCTATGTTTGTGTTCATGTTTGGATTGATGATTTAGGCCAAGGTTGTTATCTAGCATGACCATGCTTGTGGTTCATATCAAGAACTTGTTGAAGATTTCATTTACTTGAAACCAAGTTAGGGTGATTAATGTGTTGTTCATGTTAGTTTTCCTTAATTTGTAGAGTTAGGAGTTTTGACAAACAATTAACTCATTATTAAAGATTAACATCAACTTAGCAAGTGAGGTTAAAAGAATGATCTTAGGTGATTAAAAATTGTTTCATTATAATTTTCCCAAGATTTATAAAACTAGGAAACCTTGAATGGAAACTTAGTTTGAATCTAGAACTTGCATCACCATTAATGTTCCTCAAATGTTGTCATATGTTTGTTAGTGGATACTTAATTTAAGCAACCTTTCTTAATTATTGTTCTTTGGTAATTCAAATAGTTAATTGTTATCTTTTCATAATAGTTAAACAAGTCAAGAAATCAATTCATCCATTGAACCAGGTTTAAAAGTAACAAAAGAAATCTAGTATTGAGACACTGAGTCCACGGATTGATATCTGGTTCTTACCGACAGACTACCACCTGGCGGGTACACTTGCCCTTTGTGTATGTAGTTGGTTTTAAGTAAAAATCATTTTAAAACCTAATTTTGTGAATGAAAATCATAGAAATAAAATATATTTAATTTACGCACATCACTATCCTTATACCCTCACCGGGCATGAGCCCGTCTGACCCCTACCATCCTCACACTTCCCTCCAATTACTGTGGAGGAGAGGGTGATGTCTCACAACCTACAGATCTCCATGATTTATCATAGTATCTAGGAGCTGGAGACCCAGCGTGATGCTCTTACGGCTGCTAAGAGCCACACCCCCATTACCATCATCACCACTACCACCCCCACCATCATACCCACCACCATCACCACCACCACTACCATTGTCACTACCACCAACCCCACCATTCCATTGTCCGTTTCACCACTCGTCCTACCCATCTGAGGCACGAGTGCATGAGTTGGAGCACTTCCAGACTGTCGCCACTAGGCGCATTTTTGGCCTAGAGGAGGAGGTGGCCTATCATCGTGGTTTACTCCACTGATCACCATCCCCACCACCCCCTCCACTACAGTAGTATGTTTATTATCTTTTGGGGATCAGACCCACTTTTGATGATCTAGCCTTCGGAGATCCAGTTTAGAAGATCCCGACTTTTGAAGACAACTTGAAGACATGAAGAAATAATGTAGAAGAAAATCTTACTTTTGTATTGTAAACTTAGACTGACTAGGGTTATGTACCCCCAAGTCTTTTTGATCTTCATGAACAAAATGTGACAAGTTATCATTATATCTAAAAGTGTGTTTTCTTTATTTCACATTGTATCTCTTTTATTTTGTGGTTGTTATTATTGTGATGTGGTGATATCACGGTTGATATAGTTATGATGTGGTGAGCATGTGATGATGTCTTATGATGTGGTGATGTCCTACACGTTGAGTTACATGATTATGGTGATGATTGGTGTGTTCTTGCATATCCGCGATCGTGTGATTACGTCATATATACATATATTTTCTTACTTATCATTATACCCGACGTGTTTATATATATATATATATGTTTGACAAAAAATAAATATAATAATTTTATTATTAAATATTCGGCTAATTGGGAGCGATATTTTATACTAGAAGAACGATGTCACCCCACCGAAGGAGTTCCAACACTAATGCACTACCGACGACTCAAGAAGAGTTAAACGAACGCATTTCCCAGGCAATCGCACAGTACGAAGCCAACCGCTCCGAACATAGTGGTGGCACCAGAGGCAACCCTCCAACTGGTAATACTCGATTATTCGTAAAACCACACGATACTCTCCTTTATTCCATTAGTGCTTTTGAAATACTCACACTTAAATGGTGTATCCATTGATTTCAGGTTGCACTTACAAGCAGTTCCTAGACTGCAAATCTCTGAATTATGATGGTACTGGTGCCATTGCCTTCGTACGTTGGACCGAGAAGACTAACTTGGTCATTCGAATGAGCAAGTGCCCTGCTGAACAAAGAGTCACTTATGTCGCTGGACTCTTCATAGATGGAGCATTATCTTGGTGGAACCTCCAGGTCCAAACTAAGGGCGATGATGCTGCATACGCCCTCACCTGGGAGGAACTTAAGGAACTAATAAGGAGAAAGTATTGTTCAAGGTCAGAAATTCAGAAGTTGGAAACGGAGTTCTGGAATTTAAAGATGGTTGGTTCAGATATCGCCGGGTACACGCAGCGATTTCATGATTTGTGTCGAGTGGTGCCATACTTGGTGGAACCTGGATTTAAGAGGATTGAGAGGTACATCTGGGGACTTGCCCCCGAAATTCTAAGTCTGGTTACCTCCTCAAAACCCACTGAAATTGGGGAAGGAATTGATTTAGCTGTCAGCCTTACTGAGGAGGTCGTACGTCAAGGAAAGTTATCTAAGTGTGGTGTGGACAAAAAGGAAACTACCGTGGAGACTACTGACTCCAATAAAAGGAAATTCTCCCATTTCAAGAAAGGCTCACGAGGTAGTAATAACAATAGTAACAAAAAGCAAGCCACGAAGGAAGTCAAAGAAACAAAGGCATATGTTACCACTACTACAAATAATGTCATCAAGAAGTCTTATACTAGGGACGCACCAAAATGCTCCAAATGCCCCTTCCACCATTACAGGGAATGCTGAGGCCCCAAGTGTGGCAAATGTGGTAGGTTTGGGCATCGCACCGATGCATGTCAGGGAACAAGTACCAAAGATCAAGGTTGTTTTGGATGTGGAGACAAAGAACATTTCAAGAAAGATTGCCCGAAAGAAAACCAAGCTCGGGGAAGATCTTTCGTGCTTGGAGCTAAGGATGCTCGCTAGGACCCGAATGTGGTCATCGGTACGTTTCCTATCAACGATCACTTCGCATCTCTTCTTTTTGATACCAGGGCAGATTTTAGTTTTATTTCTAAAGAATTTAGAGATATACTTGTGGTAGAATCGAGTAAATTAGATATGCCATGCTCGATTGAACTAGCTAACAGGAAACTGGTAGAGTCGGGGGAAATTATAAAGAAGTGTACCTTAGAACTGGGTGAATGAAAATTTGATATAGATTTATTACTAGTTCCACTAGGTAGTTTCGATGTCGTTATTGGTATGGATTGGCTATCCGATAATCGAGCCGAAGTCATATGTCACTAGATAATCATTCACATTCCCCTACCCGACGGAGAACATTTGATGGTTCACGGTGAGAAACATGGCACGCCCTACGAGTTATTAATTGCATGAAGGCTCGAAAATGTTTGAGGAAAGGATGCATCGCCTTTCTTGCCCACGTGGTTGATAAGAGGGCCGAGGAGCGCAAGGTGGAGGACACACTTGTAGTAAAGGAATACCTCGAGGTCTTTCCAGAAGACTTAACGGGGCTACCTCCACAACGACAAGTCGAGTTCCGTATTGACCTAATGCAAGGAGCGGCACCTGTGGCGAAAGCCCCATATCGACTAGCGCCCTCGGAGATGCAGGAATTATCTACCCAGCTTTAGGAGTTTCTTGACAAAGGATTCATAAGAACGAGTTTCTTGCCTTGGGGAGCTCCAGTACTTTTTGTGAAAAAGAAGGATGGAACCTTTCGAATGTGCATCGACTATAGGGAACTAAACAAGTTAACCATCAAGAACGGTACCCATTACCAAGGATTGATGATCTATTTGATCAATTGCAAGGTTCGAGTTTTTACTCAAAAATTGATTTAAGATCCGGGTATCATCAGTTAAGAATCCAAGAGGAAAGTACTCCTAAGACGGCGTTTAGGACCCGCTACGGTCATTACGAGTTCCTTGTTATGCCTTTTGGTCTAACAAACGCCCTTGCAGTATTTATGGATTTGATGAACTGGGTATGTAAGCCATATCTCGACAAATTCGTCATCGTATTTATCAGTGACATATTAATAAACTCGCGAACCGAGGAAGAATACGAACAACACTTGAGATCTATATTGGAGTTGCTAAAGAAGGAACAATTGTATGCCAAGTTCTTGAAATGAGAATTTTGGATTCGCGAAGTATAGTTTCTCGGTCATGTGGTTAACGAGAACGGGATACACGTTGGCCCCTCGAAGATCGAGGCTTTAAAGAATTGGACCATGCCAGGAACCCCCACAGAAATACAACAATTTCTAGGTTTAGCGGGATATTACAGGAGATATATTGAGAATTTCTCAAAAGTTGCTCAGGCGCTAACCTCGGTTACGCAAAAGGATAAAAAGTTTGAATGAGGAGAAAAGCAAGAATCGTCATTTCAACTATTAAAGGAAAAACTATGTAAGGCGCTGATATTATCACTTCCAGAAGGTACCGATGACTTTGTGGTGTATTGTGATGCATCACATCAAGGCTTGGGTTGTGTGTTAATGCAACGTGAAAAAGTCATCGCGTACGCGTCTCGTCAGTTGAAAGTTCACGAAAGAACTATACCACTCATGACCTAGAACTAGGTGCAGTGGTATTTTCTTTAAAAATCTGGCGTCATTATTTATATGGCACTAAGTGTACCATATTCACAGATCATAAAAGTCATAAACATATATTCAACCAAAAGGAACTGAATATGCGCCAACGACGTGGGTGGAATTGTTGAATGATTACGACTGTGATATCAAGTATCACATGGGCAAGGCAAATGTAGTGGTAGATGCTTTGAGCTGGAAGGAACGAGTCAAAACTTTACGATTACGAGCTTTAGAAATGACGATCCAGATAAACTTTACAACTCGAGTGCACGATGCACAACAAGAAGCTCTAAAACCGGAAAACATTCAAGCAGAATCATTACGAGGAATGGAGAAACAAATGGAACCGAACAAGGATGGAACTTTATATTTCATGGGAAGGATCTGGATTCCCTATTTTGGTGATCTGCGAGACTTGGTGCTGGATGAAGCACACAAGTCCAAATACTCGATACACCCAGGATCTGATAAAATGTATCAAGATTTAAAGGAGTATTACTGGTGGCCTAATCTCAAGGGAGATATTGCGACCTATGTTGGGAAATGCCTAACTTGTGTAAAGGTCAAGGCCGAATACCAAAAACCATCTGGTCTATTACAACATCCTGAGAACCCTGTTTGGAAATGGGAACTAATCTCAATGGATTTTATTACAAAACTACCATGGACCTCTCGAGGTCACGACATAATCTGGGTTATCATTGATCGGTTAACCAAGTCAGCTCACTTCTTACCCATCCATGGGAAAGACAGTACCGAGAAGTTAGCTGAATTGTACCTTAAGGAAATTGTGGCACGTCATGGAGTGCCAATCTCGATAATCTTAGATAGAGATGGTCGCTTTGTGTCACGGATTTGGCAATCATTTCAAGCTTCGTTTGGTTCTCGCTTAGATTTAAGCACAACTTTCCATTCGCAGACCGATGGTCAAAGCGAACGAACCATCCAAACGTTGTAAGACATGCTTCGGGCCTGTGTGATGGATTTAGGCGGAAACTGGGATACTCATTTACCAGTGGTAGCGTTTTCCTACAATAACAGTTATCACACAAGTATCAAGGTCGCGACATTCAAAGCACTTTACGGACGAAAGTGTCGATCTCCGCCATGTTGGGCGGAAGTCAGTGACAAACAACTCATTGGTCCCGAACTAGTCCAAGAGACCACAGAAAAAATATTCTAAATCCTCGAGCGTATCAAAACGGTCCGGGATAGACAAAAGAGCTACGCAGATCGGAGACGCAAACCATTATCCTTTGAGGTAGGAGACAAAGTGTTACTAAAAGTCTCGCCTTATGAGGGCATAGCTAGATTCGGGAAGTGCGGAAAACTAAACCCGAGATACATTGGGCCTTTTGAAATTCTGGCAAAGGTTGGTACATTGGTTTACAAGCTAAAACTACCAGAAGAACTCAACAACGTACATGACACATTTCATATTAAACTCACACAATCTCCCATATTAAACTAACAAAAAGTTTTAGATGTGAAATCGAGAAAAACTTTTGTTTGGATGTGATATGCCATAATGATGTCAAAAGAAAATAACTTTCTCAAAAAGTAAATTGATTTGTTACCAATGCAATTCATCCTTAAATGTTTTTCAGAAATAAGCACTGTTGAATGTATCAACATGCCTCCTTGGTTATCCTTGACTCATTTAACAAACTAGTTAGAAAGTAGAACCTAGGCCATCGTGGTCATGGATTGTCATTTGGAATCTATGTAAGCAACTTTCTCATATTAAATAGTTTTTGCTTCATAAAATTTTGTTTCAACTTATGGTTTAACTCGCCAAACCAATTTGGTTCAAAAACTTGTTTTGGAAAAGACGTGATTGTTGAAAAATATTTATGTTAAAAGCCAAAAGTGAAAGACTTAGACTTGGATGGAATATCTCTTATCTGATCATTTCTTCTCCAATATTACATTGTCTTGCTATTTACCCTTTGTTTCCACATCTAATTTAGAATTTATCTTTGAAACTAGGCTTAGCAAACATACAACAAGAATCATTAGCTTTAATAGATCGTTCAAAAAACTTTTCATTTGATTCTTCAATTTTTGAACTTTCCTCATTTAACATTCCACTTTTGACAAAAACTTTTTAAATTTATTTAGATTTTTCTGAACGTTAGTTACCGTTTGTTTAAAAGCTGATTTAGACACCTTGGGTTTCTCACAACCTGTTCAAAAACCTTTCCAATGTTCTCACTTTTCACATTCTCTAACTCATACATTCCTTTCACTCCTTCAAAAATTTTCATAAATTTCTCTTTTAAAATATTTTCAATATTGAATGCACTGACATCATTTTGATGAATTGACTTACACTCATCTCTTTTTCCGAACCATTTGACTCATCCGACACTAAATCGGATTTGGAATTAGAATCAAATCTAGGTACTACTATAAAGGTGTTTTTGGTAAAAAAAAAAATGTGTAACTTCTAGATTATCTTTTGGTAGAGGCACATAGTCATCGTTGAATGGTGGCGAGACATGACGATATCCCACACTATACATTGACTCTTCAAAATTTTTAATTCTTTGGCTTTTAATACAGTGGTTCATCACAATTGATGAATTTTTAAACTTTTCAAGTTGTTTATTCAAATCAAGAATTTTGGTTTATTTTTTAAGTAAAAGATGACTTTTGTTAAAACTTCTTGACGTGATTTTTCTAAGTCATTATTTAAACTATCAATTCTAAACTGCATTGAGCCAATTTTCTTTCATATTCTGAAATATCTTTTCAGTACGCTACTACTTTGACTCTATGTTGCTTATCTGTTTCAGTCAAAACAGTATATGCCTCTTGCAACTTTCAAGATCACTAATCAAGTTACTGTTATGCATTGCATACCTGTCAATTTTAGCTTCAAATTCAACACATCTAGGAGATCTTTTATCTAACTGGTTAGAATTTACTTGTGATGTCTTAGAAGATGAATTCTTTTCTTGATCCCCAAATCTTTCTACCATGCAATCTTATAAATCTTTAGAAGATTCTTTGGCTCAAAAAGTATGTAGAATTAAGTGTTGAAGAACGATGGTTATCATGGACATAGCACGTCCTCAGTTGCACAAAATTAATTTCCTTTGATCATCGTTCAATGCTAAGTAAGCCATAATATTCATACCATTTCTAGGTAAATCACCAATCCCTTCCACTATACATATCCACATTCTCTCATCAATATAATTCAAATGCCGTATAACACTCTCTTTCCATTCCGGATACTAAGAAGTAGACAAAAACATTGGTTGCTTGTTTAAACAAATAGCAATGTTTGAAAAACTGAGAAAGTTTTTCAAACTCACGAACCAAATTCACACCAAGTGAACTTTATGCGAATAGAAAATTAACGTTTCTTTGTCCAACAAGTCACAGCGGAACCCCCTTCTTCGAATTTTAACTGACGAGACATGAACTTCTTAAAACTTTTAACCTGAACCAATTTTTAAGAACACTCCAAAAATGTATTCCAGAGTGAACACATTGGCCCAAGCTTGAACATTATAATCACTGCCCAAAACAATATCTAAAACTAACTAGATTAACAAACAATCCCAAATCAAAATTTTGTAATGAATTTGGCCCAAAGATATTAGACTAAACCCGACCCAGAATACTTTTGGAAAGTAATAACCCGAATAAGTTAAAATTGTCACCGACCCAAACTAACTCAATATGATATACGGCCCAAATTGTTTAATAAAAGAACTGGCAATGAACTTGTATAAACCTTGTCTAAACAATATGTTAAGACCAATCCAACATTATTTAAACCAAGCTTCAATATAGGATTTTAGTATTTCGGTCACACAATACAGCCCAACACTAAATGAGATTAGATAATGGACATCCAACCATGTGCCTTGATAATATACCCAACCCACACAAACTTGTATACATTGAATAGAGTTGCCCACTAATTTGATGATATCAGGTCGCTAACGTCAAAACAAAAGAAATTACTTTTTTTATATGATTCAATCACCTTTTGACTCTTAGAGATCCACACAAACAAAGAATACCATAAGTTGACCAACCATTTATGTTTTGAAATTCATACATTAAAAGCCTTTTCAAAATATGCAAACTGTCAACAACCACTTTTCAATGCTATAAAATCCTAAAACATTTTATAAATAGTCACTTCTCACTGTCTTCTTTCTTAAACAATGTAGGATCTTTTTATCCAATAAGCAAAGACCTAATATCAAGATTACTATTTAAAGTTTTGTTGTTTCATTAACGTGATAAACGTGTACAATCCTGAAACAAACTGTGCAGGGCTTCGCCATCCACTAAACCCTAAAACATATTATCCAGCCGCATCCTTCAACAAATCACCTTATCGTTTTTTCTCACACAATCACAACCACAAATAACAAACAATAACTTGGTTCAAACAACATCTTAAAACAGAAACCTACAAATTCGATTTACCTCAGATCTGTAACTCGACACAGATCTGAACTCAGATCTCGTTTTTGCCAACTGCACGATAACACCTCTGATTTTCAAATCTTCTTCACCGGAATCTACAACTCAGAAGTATTTCGAACAACTTTTTTTGGATTATATGTTTTCCGGACAATGAACAGTACTTCAGAAAGCACAATACTACGGACAGTGAATACTCCAGACAGAATTAACAAACTCCGGATGGTGAGAACTTTAGAACGATGAGTTCTCTGGACAAAATGTTTCTAAACAATAAGAATTCGAAAATTACAATACTATGGACAATGAACTCTAGATAAAGTGTGTTATTTTGGTCATAATGTTTCCCGGACAAACAGTACTCTAGACAGATCTGAAATCCGAACTATCAAGCTAGAGCTTGAGTACACACTAAAGCCACATGATAATCTGAAACCGACGGTTATTGGAAGTGTTCTCTGAAAGAAATAGTTTTTCCGTGAGTTTCTCCTTCTTCACAACTTTCTCTCCCTATAGTTTGTTTCTCTCACTACTCTTTCTAGAATTGTGTGTTTGCGTAGATTCACAATATAGAAGTCTTGTAGACAAGTTGAATCAAAGCAAGAATATCATCAAGAAAACAAAAATTCAGATTTGAATCTGATTTTGAAATGTTGAGATTATGTAATCCGATTCCCGATGAATACCATTTACTTTTGGTTTATCACGATGTTAAAACTTTCTAATATAAAATTTTCTCTAAAATGTTTCAATTTTTTATTACAAACAATTTGATTTAATGATGAAAACACCAATTTGAATCTAAACATGTGATAAACACCACAAATTCAAAACGAATCTAGATATTCGAGCATCGTGCTCTAATATCACTTGTAGGATCGTGTGTTGATGCATATGTCTATTGCTTACGTCATTGAATAATATCAACTCTTATATAGTGGTATAATGTTAGAATGTGTGTTGGTCACTTCGCACAAAGTGACATGCACTTCGTATGAAGGTAATTTATCTTCGTACGAAGTGAATCTATCTTCGTACGAAGGAGATTTGCCTTCGCACGAAGATTGCATCTAGCTTCGTACGAAGGTAATGTGTTGTCTATAAATAGACGTGCAAGCTAGTTCATTTGTAACGTTTTTGTGGTTTGGACGGTGGAGCTCTGTCCGACTGTTTCTAGGATTTGTAACGCACAACAAGTTAATGAAACAGTGATTAAAGTGAATACAGCATGTTTACAATGTTGCTTAACTATACACGGATTCCGCATGTGTATACTAGGTTATCAAGTTAGTGCCTAAGCTATTGAATGTGACAAATGGCAAATAACCGGTAATTCCGTACAAACTAATCACCATTTTTTAGTATATAATTTCATGAATTTTATCGTAATTTGATTACGTAACTGAGTCGTATGTTATATCATAAGTGTAGGACAAGTGAATCATGCCTTAACATATATTGGTTTCCGTTACGACACGAAATAAATCAAACTATGTCCTAAAAGTATTGGTAGAAAGTGTTCGGCGCACTATTCGCGGTTGCACTGTTCATGTTAGCAAAACCGCTGAAATGAAACAGAACAATGAATAACGACATATTAGTGACATAACTGAGTCCATATATACGTGAAAACACTAATTTGGGAACACATTTTGCAATAATACATAACTTTCTGGTGCAACACCTAAATTACAAAATTGTTCGTTTCGACTAAAAAGGTGACAATTTCAATTCGTCCGCAACATTAATTCAGTATTTCCGGATTACAGAATTATAATAGAATAATGACAAACACCTAACAACACGCAGAAATAAAAAATACATAAAAGACATCATTTCCGGTCGTACGACAAGCAGTTCACAACTTGACCTGAAAGTGACTGATTGTTGAACCGACAAGATTTCAATGGCCGATAGCCTCATACATTAATCTAGAGAGCTAGTTAAACTTCATTTGGGACCCGAAATCACTTCAACTATCTTGAGGTCACAGAAACACAACTCCCGGAGATGTTTGATGACAAAATATATATAAGTGCCGATATCGAGCGAATAATTAAACGGAAACGTCTTGGCCATCCAAACTCAACATATGCTCGACTAGTGAATTAATTATTCATATTTTTAGGTCGTAAATGCCCTAAATAAACGCCATGGCACTTGTGGTAGTCGAAAACTAAAGCTTCCGGTACAAAACAATAAAGTTCGTATACTAATCGATATCGTACCGATGAGCGAACTAATGGTGTTTTTGTCATCCATAACTACTACCAATTAGTTAAGGGGACTAATTAATATTGATTAACACTCTAAACCCTAACTACTCACTAATGGTGCAATACCAATCCCTAATTACCATAATGTTAGAATTTATGTTGGTCACTTCGCACAAAGTGGATATGCACTTCGTACGAAGGAGATTTGCCTTCGCACGAAGATAGGATCTAGCTTCATACGAAGGTAATGTGTTATCTATAAATAGACGTACAAGCTAGTTCATTTGTAACATTTTTGTGGTTTGAACGGCGGAGCTCTGTCCGACTGTTTCTAGGATCTATAACGTACAACAAGTTAATGAAACAATGATTAAAGTGAATACATCGTGTTTACAATGTCGCCTAACTATACACGATTCCGCACGTGTATACTAGGTTATCAAGTTAGTGCCTAAGCTATCAGATCTGTAACACGGACCTACAAGTGGTAGCAGAGCCGGAAGGCCTGATTTGAAGACGTTGGATAAGATTCAGCACAATACATCTTTCTTTTACTCATTCTTTCTTATTTGTGACATTTTTCGGACATTGAACGGACAAATTGGACTGATTTTTTCACAGGACTGTTTAAAATGGACTAATAACAACCCTTGAAAGAATCAAAGCTGAAGACAAACTAATTCATGTCGAAAATTGCAAAAAAATGTCAAGTTTTGAACCTACCTTCGCACGAAGATAATTTTATCTCTGCACGAAGATAATTTTATCTCTGCATGAAGATAAAAGTTGCAAGGGTTTAAAATCATTTACCTTCGCACGAACATAACTTTACCTTCACACGAAGATAAAAGTTGCAAATGTTTAAAAATCATTTACCTTTGCAAGAAGATAAATCAATTTTTTACATTTGTACTTTACTCGAACCGAAATCTTTTTTTAGCATTTGACGATAAATACGAGCAATTTTCAATAAAAATGGATAACAATGAGATTGTGTTTGATGAAGGAATTGACGAGGATATATTTACTTAGTATGTTTATGAAAGATCGTGTTCTGAAGAATTTGAGGCTTTACAAATGTTCATTTCATCTCAATCTAATAATTCTATTACAAGTGCAGGTTTATCTGATGAACAAAGTCAAAGCACAAAGAGTGAAGGAAGAGAAACAATTTAAAGAGGAAGATATAGAAGATGTTATTCATAATATGTTTAAATCATCTATGCGTCCTCACGTGATTAATGCTTCTTGCAGGATTCTTCGGCGAACAAAAACAAAGTGTAAAATACGATGAAGTTCCAGAAAAACCAGATCATTCTTAAGGAGGAGATGAAATTTTTGAAGTTAATCAGAAGATAAAAGTTAAGAGAGTCTAGGAAGAGAAGAAGTTGTAAAGAATGAGAAAATCAAGATAGAACGACAATGCACAAAATGTTTCGAACCATGCAAGTCGTGTGTTGAGAAAGACGAAATGTATAGAGAATGTAAATATCACACCGATAACCTGACAATAAAATGTCTAACGCGGTGTGAGTCATGTGTTGTAAAAGATGAGAGATACAAGGAGCTTAAAGTCTTACAGATAATTTGTCAAGTGATTACAAAGAAACAAAAGAGGGTTATGACAAATTAAGCAGAACCTTTAAACAATATAAAAGTTTGAGTTTAGAAGATGCAGCCACACTCTCGATGCTCAAGGCAACGGTCATGGACAAACAGAAGTCAATTAATATTCACCTTGACACGATTGCCAAACTAAAACAGGAGCTTGAAACTGTGAAGATAGAAACAGAACGGGTCAACAAGTTGCTGATTAGTTACTCAACATCTTCATATGTGATTGATCATATTCTTCCGAAACAACCAGAAAAAACAGAAAAGGAAGAAAAAGAGTCTAGTAATCAAAATTGGGATCCAGGTTATCATCGTGTTCCACCCCCAATATGGAATAGTTATGCCCAAAAGAAACCTGAGGGGGTGGAAAAGGCGCTCAAGTTAAAACTTAAAACTGAATCGAACAATGAGTTACCTAAAAACATAGATGTAACCTATGATTGTGGATCTGAAGTGGTTCAAAATGTGATTGATAATGTTTTGGAATATAAGAAAACAAAATTGAGTTCTCATTTTGAAAATGAAGAAAGCTTTCATAGGAATTACATAAAGAATCAGAACACGGTTTGAATGATGATCTTAATATTGTGATGGACATAATGAAAGGATCTGACACACTATATTCTGATGTTGAGTTTCCCATTCAAAATGTGAATCTTGATAAATTTGAAAAGGTTTTCAAGTTGTTTGAAATTAGTTTATTTGAGCTGGATATTAAGAATGTCTCTAAAAATTCCAAAGCTAAATGTTTTTAACATAATAATCAAAAAGGATCCTGATAATAAAAGAAAAGGTTTGGGATATGTCAAGAAAAATAACAACAGGTTCCGAAAACCAAAGTCTTCAAAGAATATAAATTTTGTTTTCGGAACAAGCTCAGAAATAGAAAAAGAAAGTTTGAGTAAAGAGCAACAAATGTAAAACTTTATGCTAAAACAACATAGAGTGAGAAATTATTTGTTGGAAACGATAGTAGGATGTGCTTTCGATGTAACGAAGTTAGACACGTTGCTAGACGATGTTCACATACTAAATGTGAATCTGTTACCGATATCAAGAAAAATTCCGGAGATTTAAAGCAAAACCCACCAACGTTTGTACCGACACAAGTTTGGTAATAAGTCAAGGAATCTACAAACAAAGTGAAACCAGTTAACACTAAATTTTCAAAATTCAAAGCTGGTGAAACTTCCAAAAGTGCTGAACGAAAAGATTCTGTATTGTATTTCAAGAAAACGATGTCTAAAAACCAAACATGGGTGATGAAAAAGGAATTTTTTCCTGTAAAAGTTGAAAATTTGTGTCAACCGGGAAGTTAGAAAGGGTTGAACAAAATTGGGTAATAAAAGAAAATTTTGTTGAAAAGACTGATCAATAAGTGAAAATTGAAACTTTAGAAGATTTTCCTAAACTTGAGAAAGTCACAAATAAACCTGATTGTAAAAAGACAATAAAAATTAAGGTTGAACCTAAGATTGAAAAAATTAGGTTAAACTATTCAATTGATTGTTCGCATTTGTGTGAAGGATCTTTCGGAAGATAAAGTAGCATGAAGCCTGAGGTTCCTAGCACATAATAAGGATTTTAGGGCCGGGATAACTTGTTCTACATAAAGGCCATGATTGAATTTTCAATAATGTTTACTTTAAAATTTTTCAAATTTTTGAAAAATTTTACAGAACCCTTACTGTTAAACAGACATGACTGATTGAAAAGACAGGTTTATAAATGTTTTTAAAATCAAATGTGTCAAAAGTTTTGTCATCTTAAGGGGAAGAGAGCTTAAAAGTATAATTGTGAAGCAGTAATTGATGATAGATTGAAGTAATTCTCAATGGTTGGTTATCAAAAAAATACAAAAATATGTTTTTGATTTTAGGGGGAGAAATGTTGTAGAAAATGCAAAAACATTTAAAAAATGAAAAATGAGTTTACTTGTGCAAAAAGAGGAAATGATAGTACATCAGTGGGCTATTATAGTATGCTAAAGAAATGAAGTATTAAAAAGTTTAAACAGGTCTCACTGTGCCAGTAGGCTTCGCACATTCAGTAGATTGTTTCTGAGATATAAACATAAAGAAAAAACTTCTTAATTAGTGGCTTAATATCTCTCGGATATATGGCCTTAGTACACCGAAATTTCGTTTGAGAGATTGACGGATTCTGAGATACTAGGTCTTTGTAGATAATTGATATCTAGGTTATATAAGAGTTCTTCTGATTTTACGTCAGCAACGACCTAGAACGTGCAGAATACTTTTACTTTTACACCTGAAAACTGCACAAATTGAAAGTACCGAAAGATATTACAATAAGCAGTCAAAAGGTTCCAAATTGGAACACTACTTTTATGTCGAGGCTTCATCTCTTTGTCGGTACGATGGTACTAACCTGAGCTCTCAAGGTCTCGCACTACCCAGATACAGATATCAGTTAGATGTATTTACCTCTAAGATGAAATCCAGGGAATCTTGATATGGGGGTATATTCTGAGGTGGGAAACACGGTTAAGTCAAGTTTCTAATATTACCTAACATGTCTCAGAACAATTGAGAAATGTGTAGAGGTTTATGTGGACAAGTATACTGACAACCTAAATGAATTTTTTTGTACTTAAAGTCTTACAAAGGTAAAGGGTACAAGTGATATGTCTAGAAAACTGATATGATCCTCTAACACAAACTCACAAAAATATGTCTGTAAATATGTTTGTACATAGTTTATTACATTTCATTCAGAAAAGCCCAAAAAGATTTTCAGTGTGTTTTAGCATAAATTTTGGAAAAACCAAAAAGATTTTTTGTTCATTTTAGTTTCGACTACCGATGCTGAAAAGCTGATTTTCAAAATCTAGAGCTGCTAAACAAAAATCAGAAATCTGAAACTGTTTGAAAATGATTAAAGTTCATTAAGTTAAGACTTAAATTTGACTCAAAACATAAGTTTGTTCTAAATAAGATCAATCAAGGTCATTAATTGGAACTTGATAAATAAATCAAATAATCAAGGTCATTAATTTGGACTTGATTAACTAGAGAGGGTTTATAAATGAAAACAAAAGATTAAAATTTGAAATGTTTATATTTAGAGATTTCAAAGTTTGAATCTGAAATGTTTACTTGAATGTATGAAAGAATGAACAAGAAGTTAAATGTTAGGGAGGGTAGGATATAATGCTGAATGTTGATAAAGAATGCTCAAAGAAAGGGGGAGTGTGCTGATATGCAATGATTACTATTCAGGATCAAAGAAAATAGAAGACTGTTGATAATGTCTGAAGATCATGAAAGTCTAAGCGATAAAAGGTTTGAAGAAACTTAAAGAATGTTAAAGACTCTAGATCTTAAATGAAGATTCGAAGACAACGGCAACAGCCAAGGGGGAGACGGTTGATGCATATGTCTGTCGCCTACGTCATCGAATAGTCGAGTCTGTATATAGTAGCATAATGTTAGAATGTATGTTTGTCACTTCGCACGTGTACGAAGGTAATCTATCTTCGTACGAAGTGAAACTATCTTCGTACGAAAGAGATTTACCTTTGCACGAAGATAGGATCTAGCTTTGTACGACGCTAATGTGTTGTCTATAAATAAACGTGCAAGCTAGTTCATTTGTAACGTTTTTGTGATTTGGACGGCTGCTCTGTCTGTCTGTTTCTAGGATATGTAACATACAACAAGTTAATGAAACAATGATTAAAGTGAATACAACGTGTTTACAATGTCGCCTAACTATACACGGATTCCGCACGTGTATACTAGGTTATCAAGTTAGTGCCTAAGCTATCAGATCCGTAACACGGACCTACATCGTGTAACTGTACCAATTCGTTCGATAAACGTGTTCGACATGCGGAATCCGTCAAACACGATGTGGTGTATCAAGATCCAAATCTAGATATCAATTCAACTTGTATTATGAATGATGTTTACATGTCAAACTTACACTTTCTCTCTCTAGATTACACACACAAACCCTAGGAAGTGTCTAAAAGTCTCAACTAATAGAAGCTTGACCCTCCTATTTATAGCTCCTTGACCTAAGGTCACTAATACAAGAATTATTTAGAAAGTGTCTAAAAGTCTCAAGTAATACAAGCTTGACCTAAGGTCACTGATACAAGAATATTACAAATATCCCTTAAAGATATTAAAGTCAGATTAATCTGTTGTTACATTTTACTGCACTTACAGAATTGAAGCCCAAAAAGTTTCTTGTTCAACATGTGGATATTGTATGTAGTTGTTTTGTTTAGCACTTTACCCGTATCTTGTTAATTATTCTTGTTATTTGTTGTTTTAAAGTAGCCTAATCTGCTAATATACTTAATTCTAAAGCAAAACTTGAGGCATGTTAAAACGGATACATTATTATTGTGGTATTTAACGTCTTCATTTGTTTGGTTGATGGCAAAACGAGTTTGTCACAAGATGTAAAAAAACTTTTACGATGTGCTCAGTTGAAATTTGCTACTTCATGATATTTCTAGGCGTTCTATTGGCATTCATGTTTAATAATAATATGTTAGAACTAAAAGAGCAAAGGCGATGCATGAGGCTCCCGTATGCCCGAGTCTGAGGGTTGTTATACCAACTTGGACTTGATGTACGCATCATTTCCCTACATTTATGTAAGAGATTATTTACATAACTCAAACTAAATTTATTATTTGATAACCTAAGACGAATTAGATAAAAAAATATGAGTTAATTAAGTTAGGTTTTAACTTTAAATTTGGTGTGGCAAGACTCAATCTAGTAAAAACGATTATGGCGAGCTCACCCGGACTAAAAGTTCTATAACTGGGTGTTAGAAATCCATATATTTAATATTAGTGATCCCATTGAAGAAACCCCCGGGGTTAGCCATTGAAGAAGATTGATTGATCAACGTTTACATTCCTTTCGAGCTCCAATAGAAGGAAATCTACCATTTTGGGATTTATTTTTTCAATACTATTGCTTTTTCGAATATAATATTAAGTTTATGTAAGTGATCACAACATTGTCTTTGATGATCCCGCTTTTGCCTTCGTCATTCCCACTCCAACTCCATCCGACCCATTCGTGTACAGGATATACACACAAACAAAACCGACACATAAACGGCTTGTACGTTGAGTTAGTAAAAAACTTGCCAAGTAGGCTTCAAAATCACTAAAAGACAAGTGTCTTGGAGAAGTAAATCAGACAAAGGCATTGTCATCCATTTACGATCTACATTAATTAGATCATTGAATATTACTCCAGCAAGCCCCCCATCTAAGGGCCTCTCTATCATATTGTTTTCCTGTCACGCCATTGTAGCAAACTCCAATCAGATCCAAAAGATTTACACAATAAATCAACAAAATGTTATATACTCAGTTATCACAGAACTTTATATACTTATACAAATAATGTTTATTTATCATCCCACTCATTATATGGTTAAACATCAAATCAAGTCATTAAAAATAATGTCAATCATTTAACCAGTCACAAGATGAACTGTTGGTCCTAGTCAAAGACCATGCAAGTCAAATGCCTACAAGTGTCCATCTTCTTAAAAATAATGTCAATCTTAAAAATAATGTCAATCACTGAATCACTATATCCATTTCCCTTGCTTAATTTTCCTATGATATGTAGCAAGGTAAGTTTCTTTAAACACATGTGTTACAAACCATATATTTCTTTTTAACATTTTTTTTTATAATTGTTGTTTGTTAGTAGTCGGTAAAGTTTAAAAGTCTTGAATTAGAACTAAATATTTTTAAGAAAAAGTCTCTTAACTCTAGTACATTCAAAAATTTTAATTATATAGAATGTTATATGCCTGTGAAACTAACCTGACTTAGTTAAGGCAGTTGACTAATAGGGCACATAATTTAATAGGCGATCTAGACATAAAACATTACATGAAATGGTAATTTACTAAACTAACTCATAAGTGGAGATGTTTGGAATGCCAAAACAAACCAAAAGCATCTAAAACCATACCAAATTACATTTACGGTTTTTACTTAGATTTTCAACCAAACCTTGTTAGCTATTTGGTTTTAAGAAATTTAAATCAGTTAAACCAAGGGACCGAGTTCACACACACACATATATATATAAATCGGTTAAATTTTATTTTGAAGGATCCGTTAGGAACCATCTTTTATTGCGAGAACCGCGAGAACCAATGTAAACACAACCCAAAATATCTAAAACACACACACACAAATTATATATATATATATATATATATATATATATATATATTAAAAATCGCTATATTTCATCACTAAAAAAAACAAAAAAAAAATTCGAGTAAAAATTATCCATGCACATGTGCATATGTATCATTTTTTTGACAAATTCCGTAATACATTACCAATATTAGAGCACTTTCATTTCACTATCATCCATAATACACTGTTTTTTTACATTAACAATATTAAAAATGCACATTTGCATCTATATGTGAACATAATATAACGTGTTTTGGTATACTACTTTGAATACACTTTCTCTTTTCATCTATCGTACCATCCATAATACACTATCATTACCTCTTACCATCCATAATACCATACCATTACCTCCTAAAATCCATAACACAATATCATTACCAATATTTCACTTTGTTACATGTACATCAACACGCTTTATACCATCCAAACAACATATTAAATCATAAGCCAAAAAACATGTATATGTGCCTATTTCATTATTCAAAATCACAAACTTTTTGTGTCAAAACACGTTATATCATGGTTATATATAATGATGCACATGTGCATTTTAATATTGGTAATGTAAAAAATAGGGTATTACGGATGGTAGTGTAAATGAAAGTGCATTCGTCTACTACTATTAATGTATTATAGAATTTGTCCAAGAAATGATACATATGCACATGTGCATATATAATTGTTACTCGAAATTTTTTTGGTAACGAAATATAGCGATTTAAAAAACAATTGTGTGTTTTTGAGATTTTTTTAGGTATTTTTGTGTGTTTGCATTGTTTCTACGGTTCTCGTAATAAAGGTGGTTCTCGCATGAACCCTACCATACCCTATATATATATATATATATATATATATATATATATATATATATATAGTGGAGGGTTCAAGTTAGAAGAAAAATTTTGTAAGAATAAAAAGAATAACTTTTAAACCAATAGAAATTCTCTATTTACTTTATTTAATGTGTGTATTTAATGTTATGAAAAATGGTATATAAGTAAATCTATTATTGTCATTAGTTAGCTAATTAATTTAACTTGTAACTCATTTTTTTAATATACTCTTTCAAAATAAAATAATTTATGGTGAAGGACTATTTTCGACATGTGTAGGATAAATTTTAGTATGTATAGGATAAATTTTGAGATGTGTAGGGTAAATTACGGTAAGTGTAAGACATATGTAGAATAAATTTTGAAATGTGTTGGATAAAATGTTTTTGCTTTATTAATTAAAATAACATAATTAATGAGAGGAGTTATAAACTATTTAATGTTTTATCATTATACTCTTTCTTCTTTTTCTTCTCATATTAAATTTCTTCTCAAATAAACATTCCCATATTTATATATGTAATATATAACTTATTAACATTTAGCTTATTACAAAAATAGGGAAACCTGAAGCTTGAATTGTTGAACACCCAACTAATAAAGTCCGGTTTTTATTAGAAGTCTAAAAAAATATTCAAAACCGTCAAATCCGAAACAAGAAACTAGAATTAGAAACTTAAACCTAAAAACACACCGAAGAAAAAGTGAAGCATCCTTATAAGAAAGTCATTTTTATAAGAAAGTGAAGGGAGGTCCACGAGTTATGAATGAAGAGGATCGTGTTGCGTATAAGCATTTTAGTAGTAAATCTTAACCTCATTAATGTTTGTTATATTAATTGATAAGAGTGACAGATATATACGTGTGTTCATATATCGTAAATAAAAATGAATGCTTTCTTTAGAAGGTAGTCCATCAATTGAGTCATCTTGTTGGTACCGACAATTTTAGAAAACGAACTTCTAAATAAATATATAATTAAGATTATTTGCGCTATGTTGCGCGGTTTCGGTCAATATATATTTTGATTTAGTACAACAATCGAAATAAATATCTTCAAAAGAATATCGATACATGTTTTACATCGATTAAAACCATAAAAATAAATTTAAATTGAACAGCGGGACGAACTGATTTTAAACTAATTGTAAATGGAAACGTAACGATATGTTAAATATAATTTTAATGAAAAAAGAACCTAAATCTAAAACGCTTAACGTAAAGAAAAGTAAAAAAAAAAACAAATATAATGAAGTTCAGGAAAAAAAATAAGTAAGAAAAAAAGAAACAATAGGATGAAAACACAAACTCACACAACTTTCTAATTGTAAATTTCCTTCAAAACGTAGACCCACTGAAAACGTACATAAAAATAAGCACGAAAATGGATTAAATTTGACCCAACATATTTTTAAAGAAAAATTACGTCGGATTGTAAACCAACTTGAATTTATGTCGACAAGTTCATAAAAATAAACACGTAAGAAAATAGTTACGACGCGTTACGCGGCATCGAAACCTAAAGCTCGAATTTATACCGTTTAATGAAATTGTTTTATATTTGACCCAACTCATATTTCTGAAAGAAAAAAGTTACGCCAAAACGTAAACAATTGAAAACATACATATAATAAGCATAAAACCATATTATATTTGAACAATTTATTACTAGCAAAAATTACGTCTAAACGTAAATCAATTTGAATTTATACCAACATGTATATAAAAATAAGCACATAAGACTTGATTACAAAGTTTTTAGAAAGTTAACAGTTGTAATTGTTAACGTTAAAAGTTAAGTTAAGAGATAAAAGTTTAAAAAAGTAAAAAAACAAATCATAAAACCAAAAACACACACATACACAAACAAACAAAAAACAAAAGAACACAAAATACAAATTATTGTTCATGTAACTTGTGAATGTTATATAGTATAATTTCTATTTTTTTTAAAGGAAACGTGTAAATATTTATAAGCTTAAATCAATTTATATAATTGAGATCATGTAAGACTTGTATTAAATAAGTTTTCAGAGCATATTTAATTAAAAAATATCTATAAATTGGTAAAAAAAAAAAGAGAAAAGAAAGAAGATGTAGGCATTCAAATGCATACGTGTATAACCATTGCACAACTTCACCTGCATAAGTGCATCTACGATTTAATGTAACATTTTTAATGGACAAGGTTTTAAAGACATGTTAGTTACCATATATAGCAATTTTAACATACTGAAAGAAGATGTAGGCATTCAAATGCATACGTGTATAAGCATTGCACAACTTCACCTGCATAAGTGCATCTACGATTTAATGTAACATTTTTAATGGACTACGTTTTAAAGACTAAACATGTTAGTTACCATATATAGTAATTTTAACATAATTATGCAGGGAGATCATTCAGAAAAAAAATATAGGGTATAATTGTAAAACACTAGATAATTTTTCTCTCATTTATTTATTATTATCTTTGACTAATTAATTAGTTATAAATAACTATCATTCTCCATACTAAATTTTACATTTCGAATTTATCCTAGACATTTCGAAATTTATTCTACACATATTGAAATTTATCCTATGGATATCGAAATTTCATCCTATACTTTATCCTACACAACTCGTAATTTATTCTACATACTTCGTAATTTATCCTACACTTCAAATTAATTTTTTTAAATATATATACTTTAAAAATAAGTTACTAATTTAATATAGTTAGCTATTAAAGAGTAAACTTGCATATTAATGTTCTATGTAAGTTTACAAATATACCACCTGAGTCCAAAATCAAAAAATTAACGCCCTGAGTCTCTAAATGCACTTTTGGTTGTCCGTCCGACTCCCGCATTGTGTTACTTATTATTTAAAACCAATCAAATGGTTAATATTTAAGACGTTTAATCGAAAGAATCAACTTAATAACAAAATAATTTATTTTATTTCTACAACAATGAGTAAAAACGTATTTAATTTCAGCACCCTTACCCGGGCGAGTCAGGTTTCTGCCCGGGCGTGTTAACTGGAGCGTGTTTTCTTTTCAGCACCCTGACACGGGCTGGTCAGGTTTCCTCCCAGCCATGTCAGCTGAAACGTATTTTCTTTTCAGCACTTTGACCCTGGCGGGTAAGATTTTCACCTGGCCGTGTAAGTTAAAACATGTTTTCTTTTCACCCATTTCACCTTCAAATCAGTCCAAACCCAATTTATTCCCGTGGTTTTTATTCTTAAACATTTTTTAACTATAACCCACTACCCAGACCCATAAATCTTGAGTTCTTCACTACTAATATTCAATTTTAGGTTTATTACCCCTTACGAGACTTTGCGTTTTAGCTCAAGTCTTGTATATCCTTAGCAAATCTTTTCATTATTTTCCCCCAACCACAACCAAGGTCGTGATTGGTTTTTCTTAGGCAAAATCTCATAATTCCATATTACATTCAGGTACAACACGTTATTTAGACAATCCATTAACAGACTTTAAGCCCTTTTTTAGTTCAAGTCTCTTGTACATAAGTACTGGGAGAATCATTCGAACAAAGGACCTCTTATCTAATTTATTCTTGGGGTAGTTTACCCAATCCTGTTATCCAAGGGCATTTAACTCGAATACTAGTTATATCTCACTTGTCTATTACCCACCTTTGACACAACCATCTTTAGTCGGGCCATAAGCCCTTACTGAGAGTATAACCCCTTACACATAACTGGCGAGGTCAAAGTAATGACCCGTTTTCAATACCTTGCAATTTCTTTTCGCCAGTCATTACAATACTTGTCCGTATAATAAGCTTACCTATAAGTATGAGACTTAACAAGATCAAGCGTTAAATGCCATGCTCAAATGGTGATATAATCACCATTTGACCTGTATAACGCGTTTGGTCTTTTAAACATTATTGTTTTATTCTTTAGACAACTAAACAAGTCCTTATATTGTTTAAATCACCAACATGCGATTTCACTTATTTGATCGTTAGGACTTATGTCATAGGTCTCCTTTTCAAAAACCTTTGTTTACTCATTAACATATGATATACTTGCCATTTTACTCGTTTGACCCATTTTGGTTTGCACAAGGTCTTATTTTGAAAATTCGTTGGTTTGCCACCAAAAATTCAAATTTACTTGTTCGGCCCATTTTGCCAGAGGGTCTTGTTTTGAAAATTCCTTGTCTAATCATTAATACGCGCTTACTCGTCAGTTTATTTGTTTGACCCGTTATGGTTTACACCAGAAGGAATCCTTTTCAAAACTCCTTGTTTAATCATCCACATGTGATTTAATTACTATTTTGCCCATTTGACCATCATGGGTTACACCATAGGATCTTACTTCGAACACTTTGTTTATCACCAAATTATTTTTAATCACTTAAGTAGTGATCCTATTCTAGGAGTGTAAGCTTTACTTACCTTGCTTCCAACCATGCTTTCTCGTGTGTTTGACCTGCTTGACCCATTCCTTTCCAAGCTCCCACCTAGCTTATCAAGAATCTAACTATTACGTAATATCCATAAGATGGTTAGATTAGTTATTCTACACCATGACCAAACACCTTATGGACTTTTATACCATATTTCTCATTCAACTATATCAGTGGTCAGTTTAACACTTAACATATATAAATGCACTAATAAGTTCAATAAAACTATCATCGGCCAGTTTGACTGTTAACATCTATAAAAAGTCAAACTGCGAATTAACATATATAAATGCACTAATAAGTTCAATAAAACTCATTTTGGTATTTTATCAATCACTTGGTGGACATCATTCTTAGGCCATCATATTCGCTAATTTACCAATCAAAATTATCATGTTTCTTTCAATCTCAACAAGTTCATACACTTAGTAACATCAAGTCAACCTAAACTTTCAATTATCACATGTTAATTCATCAACGATTAAACAAGAATATGGGGTTTTCATCACTAGGTAAAAACCCATTTCACCACATACATGGACTTTAATCCAAACATCTAGTTTAGTTAAGTATCTCATATTTTCTTGTACACATGATGATTATATGCACACTTTAATATCAATATAACAAAATTTTCATTCTATCATCAAAACCCACTACATGTCATGTATGAACACTTGACCTAGTCTCTAGATTGTTCAAGTATTTCACCTATACTAGCAAGTATGATGATCTTACACATAAGTTCATTATCAACTTCATCATACTATCAATAATATCAATCTCAAGGTTATCACCTTCAAGTTCCTCTTCATGCTACACTTCACCAAAATGTAAATTGGAACTTACCTTATGATTATCAAGCATGGATGATCAAGATTCAATGTTCATGCACAAGATTTAACCTCAATTCACCCTTAAATTTGCTAGAATTTGTTTTTCAAGATATTAAGAGGTTTTCTCCCCTTCTCTTTGTAAATCACGACACACACAACACACACTCTTGTGTGTGTTTTAGTTTTCATCTTTTAATACCTATATCTTTTGTTCATGACCCTTTTTAGCCAATATGGTTTTGTTTTATTATGACTAATACATCATTCACTCTTTTATCCACATATTACATGTAGTTAACTAAGTTAAATAATTTTAATAACCACACTTATGTTATTTATTATATAAACATGATAACTGAATTTAGTATTTTTGGGGTGTTAAATTGCCTAACCTAACCAAATATGAATTTGGTTATGCTTTTGTTAAAAACCGAACTAACCAAAATTAACCGAATTAACCAAATTCAACCAAATCAGTTTCTTTTCCTAATTTGTTCATGACTCAAAAAATAAAAAAAAAACTCATAAGGTCAAACGAAATCCAAAATACGTACTTAAAAGTTCAAACTAAGTCTAAAACAAAAATAATAATAATAAATAATAATAGCGGCACAACTTACTATTAGGATTTATGGTTTCTTTTATGGATTTGATCTTTTGGATGACAGATGGGCTAATGGGTAAAATGGATTTGGGCTTAGTTATGGACATGGGTGGAAATTAACACTTAACATATATACTTATATATAATTATATAAAAAATAAAAATTAAAATAGCTTAATTTGGTTTAGCCAAATTGCCCAAATTTAAAAAAATGTCTAACACACTGAACCAAATAACAGAAATTGAGTTAGGTTATCGTTACCAACCGAACCAAATAACAAATTTTTTATTCGGTTCATTTTTTTCGATTAATTCAATTTTCACCGAATAATAAACACCCCTAATTAAATGATTATACATTTTCCAACGGCGTCACATGGATGGAAATAATATACTATGTAAATAAAAATCTTTTATTAGCTTCAATAGTTCCTAAATCTATTGTAAGTTATTATTTGATACTATATGTAAGGGCATAGTTTAGTATGTTTACGCTTGTCTTGTTTAGCTTAGTAGTGGGTTGGTATTGTGGGTTAATTATGATGTTTTGGGCTTGTCTAGGAGTGTGCAATTGGGCCATAGCCCAGATTGTAAATGGTTCACCATATGTGCTTATAAATAGGGTGTTCCTAGGTCATTGTAGGGTTATTGGTCATATACGGTTTTGCTCTTGAACGATTTTATAGCAGACAAGTTTTAAGCTTGTGTGCAATCATAATATACGATCATTCTTCTTGTTTCTAGTGTTCACTTTCAATTGTTTTCCGCACTTTTGATTGTGTTAGTGGTATTTACTGAAGATCTCTTAACTTTCAGTTGGTATCAGAGCCTAAGAAGTCTATTTGAAGGCTCGGTTTAAGATATCACTTGGAGAACAAGAAGAAAGAATTAGCAGATTCCTCGAAATTGAAATGGTTGATTTTTTTTAGTTATTTATTGTTAGATTATCATTGTTTGACTGATTGGTTTTGGTCTAGATTTTGCATAGGTAGTGTTTTAAGTGTATGGTCAAAACTTTTGATACAAAACAATACATATCTCAAAGAACAGTTTTGAAGATCAAAAACAGTTTGAAAAAGTCTTCATTTGATATGTGTTTTGGTAGTGTTGATTGTGTTTGCAGGTTTCTCAGAATTATTGGGGAAAAGGATCTCAAAATTGGATTTTCGAATTGTTCCTTGTTTATCGGGATTTAGTTATTGATTGCTATAAAAAATAATCCATGTACGGGACTAAATCAGCTGTGTACGAGTTTAAAAGTTTGGTGTGCGATTAAGGATAAAAGTGTGCAGTCCAAAATTCTGTTTCTGTTCAGCCCAAGTTTAGTGCGCAGCCCAACTAACTGTGCACTCCAATTAAGTTGTGTGCGATCCAGCTTAACAGTGTGTGGTCCATAAGTCTCAATCAAGTGTACAGCCCAATTGATCAAGCTGTGTATGATCCACCTAAGTTGTGTATGGCCCAACATAACTGTATGCAGCCCAATCTGAAATGTGCGGGATTGATATCACCTTGAAGTGTGCAATACCATTGGATGTTAATCTGGACATTGACTTGGACACATTAATAACTTATTTAAATTGAACAAATATCAACTGTTGAATTAAAATATTGTTCAGATTGTTATTAATAGTTTATATTTTTCAGAAATGGACCTTACTAATCAAACCTCGTTGAGTGAAAAAGTTGCCATTAACCAAGAGTTGGACAATGTTATTGGAAAAAACAACAAGATTCCTAGGCTGCTGTTTGGGGATCGTTTTTTGAATGGAAATTTAGTTTTGTTCAACACATGAAGATCAAAGACCCTTAGGCTTGGAGATTAGTCTTTAGAGGACCTGCTGTTATCACATATGTGGTAGATGAAGAAAAGGAACAATAGCTGTCAAGCCTGTATAGCTTATGACGATGAAGACCATGAAAAGACAAAAAATGTATGAAACGGCTCTCGCTATGTTGCATTCTGCGTTGGCTCCCGAGATTAACATTGGGGGTTCGTGAAGCCAAATCTACTAAGGAACTGTGCGAGGTACTTTTGGCTATGTATGAAGGGAATGAAAGATGAAGGAGAGCAAGAGGGAAGTATTGACTCAAAGATTTAACATGTTCAATCATTTTCCTGGAGAAACCCTTGAAAATCAAATTCAAAGGTTCATCCCGTTGATCAGTGAAATGAGAACACATGACATGAGGCTTGAAAACTCAGTGGTCAACAAGAAGCAACTAAATGCCCTTCCAAGGAATTGGGATACCAATGTCACGCTCATTAAGAGAACACAAGATCTGACCCGTATGAGTCTTGCTTAATTAATCTCTCTGCTCAAGTTATATGAAATGGATGACAAGCAAAGACTCTACGATCATACTTCAAGTTACAACAATGCTGCTGTATCATCTAATACAACTTTGGTCTCGCAACAAGGGGTGGGTCATTTAAGATGTTTCATGCTAGTGGTTCCTCCTATCTTAGAATCATATCTGCTACTCTAATTCAATGTTTGACTTGTGTCACCTAGTGTTGCACACAGTCCCACTTCAAGCAGCTCAACACAATTTGTTATCTCTAAAGAATTTGAACATAATATGGCATTTATGGCAGGAGTTATGAACTGTTACAATGCTTTAGTTGCAGGAAAACTTACAACAAATAGTGTAGGGGCAAATGATCTCAATGAAGTCCATCCAGAGGATATTGAAGAAATGGATATTTCTTGGTAGTTGGCTATGGCAGTGTTTCGTGCCAAAAGCTTTATCAAGAGAACTAGTAGGAACCATTTGGATATGACGAACAAGGATCTAGGATGGAACAAGTCAAAGTTGAGGTGTTTCAACTATTATGAGCTAGGACATTTCGCTAGTGACTGGAAACATCCAAAGAGAGAGAGAGAGAGAGGCCTGATGCAAACATCACTGTCACTGTTAACTCAGCCCCAAGACCTGCTACTATTTCTACCTCTAGTGCATTTGGTGCAAACCCAAGCAATGTTTCTGGATCATCTTCAGCTGTAAACACCAATAATGCTATGGTGCAAACCCAAGCAATATTTCTGGATCATCCTCAACTGCTACTGTGACTAGTCTACTCAGATGGCAAATATGCAAATCACAGAAGTCACTCCGTATCACGCCTTCATAGCTCAAATGCATGACTTCACTCCTACTCCCACTGAGTTATGTGTAGATGATGATTATTGCTGTATTGATGCTTGTAGAGAAAAGGTAAGTGGTTACAAAGAACATGCCAATTCTTTAATTATGCAACTTTAGTTATCCAAATCTGATTTATGTCAGATCAAAAAGAAAATTAACAGACACAAGGATATGATGGAGGCATAAAAACGTGATATCCGACAGTTGCATAAAGATTTGAGTCAAGAGAAATGTAGGCATCTCCATTTTAAAGAGCTTTCTGAAAAAAATAACTGTTGAACTTGATTCTCTCAAATCAACTTTTGAAAATACAGAATTTAGTTTTAGAAAATTTGACGTTTCTAGTGAAAAAGTTGAAAAATGATCAACAACAATTAAAATTCAGTCAAAAGGAAACTACCTTTTAGACTTTCAGTTCATGTATTTCATGTTTATACCCCCATTTTATGTATTTATATCTCCGTTTCAAGTACCTATATATCCATTTCATGTATTTATACCTAAATTTCAGGTATTTCTAATCAAAAGTTTTAGCTCAAGTTCGGTTTTTATTTTAATGGAAATTAAATTAGCCAAACAAAAAACCGTCAATCTAACTGAATAAACTAAATCGATTAATTGAAACAGATTGTTTAATAAAATAGCATATCCGATGACCTCGATTTTGGTTGAATATAATAATCTAACGAGCCGAACAATACACACCGTGGCAATGTCTGTGTTTCCCGTCGCATTGCGCGCGCACTTATTGGTTATAACAGGAACCAGTTATCGGTGAGCAATAACTAAATCGTTAACCATTTCATATATTTATACTTTCATTTCATATATTTATACCTCAATTTCATATATTTCTAAGCAAAAGTTTTAGCACAAGTTTGGTTTTCGCTATGAACTGAAATTAAATGAACCAAACAAAAAAACCGTCAATCTAACCGAGTAAACCGAAGTGATTAACCGAAACAAATTGGTTAATAAATAGACTAACCGATGACTTTGGTTTCGACTTCAATGGAGGATAATAACCGAACCATGCATATCACAATGAAATGGATTACCCGATTACTTCGCTTTTGATGTATATTTATCACAATGATGTTATAATAAATATTATATGAATAAGAAAACTACAAAAAACGAGTATCACAATGCAATATGCACTCTCGTCACATTGCATGAACATCCTACTAGTATGATAGAGTATTAAGTAATACGAGTCACTTGTTTTGGAAACAAAGATGAATTTTGAAAACAAAGGTGAGTTTTGAATCAAAATGCATTTTTTAGTACACTCAAATTTCACCATTGTTTAATAAGGAATATGAATAATGATTTTAATTTTATAATTATATGTAGTTTTTTAAATATTTTTTATTTAAATATTTTAATACTTTATTATCATATTTGCTTTTATCTTTTAACTCGTATTTTCAATTTTTTAAATCTATATTTCCTTTTATCATTTATTTTATGTTTTTAATAATCTTTATTAAATCATATTTTCTTTATCAATTTGTTTTATATTCTCTAATAGCTCTCTAAAAACTTAAGTATGTAGTAGTTTTTAATTTTTTTCTGACGACATTCTGGTATATGTTTTGTGAAAATTAAGTTGTATTCAAAATAAAGTATTTAGTTGGTATTGTTTTACGATACGATAATAAACTGAATAATTCTAACGGTTTGACTTTCTAAATAACGTAGTTCATAATAAAAAATGTTTGTTTTACATTATCATTTTCTCAGCTTTGCTGCAACACCCGACAACAAACCTAGTTATATTTAAATTATATGACTTACGCATCATAAGGGCATCAAATTTTGTAGTAATACAACAAATAAAAAAAATGGTTAAACGTCCTTCTAGGCGGTTAAAAATGACCTATTAACTTTATAGTTTGATCACCACAATAATTAAATTTTGTTAGAAAACTAGGAAATTTTTCTGCGCGTTGCAGAGGCTTTGAAATGTAAAATAACTTAAATTTGTATCATCTAATGAAAACGTATTATATTTGATTCGACTTGTTGCTGAACAAAAGTTAAGTCAAAACATAAACAAAGTAAAAATGTACTAAGAATAAACACGGAAACGTATTATATTTAATCCGACTTATTTGCAAAAGAAATTTACTTTGAAATGCTAACTAATGTTAACTTATACCGACATGTATATAAAAATAAGTACGTAAGAAAATTAAGTTTTTTTATGTTAAATGATGGTACACCGTGTCACGACTACATTGAAACGTAATGTAACTCGAATTTTTACTATCTAATGAAAACGTATTATATTTGACCCTACTTGTTTTAAAACAATTTCTTTTTTCAAAATGTAAACCAACTTAAAAGGTACAAAAAACACTAAAACGTATTATATTTGAGCCTACCCGTTTAAAAGAAAACTACATTAAAACGTAAATCAACCCAGATTTATACCGATGCGTACATAAAAAATAAGCACGTAAAAATCGTTTACAAAGTTTTTCGAAATTTGAAGGATTATAAGTGCCAATATTAAATATTGAAATGTGAAAGTAGTTTGTGTTTGTAAGTATATACAATTTACAAATTACAACACTATAAATTAGCAACATGTGATTGCTTTATATTGTTGTATCTTAAGTATAGGGTGTTTTTAAAAAAAAAATTGTTTTTTCACTTTCAATCTAAAAGTTTTTTATCTTTTACATTTTAACTCCTTTGAATTTTTTACTTTTAACCCAAAGCTTTTCATTTTTTTTCAATTTAACACAAACACTTTTTTATGTTCAACTTTAGTCCCTCATACTTTTATCTTCCGCAAGTTTTTCGTTTTGCATTTCGTTCTAAATTTGCGAGTCAATACACCGCAAAGTGCGTATGGGGTTCCATGTTTTTTCGTATCTTTTTTTTTTCCATTTGACAGGCCTGTCGCAACACGTCTATTCTTCTCCGTTTGACAAGTTTATCACATCGCGTGGGTCCTAGATCGACTTAGTTATTCTTTTCTACGTTTTATGTTACGGTCTATTTTTTTCGCATTAACATGACATAACAGGCGTGCGTAGTTCAACAATTTTACGTCTGTTTTTCATTCGGTTTTATTTATTCCTTTTTTATTTATTTTATTTTTACGAGCTTTTCTGATGTTTGTGGTCGCTAACAGTGGTGTCGTATTCGTGCTACTTGGCATGATTTTACGAACATATTTAACCTATTAAGTTTTTTTACTAATAATTTATTTTGAGTTTACCCCTATTTCTCATTACTTAAAAAACTATTTTTTACGTGGATATTTTTATGTATGTGTCGGTATGAATTCGATAGACGTAATCTTTTTCTGAAAATGAGTCAGGTCAAATATAATACGTTGTCGTATAAAAAACCATTTTTACATACATATTTTTATGTACGTTTCGATATAAATTCAAATTGGTGTATGTTTCGACGTAAACTTATTTGGGAAACGAGTCAACTCAAGTCAAATATAATATGTTTTCTTGCTTATTGTATGAATGTTCCAAAATTTGTTTCAAATCGAGTGGAGTCAAATTGAGGTTTCTTTTTTCCCTTTTTTTTCAAAAGCTCTAATTAATCTCTTTTAGTTATACATGTCAACTTTCCGTTACATGTGTCATGTTTTCTATGTATGAGTCAGGTTACATATAATACGTTATGATTGTACATTATAAATTTGATTTACTTTGTGTTTTGATCCAATAATACGTATATAGGTTACATTGAGTTCAATCGGATACGTCGAAACACGCGTTTTCACATAATTAATGTATCACATAACGTTTGTACTAATACATTAGATGTTTGCGACGTAGCCGCGCTGCAATGCACGTGGATGTTATTGCTAGTTAAATTCAATTCAATCACATCCTAATTCTTTTATAAGTAATTAATAATCAAAGTAAGAATTAATTGAATTAAGACTACACAATAAAAGGTTGAGAACGCCAACACTCACTTTATTAATTTTTTTTTGAAATTGTTAGTTACATAATTGATTAATTAGTTAGATTAAGACTGAAAATCGCATGGCATATATTATCTTCACTCCCTAAACTCCCCCCACCCTTGTCGTCTCCGAAGTGGCCCGCCACCAACACCATGGCCTCTACTTTAATGCTTTTATATTTATTTTAATTGATTTTGTTGATTTTCTGGAACTTTATTAGTTACTATGTTATATTCTTGTCTTTAGTTAAGATTATCAACTTTAATTAACATGTTATCTTGTATTATTGATCCGTGTATATCCGGTGGTGGGCTCAAGAAAATCTTTTATGATATTAGTTATTTTCGGCGCAGAGATTTAAAATAATTCGACGTCAAAGTTTTCAGGTAAAATTACAAAGTAAAAAAAAGACAATACCATAATAAAAATACATTATCATCGGAAAAAAAAATACCATAAACATACAAAGTCATATATATAATATATATATATATATATATATATAATTAAAATCGAGGTATTTTTTAATTAATTTAGGTTAACTATTTGGTAATGAGTAACTGGTTATTGAGGAAATAAACAAAATGGGTCTTTTTTATTCGGTAAAATGGAGCTTTATTTGAAAAGGTAAGAAAGTTAGCTTATTTAGTGAACTAAATGTTTTTTTTTTAATTTGGTAACATTTATACAGTTTTTAATTAGTATATATATATACATATACACACGTATGAAAGATGATGAGAAAAACTATTTAAATGCGAGAAACTAAAAAACTACAAAAAAAGCTTAAAGAACACTCCGATTTTTTTAAATATTTTTGTTTGTAAGTCTAGCACTTTTAAGATAAAAAAATTAATATTACACATGTGCAATATATGCTATGTTGTGCATGCAATTTAGCCTTAGGACTTAGGTTTTCGATTTAGTTTAGCTTTTAAAGTTAGATTTTTTAGGGTGCAGGTTTAGGGTTTTGGTAGAGGGTTAGGTTTTGGGGAGTTTAGGTTTAGAGTTTATTTTTTAGTTGTTTTTGGGTGAGGGGTTTAGGTTTTTGAGGGTGTGTGTGTGGGTGGGGGGGAGGGGGGTAGGTTTTCTCATATGTTACAAATGTGTAGAAAAACTTTGGTGTTTTTTTAAGTTATCTTTGATAGTTTATTTTAGTTTTTTATTTAAATAAGTTTTCTCATGATCCATCCCTATATATATACATACGAGATGGGTCGATTAAAACCCATAGTTAGTGAGAAAACTCTTTATTATGAGGAAATGTGACTTTTAATGAAGGAGGGGAAAAATTTTAATATATATATATATATATATTTATAATAAATATATATATATATATATAAATATATATAATATATATATATATATTGTGTGTGTGTGTGTGTGATAAGTGATTTCAACATATTGAAAGTGATGTGCGAAAATGGAAATCAAACTTTAAAAAAACACAGCTACAGAATTTTAATTTTATATCACTTTGAAACAAAAAGGTTTAAAGGGTGATTGTGAGATTATTGGCTATTCAAATGAAGACCTTAAGAATTCTTTAATGAAGGGTAATAGAGTTTTTGTAGTATGTAATGAATGCAGGATTAATTTATTATCATTCGGTGGTGACTTCTCTATTTATAGAAGTCTTTTGTCATGAATAAACATTTGTTTATTCATGCATTTTGCTCTGTATAAAGTAGCTTTTGGGATATGCATTGAATCTATTAAGGTCAACTTGCTACTTTACAAATGTGGCAGAGCCTTATCTTTTAGACAAATTGGCTCATGTTAGGATCTGAGTTTGATTGTTGTGATAATTAAGTTGGAAATAATGAAAGAAGATAAAACAGAGATGAAATATGCAGCGAAATAATTCACTTGTCAATCACAACAATGAAGATATTGCTTTCATCAACATGATTTATAATTTGTAATCACAAGTTTACGTATGCATGAAGAATACAACTCTCCCTCAGGCTGATCACTCCTTGTTTGTTTGTACAAAAATGTCAAGGTGAAAAGTGATAAATAGAACAGTGTAGGCACTTTTCTAATTATAGTACAAACAAAACATCTCGAGAATCTAAGCTGACATCACCTAGACAGCGACATCTAACAGCCTAACAAACTCCTAATATCTGCTAGAGCCTAAGCATTGTTACATTAAAATACAAGTAAACTCTGTTGATCATCATCTTTTAAGAATCCTTGTTGAGCTTTATCATCTGTTGATCCACATCAGACCTTAGCTTTATTAGACTTTATATTCATCAGCAGAGGTTCTCTTTGGCAGACTTTTAGCTATAAGCAGAGTTTGTCTTCAACATATCTTGTGAACAGACCTTGGCCTTAGCAAGACTTTAGAGTAGCACATGTTGAGTCTTTACCTTTGAGAGGAGCAGATCTTCAAAAGCACTGTTATTTATAATCAGAGATTGTGGACTATTTTGACTTTCCAATCATCTATTCTTTTGTGGGTCCACTAGATCCAACAATCTCCCCCAGAACAGATGATGCCAAAACTCTTCTTTATTTCTGATCTTTGTTTCTCATCACTTTCCCTGATTTGGCCTTTGAATTGTAATTCAAAATCCATGGAAATCATATCTTCAAAATCCCTTTCTAGTTCAAGGTTCAATAGATCTTGTAACTAACTACATCCAGACCATATGCATCCTCCATTGTTATCCTTTGAACATCACCATTTGAACTGAGCAATGTCAATTCGTGGGTGTTTGAGGATGGCTTCCACTTAGAATTTTTGAATCAAATGGTTTTCTTGGGTGAAGTGTTATGTTTGATGAGTTTGGTGATTGTGGCATGCCCATAAGATTAGTAAGTGTTTCATGCAATTTAGCGCTGGCAGGATCCGTGTGATAAAACAGTCGTTCTTCACTCCCTCTTTCCTGTAGTCATCATCATATAAGGGTATGTTGAGGGACAACCACTGTTGGATATACTAGCTTCTTTGGAACTGTAGGATCCTTTTCTCTCATCGGTTCCATTTACTTGTATGTTTCAATAATTCTAGACTCTGTCCATCTGGCAACAGACCTTGCAGTACCATACTTTGCAGCAATAAGCTCTTTTCTCATTCTCTTCAGCTTCAATGCCTTGTTTTGATAAACTTGTTTGTATTTCTTCGAGTCCGGTGGAGTTGACTTATGTAAAGGGTCATTGAGCAACTTTTGAATTCTTTCTAGTTCTTCTTTGAGTGCATCTTTTAACCAATCTTTGAATTGTGCTATTTTGCTTTGTATGATTTATATTGCATGATGTGATCAAGGTAATCATGTCTCAGTTCCTTATCAAGCTCAACATTTATTGGCTTCTAAGACATGGACTTGCTCAGGTCCTTAACATCTGCTAAGGTCTAGTGACAAGATTCCCTGAGCAGTCCTGTCATCCTTCCCTTTGCACATCTTCCTTCCAATAACATCAGCGTGTCTTGCTTTCAACTTCAAATATTCATCTAAGTTTTTAGGCTTGCGATAACCAAAGAGAGATGGGAAAGGACAGTTGTGATGTATCCTTTGTTGAATAAAAATATTCAATTTCACCTTGGATTGCAAGAATCTCTAGAGGATACTGAGCAGCCAGTGGAATGATTTGTGATGGTGGTTGATTGGATTAAAGTGAAGTGGATTTTGGTGGAAATAATGAGAGTGGTGTGGCTGGAATGGGGCAGATGATAAGGGGATTGGTGATGGAACCTCCTCATCATCTTCTTGCATAACAAAAGTTTTTCTTTTACGTGTGAATTTGATTTTAGGTGAAGGTGGACGTGTTGGAATTCTTGGTGGTGTGGGAAGTGGTTATGTTGTTGTAGGAAAGGTTATCATGGAAGTGGTTTGTGGAACATCTACTGATACATCTATTGTACCAGCATCTGTTGGTTGATTTGGTGGAGATTGTGGTGATGGTTTCTTTTGAGGTGATTTTTGTGGTGAGGGTTTGGTTTTGGCTGCAATAGAGGATACACTTCTTGTAGACCTAACAATGGTTTTAGAAGGAGTGGTGATTGGCTGTCTAACATTTCTTGTTGACTTTCCCTTTTTGAAGTGCCATTGTCTTCCTTTTTCCTTTGCATGGCCTGTTCTTGTTCAATTAGAATAGAAGCCTTTCTTTCGAGTGTATCTTGCCTAATCTGCTTTTCTGAGGCAATCTCTTCTACTATCTTGATCAGGGTCTCATGAATCCCTTTTCCACTTCTAGCATCTGATGCCTTAGTAGAGGTTTTGGTTGGAGCAGACCCTAGCTTTTGTTGTTGCACCTTTGATGGTTTTGCTTGTGATGAATGCTGCAACTTTCTCATCTTTTCATTCTCCCCCTTTTTGGCATCATCATCCATTTCTTCTTGAAGGATAGTTGGAGGGGCAGAGCTAGTAGTCTTTAAAAGATGTTCCCTGATGGCCTTAATATCAGCTTGTGTAACTTTGTACCTGGCCTCAACCATATTTCTTATCAACTCCATGTGAGTGTTGTGGTTGATATCAGTCAAATTCCTTTGAGCTTGGATAATTGGTTGCATCGATTTCCATAGCGCATTGGCAATTTGCTGAGTTGAAGGATGACTTTCAGAATTCTTCAACATCTGTTGCATCATTCTTTTCATTTATGCCATTGAGGATTCCATATATGTCATTCTTTCGTCAATTCCTTGTATCTTAATTCATCACCTAACTTAATAGGATCACCTGAATTCCTACCAGAGGTAGTTTTATTTGGTTCCAAAACAGGAGAAGACTCCAGATTATCAGAACCAAATGCCTATTTTTCTTGGTACTGGGACTTCCAACTGGAACAGAGATTACAATTGTATCCTCAATAGTTGTTACCTTCAAGGATGTCTTATAGATTAACCACTATCCAACTAAAATACTGTTGTTTCACCAGTTGTAGTGGCTACTTCACTTGAAATAACACCAAGAGTTACATGTAACTCAAGGGGTGTAGCCTCCTCAGTTGTTTGTGGGCTAGCAGATTTAGTTACTTGTTAAAGTTTGCTCTCTTTAATTTGTGATTGAGAGGAACTGATTTGTGTCTGAGTTTTATCAATTGCATCAAACAGAGGTATGAATGTTGGTTGAATTGGAGTGGAGGGTTGTGGAGTTGAAAGAGAGACAACCCTGGGATAGGGGCTTAGAAAAGACTTTCAATTGAAATGTCTGCCTCTTGATATGGTGTCCTTGTGCTTACAACTTGATCCATTTGTGAGGATTCTATAGCAGTTTGAATGGGTGGAGATCTCTTATTGTGAGGAAGTAACAACAGTAGTTTCTAGTGGCTTTGGTGTTGCCACAAGGTTATCCTCTAGGATCTCATCTTCAAGAGGTGCCTTTTTATGTTGCTTCTTTTTGTTGGGCTTATTGGATGTGGGGGGTTTCTTTTTGGATTTTTCTAGTGAGGGTTTCACAACACCGGTTGTGGTGTCATGGTCACCAGGAGCAGTTGGCTCAATAACAGAGGTTTGAGCAACAGATGTGGACTCATCTAAAATAGGCTCATCCCCATTTGCTTGTGTTTTAGAAACTTTTGAATCTTTATCTTGCATTCTAGTAAAAGTTTCATGTGTATGACTTGTCATTTTTAAAGCTTCACCTTGTTGAAATCCTTTTTAGATACTTATTCTTGAAGGTAAAAGCTTAAAAGTCTCTGATACATAAGAAAAGCTTTATTTGAGTTCCCTTTAATAGCTCTTACATTTGCCACCAAGTCCAAGAACAATGTCTGGGATAGATTATAATATGAATTTGTCAAAATGGCATATCCCAAGTATTGGACTTTTTAATCTCATTGAATGAGGTGGTCTTGGCTGAGAGACATACAAGTAAGGTATGGAAAAAATCTCATTTCAGCAGGAAATTTAGGTTTAAAAATTGTAACTCCTGTCAATTGACCCTCATACCCTCTTTTTATGAACTCTGTGTGAAGATGCTGTTTCTCAAAAGAAGTATTAACTACCTGGTCATTTAGAGCAAATACTATGGATTTGGAAGATGGGGATATCTAAACAATGGTTCCTCGATCTTTGATGTTATACCAAAGGGCTTTTATGTTGAGATTGGATTTCAGCATTAACCAAGAAATATCGGAGGGTATCCACGTATACTGGTGCATCGGCAGTTAGTATGGTGTAGTATTTTGATGATGTCAAAACATCAATTATTGAGTAGAAAGCTTGATTTTTGTCGGTTTTCTCGAAATAAGGGAGGTAGTTATGAGGAGTTCTTATTTGAAGAGCCATGATCGGAGATGGGAGGTGAGGAGTTTGGAGAAGATGGTAGTGGAAACCGCTTTTTATGAACTTTGAATTCAAGTCGGCAGTGTAAGCTCTGTTTGGATGAAATAGGGGTATTTATAAATTGAAAAAGTGAATGCTGACGTGGCAGCGTCTGTTTGAAAGATATGACGGCTAAATTTGTCCACGTCGTAACCTTTGTTTATGGTAATGGATGACAGTTGTAAGATACCCTCTTTTGGCAAGCAACAGAGGTTGGAAATAGTGGGCATTAACAATGGCTGATTTTAGTCTATTAGAGGATATTCATCAGAGATTATGAACAGTGGTAAATGAGAACAGAGGATACCTTTTTAGCCGTATATAAATTGTAGCCAAACAAAGATTTTAAAAATAGTGGTTTGGAACAGACTTAAGGATTTTTGAAAATTTTCCCAATCAAAGCTATTTTAAAGGATGGATTTTTGATTTTCTGAAAACATTTTAATGCTTTTTATTCATGTAAAACAAAATTTTGCATTTAATCCATGTTTAGCATACTAATCCTAGATATCAAGCTTTCAAAGGTGGATGTATCTAAAGCTTTTGTTAAGACATCTACCAGCTTATCCTTAGTTGGAGCATGATGTAGAGAAATCAAACCTTTTTTTCATAACTATCCCTCATAAAGTGATGTCTGATGTAAATGTGCTTGGTTGTTGAATGAGAAACTTGATTTTTAATGATGTTTTCAGCTGTTTGACTATCCAACATGAGAGGAGTCTTTAAAGCAGTCACACCAAAATCTAGCAACTGATTTTGAAGCCATAGGAGTTGGGTTGTATAGCTTGTAGCATCAATATATTCAGCTTCTACTGTTGATGTTGAAACTGCTACTTGCTTTTTGCTTTGCCAGGAAACCGAGCAATTGTCTAGAAATTGGCATCCTCCTGAAGTGGACTTCCTAGTAGTATGACAACCAACAAAGTCATTGTCTAAATAACCGAAAGCTCAATATTTCCATTAGTAGGGTACCAAATACCAAGTGTGGAAGCACCTTTTATGTATCTAAATATCCTTTTCACACCTGTTAGGTTGGACTTTCAAGGTGCTGACTGGGATCTTGCACAGACACATGTTGCAAACATGATGCCTAGCCTTGATGCAGTTAGGTACAATAATGACCCAATCATGCTTCTATAAAGTGTTTGATCAACTAAGTCATCTTTATCATCAACAATGACCAGTTTTGTGGTGGCCATGGGTGTACTACATGATTTACAATCATTCATATCAAATTTTGTTAACAGTTCTTTGACATATTTACTTTGATTAATGAATGTACCATTTTGCAATTGTTTAACTTGGAGACCAAGAAAGTATTCAAGTTCACCCATGGCACTCATCTCAAATTCTGCTGTCATGAGTTCCCTGAACTCTTCACGCATGGAATTGCATATGGATCCAAAAATGATGCATCCACATAAATCTAGACAATCATCAAATATTTTATCAATTTTACCTCTTGTGAAGCCTATGGATAAGGGAAAGGTGGATAGAGTTTCATACCAGGTCCTTGGTGCTTGTTTCAAACCATATAAAGCTTTACCATAAAGGAATGCACATTTGATATCCATCTGATACACCTTGATATTGTGGTTGACAACAAAGGCTAAAAACAATTTGATGGCCTCCAAAATTGCTATAGGAGTAAATGTTTCATCATAATCAATGCCTTCTTCTTGTCTATAGCCTTGAACCACAAGCCTAGCTTTGATCTTGACAACAATGCCCCTTTCATCTGTTTTGTTCTTGAAGACCTATTTTGTGCCAATTGGACATATATCCTTAGGCTATGGTACAAGTTCCCATACTTGCTATATCTTGAACTGTTGGAGCTCTTCCTGCATAGCTTCTACCTAACTATTGTCTTTCAGTGCCTCTTGGTACTTAACAGGTTGTGTGAGTGATAGAAAACCAGCAAAAAGACAATGTTTTGGGATTGACTTATTGTGAGTACCCCTTCATTGATGTTGTGTCACACCCTGGATTTCCAACCCAAATCCATACACCGGTGGGCCCGGTTGGGGAGTATCGTGACGTCAGTTGATAATATCATAGTCAATTAAACATGGCACAACGGAAGTCTTGGAGTAAAATTACTATTACAAACCAAATGTTCGAAAATACAAAATAATATACAGGCTCGTAATAAAAGATCCATAGGCGGATCATAAAATGTACAATGAAAGAATATAAAATAGACTTTAGGGCAGATATAAGGATTTGAAAGATCCTCTTAGTCACTACCGAGCAACTTCTGGCCTATTTCGTATTGTACCTTCAGTTTAGTCTTTGAACGATACGTCAGCTTTCGCTGGTAAATACACCCAACTGACTCATTTTGAAAACATTTTAAAATGATTTTAAGTGCACAGGGCACAAAATCTTTTATAACTTGGGAAAGTTACTTTGTAACCTTGTTAACAGATTCACATGTTTGTCCATACATACAGGGCCCAGTACAGAGACCGAGACATGATTAAATACACACCACTTAGAACTCACAGAGGACCCCAACGTCTTGGGTAATTTGCATTTGAGGGTCTGTCAGGTGTATGCCTACACCCCGTGCTAAGGTCGTGGCCATTAACTAATGTAATGAGCCGAGGATATCCAGGACACGGTAATTTAATCCCCAATGTTTAAGTTATCAAACAAAACTGATTAAAACAGAATATGCGGATTTACTAGCCACAATCCGGCATTCGATAGATCCCATTTCTGACCAAGCTGTAATAAATTACCGTATCCCAAGCCTGTATAGGGAAAATAAGTCGAGAGCATTTACCTGAGCTAGTCTTCTTTTAGTTGTAATAACTCAGCCGTATACAAAAGTACTAAGTGTAGATAGCATTTACCGGCAAGGCTCTAGTCTGAATTACGACATAAGCTAACCAATTAAATACTATCAGTCTTTATTTAAGTCATAGACTTAGACCGAGTAGTGTACATGATCAAAACGTATAACGCTTGATTAAACGACGATCGGATAGAATGTAGTTTAAATCCAACAAGTACTTTGACTTGCATAATATGGGTAAACTATAAACATTCTGGATTTTGAAACTTAAATGACAAGGTTAAACCCTTTTCGGTTAATTTTCGAAAAATAGTTACATATAGTCAACCGTACGCTTATAAGCGATAATTAGTAACCGGAAAAGTCGTGGACAAGTTCTATATGCCATTATATTTTAAATAAGTTAAAATATCAGTAGGATATCAACTTATATGCCCGTTAAGGTTTTAAAATGAAACTATGCCTCATAAGAGCATTTCAGTAATTTCATACCGTATAAAAGAAACTTGGGTGTAATTTAATTTTATATTTATAAGTATTCTGGAAAAATAATTTATTTATGATATAATATTCGTAGGATACCAATTATATGGGTAATTTATCTTTTATGACCAAACTATGCACCGAAGGGGCATTTTGGTCATTTTTTCACAAAGTTTATCAAAATGATTTGGGATTCTGAGTTTATAACATGTACCTACTGTAAATATGTTTAAAATAAGTTTTAAAAATCAGTAGCTAACAAGTATTGGTCAATTAATATGGTTTAAAACCATACTATGCGCCAAAACGTCGCTTATGTCGTAAAATGACGTTTTATGCGATGTTCAATGAAGGTCAGATTAAAATGTCTTAGATATGTTATTTAATATAACATATCAGTAGGTAAAAGATTTACCTTGAAAGGATTTGATTAAAACTATTTTATGAGCCACAAGGGCTAAAATCGTCATTTATCGACATAGTTTAAGGACTTGCTTGAAAACTCAGTTTATAACTTGGTTTAACATCCCAAATAATCATACTTATAATATTATATCAGTAGGAAACTTATTTTCAAGTTCATTATCATTAAAACCTTGATTTATTCAAAACAGACATTTTGGTAAAAGATGGCATATTTATGGAACTTGCGCATAAACTTAGATTATGATTATGATCATGTAATATAACCTCAGAGGATTATGCTACATTATTTTACGACCATAATGCAACTTTAGATCAGTAGGTAACTAATCTAAATCGGGTCAGAATTGAAAATCAAAGAAGAAGTCAAACTTCACGACTTTCGGTTACGAACCGACCCTAGAACTGAAATTGACGAGCCGAATATGCTCTTACATGTTCTAATAATTATTACCAACTTGTTAAGTGTCAAAACAGGTTTCATAACATATATAAGATCAATTTAGGATTTTTCCAAAAAATGACCTGTTTGACTTTTTAATATCATAACTTCTACCCGTCAATTGATCTAGCAAACATGATCTTCAGAAGGTACCCTTTATAGGGACTAACACCTACCTTATTGCGATCACTTAACCATGTTCATCTCGAACAATGGTGGACCATAATGGTCTTAACCGAAAGTCAAAACGTTTTCCGTAAAACATTTGACTTTTGGCTATAAAAGCCTATAAACGAAATGCACTAGGAAGGAACACTTACCAGTGATTCCTAGGGTGCAAAAGAACTATGTTGGATGCTCCTTTCAGTTAGGAACTTCCAGAGGAGGAGAAAGAGTGTGTGAATGAGAAAGGTGTAAGTTGAAATGGTGAACATGAACACCTATTTATAGTTGAAGAACTTAAAGGAGGTGATGCCAGGTGTTTAGGGGTGTAAGAGGAAGCTTACAAGTGTCCCAAAACGTGGTATAGTAGTTTGGGAAGCCATAGTTTCGATTAAATGGTTTTTGGAGCTTTGTTTGGTAGCTAAGTAAAACTTTCTGTAGCAAAGCCCTTCTCGCTCCCGGCGAGAGACCCATGCCTGGTCTCTCGCAACCTGTGACCGCCCTAATTTTAGTTTCAAACTTTGACACATTTAGCCCCTTAACTTAATAAAGCTTTTAAAAACCTTCTAAAACACCTTTTTGGCACTTTTAGCCCTCCGTAGCCAATACTTGGCATACCTGAGATTATGCCTGGACATTGTTGAGCTCTCGGTTCGTTAAAAGGTCACTCAGAGGTATAAATTAACATGTTGACACTTTTAATCCCTCCATTATCCAACTTTCACATATTTACTGAATTGAACCATCTCGTCCAACAAATGGAACGCATGAGAGTTAGGACTTCGCAAAGGATCACTCAGAGGCTTATTATAAGCATGTTGAATCTGATGTCACTCAGAGGCTGGGCATGTTGACATGTCAGTCACTCAGAGGCCAAGTTTTGAGCATGTTGACATCAGACCTTCACTCAGAGGCTCAGTTTGAGCATGTTGACGCCTTTAGTCGTTATTAGTCTTTAATAGATTATATTTAAAATACAACACGTGTCACTATACTATTGGACACGATTTTACAGGGTGTTACATCCTCACCCCTTAAAAGAAATCTCGACCTCGAGATTTTATTCAAAAAAGATGGGGGTACTTTTTTCGCATAGTGGAGTCAACCTCCCATGTATACTCGGACTTTTAAAAGCGTCCCACTTAACCTTTACTATAGATATCATTTTCCTTCGGAGCTTCTTAACCTATCGATCCTCCCATGTATACTCGGACCTCTAAAAGCGTCCCCTAATACTTTTAACAAGACTTTTGTGATATCCCGGGTTTTTCGGATAACTTACACGTGACACTTGTCGAATAATATGTGTGCTAAGTATTAAACGTGCATGGAATGAATACGTGATGAGTGTTTGTGTGATTGTTTTAGTTATTGAATAATTAGAGTTGATATGTGTACGAACTGAACCGAACCGCGACACGTTCCAACCTTGGTTCATGGTGACTCTAGGAGTTCACAAAGTTTAAACCTTGAACCTAAGCCTTCGGCTAGAAGAAAACAACGATCAACCCTAGTCTCTCGGCACTCTAACTATTCGGCCAAGATCAAAACCCAAATCAAATTAACTCACCCTAGTCTCTCGGCACTCTAACTATTCGGCCAAAACCAAACCACTCTAAGACTTGGCCGCGAGATCAAATCCAAATCAAACTAACTCACCTTAACCTTTGGCCGCAAGATAAAACCCAAACCGACCCAACCCAAGTCCCTCGGCCACACGTACTAACCAAAACCGAAACCCTCACCTCTTGGCGCTATATATATACACATACCCATGCATGTGTCAAACACAAACACAAACCCTAACAAGAAAAGCTGCCGTCGGCTGCCTTACCCTCTCCACCCTCTCGGTCGCAGCAGCAGCAGCCATCGCCATCCTTGTCTCCTGACCGCAAACAGCCCTTGCACTCCTTGTCGATCACGAACAGCTTTCCTTTTCAGTCCCTTCAGTCGCGGTTTGCTGGAACAGCCGGGTTACTCTTGTCCGCAATCTCGGCTTGTTTACCTAGTGATCAAAGGTGAGAATTCAACATATGTTACAAGATAGTGTTCGGTTATTTGTGTGTTGATTTTGGTTGTTTGTTCCGGAGTGATTGATTTAATGAAACAATGGTGTGGTTTTCGGAATATACATGTTTTAATCGGCTTATGTATCATAGTTACAAGTAGGGTTGTTTTCGGAAGATATAAGCTTGCCAAGCATGATTGAACGAATGTTAGACTAGCTGATTTGTTAATGATGTTTGCGTTAGATGATTGTATGATTGCGGAGGGTTTAAACCGAATTGAATGTTATATTGAAAGCTGATTGTATAGGCTGTGAATTGTGTATAAAAACTAAAGTTATTGAGAAGGGTTTGCATGGATAGGTTATTAGTATTAATCTAGGACTAGAAATCAGAGCTAGATCGCTTAGGGTAATCGCATGAACGGGATTACACGAGTTCATAATAATAACATGCTGAAACAGGATGCTGAGTGAAAGTTTCAGCCGACTTCATCAGGCTGTAACTTGGTCATTAGTTGTCGAAAAACGGATTTTCTGATGTCTAGAACGTAGAGATTTGAATAAGGAATCCAATGGCGCTGGATTCATAATTTTCTGAAGTCGTTTGATATTTTTAAAGGGCTAAACAAGTTCAGCAGCTAAAGCTGTTAAAATGCTGAAATTCTGTTGATTGTTTATCAGGTTAGATTTTAAAATCAGTAGGGAGTTGAGTCATGATTTTTGTACAGCAACTAGGTATAGAAATTTCCGGGCAACTCCAACTGGAATTTTGTTAATCGGACGATCAGTGATTTTTAAATAAATTCTCCCGTGGACTGCAGTCAGAAAGCGGTAAATCTGACTGCAGCTTAATGAATTAATATTTATGGTTAATTGGTAAAGATTTAGGACTTGGAAAAATTATATAAATTTCTATGGTATAGATGTCACATACTGTAAAAATATTGGAATTTTTGGAATGTTAGAACTATTTTATAAAAATCCTAGAAAACAGCTGAATAATTGAGTGTTAAGCAGAAAGTTGATAACTTGTGATTGTGTGCATAAAGTGTTGTATGGTTTTGGAATATGTTCATGATAAGTTGTTTGATTTCTATGATCACATGAGAATACTTGCATGCATGTTTGAGGTTAGATATGTTGTTTGTATGTATCACTTTGTGAGTAAATTGCGTGTGGAATTTGTATTGGTGTGATTTCACACTGACGTGTAATTAATTGGTTTGTTAGGACGCAACTAGCGGTCCCATCTCTTATAACATCTTTGCTACACTAACCGAGCAAATAAAGGTGAGTTCACGGCCCCTAACTTTATCCGGTTTTTAAACAACAGGGGAGAAACATGTATACACTCTCAAACTCAATCTCTTTACGTATAACGAATTTAACGTCACATAACTATACGGTAACTAAGTTAATGTTAATGTAATGTTATGGTCACTAAGCAGCTTTATCACTTAAGTCCTCGACAATCTCCTCGGATCGTTAGTATTTGGGTTAAATAGCGGGGGAATTATAAGTAGTACTACTGGGCCCGACAAGCCCCATCCGAGCTAGTCGCGCTAGCCGACCTGGTATGGTCAACGGGTGAATAATTGGCCTAACACCGCCATGGTCATGTGATAGGCCTGGCAAAACGGAGGCACAACAGTCAGCTTCGATCGCGAACTCTTACGTGACATGACTTTAGGCTAGCTACCTATATACATTAATATTGAACTTAATTACGGATCAACTTAATATTCCGGGTTTGGAATATTGGAAACATCAACTTATTATCCCGGGTTGGGGATAATGGAAACAACAACTTAATATTCCGGGTTGGGAATATTGGAAGCAACAACTTATTATTCCGGGATTGGAATAATGGAACTGATACGTTATCCCGGGTTGGGGATAACGGAGTAACAAACTATAACCGAACAAACTAATGAATGAAAAACCTGTGAACTCACTCATCTTTAATGTTGACACTTGTTTCTTTACATGTTTCTCAGGACGCTAGGAGCTCTAGGTGCACGCACATGCATTGAACAAGACATCTTTATCGAGTCTTATTTATTAATATTGTTTTGGGATTTTTCATTTGTTTTTGGCGTTTGTGTTGGCGCCGCATCACTACTTATTTATGCTCCCGCTCAAACTTTAAAAACTGATACTCATGCTAAATATTGGTAATATAAAATCGACAACAAATGATTTTGGAAAACGTATCATGTAGAGTCGTTCAACGTACTAGTGTTTCAGATTCTGGTTTGTTCACACGCCTCGCGGTAAAACTCCGCAAGTGGAAATTGAGGGTGTGACAGATTGGTATCAGAGCCACTAGCTATAGAGAACCAGGTTTGCATTAGAGTAGACCTAAACTATAGCTGATATCACGACACTAGACTTAGTTTGGCACCGAATTATTATATCTTGTTATGTAATATACCACAACTGTGTTTGGTAGATTATGCCTTCATGATAAGGAATGAAAACAACTCATAACTAACTACACGACCTAACAGGCAATGTCATCATCCTCATCGTCATCATCGTCCGACAGACTTACACCACCAAGGGCACTAGGAAAGGCACCAATGGTGGAACCCATACCACCTTATGGCGTGGAGACACGCTCAGCGGCGAGGAAAAGGCTCGCTCTGGGGGAGGAGTCGTCGTTACGCCCAACTATTGCTGTACCGGTTGAACCGGTTAATCCTGTAGAAATAGGACTTGACATGCTTAGAATCCTGGTACATACACAACAAAAACAGCTAGAAAGAATGCAGGAAACCATCTTAGCACAAGGATGGATGATCCGACACCTTACAGGAAAGACCGAATCGCTCGAGGAAGAGCATCGTACGAGTAAGATAGCTCGTAACACCATAGCCAGGGATCTGCGTGCTGAGCAGGTAAGAGCTGACTGGCTTGAGGACAGAGTCCTGGAAAATAGTTGGAACATTCAGGAACTGCAAAATCAAGCACTTGAACCAGCACCGGCCCCTCCAGTGCCGGTAGAGGAGGATCCAGAAGAGGATCCAGAGGAGGATCCGGAGGAGGAGGACCCAGCTGAGGAAGCTGGAAATGCCGCACAGGATGACGGCAACGACAGTGACTTGGGGGATGGAGACGTAGACGATTGACACGTCCCGCTTATTTTATTTGTTTTCCTCCAGTTTATTATTTTCCACTTGTGTTTAAACTTGAGACTTTATAGTGAATTCGTATGTTTGATTTGCACTTTTGTAAGACGTTGAAATTTCAGTTAATCAAGTATTTCTTTTGACCATTTAACATATTGAGTTGACATAACTTAATAATTATTAAAGTACGAAGTAGGATAACTATATTGGATATATAGACTTATCGGAGTGTGTTTGTGTTGTGTTTCGAAGATCTAAATGGCGACTGGAAGACGTGGAAACCTTAACTTGACGCCCGAAGAGCTAGCTGCCATGATTCAGGAGCATGTGAACGCAGCTTTAGCGGGTGTTCAGAACCAGCCGGCAGGTAACCATTATTAAATTTTCGCGTGAAAATCTAATAGTGAGGTTAGTAAAATTTCTTGCTGACTTCCTGTTCTCTGTCAGCAGGAGGGGGCTTTAACCCCTATAAGATGTTCCTTGACGCAAAGCCTAGCAAATTCTCGGGGGCGGAAGGACCCATTGGATTGGTCCGCTGGATCGAAAAATCAGAATCCGTTTTTGAAATGTGCAACTGCCTAGAGGCAAACAAGGTCAAATACGCAGCCTCAACGCTGGAAGATGGGGCACTGACATGGTGGAATGCCCAGGTCCAAACACGTGGACTGTTAGCTGCAAATGCAATGGCATGGACTGAGTTCAAGGCCCTGATTAAAGAGGAGTACTGTCCACGAGACAGAGTGCAACAATTGGAGCAAGCTCTATGGAACCACAAGATGGTGGGATCGGAAATTGAAGCTTACACTGCAAAACATCATGACTTAGTATTTCTGTGTCCCGATTTGGCCAACACGGTGGAGAAAAGACTCGAGTTCTATCTCGGGGTCTGGTTCCGGAAATTCAGGTATGGTGATGTCTAGTAACCCTGTAACAGAACATCAAGCAATCCGACTGGCTCACAAACTCACCGATAAAGCGGTGGAACAGAAGAAACTGCCAGCACGGGGTACCACCGAAGTCGCTCCAGATAACAAAAGAAAATTTGAAGACTCCACTATTCGACAGTCTTCGTCATCTCATCCGCAGCAAGGGAACCAGAAACGGTTCAATCATTACCACAGCCACCGGGGTCATCAAAATCATCCCAACAACAACAACAACAACAACAATATCAACAACCCGAATGCAAGCGGCTATGCGGGCCGAAAGCCGCAGTGCAACCGCTGTAATCTCCACCATAACGGCCCTTGTGCCGGAAGTCGCTGCCAAAGATGTGGCAAGATGGGACATGTGGCAAAGGATTGTCGAGGGGAAATCATGTCCCGACAAAATCAGAATCAGCCTCAGGGTCAGCAGCAGGGTATAAACCGGGGATGCTATCAGTGTGGTAGCACTACTCATTTCAGAAAAGACTGCCCACAGTTGCGCAACAACAACAATAATGGTGGAAACAACCACAACAACCGCAACAATAATAACAACAACAATAATGGGAACGGTGGCACAGGAGGTGCCAAGGGTCGCGCATTTACATTGGGCCGCGGAGAGGCCAGAAACGACACGAACGTGGTCACCGGTAAGTTTCCCCTTAATGAACATTTTGCTTCTGTGCTTTTTGATACGGGTGCGGATAGGAGCTTTATATCTGAGTCTTTTAGGAAGAACCTAAATCTCACGCTTAAACCATTAGAGACCCCTTATGTGATAGAATTAGCCAATGGTAAATCGGTAGATGTGACCCAAATCGTATCCGGCTGTCAACTCAAACTCGCGGGCCACACTTTTACCATCGATCTGATGACAACTACCCTGGGTAGTTTCGACGTGGTAGTCAGAATGGACTGGCTATCCGACGTCCGGGCTGAAGTTCTCTGCTTCGAAAAGTCTATCCGTATTCCACTCACGAACGACAAAATCCTGACGGTACAAGGCGACAAGGCAAGCGCCGTCACCAACATTATCTCATTTATGCAAGCGCAGAAGTATCTTCGGAAAAAGAATTCTTTCGCTTTACTCGCACTAATTACCGAACAGCCTAAGGACGAGAAACGTATAGAAGACATCCCTGTCGTCCGTAATTTCTCCGATGTATTCCCAGAAGAACTACCTGGTCTTCCACCACATCGACAATTGGAGTTTGAAATCGAATTGGCAAGCAATGCAACTCCTATCGCCAAGGCTCCATACCGCCTAGCTCCAGCCGAGCTACAGGAGCTGTCAACCCAACTACAAGAGCTGTTGGAAAAAGGATTTATCCGACCAAGCGTTTCGCCATGGGGAGCTCCAGTCCTGTTTGTCAAGAAGAAGGACGGGACTTTCCGCATGTGCATCGACTATAGGGAACTCAACAAGGTTACAGTCAAGAACCGATACCCGTTACCTCGCATCGACGATCTATTCGACCAACTGCAAGGGTCAAGTTACTACTCTAAGATTGATTTACAGTCCGGTTATCACCAGCTACGCGTCAGGGAGGAGGATGTCGCTAAGACAGCATTTCGCACTCGGTATGGCCATTACGAGTTCTTGGTTATGCCATTCGGTCTCACTAATGCACCTGCGGTATTCATGGACCTCATGAACCGCGTGTGTAAACCATACCTCGACAAATTTGTCATTGTGTTCATCGATGACATACTCATCTACTCCAAAAGTGAAGAGGAGCATGCTGAGCATTTGCGATTACTACTAGGATTACTTCAACAGGAAAAGCTATATGCCAAGCTCTCGAAGTGTGATTTCTGGATCCGGGAAGTTCAGTTTCTCGGGCACGTCGTGAATGAAAAGGGTATCCACGTAGACCCTGCCAAGATTGAAGCCATCAAAAACTGGGAAGCACCTAAGACACCGACGGAGATCCGCCAATTCTTAGGATTGGCTGGTTATTACAGACGCTTCATCGAGGGGTTTTCCAAGATTGCACAACCGCTTACTACCCTCACCCAGAAAGGTATCAAGTATACTTGGGGTGACAAGCAAGAAGCAGCATTTCAATTGCTGAAGCAGAAACTTTGCAGTGCACCCATTCTGTCCTTGCCGGAAGGGACAGATGACTTCGTAGTGTATTGTGATGCTTCCATTCAGGGATTGGGATGCGTACTCATGCAACGCGATAAGGTCATCGCGTATGCGTCGCGACAGCTGAAGGTCCACGAGAAAAACTACACAACGCATGACCTGGAATTGGGAGCAGTAGTGTTTGCACTTAAGATTTGGAGACACTACCTCTATGGAACGAAGTGCACAATCTTTACTGATCACAAAAGCCTCCAACACATCTTTGATCAGAAGGAGTTGAACATGCGACAGCGTCGCTGGGTCGAACTCCTGAACGATTATGAGTGTGCCATTCAGTATCACCCGGGTAAAGCTAACGTGGTAGCTGATGCCCTCAGCAGGAAGGAACACTTGAAACCTCGTCGCGTGCGAGCACTACAACTCACTATTCATTCGGGGCTACCCGATCAAATACGCGACGCCCAGTTAGAAGCAGTTAAGGAGGAAAACATCAAAGCCGAATCAGTGGGAAAAATGGAACGCGATTGGGAAGTAAAGCCCAATGGAGCCCGGTATTTCATGAATCGCATATGGGTACCTCTCTACGGAAACCTTAGAGAGCTAGTCATGGATGAAGCTCACAAATCTCGATACTCTGTCCATCCGGGTTCGGATAAGATGTATCAAGACCTTAAAGCTGCGTATTGGTGGCCTAACATGAAAGCCGATATAGCCACCTACGTGAGTAGATGTTTGACTTGTGCAAAAGTCAAGGTGGAGTATCAAAAGCCATCGGGGCTACTCCAACAACCTGAGATCCCAGTGTGGAAGTGGGATCAGATCTCAATGGATTTCATCACTAAACTTCCACGAACCTTGGGTGGTTGCGATACCATCTGGGTGATCGTGGATCGTTTAACTAAGTCCGCACACTTCCTAGCTATTAAAGAAACAGATAAGATGGAGAAGTTGACTCGCATCTACATTAAGGAAGTAGTTTCTCGGCACGGTGTGCCAACGTCCATCATCTCAGACAGAGATGCTCGCTTCACGTCAAACTTCTGGCAGTCACTCCAGAAAGCGTTGGGAACACGCTTGGATATGAGCACAGCTTATCACCCTCAGACTGATGGTCAAAGCGAAAGGACCATACAAACCTTGGAAGACATGCTTAGGGCATGCGTGGTGGACTTCGGAAATAATTGGGAAATCCACCTGCCTCTAGTAGAATTCTCATACAACAACAGCTATCACACGAGTATTTCGGCAGCACCGTTTGAAGCATTATACGGTCGCAAATGTAGATCACCGGTCTGCTGGGCAGAAGTCGGTGACAGTCAACTCACAGGCCCAGAGTTAATACTTGAAGCCACTGAAAAGATTGTACAAATCAGAAACCGCATGGCGGCGGCACGAGATCGACAGAAAAGCTACGCTGATCAACGACGCAAACCGCTCGAATTTCAAGTAGGCGACCGCGTCCTACTAAAGGTGTCACCCTGGAAGGGTGTAATCCGCTTTGGAAAACGGGGCAAACTTAACCCACGGTACGTAGGCCCGTTTGAAATCTTGAAACGAATCGGACCCGTAGCATACCAATTAGACCTTCCTGCCGAACTCAGTGGAGTTCACAACGTATTTCACGTATCAAATCTGAAGAAGTGTCTATCAGATGAAACTTTAGTTATTCCATTGGATGAGATCCAAGTGGATGAACAACTACACTTCGTGGAAAAGCCTATTGAGATCATGGATCATGAGATCAAGACTCGAAGGCACAGCAAAATTCCAATCGTTAAAGTTCGTTGGGACTCTAAGCGTGGACCGGAATTCACGTGGGAAAGAGAGGACCAAATGAAAAGCAAATACCCACACCTCTTTGCAACTGAGCAGCAAACTAACGATACTAGTACCTAAATTTTCGGGACGAAAATTCTTTCAACATGGGGATGATGTGACAACCTGGAAATTTCTCATAATTTCGTGTACTATTGTTGACTAAATTCTTGTGCATGGCACTTGGAAATCTTTGTGTATGACACTTGAGAACTTCTTGTAACGTTGCGTACTATCATTAACGAACTAACTCTTTGTGCGTGGCACTCTAAACATGTACGTTACATGCTAAACCGCGTTTACTCAATTTTCGGGACGAAAATTCTTTCAACATGGGGATAATGTGATATCCCGGGTTTTTCGGATAACTTACACGTGACACTTGTCGAATAATATGTGTGCTAAGTATTAAACGTGCATGGAATGAATACGTGATGAGTGTTTGTGTGACTGTTTTAGTGATTGAATAATTAGAGTTGATATGTGTACGAACTGAACCGAACCGCGACACGTTCCAACCTTGGTTCATGGTGACTCTAGGAGTTCACAAAGTTTAAACCTTGAACCTAAGCCTTCGGCTAGAAGAAAACAACGATCAACCCTAGTCTCTCGGCACTCTAACTATTCGGCCAAGATCAAAACCCAAATCAAATTAACTCACCCTAGTCTCTCGGCACTCTAACTATTCGGCCAAAACCAAACCACTCTAAGACTTGGCCGCGAGATCAAATCCAAATCAAACTAACTCACCTTAACCTTTGGCCGCAAGATAAAACCCAAACCGACCCAACCCAAGTCCCTCGGCCACACGTACTAACCAAAACCGAAACCCTCACCTCTTGGCGCTATATATATACACATACCCATGCATGTGTCAAACACAAACACAAACCCTAACAAGAAAAGCTGCCGTCGGCTGCCTTACCCTCTCCACCCTCTCGGTCGCAGCAGCAGCAGCCATCGCCATCCTTGTCTCCTGACCGCAAACAGCCCTTGCACTCCTTGTCGATCACGAACAGCTTTCCTTTTCAGTCCCTTCAGTCGCGGTTTGCTGGAACAGCCGGGTTACTCTTGTCCGCAATCTCGGCTTGTTTACCTAGTGATCAAAGGTGAGAATTCAACATATGTTACAAGATAGTGTTCGGTTATTTGTGTGTTGATTTTGGTTGTTTGTTCCGGAGTGATTGATTTAATGAAACAATGGTGTGGTTTTCGGAATATACATGTTTTAATCGGCTTATGTATCATAGTTACAAGTAGGGTTGTTTTCGGAAGATATAAGCTTGCCAAGCATGATTGAACGAATGTTAGACTAGCTGATTTGTTAATGATGTTTGCGTTAGATGATTGTATGATTGCGGAGGGTTTAAACCGAATTGAATGTTATATTGAAAGCTGATTGTATAGGCTGTGAATTGTGTATAAAAACTAAAGTTATTGAGAAGGGTTTGCATGGATAGGTTATTAGTATTAATCTAGGACTAGAAATCAGAGCTAGATCGCTTAGGGTAATCGCATGAACGGGATTACACGAGTTCATAATAATAACATGCTGAAACAGGATGCTGAGTGAAAGTTTCAGCCGACTTCATCAGGCTGTAACTTGGTCATTAGTTGTCGAAAAACGGATTTTCTGATGTCTAGAACGTAGAGATTTGAATAAGGAATCCAATGGCGCTGGATTCATAATTTTCTGAAGTCGTTTGATATTTTTAAAGGGCTAAACAAGTTCAGCAGCTAAAGCTGTTAAAATGCTGAAATTCTGTTGATTGTTTATCAGGTTAGATTTTAAAATCAGTAGGGAGTTGAGTCATGATTTTTGTACAGCAACTAGGTATAGAAATTTCTGGGCAACTCCGACTGGAATTTTGTTAATCGGACGATCAGTGATTTTTAAATAAATTCTCCCGTGGACTGCAGTCAGAAAGCGGTAAATCTGACTGCAGCTTAATGAATTAATATTTATGGTTAATTGGTAAAGATTTAGGACTTGGAAAAATTATATAAATTTCTATGGTATAGATGTCACATACTGTAAAAATATTGGAATTTTTGGAATGTTAGAACTATTTTATAAAAATCCTAGAAAACAGCTGAATAATTGAGCGTTAAGCAGAAAGTTGATAACTTGTGATTGTGTGCATAAAGTGTTGTATGGTTTTGGAATATGTTCATGATAAGTTGTTTGATTTCTATGATCACATGAGAATACTTGCATGCATGTTTGAGTGTTAGATATGTTGTTTGTATGTATCACTTTGTGAGTAAATTGCGTGTGGAATTTGTATTGGTGTGATTTCACACTGACGTGTAATTAATTGGTTTGTTAGGACGCAACTAGCGGTCCCATCTCTTATAACATCTTTGCTACACTAACCGAGCAAATAAAGGTGAGTTCACGGCCCCTAACTTTATCCGGTTTTTAAACAACAGGGGGAGAAACATGTATACACTCTCAAACTCAATCTCTTTACGTTATACGAATTTAACGTCACATAACTATACGGTAACTAAGTTAATGTTAATGTAATGTTATGGTCACTAAGCAGCTTTATCACTTAAGTCCTCGACAATCTCCTCGGATCGTTAGTATTTGGGTTAAATAGCGGGGGAATTATAAGTAGTACTACTGGGCCCGACAAGCCCCATCCGAGCTAGTCGCGCTAGCCGACCTGGTATGGTCAACGGGTGAATAATTGGCCTAACACCGCCATGGTCATGTGATAGGCCTGGCAAAACGGAGGCACAACAGTCAGCTTCGATCGCGAACTCTTACGTGACATGACTTTAGGCTAGCTACCTATATACATTAATATTGAACTTAATTACGGATCAACTTAATATTCCGGGTTTGGAATATTGGAAACATCAACTTATTATCCCGGGTTGGGGATAATGGAAACAACAACTTAATATTCCGGGTTGGGAATATTGGAAGCAACAACTTATTATTCCGGGATTGGAATAATGGAACTGATACGTTATCCCGGGTTGGGGATAACGGAGTAACAAACTATAACCGAACAAACTAATGAATGAAAACCTGTGAACTCACTCATCTTTAATGTTGACACTTGTTTCTTTACATGTTTCTCAGGACGCTAGGAGCTCTAGGTGCACGCACATGCATTGAACAAGACATCTTTATCGAGTCTTATTTATTAATATTGTTTTGGGATTTTTCATTTGTTTTTGGCGTTTGTGTTTGCGCCGCATCACTACTTATTTATGCTTCCGCTCAAACTTTAAAAACTGATACTCATGCTAAATATTGGTAATATAAAATCGACAACAAATGATTTTGGAAAACGTATAATCAAATCATGTAGAGTCGTTCAACGTACTAGTGTTTCAGATTCTGGTTTGTTCACACGCCTCGCGGTAAAACTCCGCAAGTGGAAATTGAGGGTGTGACAACTTTGTCCCCTACTTGGAACTTAAGAGGTTTACGCCTCTTGTCAGCATAGCTCTTCTGCCTATCCATGGCAGCTTTCAGACGATCACGGATTTGTAGAATCTTTTCCGTGGTCTCCAAGACAATTTCCGGTCCTGATAGTTGGGCTTCCCCAACTTCTGCCCAGCACACGGGCGTTCTACATTTTCTCCCATACAAGGCCTCAAAAGGAGCAGCCTTGATGCTCGTATGATAACTATTATTATAGGAGAATTCTATTAGGGGTAAGTGGTCATCCCAACTTCCACCAAATCAATCACACATGCCCTAAGCATGTCTTCCAGTGTCTTGATAGTACGCTCACTTTGTCCATCCGTCTGCGGGTGGTAAGCCATACTAAAGTTCAATCTCGTTCCTAACGATTGTTGGAAACTTTTCCAAAAGTGGGATGTGTATCTAGTATCTCTATCAGATACAATAGATACCGGCACACCGTGTAGGGACACAATCTTGTCCACATACAACTTAGACAATTTGTCTGAATTATACGTTTCCTTTATTGGTAAGAAATGTGCTGACTTAGTCAGCCTATCCACAATGACCCAAATAGTGTCGTTTCCACTTTTGGTCCTAGGTAACTTGGTAATCAAGTCCATAGTTACTGTTTCCCATTTCCACGTGGGAATTTCCAATTGTTGCAGAAGTCCTGACGGCTTTTGGTGTTTGGCCTTAACTTGCGAACATGTCAGACACTTAGCTACATAAGTGGCTATGGATTTCTTCAAACCCATCCACTAGTAATTCTTCTTCAGATCTTGATACATCTTGTCACCACCTGGGTGAACTGAGTATCTTGAGCTATGTGCTTCCTGGAGGATTAGATCTCTTACTCCTCCAAATATTGGAACCCAAATTCTAGCATTTAATCTAAGGATTCCATCTTTTCCAGGCATTAATTAATCAACAGTTCCGCCTAATCCCTCATTAGGAATATTAGCCTTTAGAAGAGCTTGCTTCTGCGCATTTAGTAGCTTCTCATTTAAGCTATTTCTGAGCTCAATGCTCTTGGCGTTAATCCTTATAGGTTTAACTCGTTCCTTGTGACTTAACGCATCAGCAACTACATTTGCCTTGCCTGGATGGTAGCAAATTTCGCAATCATAATCTTTAAGCGTTTCCATCCATCGGTGTTGTCGCATGTTCAATTCCTTCTGATTGAACAGATGCTAGAGACTTTTATGGTCTGTGTAAATAATACACTTTGTGCCATATAAGTAATGTCTCCATAACTTTAGTGCGAATACAACGGCACCCAGGTCCAAATCATGGGTGATGTAATTTCTTTCGTGCACCTTTAATTGTGGTGATGCATAGGTAATCACTTTGCCTTTTAGCAGTAGCACACAACCCATGCCGGTGTGCGAAGCATCACAATAAACTACAAAATTCTCGATACCTTCTGGTAGAGATAACACAGGAGCATTGCTCAACTTGTGTTTTAGAATCTCAAAGGATTTTTGTTGTTTGGACCCCAATTATACTTAACATTCTTACGGGTCAAGGTAGTTAAAGGAGTGGCTATTCTTGAGAAGTTCTCAATGAACCTCCTGTAGTATCCAGCCAATCCTAGGAAACTACGAACCTCCGATGGGGACTTGGGAACTTCCCAATTCATTATCGCTTCTATTTTGGCGGGATCCACTTGGATACCACGTTAACTTACCATATGTCCAAGAAATTGGACCTCTCTAAGCCAAAGCTCACACTTAGAGAATTTAGCATAAAGTCTCTCTTGCCTTAACAGTTCTAGGATGCATCGAAGATGTTTCTCGTGATCAGCTTGATTATGAGAGTAGATAAGTATGTCGTCTATGAAGACAATGACCAACTTATCCGGATATGGCTTGTAGACTCTATTCATGAGATCCATGAATGCTGTAGTGTATTTATGAGCCCAAAAGGCATCACCAAAAATTCAAAATGACCATATCTGGTTCTAAAGGTTGTCTTAGGAACATCCTCACTCCTAACCTTCAGCTGGTGATATCCAGATCTCAGATCAATCTTGGAGAAGTAAACTAGCCCCTTGAAGTTTATCGAATAAATCGTCGATCCTGGGCAATGGATAACGGTTCTTAATTGTTAACTTGTTTAGCTCTCGGTAGTCAATGCACATCCGCATTGAACCGTCTTTCTTCTTTACAAAAAGGATAGGAGTTCACCAAGGCGAGGAACTAGGCTGAATAAAGCCTTTCTCCAAGAGTTCATCCAATTGAACTCTTAACTCATTCATTTTGGTTGGTGGTAGTCTATATGGAGCTCTAGCTACGAGTGCTGCCCCTGGTATAATATCAATCCTGAACTCCACTTGCTGTCTGGAGGTAGGCCTGGTAATTCTTATGGGAATACATCGGGATACTCTGAGATGACTGGGAGGTCTTCCATATTTGGCTTAGGCTCGTTTATAGTGACTTGTGCCATGTAGATAACAAACCTTTTATCAAACACTTGGATGCCTTAAATAATGACAATTGTCTGGCAATCCGTATTGCGAGTCTCCAAGGATGGTGAGCATTTCACCAGATGAGGTTTTGATTTCGATAAGTTTCTTATCGAGGCAATGCGGGCTTGGTTATGAGATACCAATCCATGCCTAAGACAACATCGAACCCGCCAATTTCATTGGCAGAAGAGATATAGGGATGGAATGATTCTTAATGGATATAGAGCATCCATCAAGAATGGAAGATGTTGTTTCTATCGTTCCATCAGCAAGTTTCATAAGTTTTGTCTAGAGTTCTTAAGGGTAGGTTTAATAGTTTACCAAACTTATGATCAACAAAAGATCTATCTGCACCCGAATAAAAAAGAACGCTAGTTTATAAATATTGTTAATGAGGAATGTACCTGTTATGACATTTCGTCATTAACAACCTCTCTTGCAGTTACTTGAAAGGCATGAGCATTCCCCTTCTTGGCCTCTCCAGGCTTCGCATTATTATTCTTAAGAATCTTAGGGCAGTTAGTCTTAATATGCCCCTTTTCATTATAGAAGTAGCAGACGACATCCTTAAGATCCTTACATTCTAGGGTCTTATGCCCCTTTCTCTTACAGATGCCACATGGTTTGGCTTGTGAACCATAATTACACTATCCCCAGTGTCTTCGGTTGGAAGTTTTGCATGTTGGCACACAGCCGTCTTGCCTTGGTTCCCTTTGAACCCAAATCTCCCTTTAATTTTCTTATTAAACTTATGGGAGTTTTTCATTTTCTCTCTTCCTTTTCCCATCAGTTTCAGACATAACTGACTTTTGCCTTACCAAATCCAAGGTGAGGGAGAGAGATAGGTCAACAGTAGACCTATAGGTAGTAGGCTGAGAAGCCTTTACCATACCCTTTATCTCGGGCGTTAACCCATTAATAAAACGCGTAATGCGTTTGGGTTCCAGGGTAATCAAATAGGAAACTAACCTAGATAGGGAATTGAAATCGGAAACATATTTCCGACAATCTAGGTTTTTCATTGAAAGAGACAAAAAGTCTGTCTCTAATTTCTCCACCTCATGAGGTGGGCAGTATGTTTCCTTAACAAGGTCACAAATTTGGACCATCCCAAATTATACAGGTGTACTTTACCTGTAGACTGGATCATGGCTTTCACCAGATTAGGGCATCACCCTTAAAGGACTGTGATACATATTTGACCACATCCTTATCAGCACAATTGCTGATATCTACGATTGTCTCCATCTCGTCAAGCCACTTCAAGGCTTCTACAGCTCCTTTCTCCCCGTTAAAGTCCGGGGCTTACATGAGACGAAATACTTATAGATACATCGTCTTTAACAGAACGGGACCTTTCAGCAAAATCTATTTTCTTTGGTTCATCTTCGCATTTGAAGAGTGAACGGAGCTCTCCTTATGAGCTGAGGATGGGGTAATCGATATTGGTTTAGAGCGAGTAGCACTTGACTCTCTAAGCTTTTCTATAGCCTTTCCCATGGCCTTTTCAACTGCCGCGTCAATGCGAGCTTGAAAATTATCGATATCTCTGTTTTCGGCTTTGTTAGATTCAACATTCCGGGGGCTACTTTGTGCCTCATTTGAGTTAGCCATTTCTTGAGATTTGGTTCTGTACACCAATAGAACTTCTTTTAGCCATGGTATTATTCAACCATATTGGTCTTAAAACATTGGATATTACAATCCATTGCCTATTCTAGTGTGAATAACATCACAACTCTTAGGCTTAACATAACTATATTTGGCCTACGTCTTAATAGGACCATTAAAGGCAACTTACAAACTGGACATAGTCATATATGGTATTCGACAGTGGATCGCATTGTCAAAACTGTCATAGTCATAATTGACAATTATATTTATCTCTTAAGCTTGTCTCGAAGGACATAAGATATGGCACATAGGCCTGTCACTAATGGACATAAAATATGGCACATAGGCATGTCACTATGGATGTTTGAATCATGGGCCCCAAGGGCATCATCACTAATGGATGTTTAATCGTAGCCCCAAGGGCAATACATCACTAATGGATGTTTTAATCATAGCCCCAAGGGCAATACATCACTAATGGATGTTTTATCATAGCACAAGGGCAATACATCACTAATGGATGTTTAATCATAGCACCAAGGGCAATACATCACTAATGGATGTTTGAATCATAGCCCCAAGGGCAATACATCACTAATGGATGTTTTATCATAGCCCCAAGGGCAATACATCACTAATGGATGTTTAATCATAGCCCCAAGGGCAATACATCACTAATGATGTTTTAATCATAGCCCAAGGGCAATACATCACTAATGGATGTTTTAATCATAGCCCCAAGGGAATACATCACTAATGGATGTTTAATCATAGCCCCAAGGGAATACATCACTAATGGATGTTTAATCATAGCCCAAGGGCAATACATCACTAATGAATGTTTTATCATAGCACCAAGGGCAATACATCACTAATGGATGTTTTAATCATAGCCCCAAGGGCAATACATCACTAATGGATGTTTTATCATAGCCGCAAGGGCAATACATCACTAATGGATGTTTGAATCATAGCCCTAAGGGAATACATCACTAATGGATGTTTAATCATAGCCCTAAGGGCAATACATCACTAATGGATGTTTTATCATAGCCCCCAAGGGCAATACAACACTAATGGATGTTTGAATCATAGCCCCAAGGGCAATACATCACTAATGGATGTTTAATCATAGCCCCAAGGGCATTACATCACTAATGGATGTTTTAATCATATTCCCAAGGGCAATACATCACTAATGGATGTTTTAATCATAACCCCTAGGGTAATACATCACTAATGGATGTTTTATCATAGCCCCAAGGGCAATACATCATTAACGTATGTTTGAATCATGCCCCAAGGGCAATACGTCACTAATGGATGTTTAATCATAGCCACAAGGGTAATACATCACTAATGGATGTTTAATCATAGCCCCAAGGGCAATACATCACTAATGGATGTTTAATCATAGCCCCAAGGGAAATACATCACTAATGGATGTTTTAATAATAGCCCCAAGGGCAATACATCACTAATGGATGTTTTAATCATAGCCCCAAGGGCAAAACATCACTAATGGATGTTTATTATCATCGCACTGATGATATTAGCTGAAATCAAATTTGATCACATAGGCTATATAAGGTCAGGACATAGTCCTTTACCTTGAAGGCTAGTGTGATTTCTCAAGTCACACTACCTGGAGTATTAACATTCTTGAATGTTAACATAAGAGTACCTTAATGGTTGATTAATAGTCCTGGTCGCATTGACCTTAACGACTTGGAGGCTTGAACTTTAAGTCCACCACCTCTGGATAGAAGGATAACTTCCCTTAACTATCCTGATAGAAGACCCCTTCGTACTTAACTATCATTTATAAATTCGCCAAATGTGTGGTATGTGCCACTTGGCTGATCAAAAACCATTAAGATCTTTTTGGAATTATATCGCAGGGCATAAATTTCGAGTAAAATCGAGACGCTCGTTTGAAGATGATGAATACATATATATATATATATATAATTCCAAAATAATTCATTAAATTTCGAATTAGAAAATACAATACTAGAAAAATGAAATAAACTGTCAATGCAAGGACTTTAAAGAAATAAAAATATTCACACAGGGACTAAAGAAATAACAATGTCTTTGCATGGACTACATATAATTAGAAGAGACTTCACTCGTCCTTCTTTCCCTTGACCAACTTGGAGAGTTTCTTGAAGAACTTTTTTGTCTTCTTCTACGTTTTCTCCGCTTGTAGTTGCATTTCCTTATTCTTTCCAAGGCCTCATTAATGGCCTCAAGTGGTGGCGGAGGTTGTGTGGTTGTGGCATAACCGAATACTGGTATCCATAAGTTGGATATCCACTTGGTGGATAAGCAGGTGGGAAAGGAGACGAGTAAAATACGTTGTGCATAACTACTTGCACATAGGGGTCTTGCGACCATGCTTGATAATCTACTGGTGTAGATGGGTTAAAAGGATCATATCCAGACGTGTCTGGATATGTGGGGATTGGGTTAGTATAACCCAATGGTGGTTGTTGAACTGTAGGTGTTGGTGTTGGTTCCACCACAGGTGAAGTGCTAGAGGGTCCACCCATTTGTGGGCCCTCTTGAATGGTGGGGTAGGAGTTGGGCAAAGATGGCAGCGATCCCGACCTTTGTCCTGCACGTACATACATTCGTGTTCCACGCTTCCTCCTTGGTGGCTCAGGTGGTGGTTGCGGCTGGTCCACCGGTTCCATGTGGACATCTTCTTGTATTGGGGGTGGTTGAAAGTGATGAGAAGGAGTGTTGGCGAAGGTAAATTGGTTCCAATATTGGTCCCACTCATTAGGACCTTGGTAGGGCGATCCGGCATAAGAGTTCGAATCGCTTGAAATTTCTATGGGATGCGTATTCGATCCCGACGGCGGCATCTCTGGGTCGGAGTCCTCGTCCATAGGGTTTGGCTGGTCCAACTGATTTGATCGGCGGGAGATGTGTTAAAGTAATGGTTAGGGTTAAATTCTTCATGATAAGAATGTGATTGGGAATGATGAGAATGGTGTGAATGATAGGAGTGGTGAGGGTGGCAAGAATTTTGGGAATGTGGGGCGAGTGTCTATGAGAGACAGAGTGTCTCGTTGGTTGCCAAGGAGAGGAATCTCCTGATTCTTGGTAGGCATCTGAGTTATGAGGTTGAGAAGGGATGCGTCCCGATGGTCCTCCTCTCATTGGACCTTTTCCTCTTCCACTTTGTCCTCTCACTCTTGGCGGCATTTTCCTGTTAAAAATCAATTAAAAAACAATACTAATAACTTAATAATGAAACGAGTAATCCTAGGTCAATGCCTAGACTCGGAAGTCTAAGGAATGTGCTCATGTAAGTTTGAGATTAAACACTAGTAGGATAGTGTTTAATTCTCTCAAACCTTGGCTCTGATACCAACCTGTCACACCCCGGATTTCCAACCCAAATCCATACACCGGTGGGCCGGGTGGGGAGTATCGTGACGTCAGTTGAGAACATCATAGTCAATTAAACATGCACAACGGAAGTCTTGGAGTAAAATTACTATTACAAACCGAGTGTCCGAAAATACAAAATAATATACAGGCTCGTAATAGAAGATCCACAGGCGGATCATAAAATGTATAATGAAAGAATATAAAACAAACTTTAGGGCAGATCTAAGGATTTGCAAGATCCTCTTAGTCACTACCGAGCAACTTCCGGCCTATTTCGTATTGTACCTGCAATTTAGTCTTTGGACGTGGTAAATACACCCAACTGACTCATTTTGAAAACATAATTAAAATGATTTTAAGTGCACAGGGCACAAAATCTTTTATAACTTGGGAAATTTACTTTGTAACCTTGTTAACAGATTCACATGTTTGTCCATACATACAGGGCCCAGTACAGAGACCGAGACATGATTAAATACACACCACTTAGAACTCATAGAGGACCCCAACGTCTTGAGTAATTTGCATTTGAGCGTCTGTCAGGTGTATGCCTACACCTCGCGCTAAGGTCGTGGCCATTAACTAATGTAATGAGCCGAGGATATCCAGGATACGGTAATTTAATCCCCGATGTTTAAGTTATCAAACAAAATTGATTAAAACAGAAATGCGGATTTACTAGCCACAATCCGGCATTCGATTGATCCCATTTCTGACAAAGCGGTATAATTTACCATATGCCAAGCCCGTATAGGGAAAATAAGTCGAGAGTATTTACCTGAGCTAGTCTTTCTTTTAGATTTAATAACTCAGCCGTATACAAAAGTGCAAAGTGCAGATAGCATTTACCGGCAAGGCTCTAGTCTGGATTATGACATAAGCTAACCAATTAAATACTATCGGTCTTTATTTAAATTATAGACTTAGACCGAGTAGTGTGCATGATCAAAACGTATAACGCTTGATTAAACGATGATCGGATAGAATGTAGTTTAAACCCGACAAGTACTTTGACTTGCATAATATGGGTAAACTATAAACATTCTGGATTTTGAAACTTAAATGACAAGGTTAAACCCTTTTCGGTTAATTTTCGAAAAATAGTTACATATAGTCAACCGTACGCTTATAAGCGATAACGGGTAACCGGAAAAGTCATGGACAAGTTCTATATGCCATTATATTTTAAATAAATTAAAATATCAGTAGGATATCAACTTATATGCCTGTTAAGGTTTTAAAATGAAACTATGCCTCATAAGAGCATTTCGGTAATTTCATACCGTATAAAAGAAACTTGAGTATAATTTAATTTTATATTTATAAGTATTCTGGAAAAATAATTTATTATGATATAATATTTATCTTTTATGACCAAACTATGCACCGAAGGGGCATTTTGGTCATTTTTCACAAAGTTTATAAATTATTTGGGATTCTGAGTTTATAACATGTACCTACTGTAAATATGTTTAAAATAAGTTTTAAAAATCAGTAGGTAACAAGTATTGGTCAATTAATATGGTTTAAAACCATACTATGCGCCAAACTTTGCTTATGTCGTAAAATGACGTTTTATGCGATGTTTAATGAAAATCTGACATTAGGGTCGATTAAAATGTCTTAGATATGTTATTCAATATAACATATCAGTAGGTAAAAGATTTACCTTGAAAGGATTTGATTAAAACTATTTTATGAGCCACAAGGGCTAAAATCGTCATTTATCGACAAGTTTAAGGACTTGCTTGAAAACTCAGTTTATAACTTGGTTTAACATCCCAAATAATCCTACTTATAATATTATATCAGTAGAAACTTATTTTCAAGTTCATTATCATTAAAACCTTATTTATGCAAAAGGGCATTTTGGTCAAAGATGGAATATTTATGGAACTTGCGCATAAACTTAGATTATGATTATGATCATGTAATATAACCTCAGAGGGTTATGCTACATTATTTTATGATCATAATCCACTTTAGATCAGTAGGTAACTAATCTAAATCGGTCAGAATCGAAAATCAAAGCAAAAGTCAAACTTCACGACTCTTCGGTTGCGAATCGACCCTAGAACTGAAATTGACGAGCTGAACAAGTTCTTACATGTTTTAATAATTATTACCAACTTGTTTAAGTGTCAAAACTGTGACATCCCGGTTTTTCAGGTATCTTAAACGCGCTACTTAACGATTATTCATTCCTACGTTGATTTAATTCGGATAATTAAATTACACGCTCGCAATAACTACGCTAACTTTGTGAATCTATTGGGTGAATTACGTATGTGTTATTAGACGTTTGTAGATTTTTAGATTATTATATCACGCTTTGATTTCGCGATTATTAGTTATAAAAAAATATAATAAATAAATAGCCGAACCAAACTGACCGGAAACATGTCGACCTCACCTCCTTGCGGCCCAAGGAAATAACCTAAACTTGAGGCCCAAGCCACTTAACCCAAACCGCCCCCCCATCGAAGCCGCACCCCCTCCCCTTTTTTTCCCTTGTTTTATTTATATGTATGTATGCATGGATTGTTTGTTAAAAAAAAAAACAACAAAAACCCTAGCACCTAGAGGAAGGCGACGGTAGCCCCCCCCCTCTCACGATCGCAAAACCCTACAACTCCCGGATTGATTCCAATCTTGTCCCGGTTTGCTAATCATCATCGTTTCAAGGTTAGGGTTTAATTGTTTTGTGATTCACATTAGGGTTTGTGTAATCTTAATCATGATTATGTGTAATGGTAGGATTATTAGTATGAAAAGTGTTGTGATTTATGATTAGTTCGGATGATTGTACGAATCTTTGCGATTGTGATGTTATGTTGAATACTAAAATCATAAGCTGCGTTTTAGCGATAAAGATCATGTTATATAATTAGGGTTTGCATGAATATTGATATACATGATGATATTTGACAAATAAACCTGTTGTTAATCAATACACATAAGCGTCATGATCGTTTAAACATGTTCGAATGCGATAAAGTCGAAAAACAGTTTGCTGATTGACATTTACAGCCAAATTCAGTTGGCTGTAACCTGATCGTTTTTTAATGGAAAGTGGATTTTCTGAAGCCTAAAACGTGTATTTTGAAAAAATGCTTCGAATGGTGCCGGTTCATAATTTTCTGAGGTCGTTTGCTATTTTTAAATGGTCATTTAGTGCAGCAGCTGAAGCTGCGTAAATTCTGCAGAATTTGCTGGTTGTTTATCGAGTCGGATCTCATAGTCTGTAGGGGGTTGAGTCACGAAATTTGTACAGTAACTGGAGACGGGAATTTCCGGAAATCTCCCACTGGAATTTTGTTAATTGGATGAACGATAATTTTTAAAATTTTTTTCCCGTGGACTGCAGTCAGAAAGCGACGAATCTGACTGCAGCCTAGTATATAAATGTTTATAAATAATAGATAAAGCGTTAGGACTTGAAAATTTTACATAAAATTCTACAGTTTAGTTTACACCTCCTGTAAGAAAATTGGAATTTTTGGAACGTTGGAACTATTTTATAAAATCATCAAAAACAGCCCAGTTATGAGGGTACAAGCTGAAACATGATAACTTGCGTTTGTGTGTACCAAAGTGTTGTATGAGTTAATCTGTGTTTATGACAAGTTGGTTTGATCATTATTTTGGTATGATGATACTTTGCATGCATGATTGTGTTTTCGAATTGGTTATTACGTGTGCCGCAATGTGTGTTAGTTATGTGTAGGGTTTTGTATCAGTGTGTTCACACACTAACTTTAAATCGGTTGGCATGTTAGGACGCGATTAGCGGTTCCATCATTTGCTTCTTTTGTGTTATTCTAACCGAACAATTTAAGGTGAGTTCACGGCCCCTATTTTATCCGGTTTTGAACAACAGGGGGAGAAACATGTATACACTCTAAAACTCTATCTTTTACGTTATGCGAAATTAACGTCGTCAAACTATTCGGTAACAAAGTTAATGTTAATGTACGTTATGATCACTAAGTAGCTATATCACGGAAGTCCTCAATCAACTCTCGGATCGTTAGTATTAGGTTAGATAGCGGGGAAATTATAAGTAGTACTACTGGGCCCGACAAGCCCCACCCGAGCTGGTCGCGCTAGCCGACCGGGTATGGTTAACGGGTGATTAATTTGGCCAAACATTCCCATGGTTAGTGATAGACCTGGCAACACTGAGGCAACAACAGTCAGCTTCAATCTTGAACTCTTATGTGACGTAAGTTTAGGCTCGCTACCTACATGTTAACATTGAACTTAATTACGAACCAACATTATTAATCCGGGTTACGAATAATGGAACTATATCGTTATCCCGGGTTAGGGATAACGGGAGAAAACAAACTTTTAACCGAACTTGTGAACTTATAAAAACCTGTGAACTCACTCTTCTTTAATGTTGACACTTGTTTCTTTACATGTTTCTCAGGACGCTAGGAGCGCTAGGTGCACTCACTTGCATTTGATCAAGACATTTTTATCGAGTCTTATTTACGAATAATGTTTGGGATTTTTGGTTTTGGCGTTTATGTTGGCGCCCGTTACTTTACTTTACTCTAATGCTTCCGCTAAACTTTGAAACTAAAACATTTTGAAAATGACTATGAATGGTTTAACAAATGTTTTTGGAAAACATTTAAATAAATCATTTAGAGTCATTCGATATTACTAGTGTCTCAGATTCTGGTTTGATCACACGCCTCGCGGTAAAACTCCGCAAGTGGAAATTGAGGGTGTGACAGATTGGTATCAGAGCCTTTAGCTATAGAGAACCAGGTTTGCATTAAAAGTAGACCTAAACTACAGCTGTTACACGACACTAGACTTAGTTGGCACCGAACTGTGATATCTTGTTATGTGTTATACTACAATTGTTTTATGTGAGATATATATGTATTTTGGTATATACGCAACACGTAACTAACTACACCAACCCAGTAGGCTATGTCATCATCATCATCCGACAAATCTCGACAATCAAGGGCGCCGGGGAACGCACCCATGGTCGAACCTCACCACCTCATGGCGTGGAGACACACTCAGCTGCTAGGAAGAGACTCGCTCTAGGAGGGGAGTCGTCCTCCCGTCCGACCACTGCTATACCGGTCGAACCGGTCAACTCGTTAGGAGTAGGGGACGATCTACTTAGGGATATGTTAAGGAAACAACAGGAACAACTTGAGAGAATGCAGGAGACTGTCGAAGCACAAGGATGGATGATACGTCAACTAACTGGTAAAACTGGAAAGCTCGAGGAAGAGTAATATGAGAATAAGAGAGTTCGAAACATTTTAGCTAAGGATCTTCGTGCTAAGCAGCTGAGGGCTGACTGGCTCGAAGACAGAGTTCTTGAGTCCAGTTGGAGGATTCAAGAACTAGAGCAGAACCAAGCAGCACCAGTCCCAGTACCCGCACCAGCACCGGCCCCTCCAGCTCCGGTAGAGGAAGAAGAGGAGGATCCAGAGGAAGACCGGAGGACGATCCGGAGGAAGAAGAGCCGGGACAAGACCCGGCTGTTGAAGCTGAAAACGCCGCAGAGGATGACGGCAATGATAGCGACTTGGGAGATGAAGACGTAGAAGACTAACTCGTCTCGCCAATCTCCGCTTTGTTTTCTTTAGTTTGTTCGTTTCCACTTGTGTTTGAACTTGAAAATTTTATAATTAAACTGAGATGTTTGGTTGGTATTTTGTGAGACATTGCAATTTATTTAATCGAATGTTCCTTTTGATTGTTTAATTTGTTAGGTTGACATAACTTGTGTGATTATTGAAGTGTGGAATATGATAACTATATTGGATATACATACTTATCGGTGTGTGTTTGTGTTGTCTTGCGAAAATCTGAAATGGCAACTGGTCGTCGCGGAAACCTCAACATGTCACCTGAAGAATTGGCCGCATTAATCCAAGAACACGTGAATGCTGCTCTGGCAGGTGTTCAAAACCCACCAGCAGGTAACCATTATTAAATTTTCATGAGAAAATCTAACAGTTTGGCTAGTAGACTTTCTCGCTGACTGCCTATCCTCTATCCTCAGGAGGGGGTCCTTAACCCTACAAGATGTTCCTTGATGCAAAACCGAGCAAGTTCACGGTGTTGAAGGACCCATAGGACTGGTCCGTTTGATTGAAAAGTCTGAATCGGTGTTCGAGATGTGCAATTGCCTTGAAGCTAACAAGGTCAAGTATGCTGCCTCGACGTTGGAAGACGGGGCATTGACCTGGTGGAACGCACAAGTCTAAACGCGTGGACTTGTTGCGGCGAACGCAATGGCCTGGACCGAGTTTAAGGCCCTAATCAAGGAGGAATACTGTCCGCGGGACAGAGTTCAGCAGTTGGAGCAAGCGTTATGGAACCACAAGATGGTCGGATCAGAAATTGAAGCGTACACGGCAAAACATCATGATCTGGTGTTCCTTTGTCCCGATTTGGCTAACACCGTCGAAAAACGACTTGAGTTTTATCTTGGGGTCTGGCCCTGAGATCCAGGGCATGGTAATGTCTAGCAACCCTACGATGGAGCATCAAGCGATTAGGCTGGCGCATAAACTCACCGATAAGGCGGTGGAGCAAAGGAAGTTGCTACCTGGGGGTGCAACTGAAGTTGTCCCTGATAATAAAAGAAAATTTGAAGAGTCACCTGCTCGACAGTCTTCGTCAGCCCAGCCACAACAAGGAAACCAGAAGCGGTCCAACAATTTCAACAACAATCGGGGTCACAACAATCAGTCAGCCAACAACACCCAGAACTCAAGCGGCTATGCGGGTCGAAAGCCGCAATGTAATCGTTGTAACCTCCATCATCACGGCCCTTGCGTCAGAAATCGCTGCCAATGATGTGGCAAAGCAGGACACGCGGCAAAGGATTGTCGTGGGGAAATCATGTCTCGAAAAATCAGAATCAGCACCAGGGTCAACAGCAAGGTAATAACCGGGATGCTATCAGTGTAACATTTGTCAAAAACAGGTTTTCCAAACCCGCTTCGTTTGTAATCGAATATCAAGTTATAAATGTTTCGTTGCATATTTTTGTTTATTTTAATTTTAAACGTTGCATAATTAATAAAATTTAGAATTTAAAAACTATAATTAATAAAAAGTGAAAATAAAATAAATAAAAAAGAAAACCGGCTGCCGGATTCGAACCCGGGTCAGCCGGGTGAGTCTAACGACTTAACTCGCGCTCATATAACCACTCCGCCACTTGATGTTTTCTGTTAGTTCTAGGAATCAATTAAACCTTATGTTCAACATGAATCAACCGGTTTACGCCAACTGTAATCGTAATCGGTTTTCCAAACGTCCAAAAACGTTTGAGTGTTCGCGTTTTCTGACAATAACCGATACACCGACACCTTCAATCAATTTAGTCTTGAATGGCTTGAATTCATGTGGTGATCGGTTTTAATAACCGAAAATCTGCACTTCCTGAATTACTCCAACCATAGCCCCCTCTCGCGACTCAAACTCATCCGCAGAACCTTCAATTTCACTTTCGCTCTACTTTCAGTTCGTCGGAAAAGCTTTTTGAACTCGCCGGACTTTCGCCGGAAAACCGTGTCTTCCATCAAATCAGTTAGTCTCTCAATTCTTTCATCGTCTATCAGTTGTTAAGCTTTTGCTAACTCAAACCCTTCAATCAGAATCAGTTTCAGACGACGATATCGGATAATTAACTCTCGCCGGAAAACTTCTGAAAGTTTCCAATTCTCGCTGTGAAACGGTATAGCCTTTTAAACCTTCTGGTAAATTCTTGTTCAGTGCTTCAATTCCGCATCTAGCTAATCAAAATTGTTTAATCTGTCCGCTCAGACGAAATCCATAAAAACAGAGCCGACGACTTCGGCGGAATTCTGAGATAGATCGTTTCTCCGGTATGTTTACTTCCGAAATCTTCTCTGCCATTTCATTTTAGTCATTTGAATGTTTGTCAATCGAATTAAACAAGAAACAGTAGAGTAATCGTAGTCTGTGATATTGAAACGAAGAAGATGAAGTTAGGTTGTTTATAAGTTTAATATAATTTGGATATTATCTCGGGTTAGACACACAGTCCAGCGGTGGACTGTGTGCGCACATATATCACACGCCGCGAGTTCGATCCTTGACACACACGTATGCTCTGTAATAAAGATGTTTTATTTTTCTAACTGAACCGGATTAACTCACGGTAGATGTTAAGTATAATAAAAATCGGTATATTAACCAGATTAGACACACAGTCTAGCGGTGGACTGTGTGCAATACTAACCCACAGGTCCCAGGTTCGAGACCTTTTGCACACTCTGGTTCGATGATTAAACCCTTTTTGAAAATAAAAGAATTTTGAAACTAAAATAGTATATAAATATAATTAAAAACTGAATTATTTTGGGTTAGACACGTAGCTCAGTTGGTAGAGCTGCGTGCACGCGTACGGGAGGTCTCGGTTCGAGCCTCACCCAGTGCATACATATACACGTTCGAACTGGTCAAACAGTAAACGGTCAATGGTCAATGGTCAACGCAAAAGTCAACATTTTCTTATATTTATTTATTTATTTATTTAGTTTAAGAATCAATTAAAAATACTTAAAATTAATGTTTTTAAAGATAGAAAATAGCCTTAAACTCACAAAAATTGTATATAAAAATCTTATTAAAATTTATTAATAAAATCCATTCATTTACTATACTTCCCGTTATTATTTAGGTTAGTTGAGTCTCGTTGATCAATCCTCCAAACTCGTGCGCATTTCATCATCTTCAACCGAACGCACCCAATGTGAGTGAATCTCTACAAATTCCCCGTTTTAATCACGTTTTTGGGGTGTATCATGTGTCTTACCATTTATTATATTTAAATCATTGTGCATACATCATATCCATGAACAAATGTGTATTCAACTTGTATCAACTGTTTGTGTGGTTATTGTTTAGATTTAATTTATCATTTTCAGTACATACATTATCATAGGCCGCCGCTCCCATTACATTATGAGCGTTGAGCTGTTCCCCATTACATTATGAGCGTGAACCGGGCGTTGCCAACATACGATCGGCTCCGTTTGATTGAGTCTTGATCGCACAGACATTCATCATAGGCCGTCCGTTCCCCATTACATTATGAGCGTGAACGTGACGTTGCCAACATATACAGTTTCATTCATGTTATATATTCATGCAAGTTGATATGTTATTGTATGTTATTGTTTGTGGTTGTTATTGTTATTGTTTGATTATTTACATTTGCTCACATATGACTATTGCACAATTTTTCCATGATAAAGATAACAAGAAATCAATAATAAATGTTTATCTAACAAGGTTCACTCGCCAACTTATGTTGACCCAAAAACCCCCATCTTTACACATGATACAGGTGATCCAGCTGCAGCAAGAAACACATAGGATTGGCTTAGAAGTATAAACCGGTTTAGAGCTTGGATTGTTTAGTTGATTATTTTTCTTTGTATTTGTATGAACATGTTTGGATTATTGAGGATGTAATTTTGACTTAAATAAATATGAAACATATTAGTAAATATCATGAGCTTTGGTGATAACCCAATTATGCCCCGACTCTTATTCCGCTGCGGGTCGGGGTGTGAAAGATTGGTATCAGAGCCATGATTATAGGGATATAGGATAGGTTATTAGACCCTTAGAGCCTATACTATAGTTGATTAGAAATTTTTAATATTTTTGTGTGTTACATGCAAAATTCATGATGTTTATATGTTTTATGTTTAATGTTACATTCAATGTTATGCAAGCATGTTCATAAGTACATATTATTATATAATGCCTATCATGAATCATATTCTCATAACATATCATATCCATGAGAGCACACATCACATCATGATTGTTTTTACAATGATTTTTGTATTTTCAAATCACATCAAAGTGAGTTCTCATGACGGGCATGTAGTAACTGAAAGGGTACAAGTACCGGTAGTCGGAACGTCCTGTCTAGGCTTGGCATTCGTATAAATCCAAAATAAAGGACCAGTTTGCCTATCTGGGACTAACGATTGAGAGTACAAAATACCTATTAGGCCAAAGCATGCTATACCAAACGTCGTGTGAGCTAACCCCACTTTGAGTTGTCATTGTGTCTACACCTGGACACATTCCGACCATACATCTCGTAAACATATTTCATGGTTTTCATTCGGGTGATGCGAGTGTTAAATCGCCAATACTAATGTGAATCCTACCAAGCCAATAGTCATGGGGGCCCACATGACTATACAGGTGAAGGTATGGGGACATTTGAGGCCCAACATGAGCAAACCAAGACATCCTATGGATGTAGTTGCATTATTGATATTTATGTTATTTTCATTTTCTTTAAGACACATGACACCTAAAAAGACTCCATAAACTCACAATCTTCTTATGTATGTTCCTGTAGATGTCGACTAGGCAACAACGAGGGTTAGAAAATCAGGAAGGCCACACGAACGCTTGGCCACTCAAATCGCAAAACAAATGGCCGCGGTACTTCCTGACATTGTGGTTCAAGTACAACAAGCTCTCGCAACAAATCCCACCAATCCTCCCCAGCAAGAAGACCATTACACCGGTAACCCTCCTACCAACAAGTGCTCATATAAACATTTCAAGTCTTACGATCTTCCGAAATTTGAAGGGACTGAAGGTGTCACTGCTCTCCTCCACTGGTTTGAGGAAATGGAAAACACTTTCCTCAACTGCGATTGTCCCGAGGATCACAAGGTACGATACGCAACCGAGAGACTATTTGGGGTAGCTCTTACCTGGTGGAATACTGAAAAGGGTAAGAGAGAATCGAATATGCAATGGCCTTAACGTGGGAGGAGTTAAGGGAAATCATGACGAGACGATTCTGTTCTAGAAGTGAGATTAAAAAGTTATAGGACGAATTTCATTCATTGAAGCAAAAGGAGGGAGATCATACTTCCTACAACAAGAGGTTTTTAGAGTTGAATCAGGTGGTCCCTAACTTGTTCACCCCAGTTTACCGTTTAGTCGAGCATTATATTCAAGGTCTTCCCTCGAAAATTCAAGATTCAGTTCTCAGCACTTCGCCAGCAACACTTGAAGCTGCTATGGAACTAGCTACTGAACTGACCGAGAACCGAATTCGCAACGGTAAATTTAAAGAGGAGAAAAAGAAAGCTCCCGTTGAAGGCCAAACTTCAAACCATTCCACCTCCTCCTCTAAGTTTGCTAACAAGAGGAAACGTAACACCAGAAATTTCGCTGTCACACAAACCAATTACCCTATCCCTGCTGCACCCATTACCCAGGTTGCCCCCTCACCTGCACCATATAAAAGGCCATACTCTGGCCCATTACCAAAATGCAACCGTTGCCAATACCATCACTTTCCTGATCATCCCTGTCAACATTGCACCAGCTGTGGTCGCGAGGTCACACTGTTCAAACCTGTCGCATACCTCAGGGAACGAACCGCCACCAGCCCTCAACTCAAACTCACCATCAAGTAATGGGTCAAGCCCAACAACCCCTACTACTACCACCTACCCAACATTTAGCCCAATCATACTACCAACCCAACTATCCCATGGTGCAACCTATGCGGGCTTGCTACAATTATGGAGACCCAAGCCACTTTAGAAACACTTGTCCACGTTTGGTGAACATTATACATGCTCAAGCCCAAGCAAATCCGGTGAATCAAGCTAACCAAGCTCCTCCACCTGCAAGAGGAAGAGCTTTCAACATCAACGCTAATCAGGCTAGAGCTGACAGCAATGTGGTTAACGGTACGTTCCTTATCAATGGTAGTTATGCATCCATGTTGTTTGATACTGGCGCGGATAAAAGTTTTGTGTCCTTAGAGTTTGAACCCATCCTAAACAAAATTCGTGATAAGCTCATGGAATCCATAACAGTAGAAGTTGCTGACGGGAAACCGATCTCATTAAACTCTATTATATGAAATTGTACTCTCACTTTAAACGATCACGACTTTCCAGTTGACCTCATTCCTATGAAGTTGGGAAGCTTTGACATTATAATTGGTATGGACTGGCTCAGCCAACATCAGGCTGAGGTTGTATGTCGCGAAAAGTTTATACGCATTCCTCTTGCAAACGGTCAGACTCTACGAATCTTTGGAGAAACCTCATCGAAAGGGCTCAGATTAATGTCCTGTCTTCAAGCTCGAAAATATCTCCGCAAGAATTATGTCGCATTTTTAACCCATGTCGTCAAAAAGGGAACCATGGAGAAGAAACTTGAAGACATCCCAGTAGTAAAAGATTTCCCGCAAGTTTTTCCTGACGACATTTCAGGACTTCCTCCCGTGAGAGAAGTCGAATTTCGCATCGATCTTATACCTGGTGCTACACCAGTTGCAAAGTCTCCTTATAGGTTAGCCCCATCCGAAATGCAAGAGCTAGCCAGTCAATTGCAAGAGTTGACTGACAAAGGATTTATACGTCCTAGCTCCTCGCCTTGGGGTGCACCTGTCCTTTTTGTGAAGAAGAAAGATGGAACGTTTCGTATGTGCATCGACTACAGAGAACTCAACAAGTTAACGATTAAGAATCGCTATCCATTACCTCGCATTGATGATCTTCTTGACCAACTTCAAGGCGCCAGCTGTTTTTCAAAAATTGACCTTCGTTCTGGTTATCATCAACTTAGAGTACATGAAGAAGACGTCCCAAAGACCGCCTTCCGAACTCGTTATGGTCATTATGAATTCATGGTCATGCCATTTGGTTTAACCAACACTCCAGCTGTCTTCATGGATCTAATGAACAGAGTCTGCAAACCCTATCTCGATCGTTTTGTTATAGTTTTCATCGACGACATCCTCATTTATTCTAAGTCTAAGTCTGATCATGAACGGCACCTTCGACTCATCCTTACACTCTTAGAGAATGAAAAGCTTTACGCCAAATTCTCCAAATGCGAATTCTGGTTTAAAGAGGTACAATTCCTTGGACATGTTGTTAATGACAAGGGAATACATGCCGACCCCTCAAAGATCAAAGCAGTACAAGAATGGCAAGCGCCACGTACACCAACCGAAGTAAGATCATTCCTTGGTTTGGCTGGTTATTATCGCCGTTTCATTTCAAATTTCTCCCGCATTGCTGTTCCACTCACGGCTTTAACTCATAAAGGAAAACCCTTCATATGGGGACCCAAACAAGAAGAAGCCTTCCAAACCCTTAAACAAAAACTCTGTGATGCACCAATTCTCACTCTTCCTGAAGGTTGTGATGACTTCGTGGTTTATTGCGACGTGTCAGGGCAAGGACTAGGCTGTGTTCTAATGCAAAGAGGAAAAGTGATAGCTTATGCTTCTAGACAACTCAAAACTCATCAGAAGAACTACACCACCCACGATCTAGAACTTGGAGCTGTTGTGTTCGCTCTTAAGATATGGAGACATTATCTCTACGGTACTAAGTGTGAAATATACACTGACCACAAGAGTCTTCAACATATCTTCAACCAAAAGGAGTTAAACATGAGGCAACGAAGATGGGTGGGTCGAACTTCTAAATGACTACGACTGTGAAATTCGGTACCACCCTGGTAAGGCAAATGTGGTGGCTGATGCACTCAGTCGAAAGGGTTATGCGAACTCCATTCGTCTTCTATGTTCGCAAATTATAACCGACATCAAAGATCAAATTCGAGAAGCCCAACATGTTTCAATAACTGAAGACAACGTACGAAAGGAGCTGTCCTGTGGAGCTGAACTTAAAATTGAAACTAAAGCTGACGGTATTCTGTACTATCTAGATCGTATATGGGTTCCTGACCACAACAACCTTCGTGAATTCCTTATGAATGAGGCACACAAAACACGATACTCTATACACCCAGGAGCCTACAAGATGTATCAAGACCTTCGATACACCTACTGGTGGCCTGGAAATGAAAAGGATATTGCTGCTTTTTGTTTCCAAGTGCCTTACATGTTCCAAGGTAAAAGCTGAACATCAAAGACCCTCAGGACTTCTGGTCCAACCTGAAATACCTGTATGGAAGTGGGAAAACATAACCATGGATTTCATTACCGGGTTACCTCGCACTTCTGGTGGGTATGACACTATATGGGTAATCATTTATCGTCTTACAAAATCAGCTCACTTTATTCCAATCTGCGAAGATTTCAAGAACGAGAAGCTAGCTCGTATATACATCAGCGAAATCGTAAGCCGACATGGTGTACCATTAAGCATTATTTCAGATCGTGATGGTCGTTTCACTTCACGAACATGGCAGGCCGTACAAGCCGCTTTGGGTACACGATTAGACCTCAGTACCGCTTATCATCCTCAAACTGATGGACAATCTGAACGCACCATTCAAACTCTTGAAGATATGCTTCGAGCATGTGTCATAGACTTCAAGGGAAATTGGGACGCTCATCTACCATTAGTTGAATTTTCGTACAACAACAGCTATCATTCAAGCATCGGCATGGCACCTTTTGAAGCTTTATATGGTAGTAAGTGCCGATCCCAGTATGTTGGCACGAAATTGGGGAAGCTCAAATCACCGGTCCAGAATTGATTCAAGAAACCACAGACAAGATCCATCAAATTCGAAACAATCTCCTAGCGGCTCAAAGTCGTCAAAAGAGTTATGCAGATAAACGAAGAAAGCCTTTGGAGTTTAACATTGGTGATCATGTACTTTTCAAAGTATCACCGTGGAAGGGAGTAGTTCGTTTTGGCCAAAAAGGCAAGCTGGCACCACGCTACGTAGGACCTTTCAATATACTCGAAAGAGTAGGACCTGTAGCATACAAGCTTGATCTACAAGATGAACTCAACAGAATTCACCCCCACATTCCACGTATCAAACTTGAAGAAGTGCCTCGCTGATGAGAACCTCCATATTCCTCTGGAAGATATTCAGATTGATGAATCTATGCATTTTATTGAAAGACCAGTAGAGATCGTGGACTTCGGAGAAAAACGTCTACGACGAAGTCGCATTCCAATTGTTAGGGTACGCTGGGAGTCGAAACGGGACCTGAGTTTACTTGGGAACGTGAAGACTCAATGCGCGAAAAATACCCGCATCTTTTTCCTACTACTACTACTTAAATTTCGGACGAAATTCCTAAAAGTAGGGGATACTGTAACATTTGTCAAAAACGGGTTTTCCAAACCCGCTTCGTTTGTAATTGAATATCAAGTTATAAATGTTTCGTTGTATATTTTTGTTTATTTTAATTTTAAACGTTGCATAATTAATAAACAAATTAGAATTTAAAAACTATAATTAATAAAAAGTGCAAATAAAATAAATAAAAAAGAAAACCGGCTGCCGGGATTCGAACCCGGGTCAGCCGAGTGAGTCTAACGACTTAACTCGCGCTCATATAACCACTCCGCCACTTGATGTTTTCTGTTAGTTCTAGGAATCAATTAAACCTTATGTTCAACCATGAATCAACCGGTTTACGCCAACTGTAACCGTAATCGGTTTTCCAAACGTCCAAAAACGTTTGAGTGTTCGCGGTTTTCTGACAATAACCGATACACCGACACCTTCAATCAATTTAGTCTTGAATGGCTTGAATTCATTGGTGATCGGTTTTAATAACCGAAAATCTGCACTTCCTGAATTACTCCAACCATAGCCGCCTCTCGCGACTCAAACCCATCCGCAGAACCTTCAATTTCACTTTCGCTCTACTTTCAGTTCGTCGGAAAAGCTTTTTGAACTCGCCGGACTTTCCCCGGGAAAACCGTGTCTTCCATCAAATCAGTAAGTCTCTCAATTCTTTCATCGTCTATCAGTTGTTAAGCTTTTGCTAACTCAAACCCTTCAATCAGAATCAGTTTCAGACGACGATATCGGATAATTAACTCTCACCGGAAAACTTCTGAAAGTTTCCAATTCTCGCTGTGAAACGGTATAGCCTTTTAAACCTTCTGGTAATTCTTGTTTAGTGCTTCAATTCCGCATCTACTTAATCAAAATTGTTAATCTGTCCGCTCAGACGAAATCCATAAAAACAGAGCCGACGACTTCGCCGGAATTCTGAGATAGATCGTTTCTCCGGTATGTTTACTTCTGAAATCTTCTCTGCCATTTCATTTTAGTCATTTGAATGTCTGTCAATCGAATTAAACAAGAAACAGTAGAGTAATCGTAGTCTGCGATATTGAAACGAAGAAGATGAAGTTAGGTTGTTTATAAGTTTAATATAATTTGGATATTATCCGGTGACACCGTCCAACTCGTGAGTGTGGGCGCTACTTAGATATTAAGAAACAACAGGACAACTTAGAGAACAGGTAGACTGTCGAAGCACAAGGATGGATGTATTTCAACTAACCGGTTAAACTGGAAAGCTAGGAAGAGTAATATGAAATAAGAGAGTTCGAAACATTTTAGCTAGGACTTCGTGCTAAGACTGAGCTGCACATGGCTCGAACGGACACAGTTCCTTGAGTTCCTTGGAGAATAAAGAATAGAGAGAACAAAGACAGTCATAACAAACGTCATTAAAAGAAGAGTAGGATCATGGGAAGACCGCAGTCGATCGAGAAGAATGGCCGGACAAGAGGCTCGGTTCGAAGCTACGCCAGAGGCATGACCAATGATACACTTGAATAACAGTACGTAAGGCTAACTGTCCGCAAATCGCATAGTTTTCTTTATTTATTTTTATTGTTTAAGAACTTAAAATTAAAATTAAAATGATGTTTTTGATATTAGTGAGACATTGAATTTATTAACAATGATTTTTGATTTAAAATTTTTAGTTAAAATTTATTATTGAACTTCAAATTTATACATATTGGTTATATATTAGGTTTGTTTAGTTTCGTCGAAACCCTGAAATCTGTGCGCAAACCTCAACTTCACCTGAAAGCCAACCAAGAAGTGAATCTCTCAGGTGTCCCCCCAGAGTTAACATTTTGATTTCATGGATCTAACAGTTTGGCTATTAAATCTTTCTCCACTACTATCCTTATCTCAGAGGTAACTAAGTGTTCACTTGTATCAAACTGAATTTGGTGTTGGGTTAATTGGTTTGGATTGAAATCTAATCTTTCGGATGGCAATTGCTTAAGCTACAGGCAGTATGCTGCCCTCATTTGGGAGCGTTGAGCTGTTGACCCATTAATACTGTTGCGGTGAACGCATGGCTTGCAACATTTAAGGCCCTTCATAGGAGAATCTTGAGCGGACAGACTTCATCAGTTGGAGCAAGCGTTAACCCACAAGATGGCGGTCGAAATTGACGTACCTAAAATATACAGTTTCCTTTGTCATATTGCAACACCGTCGATAAGTTATTTATTTTATGGTTGGTGGGATGTAATGTTAGCATTTGAGATTTCAACTTGGCTCGACATAATTACTATGCTACAAGAAGTTGCCATGTGAATAAGTGATAAAAAGAAATTATAAAGAGTATCTAAAAAGTCTTCGTCACTCGCCAACTAGGACCAAAACCCAACATTTCAAAACAATCGGGATCCACATCAGTCTGCAACAACACCCAGACTCTAAGCGGACTAGCGGGTAGAGCTGGATTGTTAATCGTTGTATTATTCTCTTGTAAATCGTGCAACAATGTGGATAGCAGGACTGAAATGTTGTCGCAAATCATGTCATCGAAAATATAGAAATTCAGCACAGGGATCAACAGCAAGGATTAATCCGGGGCTGTATCAGTGCGGTAGCACTGCCCATTTCAAGCGAGACTGCCCGCAGCTTCGCAACAACAACAACAACAACAACAATAACAATGGCAACAATGGAAATGGTGGCACAAGAGGTGCCAAAGGTCGTGCATTCACGCTGGGCCGCGGAGAGGCCAGAAACGACTCGAATGTGGTCACTGGTAAGTTTCCCCTTAACATCATTTTGCTACTGTACTTTTTAATACGGGTGCGGATAAGAGTTTTATATCTGAGTCTTTTAGGAAGAACCTAAATCTCACGCCTAAACCCCTAGAGACCCCTTACATCATAGAACTAGCCGATGGTAAATTGTAGATGTGACCCATTTAGTAACCGGCTGTCAACTTAAACTCGCGGGTCACACCTTTACCATTGATCTGATGACAACTACCTGGGTAGTTTTGATGTGGTAGCCGGAATGGACTGGCTATCCGATGTCCGAGCTGAAGTTCTCTATTTTGAGAAAGCTATCCGTATTCCGCTCTCCAACGACAAAGTCTTGATGGTGCAAGGCGAGAAGGCAGGCGCCGTCACAAACATCATCTCTTACATGCAAGCTCAGAAGTATCTTCGGAGAAAAAACTCCTTCGCTTTGCTCGCGCTGGTCACCGAGCAGCCTATGGACGAGAAGCGGATTGAAGATATCCCCGTCGCCGTGACTTTTCCGATGATGTTTCCAGAGGAGTTACCTGTCTTCCACCACATCACAAGTGGAGTTTGAAATCAAATTGGCGAACCATGCGACTCCTATCGCCAAGGCCCGTACCGCCTAGCTCCAGCAAAGCTGCAAGAGCTGTCTACCCAACTTCAGGAATTGTTGGAAAAATGATTTATCCGACCCAGTACTTCGCCATGGGGAGCTCCGGTCCTTTTTGTCAAGAAAAAGGACGGGACCTTCCGCATGTGCATCGACTACAGGGAACTCAATAAGGTTACCGTTAAGAACCGATACCCATTACCTCGCATCGACGATCTTTTCGACCAGCTTCAGGGTCAAGCTACTACTCCAAGATTGATCTACGGTCCGGTTATCACTAGTTACGCGTTAGGGAGGAGGATATCTCCAAGACGGCATTTCGCCCGGTATGGCCATTATGAGTTCTTGGTCATGCCCTTCGGTCTCACAACGCACCCGCGGTGTTCATGGACCTCATGAACCGCGTGTGTAAGCCGTATCTCGACAAGTTTGTCATCGTGTTCATCGATGATATACTCGTCTACTCTAAGGGTGAAGAAGAACATGCTGAGCATCTACGATTATTGCTGGAACTACTTCAACAGGAGAAACTATATGCCAAGTTTTCAAAGTTTGATTTCTGCATTCGGGAAGTTCAGTTCCTCGGGCATATCGTGAATGAAAAGGGTATACACGTTGATCCCGCCAAGATCGATGCTATCAAGAACTGGGAAGCACCCAGGACACCGACAGAGATCCGCCAATTTCTGGGTTTGACTGGTTATTGCAGACGTTTCATCGAGGGATTTTCCAAGATCGCACAACCGCTTACCACTCTCACCCAGAAGGGCACCAAGTATGCTTGGGGTGACAAGCAGGAAGCAGCATTTCAATTGCTGAAGCAGAAACTTTGCAGTGCACCCATTTTGTCCTTGCTAGAAGGGACATATGATTTTGTGGTATATTGTGACGCTTCCATTCAGGGATTGGGATGTGTATTCATGCAACGTGATAAGGTCATCGCGTATGCATCCCGACAGTTGAAGGTTCACGAGAAAAACTACACAACACATGACCTGGAATTGGGAGTAGTTGTGTTTGCACTTAAGATTTGGAGACAGTATCTATATGGAACAAAGTGCACAATCTACACGGATCACAAGAGCCTCCAGCATATCTTTGACCAGAAGGAGTTGAACATGCGACAACGTCGCTGGGTCGAACTCCTGAACGATTATGAATGTGCCATTCGGTATCACCCGGGTAAAGCTAACGTGGTAGCTGATGCCCTCAGTAGGAAGGAGCACTTGAAACCTCATCGGTACGAGCACTACAGTTCACAATTCATTCTGGGTTACCCGAACAGATACGCGACGCACACTAGAAGCAGTTAAGGAAGAAAAAATTAAGGCCGAATCTGTGGGAAAGATGGAACGCGATTGGGAAGTTAAACCCAATGGTGCCCGGTATTTCATGAATCGTATATGGGTACCTCTCTACGGAGACCTCAGGAAGCTAGTTATGGACGAAGCTCACAAATCCCGACACTCTGTCCATCCTGGTTCAGATAAGATGTATCAAGACCTTAAGGCTGCGTACCGGTGGCCCAACATGAAAGCGGATATAGCCACCTATGTGAGCAAGTGTTTTGACTTGTGCGAAAGTCAAGGTGGAATACCAGAAGCCATCAGGGTTACTTCAACAACCTGAGATCCCAGTGTGGAAATGGGATAAGATCTCGATGGACTTTATCACTAAACTCCCGCGAACTCCGGGTGGCTGCGATACCATCTGGGTAATCGTGGATTGTCTAACTAAGTCTGCACACTTCCTAGCGATCAAAGAAACAGATAAGATGGATAAGTTGACTCGCATCTACATTAAGGAATAGTTTCTCGGCACGGGGTGCCAACGTACATCATCTCTGACAGAGATGCTCGTTTCACATCCAACTTTTGGCAGTCACTTAAGAAAGCGTTGGGTACACGCTTAGATATGAGCACAGCTTATCACTCTCAGACGGATGGTCAAAGTGAAAGGACCATTCAGACCTTGGAAGACATGCTTAGGGCATGTGTGGTAGACTTCGGGAACAGTTGGGAAATCCATCTGCCTTTAGTGGAATTCTTGTATAACAACAGTTACCATACGAGTATTCAGGTAGCACCGTTTGAAGCATTATACGGTCGCAGATGTAGATCACCGGTCTGTTGGGCAGAAGTCAGTGACAGTCAACTCACAGGTCCTGAGTTGATACTTGAGGCTACTGAAAAGATTGTGCAAATCAGAAATCGCATGGCAGCGGCACGAGATCGACAAAAAGTTACGCTGATCAATGACGCAAACCGCTCGAATTTCAAGTAGGCGACCGCGTCCTACTGAAGGTGTCACCCTGGAAGGGTGTAATCTGTTTTGGGAAATGAGGCAAACTAAACCCACGGTACGTAGGCCCATTTGTGATTTCGTAGCGTATCGGGCCCGTAGCTTATCAGTTAGACCTTCCTACCGAACATAGTGGAGTTCACAACGTTTTCCACGTGTCCAATCTGAAGAAGTGCCTATCAGATGAGACCCTAGTCATTCCATTGGATGAGATTCAAGTGGATGAGCAACTACATTTTGTGGAACAACCTATCGAGATCATGGATCGTGAGATGAAGACTCGAAGGCACAACAAGATACCAATCGTCAAGGTTCGTTAAGCGTGGACCGGAGTTCACGTGGGAAAGAGAGGACCAAATGAAAAGCAAATACCCACACCTTTTTGCAGCTGAGCAGCAATCTGACGTTACCGCCAACTAAATTTCGGGACGAAATTCTTTCAACATGGGGATGATGTGATAGCCTGGGAATTTCTTGTACCATTGCTAACAAACTGAATCTTTGTACTTGCATTCTATACCGCGTTTACTCAATTTTCGGGACGAAAATTCTTTCAACATGGGGATAATGTGACATCCCGGCTTTTTAGGTATATTAAACGCGCTACTTCACGATTATTCATTCCTACACTGATTTAATTCGGAGAATTAAATTACACGCTCGCAATAACTACGCTAACTTTGTGAATCTATTGGGTGAATTACGTGCTATGTGTTATTAGACGTTTGTAGATTTTGTAGATTATTATATCACGCTTTGATTTCGCGATTATTAGTTATAAAAAATATAATAAATAAATAGCCAAACCGAACCGAGCCGCGAAACGTGTCGACCTCACCTCCTTGCGGCCCACGGAAATAACCTAAACTTGAGGCCCAAGCCACTTAACCCAACCCTCCCCCCCATCGCGGCCGCACCTCCCTCCCGTTCTTTTCCCTTGTTTTATTTATATGTATGTATCCATGGATTGTTTGTTAAAAAAAACAACAAAACCCTAGCACCTAGAGGAAGGCGACGGCAGCCCCCCCCCTTTCACGATCGCAAAACCCTACAACTCCCGGATTGATTCCAATCTTGTCCCGGTTCGCTAATCATCATCGTTTCAAGGTTAGGGTTTAATTGTTTTGCGATTCACATTAGGGTTTGTGTAATCTTAATAATGATTATGTGTAATGGTAGGATTATTAGTATGAAAAGTGTTGTGATTTATGATTAGTTCGGATGATTGTGCGAATCTTTGCGATTGTGATGTTATGTTGAATACTAAAATCATAAGCTGCGTTTTAGCGATAAAGATCATGTTATATAATTAGGGTTTGCATGCATATTGATATACATGATGATATTTTACAAATAAACCTGTTGTTAATCAACACATATAAGCGTCATGATCGTTTTAAACATGTTCGAATGCGATAAAGTCGAAAAACAGTTTGCTGATTGACATTTACAGCCAACTTCAGTTGGCTGTAACCTGATCGTTTTTAACTAAAAGTGGATTATCTGAAGCCAAAACGTGTATTTTTGAAAAACGCTTCGAATGGCGCCGGATTCATATTTTTCTGAGGTCGTTTGCTATTTTTAAATGGTCATTTAGTGCAGCAGCTGAAGCTGCGTACATTCTGCAGAATTTGCTGGTTGTTTATCGAGTAGGATCTCATAGTCTGTAGGGGGTTGGGTCACGAAATTTGTACAGTAACTGGAGACGGGAATTTCCGGAAATCTCCCACTGGAATTTTGTTAATTGGATGAACGATAATTTTTAAAATTTTTTTCCCGTGGACTGCAGTCAGAAAGCGACGAATCTGACTGCAGCCTAGTATATAAATGTTTATAAATAATAGATAAAGCGTTAGGACTTGAACATTTTACATAAAATTCTACAGTTTAGTTTACACCTCCTGTAAGAAAATTGGAATTTTTGGAACGTTGGAACTATTTTATAAAAATCCTCGAAAACAGCCCAGTTATGAGCGTACAAGCTGAAACATGATAACTTGCGTTTGTGTGTACCAAAGTGTTGTATGAGTTAATCTGTGTTTATGACAAGTTGGTTTGATCATTATTTTAGTATGATGATACTTTGTATGCATGATTGTGTTTTCGAATTGGTTATTACGTGTGCCGCACTGTGTGTTAGTTATGCGTTGGGTTTTGTATCAGTGTGTTCACACACTAACTTTAAATTGGTTGGCATGTTAGGACGCGATTAGCGGTTCCATCATTTGCTTCTTTTGTGTTATTCTAACCGATCAATTTAAGGTGAGTTCACGGCCCCTATTTTATCCGGTTTTGAACAACAGGGGGAGAAACATGTATACGCTCTAAAACTCTATCTTTTACGTTATGCGAAATTAACGTCGTTAAACTATTCGGTAACTAAGTTAATGATAATGTACGTTATGGTCACTAAGTAGCTATATCACGGAAGTCCACAATCAACTCTCGGATCGTTAGTATTGGGTTAGATAGCGGGGAAATTATAAGTAGTACTACTGGCCGACAAGCCCCACCCGAGCTGGTCGCGCTAGCCGACCGGGTATGGTCAACGGGTGATTAATTTGGCCTAACATTCGCCATGGTCAGTGATAGACCTGGCAACACTGAGGCAACAACAGCCAGCTTCGATCGCGAACTCTTATGTGATGTAAGTTTAGGCTCGCTACATACATGTTAACATTGAACTTAATTACAAACCAACATTATTATTCCGGGTTAGGAATAATGGAACTATATCGTTATCCCGGGTTAGGGATAACGGGGGAAAACAAACTTTTAACCGAACTTGTGAACTTATAAAAACCTGTGAACTCACTCTTATTTAATGTTGACACTTGTTTCTTTACATGTTTCTCAGGACGCTAGGAGCGCTAGGTGCACTCACTTGCATTTGATCAAGACATTTTTATCGAGTCTTATTTACGAATAATGTTTGGGATTTTTGGTTTTGGCGTTTACGTTGGCGCCCGTTACTTTACTTTACTCTAATGCTTCCGCTAAACTTTGAAACTAATGCTTCCGCTAAACTTTGAAACTAAAACATTTTGAAAATGACTATGAATGGTTAAACAATTGTTTTTGGAAAACGTTTAAATAAATCATATAGAGTCGTTCGATATTACTAGTGTCTCAGATTCTGGTTTGATCACACGCCTCGCGGTAAAACTCCGCAAGTGGAAGTTGAGGGTGTGACAAAAACAGGTTTCATAACATATACAAGATCAATTTAGGATTTTTTCGAAAAATGGGCTGTTTGACTTTTTAATATCATAACTTGACCCGTCAATTGATCTAGCAAACGTGATCTTCAGGAGGTGCCCTTTATAGAGACTAACACCTACCTTATTACGATCACTTAGCCATGTTCATTTCGAAAAATGGATGGACCATAATGGTCTTAACCGAAAGTCAAAACGTTTTCTGTAAAACGTTTGACTTTTGGCTATAAAAGCCTATAAACGAAAATGCACTAGGAAGGAACACTTACCAGTGATTCCTAGGGTGCAAAAGAACTATGTTGGATGCTCCTTTCAGTTAGGAACTTCCAGAGGAGGGAGAAGAGTGTATGAATGAGAAAGGTGCAAGTTGAAATGGTGAACTTGAACACCTATTTATAGTTGGAGAACTCAAAGGAGGTGATGCCAGGTGTTTAGGGGTGTAAGAGGAAGCTTACAAGTGTCCCAAAACGTGGTATAGCAGTTTGGGAAGCCATAGTTTCGATTAAATGGATTTTGGAGCTTTGTTTGGTAGCTAACCAAAACTTTCTGCAGCAGAGCCCTTCTCGCGCCCCGCTAGAGACCCAGGCCTGGTCTCTCGCGACTCACGACTGCCCTAATGTCAGTTTAAAACATTGATACATTTAGCCCCTTAACTTAATAAAGCTCTAAAAACCTTCTAAAACACCTTTTTGGCACTTTTAGCCCTCCGTAGCCAATACTTGGCATACTCGGGATTATGCCCGGACATTGTTGAGCTCTCGGTTTATTAAAAGGTCACTCAGAGGTATAAATTAACATGTTGACACTTTTAATCCCTCCATTATCCAACTTTCACATATTACTGAATTGAACCTCTCGTCCAACAAATGGCACACATGAGAGTTAGGACTTCACAAAGGATCACTCAGAGGCTTATTATAAGCATGTTGACTCCGATGTCACTCAGAGGCTAGACATGTTGACATATCAGTCACTCAGAGGCCAAGTTTTAAGCATGTTGATATCAGACCGTCACTCAGAGGCTCATTTTGAGAATGTTGATATCGGACTGTCACTCAGAGGCTCAGTTTGAGCATGTTGACACCTTTAGTCCTTATTGCTCTTTAATAGATTATATTTAAAATACAACACGTGTCATTATACTATTGGACACGATTTTACAGGGTGTTACATGTTGCCAATAACTTGGTCTGGTGGATGATTTTATGGTAGATTAGATCTCCCTTATATGGAATGATGGCATTTAGAGGTGAAGGCTGTAGATGAGAATCATCTGAGCTAACATCTATTGGCAATTTTGAAATGTTTGGAATGGAGGTGGAGGTATGGGTGGAATAGGCGTAAAAATGGTTTGACTTTTGTCTACAGAAGATGGACTTTTGTCTGCAGTGGATTGACTGGATGAGGCGGCGGAGGTTTGAGGATCAATAATTGTTGATGCAACAGTGGCAGAGTTTTGACAGCTGTTTTGAAGATTTGTTCCTTTGATGGTGGAGGTTACTTTATATTATGGGACCACAATGTCAAATCCATAATCTTGATGGGAAGACAATGGTATACCTGCATTATTAATCTTGACAGACACATCTTCAAATATAAATTTATCTAAATCAAACAATTCCACAAGATTTACTGAGATTTTTAAAGAAGAAAGTTCATTGAACTTTACATTCAAAGTCTCTTCTACACACCTAGTCCTTGTGTTAAAAATTTTGTAGGCTTTGGTAGTAGTTGAATACCCTAGAAAATAACCACAATATACTTTGGCTGCAAATTTGAAATTGAATCTTTTAAGTTTAAAATGAAGCATGGGCAGACAAAGATTTTGAAATAAGAGATCAGTGGTTGATTTTGAAAAGAGTTTAATAAGCAGTCTTTTGATGTCTTAAGTTGACCAAAACTCTATTTTACACATAGCAAGCAGTGTTTATAGCTTGTGCCCAAAAGGACAATGGTAAACCTGAATCTACAAGTATTGTTCTGGCAGCCTCAATAAATGTCCTATTCTTTCTTTTAACCACCCCATTTTGTTCTAGTGTTCTTGGGATGTTGTACTATCTTACAATCCCTTTTGACACACAGAAATCATCCAACTCCTTATTTTTGAACTCGGTTCCATTGTCATTCCTTAGGATATTTACTGGCAGATCAAATTGTTATTCAACTTTTCATACAAAGTCCTGCAAAATACCTACAGTCTTATCTTTGGAGTGCAAAAACTAAGTCCATGTAAGACTTGAAAAATCATCAATTATGACAAGACAATACCTCTTCTTTTTAAGACTCATGATTTTAACAAGGCCAAACAAGTCCATGTGTAATAGTTGTAAACATTGACTACTTTTGGACTCATCAATGGACTTGAATGAACTTTATGTTGTTTACCTTTTAGATAGGAAACCCAATGTTCATCACATGTGAATTGTTTTGGTGGAAGCTTTTATGCCACAGTTCTGTCTCTTTGGTAGAGGCAGTTGAGAACATATCTACCACATACACATTACCACTCATGTGAGAAACAAGCTGTGGTTTGCTCCCTGCTATGATTTCTTCAATCTTTTTCACCATATCTAGCCCAACAATCTTTCAACTTTTCTTAGTGAAAAATGACCCATAGCCTTTGTCATTCATTTGAGACATACTAAGAAGGTTAAATTTAAGATTGTCAATAAGATTGACATTTTCAAACTTGAGTTTCCCTGCTTGGATTATCCCTGACCCTAACACCTTCCCTTTTGAATTGTTACCAAATGATATATCACCCCCTCCATGTGCTAGAAAATATTTGAGAAGGGCTCTACATCCTGTCATGTGCCTGGAGCCTCCACTATCCAAATACCAGAAACTATCAAAGCAAGTAGAAGCTCCCTGCACATCAGTAACATATTAGTTTTGGTGAGTGTCCGAAGCCAAAATGGCTTTGGATGGGGTCACAGACATTCCAGCCTCAAGTCTATGAGAATGGTCAGAGTTTTGAGCAGATTTTTAAAACATCTGTTGTGGACCATTTCTTGTCAAGTGGTTGTAACCATGAGGATGAGTGTTCACTCTTGGTTTTGAAGGTCTTTTTTAGACCTCATAACAATGTGGTACTCTTTGATAAGGTGGTTGACTATATCCTCTGGAAATTTGTTTGATGGTGGTGCATTTGTTACCTGAATCTCTCTGGGAGCAGAGGTTGCAGTAACTCTTTGGTAACAGATGTTTGAACTGGGATGAATGTTTGTTTGGACTTTCCTTTTTTAGTACTAGCCCATGGACTCTCAAGTGTTTTTGGTTTATACTCATTTTTTCTGACATCAAAATTTTTAAGATAAACACACTCTTGAGTTTTGTGATTTTTCTTGCCACAGGTAGTGCAATGAGGTGCAACAACAATCACACTAGTCTTGTCTATGTCATATGCTTTTAAGAGAAAACAGTTTTTAGTGACATGGTTTTTCTTTTCGCAAAAGTCACAAAACAAGTTTGATATCTTTTCTTTCTTCTTCCCCTTTTCAACTTTTTTGTCAACAGATGTTGTAACATCTGTTGGAAGGTCTTTTAAAGGAATGATTTTTACTTTAGGTGCTTTCACACCCTCAATGGTTGAAAAGTCCATTGGCTTAAAGTTCTCAAGAATGTCACATTCATCTGACCATGTTGGTTTGAATTGGTATTTTTCAATTTCCTCAAAAGTTGAGGATCCTTTAGGTCTTTCTAAAACAATTTATTTCCATTTGGTTCTGTGACTTTAATTTCTTGACCAACCATGTTGATAGGAATGATTTCAACCAAACCAGAATCATTTACAACAATGTTTTGAGAAACTTGGTTATTTTTGTGAAAGGCTATGCCAAACTTTACATTGCTTTTGATATGTTTTTCTAACATCAACTCATAACCTTCGCAGGACTCTACCTATTTTTCACATGTGATTGGGTACATTCAAGCTCATTTTACAACTATAATATTTTTCTATGATTGTTTGGAGTTGATTCTTGGTTATGCTTGATTCATGTTTGAGACAACTGATTTCACTTTCTTTTTCAAACAGTTTTGATTTTACCTTTTTAACAAGTTTTTCAAACTGAATTTCATCATATAAGATCTTGTTCCTAAGGTTTTCATTCACCTCTTTAATGTTTGCAAAACCAATGACACATTTGTAAGAACATGAGTTTTTAAGGACTTGAGGTGATACCTTGGTAGAGCCATCGTGGCACAATCACACTTTCTTTCACAAACACTAGACTACCATGAGTCTAACATAGGATTCACCATTATCACAAAACCTCATCAGAATTAGACACCATTCATTAGACTCTACCCCTTACAATATTGTCTCTAGTGCCATAAAATAAAATAATAATGTTTCTTTGCAAAATTGGCAAGTAGGAAAAATTTTCATCAATAAGTTCTTCAAGTAAGTTGCTCCAATCAACAAAGCCTTGTGTGAAAAAGCTCTGTTGACTGTTTTCTACTTGAGTAGGGGTTTGTGTAGCTTGTGGTGCTGGTTGATCTTGAACCTAAGGGACTAAGGTTTGAACATACTTTATTTGAGGAACTGGGTTTGGACATATTGTACTGGAACAGTGGTTGCAGGGTGTGCAAAGTGAGCAGTGCTTTGTATTTGTGGAGCAAGGGTATATTGGGTATAATGGACAGTGTTTTGAGGTTAGGACTGATGTGTGACAATAGGACCACTTGTGTAGCTCCTACATTTTCTAGTAAAATGGCCTAGTAATGTTCTAAAAGTAGTCAATTAAAAACAATTAAAATTACCCTAATTCTAGACTCAAATTATACTCTAGACTCCTAAATTTTGACTAAACTACTAACCGGCAAGTGGACCGATCAATTGTAGAATAGTTTAAGTAAGTCTGCGTATCGAACCCATGAGACTCTCTAATTATGTTGACGACTCGATCTATACTAAATTGACACACTTGTTTATATTGGAGGGGGGGTTTACTAATAATTCTAAATCTATAATTAAACTAAAATTAATTTAACTAATTGAATTAAAATGGACCTTTAAAGTGGAGATTTGATTCAAGGATGGTGAAATGGCTACTTAGTTAGATTTTCTATTACTATTGATTGGGTCTCTTAATTGATTAATAATGTGAATGGGAAACTGGGATCTTGAAATACTAGACTCTAAGGAATACCGAACAGGACCCCCGACCCTTCTCGGCAAGACACCTATGATATCCTACAAGTAGTTGAGTTTACCGGTTTTTAAGATTTCCTTTCAGTTATCTAATAATTAATAAAGTGACTAAATTAGCTAACTATCTCTCAGTAGGAAGCCTAGACCAACTATGACTCTTAATTTGGTTTTAACCGACTCGAATATGGCAAGTAAACTAGAACCGGGATTTTCTCAAAACCTAACTCTAGCAATTTACCTATTTAATTAAGTTAATAAATTATTATTTATCAATAATTAAATTTATTATAATGTTAAGAATTAATTATATCTTTTACTTAATTTTTTTCCGGATTATTGGCCAATTTTACAGAACGATTACCCAAACCCGTTAAGATCCGACAATCAACACAAACATACTCTATGGAAGACATCCAAAAGATTAATGTAAAACAATTAATTAATCAACAACTAACTCAAATCATGCAAATACACCAAATCAAGTGATCAAAGTTGTTTGCTTTACTAAAAATCCCATTAAAACATTATTAAATCAAATCAAGATTCAAACTTTCATAATAAACCAATCAAAACTCAGGTAGCATACTGAGTTTAGCCAATTAACATAGTCTTAAAACAAATAATACAAGGTTAAAAACAGAATTCATCAAGATTAAGAACAAACGAACTAAAAGTTAAGAAATTTTGCAATATAAATCTCCAAGCTTTTTGTCTAACTTGATGATTCCTAGCCTCGTGAATTTCAATCACCAGTTCTAAAGCTCCAGAATTACTGCTCTCTAACTCTCTAGTTCGTTCAAGTATGTTGTTATTAGCGTTAAAATCTAATTAATAAACTTATCTTTCATCAACCTAATAGGTTTTCAAAACCTTCTGATAATATTACCCTCTCGCCGGCCGCGAGAGGGATCTCTATGTCGGTCGTGCCCCACGACCGAGTGGAAAACATCCGGATAGATATCAGCCTCTTGCTGGCGGCGAGAGGCATTAGATAGGGCGGTTGCGGGCCGCTAGAGAGTGTTTTCACCCATTTTACGACTCGTTTCTTCTCTCGGCTTCTAACTATGATCCATCTCGGTTTCATTCATCATTTCAGCTTATTTTTCCCGTCTTTTCAGCTACTTTCATGAACCAAGACCTGCAAAACGTATTTAGATTAAAAGTAGATATATTCTTGACAAATCGAAACGATTATCAACTAAAATACTACAAACTATACACGATAAATGTATGTATTTTCAATACATCAAATATCCCACACTTGCTCTTTTTTCGTCCTCGAAAAAGAATTGTGCAAACGAAATCATAACTAAGTAATTATTCGATTTCAAAAATTAGGATTATTTTATTAACGTCGAAATTTATATTAACCGCGATTGTAAGTATTTGTGTCCACTTAAACCTCAAAACTCGGTTCAAAATTCTAATTATGTGAATTTAGTTTAAGTTGGGTCAATCTACCTAAGGTCCCACGCTAGCAAAAACAATAAACTAATCCCACCTCAAGCTTATGGAACAAAAGGAACGAATCATTCGATCCATTTCCTAACCGTTTTATACCAAAATCAAAAGAATGAAGAACCAAGTAATTTTTTTTCTTTCTTTTTTTTTTCTTTTGAGCACATAATTTCTTTTTTTATATCTAACCTAGAGGTTGTCTCAACCAGAGTCACCATTCCCGAGAGCGACAACGTGGCTTCGATATTTAAAATTTTTCAACTTATCCTAGAAGGATTCTCGATCAGAGTCACCATCCTCAAGGGAGATTCCATAGGCATCGTCTACTTTTTTCAATCAAGTTCAATTTTTCTATTTTTTATATTTATTTACATGATCAAAAATTCTAAAGATTTTTGCTTATAACGGCATTCCTTATACTATTTTTGGCAGTTTTTGTTTCCCATTTTTCCTAGATGAGTACCCACTAGTATACCGACAATTAAGTTATATTAATCTCAAAGAAACTAAGAACCCAATCGAGCCTACTCACATATCCCAAATTAGACATAAACTCAACTTTTTATTACTCTATTATCATTATTTGAAACTGAATAAAAACTCAATTTTTCTATCATTTTCCGTTTATATTTATGCAAACTCCTTCTTCAAAAGACATTTTCTGATTTCTTTAATTTTTTTTCAAACTAAATTAAAACTACTCTACGACTCAACTATCCCATCCCCACACTTGAATTTTGCATTGTCCATAATGCAATGATGAGAAGACTCACTATTAAATAATAACAAAAACTAAAAAATAAATAAATAAAATACAAACTATACAAGTGAAACTACTTAGCTGATATGCAAGACTGTCAATGTGCCAGTCAATTCCACTCATGCCCTCCAGTCCGAACACGCTCAGCAAACAACTCTCAAGTCTCACACGCGAACATAAGCGGCATACAAACATCAACCTATCAACCAACATAACAACTTCCAAACATAATATAAAAATGAATAAATTGTTCTAAGAAGTTAACCACCATCATACCCAAACCAACCCCAAATATCCCACATATCAAGTGTTTAGGGTACAGACCAATAAAAATGAAAACAACATAAAAGAAAATAAACATCAATAGAGACCCGCTGCTGCTTAGTCATTCTCCATCTGACTTTCTGATTTCTCGAATACCTGGTTGGTTCACACTCCTACATAAATTAACCTGGACCCGGCTGACCTCTCTGCTGGAAGTAAGATGGAACCCCCATGTGAAGGTTCTCCATCATATATCGCATCCCGTCTTCCAACCTTCGCTGGCCTTCCTCATGCATCCTCTGGCTTTCCATCATAACCTGCGAACCCCACCAAACTGCTGATCCACGTACCCTCTCAAATCTCCAAAACCAGTCTCCATCCTGTCATATAATGAGTCTAATGTGAGTGGATCAGGAGGGGCTGACGAAGAGGATACTGCCTGCCTGGCAGCTCTTGGCGGGTCACCGGCCTTTGATATCTTGTAGGACCGGAGGAGGCTGAACCTGAGGACCATGTCTGATAGCCTCCCAGCTAATAGGCTCCGTGCGAAGTCAGAATCCAGCAGCCTGAAGATCGTGTATACTCATGAAACACGGGGATGGGCCCTCTCTCATCCTAGCTCGAGGGTATCTGTCGAACACCCCGAGACTCTCTGCCAACCAAGTAATTAGGGGCCTACAATATACCCTAGCCCCGCGGCCTCCCCTCCGCAGCCACTTCATAGACCATGCAAAAATAGTAGCCAAGTTTTTCGGTCTCCCCTCAACCATGCACATCAAACAAAACAAACTGACCTGATTCACCTTGTTGTCTCTCTGCCCCCTTCTAACAAGTGTGGCTGCCAGAATTTTATGAATAAACCGGTAAACCGGATCAATGATACCACTAGACACCATATTATTGGAATATGGTGCAGCTGAGATTGTACCCCAGAATCGGACCAACTCATCTGTCTGAACATTGTGCAAGTGCCTTCTTTTGAACACCCCCTATAAGCTGGTGAAGAACTCCGGCGATTGGACTTCATCTACCGTATAGAACTGGGTGGCTACAACAAACTGCGGAACGGTCACCTCGTATACGTGCCTACCCAAGGCAAACGATACATGATCACTTTCAGCAAACTTCCCCTGCTGATACTCAAAGGTGGAGTGAAATTCAAGAGTTATCTCTCTATATTGTCTCTCATCACAGTCCAACACTCTTCAGAATTTATCCCCTAAAAGCTATTCGATCCTCCCTCGCTGACCTAGATGGTCAAGCATATCCTAATCAATTCTTCTATATGGAAATAAATCACATGTGATCATGTTGGAAAATCTCTCACTCTCATGAGAATCCAAATCAAACTGTAGCAGGGGGTTGTCCCTTAATCGTGTACTCCGCCCATGGGGAACACCATCCCCCCTGTATCGAATGCTCTTCCTTTGCCCAAAATTTGGGGCAGCGGTTGGGTCTTGGCTGGGTCGCCTCTCGGTCGAGGTGCAGGCCCTCTCTTCTTCTTACCAGGTTTACTCGAGCTTCCTTCACCTGACATATGTAAAAACCGTTTAATTCACAAGCAAAACAAGTAGAACATTAGAAGAAATAAACCGTGTGTGAGCAATGACCGTATAGCATTACATTCGCGGTCATAATCAGAAAAAAACATTTACCAAGTATTATTAGATATATTATATTGGGTGTAAGAAAAATATCAATTTATTAGACCAAATCTAGCCCGAATGGAGATTGAGTAAGGCGAGAGATCTTATATGCATGAATGCCCAAATTTCCAACCCATATCCCAAATATATCTAAAAACAAGACTACCCCCCTTCCTGCACTTTAATTGTCCACAATTAATACACAAGTGCCGAAAAGTAACCAACATTGAGTTCAAAACAAAAGATAAAAACTTCATAGACAATGCAAAACACGGGTTAACATTCTGTTAAAAATATGATCTTTAAAGCAAGCATTACTAACCGAATCCCCACACTCAATGTTCGAACCCGACCAAACCAACCTACCCGCAAAATGTACCATGTTTACACCCAAATCCTAAGCAGAACTAGTTCACCCACAACATTCAAAACTCAACCCAAACCAAGTGCACTCCAAACCCTCAAAGTAATTAGCATGCAACCTAAAAGGACCTGACACTAAAACACATTAAGCAACTAAGTAATATACGAAATTAAAGCATAAGAGTTGCAAGAAACATACCGTAGTGCCGATCTATAAGAAAAGCTAAGCAAATAGTGTTTAAGTTGCAAAAACCCTTGAACAGCTTGTTTGAGGATGAAAGGTACAAACTTGAACTTGAGAAATCGGTTATGGATGATGTGGAAAGTGGTAGGAGAATATTTGGGTGAATGGGGGTGAAGATAGGCGGATTTTGGTGGTGGAGGTGGTAGGAGCCGTATGTGGAACTTGAGAAAATGAGATTGAGAATGAAGAAATTGGGTGCTAGGTTTCAGTTATGGTGTTAAGGTCGCTCGCGGGCCACGAGGGAGGATATAAATCCTCTCGCGGGCCCGACCGAGTGGAAAACATCCGGAGTTATCTGTCACTCGCGGGGGCGACCGGGGTGAGGCATACCTCTCGCGGCCCGCGAGAAAGGTGTTTTCATAGAAAGTTTCAAAATTTGGCCAGTGTTTTGCCTTAGAAAATTTTTGTTATTCAATTGCAACTTCGTGAAACACCCTCTTGTCATCTGGTTACCCTATGAGAACTTACCTACAAACGCCAATTCTAAGTCGATGTGGCTCCATGTTGGTGATATAACCTGCAAAGAACTAAACGACACAAAAACAAACAAAACACAAACTACAGAAAACAAGAATTAGCACTATAAAAACATGAAATGGAAACTATTACCAAATATTACAAACTCTAAACTTGAGTTTACACTCAAGATCCTATGCGGTGCGAGGTGGAACTTCGAGAGGATTTCCTCCATCTCGGTGGAATCGATCGGCCTCCTAAATAATTTTTCAATCTATGGCCGTTGACTTTCCAAGTGCCTCCATCGGCTTCATCTTTCAACTCCATTGTCCCATATGGAAATATTTCATTCACCACATACGGACCCGTCCACTTGGACTTCAGCTTCCCGGCGATAATTTTAATCGTGAATTGTATAGAAGCACTTTATCGCCGATCTTAAACTCCTTCACTCCTCTCAATATCCTATCATGCAAAGCCTTTGTTTTCTCTTTGATACTCCATGAACGCTCATAGGATGCATCTCGAAGCGCCTCAACTCATGAATTTGTAAGTATCGTTTCCTAGTAGCTTCGTTGAGGTCTAAGTTCACAGTTTTAAGGGCCCGTAATGCTCGATGCTCAAGTTCAACTGAAGATGGCAAGGTTTGTCATAGACAATCATGAAGGGTGTGGTACCTAAAGGTGTCTTATAGGCGGTTCTAAAAGCCCTTAATGCATTATCTAGTTTATTAGACCAATCCTTCCTACTTTTTCCTACCGTCTTCTCTAAAATCCTCTTCAACCCTCGATTTCATTCTCCACTTAACCACTTGTTTGAGGATAATAAGTGGTGGAGAAATGACAAGTGACACCGTAGCGCGCTAATGCGTTCTCCATGACGGCATTAAGAAATGAGTGCCATGGTCACTAATGATGGCTCGTGGTGTACCGAAGCGAGTGAATAGCTTCTTCAGAAATCTCACCACCACTCGGGCGTCATTTATGGGTAAAGCATGAGCTTCCACCGACTTAGAGACATAATCAATTGCCACAAGGATGTACTGATTCCCGCGACGGGAAACGGTCCCATGATTGGACCAGTATGACCTGAACCTCCACTAGAGTAATGACCCAGCCCCTGTCTTGATATGGACCTGATTGGAAACCAGGGGATTACCGGAAGAACGAAAGTTATTATTATTACCCTGTTAGGGCTAAAATTAGAGTTATTATTATTAAAGGTTCGTTTGGCTTCTACTTGCCCGTAATGAACTCTACTTGCTCAAAGTGAGCGTAGGACACTCTATCGTATCATGACCCCCTCGACACACCTCACATCTATCTACTTTCTTTTTCAACTCTTGAATCTCCTTGGTGACCTCACGCTTAAAGCTATCTAATGCAGCCGCTACCGTAGTTTCCAAGCTAACTTGGTGTAACCCCCGGTTAACCGAGGTAGTACGAGAAACAAGGATTGAATTCCTGCTGGCAGTGCTGTAGTCTATGTCAGAATGTGCGAAGCTCTCGAAGAGGTCGTTACACTTAACAGCCGTCTTCTTCCCATTAGGTGTCCACCAGCAAGATATGTCAAATCGGCTTGGGTTTAGGGGTGAGACCGTTGTAGAATTTCTCTACAAGTGCCCAATCAGACAGACCGTGTTGAGAACAAAGCGACACTAAGGTTTGGAAACACTCCCATGCTAAATGATAAGGCTCGTCAGGTTCCATCTGGAATGAATGGATCTGATCACGAAGGCGAGATGCTTTTGCGGGTGGAAAATATTTCTTAAGGAATGCATCTCGTAGAGCAGCCAAGTAGTAAAGGTACCGGGTGGTTGAGAGTCAAGCCAGACGGTGGCTCGACCTCTAAGAGAAAAGGGAAAGACTTGAAGGAAACTGCATCGCAGCTCGCACCTTCCATGTTGAAAGTGTGACAGAGGCGGGTAAGGCGGTTAATATGGGCAAGCGCATCCTCGTCACCACGACCGTGGAATTGGCACGAGTTGGTTATAGCGGTCATGATGTAAGATGGGATTTGCCAGGCTTTGTCCTTATTCATAGGGAGAAGAGTGATTGGCGAGTTCGCACCAGTGAAACCAGTGGTTTCTTGTTGGTAAACGGTTTGGTTATTGGCCATGTAGAAAACAGGTGGTGGACTTGCGTTTCAACGAAATATACGGGGCGATGGGGAATTGGGCGGTGAGGGCTTTGGTGTAAAGTCAAATCGGGTGGTATAAATGGTCGGGGCAACTCGGAAAAACCGGAAGATGAGGATGAAGAAGTACTAACCTTTTGCACAAGAGAAAAAGACTTGTCCGTTGGCGGCTTCGGCGGAGGTCCTTGCGAACGCGTTTGGGGCATCCACTAAAAACCGAAAATAAGACAAGTAAGAAAATTCAGAAAACACAATTAACAAAAATATATTAAACTAAAAAATTAAACTATCTAAATTATTTAGACTCCTTCGAAGCAAACCAAAAACGAAAAACAAGTATGAAACAATCAAGCCTAAACAAAGTAATCAACGCAATTGCCAAAGAGAGTCCACAACAACGGTGCCAAAAACTTGATGTTCTAAAGTATTCATTAAAAACAATTAAAATTACCCAAATTCCAGACTCAAATTATACTCTAGATTCCTAAATTTTGACTAAACCACTAACCGGCAAGTAGACCGATCAATTGTAGAATAGCTTAAGTAAGTCTGGATATCGAACCCAAGAGACTCGCTAATTATGTTGACGACTCGATCTAGACTAGATTGACACACTTGTTTATATTGGGAGGTATATCGAACCCACGAGACTCTCTAACTTAAAACATTATTAAATAAAATCAAGATTCAAACTTTCATAATAAACCAATCAAAACCTAGGTAGCATACTGAGTTTAGCCAATTAACATAGTCTTAAAAACAAATAAAACAAGGTTAAAAACAGAATTCATTAAGATTAAGATCAAGCAAACTAAAAGTTAAGAAATTTTGCAATATAACCCGTGTTTGCTTTGATCTCCAAGCTTCTTGCCAACTTGATGATTCCTAGCCTCTTGAACTTCAATCACCAGCTCTAAAGCTCCAGAATAATTGCTCTTAACTCTCTAATTCCTTCAAGTATGTTGTTATAGAGTTAAACTCAATAATAATTATCTTTCATCAACCTGATAGGTTTTCGAAACCTTTTGATAATATTACCCTCTCGCTGGCCGCGAGAGGGATCTCTATGTGGTTGCGCCCCGCGACCGAGTGGAAAACATCTGGATAGATATCAGCCTCTCGCTGGCGGCGAGAGGCATTAGATAGGGCGGTCGCGGGCTCGCTAGAGAGTGTTTTCACCCATTTTGCGACTCGTTTCTTCTCGCGGCTTCCAACTACAATCCGGCTCGGTTTCTTTCATCATTTCAGCTCATTTTTCCCATCTTTTCAGCTACTTTCACGAACCAAGACGTGCAAAATGTATTTAGATTAAAAGTAGATATATTCTTGACAAACCGAAACGATTATCAACTAAAATACTACAAACTGTACACGAAAATGGATGTTATTCAATACATCACCTAACTTATTACACTTATAACACTTGATTTTATATTTATCCACCGAACTTTCAACCCCCATGCAGCCCTGGAAATGTTTTGCTAGTTCTTTTGTAAAATTTGCTAGTTCTAACACTTAGCAAAGCCAGTTGGCGCAAGATGTACATTTCTTCCAAATCAGTGGGGTCAGAGTGTTGAAGATCATTTAACTCAAAAGATAAGTTGTCAAAAACTTGGTTTTCCCATTTGCTGGAAAAACATAATTGGGTGAGTAAGAGTCAGTGTTAAATCCTCCACCAGAAGTTATGTCAATAAAGTTATCATAACCTGATCCTTACTTCCCCAGAGTTTCCCTTACCGAAAATGTTGTACACCAAAGGCATAGTCATCAGCAACTTTACTGACTCTTGAAGTTTCTTTTTCTGGTTAAGTCCTCTATCATAAGTTAGGAGCCTACCATGAAGCTGAGTCAAACTCATCTCTTTGAAACTAACAGAGTTTCTTGTTACGAAAGCAATAGTGTCCCATTTATCTGGTAATTATCTTAGAAATCTGCTATTCAAGGTTTAACTAGGAAAATCAACATTTACTAGTTTTAATTCACTTATTAGATAACTAAACCTGTTGAATTGTTGAGTTAATGATTCTCCTTTAACATGATAAATTGTTTCATACTGTTGGTTTAGAACTTCTTGGTTGTTTTGATAACTTCCTCTATACCACCAAACTGCTATTTTAAAGCATCCCACAATTCCTTAGCATTGTTGTAATGCAACAAGCCAACATAGATATCAATCGGCAGAGCCGTAGCAACAATACTAAATGCCTTAGCATCTAGCTTGATTTTCTGAAAATCTTGTTCGGAGTAGTTTTCCAGCTTCTTTGGTACTTGAACCTTGGGGCTTCAGCACTCGGCACCATCGGAACATGTGGACCGAAGATAACCGATTTCCAACAACTCGTGTTCTATTGAGCAAGTATGTGACCCATTCGACGTTGACAGATATTGTATCCGATCTGACAAGTATCTAAGGTTTGTATAGAGTACCACTGTTGTGTGGATCTTGTGATTTTGAGACATTTTTGATTGTTTACAAACATGGTTTTGTTTAAAATTAGTTTGAATGTAAATAAACTTTTATTCAGTTTTTCAATCCAAAGAACAAAAGATATTAGCAGTAGGAGCTGATCTTTTTATATCAAATTGATTGTTTAGATCGAATTTGATTGACATGGCTCTGATACCAATTGTTAGGATCTGAGTTTGATTGTTGTGATAGTTAAGATGGAAATCATGAAAGAAGATAAAACAGAGATGAAACATGCAGCAAAATAATTAACTTTTCAATCACAACAATGAAGATATTGCTTTCATCAACATGCTTTTATAAATTTGTAATCACAAGTTTATGTATGCATGAAGAATACAACTCCCCCTCAGTATGATCACTCCTTTTTTGTTAGTAGAAAATGTCAAGGTGAAAAAGTTCTATTTATAGTACAAATGAAACATCTTAAGAATCTAAGCTGGCATCACCTAAACAACGACATCTAACAGCCTAACAAGCTCCTAACATCTGCTAGAGCCTAAGCACTGTTACATTAATAATACAAGTAAACTCTGTTGATCATCATCTTTTAAGAATCCTCTATTGATCTTTATCATATGTTGATCCACAACATACCTTAGCGTCATTAGACTTTATATTCATCAGCAGAGGTTCTCTTTGGCAAACCTTTGGCTATAAGTAGAGTTTGTCTTCAATAGATCTTGTGAACATATATTGGCCTTGGCAAACTTTAGAGTAGCAGATGTTGAGTCTTTGCCTTTAGGAGGAGCAGATCTTCAAAGCACTGTTATTTGTAATCAGAGATTGTAGACTATTTTGGCTTTCCAATCATCTGTTCTTTTGTGGGGTCTACTAGATCCAACAGCTCATCAGAAATTCTGATAGCCAGCCCATCAGAAAATCTATTGAACAAATCATTAGATTTCTGATGACAAGATTTTACCAGATTCTGGTGATAATCATCAAATTTATCATCACACTCATCAGATTGGTCCTTTCTAATCGTGTTCATTTAATTGTGATCAGCTTCTAATGAATGTTGAAGATGTATTTTCCTTTCTTCTTTTGTCCTGTTTATCTTGTATCTTCTTTCTGTTTGATCTTCTTGACCTTATCTTCAGCACATGATCAGATTGATCATATTTTTCTTAAATACTTACAAAAGTTTCCTAACAATTTCCCCCTAAGTATTGTAAGAAAAATAACAACTCATAACAATAAACATAAAGAAAATTTCTAAACAGCAGAAATTCTAGTTGCAAACACAAACATTGTTCAAATATAAGGAAATAACAGAAGTAAAATTGTTTTTCAAGCAATGTGGATGTTGACTTTGTAAAGATCATCATTCTTCAGCCTCTTCTTGAAGTTAATCATTTTGTTGCATTCTTTGAAAATGGTTTTGTACCATCCTCTTGCTTTTATCCATTCATTGATGATTCCTTGTATCTTTTCCTCAGCACCTCCTTGTCACATCTCTTTGCTTTGAGTTGTTCTTGTTTCTTGTTCATGTAATCCTTTATATATTTGAGAGTCTAATTGAGTATTTGCATATTTCAACAGTTCTAAAAAGAACCTTCTTTTCATCAAGATCCCCGAAAACAAAAGATAACTCTGGTTTTTCATAGATGACACTTGTTCTGGCTTTTTCTTCAAGTTCTGCTGGGATGGTTGTATTTGGAGGGGGCAGATTTACTTTCCTATTACGCACATGATCAAAATTGATACAAAGATCAAAGTCTGATAAAGCTACCCTTTTGAACAGTTTTACTCCAGCTTTTGAAAGACTATTAAGGGCTCTTCTGATAAATCTTGTGTTTCCTTTATCTTGATCATAAACCTTTTTCAGCATGGTTATGTCTAATGGATGAAGTCTGCTAAATCATCATCTGTGATTATCTTTTCTAAGTAGAGTGTATTTATTTTGTTCATGGATTCCTACCACGTGATATGGTGTTATCTGTACTCTCACTATTGGATTGGTTAGAACTTTGTGAAGGCTCTTTCAAGTCTCTCTAGGCACCAATCCCTGCTTATGGGGCTAAGTGGTTTATCTTCTTTGTCTTCCTTAGTCCAGTAGAACTCTCTGAGATGATATTCTGGAAACTATTGATGCATATGTTTGTTGCTTACGTCATCGAATAACATTGAGTCTGTATTAGGAACGAAATTTTAGATTATATGTGGTTGTAAGTCCACTTCGCATGAAGTGAAAGTTCACTTTGTACGAAGGTAGCATATTACCTTCGTACAAAGATAATTAACTTTGTACAAAGTGAGGAACCTAGCTTCGCACAAAGGTAATTAGTAAGTCTATAAATAGGTGTGCGATGTTAATGTTAAAAAATCGATTGTGTAAACTGGACAGCGAAGCTTGTTAATAATATCGTCTAACTCTAAATGAAACTGGACGGCCAACTGTTTCTGGCATCTTGTACACGTTGAACTATTAATGAAACAGTGATTAAATAGGTGTGTGATGTTAGTGTTATAAAATCGATTGTGTAAACTGGACATCGAAGCTTGTTAATAATGTCGTCTAACTCTAAATGACACAATGAAAGTGGACGGCAAACTGTTTCTAGGATCTTGTACACGTTGAACTATTAATGAAACAGTGATTAAAAGTGAATCTTGTTAATAATGTCGTCTAACTCTAAAATGGATTCTGCACGTTTAAGACTAGGCTAATCAAGTTAGGACCTGAGCTTTCGGATCCTAAAACGGACCTACAAGTGGTATCAGAGCTAGAGGCCTAATTTGAAGACAAAGATCAAGATTCTACTTCTCTTATACTCATTTTCTCATCTTTTATCATTTTTTCAAAGATTAAACGGTTGAAATTAACTGATCTTCTCAAGGATTATGTAAAATCAAGTTCTAACAAACCCTTGAAAGTTTTGGACCTAAAATCAACCGAAATCATGATCAAAATGGCAAAAACATGAAATTTTGAACCTTACTTTGCACGGTCTTAAATCTCACTTCGCACGAAGATAATTTTACCTTCGTACGAAGTGAAACTTTGTCAAGTTTGGATTTTTAACTTCGCATGATGCATTCAACTTCGTACAAATTAAAGCTCTTCCAAGTTTAAAACTAACTTCGCACGAACTAAATCTTAATTTGGTTGGTTTATCCTAGTACGAACTGAGAATAATTTGATGAATCAAGAATATGAATGATTGGGATGATGTGCCTTTGTACATGAATCTTCAAGATCGCAAAAACTTTGGGCTAAAGATTTGAAAATTTTACATGTAAAAAAGATGAATCATTGGATGATTTGATAAATCTTTTTGTAGTTTGGTAAGCAAGTTAAAAGAATTTGAACCCAAGGTAAGGTTTTTAGATTATGAAAAGATCGCAAAATTTTTAGAAGCATTACCTTCAGAATGGGATGAAGCTTTGATTGATATGAAAATGAATCCTAGATTTGCAATGTATACTATACATGAATTCTTTAAAAAAAATTTAAATAATATATACCCGAAATTGAAAAGAAGAAAATTGTGGATAAGATTGAAAATGAAATTGAAGAAGACAGTGATGAAGTTTAAGATAAAATTGTTTTTAATGGATTTCCAGAAGAAATAGAAAATTGTTCTGAAAAAGATAATATTCACAATGTTTTAAATCATTCATGTCTCCTCAAGTTTATGATTCTTTTGGTATTGCAGGTTTCTTTGAGTGACAGAAGCAAAACACACAAGCAAAGAAGAAAAGAAACAATATGAAAAAGAAGTTATCACTGAGAAGTAATGATAGATTGGTTAAACGAGGAAGCTGAAATGTTTAAAGTTGATCAGAAATTTGTGGTAAAAGAAGTCAAAGAAGAGAGAAAAATTGAGAAAGCCGAAGTAGAAAGATAGTCCACAAAATGTTTAGAATCGTGTGAATCCTGTATGGAAAAATATGAGAAGTATAGAAACCTAAAACGTCATACGGATAATTTGTCAAGTGTACTCAAAGAGACGAAAGAAGCGTGTGATAAGCAGGGAAAACAACACTACTTTTCAATATTAAAGGCAACGATCATGGACAAACAGATGGCGATAACATTCACATTGACACGTTGCTAAATTGAAGAGAGAGCTAGAAGCAATGAAAATAGAAACAGAAAGGATTGATAAAAAATTGATCAGTTATTCAATGGCATCTTACGTCTTGGATCATATCTCACGAAGTCGACTGGAAAAGAAAAAATGGAGAAAATATCTACGGTTATCAAGAGAGAGGTCTAGGTTACAATCGATGTCCACCCCCGATGTGGAACAATTACTCAAGGAAAAATCCTGAAGGGGAGGAAAAGGCACTGAACTTGAAACTAAAAATAGTAAAGACTAAACAGAAAGATCAGCAGCCCGACAACATCAAATGTTACTTATTCAAAGTCTGATACAGATGATGGATCATATGTGGTGAAGAAAGTGGTTGAAAATGTTTTTGAAAATGCTTAACCAAAATTTAAAAACGAAAGTTCACGTTCATAGCCTGAAAATGACGAAAAATTTTCATGATTCTTATCTTAAAACTTCTGAAAGTAGTTCAAATGATGATCTAACTATTTAAATATACAAAATGTATGGATCTGATCAACTACATTCTGATTCTGAATTTCCATTCAGAATGTGAATTTGAATAGAGTTGAAAAGGTTTTCAAACTTGCTGAAATCGAAATTTTTGAAATTGAGAATTTAACAGAAGAAAAATGATTTTGAACTTTAAATGTGAAAAATCTTACTATTCCAAACCAAAATATTCTTACTCAAATCAACAAAAGAGAAATAATAATGGTAGGAATGGGTCTGGGTATGGTAAGAGAAATAATAATAAGTTTGAAAAGAAAAAGTTTGTAAAGAAAATTACTTTTCTGTCAGCAAGTTTAGAAAGTACAAAAGAAATTCAAATTTTTAAACAATCCAATTAATAAATTTTCGCTCAACAACAACGTAAACAGGTTGAGGAATCCTCTGTTGTAAAAAAGATTGCAGGACGTGCTTTAGATACAATGAAGTTGGACACATTGCTAGACGATGTCCACAAAATAATCCTAGACATGTTCATGATGTCAAGAAAATTCTGAATATTTGAAACAAAAATCATCACTGATGTTTGTACCAACTCGGGTTTGGAAACAATGTACATAATCTACAAAGAAACCAGTTAATACAAAAGTTCCAAATTATGAAACAGGTGAATCTTAAAAAAGTATTGAACAAAAAAATTCAACATTGTATTTCAAAAAAGCTTTGAAGAAATTTCAAACATGGGTGATGAAAGAAAAAGAAATTTTTGAAAAAACTAAAAAGACAATGAAAATTGAAAGTTTAGAGGATTTTCCTAAACTTGAAAAAGTTGTAAATAAATCCGTCTGAGTAGAGAAAATTAAAGTCGAAGAAAGTATACCCAAGACTGGAAAGACTTGGGTATCTTCATTGAACTGATTGTTTATGTTTGTGTGCAGGAACTTCTGAGAATCAAAGTTAATCATGGGGAGGGGAATTCTTTGGCACACGATTAATGACAAATTTTTAAGGCTATTTGAATAAAAAATCACAGAACCCTCATTGTTGAACAGACAAAAGTGGTTGAAAAGACAGATTTGTAAGTGTTTTTAAAATTAAAGTTTCAAAGTTTTGTCATCATGAGGGGAGAGAGCTTAAAAGAAAAATTGTGAATCAGTAATGAATGACGAATTGAAGTGATTCTCATTGGTCAGTTAATATTTCTGTCTTTAAAAACAAAAATTAAAAAATACGTTTATGATTTTAGGGGGAGAAATTTTTGAGAAAATACAAAAACATATTAAAATGTAAAAAAGTACAGAAACATGAAAAAGACAAAAAGATTTTTCGTGTACGAAGAGGAAAATGATAATACATGAGTGACCTATCACTGTGTACTAAGGAAATGTAGTGTCAAAATGTTTAAACATGTCTCACTGATGATGTGCTAGTAGGCTTCGCACATTCAGTGGCTTAACATCTCTCGGATATATGGTCTTAGTACAACGAAATTTCGTTTAAGAGGTTGTCGGATTCTAAGATACTAGGTCTTATAGATAACTAATATCTGGGGTATTATACAAGTTCTTCTGATTTTTCGTCAGCAATGGCCTAGAACTTATAGAATACTTTTGCTTTAAAAACCCAAAATGCATTAAATTGAAAGTATCAGAAGATCTGAAAATTGTAGTAAAAGATTCCAAATTTGGAAAACCACTTTTAAGTCGAGCCTTCATCTCTTTGTTTGTACGGTGGTACTAACCTGAGCTCTCAAGGTCTCGCACAACCCATATATAGATATCAGTTAGATATATTCACCTGTAAGATGAAATCCAGGGAATCTTGATACGAGAGCAATTGAGGTGGGAAACACTATTAAGTTAAGTTCTAAGATATCTACTTAACATATCTCAGAGCAATTGAGAAATGTGTAGAGGTTTAAGTGGATCAATATACCGACAATCTAAGTGATGTTGTTTATAACATAAAGTTTTATCAAGATCAACGGTACTAGTGATATGTTTCAAAAACTGATATGATCCTTTAACACAAACTCACTAAAAATATGGCTATAAATATGTTTGTAAATAGTTATTTCAGTTTATTTCAAAAACGTCAGAAAGATTTTAATTCATATTAGTTTCGACCACTGATGATGAAAAGCTGATGTTCAAAGTCTAAAGTTGACAAACAAAATCTGAAGTTTAAAATGAGAAATTGTCCTATTCGTTAATTTGAAACTTAATTTTGATAAATACTTCAATTTGTTCACAAAATGTTTAACCAAGATCATTAATTTGAAATTGGTAGATAAATAAGATAATCAGGGTCGTTAACATGAACTTGGTTAACTGAGAGACTTATAATTGATAAAGTATTTAAAATTTGAAAATATTTGTGATGAAAATTTCAAAGTCTGAATCTTAAACGTTTCTTTGAATGAGTAAATAAACAGGAAGTTAAGAGAAAGGGGGAGCAAAACAAAATGTTGAATAAAGATAAAGGAAGCTCAAAGCAAGGGGAAGTATGCTAATATTCAATGTTTAATCCTCAAAGAGCAGATTATAGAATTAAGGAAAAGACTGTTGATGCTATTTGTTGAGCAAGAATGTTCAAGTTATTCAAGATTTTAAGAAATTCGAAGATGTTCAAAAGACTCCGAAGTTTAAAGAATATTCGAAGACTACGTCAACATCCAATGGGGAGATTGTTGAAGCATATGTTTGTCGACTACGTCATTGAATAACATTGAGTCTATATTAGGAACGAAATGTTAGATTATATGTGGTTGTATGTCCACTTCACACGAAGTGAAAGTTCACTTTGTATGAAGGTAGCATATTACCTTCGTACGAATACGAAGTGAGGGGCCTAGCTTTGCACGAAGGTAATTAGCAAGTCTATAAATAGGTGTGGATGTTAGTGTTATAAAATCGATTGCGTAAACCGAACGACGAAGCTCTATCCAATTGTTTCTAGGATCTTGTACATGTTGAACTATTAATGAAAGAGTGAGTAAAAGTGAATCTCTTTAATATTGTCGCCTAACTCTAAAATGGATTTCGAACATTTAAGACTAGGCTAATCAAGTTTGGACGTGGCTTTCAGATCCTAAAACGAACCTACAGAAACATCATGTCTTCCCTTTCAATTTCTTGCACAAGAATGACATTCCCTTCCGAGTCCTTTCTTTCCACAAGTTTTGGACTTTTTGAGGAAGTTGTGGAGTCTAACCACTTCCTTTTCTCTGACAAATTCAAGGATTCACTAAAAGTTGTTTCTCCTGATAAGGTTCTTCTTGGTGGTGCCTGCTGCTTTTCTTTTTCTTTCGAGTGACCATTGCTTAAATTAGATATGACAAGAGGAGAGATTTTAAACCTTCTAAGTATGTTAGACTTTGATAAAGGTGGTGGGGGCCCCATTGGTGTAGGCCCAGATTGACTAAATGGTGTGGCTGGTTTTTGTTGTGCTGGTTTGATGATCTTTGGTACTTCCATATGTGAAGCTTCTTTGGGAAGGGGAGTTCTTAGCTCATGAATGTCTATATTTGCCAATCTGGCAATATTGTAGTGCTTCAATTTCATAAGTGATTGTACATCATTCATGAGTTGAGCATTTTTCTTTTCTTCTTCATGCACCTTTTCAAATTTTGTCTTGTTTTGTTCTTTCTGTACTGCCCATTCTTGTACCAGCTTTTCAAGAGCATCTGCCAGACTATTTTTCTTGCTCTTAAACTACAACTTTCTTCCAAAATTATACCATAATTTGTGGACTCTCTTGTTTCAACAGCTTCCTTCATCTGTGTCTTGGTATTTTTCATTTCTTCAAACATCCTATTGAAATATACTATGAATCGGTTACTTTCTGGTGAACTTTTTCATGGTTACTGCATGTTTCTTAGAGTTTCAGTGTTCTTCTCTGTTTGGCTTTTGATTGCTTCCACTGAATCTGATAAAACTTTCATATCGGATTTCTGACTTCTTATCTCTTCTAGCAGCATGTCTAGTTTTGCTTCCACTGGTGACTTTGAAGTGTCTACACAAACTTTGATGACATTGTCTAGCACATTGTAAAGTTGTTCCTTTGAAATGAGTGGTGTTTTAGCGGGTGAGAATGGAACAACAAATGTTCCGGCTACGAAACCACAGAATACACACTTGCTGCTATTGTTAAAGGGTTAAATTGGTCATAAGACCAATCATAAACACCTTCACTAGATTTGTGAAACTCATTCACATCTAGAATTTCCCCACTTCCTTGAATCATTATAGTAATTGACCCTCCATGAGTTGTTAAAGGCTTATTTTTCTCTGCCAGGTTTCCTTGATTAGTAACTGATCTCCACCTGTTGCTATCTCAATCTCCTCCTCACCAATTGATTTTGGAGTCAAGATGTGTGCGACTAGTAATTTCTTCATTCATTACATCTATTTATCTATGAACAATTTTATAACATACTCGAACAGATTCCTTAGAGTCAGAGTCTGTTGAGTTTTTTTCTATAAGTAAAGAAGGATTGTTTTTAGCACCTGATTCTTCATGATGTACTGTTGTTTCTGTTTCTTTGTTCTGCTGCACTTGTTCATCTATCCCATTGGTTCTGGTGAAATTCTGATGTTTTGTTGTGATTCTCCTCTATTTCATCGATCTCTAGTGCCACTGACCATTGATCATCATCATCTGGTGAAGAACTGCTGCCAAACACTTCTACATGTTCTTCTTCTCAATTTAGAATCTCTTCATGTAGCTTCGTCTATGGTTAGTCTTCTACTATTAGACATAGCATGCTTTCTGGTAGAATTGGCACATCTTTGTTAGATGTCTAACCTTATGTTGCAACCAGGGCTTCATGATTAGTGACTTCCAGATATTTTCTAATGTTGGCAACTCCACATTCCTTTCTTTGAATGTTTCAGCGATTACGATTGACCAGAATTTAGGATAAGGTAGATGAGATGTAATTCTCCCAGGCTTAGTAAGAACAGATCTCTTCATCAGATTGAAGATTTATGTTTCCATAATCAATGTTGAACCCATTTATGAGTCCATACATGATTGTAAGAATGTTTTGGTATATTTGATTAGCTGCCCTAATCGTTGAAGTTAGGCATTTGTTTAGGGTTTCCATCATGACTTGCAAGAAGGCTGGCAACTCGTTCCTTTTGAAATCTCCAATCCTTGTTTGGTGCTTCAACATAGTTGCCGCAGATTGGAAGTTCCAAGTATTCCCTTATTTTCTTTGGGGTAATAGTAACTAAAATACTTACCTAAAGATGAGCTGTGACTTCATCTTTTCATGTTTCATCAAGTGTATGAACCAGTTGTTGTAGAATGTTCTCCGATACCTCATTGGTCTTTGTCATAGCTTGTGTGATGGGACAGTTCAGCAATAATTCAAACAAAAGTTGACACCTTTGATCGTATTATGAATGCTCAACGTTCATCATGAGGTTGTTGTCTTTCATTGGTAGAAATTCATCATCCTTGATGAAGGTGACTTCGTGTTCAACTGCTGGAATGTTAAGATTGACAATGTTTGGTGCGGCCATGGTGAGTTTGGAGATGAATTTTACTTTTCAAAAACTAAAGAGGTTTTTACGGCTTGTAAGTTCTGAGGTTGAAGGTGATAGTCTCGGCTTTTGAATTGGGTATTTATAGGTTTTGTGGGGACATATATTATGGGTTGGTTAGTATTTAAGTTGGTTAATGACAAGTTAATGGTGTTTTAACTTTATCCGTACCATTTTTGAACTTTTGATATATCTCCCAATTCCTTTTGGTATATATCTCCAATTTTTAAGTAGATGAGTTGTGATTGGTGAGTACTAACAGCCATGTTGTACCTTTTACCTCTTGTGGGATCCTTTTTCAGAGAAAAGCGCTAGTAATATGCCTTTTAGAAGCTGACATCCTTCACTCTTTTTGAAAAGGAAAAATTACTTCTGATGATGTGATCAGAGAATATGTCTAATATTCTGATGTATTGGAACTTGATATTATTGTTTCATTTTTCATTAGAAAATCATCATAAGTGAATGTTCCCCTAGATAGAGTGCTTCCCGCCCCTTTTTTGTGATGAGAGGGAATGAGTAGAGCATCAGAAATGGTACTTACATATGATTGTCTGGTGTAACTCCTTGTTCCTTCTTGTAAGAATGTGTCAAAACTATTTTTGAAGAAAAGAAAAAAGAGATAATCATGAGAAATTTTCCGTTGTATGTTACATAAGGTTTTGGTCTCTGTAAGGCTCATGATAATTCTTTTCCATGAAAATTTTGTTTCATTGTTTCTGATTTTACTAGACTTTTATTCTCTTGAGAATTAAGTGATCAAATTTCATCAGATATTACTAGATTTGAACAGAAAGTGTTTCAGATCTGATGAACATTTTATCAGATCTTATCAGAACAGCCCTTTTGTTTTACCAGAATTTTGTTTTTCCTATTTAAATGTTTTTCTTTCTGTTGATTCCAATTTCTGGTTAATTTGTTATCAACCCATTTTACCCTTTGTTTGATTTGATCCCCTCAAAAGAAATAAAAAGGTAGACATATATTTAATAAATATATACAAATAGTTAACAACTAAAAAAACTAATCTACATTAAATATTAGTTGAGCAAAGATCTAGAGATGAGTCACAAGTCCCGTGTTATTGGTAGTTGACACAAGGAGTGTATTATGAAAATTTTCTTGAAATACCATCTCTACTCTGGGATACCAGACTAGAACTCCTCCAAAGTCTAGCTGACGGGTGATTTCTCTCATTAGGAAACGAGGGTAAACCAAGAATGGTCTGCTAGAGTACAAGTTTGTTACAAAATCTTTCATTAGATACTGAGAAAAGTTGTATGGAACTTCTTGCACTATTGCATGCATAGGTTCCATCCAGTTGTATGAGACTTAATGGAAGTTCACAATCTTTCGTGAAAAGCATATCCCAAGCTGGGTGATCAAAAACTGCCATGGCTTAATGAACCCGGACTTGGTTATGGCTCTTGCATGGCCCTCCACATGGTATTGCATTTGGGTTAGGGTGTTGTTCAGTTCCTTATGAGTGAAGGTCAGGTTATTCTTATCATCATTGAGATTTAAAACCTCCTTGATGATGTGTTCGTTTAGAACGATACCCATCTCCATTACTCTACTACCAATGGTAGTTTTTCTTCCTGAATGAAAGATGAGCCGGGCATTGAGCCAAAACTCCTGTAGAATGTCTAGGTGAACCCATATATGAGCAGTTATGGCATTGGCAAGGGGGCTGTTGAGTAGCATGGCAAGGATGATGTTGAATCCTTCCCATGCAGGATCACTAATGTTCATGCGGACCCTAAGGTTGTGAGCTTGGTGGTAGGGGAGCAGAAAGTGTGAGATGTCAACTTTTGCCATGGTTAGGGTTTGCAAGATGAAGAGGTTTTTTGTTTAGGGTTTCTGAGCAAAGATGAAGGTGAAAGTGACTGGTGAGATGAAGATAATCTACAAGTGGTGGTTATTTATAAGTTAAAGTGATGCTTTGCCATAAATGGCACCTACCAACTTAGATATTTCATCCCCATTTTTTATGATTAAGATCTCTTGTCATAGGTATAATCGATTTTTGGAGATAAAATTTCTCTACATTTATGATCTAGGCGGCTATGTTTGTCCAGGTGTCACCTCTTTTCTCTCTAAGTATTGGTGAGTAAGCAGTGAATGTGAAGAGAGATTGAGTGTGTGCATTGAATTTTTGCTTAGAAATTTCATTTTATGACATAAACAACCCTAAGTAAAAAAATGTTTAAAGAAATTAAAGCTAATACTAGAAAATAATCGGAAAAAAGATATACTGAATTGAGTTAATGATGTGAACGTATGGAATGTGCATGTAAATGAGAAAGACATCAAAATTTTTGAAAGAAATAAGAAGAACATCAGATTTTCTGTTGACTTGGTCAAAATCTGATAAATCACTAGAATTTATAGTAAATTTATGTAGATTGTGATAAGTCATCATAATTTTTGACAGAATTCTGATTGGCTTCTGTTGTATCAAATTTTCTTCCTTTTCTGACAAAATGTTTTCTGATGTTCTTCATATCTCATATGACTATACCCAACTTACTTGCCAAAAAATTATGTCTTTTTCATCAAGAGGTTTTATAAATATGTCAGCAATTTTTTTCTTTCTGTTGGAACAAAATACATTTTAATGTTATCTTTCTCCACATGATTTTTATTAAGTGATATCTAACATCAATGTGATTTGTTCTAGAGTGATGCACTGGATTTGATGTTATGGCAATTGCACTCTTTGAATCACATAGTGTTAGGGCATTGATTTTAATATTGTGGATCATATATCCTGAGATTTGATTGGATCATTGATCCTTAATGGATCGTGCAGGGAGTCTAGGATCAAGGATCCATATTATTATTTATGTTGACTAACAATTGTTTCCTATATGTTTAGCTTGTATTCGTAGGTATCTTACGAAATGGGCTTGGTCTATGCTGGAATGCCGGGGAATATGCTTATATTCAAGCACGTGCAAGTGAAGTAATAGCCGTTATGGGTGATCATGGGAGACTTGCCTATTTTGCAGATAGTTAGTTTCTAGGATATTTCAAATTATATCAGGAGATTTTGAGCTTGATTTATAACACAAAATATTACACAACTCCACACTTGTTCTCCGAACATTGCTCCATACCATACTGGAATTAATGTAACAACTCAGATCATCCAAAGTGGCAATTTTTTTGTGCAATATAGTTGTGACGGTAGTTTTTCATCACCCGAAGGTTTTTATCCAGAATCTTAAAGTCAAGATTTTTCCTCGTATAAATTCGTGTTCTATTTTTTAACATTTCACATTCGTTCATACCATGTACATACATTAGCATCTACTCACAATCAAAGTTTGGTTACATTATCCTTAAACCGATTTTGACCAAAAGAGTTTGGCGCCCACTCATTTCCACAACTTCTGGCCTCTCAGGAAAAGTACTTCAAGTGCCTGCTAGCGTTACCTAAATCACAAACTATGCACATTGCTCTTGTTCCCCCTTCATTCTAAAAATGCCTGAAAAACGCTTAGAAAGACATCATCCGTCTTACAGATCAAAAGCTCCTGGAGTTTCTTCCTCACAACTACTAATAATGATATTTCATTTTGACGTGCAGTTTGAAAGGCTACATGGAACAATAGACAAAACAACAAGAGAATCCTTCGTGAAATTGTGAATCAAAAACAGAAAGATCAGCAAAGATCATCCCCGCTATGATGCTAGTCATTGGATTTGCTAATTATCATCAATAATCTAGCATTTAAAGATCCAATGTCTAGTTCCAAGAACCCAAACCTCCAGCATGGATGGAAACATGACGCAACCTCAAGGATCCTATTTCCAACTCAGGATCCTCTTCTTCGGCGAGGTATCCTACAGACACTGAGCTCAGGATTCTTCACGAACCTAGAGGATCACTGAGAAATGGTACTAGCCCAAATGATCCACATCCAGCATCAAGGTCCCAACTCGATTCAAGGATCATGGGTATCCATCAAGACCTTCACACAAGTGTATCCGAGATCCAACATCTTTTCAGATCATATCCTTAAGAGTCATCTTTTAGGATCAGAAACCATCAGTGGATTTATCCCCATGCAGACCATTGTTTCTTCTGGACCTACTATTGCACTGGACATGTCTTATCCTAGATACACTTCTAGACCAACTCAACCAGTTGGGAGTAAAATTTCAATTACATCTTTTGATGCTAACATCACTTACAACAGGATGCAGGGATCAATCAAGCCATGCAGGGTTCAGAAACTCAAGACATGATATTTTAGTATCCCTGAGTGTTAAACCATTCCGAAATTCCAGATGACTCATAGAGTAATCTCGCTTTACACTCCATAGCAGTAAATACCAAACGTTCCAAACCTAATATGAATTATACACATACTACTGATCCAGAGGAGCATGTTGTTCAATAAAGAAAGGATGGATCATCCATTCCCGAAAGGTTGAAAGAAGCTGTCTGCGCAAGGGCTTTGGATCCGCACTTACGAGATCAGCACAAAATGGTACTAAGTCTTCCTCCCAATTCCATAACTTCATTTTCTCACTTAGTTAATTTATTCAATACCACTTTCTTGTGTAAAACATTTGAAAGATTAACTAGTGACTTAATAGGATTCACTTGATCTCATGATTGATACTTATAGATTTATTACTAAATTTGGTAATAATCTTGAAAGTCCCAATTTAGACATTGCCACTGCTGTGAAGCATTTAAAATTGGACTGCCAAAAGGTTCCTTTCTATGATGTCTTGTTATGACCCTTGCATGAACTAGATGAAGTAAGCAACAGGGCCCTGAGTTCATTGACTAAGAATGACAAAGGATCCAAGACAGTTATCCGTATCAAAATAGAAACAGATCTTCTACAAGAATAATCGATCCAAGCAATACTCCAAGCATAACAATCAAAATGTTTATTCGTTGAACAAGAGTAAGATGAGGAGTAATATCCTCATATATTTAATTTGTTTTTCTACTGACAATAGTGAATATCTTGCTTTGTAATCCAGTGAAAAGGCTAGAGCCAAGAGAATGAAAAATCTACATCCAAAGGATAAATCAAAAGTGTTCATACCACGAAAACTTTCGGCCACCTACCGAAAATGCATTGCACTCAGAAAGAAGATGGTTACTGCTCCACAAAGGTTACTTGAAAGAGCTTCTGAAGAATAAATCAAGGATTAGATCCTGAAAAAGTACCCAAAAGAACTCCTACACCACCTGCAATGCTCAATCATTAACTTAAATTTGAGGCTCCGATATATTGAACCTCATTCTTACACAAAGAGGCATGCTAAGAAACCAACTAAATACAGAGACATGGCTATCCGAACCTCCACCCTTACTCAGTAAAATCATATCCTTTGATGAGGATGACCGTGTTGATATACTGGATCCTCATCATGATGGTTTAGTCATTACTTTATTTATCTCTAACCAAATTGTTCGCAGGATCCTCATTGATGGAGTGAGCTCTGTGAACATTATTCAACTAGATGTCCTCAAAAGAATGAACATCCAGAAGATAGAAATAGTTCGAGATCATTTGTCCTTGTAGGATTCAGCGGCGAGACAAAGAACACATTGGGGGACATCAAACTCCCAATCTACATCGAGGGTGTAAACTCTATATAAAAATTTTGTGTCATTGACTGTTTGTCCTATTGCAATGTGATTCTTGGCAGGCCTTGGATACATGATATGAAAGTTGTTCCCTCTCCTTATCATCAATGTGTCAAGCTACCGATACCTTGAGGGGTAGTGAAGATAGAAAGCGATCAACAAGAGGCAAAGAACTGTTACACCTCTTCTATGAAACCGGCATCATAGCCAAGAGCAGCATAGCAATCACAGCAACCTCCAAGGAGTGTCCTAGAGGCAGCAGAACAAGACATCAAAGATGTAATATTGGATCGTAAGGATCCTAAAATCAAAGTCCTCATAGGATCCGGGATCCTTGATAGTATAGAGCAGGATCTGGTATCCTTCTTGAAGAGAAGAAAGTCTACCTTTGCTTAGAAACACGAGGATATGACAGGTATATCTAAAGATATTATAACACATAAACTTGGAATTGATAAATCTTTCAGGCCAATTCATCAAAAAAGAATAAAATTTGCACTTGAGAGTAACATTATCATCTAAGAGGAGGTAGACAAACTCTTGAAGGCATGTATGATTAGAGAAATCAAGTATCCAAGATGGTTAGCCAATGTAGTGGTAGTTCAAAAGAAAAATGGAAAATGGAGGGTATGTGTTGACTTTACAGATTTAAATAAGGCATGTCCCAAGGATCTTTTCCCATTACCACACATTGACTCCACGGTGGATGCAACAGCAGGATATGAATTGCTAACCTTTATAGACGCTTCCTCTGGATTCCAACATATTCAGATGGAACCATCTGACCAAGAGGATACAACATTCATGACTCCTACTGGCATATATTGTTATCTTGCAATGCCTTTTGGACTAAGAAACACAGGTGCCACCTATCAAAGACTGGTCAACATGATGTTAAAAGAGCTGATTGGAGACTTTATGGAAGTGTATATAGACGATATGGTGGTCAAGTCCAAGAAAGCAAAGGATCATCTCAAGGATCTTGAAGTGGCATTCAATATCCTAGACCAATACAACATGAAGCTATATCCTTCAAAGTGCCATTTTGGTGTCAAAGCTGGAAAATTTCTAGGATACATGGTGACCAAAATGGGGATTGAAGCTGGTCCTAAGCAGATAATAGCAATTTTGAACATCAAATCCCCTGCCAATGCCAAGGATGTCTAAAGACTGACAGGAAGGATCGCGACCCTAAATAGATTCATTTCAAAATCCTTAGAGAAATGCAAGGATTTTTATGACATACTTAGGAAGAATACGAAATTTGAGTGGACTTAGAAGCATGAAGCAGCACTCAAAGCCCTCAAGGATTATCTATCCTCAGCACCAGCCCTGATGAAACCAAAAGATAGTGAATCATTATCCTTATATTTAGTCCGTATCAGTTAAGGCAGTAAGTGCAATATTAGTTAAGGATCATGAAGGCCAACAACATCCAGTATACTATGTAAGTAAAAGTCTTCTTGATGTTGAAGCCAGGTACTCTCATTTAGAGAAATTAATTCTTGCATTGATTATGGCTTCCACTAAACTTAGACATTATTTTGAAACACATACAATTATTGTGAAAACTAACTTTCCTATTAAGAATGTTCTTAGGAAACCTGAAATGTTAGGTAGAATGGCAAAGTGGGCAGTTAAACTTAGTGCATATGACATTAAGTATGAACCCAGGACTATAATGTCTCAAGATTTGGAAGACTTTGTGGCTGATTTCAGTAGTGATCTACAAAGGGAAGCTGAATTAGAGGTTTAACAGCTTGAGGAGACCAAGGATCCTTGGATACTCTTTACAGATGGAGCCTCAAAAGTCAAAGGAACTGGACTAGGCATACTACTAAAATTGCCACAAGGGGGAATAATACCCCAATCCATTGCTTGTGAGTTTCAGACAACTAACAAGAAGCAGAATATAAGGCCTTAATAGTAGGTTTGCATTTAGCTAAATAATGAGGATCAGGTATGTCACACCCTGACCCGCAGCGGATATGGTAGTCAGGGCATGATTAGGTTTTCATCAAAGCTCATGACATTTACTATAATAAAGTGTCATATTTATTATTTCAAATTAAAAGGAAAAAATTCCAACAAACACATAAACCATACAAGCACATAATGTTCTAAACATGACATTCAAATAACGCTTTATTTTCTTTTAAGGCCCAATCCAACGTGTTCCTTGCTTCGTCCTGTTCACCTATATCATGTGTAAAAATAGAGATTTGGGTCAACAAAAGTTGGCGAGTGAATCCCGTTTAAATATTAGAAAGAAATGATATGTTGATTAATTTGATAAAAATGTGCATAAACCAAATATGAGCGAACATATATGTAAACTATCCACAAACCAAATAAACATCTAGCAATGTGCACATGAGTATGATAAATGATGAGCTGTGAGATCAAGGCTCAATCAAACGGAGCCGATCTAATTAGGCAATGCGATGCTCTACTCGTATCCAACGAGGAACTGATGGGCCTAATGTGAATGCTTGACTGAAATGAGAAAATATAACCACATATAACAATAAACCAAGGATTACATATCACGTTAGATTATATAATGGTAGTGGCACAAGTGTTTGAATAAACAATATAAATAAACCAACACATGATACACCCCAAAACATGAATAAAAAGGGGAAGTTTGTAAGAATTCAGTCACAGTGGGTGCGTTTCTTGAGTTGATAACGAACGCGCACGATCATAGATTCCAACTGACGAGAAAACTAACCTAAATATTCACGTAGTAATTCGGTAAATATATTTCTTTCATTTGAAATTAATATTTTTATTTAATACTTTTATTAGGCTTTTTAGACTATTTTTATAGTATTTATTACAAATTTTATGCTTAGAAAGTCCTTTTATATATATTTTTAGGGATTTTTTGAGAAAAATAAAGGAAAGATGTATCAAAAAAATATACCCCTTTTTAGGGGTCGAACCGATCATATTTGCAAATTTTTGGCAGCGTGTGGGGATCAAACTCGTGACCTCTCGTATGCGTGCACGCAGCTCTACCAACTGAGCTACGTGTCTAACCCGAAATAATCTGGATTTTAATTATATATATACACTAGCTGAGTTAAACTATATTTTGATTTTATTTTAAAAAGTTTTTTATGTTTGCAAAGCCGGTTACCAAACCGGTTCAAACCCGCGCCCACACATTGCGTTGCACACAACCCTTCCAGCTGGGCTGTGTGACTAACCCGGAATATCTAAGATTTATATTAAATTTATACACTTACTAAAATTTGATATATGTAACTATTAAATAGATTTGGTTTAATTGAGAAATTGGCATCGTGTTAAGACTCGAACCCCGGACCTTTGCTTTAAATTTGCACACAGTCCACCACTGGACTGTGTGTCTAACCATCAATTTTAATTATTCTTATACACTAACACAACTTCATCCTCTTCATTCTTATATAACCGGAGCATCAACCCGACTGTTTAATCACTAATTCTTATTGAATTAGTGATTGCTTATTACTGATAATGAAAATAACTTAAACAGAAAAGGATTTAAGGTTGTAATACCGACCAGATGTGATATCCGATGAAGTTCCGGCGATTGTAAGTTTTTCCGGCGACGTGATGTTTGAAGATAGAGAGTGTGTAGTGTGTTTGAGAATTTAAGCAAGCGTATGACCGAGTTTTACAATGATTCCAGGATCACTATTTAGAGAGTAAAAGGTAATTATGATTTCGGTTTCTTTCATGAATTTAAAGGTCAATGATTTCGTGCAATTTCAGACGAATTGATTTGAGATTTTCGTTAATTCTGATGATTGGAAACAGTTACACGCATTAAACAAAAGGAACAACGGCTAAGTGGATTAAATTGCTAGAATTGTGTTCTGACTGTTATGGGTTGGTTGATTTGAAATTAAACTTCATGCGTTGTTTTAGTATATAACTTATTTGATTTAGGATTTTAACAGATATGTGTGTGTAGTGTAGTGGTGTGTTGTGTGTGTTAGTTAGGTGGAGACCCGGGTTAGATACCCGCGGTCTTCACTTTTTGATGTTTTAATTTTTATTATTTATATTTATCTATTAACCTTATTAATTTAACTTTATTACTTTATTTATTATTTAATACTAACATCAATATAATAAATTTAAAACTCTCAACATAAATGCGTAACGAACATCATGCGTATATTTGAATTACAAAACGAAGTGGGTTTTAGACCCGTTTTACGACAAATGTTACAAGGTATCTTCAAGTATACATAGACTCATTGCTAATTACTAACTAATACAATGGCTCATATGCTATGAAGGGTGAGATATTAATCAAATATTTAGAAATTGTTAAAAACTAGCAAATGCTTTCGATTCTTTTAGCATAACACATGTACCTAGAGAACAAAATGTAGAGCAGATGCCTTGGCAAATCTAGGATCATCCTTAAAAATACATGAAGACGTGGGGATACCTATCATCCATGTTGTGTCTCTTGCAATTAAGGAAAATGAAAAATTGGAGATAGTTGAGGATATCGTAATAGTACCCAGTGATGTGAAGCCAAATTCAAGATCATGGATCCTTCCAAATGTGAAGTATATTCAGAGTAGGAAATTCCCACCGGGAGAATCCTAGAGCCTTCACGATTCAGGTATCTCAATTCACTATATTTAACATGTTATACAAGAGATCTCTTGCAGGTCCCTATTTCAGGTGCATTGAGGATCCAGAAATTCAAGAAGTCTTGAAGGATTTTCATGAAGGAGACTGTGGAAACCACACTTGAGCAGAGCATTATTCTCAAGGATCCTTAGAACAGGTTACTATTGGCCTATAATGAAGAAGAATGCTATAGATTACGCAAGAAAATGTGATGCTTGCCAAAGACACAGCAACATCTTACATCAACCAGCAAAGCCTTTATATCTAATAATTTCCTCTTGGCCGTTCATGAAATGGGGAATGGATATAGTTAGCCAACTTCAAAAGCACTAGGAGGAAAAGTATTTATGCTAGCCATGATAGATTACTTCTCCAAGTGGATAGAAGCAGAAGCTTTTGTTCAAGTCAGAGAAAAGGAATTCATATCCTTCATTAAAGAAACATTCTTACTAGATTTGGAATTCCTTCTGAAATTATTTGTGATAATGGATCCCAATTTATTGGGAGTAGACACTAACTTTTATGAGAGCTAGGGGATTAAGATGATAACATCAACACCTATCCACCCATAAGCTAATGGTTAAGCAGAATCAAGCAATAAGATTATCATCGACAACTTGAAAAGAAGCTAGGATCCAAGAAAGGAAAGTGGGCTGAAGAGCTATCATATGTTCTTTGGGTAGATAGGACAACTCCAAAGAATGCCACAGGACAGACTCCATTCTCCCTAGTCTTTGGAACTGAGGCAGTGATCCCTATATATAAATGGTGGTTCCTACAACCAGAACAAGCATTCGTGATCCTGAAGCAAATGCTGAGAACCTGACCCAAGACCTAGATACTGTGGATGAGCTCAGAGATTTAGCAAAAATAAGGATTGCTAGTTATCAACAAAGGATGGCTGGGGCATATAATAAGAATGTCAGGATCAGAAGATTCCAAGTTGGTAATTTGGTACTAAGGAAAGCATTCCAGAACACTACAAATCCAACTGATGGTAAATTAGCACCTCAGTGGGAAGGCCCCTATCTAATAGAAGCAGAGGTAGGAAAGGGAGCATACGGTCTACTGACTATGGAAGGTGATCTTCTGCCAAGACCTTGGAATGTTGTTCATCTGAAAAGGGACTTCATGTAAGAAGGATCAAGGATCCTTAGAGACTCAAGTATTCTGAACCAGAATCTAGGATCCACAAAGGATATATGATCCTCACTTCGGTAACATCTGACTTTCACTCTCTTTCATTTTATACTTATTATTCATTATAAGGAAAGGATGTTAAACATTTAACATCAATTTCTATCAAGTTTTGAGCTTTTGCAGAGTTTTAACATTTTTTTACAAAGGATCAAGGGGTTGGCCACCTCTCTCCCCCGTTTAAGGTATCTTATACCTTCTAAGATTTAAAGGTTTTCACCTTTCACACGAATTGGGTTTCAACACCCCGCTAGTAGCGCACGTATATCCAAATATGGTTCGAGGCAATGGGACCAGTACACGCTTTACTGGCTGACAATTTCATTGTTGTTGGTTATATGTAGGATCTGGAGTATAATGGTAGACGTCCATACATCCGATATCCTAAGGTTTCCAACATTTTCACGTCAGCTAAGGTTTTGGCATTTCATGTCACTCAGGTTGGGCTTGTCCCAAGTTCGGGTCAGACCCTAAGGAATTTGGGCTTGTCCCCAGTTTATTTGGGCTTGTCTCCAATTATGATGGATTTATCCCTAGAATATTTTGCTTAGTCTCAAGTTGTATTTTTACAGGTTCTTGAAGTTTTGCAAATAAGGATCCTGAATCCTTAAACTTTAACTGATTTCTTGGTCTGTTTATGCAATTGTAAGTATTAAGAATATAGAATCCTAACTTGGATTCTCCGGTATGTTTTATCCTTACTTTATTTATATCATGATTACACCCTAGACCTTTCAATTAAGGATATATGATCCTTGATCATATAACTTTTCATATTTTATAAAGTTGTTATGCTAGAGAATTGGTATATTTTTTACAATCTGAAATTCTCTAAGTTTTATAAAATAAAGCTAATGATATACATAAACATATCAGAACAACATTTCAGAAATAGAAGTATAACACAAGATATCGTTAAAAGGTTATACTTTTTATTAAAACCCTATTATACGGTTATCAAAATTATCAACCCAAATTTCTACCAACAAAATGTGGCCCATCCACTTGGGTTGATAAAGGATGTCCTCCAAACAAGTGTAGGGGCGTCAAAAGGCTTCATCCTATTATACTGATTATTCATAAGATGTAGGAATATAAAAGTGAGGGGCGTCAAAGGCTTCATCCTCCACAAACAAAAGGACTCGTCCACCTTTGCCACCCCCTATTGTCTTAAGAATCGTGGATCCTTACCCTAGAAACAATTGTTCAGAATTACAAACCATAAATTGTTTAAAACATCATCAACAGAAACCACATAAACCTAAATAGTGGGCTCAGGCCTCGTCTGTATTATCCTTTATTACCCACCACAGCAGCATCACCTTCAGCTGCACTACCACCTGCTTCACCACCTTCAGCCCCAGTGACCTCAACCAGCTCCTTTGGTATGCTTATCCTAGCTTCTAGCATGTGCACCGGCTCAGGCTCCTCTTCACCACTGAGCTCCAAGAGTCTCTGCGTCCACCCAGCAAGATCCCATTCAGACCTGTCAACAGTAGGATCAATAGCCTCTTGGACTATTTTGATCCTTTCCCGAAGAATGGCTTGAGCTGCACAGACCAAGACTTCGTCAGTAGCCTCCAGTTGAGCTTTGTTGTACTGTATCTCTGCCACCATGATCTGCTTTTCAAGGTTGTTGACCTCCTTCTCAAGCTAGGAGATCCTTTTATCCTTGGAAGTGGCAATGGCATGAAGATCAACTAGACCCTCTTTGGCATCGGCTAGGCGCTTATCCTGGTTAGCTTGGATATGGGCAAACTTCTACAAATAGAAAGACAAGGTGGTGAGGATCAGTGATCCTTAGAAAAAGAAAAAATTGATTATCAGCATCAGTGATCCTTACCTCGGTGACAAAGTCGTGGGATTGATGCTCTATCTTAAGGTTGTCTTAATCAGCATCACTTGGCATCTTTGTCTTGGATCCAGCCTTAGCACGGGAGGTCATGACTTTGGGCTCCGGTTGGCTTTAGCCTTTGTATGAATCCCAAAACAGATTCGGATCACAGTGGTTGATTGTTTTCACCCAAACAACTATGGATTAGTTGTTTGAATGTGCAAATACTAAGAAAAACCAAGCAAAGAAGATGAAGAATCTTGTTTGCATCAAACAACTAGTGTTGTATATGAAATCCCAATAACATGTAATCAGTAACAGCACCTGGATATTCGGATGAAAGCACAATAGCAAAAATCACAACACAAGAAGATCACCAAAATCTGTCCAAGAAACTTGGACATACATGCATTGATCATCATATTTATACAAAATGACTACCCAGCGTATTTATTAAATACACTGGGTTGCTAAATACGCCGCGTACATACAAGTTTCACCATATTGCACTTTTGACCCTTTAACTTTGTCTAACCATTACAAACTAGCTCAAACTATTGATAATCAAGCACCAACAGTCTCAAAAGTTCTAACAATATCCCCCTAGACCGTTGCGTGCTTGGGTTTCTTCAATCTTGCTTGCGAGCTTCTTGGTCTGCGGCGGGTCCTTCATCCCTGTCGTGTGCAGCTTGAACGGTAGGTTGATCCGTGGTTGCTTCGATTGTTTCTTCAGAGCTTAGATTAACAATAGCTTCACTTGAGGGTTGTTGTAACTCCGTAGTGGCTTCATATGTTGATGAAACCGGAGTTTGAGGGTGAGATGCAGCTTGAGATGGTGAGGAGGATTTCTGTTGTGATGATAACTTATGCTTTCTCTTTCTTTTTCTTGCCTCCTTTTCTGTCTGCTTCTGAATCCTAAGAACAATTTCCATCATCTCTATCTTCCTCTCTAGAGCTCGTTCCACAGCCCTTTGGAATAGCATTCCTTCTTCTCTGTACTCATTTCCGGCTCCAACGTGGATATTGCGACCAAAGAGAATGTTGAGATCGAAGAGGCAGAACATGAAAACATCCATCGGGTCTAGAATTCGAATATCTTCGTTAGACACTAATCGGATCATTGCTTCTCTTGTCTTCCCATCGTAAAACCATTTCTTGAAGTGTGTAAGCATGACAGGCTGTTCAGGTGGAATTTTGACTTTTGTTTTGACCTTAGCAGGATCTATTACCCATGTAACCATCCCTTTTCCTGTGATGGGATCTTTTGTCGTCTTTGACACTCTTTTTCGAGGTCGTTGCGGCTTGAAAACTGTGAAGCCTTGATTGCATTCTCTTAAAATGAGTCTTTCAAAGTCAGTTCCGATGCTGCTGTTGGTCGGGTTTATCAGGTCTAGCCTCCCCAGTTCTCGAATGTCCCATCTTGGAAGGATTTTCATGTCAGCTCCGGTCTTAAAATGCTGAAAAACACCACCTCGTCTCTTTACGATGAACATCCCTTTGAGATTGCAGTACTTCCAGCTTATTATTCTATCAGTGACTTTAGATTTTTCAACGGTGACCACCTGATAGAAATCTGGAAGCTTTTCCCTTTCTTTTCCAAACCATTCAAGATGCATTGGAATTACTGCGTCACCGTCCTCAGTTTCATAAATAGTATCATCTTCCAAACCTCACTCAACAAATCTCGCTGGCATTTCATCTCTGTCTACCTCCTCCTCTTCACTTTCGTCATCCTCAGCGACGTTCACGGCCGATTCTAAGGGCTTTTTCTTCTTTTTTGTAGCCTCAGCTTTTTGTCTTTCCTCTTCAGTCTTGAACTTCTCATAATAAAAAATATCAGTAGATGAGAACATCGGTGGTATGTCCACTTTGATGCAAAGTTCTCTGATCATACGATACATCTTTTCCATCCCATCTTGCTGAAATCTCACAAATCTCGTATGTTCTTTGATGTATGCGTGAAGCTCTTTGTTTTTCTTTCTTTGTTCCCTCAGCTTCTCGCGAATAATGTTTGTGTTGCTTACTTGATGCTTCAACAGACAGATTTCCTGAGCTAGGCCTTTCCCAATATCTTTTGCTAGCTTATCGTACAACTCCTGAAATGGACGAGGTCTTCGAGGAGCATGTTGCGGCATTTGTCTTGGTTGTTCCTCTATCGAAGGTCCTTCCCCAGTTTTCTTACGCTTCTGCGGGGGAGATAGACTTGGGGCTTCCGGATCGACAATCAACTGATCTACAAACTCGTCTAACTGCTCTAGCTCGGTGGTGACCGTCACTGCTGTTTTGGATTCTGTCATATGACTTCTCTTTCTTCTAGTTTCTCTCTTCTCTCTTTCTTCGGCCTCATGAATCGCACGGAGATTCTCTATATGCTCGCGATGTTCTCTTGTGCCTCCGGCCCTGAAACTGCTTTCCATCAATCGTTCTTGATGAGCACTATCTTTCCGTTTCTTTGAGGAGTCCCCTTCCTTCATGATTTTCTTTCCTTTTTTCTTTCTAACCAGCTGCTCAGTTTCCTCTTCTTCCTCCTCCACTTCCTCATCACCATCTCCTTGTCTCTTTTTCTTAAACCGTTCTCTGTATTTCTCATAGGCTGCTTTTACGACAGGGTATCTTTCCTCCCTATACATCCACTGATGTAATAGTACCAATTCCTCAATCTTTAGCTCGGTAATCTGACGCCCTGTTGGCAGCTGGAACTTGTATAGGTCGCCATCATGAGGAAGAATTGGATGTTGGTCATTGATGAGGAGCTGAACAAAACAAGGGTACATGGCCCATGTGGAGGAATTTGCATTATCAATCATGCAGTAAAAAATGAGGCCAGAGATATTGAATGACTGCTTTGTGCAGAGGCTAAGCATAGCAGCCGACCATTCCAAGTTCAAACCGTCATATCCTCCTTTCCTATGTACCAAGCTCATAGCGAATACATGAAGAATGAATATCCAGTCCTTGGTAAGCCCCTTTCTTTTAATCTCATTTTTCTCTCTGAAGTCTCCAATATACCTCATCCCTTTAAACCATCTAGGATGTCGTCCTTCTTCATTCTGAGCAAATCACTATTCTTGTCTCCAAGACTAAGGACTCTGCGTATGTTCTCCTCTGTAACTACGATCTTCTTATTTATGACTGTAGCTATGATTCTTTTAATTTCGTTTACGGTCGACACTTTGGCTGTCTTCCAAAACTCTTCGATGTGGATGTTGTAGATGATCGGATCGGCTTGTACAGCGTAGCTGATCCTACTTGAATTTATCCACTATGCTACATCTTCAAAATCGATTGGAGGTGGGATCAACTTGCATGGCTGATTGTGTTTTCGAGTTTTATCCCAAATGATCTCCTTACCATTTCTGAAATGAAAACGAGCTAAGTTAGATTTATGTACATAATTATATATAAATATATATGTATATATATATATATAATATAATATTATATAAGTATATAATATAATACTAAAGATATACATATATATATATATACAAAATAAACTCATAAATTCGCTAATATTTACGCCGGATAAAACAGCTAAGTTCGCCGGACACATGTCTGTGCACGAGATTCAGACATAACTACAATGATTAAGGGTTATTTACGCTGCACAAGAGTAGCTGATTTAAACTTTGACCTAAAATGTATCCAGCGAAGATAAGTATCTACGCTGGTTTACCGCCGTATTTGTCAATTACGCCGGTTGCTTGAACTCGCGTTCAAGACTTAAATCTGCTGACTCGAGGGTTTGAGCTAACTACGCCATATTCAAAATATTTACGCCATATTCAAACTAAATACGCTGGCTTCAAGTTTTTCGTGATAAACCCATTAAAACTGAGAAACATATTCAAATGAAACTTTATACGTACATCAGTGACCAAAATCAATGATTTGAACACTATCAAACATAGAACAAAGCACATTTGAGTATTGAAACCATACCGATATCGATTTCTTTCATATTTACTAAGAGAAGATTTAAGAGTGAAAGTGGGTTGTTGGTTTTGTTTCAGATGAAGAAGATGAAGATGAAAGGATTTTAAAATTATTCAAAAGAAATGAAACTGAAATATATCTACATATGTGCTTTCCAGCGTATTTATTAAATACGCCGTGTTGATATGTTTGTAAGATATCTTCATCTTTAAGAAAACTTAGAAACAAATACGCTCGAAAATTTTTAACTTTTCTCGAAAAACGTGCCCCTTTTTGATTAAAAAATAGTGCAAGAATTTAAAAATAAGCTTAAGAAGAATAAAAAATTTGCAACTGGATCCTGAAAGTTGTTTTTGGGTCCGGAAGCCTCCTTTTTCACACAAAATTTATGCTAACTGACTTGAATCATATGACTTTCCTGCAAAAGATCATACTGGTAACACTTCCTTCGTTTGAGATAAAGTATTGGGTATATTAAATAATTAAGGCACAAGAAAAACTGTCAGTATGCTCGTCCTTTTAAATCCATGCACCTATCTTTCGACATGCGATCGGAGAGCCTTTTTATCATGTTGTAATATATTGACAAGAAATTCAATGTTCCCCCACTCATGCTGAAACAGTCAGAATGTTGTGCCCGTGAGTCCCATGTCAGGACATACCCCCGCGATCAAGGTATGCGCAAAACCTCCTCATAACAGGTGAGTATACTGACTTTATTCGTTTTTTGAGATTTCAACGTTAGACAGTTGGTGTTCAGGTCAGTACTTCCGTACAGCAGAGAGACTAAGGTCTAACGAGGGCTATGGCAGATACCAGATGCGGTACAATTTAAGTACTTGAATAATTCTCAAAGAGATTCATTTGTGTAGGGTTTTGGCCGCATAGGCTTTTTTTGAAAAGATATCATAGCTGTGTCTACGTCAGCATGTATCTGGATGCAGCAGAAGAGCAACTATGATATCCCCGAATGATTAGCCAATATAAAGACCCGAAATCTCAGACTTTGGCAATCTATCAACGCAAGATTTAAGGCCATTAAGCCATACGCCGCAACGTGTTACCCGCAAGTTGCACAACATTGTGGGTATTCAGAATTCTTGTGTGATCATTAGGGTTTGTCTCCGTTTTGCAGTTTACTTCAAGGTATTGCTGAATCTACCGACACGTCGTTGCTTGAGGCCTTAATCTTTTTCTGTTTTAAGATCAGAATAAAAGTGTTAGCAGTTTTTCTATCATTTCTCATGTAGGTGCCAAAGAAGGAATCAGTCTCAACAATATTTTCTGGAAAACTTCCCCCTTAAAATTTTATTTTCGGGAATCCATTGCTTGAAAAGAAAGTTTAACCTTGCAGAAAATCTTTTTGTTTGACACATTTTATGAGATTGTTATTTATTGTAAAGACCAATTTTTTTTTTACCAAAAGTCAATTCCACTCAAGGAAATTCACCATTTCCAACCAGGTTACCAACTGGTTGAATCGAGCTTTATCAAAGGCTTTCATAAATATATCAGCTTTTTGTTGCACTGAATCCACTAGCACCACTTGGATGTATCCTTTCTCGTACGCATCTCTAATCGCATGAATCGAATCTCGATGTGTTTCGTTCTTGAGTGGATTCTTCACAATCCCCAGACACGCTTCATTGTCGATGAATATCGGAGTCTTCATGATGTTGATCCCATAATCCAACAATTGATTTTGTATCCAAAGGACTTGTGAACAGCAACTGTAAGCTGTCGTGTATTCAGCCTGAGCGGTAGATGTAGAGACTGTTGTCTGCTTTTTGCTCTGCCACGAAATAAGACGATTTCCCAAGAATTGGCAGCCTCCGGAGACAGATTTTATGTCTACTTTGCAACCTGCATGATCACTGTTAGAGTAAGCTATTAGATCAAAATTACTATCTTTAGGATACCATAAACTAAGCTTTGGAGTTCCTTTGAGATAGCGAAAGATTCTCTTGACGGCAGCATCATGCGATTCTTTGGGAATTGTCTGAAAGCAGGCACAGAGACAGACATCCCACATTATGTCAGGCCTACTAGCGGTCAGATACATTAACGAGCCAATCATTGAGCGATAGAGAGATTTGTTCACTGGCTTTCCTTGAAGATCTGAAGTGAGTTCCATCTGAGCAGCAAAAGGAGTGCTGGCGGATTTACAGTCATTCATGCTGTATTTGGAAAGAATATCTCTGATATACTTAGCCTGATGAATGAGGATGCCATCCTTTCATTGCTTCACTTCTAGTCCTAAGAAAAACGTGAGTTCTCCCATCATACTCATCTCGAACTTCTCTTTCATCACCTTCGAATTCTCTGCAAAGGGCTTCATCTGTCAACCCAAAAATGATATCGTCTACGTAGATTTGAACCAACATCACATCTTCTCCAATCCTTTTTGTGAAGAGAGTCATGTCAATTTTGCCTCTTGAGTATCCATACTTCAGAAGATATGTTGACAAAGTCTCGTACCATGCTCTAGGAGCTTGGTGAAGACCGTAGAGAGCTTTGTCAAACTTGTAGTATTTTGTGGGAGAATGAGGATCTTCAAAACCTGGAGGTTAACAAACATAAACTTCTTCTTTCACTTTCCCATACAGAAAAACACTTTTTACATCCATTTGAAACACCTTAAAGTTTTTAAACGAGGCATAGGCTAGAAGATTCTGATGGCTTCTAAGCGTGCAACCGGTGCAAAAACTTCCTCGTAGTTAATCCCTTCTTCCTGTCGAAACCCGTGAACCACTAATCTAGCCTTATTCTTGATAACTACACCAGGATCGTCCATCTTATTACGAAACACCCACTTGGTACCAATTGGATACTTTCTGTCTGGTAGGTCAACAAGTTCCCAGACTTTGAGTTTCCGAAATTGGGCTAATTCTTCTTGCATAGCTTGTACCCAACTTGAATCTTGAATAGCTTCTTTGATATCTCTTGGGACAGACATCGAGAGAAAGGCTGCATACAGTCCTGTGTTGATGGTATGTGTTTGTCCGCGTGTTCGAACTCCATCTTCAACAGAACCGATGACATTTTCAATTGGATGGTTTCGATTGGTCTTGTACCCTGCATTGGTGTGAGTTTCAACTTGTTGAGGCAGATTAGAAAAGTGTTCATCGATGTAGATGATTGGAGTTTCGTCTTCTTTGGGTGGTTCATCCACAGCCTGCTGTGAAGAAGAACCATCATGTGCAGATGCATTCTCAGCAGATGTGTCACCATTTACTTCGAACACCGGAAGAGTAGAAGAGGCAGAGGCAGGGGTGAAACGGGTTGTAAAAGGAATAAAACCAATGTCTGAGGCATCAAACAATGGTTCCAATGTAGTGGATTCTGCAGGTTCGGATTCAGTGATGGTCATCGATGCTGAAAGTGTTGAATATAATATCCACGTCATAAAACCAGTTTGGAGCACTTCCAGTGTTTGTGGAGTTTCCTTCTTGAAAATCGACGTAGTACGATTCAATCACCATCTTGGTCCATTTGTTGTACACTCGATATGCCTTTTGAGAAGATGAATAGCCCATGAAGTAGCACACGTCACCGACTGCTTCAAACTTGATGAGATTGTCTTCAGTGTTGAGAAGTGTGCATGAACACCCGAACGGTCTGAAGAAATCTATCAGAGGCTTTCTTTTGAAAAGAAGTTCGTAGGCTGTTTTTCCGTGAGGTTTGACAATCAGAACACAATTCAAGACATAGCATGATGTGTTGACTGCTTCAGCCCAGAAGATTATGGGAAGCATAGAGTCGACAAGTATAGTTCTTATAGCTTTGATGAGAGTTCTGTTTTTGCGTTCTGCTACCCCGTTTTGCTGAGGAGTCCTGGCAGCGCTGTATTGGAGGCGAATTCCCTTATCTTCGTAGAAGGAGACAAACGTATGATTTTTAAATTCAGTTCCGTTGTCACTTCTGATGGAGTTGACTTTCAGCTTGATCACGTTTTCAATCATGGGAATGAAGCTCTTCAGAATGGATGCCGTTTCGCTTTTGGCTTCAAGAAAGAATACCCATGAAAACCATGAGAAATCATTTGTAATCACCAAACAATAAGATCTTTTAGCTAAATTTTTAACGCCAATTGGGCCAAAAAGATCCATGTGAAGTAATTGCAGAGGAGCAGATATCGTATTCACTGCTTTGGACTTATGAGGCTTTTTATGCTGCTTTCCTTGGGCACATGCGATGCACTTTCCTGAAAAAGGAAAATCTTTCATAGGTAAACCTCTTACTAGATTTAATTTAGAAAGTTTATTTATTTTCTTAAAATTCACATGCCCCAAACACCTGTGCCATAACAGTGATTCCGATTCAGATGCTTTTGACATAAGACATGTCATTGGCTCTTTTGATTTGGCATTCTTCTTATTTAGCACGTAGGTGTTATTTTGACGGGGAGCTCTAAGCATGATCATTTCTTTAGGGACGGAGTAATCGAATTTTAGGAATAAAGCACTCCGTGTCATTGAACAACACCGCGATTCCTTTGTCACAGACTTGTGAAACACTCATAAGATGTAACACAATTCTGGAACATAGTTCACATTCTCCAAAGTGAGTGCTTCTGACACGACGTCACCCATTCCGACGATTTTTCCTCCCTTTTTGTCTCCGGCAAAGGATACAAAGTCACCATCAATAACTCGAAAGTTGGTAAGCAGATCCTTTAGCCCGGTCATGTGCCTGGAGCAACCGCTGTCAACGTGCCAGATATACTCCATGAGCATCCGAAGCCATTTCTGAATTTTATTCTGTTATACAACAACAACAACAACAACAAAAAATATGAACAAAATTAGCTAGCTTTGGACCAGACTAGCTTTACATAGTTTATCTGATTTTGACAGAGAGTTTTCTTTCTTTTCCAAAAACAGGTTGAATTAACTATGCACTTTACTGATTTCTTTAAATTGTCAAATTGATTAGTAAAACTTTTAACGAGATCATGACTAGGTTTAGAAAATTTCTTGCTTTTGCAATGTTTCGCCGTATGTCCTAAATGCCATAGCGAAAACATTGTTTTTGACTCGATCTTTTCTTCCTAGGTGCTGAGTGTGAAGATGATGTATGTGATGAGAGTCTTGAGCATCTTGAGGAGTTTGATGATGTAACGTGGCTTGAATCTTTAGCTTTCTTCAGATTCTCTTCAGGATGATGTTTATCTTCAATGTCGACTTCACTGTGCTCACTGTCTGATGAGGAAATTGATTCTTGACTTTCATCTGACCTTTCTTCATCGCTTTCTGAAGTTGTTGTGCTTGAATCTTCAGTGAAATCTTTATCAGTCTTGATGTACCTGCAACTGATGGAACAAATTCTAGAATTTCCTCTGTAAGGAATTTTCCAAAACTGTTTTTCTTTAACTCTGGCACAAATACGGGAGATTCAAGCATAACATTTTCATCATTGAGAGCAAAGTTTAGGTCATGACCCTCAACCTTAGCAAACCTTGGTTGTGAGCCTTAAGTGTAGGCACATTGCCATTACAGTCAACCTGAATTGTCAATTTTAGGCATACAGCCATTACAATCATCCATCCTAGATAAACTATTATAGTTATCTCGAATAGAAATATTGTTCGTCTTATCACAATTCCAGCGAACCAGTTAACAGTTAAATAAATGTCGCCTAAATAGCCTATTCCTATTTTCATCCCTCCACAATCATCTTCCCCATCGTACACATCTTCCTTACTCTCGCATAGATCTGAATTACTTTCAGAAAGGTTAGTGTTGTTTTCGGATTTATAAAAGATACTTTGATCCACAAGATCATTTTCATTGATTAAGTCGTTCTTAGGATGAGGAGATGGCATAGGAACATAATTTTTGTTGTGTGGAGGAGGAAATAATTTCTTTCATTTCCGAATTTATCTTTATATCCAATTCCATCCTTTATGAATGTCGGTCGTTGGCAGTTTACAATGTCAACCAGTGCTTTTTTGCTAATTTTCCATTTATCAATAATGATTTGTAACTTATTGTTTTCGTTTTGAGATTTTTCTAGCTTTTCGGTCAAATCATTTATAATAAAATCTTTTCTGAAAACAAATTCCTTTAGAGTCTGCATTTCAGCTATGGTTGAATTCAACTTTCGCTGATATGCAGCCTCATTTTCTTTTAGTTCTTGATTTATTTTCAAAACTTTTTCTTTTTCTTTAATTATATCACGGTTGAGTGATTTGTAGTATGCCACGACGTTCAAACATGGTTTTGAGCACATCTTTGCTTTAAATTCATATGGAATGTTGTTTACCAAATCCTTATCCTCGGCTTCGGATTTCATGGCGGTAGAGGATGTTCCAGCCGCTTCATTCTTGCTTGTACTGATGACTTCTTGAACAGCAGGCTTCGACTCATTCATTTAGCTTTCTGTTGTCTCTTCTCTGAGGCAGGAGAGATGATGTTTTTCAAACCAGTGTCATCTTTTGGAATCTTGGAGGTTTTTTTCAACACCATTGAAGCAGACGTGGCAGAGACAGTGGTAATGTTTGCCATGAGGGCCTTGTTTACTTTCAACTTTCCCTCAGCTATCTCCTCCGACCAATCATAGTCTATCACCACTAAAGCCTTATGGTTATTTTCAGCATCATTATTATTTCCTTCAATGGCGATCGGCCTCCTTGTCGGGTTTATTTCGGTATTCTCGTTCTTCAGCAACGTACACTCTCTTTTGAAATGGCCAAGTCTTTGCAATTATAACATCTAAGCTTGGACTTGTCGAATCAGCTTTTCCAAGAGCCAACCTCTTTCCTGTTTTATCTTGGAATTTCTTCAACTGTAGAGTGATCATTGCCATCTGCCATTTAGATCCATCTCCTCCATGTCGTCTGGATCTACTTGATACATGTCCTCTGTTGTGAGGAATTCTCTCTTCAACTCTCCTGACATAAACACCTCATAGCTACTTAAGAAAGTATTAAAAAGAGCTACATGTTCTGTGGAAATTTTAAGTGCTTGAGTGTCGCTGGCCACGGTGTCTTCTCGGAAGATGACGAAGCTCAAGGTTTTCGGAAGCATTTGAATAGGATTCGACAGCACTTTGGGGATTTGATCCACATGAGGTAAAGGACAAGAAATGCCATATTCTTGGGGACCGAGGTTGCAGCAGCTTGCTGAGACGTCTTCGAGAATATCCAGTTTGATTAATCTCTCATTTCACGATGTCCATTTCAAAGGCTTTTAAAGTGTTAATCAATTCTGAGAGAGTAACTGGAGTTGTGCTGGTGAGGAAAGTTCTCTTAATCATCATGCATTGAAGACTCCATTCTTTTGGTAGAGAATCTAGCAGCTTCTTGATCGATGCGTAATTTGCAACTGGGTTTCCCACCTTCTTCATCTTGGTCAATACCTCCAGAAATCTGCTGATGTGGTCGGACAAGCTTTTGCCACGAATATTTCCAAACATATCATATTCTTTTTTGCACCATGTCTTGTTTGTTCTCCCTGAGTTCCTCATTGCCTTCATAATGGTCGATTAGAGACCAACCACAATTCATGTGCCGATGGTGTATTCTTCAAATAGATTGTTATCGTCCTTTGACAGAGCCATAGTAAGAACAGCTGAGCCCTCCAGTCACGTTGAATGAGTGTCCTATCTTCATCTGTGAACGTTGAAGGATCTTCATTGATAGTACAGATGTCGTCAGTATTATCATGGGAACATGCGGGCCCACAGTGACTGACATCCATTGAGTATAATCGGTATACTCAAAAAATGACTTGATCTTGTTTTTCCAGCTTCTGAAATCTTCCGAACCTTTCAACTTTGGTGGCCTTGTAGCAGTTCTAGTTTCTAGTTCGGCTTGAGCAATCGGATTGAGTTGATTGAGAGACATAATGGATGATTGATGATTAAATACGTTGGCTTTGGTGAATCAGAGATAATTACGCTTGCTAGGAGGTAAATACACTGGACCAGAAATCAAATACGCTGCACTGGGAGACAATTACGCTGGACCAGAGATCAAATACACTGCACTTTGTCCAGCAAAATGCTAAATCCGCTGGATATATGAAAACAAGCAAGGTTTAGTTAATTTCGCTGAACACCATGATAAAATCGCTGAGGATTAGTATCACTGATTTCGAAGTCGCCTTCGAGTAAATTCGCTGGACAATTACGCTGTCAATTTTATAACTCCGCTGATTTAAGAACCAGCGTAGTTGTTAAATACACGAAATTCAAGTTAAATACGCTAGATTCAAAATAAATACGCCAACTTCAAATATATCTACACTAGCTTCAACATTAAATACGCCCAGAAGGGTTTTAGATGAACAAAACCCTCTATTCACCCAAAAACGACCCAAAATCATGTTTCTTTGCAGCTAAATGACCAAAATTTTTTACCAAACTACTGATTAACAACAACCCAAAGATTAAACGCACCAGATCAAGCGATTTTAATCCCAAAAAATTGAAAAACCATGAAACTTTGAGAACTTTTGTAAAACCTTCAAAACTTGAAAATCTTAACAAAAACTCAAACAATCAAGAGCACAAAGGCTCTGATACCAAATTGTGAGTCCCAAAATAGATTCGGATCACAGTGGTTGATTGTTTTCACCCAAACAACTATGGATTAGTTGTTTGAATGTGCAAATACTAAGAAAAACCAAGCAAAGAAGATGAAGAATCTTGTTTGGATCAAACAACTAGTGTTGTATATGACATCCCAATAACTTGTAATCAGTAACAGCACCTGGATATTGGATGAAAGCACAATAGCAAAAATCACAACACAAGAAGATCCCCTAAAATCTATCCAAGAAACTTGCACATACATGCATTGATCATCATATTTATACAAAATGACTACCCAGTGTATTTATTAAATATGCTGGGTTGCTAAATACGCTGCGTACATACAAGTTTCACCATATTGCACTTTTGACCCTTTAACTTTGTCTAACCATTACAAACTAGCTCAAACTATGGATAATCAAGCACCAATGGTGTTAAAAGTTCTAACACTTTGGCCAGCTCTTTCTTGATCGAACAGGGGAGATTATGTTGTCAATATCCCCAAGGCCAAACATTGAGGCGGTTTGGATAAGGATTCTGGCAGCACCTATTCAAACAAAAATAAAGATATGTATTCGTGATCCTCTAATTTAATTTATTTTTTTAATCGTACATGGATACTTACTTGACATTGTGAAGGAGGTGGAGCTGGTGTCTTCTAAGTCCTTTGCTTTTGGCTTGAATGCTCTAATGTCATATCCAATGCCCAAAATGCAGTTATTCTTTCTGCAGTTCCAAGAGTATCAGTGGGAGAAGCAAAGTTGGTCACTTCACAAGTAACAATACAGGATCAGTTATCCTCATAAAAAAAGAACTTTCTACAATCCTAACATAAGGATCCAATATCCTACCCTTCAAGATCCACTTTTTTGGAAGACTATCCCCTAAAGGAATAGTATTCCCCTCACAAAGAAGAACTGGTTCTTCCAGGAGGTATCATTTTTGGTGATTTTGAGGGGTGGAACCGGCTGCTGAGGTTTGGCTTTGAATAGAAACCGGTGGGATCCATGGGATACAAGATTGTACAGGTGTAGAAGTTCTGAAATGGTGAAACTCAAACCCTCATCGCTAATGATTTGTTCAAGAGTGTATAACACCCTCCACAGCATCGGCATCGCCTGGCTGTAGCACAAACTGGTTGGGTGAAGAAGCTTTGTGTGAATGCCGGGAAAGGGTAAGAATAGCCGATTTGGAATGGTGCAGCAGGGAAACAAACCCAAACAGAGGATTCAGAATCGCTCTTGAGTGAAGAATCGAAGGGTCTGAAAACGGTTCCCTTAGGGAAACAGTTGCATAGCTGATCAACTTCAGGATCAGTGAATCTACACAACTCTAACGAAGGATTTTTCAGAAGGTTTTGGCTTTTGGGTTGACTATCACTTCCTGATCCTTACTTGGAGAGGAACGGGTGGCCATTTTCGCCATTGATTTACAGAAGAAAGGTTGAGAGAGAGAAAGAATACTTGAAGGGTCTCCGGGATGAAGATTTAAATCGGAATTCTCGATCTTAAATGGTTTTTCAAACTCTATCTCTATCCTATATAATGATGTTTGTTGTAGGCAGTCCCATCATGACGTCAGACTCGCAACAGCTAGTTACTTAGTGTAACGGCTAATCCCATTCCAACGGAATATGGCAGATTTACTATGTGTTATATCCGCCATATTTGGGGGCAATTGTTAGGGCAATGATTTTAAATTGTGGATCATATATCCTGAGATTTGACCTGGATCACTGATCCTTAATGGATCGTGCAGGGAGTCTGAGGATCAGAGATCCTTATTATTACATATGTTGACTAACAATTGTTTCCTATATGTTTAGCTTGTATTCACAGGTATATTACGAAATGGACTTGGTTTATGCTGAAATGTCGGAGAATATGCTTATATTCAAGCATGTGAAAGTGAAATAATAGTCGTTATGGGTGATCGTGGGAGACTTGCCTAGTTTGCGGATAGTTAGTTTATAGAGCATTTCTGATTATATTAGCGGATTTCGAGCTTGATTTAGAACACACAATATGTACACAACTCACACACTTGTTGCTCTCAACATTGCTCTCATACACACACTAGAATTCAATTGTAACAAGCTTAAGATCATCCAAAGTTGTAATCTTTTTTGTGCAATATAGTTGGTGGTCGGTAGTTTCCATCACCCAAGGTTTTTTATGTCGGATATCTTCTAAAGATTAAGGGATTTGTCCTCGTATAATTCCTTGTGTTCATCATTGTTTACATTTCACATTAGCACACTACCTCACAATCAAAGTTTGGTTACATTATCCTTAAACCGAATTTTGACCAAAACACATATTATGGGAATTTTTTTTCAGATTTGCCCCATAATCCCTTAGCTAAGTTTGCATCCATAACACTTGAGAACAATAGCTAGCTGCTATCACATATTCTGATTCAGCTGTTGAAGTGGATACACAGTTTTACTTTTTCTTGCCCAATAGACTAATTTCTCTCCTAAATTTGACAGGCACCAGATGTGCTTTTTTTGTCAAGTTTGCATCCTGCATTATTTGCATCTGTGTATGCTATTAGTTCTAAATTTATATCCTGCATGATCTGCATCTGCATCTTTAGGATACCAGAAGCCAAGATTTGATGTTTCTTTTAGATGTTTAAAAACTCTTTTTACAGTTTTGAGGTGAGATTCTTTAGGATTACATTGGTATCTTGCTAGAAAACAGGTTGAAAACATTATATCTGGTCTACTGGCTGTTAAGTATAACAATGATCCTATCATTCCTCTGTAAGTTTAATATTAACATTTTTTCATCAGGATCATAATCAAGTTTATTTCCTATGGCCATGGGAGTTTTTGAGTTTGAACAGTTTTCAAGTGAATATTTTCTTAAAATTGTTCTGATATATTTTGATTGGCTCAAGAATATGCCATCACTTTGTTGTTTCACTTGTAAGCCTAAGTAAAATCTTAATTCACCCGCCATGCTCATCTCAAAATGACTGGTCATTAATTTTTCTAACCTTTTGCAAAATTTAGGATTGGTTGATCAAAATATGATGTCATCAACATAAATTTGGACCAGCAATGTGTCCCCTTTGTGTGCTTTGAGAAAGAGGTTGTGTCAATTGTACCTTTTGTGAAGCCTGAATTGATTAAGAAGTTTGAAAGAGTTTCATACCATGCTCTTGGAGCTTGCTTCAACCGATACAAGGCTTTGTTTAATTTGTAAACATCTTTAGAAATTTAGGTTCAACAAAGCCTTCTGGTTTTTGCACATATACTTCTTCCTCAATTTTACCATCTAAGAATGCTGATTTTACATCCATCTGATAAACTTTGAAGTTTGTGGAAGCAACATAAGCAAGATAAATTCTTACTGCTTCCAGTTGGCAACTAGTGCAAAGGTCTCATTATAATCTATGCCTTCCTATTGACAATAACCTTTTACCACAAGTCTTGCCGTGTTTTTTGTTATGATGCCTTGTTCATCATATTTGTTTCTGAATACTCATTTTGATCCAATGACATATTTTTCTGTTGGTCCAGGTACCAGATTCCATACTTGACTCTTTTTGAATTGATCAAGCTCTTCTTACATTGCTTGGACCCAATCTAAGTCATTAAGTGCTTCTTTGACAGTTTTTGGTTCTATCATGCTTAGAAAACCAGCATATAGACATTCGTGTGTTGTGGCTGATCTTGTCTTAACACCTTCTTTTGGATTCCCAATTATGTTTGAGTGAGAGTGTCCCTTGATCCATATGCTATTGTTGCGTAAACTTGTTTGTTCTGATGGTTCTAGAGCTTTCCCCTGACCTGTTGCCTCTGTTGTATTGTGAGGATCAAAGTTCTGATGTTCAGTTGGATCTTCTGATGAATTTCTAGAATTCTGATCATTTTGCATGGTTTCTGGTGAAGACGATAGATTTCCTGCATGGTTAGTACATGACTGATTTCTTGATGATTCTTTGTTTAAGTAGTCACATTCAAGAAGTTCTTTTGTTAATTGATTGAGATGATGTTTAGAATTTTGTTGAAGGTTTGGAGAGTATACTTCTTTCAAAAGTTCACTAGAAAGTGACTTCAGTTTCTGATCATCAAATGATACATATAAACTTTCTCTTATTGTCCTTGTATTTAAAATAAAAACTCTATAAGCTTTTCATGATAATGAGTAACCAAGAAAAATCCCTTGTCAGCCTTTCTGTCAAATTTTCAAGACTTTCAAAATCATTAAACACGAAACATTTACAACCAAAGGTGTGTAAAAAATTTATGTTAGGAACCCTTCCATTGATGATGTTATAAGGTGTTTTCTGATGTCTTTTATTTATTATGGATCTGTTTTGTGGAAACAAGCATTGGCAATAGCTTCTGTCAAAAGTAAGTGGGTAGTTTAGCATATGCAAGCATGATTCTTTGTGATATCCCGGGTTTTTTCGGATAACTTAAACGCGACACTTGTCGAATAATGTATATGCTAAGTATTAAACGTGTACGAGTTAAATGAATACGTGATGTGTGTTGTGTGATTGTTTTAGTTATAGAGTAAGTATGGTAGATATGTACACGAACTGAACCGAACCACGACACGAACCAACTTTGATTCATTGTAACTCTAGGAATTAATCAAGTTAGGACTCAAACATGTCTTGGCCGCGAGATCAAAACCTAAAACTAATTCGGCCAAGATCAAACCCAAACCCGTAGCAAACCTAAAACTATTCGGCCAATCAAACCCAAACCAAACCAACCCACCCTAGTCCTTGGCCGCGAGATCAAGCCCAAACCCAAACCGAATCAATCCAAGTTACTCGGCCATGAATGTTTATCCAAACCGTAACCACTTATCTTGTTGCGCCTATAAATACAAACCCATGCATGCCCTCATTCACAACACAAAACCCTAAATGTTCAACAGCCGTCGGCAACTTTGCGATCGCAGACAACTTCCTTGTTCGCTTCTTCCTCTCAGTCGCAGCAGCAGCAATCATCGCCATCAACATCTCCTCGATTGCTAGCAACCTCGTTCTTCATCACCTTGATCTGGTCAGCCCTTGTTATTCCATTCGGTCGCGAGATCAACAGTTGATCAGTTCCTCGATCACAAACAGTCTACTTCATCATCACCTCTCGGCCGCAAGCACCCTTGAACACCGATCTCTTATAGTACTCACGGTTCGTGTACCTTATCATTAAAAGTCTAGAATTTATCATATGTTGCTAGATCATATTCGAGTATATGTGTCTTGACTTTTGCTGTTCTCGGATTTGCATGATTGAATGAGATGGATGATTGTATTGTTTCGGATTGTTAATACTAGAGTGAAAGTTGGTATGTTGTTTGAAAACTGAATATATAGGCTGTGTTTTGTTTGTAAAAACTAGAAGTAAGAACTAGGGTTTGCATGGATAGGTTATTAGCATTAATCTATGATTAGAAATCAGTTCTTGATCGCTTAGGTTAATCGCATGAACGGGTTATACGAGTTTATGATAAAGATATGCTGAAAACAGTCTGCTGAATAATAGTTACAGCCGACTTCATCTGGCTGTAACTTGGTCATTAGTAGTCGAAAAACGGATTTTCTGATATCTAGAACGTAGAGATTTGAATAACGAATCTAATGGCGCTGGATTCACAATTTTCTGAAGTCGTTTGATATTTTTAAAAGGCCAAATAAGTTCAGTAACTAAAACTGTGAAAATCCTGAAATTTTGTTAGTTGTTTATCGAGTTTGATTTTAAGATTGGTAGGGAGTTGAGCCATGATTTTTGTACAGCAACTAGGTATGGAAATTTCCGGGCAACTCCAGCTGGAATTTTGTTAATTGGACGATCAGTGATTTTTAAATAAATTCTTCCGTGGACTGCAGTCAGAAAACGGTAAATCTGACAGCAGCCTAGTATATTAATATTTATGGTTAATTGGTAAAGATTTAGGACTTGGAAAATTTATGTAAATTTCTATAGTATAAATGTCACCTACTGTAAAAATATTGGAATTTTTGGAATGTTAGAACTATTTTATAAAAATCCTAGAAAACAGCTGAATTATGAGTGCTAAGCTGAAATTTGAGAACTTGTGATTGTGTGCACCAAATTGTGGCATGAATTGGTTTATGGTTATGATAAGTTGTTTTAATCACTAGGATCACATGAGGATACTTGCATGCATGTTTGAGTGTTAGATATGTTGTTTGTGTGTATCACTTTGTGTGTAAATTACGTGTGAAATTTGTATTGGTGTGTTCACACACTAACTTGGAATTAATTGGTTTGTTAGGACGCAACTAGCAGTCCCATCTCTTATAACTTCTTTGCTACACTAACCGAGCAAATAAAAGTGAGTTCACGGCCCCTAACTTTATCCGGTTTTTAAACAACAGGGGGAGAAACATGTATACACTCTCAAACTCAATCTCTTTACGTTATACGAATTTAACGTCACATAACTATTCGGTAACTAAGTTAATGTTAATGTAATGTTATGGTCACTAAGCAGCTTTATCACTTAAGTCCTCGTCAATCTCTCGGATCGTTAGTATTGGGTTTAATAGCGGGGGAATTATAAGTAGTACTACTGGGCCCGACAAGCCCCATCCGAGCTAGTCGCGCTAGCCGACCGGGTATGGTCAACGGGTGAATAATTTGGCCTAACTTCGCCATGGTCATGTGATAGGCCTGGCAAAACGGAGGCACAACAGTCAGCTTTGATCACGAACTCTTACGTGACATGACTTTAGGCTAGCTACCTATATATATTAACATTGAACTTAATTACGAAACAACTTAATATTCCGGGTTTGGAATATTGGAAGCAACAACTTGTTATTCCGGGTTTGGAATAATGGAACTAATACGTTATCCCGGGTTAGGGATAACGGAGTAAACAAACTATAACCGAACAAACGAATATATGAAAACCTGTGAACTCACTCATCTTTAATGTTGACACTTGTTTCTTTACATGTTTCTCAGGACGCTAGGAGCTCTAGGTGCACGCACATGCATTGAACAAGACATCTTTTATCGAGTCTTATTTATTAATATTGTTTTGGGATTTTTCATTTGTTTTGGCGTTTGTGTTGGCGCCCGCTTCACTACTTATCTATGCTTCCGCTCAAACTTTAAAAACTGATGCTTCTGCTAAATATTGGTAATATAAAATCTACAACAAGTGATTTTGGAAAACGTATTATCAAATCATATAGAGTCGTTCGACGTACTAGTGTTTCAGATTCTGGTTTGTTCACACGCCTCGCGGTAAAACTCCGCAAGTGGAAATTGAGGGTGTGACATTCTTGCTACTTCAACTAAAGTTCTATTTTTTCTTTCCACAACTTCATTCTGTTGTGGAGTTCTTGGAGCAGAAAAGTCATGAGAAATTCCTTTGCTTATCAGGAAAGTCTCAAGTTTTGAATTTTTAAATTTTATTCCATTGTCAGATCTAATCCTTCTGATAGGTAATTACAACAGATTTTCCATTTTTCTAATAAAGTTCATGATCAGATCAGGTGTTTCACTTTTCTTTCTCAAAAATTCAACCCAAATGTATCTAGAGTAGTCATTTACAATTACCAAAATATATTGCTTTATAGAAAAACTTGTTGTGCTTACAGGTCACAAAGGTCCATATCCAAAAGTTCTTAATTTTGTGTGATTGAAGATTCAGAAACTATTTTATGTGAGCCTCTCTTTGATTTTCCTAACTCACATGCTTCACATATTTTATCCTTTTTGTATAAGATAAAAGGTTGTCCTTTTACCAAATTCTTACTTTCTAATTGGTTTAGATTTTTGAAATTTAAGTGGGTCAAACTTTTGTGCCACAACCAACTGTTACCTTTGTTTTCTTTTGAAAATAAGCATAATTGAGGATGCTCAAGTTCTTCTTTGAAATCAAAGTAATAGATGGATTTTCTTATTCTTTTTCCACTTAAATATATTTTTTTTGTCATCTAGACCAATTAATAAGCATTTTTCTGGTAAAAGAGTTACCTGGAAGCCTTTGCCATAGAATTGACCATAGCTTAGTAGGTTGTATTTCAGATTTTCTACATAAGCTACTTTCTCAATGGTTAAGAATCCATACCTGATACAGCCATAACCCAAAGTTCTCGCCTTTACCCCATTTTCAAAATTTTCTAATTTACCCAGCTTTGGTATAAAATTACCGAGTAAGCTCCTATGTCCAGTCATGTGCTTGGTGCTTCCTGAATCGCACTACCAGGTCTGCTACACATGATGGTCCTGAAATGGTAAGGTTAGAGATTTTTTGGTACCCAAACCTGTTTGTTACTTTTTTCTAATGGAAGTTTGCTTAAAGTTTCTTCTTCAGATGAGTAATTTTCTTAAGAATTTATGTTAAATGTTGAGCCATTAACAGATTGTTTATCTTTTGAGAGATGTTGTTCAATTAGCTTTAGTATTTTTGGTCATATTTTTTTAACAAATTTGATTGTGATGGAAGATTAGCAGATTTTTGGAATTTCGGATGAATTGTCTTTGAATTTCTAAGACTGTTTGTTTTGTCTCATGCCTTTTTCCTTTTAAGTTGTTCTTAGATGGTAAGGTGAAACTGTTAGAACTTGTTGATTTGCATGACTCAACATTAGACTCTAATGTTATTTTATCTGAATTTTGATTTGATGCTTTTACAAAGGTGGTGGGATCTGGTGTTTTTCTTTACATACCCCAATCCTTCACCTCTGTTTTTAGAGTTGTTTCAGTGAAGTTTATAAACTCTTTGGCTTGTTGAAAATCTTGATTTCACAGTCATGAATTTTTTTATGTAAATCTTTTCTTTATTTTTCATAAAATTCAATTTGTGCTTCTTTTGTAAAGTTCTCCTCAATTAGTAATTGTTTTCAATTATCACTTTATTTAACATTCTTTGCAAATCATCAAATTTCTTGTTTTCTAAACATTGTTTTTCTTATAAGATCTCAAAATCTGTCATAAGTTTGTTTAACTGATGTTTTAAGTCAAGATTGTTTGAGCTTACCTTGTGTTCTGAAGTTTCAGGTTCTGCATTAGAAATTTTTGGCATTAGACAGAAATTAGCCATTTATTGTTCCTCTTCATCAGAAGAATCATCAGTTAACTAGGTGTATGTTCCTGCAATTAGACTGACTTGTTCTTGTCTTTTGGTTTCTTCAAGCTTTTTCTCATAATAAGCAACATCTTTCAGCTTCTTGTTTTTACATTCTGATGCATAATGTCCCTGTTGCTTACATTTGTAGCACACAACTTCTGCTTTTGCTTTATCTTTTGATTTTCCTTCCATCCTCCCCTTATCACTTTTCTAGTACTTATTACTTCCACTTCTTATTCTCTGCTGTCTTGGTGAGCAGTGCAATTGTGTCGACAAATGCAGAAAAATATGATGAGGTATCATAATTTTCTGAACTTTGGCAATGAGAGGTTTGTGGATTAGAATTGGTTGCCCGTTGAGTGTTTGAAATAAGAGCAATGGGTCCTCCTCTTTAGTTTGAGTTTTCATAAATTTCTTCTTCTCTTGGGGCAAGAATATTATAGAGATCATGCAAACCATATTTCCCTTCTCTAGGGTGGATGCTAATGTCATTGTTAGACTTCTCAATTCCCTTAGTAGAGCATCTAGAAATTTTACATTTCTCTCATCATTAGATTTCTCAGTACCATTTTTTAGATCATTTAACAGTTTAGGAAATCTGTTATATGTTTCAGAAAGACTCTCACTTGGAAGACTCTTAAATCTTTCATAAGAAGAGACACTACTTGTATGTTTATTTCTTTTCATTTTTTCTCCTCCTTCATAAAGATTTTCTGACTGATCCCATATCTCTTTAGCAGAAGCACATGCATCTACTTGAGAGAATATGTCATTTGGAAGTGCCATAATCAAAAGTGATTTGGCCCTTTTATCGGCTTCCACCTTTTCCTTGTCCTCTTTGCTCCAGTATCTTTCCTTCATTTGAGCCCAAGAGACAGGTACTTCTGGTGTTTGCTCAGTTGCTTGAACATCGGGTATTTCAACAATGAGTATATGTGGGCCACTCACAATGGATTAAAATAGAGCTTGATCATGCCCATTTAGGAAATTGATCATCCTGATTTTCCATTGGGGTACTCCTCCGTAACTAAAGTCGCAGGCTTTGACATAGACCCAATATTGAAAGCATTGTTCCATATTTGAAAGTTTGTCATATTTAGTTAAAGAAAGTAAAAAAATGAGCAATTGATCGTTTGAAAATGATTTATTCAATCTACTCTGGTACCAATTGTTGATCCGAGATAACAATGTTCTTTAACTAAATTTGGCAAGTGATTTCAACATATATGAAAATAATGTCTAGAAATGGAAATCAAACTTTCAAGAAACACAACTACTGTGGACCGGGGATCGGCTCCTCCGATGAGCAACTGGTCTGATCTAACTCAGCTAGCAGAGGCAAATTCATTGCTAGAGAGGATGACAAACGAACAAGAGAGAGATACTGTTTAACTGCTCTGAATTGTATTAATTGACGTGCAAGTACAGACGCGAGTAAACAAATAAGCAAGGCTTCGCCGTACCAACTGAACTAAGACTACTTAGCTCTGACACAACAGTCCTCTATGTATAGGTCGACATGACTCGCACTGGAGTGTGTGAAACAGAAGCTGTGACTCGTGCGAGTGGTTGCTTCGTACGAATGATAGAGTGTCACTCGTACGAGCCAACTGACTCACACGTACGAGTCACTACAAAACATATAACACATTTAATAACATTTATACAAATGATGTTTAAGCCCTATATACAATATCGACACATCCTAGACATAGGCAATAGACATAATGCACCAACAAACTCCCCCTTGGATGTTGCCGCAGTCTGGATGGTCTTCAAAAAATCTTCACAAGATTTGACGCTTCACGACCAAAAAATCTCTTCGGAGGCTTGCGACGCTCCTCAAATGCTATTGGCGTTTGAACTATTGGAGGAGGTCGGTTCACTGTATTGCCAAACCGAAAACTCCTTAGCGATGCTATGCGAGCACGCTCCGCTATTCTAGCTTCTTCTTTTCTTTTTTCTTCTGCTCAGCATCCTCCAGCTTCCTCCAAAAGAATGAATATCATTTGCAAAGCAGACATTAACAATCTTCTGGAATTGGAGAGCTTGCTCTTTATCTTTTTCTTCATAAAGGATTTTGCTATAAAACAAGCAATCAATGTCCTTCTTTGTGCAATTGACTAGCCACATTGAGCCCAGTACTCGAATGTCGTGCCATAGCCCGTATATGCGTTTGTGAGCTATAACGCTTCGGTTAGTTCCTCTGTGATCTTCCACGAGTCTTCATCCGGGTGTAGACAAATAATAGCCTCTCATGTGTTCGAATCATAATGCCACCACTTGAAGCTCTTGTAGAAATCCTGTTCCATCCGTAACATAGGCATATTCTTCATTACTTTCGTCCTCTTTACGATGAGCGTCACATCCTTCTCTTTCGTCACTGGATCTATCTTTGTAATGTGTCTAGGAAAGTGAGGTTTCCGGTGTGTAAAACCATGTAAAGCCTCAAGCTTGATCAACTTCCAAAGCCTCTGGTCATGAAATTTCATTTTGAGATTGATCATGTTTGTCTACACCAACTCTTAAATATCCCAGTAAGGCAAGGACTTGATGTCACTCAGATATTAGAAATACTGAATACCAAACTCCCTTTTGATCGCATAGACATTAAGCTCTTCAATCCAACCCAGCTTATGATGTCCCCTAGAGATATATCAGCGTCATGAGTAAAGAACGCTAGAGGACGTTTGAATTTACGCTCTGCTGGTGCATTCTTGACCACTTCTTCCTCATCTCGGCAATCTCAGCTCTGTTCAACTGTTGAGGAATAGTGCCTTGCTTTGCAGCTTCTTCCACTTTACGTTTCAGCACATCTGCATTTTCTACTGCAAATAGTTCGGTAAAAGTTGGGGAGTCCTCTGTACCTTGATAGGCAATATAAGCATCGTCATCAGAATCATCCTCCATGACAACTCGATCATACTCGTTAGCTTCTCCAACATATTCAAAAATATAATCATTTGGCTCGAACGCACTAATCTCGTTCAGCTCATTCTCAAAATCAAACTCAAACTTTTCTTCATCCACACCTAGCATTTCTGCGATCTCTTCTTTAGAATAACTATGGATTTCCACAACGTCATGCTCAAGATAGAAAATCTTTGGTTTCGGTATGACATGAACGGTAGATGTATCAATCACCAAGAGGATTCCTACCTGCTGAGCATCTGAATAACCTTATGTTCTATCCTTAACACATTCTTCAGTAGTTTGGTTTGCATAATCATCGAGGTACACAGAATAATCAATCTCTTTATTCACATCAGAATCAGTTACACGAACACCAGTACCTCCTACACTATCATCATCATCATCATCATCATCACTGTTATCAGAACCCGAATCAGAATCACCATCAACATCTAAATCTTCGTCTTCTTTTTCAGCATCTTCCTCAAACTCTTCAGCTTCTTTCTCAATTTCTTTTTCTAATTTTTTCTTCAAAAGCCATTCACAGTGTCTCGCAGATAGATTTGTCATATCAATCTCCCCATCCTTAGGCTTCCCGATCAATATAAACTTGTCCGGCACTTTGTACACAACGATATGTGTACAAGTAAATGGCGCAGATTCAGCTTCTAGCTCAGCTTCAACATTCACAGGATCCTCTACAACCTTTGCTTTTCCTTTGCCTTGCGCGTCAGATAACTCTTTAGCAAGCATTCCCTTTCAGCAACTCGTTCTTTAGCCTCTACACGCTCTATCTCGTTTATTTCTGCCGCAATGTTCACTCCCAGCTTTTTCACCAAAATCTTCTCAAACAAATTCATTCTACGACCACTCCGGAGCCTTTCTTCCTCATACTCAGCCATTCGAAGACGTAAACATTCATTCTCTGAAACTATACTTGCAAGCATGGCTTCTAGTTGCTGTTTATCTTCAGTCAAAACATTGATTTGCTCATGCAACTCATGTTTCTCTTCATTCAACACATTAATCTGTTCCTGCAACTCCGCTATCTTCACAGTATTCAACAAGACCTGTTTTTGTAACTCATCAACACGCGGGTCGTTGAATGAAAAATCTTCACCCCCTGGAATATCTCAAAAGTCAAAGTCAAAATGAAACTGAGATTGGGGCTGTGAAGTGTGTGGTGGCGGTTGCGGTGTAGCTTGTCTTGGTGTTGGTTATGGAGGCGGTTGACGTGCAGACTGTTGTGGCGGAGTAGATTGTTGTGGTGGCGATTGTGGTGCTGCCTGACGAGGTGGTGATGTTGAAATTTGTTGAGCTGGTTTAACAATAACCTCTTCTTCAATCGTTTGCTCTTGCACAGTCTCTTTAGATCTAACAGTTGGAGACTCGGAGCTTCTAGCTGCTTGGCGTTTAAACCTTTGTGCCTTTTTCTTCATTGGTGTGCGCACAAGATTTTCTGTATCTGACCCTGAAAGTACATATGTTGTATCATCTTCCCCTGTCGCCTTGCACTTTCGCTCTTCTTCCTTTCTCTTTTTCTCAGCCAAACGTTTTGCCTCTATCTTTTTGGCTCTTTTACGTTCACCAGCGCATCTCTCATCAGAATTAGTGCTTGAAGACGATGCGTCTTCAGCTTCTTTCTCTCCACCAAATGCTTGTTGCTCGATATCTGCAGTGATGTCTTCAATGTTTTCTTCAACTTCAGGTTCATCTCTAAGCCCAGAACTTTCACTGTTGACTTTTTCTTTTGCTGTGCTGAAGTAGAAGATGTGGAAGTTGCTTTTCTCTTACACCCTTTTCGCCTTCTTTCACAAACCATGAACTTCTCTTAGCAACAAAACTTTCAAGCGCAGTCAATTATTCACTCTCATCTCCACTATCATCTTTCCTTTATTTACTCGGTGCTGGAGAAATATAATCTTTGTCAACTATTGCACCAAAAACGGGTTTAGGATTCGGAAAGGTCTTCAAATGTAAGTTCATCTTCTTGAGTGTAGAAACATCCATGTGCTCTAACTTTAACACATCGTCCTTCTTCTTCTTCAAGTTCGGGTGCAAATGATCTAACAACATCTGTACAAACTAAGGGTATTGCAAAAACTTTTCCCTCTGTATGTTTTGCACCATCTGTGTAGATATAACTTTAGAGAAGTTATATGGCAGATTTAGGACCAGTGCAGTAATCATACACATTTGGTAGTCTACCAAATCATCAAATCCCCCTTTTTGATGACTTAACGCGTGTGCAACAACAAGAGGAATGTAATGGAATGGCGCACTGAGATTTCCTTTCTTGAACGCCGCGACATTGAAAAAACCAGCATATCCCATCCTGTAAAAACAACCCTTCACCATGTACTTTGAAAACCCAGTAGGATCATCTGCATTATCCTTGAAATCCAAAACCGTTCGGATCAAATCTTCTGTTATCTTAACCTGGATATCCTTATCATCAATCTAGACTGCCGACACTATCGTATTTTCTTTAGATTCGTACTCTGCTGCGTTCCAGAAATATTCAACATGAGATCTATAAACGGTATGACGATCTGTGAGCGCTTTTGTGATCAGAATCCTGCTCAAAAAATCTAATACATCTCTGTACATAGCTATCTCCGGAATAGTCTCGTCAATCAGACAACAAATGTTGTGAAACGGAGAAAATGACGTCTTCTTGACCTATACAAAAAAAATTCAAAACGTTAGAAATATTTTCAAAATTTTCAACTTTCAAGATCATTCATACGAGCCAAGCATCCGTACGAGTCAACACTTAGAATTTTTTACAAGTTTGAAACAAGTTATCATTCGTACGAATCACTACTTCGTAAGAGTGATTTAAGAGTTAAACAATTTTCAAAAACTTCACCAAACTTGCTTCATACGAACCATGCTTCGTACGAATCAAAAATTTTGAACAAATTTAGTTTGTACGAATGGTCCTTCGTACGAACATTGAATCGTTCTAAAAAAACACCAAGTTTAAACCAAACTTAAAACACGTTGATTTTAACAAATTGATAGTCGATTTATAGGTTATAAGGGCCGATATTAACGTTTTAAGGTTAATTTTAAGTTTTATAGGTCCAATCTCCCTAAATCTATGTTTCAAGTCCGTTTGGTCTAAAACCCACATTATAAGGGCTAAGATTGAGCAAAAGTACCTTGCCCATCGAAAGAGGTGTGTAAATCAACCTCCCCAATGTAATAGTACTTGGTAAATGTCAAGAAATGTGAAGTTTAGAACGTATTCGCACAAAAGTTCTCTCAGTTCGTACAAAAACATAAACTTTATTCGTCCAAAGAAGGTGGGCTTTTATACTAGTTAGGGTCATTCGTGTGAACCAAAGGTTCCTGCGAAGGAAGCCTAAACATGGTTCGTACGAGTTAGTGAGACTCGTACGAATCAGTTCTAAAACTTTGAAAACTTTTTTGATTTTTTTAAATTTTTATGCAATTTTTTGTCTGTTTAAAACCCACTCAGTTGACCAAGTCCAAATTAATGACCCTGGTTAGCTGATTTGCCTACCAAGTCTGAGTTAATGACCTTGGTTGACCATTGTTTACCAAAACAGATTTATTTTAAATTGTAAAGTTTCAAATTAATGAACTTTATTGACGCTTAAGAAATTTTTTTGATTAAGATTAGCTCCCAACCCGTTGTTTTCAGGTTTCCTTCAGCAAGATGTCACCATGACTTCAACTATCCGTGTTCACATCATCGGTAGACTAAAACAAAACTAAAAGGCTAAGGAAACTGAAAATCTTTTTGGGTTTTAGGATTTTTTCGAAAAGAAATAACAAGTAAAGATACATATTTCTGTGAGTTTTGTGTTTTAAGAAGATCATATCAAGTGTTTAACAAATCACCAGTACCGTTGATCTTAGTATACTCATTAAGTTTTTAACTAGATTTACTTAGATTGCTAATATTCTTATCCACTTAAACTTCTTCTCATTTCTCAATTGTTTTAAGATATGTTAAGTAATATTATGAACATGAAATAACTGTGTGTCCCATCTCAGAATATACTCCCGTATCGAGATTCCCAAAATTTCATTTCACAGGTGAATATATCTAACTGATATCTGTAAATGGGTGAATTAGAGACCTTGAGAGCTCAGGTTAGTACTACTGTACAGACAAAGAGATGAAGGCTCGTCTTTAGGTGGTGTTCCTTAAAGGAATCTTTTGAACTGCAGATGTCACAAAGGTTATGACATTATCATTTTTATGCAGCTTTTGTAGGCGAATAATGCGTAAAGTATTATACAAGTTCTAGGCCATTGCTGACTGCAAAATCAGAAGAACTCGGATAATACCCCAGATATCGATTAAATATAAAGACCTAGTATCACAGAATCTGGCATTCTCTCATACGAAATTTCGGAGTACTAAGCCCATATATCCTAGAGATGTTAACCCACAAGTTATTCAGTTTTTTCACTTAGGTTTATATCTTCAAAACAATTTACTAAACGAGTAAAGCCTATTGGCACATCCTCAGTAAGGTCTGTTTAATTACTTGTTTAATCACTCCAATTCTTTAGCATACTGTGACTGTCATATTGATGTAATATGATCTCCCTTTTTCACAAAAACTCTTTTGACTTTTATAACGTTTTTTTATTTTCCCAAAATTTCTTCCCCTAAAATTGAAAACATAGTTTTGGATTTTTAGAGTTCTTAAGAAAGAATGTACAGAAGATTCGTCAAACCGATGATTTATCATGTCAAGTCGTCGTCATCCTCAAACTCAACCTCGTGTATATCCCCTAATGTCAGATTTCGTAAACCATTTAATTTTAAAAGATTTTTAAATCTTGTTCGATCAAAGGCTTTGGAAAAAAATCTGCTTTTTGGTCATCAGTGTGGATTTTTTTAATTCAACCAACTTTTTCTCGTACAATCACGGATAAACTGGTTCGAATGTCAATATGTTTAGTTCGAGAATGTTGGCATGAGTTTTTAGTGATATCGATGCAGCCTTGTTATCTACATATATGGGCGTATCAAGAAATTGAGTCTGAAGTCTCTCTCTACTGTTGAATCCAGAGAATCCAGGAACAACAACTTGATCTGAAACGTATTCAGCCTCACAGGTAGAGAGAGCGACCGCGGTCTGTTTCTTGCATTGCCATGTTACCAAACGGTTCCGAAGAACTGACAACCAGCCGTTGTAGATTTTGGTGTTGAGTTTGCAGCAACCGAATTCAGATTCCGAGTAACCCGCAAGATTGAAGTCGGCGTGTCTAGGGTACCACAAGCCAGTGCTTGGAAATCCCTTCAAATATCTCATGATACGTTTGACGACGAGCAAGTGCGAATCTCTTGGATTGGACTGATAACGGGCACACAGGCATGTTGGATACATGATATGTGGTCGAGAAGCAATGAGATACATCAAGGATCCGATCATGGAGCGGTATAAAGTCTCGTTAACTTTGACTCAGTAAGATCTGGACAAATGCCATGATTAGAGCTAATGGGGTTGATGCTGGTTTAGCTCCTACCATATCGAATTTCTCCAATATGTCATGAACATACTTTGTCTGATGGATAAAGATACCATCAGGCAACTGATCAGCCTGAAGTCCTAGAAAGAACTTCATCTCCCCCACCGCGCTCATTTCAAATTTGCGCTTCATGACTTCTTCAAACTCTTTACACAGCTTATCATTTGTCGATCCGAAGATAATATTATCCACTATATATATATCTTACGATAATCAAATGCCCATCTACTTCCTTTGTAAAGAGGGTAGAATCTATGATTCCTCTGATAAAGCCATTGTCTGTAAGATGTCGTGACAGCGTTTCATACCAAGCTCTTCCCCAGTATCTTCCTTGATTCAATCATATAAGGCTTTGACAGAAGTGTTAAAACTTTTGTCTTTTGTGCATTAGATTGACGAACGCCGGTGGTTGGCCAACATACACCTCCTCTTTTACTTTTCCGTATAGGAAAGCAGATTTGACATCTAACTGGTACACCTTGAACCCTTTCCACGAGGCAAAGGCCAAGAATATGCGGGTTGCTTCAAGACGGGCGACCGGGGCATAGACTTTGGTGTAATCTATGCCTTCCTGCTGATGGAAACCCTGAACCACAAGTCAAACTTTGTTGCATACTACAATCCCTCTATCATCACACTTGCACTTGAAGACCGATCTAGTGTTAATCTTTTTGTGATGATCAGGTAGGTCAACAAGCTTCCAGATTCCTAGTTTCTAGAATTGAAGCAGCTCCTCTTGCACCATGTCCACCCAGCTTTCATCTTTCAACGCGTCTTTCCAGTTCCTGGGCTCAACCTGAGAAACAAAACAACTATTAGAAAGTCTGGTTTGAAGTGGAGAAATACGAGTATAGAAACAGCTTAGATCCTTATTGATCTGATTGTCGAGTTTGCACTCCGTTTGTAAGCTGCCTATAATATTCTCCGAAGGATGATATGAAAGCATCCTTGGCATCACTTCATGAGGAACATCTACTTGCGTTTGCAAATTTGTGATGACTTCATCCACAACCTGTACAGATGATGAAGCTTCATTCTTGAGGTTTGACTGATCAGCCTGTGTGTTCAAGAAGCTTTCAATCTGCTCAGATCATTCATTGGAACTAGATCCGTCATCGTCGAAAGTTGGTTCCCGATCAGATTCAGCATTTGCTGTTGCTGGGCAGATGATTCGGCAGTGTTGACAATAGGTACGGAATAGAGTCTTGAAGAGTGGAGCTCAGACCTACATTAGACGTGTTATACACAGGAAGTGACGTGGAAATCACTAACGGTCTGGTAACTTGTTCTTGATTAGATAATTGATGCTGTTGGAAAAGCATAACAAGTTCTTCTTCTGATGGCACATCTGGCAGGTTGAAAGAATTCCACAAACCATCGTAGTTAAACAGCCATGGATCCCTAAGTTTCTGCGTTGGCGTAGTATATCTTTGACAATCAACATGCTACGCAAGAATAACCTGGTTCAGACTTGGCAAAAAGACACGTATCCGAGGAGTAGCATAACCCACGAAGAATCCTTCCAGAGATTTGGCACCAAATTTACCAGTCGGGTCCAAACAGTACACGGTGATCCAAATGGCTCAAGAAATGCAAGGTTGGGTTTTCGCTGATTCAGTAACTCGAAACACGTCATGTTGTGGGGCTTGACTGTTAACACACGATCAAGTGTAACACGCTGAGCATGCTTCACTCCAGAAACTGATTGGCAATTTTGAATTGGCTAGCATAGTTTGGCAGTCTCAATCAGTGGGCGATTCTTTCGTTCAACTACTCGTTTTGTTGTGGAGTATACGGAGCATTGAATACATGAAGAATCCCCTTCTCATTGCAAATTCAAGCATCCTCTTGTTCTTGAACTCTGTACCGTTGTCACTCGGATTCTCTTGATTGGCAAATGATACAGGTTTTGAGTTTTCTGAAGAGAATCATTAGAGTTTCAAATGTTTCATCTTTGCTCTCCAGAAAGAAAACCATGAGAATCTTGAATAATCATCTGTAACGACAAGGCAATATAGATCACCAGATATGCTTTTGACATTTACTGGCCCAAAAAGATCTATATGTAGCCTCTCTAGTGGTAGCTTGACAGAATTCAACAGCTTTCTGGGTGCGATTTCTTGTGCTGCTTCCCCTTTTACAGCTCAAGCAATCATCGGATAATTGAAAACTCTTCAAATTAACACCCTCCACTAGGTCGCTATGCACAAGATAATTCATTTTTCGCAGATGAATGTGCCCCATCTTTCTATGCCATAGTATCGACTCTTTCTCGGTAGCTTTGGAAACAAAGCATTGAACTTTCTTCGATGTTATTGATGCAACACTCATATCAAGAACATAAAAATCATTTTCTCTCAGAGCTCGCATCAGAATCCATTCCTCCAGAATCTTGAAACCCGGTTTTAAGATCAAGCATTCTTTATCGTTGAAGTGCGTCATGAATTTCTTGTCACAAATCTTGAAGTACTAAGTAGATTCATTCTCAAGTTCCGCGATGTAGTTCACTTTATCAAACGATACAACTCCATTCGTGAGAATTCCTTCACTGACAATCCTTCCTCCTTGCGTTCCTGCAAAACCTACATACCCTCTGCGGATAGCTTTAACGTCGTGTAACAACGCAAGCATCCCTGTCATGTGCCTGGATGCTCCACTATCCATTATCCATTTAGACATTATCGATCATGGGAGCCCCTGCACACATACGGAAGAAACTATTTAAACAAAGAAACCCAAGCCATCTTGGTCTTGGGTGGGTTCGGAATGTCAAATTTCAGACCTACTTTGTTTTTACATTCTTTTTAGTCTCGGTTTGTTTGGAACAGAAGGTTTGGTTCTACCTTGGACTAGTTTCACTTTTGCCACCCATTTTTGTGTTTCAGATTTACCTTTTTAGCATAGAATTTAGAATCCATTTGTCGAGATTTAGTTGATGTTTCACCAATTTCAAATTTTGAATGACATTGAAGAATTGGTTTACCCTTTTGTAGGATTCATTGGTTCTTTCTAAGATTTGCTTTGGTGCAACCATAGGTGCCTTTTGTTTCTCGTCCTTGGTGATTTTTTTAGAATGAGAAACAGGTTTTGGAGATTCTTGTGAGCAATATCTTGCGATGTGCCCAACATTTTGAATTTGTAGCATGTTCTACTGTCCTTTCGAACAGAAGATTCCAAAACTTGTTTCCTATTCTCTTTCTCTTTCTTGAAATCATCAGCGATTGTGTTCCGATGATTTCCTTCTCCTTCTCTGTTGTTGTGCCAAAAACAAAGTTGATTTTCTTGGTAAAGTTTAGTTTTTGGGATTTGTTGTTCATTCGTTGCTTTTGGAAACCAAACCCTGCCCTATTATTTATGATATAGGGTCGGTTGTTATTTTTTGATTTAGAGTAGAAAGATGCATCATGTTTATCTAAATCAGCATGACTTACCTCCACAAGCTTGAACAATTTATCAACACGATCCAGATTCACGTTCTGGATGGGAAAGTCCTCATTAGAAAATAGTTTATTTGATCCTTTCATTTCATAAACTATGACGTTTGGATCATTAGTCAAACTATTTTCCGATGTTTCAACATCAGATTCAGACTTGTTAGATTCACTTTTTAACACATTTTCGACCACTGTTTTAACTACCTCAGAGTCACATTCACTATCAGATATTGTGTAAGTTACATCGATGTTTGTAGGCAACTCATTTGATTGTTCAGTTTTTAGCTTTAGATTGAGTGCCTTTTTCACCCCTGCTAGTTTATTACATGCATGAACTATTCCACATAGGGGGTGGAACACGATCGTAACTCGCACTCTTAATTTTATCTTTTTCTGATTCTTCTTTATTTTCAATTTTTGGTAAAATGTGATCAATGACGTAAGAACTTGTTGAATAACTGATTAACAGTTTGTTAACCCGTTCAGTTTCAATTCTTACCTTCTCAAGCTCACTCTTTAGCTCAGCGATAGTGTTTAAGTGAATATTAATGGCCATTTGCTTGTCCATTACTGTCGCCTTTGAGCATCAAAAGTGTTGGTCACTTTTTCTGAGTGCTTTTGTGTATTGTTTAACAGAGTTACTTAATTTGTCGTATGCTTCTTTAGTTGATTTGTAATCACTTGACAAATTATCTTTTAAACTTTTGAGCTCAGTATATCGTGTGTCTTTTACAACACATTCATTGAATGGCTCAGCATATTCCAGACACGGTTTTTCAACCACATACTCACTCTTAGACTCATTTACCTCATTGACGTTTGCCATGCATGCCTTGCTGATGTCATCTGACAACTTCTCCATCTTTTCATCAGCTCTTTGTCAACATCAGGCGTCTTTTGTTCTAAGCAAGATGATTGATGACTTGGTGCAAAATATCCTGCTAAAGTTTTCAACATATCGTTAGGCAGGAGGTGTTTAAATGCACTGATTAAAAGTTCTTCCTCTTCTAATGATGTATGATAATAATAATAATCATCTTCTGGTGCCTCATCAAAAGCTGCCTCCGATTCTTCTTCAGGTTCTTCGATTATCTCAGCAACCAAAGCCAAATTTCATTCTTGGAAATACATTTGTTCCAGTTAAAGCCCTCATCTTCTTGAGTAACCACTAGCGCTTTGTCTTTGGTCTCAGGTTGCTTATCTTCGATCTTGCACCATGCGAGTTCTTGGTTGAGGACGGTGGTAAATAGCCTTCTTGCAATAGTCATCGACAAAGGGTTCTGGTTCCCTTGAGCTTCTCTATTTGGGCATTCACGCTTAAAGTGACCCTTTTCCCGACACTTAAAATAAATAACTTTAGATTCGTCAAATCCCAGTTTTCCATCCAAACCTCCCAAGTTCTCTTTTCCCGTAATTTCCACGAAGCGTTGTGCACGTCCAACGATAGATGCCATACACCACTTTATGTCAATCAACTCCATCTCTACTGGATCAATCTGGTCGTAGTCCTCTCTGGTCAATTCAGAATTTCAATCCTTCCTGCTACAAGACTATCGTAGGATTCGAGAACCGATGCTAATAGAGACATGTGTTGCTTTGCGGTTTTCTCATCGAAGTTTTGTGCATTCTGGAAATCCACTGCGATATTGCACTGAAGAACCCTTTGAGTATGATTTGACTGACTGTTCTGGTTGATTTGAGGAGTACTTGATCCATGTGACGATTGTGGACTTTGAGACGTGTGAGGATTAACTTTAGCAAATGATTGAAAGCCACTGTTTAGGTTTGATGGTGAACTTGGCGAGCTGTAAGCGTTGAAGGCGGTCTGGATCTTCGAAGACTGAATTTGAGTAGCAGAACTGTTCTTGAAGTACAGATTAACATCTTATTGAACTTGGACGGTCTTGTTCTTCGCCATCTTTTGCATTTCAAGTTCATGTCCCTCTAGTCTTTCAATGAAACGTAGTAATGAAAAATTACCATACTCGGTTCCATTCTTCAAGATGGTCAAATACGTAGACCATTCGCCTTGCGGTAGAGAATCAACCAACTTATCAACAAGTTCTTCGTTGGTCTTCATGTTCATTCTTCCCTTTCACACGAATGAAAGTATCTTTCGATCAATTGTTTCACAGTATCTCCTTTAATCAGCGTAAAGATATCAAACTCTTTACTTAACAACGCCCATTTACTCTTTCAAAGCTGAGCACTTCCCTAGAACTTCAAACGAAGAGCATTCCACAATGATTGTGCATCATCATTGTGTTGTAATAACTGCAAGAATATCTTCTTTGATGATTGTTGCAGAATGTTCATCATTTTCTTTTCGTTTATGAACCTTTCCCTTTCAACATCCGAGAGTTGAGCTAGAGTCTTTTCGAGGCCATTTTTACCTATAGGAGCTTGATATTTTACTTCGATAGCGAACCAGCAAGTAAAGTGATTTGCCTGGACCCAATTCATGAACCGTTCGCTCCAACTGTCGAAATCTTCTAGGTTCATTAACTTTCGGCGGTTTGGTCATGGTACCCATCTTGTTTTCGAGATTCATGTTTTGAGCCTTGTGGTCGTGACTACAGATGTAGCGAATGCGTTGTAAAATTCATCTGACATTTTTCCTTAAAACTTTTAGACACACTTTTCAAACAAACTAATTAGTGCGGAAAAATTATTTCGTGCGGACAACAAAGACAATTCCTACGATCAAGATCCGTTCGTACGAACCATAAGTGCGGACAAGGTAACGTTATACAAGCAACTCGTGTGAATAATGAAATTGCTCGTACGGATGAACTTTCGCTCGTACGAATGAGATGCCGTACGAGTGTATAACTCGTGCGAATCACACTTGTAAATTTTGAAACTTGTAAGTTTTTAAGAAATTCTGATTACTTGCTCGTACGAATGGTCTAAATCGTATGGTCAGTTGTTTGTGCGAGTGGTCTCTCTACTCGTATGAAACAACTAAGTCTCCAAACGGATGAATTTTACCGATTTTAACATGATTAAGCTCGATTTTAGATCTGAAATTGTTAAGGATTGATCAGAATTGATTTTAACGTGAATTCCTAGAATCCTAGCCCAATTTGTCCATAATTTCGTCAAAATCCAAGATCAGTTTGGGAGAAATGTAGAAGTAGAAAGCTGTAACAGTGAATCTGATCTGAAACAGTTGGTAGCCTGCAGAACTTGACGTTTGTTAGCAGATCAGGCCTCAAGGCTCTGATACCACTTGTGGACGGGGAATCGGCTCCTCCGATGAGCAACTGGTCTGATCTAACTCAGCTAGCAGAGGCGGAATTCATTGCTAGAAAGGATGACAAATGAACAAGAAAGAGATACTGCTTAACTGCTCTGAATTGTATTAATTGGCATGCAAGTACAGACGCGACTAAACAAATCAGCAGGGCTTCGCCGTAACAATTGAACTAACACTACTTAGCTCTGACACAACACTCCTCTATTTATAGGTCGACATGACTCGCACTGGAGTGTGTGAAACAGAAGCTGTGACTCGTGCAAGTGGTTGCTTCGTGAGTGTCACTCGTACGAGCCAACTGACTCACTCGTAGGAGTCAACTATAAAACATTTAATAACATTTATACAAATGACGTTTAAGCCCTATATACAATATCGACACATCCTAGACGTAGGCAATAGACATAATGCACCAACAACTACAAAATTTTCAAGTTTATATCACTTTGAAACAAAAGGATTTACAAGGTGATTGTGAGATTATTGGCTATTACAAACGAATACTTTAAGAATTCTTTAATAAAGGGTAATGGAGTTTTTGTAGTATGTAATTAATGCTAGGTTTAACTCATTATCCTTCGGTGATGACTTCTCTATTTATAGAAGTCTTTTGTTATGAATAAACATTTGTTTATTAATGCACTTGCTCTGCATAAAGTAGCTTTTTAGCATATTCATTAAATCTATCAAGGTCAACTTACTACTTTACAATTGTGGTAGAGCCTTATCTTTTAGACAAGTTGGCTCATCATAAATTCTGATAGCCAGCCCATCAGAAAATCTGTTGAATAGATCATCAGATTGATTTTCTGATGACCAGAGTTTACTAGATTATGATGATAATCATCAGATTGGTCCTTTCCGAATGTTTTCATTCAATTCTGATCAATTTTAGATGAATGTTGAAGATGTATTTTCCTTTCTTTTTTGTCATGTTTATCTTGTATCTTCTTTATGTTGATATTCTTGACCTTATCTTCTGCACATGATTAGATTTATCATATTTTTCTTAAATATTTAGAAAAGTTTCCTAACAGTATATTATTATTTAAAAAAAATTGCACCATAATACCACAATTTTTTTTATCTTTCGTTTAAGTATATTCGAGCATATCTTTTCTACAAAGAAAAATAACGTGGCGTACTTTTTTCAATACTACTATTATAGTATTGCACATATGTAATCCTACTTAGCCGTTAAGATACAAAAAAAATTGAAGAAAAAAATTAGTATTACAAATGTTCAACACTAGGAAAAATCTAAACCTGCCAACCCCCACGGCTCAAAACTAAACTCGGAGCCTAAACTTCCCAAAAATCTAACCCTAAAAGCTAGATTTATAGCTAAAATGTTTAAAACATTTGGTTTGTTTTAAAGTTTTTTTTAGAAGTTTTCGGGTTCTTGTAATAAAATGAGTTTTCTCTTGAACTACACACACACACACACACACACACACATATATATATATATATATATATATATATATATAGTATTTCTATTTAATAACTTACTATATTATATTTGTAACTATATGAATTAATTTGTAGTCTTCTCTTTTATATTTTCAAAATATATGTTTTTTCAAAAAAATGTATATTTAGAGTGTAAGATAAATTATAAGGTTTGTAGGATAAATTACGAGCCATGTAGGATAAAATTTAGGATAAATTTCGATTTGTTCTTTTTCTTCTTTATTGTACCATTTTTCTTTTTATTCTCAATTAAAATATCTTCTCAAATGATTCCCCATATTATATATTATTTATAGGATTCAATTCAATTAATAACACCATGAGTTGTGAAAACCATGATAATTCATACTTCACGCGCACGTTGGGTCGCCATTTTTTTGCACAAACGTAGATAAAAACGTTGTAGACACATCTTTAAAAACAAAGCAAAAACATAAAAAATGTCGAGTCGGTAATTACACTCGATGTAAATTTTATTTACGCCTGATGTCAATTTTCCTTATGGCGATGTAAATTTTTGTATATGACATTTTTTTTGTTGGAATATGTGATTTTTTTAAGATTTTTGAGAAAAACAATTTTGATAAAAACTTTTGGAAGATCTAGTTGTATGGTTATCGCAACTCAAGATGGTTCTTATTTTACCGTTTCCTTATATATATCATTTTCAAAAAACCACTAAGCGATGGGGTTAACTTTTTTTCTTTAGAAATTCAATGGAGTCGATCGTGAAAAAGAGGTGTTATAGCGATACATGAAACGTGTAAAAGATTGGTATCAGTTAACACCGACAATTATAGTATAGCTACGTCAATCTGTATATCATTTACTTTCATAAAGTTCCTTAGTATTATTCAGTAGGAGATAGCATCCATACTCAAAAAGTTGCATCTTTATCTTTTCTTGTATCGTTGCCCTTTGTTATCACCGTAACATATGACATTTTGTTGTTTAAAGTTAAAGGTGAGCTTGGTCTACCCAATTTACTAGAATTGGAATTTCATTTAGCGACGTGTTTAGTTTGTAATGTTTGTTGGAATCGGAACTTGATTTCTATTCTTAATGATTTGGGTTGAGATATGAATGTTAACTAAAATTAGTTCACTCGAATTACTTCATGTAAAGATAATTCAATGTTCCTTCCAAACTGTGAAGGATTCAATTTAAGAGAAAAAAAACAATGACTATTCATTGTCATCACATCTGACAGCCCACGTTGCCCCAACCTGTTCACAGTAGGGGTGTTTTTTTGCTGAAATTGTACTCACATAACTTTAAATTTGATTCTTGAATTTATGTTTATTGAAATTAATAATCATATCATCCAAAAAACAATAAGTTGAATTCGAGTCGAATACAAATTTATCTTTGAAGCTTGCCTAAATTTCTAAATATTTTAAAGGCCAAAAATAAAAAAAAAACCTTAATCTAATAACCTAAATCTTCAAATAAATTTTTTGAGTATATTGTAATTTGCGTCGCTTAGGTTTATAAACGGGTCACATTGAGTCCTTACAATGTGATTTTAGAAATCTAAGTTTCTGTACTCTAAAAACACTACACTTTAAATTCCTGTAGCCAACTCTGTTAGTTTTTGTCACTAAAATAACTACATTAATCCTTATATTTTTTGAGTATCAGTTTGTGTCCCTATCTTAGATAGCATTCTCTCCTTTGCCCTGAGCTTAACAATTATTATTGTTATTATCTTCACCAAATGGATCAACAAACCCAGACATCTTTTCAACCATATTCAACTCAAATTCAAATTTCCATAACTTCACTATCATCTTCATAACCAAACAATGGTGTTTAACTTCCGACGTTTTTCGATTGAATACAAAACCAAAAGTCAAACAAAATCATCTTCAACTTCAAGCTTCCACACAGCCTCTTCAGATCTTAATCGACCCGTACCGAATGTCCATATAAAATCAATTAACTACTTCGACATCATCAATCTGTCGTTCAATTTCGCAAACCTCGTTTCAGATTGAACTAGAACGGATTGGAAAGGGCTCCATGGTAGTTGTTGTTCCGAGTGGTTTCTGAAAAACGGACCATTCATAATCGATTCATAGTTTAAAATTTTGTTGTTTAAGTATTTCAATTGGCCATAATTCGAAAGGGTTTGGATTTAACCTAGTTTTCGGGGATCTGCGAGGTGGGTTTGTTATTTAATCCCCAAATTGTTGTTGAATGGAATCTGAAAGTTTGGGGTTTGTGTTTGGAGACTAAATCTTGAATCTTGATATTGGAATTCGAGAAGATGGAGAAAAATATAGCAGCTTTACACACTTCTATGAATTTTGTACAAGCATTGGGCAAGGGTTTTGATGTTAATTTTGATACGGGGTTTTTATATTGTAAGGGGTCAGCAGGTAAAATTTTGGTATTAGAATGTTAATGTTTTGATCTGGATGAAATTTTGGTGGTGGTGGCGGACTCATAGTATAGGGAGAACCAAACGCCACGGACGTGGTGTTTTTTATTGGTGAAAAGACTCTTTTGTCTTTGATGTAGTATATTTCGTTAGGTAGTTAACGATAAATTCTAACGGAATTAAACGATAAGGACTTGGAGTGTAGCGCTTTTCAGAGTACAAGGACTCATATTTTCAAAATCAAGCTGCAGGGACTCAATATGACCCGCCTATAAATCTTAAGAATGCAAATTAGAATTTACTCTTTTTTCTAATTACTATGGCTATCCAGAGAATTATAATAATTGTACGAACAAAAATAAAGTTGTGCAAATAAAAAAGGGTTTTTAATGACTTTTCTTGAATTAAAATCTTCGAAAGTCGTAGTTGGTGTTAGACATGCCTACATAATTATTTTCCATACATTTTACAGCAATCAGTACTTAAACCGTACTTTTCCAAAAAAGGTTAGGCAAGCCTTCGTTTGCGAATGTATTTAGTAAGAAGACTTTTAGGGGATATATTGCACTAGTGGGGCACTTATTTAAAGCTAGAGCTAGTCTCTTAGGTAAATTTGCATAATTTTGTTTTTTAGAAACAAGAAAACATACCACAAGGCCACAAAGCATAACGACATGATTAAATAATAGTAAATTTTATGTGTAAATTATGTGAATTGAATTTAAACATTTGGTCATTAGTGTGACCCGGATGGTCATGTGGTATATTCACTTGTAATTTCGGTTCTCAAATTAAAAGAAAAATACAAATTTACACTAATAGTTTGAACAAACCTAATAGATTTGATCCTTGAAATGGATGGGTATTAACTTTTTCTTATTTTTTTAAACTCGTGAATTACTCCCGCGCTCTGCAGCGGGGTGACCCAATTTTTAATCGAAACGTAGACGCAATAGTAAAATAACGTTAATGGCAAGAATTCGTTTGATATTGGTTCGGTTCATGAAGATACCGACACTTACCAAAAGAGAAACAAAAAAAGTCATGATACGACCAAAAAATATCGAGAGGTGTTTACATCGATCGAAACAATAAAAACGAATATAAATTTCGGTACTGACGTTGTTCGATTAGTATTAGAGTGTTCGTTTTGTTACATGTAAACAACAGATTCGATTGAAACTTAAAAAAACCCAAAAATTTGAAAAGAAAAAGGAAAGATGAAAAGAAAATTCAAAAAAATACAAAAGAACAAAAAACATTGTAGCTAATAAGTTCATAATAATAATAATAATAAATAATAATAATAATAATCATTAAAACTTAGATTTTCAATCAATGTCAGGTAACAACACCTTATGTTTTTCGTTTTTTAGTTTTAGTTTTTAATTAAAGTTTTCCAATATCACTTTATTTATCCAATCATTCTTATCTTATATTTTAGCTTTAATATTTAAAAATAATTGTGATGCTACTTTTCCGAGATATCATTTCAATCCTTAACGTAATATTCTATAGCTTAATAAATATTTATTTTATTTTATTATATAGCTTATCCTAAGTTCTTATCATTTATACCTTAATAAATATTAATTTTATTCATGTTTTAACTTTCTTTTTGGTATTTCGTAATTATTAAATTACAAGCTTTTGAAGAGTATACATGTGGTGGTCTTAGATTTTTATTTTTCTTTTATTTTGTTATTATACTTAATTTTAACATATTTTTTATAACTTTAAAATATTGTTGTTACAGAATTCCTACTAGAGTGTTACTAACATGTTTTTACAGTCTACGTTTCATATAAGTTTAATTAGAAATTTAGTTGTGAATTACACGGGTTAGAGGACTAAGCTATAAATCTATGTATTACAAGGGTTCAAATATAAAAATTATATAATTTAATAACGTATATACAAATTTACATAACTAAAATATACTCATATATAAAAGATGAGGAGTAATAGAGGTACAAGCGATGACACTTTATATCTGGTCATGACTTCATCTAAATGTTATCAAATGGTGAATACAATTTCATAAAAAAAATCACTCAAATATTATGGTATTTATATGAGAAATATAAAATGTACTTATAAAAAAAGTTACAATAATATGTAAATATATTATTAAAAAAGTTAAAAGAATATGTAAAAGTTATATATAACATAAATATAATCAAAATCAAATTATAATAAAGCCAAGGAATGTAAAAAAACATAAGGGGCGAACGTGGATCCGTAGTACTTAATAACTCCACAATATATTAGAGAGTAAGATGAGAGCAAATTGTTTTATAATGGATGACTTATTAAAAATATTAGACATATTAATAAGAAGTGTTTAATGAGCTAAAAATTTAGGAACATGTCAAATAATTTGGAAAAGGATATTAATTAACGGGTGAAAATTATTAACTGAAATGGCCTCAGTTACGGTTAAATATGGTATGGTTATCATGTATTTACGATATCTAACTGAAAAAGTAAATTTGAAATCTACTACGGTAGTATATTTGAGCAAATTGCTAAGAAAAATTTGTGAATAAATTATTAAATTATATAACTTTTATCCTTAAACACATGTAATTCATGGCCTATAACCTAATAATAATATAAAAGTGAAATACATGAAACACACAACACAGGTTTGCTATAGCGTACCTTGCCAAAAGCACATAACCATTACTATGCGTAATATTAATTAAAGAGTAAATTGCACAAAACGTCCTTTATGTTTTCTCAAACTTGCAGGTTCCAGCCTTAATTTTTAAAACTTGCCAAAAACAACCTTTACGTTTATTTTTGTTGCCGGTTCAGTCATTTATTACTAACCAAGTTAATTATCTCAGTTTATTTCCCTCACATGCCTAACATGTGAGGGTATATTCGTCATTTTGTTTCCTCTTCTTATAAAACCCTCAAAAAACACATCATCAAAACTAAAAACCCGTTGTTTACCGACCTGTACACAACCTTCTTCGATGACTTATCCCGTAATCTCCGACTACAATGTATTGAACCCATATTTGAACCAACAGCCAAGCGGACCGACCACCATCTTCAACCCAGACAAACCCATCACCATCTGAACCACCAACCAACATGCCACCATCAGAACCCTAGTTGTCGTCGTCATCAAAATAAGCGGCTAGAGGCCACCACCTCCACCTCCGACACCACCTCCTCTGCCACCACCTCCACCTTCGACAAAACCCCCAAAATCCCCAAATAACTCCGCGACCATCATCTTCAACTGCCACCACCACCACCGCCACCTGATACATCACCACCGTAGAGAGAGAGAGAGAAAGAAGAGAGAGAGATCGTAGAGAGAGAGATTGGTGAGAGAGAGAGAGAGGGAGACCGTATAGAGAGAGAGAGAGAGGGAGCGGCAGGAGACGCGGCGGTGGTGGGTTTTGATGGCGGTGGTGGGTTTGATGTTCTTCATCTTCAAACAAAACCCCCAAATCGAACGACGATGGCGGTGGTGGGTTTGATGTTCTTCATCTCCGCCACCACCTCCACCCCCACATTTCCGCCACCACCTCCACAGACCTGCATAAGAGGAAAGAAGAGAGAGAGAGAGTGAAAGAAGAGAGAGATCGGCGGTGGTGGGTTTGATGTTCTTCATCTTCAAACAAAACCTCCAAATCGAACGACGACGGCGGTGGTGGGTTTGATGTTCTTCATCTCCGCCACCACCTCCACCCCACATCTCCGCCACCACCTCCACAGACCTGCATAAGAGGGAAAGAAGAGAGAGAGAGTGAAAGAAGAGAGAGATCGGCGGTGGTGGGTTTGATGTTCTTCATCTTCAAACAAAATCCCCAAATCGAACGACGACGGCGGTGGTGAGTTTTGATATTCTTGGCGGTGGTGGAATGACGGAGGCGGTGGTGGTGGTTGCGACGGGGGTGGGTTCTTGGAGTGGGGGCTAGGGTTTGCGGTGGTGCTTGGTTTCGCGGCAGGAGACAGGGGGCGGTGGTGCTTGACGGTGGTTGTTGGTTGTGGTGGTGGCAGGTGGATGGTGGTAGATGAGGTGGTGGCGGTGTGTGGTGGTGGTGGTAGATGAAGGCAGAGAGAGAGATGAATGGTCTGTGTGTGTTTGTGTGTGAGTAGAGAAGAGAAGGGTTTTTGTAGAAAAAAAACAAACCTAAAATGACAAATATACCCTCACATGTTAGGCATGTGAGGGAATTAAACTAGGATAATTAACTTGGTTAGTCAGAAAGGACTGAACCGGCAACAAAAATAAACGTAAAGGTTGTTTTTGGCAAGTTTTAAACATTAAGGCTGGAACCTGCAAGTTTGAGGAAACATAAAGGATGTTTTGTGCAATTTACTCTTAATTAAACCTATTATATAATACCCTAATAAGGTTTACTGAAATATAAAACCCTAATAAGGTTTAATCCAATTATATAAATAATTAATATCTGTGCCGTTAAAAAAACCGATAACCATCACTAGAAACTCATGAGCTACCGTTTTCCGGCCACTGGTTCAAACAAAGATTGAGGGAGAGGTGTCTTACCAACGCCACCATAATTCCAGCCACCGTCTCAACATCTTCACTCCACTTTCTGTTGTGGTACCGCATTGGGTTTTAACAAAATAAGCAGTGAAAATCAATATTAAAATTTACGTGAAACACTTTCTAGTGATTCAATTGCAAAATAGAAAGAAACATGTTTACATAACCATAGGGTTTCTATAATATGATACCTTGATTGGTTAGGATGATCACCATTACAAGGTTGACACACCATAATATCACGGGATTTGGATGTTAGTCTGTATCTAATGATCGGAGTGTCGCGCCCCGGTCAAAGATCATATTTATATTCCCGAATTACCCTTAACAATGTGCTAGTGGTAGTAAGGGGTCAAACCACGAAGAGTTTGTGGTTTGTGATCGGATGCAATTGATTGTTAATAAGATTGTCACTTTATGAAGCTTGCTATTTTGATTATTTAAATAGTTGTTTGTTTGAAGGAATGTCGGAATGATCTGATGAATTTGTTTCTAATTGACCAACTATGAAAATGCGATTGATGGAAAGAAAACTTAATTAGTTTGATTAAAACAAGATTTGGTAGCAAGGTTCACACCCGGTTCGGTAATGCAATTCCTAGGGTTCCTACACGCTTTTACATTCAATTCCTTTGTATCAATGATCAACAAGTTTAGTGTTAAGTGATTTAGATGCCAAGAGTTATCAACGTTATGAACAACGGACTACAATGCACCTTATTATCACAAACAAGTAAACTCTAACCTAGACAAGGCATAATTGCACATAAACATTTCACAAAGTCAAATTTAATCTTCATTTGACAATTCATGAATTCAATACAAATGCAAGTCAATTATCATAGGTTTCAAAATCAAAGTACAAATTGTCACAAATCAATATTCAAAAGCATGTCAAACCCTAGAACTTACAAACCTACACCGGGGTGAAACCCAAAGAAATTAGCCGCTCATGGTGAACGGAACTTGATCACCGAATGATTGGACCATGATCACCAACATCATGAAGCTTCAAAAGTAGTGATGATGATGGTTAGGGTTTGGGATGGAAGATGAAGATGGATGGATGATGAATGAGATGATGATGATAGGCTAGGGTTATGATCAAAGGTTGTGATTCGAATGATCGGATGGATTGGAAGAAGTTGTTGATGAAGGGTATGGTGTTCTTGGCTCCAAGATGGGTTTCAAAAGCTCACAAACTCGTAACTCCCCACAAAATGGTCAACAAAGATGATATAACCCGTCCAAAAACAAGTTTCAGCGTCTTACAAATGGGAGGGGCGTCGCCGACGGCCTCTAGTTTGTCTGGTTTTCTCCGACGCTCTAATCCATTGCCTACGACGAGTTTTTGCCAACGGGGACTTCTGAGGGGCGTCGGCGACGGCCTCTCTAAATCATGTTTTCCTAGTTTTTCCATTTTTCGATCCCGGTTGACCTGTTTTCCACCCTGGTGCTCCGAAAAGCTCCTGAATAGCTCCTTAAACTTCGTAAACCTGTAAAACACAAATCCAATCAAAAGTAGGATATTCGAAACTAAAAGTTACGTAAAGCATTAACTTAAGCTTAATAGGAACATCGGTTTTCGACCACGTATCACATCCCCACACTTGTCTTTTGCTTGCCCTCAAGCAAATATGTTTTTCACTTTCACATGGGTCGAATGAGGAACACATTTCCCATTCTTGAGATATGAGTTAAGGTCTAATGTCATACTCGGTTCATAATTTTTATCATTTTCAAAATATTTAACGTTAACATGATTAACACATAAAAATGGTTATCCAAGATTAACCCGCCCTTGAAACTCATAATTCATACACATCCCTCATAATGTTTGTCACACCCCGACCCGCAGCGGAAAAGGTGATCGGGGCATGATTGGGTTTTCATCAAAGCTCATGACATTAAGGAAGATCATACAATCAAATCATACTAGTACAACATGTTCTATACATCTTTCTATCCTTCATTATTTTTCTTCTAAGGCACTTTCCCTATGTTTTCCTTGCTTCATCCTGTCCACCTGTATCATGTGTAAAAATGGTTTTTGGATCAACAAAAAGTTGGCGAGTGAATCCTATTAAAACATTCAAACGTTTTTATTGAATTGATTATAAAATAAAGTGCATAACAACATATGAGTAAATGTAAATGTAAATTTATTCACAAAACACTTAATATTAAATATTGCACACACATACAACAATAGCTTGTTTTGAGGCACGCGTTGTTCAACTCGTCTCCTACGAGGAACTGATGGGCCTAATGAATGAGTTTTGAGGCACGCGTTGTTCTACGAACTGATGGCCTAATGAATGAGTTTTAAGGCACGCGTTGTTCAACTCGTCTCCCACGAGGAACTGATGGGCCTAACAAATAATTTGCATACAACTTGACAATATGTAATACATAACAACAATCAATATTCACATTCTAGTTTTAGATCATTATATGGTATAGCACGAGTTTGAATAAACGAATTAGTTTAAGCGACACATGATACACCCCAAAACGTGAATAAAAAGGGGAATTTGTAAGAATTCACTCACATTGGGTGCGTTCTCTTGATGATGTTGAATGCGCACAAGTTTAGAGGATTGATCGACGTGGAATAACTAACCTAATTAATAACGAAAAGGTACGATAAATAAGTGGATTTTATTAACAATTTTAATAGGATTTTTGGATATATTTTTGTGAGTTTAAGGCTATTTTCTAACTTTAAAAACAATATTTTTAAGTATTTTTAATTGATTTTTAAATTAAATAAATAAATAAAAATATAGAAAAAAATGTTGACTTTGACCGTTGACCATGACTGTTGACCGTTGACCGTTGACCGGTTCGGTCGTGTATATATTTGCACTGAGTGAGACTCGAACCGGTGACCTCCCGTACGCGTGCACGCAGCTCTACCAACTGAGCTACGTGTCTAACCCGAAATATTTCTGTTTTTAATTATATTTATACATTATTTAATTTAATCCGAAAATCATTTATTTAAAAAGGATTTAATTGTATCGAACCGGTGCCGTCAACAGGTCTCGAACCCGGGACCTATGATAAGTGTTGCACACAGTCCACCGCTGGACTGTGTGTCGAACCTGGTTAATATTCTGATTTTTATTATACTTAACATCTTACTGTGAGTTAACCCGGTTCGGTTTTTAAAAAAAACATTTTTATTTCCGAGGATAGGGTCGTGATAGGGATCGAACTCGAAACGTGTGTGTATTGTTTGCACACAGTCCACCGCTGGACTGTGTGTCTAACCCGTTTATAATACTGATTTAATTAATCTGATAATCATAATCGACTTCGTCTTCTTCGCTCAAGAACACAGACAACGATTAATCAACTGTTTCATGTTTAATTCGATTAACGAAAATTATCAGTGATTGAAATGTAATGGACAGAGAGGGTTTGGGAAAAGAATGTACCGAATCAGATGTCTTTCTCAGAACACCGGCAAGGATTCGTCGGCTCTGTTTTGTGAACTTCGTCTGTTCGGATCAATTAACAGTTTTGATTGATTATATATTAAATTGAGTTACTAAACCATGATTAACAGGAGGTTTAGATTATCATACCGATTAACAGCGTGATTTCGGAAATTCCAGCGATTTTCTGGCGAGTACAGAATATCCGGCAACGTCGTCTGGGATTGATTCTGGGTGATGGATTGATGTTAGTAATAGTCTAACAATGGATTGAAACAGAAAGAGTCGAGGTATTTACCGTGTTGATGTGAGTCTCGGTTTTCCGGCGAAAGTCCGGTGATGGCGGAAAAGTTCTGGCGAGTGAAATTGCTTCTAGAATTGGTGTGATTTTGAGCGAAAAGATTACCAGAGGCTAGGGTGTGTATTTATAGGAAAGAATATCGATGAATTGGGTCCGATTTCTGTCTTGATTCGTTGGTCAATTTTTCTCCGGCGGTTATGACTGATGTCGCGGGACTGGACATCGGTTATAACCGATGTAGGTGTTAATACGCATGCTAAGTCAAATGAAACCGACAATAGTTGGCGAAGTCGTCTGGATTTCCGGCGACTGCGAAATGGGCGCGTTTGACTGAATTTGATATCGAGTTTTGTTATATGAATTAATTGTTTCAATAAATCAACAAGTAACACAAGTGGCGGAGTGGTGGAATGTGTGTGTGTTAAGTGTTTGAAGTTTCATCCGGCTGACCCGGGTTCGAAACCCGGCATCAGCATATTATTTTTATTTCGTTATTTATTATAAATTTTCAATTATAGATTTTAAATTCTAATATATTTATTAATTATGTATTGTATAAAATTAATTTGAGCATTAAATACGCAACGAAATTTTTAACTGGATGTTCGGTTAATAAACGAAGTGGGTTTGGTTAACCCAGTTTTTGACGGATGTTACAGTATCCCCTACTTTTAGAAATTTCGTCCCGAAATTTAAGTAGTGGCATGTTTGACTCAAAAGGATGGTGTTTTAATTTGACAATTACATACTTAGAAGGGAGTAAGAGTTTAAATTTTGCTTGAGGCGGTAACGTTCCTTGTAAGGGTTGAGTACCCTGCTACAGGAATCGCTTTTTGATGCCTAAGATAATGAATATTGATAAACCGAGTTGATTGACTAAGTATGATTTCATGCGCAAGAGTTTTGATATGCTTGGAAAGATAAGGTTATATCCTAAAACAAAACTTCTACTACTAAAACCTACATGGAACTTCTCAGAACCGCCTGACAATGCCTCTGATCCTTTGGCAAGAATACTTATATATAGAAAGTACCAGCGGCGTATCCACCATATTCTTGCCAAATTTTCATTGGTTTTATCAGTAAGTTATGATTGGTTCTATGATGTGACTCTAGAACATAAACAAACACAACAACCAAAGCCTGAGTCCTAATTCTGATAGTATACATGTTTGAATGGTGACAATACCTCTCTCGTTTGTTATGATGGAGAGGTTAGTCTATGTAGAAATGGAACACAATCCAATTTATTTAAAGGATGAGATGATATGAATGCTAAATCAGTGAGTATAAAACAAACTTCAACCAAGACATTACTAAATCCTACATGGAACTTCTCATAACTGCCTGACAATGCCTCTGATCCTTTGACAAGAATACTTATATATAGGAAGTACCAGCGGCGTATCCACCATATTCTCGTCAAATTTTCATTGGTTTTATCAGTAAGTTATGATTAGTCCTATGTGACTCTAAAACATAAACAAACACAACAACCAAAGCTTGAGTCTTAATTCTGATAGTATACATGTTTGAATGGTGACAGTACCTCTCTCGTTTGTTATGATGGAGAGGTTAGTCTATGTAGAAATGGAACACAATCCAATTTCTTTAAATGATGAGATGATATGAATGCTAAATCTGTGAGTATAAAACAAACTTCAACCAAGACATTACTAAATCCTACATGGAACTTCTCATAACCGCCTGACAATGCCTCTGATCCTTTGACAAGAATACTTATATATAGGAAGTACCAGTGGCGTATCCACCATATTCTCGTCAAATTTTCATTGGTTTTATCAGTAAGTTATGATTAGTCCTATGTGACTCTAAAACATAAACAAACACAACAACCAAAGCTTGAGTCTTAATTCTGATAGTATACATATTTGAGTGGTGACTGTACCTCTCTCGTTTGCTATGATGGAGAGGTTAGTCTATGTAGAAGTGAGACACAACCCAACTTCTTTAAATGATAAGACTAAGATACGTCGTGAGATATGATGATATGAATGTTAAATCAATGAGTATAAAACAAACTGAAATAGTAATTCGCATTAAAATTCTTGGATAAATTTCCAATTATAATTGAGATACGTGAAAATTGAGATAACATAAAGAAAAACATAAAAACTAAGCGGTTGGAGTTGAATCCTGATTTTTGGTGAAGGAGACTAGTTGGGTGGTTCGTTTTGGGCCGTCATTATCTTCAATAGGATTGGCGTTGATGTTGAAAACTCTTCCTCTTGCTGGTGGCCTAGTGGTTAGGTTTTCTTGATTTGCTTGGTTAACTGGGTTTGCTTGAGCTTGGGCGTTTATGATGTTAACCAATCGAGGGCACGTGTTTCTAAAGTGGGTAGGGTCGCCACAATTAAAACAAGCTCGAACATATGGGAACATGGGGTATTGGGGTTGTTGATATGTTTGGATCATGTTTTGAGTAGGGGGTGAGGTTTGGTTTTGAGAGGTGTGGCAAACCTTGCTCAAATAACCATAGCGTCCACAATTCTCACATAGTCGACAAGGTAAAGTAGAGGGATGGTGATAAAAGCAGGTGTTGCATTGAGGGTGAGGTCCAAGGTAAGGTTTCTTATTTGGGTAAGTTGAGTTGGGTGCTACTTGAGTGATTGGGATAGCTTGGAGGGGTATGGCTTGTGAAATTGGTTGGTTGCGTTGGGTGACAGCGAAAAGTTGCCCATCTCGTTTTCTCTTAGAAATGGATCGTGAAGGGGATTCGGTTTGGGTGGAGTTCGAGGTTTCCGTTTATGCTTTATCCTTCTTCTTCTTCTCCTCCTTGAAGTCCTTATTTCTTATGCGGTTCTCGGTGAGTTCTGTAGCTAACTCCATAGCTGCTTCCAAGTTGCAGGTGTGGTACTTATTACAGAGTCTTGAATTTTTTAAGGAAGACCTCGAATGTAGTGCTCGATCAAATGGTAAAGAGAAGTGAACAAGTTCGGAACCATTTGATTTAACTCGAGGAATCTCTTGTTGTATGTGGTGTGGTCGCCTTCCTTTTGTTTCAAAGAATAGAACTCATCCTCCAATTTCTTGATTTCGCTTCTTGGGCAAAACCGTCTTGTCATGATTTCCTTCAACTCTTCCCAAGTCAAAGTCATAGCATCTTCAACACCTCGTTTGGCCTTCTCTGTATTCCACCATGTAAGTGCTATTCCAAGTAAATGACCAGTAGCATATCGCACTTTGCGATCATCGGCAATCGCAATTTAGAAAAGTGTTTTCCATTTCTTCAAACCAATGGAGGAGAGCGGTGACACCTTCAGTCCCTTCGTATTTTGGAGGGTCGCAGGATTTGAAATGCTTGAAGGTGCATTTAGTGGTAATTGGGGAGGGTTGACAACATTTTGATCTTCTTGATTGACGGGATTAGCGGTAAAGGCTTGTTGAACTTGAACTACAATGTTGGGTATTACGGCAGCCATTTGTTGAGCGATTTGGGCAGCCATGCGCTCGCGAGCTTTTCCTGCTCTCATCTTCCTACGAGCGGAATTAGAAGACATCTACAAGGAATACATATCAAGGGTATGAGTTGGATGTTTTAGGGATCCTGTGTCGTATTTAGGAATGAACAATCATAAAATAAATATAGAATAATAAATCTACTACATCCATAGGATGTCTTGGGCTTTGCTCGTAATTGGGCTTTGCATGCCGCCATACTTCACCTTCGTAATCATGTGGGCCCCATGATTACCGGGTTTTTCATATGGTTCGCATGTGTTAGCCTGGTTACGTACACTAAAACCCGGAGAAAATCGAGAAATATGTATGTAACGTATGATATTCGGAATGTATCCAGGTGTGGACACGGTGACACCTCAAAGTGGGGTTAGTTCGAACGACGTTTGGTGTGGCATGCTTTGGCCTAATAGGTCCTTCGTACTCTCATCGTTAGTCCCCAGGTAGGCAAACTGGTCCGTTATATTGGATTTATACGAATGCCAACCTAGACAGGACGTTCCGACTACTGGTACTTGTACCCTTACAGTTACTACATGCCCGTCGCAGAACTCACTTTGATGAGATTTGAAAAATGAAAAATGCGAAAAAATCTTGAATAACGGAAGTATGAAGATGATTTGAATATGTGAACATTGAAATATGTATGATGAATGTGTATGTAATTATGTATGTTTGACTGTAAGTATAATTCACTATGTATCACAAAATGTAGTATCGGAAGTGTTTGCATGCATTTGTGTATGTAATAAATATGAAAGAAATAAACATCATGAGTTTGCATATAACCACATAAACAATTAAAATCTACTCAACTATAGTATAGGCTCTAAGGGTCTAATAACCTATCCTATATCCCTATAGTCAAAAGCTCTGATACCAATCTGTCACACCCCGACCCGCAGCGGAAAAGGTGATCGGGGCATGATTGGGTTTTCATCAAAGCTTATGACATATATTATAACGTTTCATATTTATTATCACAATTTTAAGGAAGATCATACAATCAAATCATACTAGTACAACATGTTCTATACATCTTTCTATCCTTCATTATTTTTCTTCTAAGGCACTTTCCCTATGTTTTCCTTGCTTCATCCTGTCCACCTGTATCATGTGTAAAATGGTTTTTGGATCAACAAAAAGTTGGCGAGTGAATCCTATTAAAACATTCAAACGTTTTTATTGAATTGATTATAAAATAAAGTACATAACCACATATGAGTAAATGTAAATGTAAATTTATTCACAAAACACTTAATATTAAATATTGTACACACATACAACAATAGCTTGTTTTGAGGCACGCGTTGTTCAACTCGTCTCCTACGAGGAACTGATGGGCCTAATGAATGAGTTTTAAGGCACGCGTTGTTCACTCACATTGGGTGCGTTCTCTTGATGATGTTGAATGCGCACGAGTTTAGAGGATTGATCGACGTGGAATAACTAACCTAATTAATAACGAAAAGGTACGATAAATAAGTGGATTTTATTAACAATTTTAATAAGATTTTTGGATATATTTTTGTGAGTTTAAGGCTATTTTCTAACTATAAAAACATTATTTTTAAGTATTTTTAATTGATTTTTAAATAATAAAAATATAGAAAAAAATGTTGACTTTGACCGTTGACCATGACTGTTGACCGTTGACCGGTTTGGTCGTGTATATATTTGCACTGAGTGAGACTCGAACCGGTGACCTCCCGTACGCGTGCACGCAGCTCTACCAACTGAGCTACGTGTCTAACCCGAAATATTCTGTTTTTAATTATATTTATACATTATTTAATTTAATCCGAAAATCATTTATTTAAAAAGGATTTAATTGTATCGAACCGGTGCCGTCAACAGGTCTCGAACTCGGGACCTATGATAAGTGTTGCACACAGTCCACCGCTGGACTGTGTGTCTAACCTGGTTAATATTCTGATTTTTATTATACTTAACATCTTACTGTGAGTTAACCCGGTTCGGTTTTAAAAAAAAAACATTTTTATTTCCTAGGATATGGTCGTGATAGGGATCGAACTCGAGACGTGTGTGTATTGTTTGCACACAGTCCACCGCTGGACTGTGTGTCTAACCCGTTTATAATACTGATTTTAATTAATCTTATAATCATAATCGACTTCGTCTTCTTTGCTCAAGAACACAGACAACGATTAATCAACTGTTTCATATTTAATTCGATTAACGAAAATTATCAGCGATTGAAATGTAATGGACAGAGAGGGTTTGGGGAAAGAATGTACCGAATCAGATGTCTTTCTCAGAACTCCGGCAAGGATTCGTCGGCTCTGTTTTGTGAACTTTGTCTGTTCGGATCAATTAACAGTTTTGATTGATTATATATTAAATTGAGTTACTAAACCATGATTAACAGGAGGTTTAGATTATCATACCGATTAACAGCGTGATTTCGGAAATTCCAGCGATTTTCTGGCGAGTACAGAATATCCGGCAACGTCGTCTGGGATTGATTCTGGGTGATGGATTGATGTTAGTAATAGTCTAACAATGGATTGAAACAGAAAGAGTCGAGGTATTTACCGTGTTGATGTGAGTCTCGGTTTTCCGGCGAAAGTCCGGTGATGGCGGAAAAGTTCCGGCGAGTGAAATTGCTTCTAGAATTGGTGTGATTTTGAGCGAAAAGATTACCAGAGGCTAGGGTGTGTATTTATAGGAAAGAATATCGATGAATTGGGTCCGATTTCTGTCTTGATTCGTTGGTCAATTTTTCTCCGGCGGTTATGACTGATGTCGCGGGACTGGACATCGGTTATAACCGATGTAGGTGTTAATACGCATGCTAAGTCAAATGAAACGGACAATAATTGGCGAAGTCGTCGGGATTTCCGGCGACTGCGAAATGGGCGCGTTTGACTGAATTTGATATCGAGTTTTGTTATATGAATTAATTGTTTCAATAAATCAACAAGTAACACAAGTGGCGGAGTGGTGGAATGTGTGTGTGTTAAGTGTTTGAAGTTTCATCCGGCTGACCTGGGTTCGAAACCCGGCATCAGTATATTATTTTTATTTCGTTATTTATTAAATTTTCAATTATAGATTTTAAATTCTAATATATTTATTAATTATGTATTGTATAAAATTAATTTGAGCATTAAATACGCAACGAAATTTTTAACTAGATGTTCGGTTAATAAACGAAGCGGGTTTGGTTAACCCGGTTTTTGACGGATGTTACAATGTTCTCTCCACTCGGCTTAGAAATTGGCTAATAATTGATGCATTAGCACTTTTGATATAATCACACAAATCGATTAGAACACGTACCCGCATAAGCTTGCAACTCAATCATTCTCCACCACCAACACAAATATTAAGCACAAGTCAAAAGGTCTTGAACGGGTTGTAGTGGGGCTAGGCTAAGGGTATGGGGTAGGATATTTTGAAAGTGGCTAAGGTGATGAATACTCGATTTTTATTACAAAAACAACTATTCTAACACAACCGATTACGAAACAATAAGCTAAGAGGCAAAAGTTTTTCGCCTTTTATTCAACAAACTATCAATACGTATATTTTTCTTTTCTTTTCTCAATTATATTCTATGTTTTTTTCGCAACTAATCCTAAATCAAGTTTTCATCACACAGGTTAAAGATAAAAGGTTCAATGGTCAAGGGCTAAATGGGTTGGTCAAACGAAAGGTTTAGGCTCAAAATTGGCAACTAAGGAATTGATTTTGGGTAAGGGTATATAAATAGTGTAAAGTAAAAAGGTTTACTTAATGCCTTAATCATTCTTGTGTTCATATGCGGTCTACGGTCTTAAATGTATCAAAAATTGCAAGTTCTACAATACATGACTAATGGTCCACTCAACCGAAGAAATATATGCATATATGATATGTAAAAGTGGCTCAAAATCTCACGTATAGAAGGTATGGTATGCAATATGTATAAAATGCAAGTTTCTTAGGCGGATTATTGCCAAATAACCACCCGCTAAATGCCCAGCATGTTATTAATTTGAACTTGAACATGACAAAAGACCACATGGGTTGTGCCATCCCTCATTAACTTAGTTACTCGTGCTTTTTAGACTGCTTCAAACAAAGACATTTTGAATTTTTTTTTGAAATTTTCCCATCCCCACACTTAAGGTCAACATTGTCCTCAATATATAGTGTTTAAATGAACGGGTCAAAATTGGAAAACCTTTTTTTTCTCCCCATCCCCATACTTGAGGTCACCATTGTCCTCAATGTGTAAGAATGGAGCTATTTAAAACGCACAAGGGATGTGACACGGCTAACCTTCCCAAAAATTGACCCCAAAAAGAAGATGCAAAAATACATTCCACTTATTAAAATTAAGAATCAAAGCTAAAGGAAACGTATGCACCTGGTTTTTCGCTCATTCTTCGTGTGCTCTTCATCTTCCACCAAAATGGTCGTCTCGTGAACATAGTTTACCTACAAAGATCAATCTTCGTGTAGAAGCAAGCTTCTCACAACCATTAAAATTTGTTAGTTACCTAGTTCTACCATTTTTACTAAAATAAGTTACCAAGTCATATAATTTTATTCAGCTTTGATTTTCTTGTGGAAAAAGATTTTACAACAACAAACTAACCTCACTTTCGTAGGAATCACGGTTGCATTTAGTGTATGCAACAAGCCCTTTTAAACCTTCCGATAGCTCGGAAGGACGAGTAGGTCTCGTGAGGGTTATCTAGAGAACACACCCACAAAGTTCAGTTATCTACTAACATAAACGAAACACAAAATGAATAATTACACAAAAAATGATACAATAACAAATAACATACCACCTCATGGTGGTCGAACGAAGTGTTTGTCACCCACGAACTCTTCCACATCACCGACCGGTGACTCATACCATTTATTTCCAAATGGGCCAAACCTCCTTAATTCTTCATCTACCTTCTTCTCTTGAGGTGACTTCTTCACCTTCTTCTTCTTGACCGGCTTCTTCTTCGATTTTCCAAACCTACCAATCATAGCACATATCTTTCTGTTTGGATTCATGTCCACCTTAGGACACTTATCCTCACCTAACGGGTTAGTAAATTTAGGAAAAACATTCATATTTAGTTCCCGGTCTCCAAATTTCATTCTTACCTTTCCCGTTGCACAATTTATTATAGCATTAGTAGTTTCCAGGAACGGTCTACCTAGTATGACTATCGGTTGTGTGTCCTCAACACACCCAACATAGTCAACTACCAAAAAGTCAACTAGTAATAGCAATCTTCAACCTTCACTATCACATCTTCCACCATCCCCCTTGGATGTGTGGGAGTCTGATCGGCCAACACCACAAGGGTGTCAAACTTTTTCAAAGGACCAAAATCATATTGGTCATACAGACTCCCAGGCAGTATGCTCACACAAGCTCCAAGATCTAAGAGCGCCCTCTTTATTTTAAATTTACCTATTTGGATTGGAATAAGAGAATCTCCTAGATCTTGAGCTTTTCGGGGGAGGGCACTCGATCAAACGGCACTAACATGTGAGATTAAGTCAAATTGTTTCGGTATCTTATTGTGCCGTTTCTCGGTGCTCAATTCTTTTAAACACTCTACATGAGCCGGGACCTTTTTAATGTCATCAAGTAATGGCAAATTATTTTTTGCTTGTTTAAAATTTTCCCACCTCTCGTCCTTTGGTGGGCTCCGTTTTTCAAACTTTGATGCATTAATTAGTTTTAATAGAGCCAACGGGCATGGGATGGTATTAAACTCCGCACCCATATCATTAGCCCTAGCATGCAAGTCATTCAAACAACTTTCACAAAAAGAATTTTTAGTTACTTTTTCGATTTTAATTTGTGAATTCGTTTTGCTCATTTTCACTTCCTGACTCATCACCTACATCTTCCACTACACCGTCAACAAGGTGTGGTGGTGGAGTACTTTCAACACTACAAACCTCATCATTTGAAAGAAGACTTACCGCATTAATGTGCACATTCCTCACATTATTCGTGCTTGAACTGTGATGCTCCGGGTTCATTGTGGTGTCACTTGGGAGTCTTCCTCCACTTCCTCTCATTTGAGCCATTTCTTCCGCAAGTTGACCAACTTGCTTTTCTAATGCCTTGTGCGACTTGTCTCGCCCCTCAAACTCCTTCTTCATCTCCATCTTGATCTCTTGATTTGAATCTCTAATAGCATTCATGATCGCGTCAAGTTTGGAGTTTAATGGTTCATCACCACTTGATTGAGAATTAGAATTACCACCCTCACTACCGCCTTGGTTGTAGCCCCTTTGATAATTACTTTCACGATTGTTATACCCTCGGGCACCCCCTTGGTTGTAATTTCTTTGGTAACCGCCCAAATTACCACTTTGGCGGTTTTGGTATGTCGGTCCTCCTTGACCACCACCTTGATTTCCCGATTGGAAATTCGGGTTCATTTGGGTTTGAAGCATTACTATACCGAAAATTGGGATGATTTCTCAAACCTGGATGGTAAGTGTTGGAGTTCATATCAAACTGTTTTCTATCTCCATACACTTGGCTCACCTCTTCTGTAGTGTGTGCCATAATAACTTGACAATTCTTGGCCTGGTGACTGAGGTCACCACATTCTTCACACATGGCAAACTGTACCGCACCTACCTCTTTTTTCTTCATACGGGCCAACTCCCGTTCTAATGTTTCAATCTCGTCCTTGGAACTTGCATCACGGTCGGGCCTAGACTTTGAGATTGGATGCTTTTTAGTTCGGTCCACCATAGCCACGACCTTGGAGTTCTTACTCATCCTCTCTAAGAATTCCCAATCATCTTCCTCGTGGTTGTTCAACAACGTACTGTTACTTGCCGACTGCAAGTACTTATGATCTTCCACATCTAATTCCCGTACGAAACACTTTAACAATTCCCATCTAGGAATTTGATGGTGAGGGCATTTTCGAACCAACTCCTTGAATCGAGCAAGTGCCTCATGTAACAATTCACCCGAAAACTGTCGAAACGACCGAATTTCGTCTCTCGCATCGTCAGTCTTCACGATCGAGTAATATTCATCAAAAAATACTTGTTGCATCTCCGTCGAAGTGTGAATACTATTTTCCGGAAGCGTGAGGAACTATTGCTTGGCTTTATCTTTTAACGAGAACTGAAATAGCCTTAGCTTCACTTCCTCTATCTCGAAATTGTGACCCTTAATCGTGCTACATATAGCGGAGAATTCCGCAAAGTGAGTGTATGGTTCATCATTCGTCCTACCATCAAAGTGCGGTAGGATGTTAATGTAATTGGGCTTGCACTCGAATGATCGCCTCCCTCGAGGTGTAGGCACAATAGGTGAGTCATTTTCGGTGACCACCGGTCTAAATCGCACATTAACACCTCTAGGGGCTTGTTGATTTGGTTGATGTCGTGGACCATTAACCTCTTCATCATTCCCCACATAGTTGGCATTTTGATAGCCAACATCTTCATAATCAAAACCTTGAGCATGATAAAAATTCTCCTCATTACCATTCCCCCATGCTTGATCTTCAAATCGCTCATTACAATTCCCGCCGTCATCCGAGTATTCTGAATGAATAATCACATGTTTTGGTGATTGATAACCAAGGACGCTATATGGTGCATCATCGGGAATATTGTTTCTTAAATCTGTTGATACACTTTTGTGTCTGTCACTTGTTCTTAGTTACGTCTGTAATTGTACGGTCTTTGTTTACAGTGTCTGTATAGTTTGGTCGTGTCAACCGAATCAAGATATCCTCCTATCTTGGTTTAGTACGACGTTTAGTTTGTTTGTGTTAAACAGTTGCATGTGTGCTATTGTTGAGTCTTGTGTACGTCATGTCTGTGGAACGTTCTCCAAGGAAAACACTTTGTGCGAGTGGACATGCTTCGTACGAGCAAGATGTTGCTCGTCAAACCATCTGCCATTCGTACGAACGATTCCATCTAAACAAGTATCATACTTGTTTCGTACGAGCTAGTTGATGCTCGTACGAACCAGCTTGTTCGTACGAGTATCTTTGGAGTGGTTATTCGTGTCTTTTGGTGTTTCGAATGTCCAGCAAGATACTTCGTACAGTTGCTGAGAATGGACACTATATAAGCAGACATGCACTTCTCAGTAGAGCAGTTGGTTGTTGATACTAGAGAGACTAGAGCTATACTAGAGTGAGAGACATAAGAGCACAGAGTGTGTTGCATGAGAGTGTATGAACATTGTTTGTATATATTTGTATCAGTTCTCTTAAGTTAATCAAGATACTGAATATTGGGTTATCATGTGTTCTTACTTTGCTTTGGTTTGCATTCATACGAGGATTCCGCACTCGTATCTGTGTTGTATAAACAAGGAAGTAGGTTTATCTTGATCCTCCAAGTGGACCTAAAAGTGGTATCAGAGCTTTGGCTCTCTTCCTTGTTCAAAACCAAGCTTAGTGATTGTGTCTGAGCTAGTTGAGAAGGTTTCTTGAAGTGTTCTTGAACTTTTAGCAGGAACTTAAGTTTTTGAAAGATAACTAACTTAAAACTTGGTTAAAATCTGTTGTATCCAGAAAATTTTCATAAAAACCTAGTTAGAACACATGGAGACATGTTAAAATCTGGTTTTTCTTAAAATTTTCATCTAAGTTGAACAAGGAGAAACTCACTGGAATATTGTGTAGGGTTGACCAAATATCTGACATTCTGGACTCGACTGTTAAACTAAAACGCTGATGGAATGCTTGTCTTTTTTAACTAAAATTGTGTAGACAACAGAATACTTTCAAAACCAGTCTATGCAGAAAAGGAAATTTTTCACCAACCAGCCCTGCAAAAAGATTTCTCTGCGAAAAACATTTGTGCGAATAACCCATCCGCACGAAGAACCAGATTGTTCGTATGAAAGACTAGTCATCCGCACGAAGAACCTGGTTCGCACGAAAGACTTAGTTGTTCGCATGAAGTAGTATCCTCCGTACGTAACAAGTAGTTCGTACGAAGGACATACCATTCGTACGAAACAGTTGTTCGTACGAAGAACAACTCAGTCTATTTCTCGTGTTTCAGTTTTTCAATCTTTGTGATTTCTCAAACCTTGTGATTTCTAAAATTGTGAATTTTTAAAAAGGGGACATTGTTATTTTCAGAATTCAAACTTTAAACCTTTTAATTTTTCATAATTAAGAAAATGAGTTCTAATCCGTGGGATTGGAGTAGTAGTTCAAGCACAAATCAGGACTCTTCGCAAAGCTCCGCAACCTCATGGGTAAAATCATTGATGCCTCAACATACAGCCATGATTACTTCAAATCAATGGGCGTGTGTTGCAAACCAGAACCAGAGCATTCAGACTCTTCTGATGAGTGAAAGTGAAACCGAGAGTAATAACCGTCCACCTAAACTGAACCATATGAACGTTTACTCCTGAAAGTCGTCCAACAATTTTCCTCGACAGAAAAAATATGACATGTTTTCTACACCCTATAAAAGAATCACTCGAAGAGGCATTTTCAAACCCAAACTTCCTTATCCAATCTAGATGAAGGCGATAAAAAGGCTTACGATCAAGAGAAAAAAGGCGTTTTGCTATCCTAATACAGGCACTCCATAAAGATATCTACCATCAGTTTGTGTACTATATGACCACGAAAAATTTGTGGGATACCCTGGAAGCAAGAGGAGAGGGTAATGCTGCAACTAGAAAAATTCGGCATAATCTGCCAAAGAAGGAGTTTGAAGGTTTCATGTTCATGTAAAATGAAACATTGAATGATAGGACCACATGTTTTTACCATCTTCTTAGCGAAATGTACTCTTACAAAGTGTTAGCATCTCCAAAAGAAATCGTGATGCGCTTTGTTCACGCGTTACCGCCAAAATGGGGTCAATTTACTGATTTATTAAAACATACAGGTGTTTTGGACTCAATCAGTATTTATGAATTTGTGCAGAAATTGGAGAACAAGAAGAAGAGGAACTTCGAAAGGCACAAATAGTTACTGTTCCACAAAACCCTGAGATGTACTTCAGAGGTATTGATACAAGTATTAGTGCAAGTCAGCAACCAAAGCTTCAAACCGCTTTGTGTCAAAGATAAATCCCTTTCTACCACAACCTGTTCAATCAAACCAGTCTGCAAGCTCAGGTACTCAAGCCTATGGACAAGTCTTTGATCCGAAAGCCTTTTTGCCATAACCACGAGATCTTACACCTCAAGTTCCACAGCAAGCTCCTCAACAAGCTTTCTATGGAAACAACTTTCAAGCCGCAAACCCCAACACAGTCAGACTATCTTTCCAAGGTCAGCGTAGAAGTTGCTCAAGAGCATATGGAACTTCTAAACACCATGGTCAGTGCCTATTGCGGATTAGTAGCTGGTCAAATTGGAAACATCAATTTGACAAATGAAGACTACCAACAAATAGACAGAGATGAGATGGAGCTAATGGATATCAAGTGTGCGTTTGCTAGTGCGGTGAGAAGAGCCAAGGATTACATGAGCAGAACAGGAAGAACCAGTTTGGAAAGCAAGAATGATATAAAATATGGTTTTGATAAAATTGATCTTACTTGCTTCAACTGTGGTGAAAGAGGTCACTTCAAGCGTGAGTGCACGAGACCTAGCAAGCAAGGAAATCACAACCCCTTCTGAAATCAATCACAGCCATCCAACACAGCTCAAGTTAACAATGATAGAAGAATAGTAGCTGTTAGCAACCCAAACAACACTAATCAATTAGGACCTTCAAACAACACACACAAAGCTTTAGTAGTTCAATCTGATGAAGGATGTGATTGGTCAGTACAATTGGGAAATGAGAACAACGGAGGAACTGCATGTTATGCCAAGATCATCAATCGAATCAAACATGTTCATAGCATTGATATTTCAGATGATGATGATACTTCTAGATATACTGGTAATTCTGATGAAGAATGCTCAAGTTCGGGTGGTTATGGATCTGATTCAGATAACATAGAAGGAAGTGATGCTGAGGTTAGAAAGTTGCTGAAAGAAGCAGAGAAGATGAAGAGTGAAAAGGTGGGTTCGATGAAGAAAGCAGAAGCTGCATCGAAAGAAACAGAAAAATTATTTAAAAGTAGTGCAGCCTTCTATTATCATACTGCCTTCATGGCGAATGTTGGCGGTTCGACAAGTCAGGTAAATTTCGACTCTCCTAAGGTTTGCAATGACTGTGCTGAATTAAGAACAAAATTTGAAACAATTAACAGTCATAATCAAAACTTAGTTGTTGAACTATCAAAATGCAAAGAGGCGGACTTGGCTTTAACTCGAAACGAAAAAGAATTCAAACCTGTAACAAAACCCTCAAGAAAAGCGTCTCTGAGTTGACAAAAACAATTTTGAATAAACAGACAGGAATTAATAACTACATTAATCTCCTAGAAGAAACAAAGAAAGAGTTAGCCATCGCCAAATGCGAACATGATGCGATCAAGCTAAATTTGGACAGTTATTCTAACTCCTGATATGTGCTTAATCATATCATTGATGTTCAAAAACTAAAAGGAGACGTTAAATGCATTGGGTATAAGTCGTGTCCACCCCTGATGAAACACAACTATACCAAATTGCCTGATGAAGAGGAAATGCCACACTTTGAACCCTCCGTACCTCTTAATCCTGAGGAATTTGCAGCAGGACTAGGGTTCAAGCTAGACAATTCCTCAGTTGAATCAAGAAAGTCCAAAAACTCATCATCAGTTGTTAATCAGAACCCCCTACAGCAGAGAAGGATGATTCATCAGATGATGAGTCAGAGAAAATTGATCAGGATCAATCTCTTGATGAAGAAAAGGGAATAGAAATCTTTGCTACTCCTAGTGTAAAAATTGTCAAAAATCAAGAGAATGATCCTATGAAATCTGTCAAGACAGAAGTGTCTACAGATGAAATTGATAATGTGTTGTATACTTTGGTTGGAGACAAGAAAATCTATTCTAACAAAGATTTTCCGATCAAAAATGTAAATCTAACCTCTATTGATCAAGTTTTTAGAAAATCAATAACCAAATTTTTAAAAAAGAAAAACCCATCAAGTCACAACCATTATCAAGTTCAAGAGAAAAACACCGAGAAAAGCGAGTTGAAAAGCCTAAAGTATCACAATCGAAGGTTGAGACAAAAGGCACTCGCTAAAAGAAGAAGCTTAAAAATGTTAAATTTGTGAGTTCTACGGGTACTGATAAAGTCGAGACTTTTGAAGGCATGTCTAATGTGATTTTTTAAACAAAGTCAAGATTTTAAAATGTAACAGTGAAAACAACTACACCCAACATACAAATGGGTGTGATGAAAATGAACCCAGTACCTCAAGACCCGCAAGTTCAACATCAAGTCATGGAACACAATCTCCTAAATTTGTTGAAAGGAGAACATGTTTCAAATGTGGAGAGTTTGGCCACATTATCAAGAATTGTATAAACCCAGCAATGCCGAGATTTGTTGAGAAAGCCCCTCCTGAATCAACTTGCAAACATCGATCTGTTTCTCCAAAACAAGACAAACGGATTGTTAAAGAACACGAAGAAAAACAGAGACGTAAACAAGTAAAAGTAATTGAAAAAGTGTTAAAACTGGATTCTTCAGAAAGGAATCCAAGATCTTCAAATTTAATAAAACCAGAAAGTTTTAAAACTGTAAATAATAGTCATTCTGGTAAATTTCAAAAATCTTGGAAACGTAAGACCGGTGATGGTTCAAGAGGAGGTAAACAATTTCCGAAGCATCAAAAAATTGAAATCACATTTCTTGATGATAAGGGTCGACCCAAGATCACTAAGGCTTGGGTCCCTATCTCAAACTGATTTGGTTTTTGAAATGTGCAGGTGTGTTCCAGGAGGAACTGTGAATAGTCATTGGATTGTGACAGTAGAGCATCGAGGCACATGACAGGTGACTTACGGCTCCTTTATGATGTGAAAAGCATTAGGGGTGGTTATGTTGCTTTTGCTGGTGATAAAGGCGGATACATCACTAGATAAGGAATGGTCTCTAATGGTGTTGTGAGTTTTGATAAGATCAATTATGTTCGTCAAATTGATCACAATCTTCTTAGTGTTTCTCAAATCTGCGATAAGAAGTTCACGGTTCATTTTGATGATACCGGATGTTATGAGCTGAAACATCGTTTCAAGATTTCCAAGGAATGGATCCTCCTGTCAGCTCCAAGAATCAACGACTTGTATATTCTTGACATGAGCCAAGCTATTACCATGTCTACACAAGTCACATGTTTTGTCTCAAAAGCTACCGAGAAGGAATCAATCTCTTGGCATATACGTATGGGACACATTCACCTGAGGAAGATGAAATATTTGGTGAAAAACAATCTTGTGAATGGTGTGCCAGTAAAGAATGTTCATCTACAAGACGTCTGTGCATCGTGCCGAATGGGAAAGCAAGGGGAAAATCTCATCCTGTGAAGAAGATTAACACTGTGAATATGCCTTTGGAACGTCTTCATATGGACCTTTTTGGACCTATGAAACACAAGACTACCTTTGGTGATTCCTATTGTTTAGTAGTTACTGATGACTACTCAAGATTTTCATGGGTGAATATGTTGGCTCACAAGAGTGAAGTTCTTGAAATCCTCAAGAATCTCCTAACTCTGCTTGAAAATTTATACAATTTAAAGATAAGGAGAATCAGAAGCGACAACGGCACCGAATTCAAGAATCAAGTTATGGACGAGTTCTGTTGTTCTAAAGGCATTATGCATGAGTACAGTTCTCGATACACTCCACAACAAAATGGTGTTGCTGAGAGGAAAAATAGAACTCTAATTGAAACAGCAAGAACTATGCTAGTAGAATTAGAACTTCCTGTTCAATTTTGGGAGAAGCTGTTGCTACTGCATGTTATATGATGAATAGAGTTCTTATGGTGAAGAGGCATGGGAAAAACATGTTTCGAATTGTTACATAAAAGGAAACCGGATGTTTCTTTCTTAGAACCTTTTGGAGCTCCATGCACTATGATTGATCCACATGGAAAGTTTGGACCAAAGGCTATCGGAGGTTTCTTTCTTAGATATGCTACTCCTAATTTCAGAGTGTGAAATTTGTCAACAAAGAAGATTGAAGAATGGGTGAAGTCAAGGTTCAGGGTTACACTGAATCAGTAAGAGCTCCGGGTGCTCCTTGGATGTTTGACTACGATGGGCTGTTTAACTCCTTTAATCTGCCAACTTTTGATGATGCTTCGGTAGCGGCTCAAATCCTACTGGAAAGTGATACTACAATTGACTCATCATTTGTTCGACCAATTATTGTTAACCCTCAAGTGTCTACTTCGGTTAGCAATCTTGTTCAAAATGAGGAGTTCGAAGATGCTGCTGATTATAATGTTTCGTTAGAAGATGATGAGTTCCATGATGCAAATGAAGCTACTTCTGCTCTGGTTCCTGGAATTTCAGATGTCACGTCAAATATTCAGAATCTAGGGACAATTGAAGGTCATGCGTCTACTTCATCATCAAATCCAGCAAACGAATTGGCTGTTGATCTGAATATCAACAATTTGGGTATAAATTCTCGAGTTCCTGATGTTCCTGAAACTCGAATCCATAATACCCATCCTCAGCAGAATATTATCCGAGATGTCCATAGTGGTGTGCAGACACGTAATCAGCTCAGGAATAATAAAAATGCTGGTTTGTATTCGGTTATTAGGGAATCTGGGGAACAGAATGATTGGTCTTTTGCCTGCTATGTCTACCAAATAGAACTGAAATCTTGGAAGGAGGCTATGAAAGAAGACTCATGGGTTGAAGCTATGTAGGAAGAACTTCAGCAGTTTCAGGAGTTAGGCATGTGGAAATTGGTTGACAGGCCTGACAACTATAAGAAGATTGGAACACGATGGGTTTACAAATGCAAGAAGGATGGCCGAGGTGTTGTTGTGAGAAACAAAGCAAGATTGGTCATTCAGGGCTTTAATCAGGTAGAAGGCATTGATTACAATGAAGTTTATGCACCGGTAGCTCATCTTGAGGCCATAAGAATTTTCTTGGCTTATGCGTCCTACAAGAAGTTTACCGTTTATCAAATGGATATTAAGAGTGCATTTCTTCATGGTGTGGTTGAAGAAGAGGTATATGTTGAGCAACCGCCTGGTTTTGAAGATCCAATCCATCCTGACAAGGTTTGGCTTCTCAACAAGGCGCTATATGGTCTTCATCAAGCTCCACGGGCTTGGTATGAAATGATATCTTCCTATCTTCTGAAGAATGGTTTTCAACATAGATTGATTGACTGTACTCTCTTCATCAAGGAACAGAATGAGGACTTATTGCTGGTGCAGGTGTATGTTGATGATATTATTTTTGGGTCTACCAACGACAAGATGTGCAAAGAATTTGAGCAGGTGATGCAAGAGAAGTTCGAGATGAGCGCTATGGGAGAAATGACTTTCTTTTTAGGTTTGCAGGTTCAACAATCTAAGGAAGGGATTTTCTCAAACCAAGTACATCGGGGATATTCTCAAACGATTTCAAATGGAAGACTCAAAGCCTTTGGGAACTCCATTAGCTCAGAATCATGGGATTACTCCTGACGGAATGGGTGAACATGTGGAACTATCTCTTTATCGTGCTGTGATTGGATCTCTCATGTATCTTACTGCTTCAAAACCCGATATAATGTACCCAACATGTCTTCTAGCTCGTTACCAGTCCAGTCCGAAGGTTTCTCATTTGATGGCTGTGAAAAGAATCTTTCGTTATTTGAAGGGTCGCCCGGACACTGGTCTATGGTACCCTAAGGATGATAACTTTGATTTGACAGCATTCAGTGATTCTGATCATGGCGGCTGCAAGATCGATGCAAAATCAACATCAGCGGGATGTCAGTTCTTGGGAAATCGCCTAGTCATGGGGCAGTGCAAGAAGCAAACTTGTGTAGCTACGTCAACCTGTGAGGCTGAGTATATTTCGGCTTCTAGTTGTTGCTCTCAGGTTCTATGGATTCACCAGCAAATGCGCGACTACGGTTTTGAATTTCTAACTACTCCTATTTTTATTGATAACGAAGTTGCTTTACAGATCACTCGTAATCCTGTACAGCACTTAAAAACCAAACACATTGAGATTAAGTATCATTCGTACGAGATTGTTACGAAAAGAAACTTATAAATGTTGTTAAAATCCACATCGATCACCAACATGCCGACCTGTTTACAAAGGATTTTGATAAATCTCGTTTTGATTATCTACTTTTGGTCAATGGCATCAAGGTGAAACCCGAGTAATTCATCCTTGGCTAATCATTTTTCGTAAATATTTTCTTTAAAATCTAAAAGTACAAAAAGATTTTCTATTTTCTCTTAGTTTTATCTTTTAGGGGGAGAATATTTCAAGAAAATACAAAAACATGAGAAAATGCAAAAATACAAAAATATATCTTTTATTTAGTTTAAGTTTTTATTACCTTCTTTATTTAAAGGGGAGAAAAATTTAGAAAAATACAAAAACAATAGAAAAACAAAAATAAAAAATGAGTTTCTTAGATAGATAATTGAAGATGATTAAATACACCAGTGATCTGTCATAAACAGTCAAAAACACAAAATGAAAATTGATAAGTAGTTTTACTAATGATGTATCGGTAGGCTCACAATCAGATTAAAATGTGCAGGTTGATATAAACATAACGGACTGCAAGCCAGGTGGGAACCATTCATTGGCACATGGTCTTGGTACCGAAATTTCGTTTGACAGTATGCCGAGAATCTGAGATATGCAGTCTTTATGCTAACTTATCATCTGGGTATCATGGTTGCATCCTTTGCCGAAAAATAACGGTGACGCAAGTCTAGAACTTCCATGATACCATACATACGTGTAAATACTACATACGACCATCAATAAGTGATAAAAATTTCACATCCACCCAAAATAAGTGATAAAATATCACAGCTTTTTGTGGGAGCTAAGTCGTCTCTTTGTCGGTAAGATGGTACCAACCTGTTCACGGACTTACTCTTGTGCCTTGAATGCATTTGAAAATCAAGTTCCTCATCAATAAGTGATTTAATCACATAGGGCTTGTTTTCAATCAAAATAAGTGAGTATCGCAAATCATATACGTCAAAACAGATGAAAGAAGTATACTCACCGGTAAGATTTCTCTGGTGCATATCTGGATACGTGATAGTGTTGTGAAGTGGTTAAACACCGACTAGTAAGTATAATTCATACCTTAATCATATCTCCTAGTCATGATTGCATCTGATAAGCTGAGCTTACATGGACAACAATACTGATAATCATAGTAGAATGCTTATTTATTTATTTAATCTGATGTTTAAAACAAAACTCGTTTTTGACAAGATGTTTCTGTTGAAATCCTTAACTCAGTAATTTATCCGTGGGAGAGTAAATAACTTGATGTTCAACTTATACATTATCTGACCATGTGACTTTGACTGACTTGAACAGCAAAATTTAAGCGATGAATCATTTTAACAAAAACAAGTAACTTCTCTTGAAGTTGTTTGTACAAATTAGATTCGCACGAACAACACTTCGCTCGTACCCGACCATTCTCAGATGAATTAGCTGTTACAAAAGTGTAATGATATTGGTAATCGATTTTGAATGATGTTATTCGTATGACAGTAATTTCTTTGTATCAGGGAATTATACATACGAAAGTTTGGAATAAGACTTTTTGTGTATATTCCCTAATAAATTTGTGTTCTTATCCTAGTTGTTAGATGTGTACAAAATGGAACAAAGGAACATAAAGAAAACCCGCAACAAAGAGAACTGACAAGTCAGAAGTGGAAATTATGTCGGAACCTAGACATAACATGGTGCCTACTTGGATCCGGAAGACAAATTTGCTGAGTACAACGGTATACTGAAGTTTTTGCGCGACTCAAGGATACATTATGTTTATCGCACAGACACAATAACAAGACATTGATCAAGGAATTTTGGATTCAGCTATAGTTGTTGAAGAAAATGGGCAGGAATTTATCCACGGAAAGTAAATGACTTGAATGTAGATGTCTCTGTTGAAACCATTAACTCAGTATTGCAGCTTGTGATGATCGAAGCTACATTCTCAGTGTCGTTGAAGTGTCAACGTGGATGTTGCTAGAATGAATCTGTTGAGATTTTCTCGTGGACAACTAAACAAAGCATGGTTGCACTCTGATACAAGTCTTTCTACATGTTTTAATTCAGTGTTTGAGATCAGGCGACAGTGGTTATGACATGACAAATAACGACTTGGTTGGAATGATGATAGCTTTGACATTGAACAAACCGTTTAGTGTTTCAAAGTATATTTTTGCTAACATGAAGGAAAACCTTAGAAGAACCGGATATGGTGGAAACAAGTTTTGGATGTATCCTCGTTTTCTCCAAACGATTCTGAATGTGCTACATCCGAATCATCCGAAGAACAACAACGATGTTTTAAAAGTTGAGGTTATGATGGAACATTCGTTGAAGATCTTTAGATGTGTAGCAACAAAATGTTACAAGGAAAGCACACCTCCTCGCAAGTTGATCGGTTTTCTCGCAAATGATCAATATGTTGCACCAGAAAACAAGAAGTGGTGCCATGATGTTATATGTGTACAAAATGGAACAAAAGGAACATAAAAGAAAACCCGCAACAAAGAGAACTGAAAGTCAGAAGTGGAAATTATGTCGGAACCTAGACATAACATGGTGGCCTACTTGGATCCGGAAGACAAATTTGCTGAGTACAACGGTATACTGAAGTTTTTGCGCAACTCAAGTATACATTATGCTATCACGCACAAGACTACAGTATACAAGACATTGATCAAGGAATTTTGGGATTCAGCTAAAGTTGTTGAAGAAAATGGGCAGGAATTTATCCACGGGAAAGTAAATGACTTGAATGTAGATGTCTCTGTTGAAACCATTAACTCTGTATTGCAGCTTGGTGATGATCCTGAAGCTACATTCTCAGTGTCGCTGAAGTGTCAACGTGGATGTTTGCTTAGAATGAAATCTGTTGGAGATTTTCTCGTGGGACAACTAAACAAAGCATGGTTGCCACTCTGATACAAGTCTTTCTACATGTTTTAATTCAGTGTTTGAGCATCAGAGAAGTGGTTATGACATGACAAATAACGACTTGGTTGGAATGATGATAGCTTTGACATTGAACAAACCGTTTAGTGTTTGAAAGTATATTTTTGCTAACATGAAGGAAAACCTTAGAAGAACCGGATATGGTGGAAACAAGTTTTGGATGTATCCTCGTTTTCTCCAAACGATTCTAAATGTGCTACATCCGGATCTTCCGAAGAACAACAACGATGTTTTAAAAGTTGAGGTTATGATGGAACATTCGTTGAAGATCTTTAGAGGTGTAGCAACAAAATGTTACAAGGAAAGCACACCTCCTCGCAAGTTGATCGGTTTTCTGGCAAATGATCAATATGTTGCACCAGAAAACAACAAGTGGTGCCATGATGACAGTGATTCAGATAATGAAGAACCAACTTTGAAACATATGATCGAAGATAAGTTTGGTCATAAAAAGGGAAAGGGTAATAATGATGATGATGACAATGTTGGTAATGATTGTGCTAGTGAACCAGTTGCAGAAGTTCAGCTTACTGTTACAGTAGAGGAGTCTGAGCCTATAATAACAGAACCCTCTACAATTCTTGAACCACAACCTTCAAATACCACAGCAGCTGAAACACCTTCAGCTGAAGATACTCCAGTTTGATCGCAACCTACTACTTCTTTAGCTCAACAATCCCAGTCTACATCTCATCAACAAAGTGCAAAACGAAGCAATCGTTTGTTCTCTGAAATGGAAAAGGATGAGAAAGTGGATTTTCTATTCTCTCAGTTGCAAGCTGCAGCAATCCAGATTAATAAGCATTCAGAGTTTATATCTTCAAATCGAAACACAGTTGTCAAACAACATTTGGAGATAAATTCTTTAAAAGAATCTGTTAGAAAACAGGATTCTGAAATTGCATAGTTAAGAAAAGAAAATGAGCGACTGAAGGCTGCAGATGCTGAAAGAGCAACTCAGCTACAATAGATGAGGGCAGCTGATAACTCTCGAAGGATTGAGATAAATAGGCTGAAAGAACATAGTGCGGCTGTACAACGATCTGCGGAAACATTAACTGCTAATCATAACGACTTGAGAGAATGGTATCATTCTCAAAATGCTACATTGGTTGAAGGCTTTAATGGTATTAAAGACGTGTTTGAAATGAGCAGAAAGCGAGTGAACATTCTGTGGAATGACATATGCAAAGCAAAGGAGATCAAACGTCAACATGATCCGGTTAGTGAAAACCTTGGCAATCCTGATACTTCGGCCTCATCCTCACAACCAAAAGTTTCTGCATCAACTCCAGTGGTAGAGTCTAATGCACAGCAGATCGTGACCGATTCAGTTACCTCAAGCAGCAATCAAGGGGAAACAGGAAAGGTTTGATGTTTCTGGAAAGTTTTGAAGACCTGATGTTCTATCAACATTGGATAGCAGATCTTCAGGGGGAGTTTGTTGATACTCCAGGCCATTCAGTATGAAGACCAAAGACCGAAGACCAAAGACCAAGCAACAGCCAAGGGGGAGTTTGTTGATACACTTTTGTGTTTGTCGCTTGTTCTTAGTTATGTCTGTAATCGTACGGTCTTTGTTTATGATGTCTGTATAGTTTGGTCGTGTCGACTGAATCAAGATATCCTCCTATCTTGGTTTAGTACGATGTTTAGTTTGTTTGTGTTAAACAGTTGCATGTGTGCATACTGTTGAGTCTTGTGTACGTAATGTCTGTGGAACGTTCTCCAAGGAAAACACTTTGTGAGTGTGGCCATGCTTCGTACGAGCAAGATGTTGCTCGTACAAACCATTTGCCATTCGTACGAACGAATCCATCTAAACAAGTATCATACTTGTTTCGTACGAGCTAGTTGATGCTCGTACGAACCAGCTTGTTCGTACGAGTATCTTTGGAGTAGTTCATCAAGTCTTTGGTGTTTCGAATGTCCAGCAAGATACTTCGTACAGTTGCTGAGAATGGACACTATACAAGCAGACATGCACTTCTTCGTAGAGCAGTTGGTTGTTGATAATAGAGAGACTAGAGCTATACTAGAGTAAGAGACACAAGAGCACAGAGTGTGTTGCATGAGAGTGTATGAACATTGTTTGTATATGTTTGTATCAGTTCTCTTCAGTTAATCAAGATATTGAATCTTTGGTTATCCTGTGTTCTTAATTTGCTTTGGTTTGCATTCATACGAGGATTCCGCACTCGTATCTATGTTGTATGAACAAGGAAGCAGGTTTATCTTGATCCTCCAAGTGGACCTACAAAATCATCAAGATTGAGAAATTGGACTTCGTTTGTGGGAATGCCACGATTCTGGTTAACCCCACGGTTGGCGTTAACGTTTCGGTTGTTGAGGTTTGGAGGTAATGGGTTCTGTCGATTTTGATTTGGAGGAGGAGGTGTGGGTGTACGTTGGCGATTGTTTTGGTTCCGACTACGAGATTGGAATGGTGGTGTTGGTGGTCTTGAGTTGTTACCACCCCTGGTTGATGATTTTGGGTGTTTTGGTTTTGGGGTGGGTAATCGTGAGATTGGTTTTGGTTGTTGGGTTGGTTGGAGTTTTGTGGATCCATTGGAATGAGTCCAAAAGATGGTGTAGGTGGTGAGTTGGTGTTGGGTGGATTAGAGACAAGGGTTCCTCTAACCAGTTGGCTAGGTTTCTTCAAACGACCCGCTCTATCTCCGGTTTGAACACTAACGGTGAGGTCCTCCCAGAATTTCGTGTATGCATACACTACCTGTAACCTGCACAAGTAACACACCCGCGTAACACAAAAGCAAAGACGGTATAAAGAAACAAGCACTTAAATAGTTAATCAAACAATCAAGCAAATCCAAATGCAAAGCGCACGAACTCCCTGACAATGGCGCCAAAAATTGATCGGAGTGTCGTGCCCCGGTCAATGATAATATTTATATTCCCGAATTACCCTTAACAATGTGCTAGTGGTAGTAAGGTGTCGAACCATGAAGAGTTTGTGGTTTGCGATCTGATCCAATTGATTGTTAATAAGATTGTCACTTTATGAAGCTTGCTATTTTGATTATTTAAATAGTTATTTGTTTGAACGAATGTCGGAATGATCCGACAAATTTGTTTCTAATTGACCAACTATGAAAATGCGATTGATGGCAAGAAAACTTAATTAATTTGATTAAAACAAGATTTGGTAACAAGGTTCACACCCAGTTCGGTAATGCAATTCCTAGGGTTCCTACACGCTTTTAAGTTCAATTCCTTTGTGTCAATGATCAACAAGTTTAGTGTTAAGTGATTTAGATGCTAAGAGTTATCGACGTTATGAACAACGGACTACAATGAACATTATTATCACAAACAAGTAAACTCTAACCTAGACAAGGCATAATTGCACATAAACATTTCACAAAGTCAAATTTAATCTTCATTCGACAATCCATGAATTCAATACAAATGCAAGTCAATTATCATAGGTTTCTAAATCAAAGTACAAATTGTCACAAATCAATATTCAAAAGCATGTCAAACCCTAGAACTTACAAACCTACACCGGGGTGAAACCCAAATAAATTAGCCGCTCATGGTGAACGGAACTTAATCACCGAATGATTGGAGCTTGATCACCAACATCTTGAAGCTTCGAAAGTAGTGATGATGATGGTTAAGGTTTGGGATGGAAGATGAAGATGGATGGATAATAATGAGATGATGATAGGCTAGGGTTATGATCAAAGGTTATGATTTAAATGATCGGATGGATTGGATGAAGAAGTTGTTGATGAAGGGTATGGTGTTCTTGGCTCCAAGATGGGTTTCAAAAGCTCACAAACTTGTAACTCCCCACAAAATGGTCAAAAAAGATGATATAACCCGTCAAAACAAGTTTCAGCGTCTTACAAATGGGAGGGGCGTCGCCGACGGCCCAATGGGGCGTCGCCAACGGCCCAATGGGCGTCGCCAACGACCTCTGGTTTGTCTGGTTTTCTCTGACGCTCTAATCCACTGCCTACGACGAGTTTTTTCCGACGTGGACTTCTGAGGGACATCGGCGACGGCCTCTCTAAATCATGTTTTCCTGTTTTTCCATTTTTCGATCCCGGTTGACCTGCTTTCGGCCACGATGCTCCGAAAAGCTCATGAATAGCTCCTTAAACTCTGTAAACCTGTAAAACACAAATCCAATCAAAAGTAGGCTATTCGAAACTAAAAGTTATGTAAAACATTAACTTAAGCTTAATAGGAACATCGGTTTTCGACCACGTATCATCTAACTCTAAGAACACACGGCTATTTATACTAACATTGATCACCTTCGTTCGGACTAGGAGTACCTCCATACGGATGTATCTCATCTATGAGGACTAGCTTCCTTCGCGCGGATGTGTACCTCCATACGAAGGTAACATTACAAAACAAATCAAATAATCTAACATATTATCCTATTACAGACATGACTCGATGACGTAGGCAGTAGACATAGTACATCAACAAAATCCCCCTTGGATGTTGCGGTAGTCTCGATTGGTTTTCAAAAATCTTCATAACTTCAAAAACTATCTGCCGAAGAAATACTTCTTTACCCATTGACGTTTCAACTCAAAGAAGGTCATCGGCGTTTGATTGGTTGGAGGCACATGCTTCAATCTTTTGATTGATGCCTTCTTCATTCATTTTTAATTCTTTCGTCTTTGCGACATCACTCATAAATTCTTTTCATTCAATGTCTCGCCACATCGTATTCCACATCTTTCCTGAATTTATTTCATAGGCGTAGCAGATTCTAATAACATTCTGGTACTGCATAGCCTGTACCACATCCTGTACTTGATGAACTATCTTGTTGAAATATAAACGTTCAACATCCTTCTCAAATAGATTTACTAGCCACATAGGATCTAGTATTCTAATTGCCTCCATAAACTTTCAGTTTTTAACATAATGATTGCTTCACTAGTCTGTGCATCATATTCCCACCATCTAAAATCTTCATGAAAATTTTGTTCAATCTTCATTAGTGGCATATGCTTCATGATTTTTGGACGTTTTACAATCAAAGTTACGTCAGGCAGTTATGTTACCGGATCAATTTTTGATATTCTTTTTGGATAGTGTGGCTTCCAAGTAGGGAAATTGTTACATGCTTCACATCTAATGAGCTTCCACAACTTTTGATCACCTGGTTTCATTTGGTAGTTAATCAGTTTAGTTGACACAACTCATGTACGTCCCACCGTGGCAGAGATTTAATATCTTGTAAATATCAGAAGTATTGAACTCCGAATTCTCTTTTAATGCCCCACACATTTAATTCTGGAATCCATCCCCAGCTTATAATATCACCTAACGAAACATCAGGGTTTCTTATAAAGAATGCTAGTGGTCATCTAAACTTTCTTTCCTTCGGTACAACTTTGAACCAAGCTTTTCTGGCTTCTCTAATCTCATTTTGATCAACCCTTGGGTATTTACCATCTTTAATAGTTTCTTCGATTTTTGTTTTAGCAACTCGTTTGTATCTTCGTCAAACATCTCTTGTAATGTTAGGAAATCATCAGTTCCATCACCAGAATATTTAACCTGTTCATTGTCCGAATCATCTTCCACGATAACATTGTTATAATTATCAGCTTCTGCAACAGATTTGAATACATAATCTTCAGGTCGTGCGATATTGATATTATTCAGCTCTTCCTCAAAATCAAATTCAAACGAATTTTCATCAACACCCATCATCTTTTGCAATCTCCTCTTTAGTATAACTGTGAATAAATTCACCTTCTTCATCATGATTAAATATCTAATTTTGTTGTCAATTGTAGGAACAACCGTTGTAGGAGTAACGTCTGTGAAGATTCTTGAATTCTCTTCGTCATTGACAGTATCATCATCAAGCTCCCCATCAAACTCAACATCGTCTTCTTGATTTTCGGCATCATTAATGTACTCATTTTGATAATCAGCATCAGAAGATTTAGCTTCATAAACAACCAACCCAGTACCATCTTGGTTGTTGTCATCATCATCGCCATGAGCAGAACCGTCAATATCTAATTGCTTGTCATCCTCTTTTTATCAGATTCTTTTTCTTTTTCTTTCTCTGTTTCTTTCTCATAAGGTACATCTAGGACTCCATCGATAAGAATGAACTTTGAGATATCTATCTGTTCGGTTTCAGGTTCAGTCACAATTTCTGGTATAGCATCAATTTTTCCCTTGCCCTTACAGTACTTGCAACCTCTGATTCAATAGCAGCTTTACGAGCTCTCTCAGCAACTTTTGCCTTGGCTTCATCGATCTCTATCTGATTATATTCTGCCTCAAAATCTATTCCCATTTTCTTTTCCAACACTTTGTATAAAACATCAAGCTTTCGACCTTCTAACTTCTTATCAGCTTCTAGGTCACTCGATATCTTCCTCAATCACTCATTCTCCGAAACAAGGCTTGCAATTACGACTTCCATCTGCTCAGGGTTCAGTTTCAAGAAACTTGATCTTGCTCTCCATCTGCTTGATTCTGCTTCCATATGATTAATCTGTTCATCGTTTAGATCATTTAAGAAATCAAAATCCATTGTGTCTATGTTGGGAATGATTGACCTTCGAATATATTGTAAGAAGGACCAATTGGATGAGACAATCGTCTTTGAGAAGATTGAGATCATGTTTGAGGTTGTACATGAGGATGTGCTTCAGGTTGTGGCGATTTTGATGTTGTTGGATCTTGCTGTGAAGTTGTTGGAGTTTGGATTGGAATTACATGTTCAACTTCAACTTCTGCTTCCACGTGATGGTGCTTTTTTTTTCAATAACTATTGGTTCAGCTCTATAGTTGTTGTATCTTTCACAGGCTTTTGAGTTCTTCTCCTTGTTTTTTTGTCAATGGCGAACCAGATTTCTTTACCGTCATAGACACTTTACTCTTTTGTCTTTTTGTCGGTTTCTTAACAATTTCTGGATCGGAAGGCACATATGGCTCGTCATCAATTTCAGCAGAACGTTTCTTTCTTTTAGCAGCCCTTTTCTTAGCTCTCGCTCTAGGATCATGCATAGCTGATGGATTTCTAAGAGATAAAACATCTTCCTCTTCACTTTCAATTCTAGGACCACCTTCAAACGCTTGCTTTTCAATATCACAAGCAATCTCAGCAGTGTCTGTCTTACTCTTCTCAGCCCTCTCTCTATCTGAAGTAGCAGAAATAACGTCATCATCTACATTCACATTCTCATCCTCTTGAGCACTGGTCTCGTCATGAAGCAAAGTTCTAGCAGTTCTCTTTCTTGTTGATTGCTTTGGTGTTGTCTGCTTCTTAGCTCGCCTTTTCTTACCATCTTCTTTTTCGAACCATTTGCACCTCTTGGCGACAAATCCTTCCAACCTTCGACGACAGGTTCACACCCACTAATGACTAGAAAGCCTTACCGGAATCCAGTAAAAAAATTAGAAGTCCAAATATAGAGACGAATTAAAGATAGATTATCAATCAACACACTGTTTCCTCCAAAAACTATGAAGTTGCATAGTTCCCATAAACTTGGCCACTGATAATCCATTAATAACTTTCGATTTAACCACTAGCATAATTGATGTTCCGTTGGTGATTACCGAAGCATTATCGACCGTTCATCGTATTTTACAATTTTATTTTTTAGGGTAACTGTGTTTCGCCGGTAATTATTGACATATTTGAGCCGTCACGAGGTGATACTCCTAGAGCGAGTGTATATATATTTATATAATAAAAGTATATAAATATCGAAATGATAAATTTTCCTGGTGGATGTGATGTGGATGGCTGAAAGAGAACCGAATTTTCTTTGCTTAAAGGTGCACCACTATGAATTAGGCACATCTCCATGTTATTTACGTTTATTTTTGAAGTTTACTTTATTTTGATACTTACTCTTAAAATCGATGTATTAATGTTAAAGTAGTTTTAATCATCCGTCCTTGATGTACCCAATATAGTACTACTGTCTTGCTTATATTCATTATTATATTTTGATATGATTTATAAGTCTATAGTAGATTTAAATCTTGCAAACCAAAAGAGGTTGCAAGTTTGAAAATGTGACATAGTAATTATTAGAGTTAAATGCTTGGTTGGTCCCTGTGGTTTGTAAATCTTGCAGACTTGGTCTCAGTGGTTCACTAATTACACACTTGGTCCCAGTAGTTTCAAATTTTGCACTCGGGTGGTCCTTACCACTAACCTTTGTTAGATTTCTCAGTTAAGTATATGCAAAATTACTATATTACCCTTGAAATGCAAAATGCACTCGGGTGGTCCCTTCTCCGGTCATCCCCTCCGACTATATACCACTTACACCGACACCCATGTTCTTCCGGCGACACCACCCTGCAACCTACCTCTCCTCTTGAACATTCAACCCACAACAGCATACAGGTGAGAGAGAGACTGCAGGAGAGAGAGAGAGAGAGAGAGACAGTGAGAGAGAGGGGAGCTGCAGCGGCGAACCCCATCACTGAATCGAACTCGGGTCAGGTTCCGTTGGGTCGGGGTAGACGACAGCAGCGGGGTAGCCGCGGTTTTGCGACTCACCGGCGGCGGAGAGGTTTGGTTCACATTCGAATCGAGACTCGGTTCAGTGATGGTTCAGCATGCTTCAAGATGTGTTCGATTCGACTCGATCATAAACAGTCAACGGAACCTGAACCGAGTTCGATTCAGTGATGGGGTCGCCGCCGCCGCCGTGAGCTGCGCCGCTGCAGCTCCCCTCTCTCTCACTGTCTCTCTCTCTCTCTCCTGCAGTCTCTCTCTCACCTGTATGCTGTTGTGGGTTGAATGTTCAAGAGGAGAGGTAGGTTGCAGGGTGGTGTCGCCGGAAGAACATGGGTGTCGGTGTAAGTGGTATATAGTCAGAGGGGATGACCGGAGAAGGGACCACCCGAGTGCATTTTGTATTTCAAGGGTAATATAGTAATTTTGCATATACTTAACTGAGAAATCTAACAAAGGTTAGTGGTAAGGACCACCCGAGTGCAAAATTTGAAACTACTGGGACCAAGTGTGTAATTAGTGAACCACTGGGACCAAGTCTGCAAGATTTGCAAACCACAGGGACCAACCAAGCATTTAACTCTAATTATTAATCGCTATAAATAAAGGTGAGCGAGAGTCTTAGAAGCATTTATTGAGAGAGGAAAAATGTCTTCATCCTACTCTCTCATCCTACTTCTTTCCTGTTGCTCTCTCTTCTTTGTTTTCATTACTGCAACACAAGAATTTGCTTTCAACACCAGTGAAGGAGAAGAAGTACACCATTATCATACCCTGCAACTATCCTCTCTTTTGCCATCATCTGTTTGTAATCCATCTGCTGTAGGTTCGTTTTTATTTTCAATTATATTCTCTCTCTCTCTGTCTCTCTCTCTCTCTATATATGTATGTATGTGTGTTCATAGTTTGTGTGAATCTTCCTCCTATGATAAGTAGATCCTACTAGAAAATTTGGCCACTCTTGGCATCTTTTACTGTCACAAATCGGTTGCAACAGGCTTTTCAGCTGAAAGTGTCATCGTAAAAATCTACGTGGTTAATCTTGTTTTGCGACCACATAGCGACTAGTGTTAATTTCCGACTAAAGTGATGGTTGCATTATTTGTATCAGATATGGTGATGAGAGACTTCTAGGTTAACGTGCGTTTTGTGTAATGTAATAAATTTGGAATTGAAATTTTGGTAGGAATTGAAAATAGATTTGGAATTATGGTGTTTCACATAATGCAGTGGAACTTGATTGGAATTGGAATTTAGACTTTGTTCCTTACGTTATTGTTCAGTTCTAGTTTCTTCTTTTGTTGAAATGAACAACATAATATACATTTTAATTCTACTAAGATTCCAATTATGAAACGAACACTATCTTAAATATTTTAATTTATAGTTTTAATTGTTTGAAATAAAAAAGAAAATTACGTAAGCTTTTGTCTTTTAAGGTGACTGTTGCAATATTTTAAGAATAATTTAAAAAAAATAAAATATATGTATTGCTTTTCTTAGCAAAAACAATTACTAAATGATCACATAAATTACATCTAACCACCATGGAAACTCCACATTTTATCCTCTTTCTCTTTAACTCATAGCGCAAACAAAACAAAACCATGTTTTAATTACCATGGGTTATTATATATATATATATATATTTTACAGAGTGATCTTGAATTATTTTTTAAACCTATAACTAGGTAATTTACTTTTTCCAAAACTATTGATGGAATAAACTTTATGCTTCTAGAAAATGTTATTAGTCTTTTCCAGTGTCCTGTTTTGCAAGTTATGAAGGAAAAGAAATTAAACGGACCCCTAGATAGCTAATTAAGCAACCACCACTAGGATATTATTGGATCATCAGCATTCTTTGCCCACACACTTTCATTAATCGCCGTTATTATTGTCGCCATTTTATTTTATACTTTTATGCCCATCCAATTTGTTTAATTTGTTTAATAAGATAGTATGATATATTATTATCATACATAATATTATTAGTATACTAATATGGTTATACCTTTATATTGCTATTCATTTCCAACCAATATCTTATCAACCAGAAAAGAAAGTTCACTACATTAGTTAGGAGATAAACATCTAAAATAAAAACAAAAAGAATATTGTTGCAATTTCTTTCAAACAAAATGATGGGGAATGATAAAAGAGAAGCTTCATAGAAACCAGTTTGAAAATGGTGGGGTTTTCACTTTTCAATTCATACATTCACACACACATTATTCTGAAATATAAAATGACCAAAATAAAGTATGCATCTAAACTAGTAAGATATTTTGGTGGTTTTCAAATCACACTGAATTCTTTAATGCAAGATCAACCAACTGTAATGTGCGCTCAGCAAATACATAGAGCAAAAAAAGAGAGTTACACAAAACGCTACCAAAACAAACAGATTTTGTATAATTTGTTATTTTTTAAGAAATTATATCAAAACAATTAAAGTTATTTTTCTCTGTGACTATTTTGTTATGCTATAATAAAAATATAGTATTACTATGTATTTGTTTATTTGTTTATTTATTTATTTTATAAGTATTTACATATGGCGTGTAACTATATTTATACGGACGCACATACCTGTATAGTACAGGTTGCATCATCATGAATTCGTTTGATTCGCATGAAAATCCTAATTCTTACACGATAAGGCTTATACATACATACATACATAGATATATATATATAATTAATGAATTTGAGTTACTTATACATTTTAGTCTGTAGTAATTCGATAACTGAAAATTTTAATTGAAAAGCAGTCATACAGTGTCAGGATTAAAAATAACGCCAATTAATAAACTTTTTTCTGTCAAACAAATATGAAGATTTATAGTTTTAATAATCAATTAAGATTTAAGTTCAAGTGATTAGATTTTCACCATAATTCCTAAATTTTAACTATAAAGCATCACTCACTTAAACATGAGAAACATTTAGAATGATAAAGTACTATGTGGGGTTGTCGTTAAATAGTTGATAATTTAACAAAGTCTACAACAAATAAAACTTATATATGTAAGAATCTATGACATAAAATATCATAAACGCGTGGACAATAATATATTGTCACCAGTAAAGTACGACAAAAATGCTTTTTTGTTTTGTATGTTAGTTTTATTAACGATTCACATGTAAAGGGGCTTTCCTTTTTTTCATTTGTTTGGTTAGTTTTGTTTGGAATCTAAGTAGATCGGTTTTAGACTATGAATCGACATCATAACACTAGTGTCATGTAACCAGGTTTGCAATTTTCGACACGACACGACACGACACGAACATTAGTAGGTTATTGCTTGGCTGGCATGTCTAACTCGATTCGGATTAACCTGTTTATTTAAAAGGGTCATGTCATGTTCCGGTTGAGCTATTTAACCCATTTGATTAAGCAGATGGACCTGCCAACGTATTTTATTAAACATGCAAACCCACTAACCCGTTAACTCATTTTTCACGGCCACCAACCCAATTATCAATTTACAACCTGATTACTAGCCGTTTAACACGTATAGATGGACGAGTTAAATGGAGCGTCTTTGGGTTACATGATTTTGAGTGTGTACGGGTTAGGATTGATATTTTTAAGAAATAAAAAATATGAGTCGTGCAAAGCTAAACCCGTCAACGTACCAACCTGACATGATAGAAACCCCTACGTACGTAAACAACCGGCTGTTGATTTGTTTCTTTTATCTAATAATAAAAATATACACGTATAGTAATTTAAACTATAACTCGTTAGGTCAGATATAACTTTCTAACTAAAATTACACCATAACTTGTTCTAAAATGGTACTCAAACGGAGGCTTGAATTGTTAAATTCTAGCCACCATGTTGTTTTGTTGCTTAACTTACACATGTGGTGAACCTTGTAAGATTCAAGGTCATGGGTTTAAGTTCTTTGACAAAAGATCAAATATAAATATTTTTATCATACAAAACGTATGAATAGGATGAATGTAAAAATATGTGGTGAATATTTTCGTAATTATTTACTCATAGAGTAATTATCAAAATTACCCTACAAATGATCTTGTAAGGTAATTTTGTAAAATGTTCTTGTACCCTATAAGACCGTTTTACAAAATTACCCTAAAAAATCAAAATTATCCTACAAGATTATTTGCAGAATAATTTTGATAATGACCCTACGAGCAAATAGTTACGAACAATGTCACCGCATCTTTTTTTTTCCTTTTTCATGACTTTCTACTATAAGATTCTTTGTACATGAACTTTACTCTAAGGTCATATTTTTGTCACGTAACATATGAAATGTATCAAGTGTAAACATTTTCTTGGCGCTTATTCTATCTTTATTAATAATAATTACAATTAATATTTTGAAGAACAAATTAGGACGTATTATATTAACCAACTAAGATTTATTTCTATGAAGTAGGTAACAAGAGATCAAGGGGATCACTGGAAGTGGTTCACAAACATGGACCGTGCTCTACGCGCAATGAAGACACGGTCAAATCCTTGACAGTGGAAGAAATCTTGACCCATGACCAATCTAGAGTTGACTCAATCAGGGCTAGTTTAGCCACCAAGACAGGAAAAAAAGACGTACTGGGCTCCAAGGCCACTATCCCAGCGAAATCCGGTAGCACAATCGGATCCGGTAACTACATCGTAACCATCGGATTAGGCACCCCGGCCAAACAACTCTCACTCATTTTCGACACTGGGAGCGACCTAACCTGGACCCAGTGCGAACCTTGTGCTAGATCATGTTATGATAAAAAAGAGCCCATATTTGCACCCTCTAGGTGCACCACCTATTCCAACATTTCGTGTGCGGCAACAGAGTGTTCTGAGCTCACTTCCGCCACTGGAAACAACCCCGGTTGCAGCGCATCGACATGGTGTATGGTATTCAGTATGGTGACCAGTCTTCCTCAGTTGGATTCTTTGGAAAAGAAAAACTGACATCGACTTCAAAAGAGTAGTTAATGGTTTCTTTTTTGGGTGTGGTCAAAACAACCAAGGACTCTTTGTGGTGCTGCTGGGCTACTAGGACTCGGTCGCGATAGGCTATCTATCGTCTCCCAAACCGCTAACAAGTACAGGAAAGTTTTCTCTTATTGTCTCCCCTCGCGCTCAAGCTCTACAGGTTACCTAACTTTTGGAAGTAGTGGAGTTGGTCGTAAAGTTAAGTACACACGACTCTCGGGCAGCTAACGTTCTTTCTACGGTCTTACTCTTACTGCTATAACCGTTGGTGGAACTAAACTACCAATAAGTCCTACAGTGTTTCAGACTTCGGGTATTATCATTCACTCGGGAACCGTCATCACGAGGCTCCCTCCTACAGCCTACTCGGCTCTAAGTAAGGAGTTTAGAGCCAAATGAAGAAATACCCGTTAACCAGATCATTATCTATACTAGATACATGCTATGATCTAACTAATTATCAAACAGTTGAAATACCAAAGATAAGTGTACTTTGGGGTGGGAATACACCTGTGGAGATTGCACCACAAGGGATTCTTTATGCAAATGGTGTAAGTCAAGTGTGTTTAGCTTTTGCTCCAAATGGAGATGATTCAGATATCGGTATATTTGGTAATGTTCAACAAAAATCGCTAGCTGTTGTGTATGATGTCGCTGGCGGAAAGGTAGGATTTGCGCAAGGCGGATGTGCCTGAACACCAATGGACACAAATTACAGTGTGATACATTGTTATAATAAGAATTAAATTAGAGAAAAGGATTGTTGGAATAAGGTATAGAGGCAGGTTTTGTTGATTATCATTGTTTGATGTTTGGATTTTTGCAACTAAATGTAAATTGATTGCTTTCAAATTCAATGCATGATGACAAATCTATTTTTCCACAAGGAAAGAAGGCAGTGTTAAAAATTCTGACACCATATCCTTTTGTTTCATTCAAGCACAAATGTATGGTTTCATATGAGACCTATAGTATACTCATTTTGTCTTATATAATTTTCATTTGAATAGTACCACCAAACGATCCCAAGTCACAACTTTTCTCACGGATTGGGCTTGACATTTGAGCCCAATGGGCCAGACCCCATCCGGACCTAGCCCACATATCATGCCCAATTTGAAACATACATCGTAGAGATGGGCATATCGGGTTTTTCTATACCCGGAATCGGTTCCTAACCGTACCCGGTTCTTGAATGAGTGTGAATGGAACCGGTTCTTGTAGGAACCGCTTCAAGTTCCTACCCGCTTTTAGACCAATTAATACTAGAATCGATACTAACCGATTCCGGGTAGGGTTGTAACCGGTTCCTCGGAAGAACCGGTTCCAACGGCTATAATGCCATTAGAAACCGATTAATGGCCATTGAGCCTTTTCAATACTTGTTCTTAATATAATTCGTCAATGTTTAATTCGAGTCCTTGCTAAACAAAGCTCCATAATGTTTGCCTTGAGCCTTTTGAGAACCGTCACTCATTTCCACCAAATCCCAATTGCTCGATACCTCTATATTGCGATTATGTGATAGTATCCCAACAACATATGGAGCGGATTGAGGACCGTTGTTGACGGATGGAGAATTTGTTGTTTTGGAATTCTTGGATGCCATAGTAGAGCTTATCGAGTAGAAAAAGAATAAGAAGAAGATGAGGATGAAGATTGTGTGACGATCAAATAAATAATGTGCACTATTTATACTGTCAGGAATCGACTCCAACGGTAATAAAATCATTAAATGTTTGGTTGCAACGGCTAGGAAGCGATTCCAACGGTAACATCATCAAGAATTTAATGCACGGGTCGGAATTGGTTACGGAGGAATCGGTTCTGGGTTAGGAACCAGGTATGGACCGATTTTTTCATAAAAAGTGGTACCAGGTAAGAACCTACAGGTTTTTTGAACCTGAAACCGATTCTTCAATAAAGCGGGTAGGAACTGAAACCGGTTCTAGGTCGAGTCTACTGGGTCAGATTTGGAATCGATTATCATGCCGATCTCTAATACATCGTAATATTGTGCGTAACAAAATCAAATTTTGAACACCAATACAAATTAAAAGTTTGCAAAGAAAGTAGAGAACAAAAACTAATCTTTAACGTGTAAGGTATTCATTCATCCATAGAAAAAGGATTTCTATATGTGGCTAGAAAAGCAATCCAACTGTGGTACAGATATAATTCTTTAACATATTGATATGTTATTTCAGGGCCGGCTCTGAGCATATGCCAGGTGAATATCGATTCAGGGCCAAAACGTAAAAGGGCCTGTAAATATATATATATATTTACACATATACATATTGTATATATAAGTAAACTTCATTTTTGTGACACGCTATCACCTCACTCTAGTGGTAGTCGCCATGCATTTTAAGCCGCTAACCTGGTGTTCGAGACTGGGTTTTAGCATTTTTTAGAATTCTCTTTTAATGTGCAACTCTTTAATGATGAACTCTATAATGCTGCAGATCTACAACCCTTTCATTCATTCACTTTTGTTATCTTTTTCCTTTTCTGTAAACAACTAAATTCTTTTATTGTTTTAATATTATCATTAACTATAAACATAATTTGTTTTTCTCTTAACTTTAAAAATTATTCTTTAAAAATTATTCTTTTAAAAAATTATTCAAACTGTAACTAAATTCTTTTATTGTTTTAATATTATTATTAACTATGAACATAATATGCTTTCCTCTTAACTTCAAAAATTATTCTTTTTACAAATTATTCAAACTGGTTTGAGTCGGTTCGGGTTGTTATAGTGCCCATAATACGATTTAATCGAATTGTTGAGTGATGCAATAACAATCAAAATTTTCGTTTTACTAGAGCGGGTAGGGCACGGCTTTTATTTCGCATAGGACCTAAAACTTTTTTAAGATTTTCAGAGACGACCCTGTGTACTTATTTTTATTTTTAAACTTATATAATAAAAAAGTTCACGAAAAAAAATTGGATGGTGATCTGACAAGTTTTGTACAGTGGTTTAAGTTTGAGATATGTTTATTGTCCTAAGCAATGTGTTTTATTTATCAATGTTATCTTTAACGCTTATTATAAATCATATTCATTTTGTTAATGAAATATTTTTCATAGGTTAATTTAACCCGTTCATCTAAAGCTTAGGTTTTCATAACAAGACTTCCTGTATTTGTATGCATTGAAATTCTCGGGTTACATAATGATCCAACCTAAACCTTAAGCTAACACTACAACACAATATTTGATCTCTTAAATGTACTCCGGTTTTACAAAAAAAAAACACCAGGTTTAAACAAGCAGGCTACATATGTCCCTTCCTGTCGGTTTATTCGTAAATAAGCAAGCTACACTATTTGCGGGGGTGTCTTGTACTCGAGTCCAATACCTATCGGGTGGTGGTTATGCTTGTTTGTTTGTAAAAAGGTGTCAAAACTATGGTATCAATGATGCAATCGGAACAATAACCCTACCAAAGAACTCTAAGTGATACTGAACGATTACATAGGAAAGAAACAACGATTCAACACACAAATCTCTCAACTCTCACACAGAAGATCATCAACACGATAATATTCCTTAACACTACAAGAATCTCACAAACGATCCTTTAGATTCAGGATGAATCAAAAGATTAACACTGAAGCCCTAGACTGTTCTAGAGAGAAATGAGAGAACTCTGGGTAAAAATATCTGAGTAGTAATGAATGGAACTTGGGGCATTCTCTTATATAGCGACCCATTGGTAATCACCAACCCCGGGTAACCCGGATGCTTATTATAACAACTTGTGAGTTGTTATAACAACCTTCTATTCTCCAATCAGCGTGCAAGCCCATTTAACCCATCAGCCCACTAACTTTTATATTTGCATCAGTGTCCAGCTTCCAGCAAGTTCCAAGCCCATTTGTCTTATACAGCCAGGGGCGGATCTACGTTGAGAACTACGGGTTCATACGAACCCACTCGGTTTCAAATTTTTAGTAGAAATGTTAATATAAAATTAAGTGTGAACCCATAAAAAACATCTGGGATGAACCCAGTAACCAAATTTATGGATGGTGGAGTGGTTAAGTCATGTAGTTCCATGCTTAAGGTCACGGGTTTGACTCCTCCTAGGGTTAAAACTGTTTTAGTTTTTTTTCAGTGAACCCACTGAAAAAAATTCCTGAATCCGCTACTGTATACAACCTCATAACATACAAAGAACAATTATCTTAGAAACATGTTTAAACCTTATATCAAACTGAATATTAATATTATTTGTACACTTATATTTTTAACATCCCCAGTTTAATACCCAAAAGGATTAAACATGTTAGTTAAAGAATATAACTCATTATGTTAACTAATGAGAAGTCCTTTTGTGAATAAATCAACCAATTGTTCCTTTGATTGAATACCTGAGGCTTCTATAATTCCTTTTGAGATCAATTCTCTTAAGTAAAATAAATCAACTTCAAAATGCTTAACCCTGTCATGGATGAGAGGATTACCAACAATGGACAATGCAGTAGTATTGTCACAAAATAGATTAACTGGCAGTTTCACAGGCACTTCCAGTTCTTGTAAAATATTTTTGACCATATTACCTCACAAGTAGCTGTACACATAGATCTATATTCAGCTTCAGCTAAAGATCTAGATACAGTTGCTTGTTTTTTACTTTTCTATGAAATCAAAGAACTACCTAGAAATACACAAAAACCAGTCACAGACTTTCTAGTCTTAACACATTTGCCCAATCAGAATATGTATAAAGCAGTGTGTAACACTTCGCATTCCTGTACCTTCCTTATTTAGAAAGTGTAATCGTAATTCTATTTATGGAAACTCGTATTCGTACCGTGTACGTATTTCTTCCCAAATTTGTAACCTAAGACGTCGATCATAATAAACATTATACTTTATGTATACATTTATACTTGTTATTCGAGCAAAATACATGTTAACATATGCTATTCGTACATTAATACTTGTATATTCATGCAATCAATCGATTAAAATACGTGACTTCTATGGAATCTACATTCAAGATACATACTATGCACACACGATACATCCTAATGCTTGAAATACTTAAAACCGACTAAAACACGTAAAATCAGCCTCAACTGACCCGCTTCGTACGAATTGGACCTGCCATGCACGAAGTGTGCACACTTCGCTTCACACGAAGCGGAGCTGACAGTTGTTTCTCCTATAAATACAGATGCATTATACCACACCCAACATTCCGTTCACTCTCACTCTCACTCCTGAATTCCTTGATTCTCGACATAACTATCTTCTTCTAAGTAAGTTTAACTCACTAAAATCTTGCAATTATATAACTTCTTCTTTTACTAATTTTCTTTGTATCGAGTGTTGTAAGCTAACCCAGTTCATCATCCTCATAGGATTGGAATAGTGTTCTAGCTAGTGCGAACGTTGGGAGTCGTGGCTACCCGAATTAAGTTCCACACCTCACTTGAACAGTTCGCATTTTCTTTCTGTACGTTCATGACCAACCGGGTTATTACAATCTTGTGCTTTAGTGAATCATATAACGAGATTTGACATCTCCATGCTTGACATCTATGACCAACTTGAATATTTATATATACTTAAACTATACATAATTTTCCTATTTTCTTAATAAACTAGTCGGGACAGAATCATAATCGCTTTCTAATTAAGTAGTATGGTCCTAGACTGTTCTACCTCATTGCCAATCCTTGTTCACGAAAATCAGTGTCGAAACGGGTGCAAAATGAGCTAAACGTTACAAGAACAGACCCCTCGTACGAAGTGGACTGTCACTTCGCACGAAGTGGCATTTTTCTTGTTTTCTTTCCATACTTTCTATTTCAGAATCTGGATCTATCGTCCGACTCAGTATACTCACGCCCACTTGTTTACCCCCATGTAGGGTAACTTTGGATTGCATCATTTAAACACTCTACGCACGGAATACTAGGAAGCTTGCAAAACCGTGATTACACTCGAACGCCCTTTTTGTTTTACACTTTTGGGTGCAATATGTTTAATCTATCAAAATACACGCAATCACTCTTATATTTTATGCAAACACAAACAATCCATCATACATGCTAAAATACGTGATTCTTGATTTGTATTCTTGGAACATTCTTATGTGATTCACTTGTCATTAACTTCGTACGAGCCTCCACTTAACATGTATAGCGTTATAGGAGTAACACACCGCCTGTATTCTTGAGGTCATGTTAAGTATTCTAATTTTGCAGTACACTTGAGGGTCGACTTGTTAAATTGCATGCCATGATACATTAATCTAATTAACTATTTCTGCCATGTGGATTTGTTAAATCACTTTTTACATACTTATGCTATATTCAACTTGTGTACTCGCCAATGTTTTGTGTTGAACTATACCTTTAACATGTTGCAGATTGATGATGTCGACATTGATGAAATCTAATAGGATGGACTAGAAACACACTTTTAAGTTATGTATTGTAGGACGTGTTTCTTAACTAAGGTCGTGTATTTTACTTGACACATTATTGTTGTATTTTGTTTCCAAAGCTTTGTAAGCGAATATTTGAAATGAAATGAAATTTTGTTATCTTAATTATTGTCACAATCTAGTGTTATATGGACTCGAGCAATCTATTTCGTCCCGCCCTGATGTTTTCGCCATCGGTTGGGGTTGACACAGTGAAAATAAGACCAACCCCCTTTTCAAACAGAACTCCTTTACCAGGAGCCTTTTTTAAGTACCTAAGTAACTAAATGCATCTTTAAATGAGCATCATTTGGATTATACATATACTTGCTTAAAAAATGAACAATGTATAATATATCTAGCCTAGTATGGGGAAGATAAATTAACTTGCCAATCATTTTTTGATAGCTAGTTATATTATCAATTGACTTATTATTTTCTGAACACACATATGTTACAATATGATTCTGTTCAATCGGATTGTTAGCTGGTTTGCATGCACTCATGCCACACTCAGCTAACAGTTCTAAATAATATTTTCTTTGGGACAAGCAAACACCTTTATTTGTTTAAACTACTTCTATTCCAAGAAAATACTTCAATTCTCCTAAGTCTTTGATTAAAAAATTAGACTTAAGTTTAGATTTAATAAGCTCGATTTCATGAACAGAGTTTCCTGTAACAACTCTATCATCAACATAAACAAGCAAGTATATTATCATAAAATCATCAATCTTATAAAATAATGAATAATGACACTTGCTTTGAAAGAATCCTAAGTCACACAACACAGTTACCAACTTCTCATTACACATTCTGGGGCCCTGTTTCAATCCATATATAGATTTTTTAAGTTTGCACACTGTATTCTTCGTTTTAGAATAATACCGATCGGGTAAAGACATATACACATCCTCATGCAAACTACCATACAAAAATGCAATATTAACGTCTACTGGAACAATTTCCAATTGTTTTCAACAGCTATAAATATAATACATCTAACAGTCACTAACTTCACAACTGGAGAAAAGGTTTCATCAAAGTCCACACCATGTTTTTGACTATAACCTTTGGCTACAAGTCTGGCCTTAAACCTTTCTATCGCCCCTGTTGACTTATACTTGATCTAATAGATCCATTTACAACCTACAACACTTCTACCAAGAGGTAATTCAACAAGATCCCATCTATCATTTCTATGAAGAGCTTCAATCTTCTTATTCGTAGCTGATACCCAATTAGGATCCTTGGATGCCTCATAAAAGGTTTTAGATTCATTACTTTTGTCTAACACAGATGTAAAACCTTTATGTTCAATTGAAATATTAGAATAATTAACAACCTTTTCTAATCCGTATTTAACTTTCCCTTCAACTATATAATCACTTGGATTCCTAGATAATGTTGAACTTTTAGTAGATCTCCTAAGTGTAGACTGAACCCTATTTGATCACTATACATTCCCTCAAAATTATGACCCTCAACATCATCAGTCATCACATGCTAAGTTTGATCTATGTTGGTACTACTTATGCCTGGCTGTTCATATTGAGCCTCGCCTGTTGTACTAGTACTTCCTAACATAGACTCCTGAGACCCATGTGTAACATTTCTATTTTTTTATATATTAAAATAAAGTGTATAAAACTTATATTATTAAACCAGTAGATTACGAGTAAGTTGACTGTTAGAAATATGAGATATTTAGACGAACATAGAAACCGTTTAATAATTAATAATAAAATATATTCTAATTGACCTTACTCCGTTTTTCACGAAACTTAGGTCAAATTTAGATAAAAATATGCTCATTCCAATGACATATTCATCATTTTTTAAAACATTATATTTTATAAATTATAAACAATAAAAGAGTGAAGCAGATGAATTAATTATAATATATGTGTACATGTGTCGAGGATAAGAAAGAATAAAAAGTTGACGCAGCAAGGCATCCTTTTATAAATACTCAGTATTCAGTGTAATTGAACAATTCACTTTTCTATCTCTCTTGCTCTCTCTGCTCTATTTCTTTTATACCTGATATCCTGAACTCTGCTCCATAATTAGTGTTTTTAACCTTAATCATTGGTACAATACCCTATCCGATCGATCTGAAACCCATCAACGGATGTCAAGGTGTTGCCCAAATAAGGCTATACTTTGTTAACTACGTTGGGGTTTTGATCTCGTGATTTATCGTTAATGTTTGAATTGGGTTGATACACCAATACGTGTGGCATTGTGTTTTTATTAGGAACCTAGGCTTAACACTAGGAGACTATAGTAATAAACCCTAAATCTACAATATGAGTCATTCTTTCTTTTTGTTAAATGCTTTCAAAACCCTAAATGTTTTCCAATTATATTTACAGTGATTAAGTTTTTGTATTCTGAAATTACTGCCGGTATATGGGGTTTTGTATACACTACTTGATAATCTTCAGTATTGGACGAAAGGTAGCCAATGAGTGATATGACCACCGTCACATCGGAACTGCCACTGAGTGACAAATACTTATTTGAGTAATTGATAGATATAAACAAATGTAAAAACTCTTAATGCTGTAAGTTATAACAACGTGTCTTTTTATACAAATGAATGAACTCACTAGTATTTTTCGCTGACAAATTGTTTTTAAACGCGTTTCAAGTAACTTATTGTGAAAGTAAAAGAAGCATGCTATGAGGCTCTAAAGGCTTAAGTAAAGTGGCTATGTTACCAGAATAAAGAAAAGAAATTATGTTTTATTAATTAGGGATCCCTATTAAAACTTTTGTTTGTAATATGGGTTTCTGTAACGCTCCGCATTTTTGTACTTTCCTTATTTAGAAAGTGTAAATGTACTTCTATTTTTTGGAAACTTTTAATCATATTCGTATCTTTTAATTCAATCCTTATAATCTGAGATTCTGATCATAATGGAACTTTATTCAATAAATGTACATCTTTTACACATATGACTCATACTTTACAATCTTTGATACATGACTTCATGCGAGAAACTCACACTTGAATACTTGAATGCCCAATTTTGCAGGCAATTATACTTATACATCATTCTCTTATGTTTAAAATACTTAAAACTGGCTAAAACATGTAAACCAGCCTCAACTGACCCCCTTTGTATGAAGTGGAGCACGCTTCGCATGAAGTGGCACACTTCGCACGAAGCGAAGCTGGCAGTTGTTTTTCCTATAAGTACAGACGCACTTCACCACTTCCAACTTTCCGTACACTCTCGCTCTCAAATTCTTGATTTTCGGCAGAATTATCTCAGATTCTTCTAAGTGAGTTTAACTCACTAACACTTTGCAATTTCATAACTTTTCTTCTGCTTTTACTTCTTTTTCTTTTGTAGCAAGTGTTCTAAGCTAACCTAGTTCATTATCCTCATAGGATTGGATTAATGTTCTAGCTAGTGAGAACGTTGGGAGCTTTGGATACCCGAATTAAGTTCCGCACATCACTTGAACATTTTTGCATTTTACTTTCTGTACATTCATGACCAACCGGGTTATTGCAACCTTGTGCTTTAGTGAATCATATAACAAGATTTGACATCTCCATGCTTGACATCTATGACCAACTTGAATATCTATATACTTAAACTATAAATAATTTTCGTATTTTCTTAATACACTAGTCGGAACAGAATCTTAATCGCTTTTTGATTAAGTATTATGGTCCTAGACTGTTCTGCCTCATTGCCAATACCTTGTTCAAGAAAATCAGTGTCGAAACGGGTGCAAAATTGAGCTAAAATGAGACAGAAACAGACCTTTCGCACGAAGTGATCACCTCGTACGAAGCAACATTTTTCCGTATTTACCTTATGTATTTTCTGCCTTCCCGCCCGAATCCGAATCCAACTCGGAAACACTCACACAATTCTGTTCCCTCGTGTAGGATAACTTCGGTGTCCTACCCTCCATCCTACAGTTCACGATTACTAAGGAAACTTTTGCAAAACCATGAGTATACTCGACCCCGTTTTATACCTTTTATCACTTTTGTGGTGCAATACATGTACTTTATCAATTCACACAAACCTGTTATGCTTAAATCACAAAACAATCCTTAAACTATGCTCTATGTGTTATACTTGAATTCACACATGCTTATACTCGAATTGCTCATACTTAGTCATTAACTTCGATCAAGTCTCCCTTAACATGTGTAGCGCTATAGGAGTAACGCATCGCCCATAAACTTGAGCTCATGTTAATTTAAACACATACGGTCTTTTCATTGCTATGATTAGATTACACTAGCAGGAAACTTTGGGTTGACTAGTATATTTGCATGCTCGTATATTACATGTTAGCCTCGAGAATAGACATTGATGCATAACGATTCGTTTAAAACTTTATACTATGTTATTTATTGAAACTTGAATGCTGGCAAATTCCTTGTGTGTTGAACTATACTTTAACATGTATTGCAGGTTGATATTGATGATGAGACACATTGAATCAAGTAAGACGACTTAGATACTCACCTAGAATATATTAGAAAATTGTTGTATTTATATTTTTTTTCATGATATTGTATTTCAAATTTGAAACGATGTACTTGCTATTCAATCAATGAAATGAAATCTTGTTATCTAAATTACTTGTCATATTTTTGCGTTATGAAGTCTCGAGCAATCTCAGTCGTCCCGCCTTGATGTTTCCGTCATCGGTTAGGTGTGACAGTTTCATCTCAGTTGTTTAGTATGAAACTTTGGTGTTTTACAAACTCTGAAATTTTCCTAACTATGATCCAAATGAAATTTTCCGCTGCAAATTTAAAAACACCGGTACCACTTGTAACTGCTCACGACTCCCATCTAGGGTGTGGTCAGGGGATTGTAACAGAAGGTGATATCAGAGCCACTGGTTTAAGCTATTTAAGTGTTATTTTAATACCTAAACTTAAACAATAAAGTTAGGAAATTAATATAAAATAACCCATGTGTTACGAACCACATCTTTTGCCGATCACAATAAAACTTTAGCTATTCTCCCTATGTATATTATCTTATTGCTTTGTGTATTTTTCTTCTCAATACTTTTATATATATATAATATGTATATATATATATGTATATATATATATATATATATATATATATATATAATTTCCCCTCTGTTAAGTGCTTTATATATAGAGCCATCCATATAGCTGCTACCCGTATATTTATAACACTTTTATAATATCTCCAAATTCATAATAATTATCCATTTCTAACAGATGGTAAACTTGCAACCGAGAGGTGCCGACAACAACGATTTTTACTGCTAGGTGGTCTTTTAAAAAAAACTATCTGGCACAAGTTACTTTGATGAGCTGTATACCTCATCCATATCTACATTAACCCTTTTATAATATAAATTATAATTATGGTTTAAAATATTTAAGTTCCTCATCTAGATTTATATTATAATTAATTTGTTTAAATTACTATATATATATATATATATATATATATATTAGTATATATAATAATATATATGTACTCTACGAAAACACATATAGTGTAGAATTTATGTTAAGTAAATTATTAATATATTTTTTAATTATTAAAACATACCTACATAAATACTATGTATAACTACTAATATTAATGGGTATAATGGTTTTTTTACAATATAAATTTAATCATACATAAATAATTTTTGAAAGTATTGTTTTTAACGATTTTTTTAATCCACAGTATGAGTGACGAAAATGTATCTGAAGTATTCCAACACATTTCTAGTCTTGAAACGGACGAAGGGCCATCCGGAACGAAATCAGGATATGAGGCTGATACAGATGAACCTATCATTTTCCAAGCCTAGCCAACTGGAACCCAACCCCCTAACAAACAAGGTTGGTTTAATAAGGAAAAAGAGAAAAGAGAAGAAGAAGAAAAACCAAGTTGCTACTATAACCCCGATGGAAGGTTCAGCTCAAATACCTGTTACCAAACCCTTGTGGGAAGAACTAGACCAAAGGTTGGCCAATTTTGACCTATTCCAACCTATAGAAAATGAGATAAACTTAAACCTACCAGCAAACCCTGAACCAATACTACCACTTTACCCAAATCAATTACTAGAGCCGATACCTCTATATCCCGAATACTAAACAATCCTCAACCAACACATGTTTTTAACCTAGAAGAAATCCCAAGGATACCTGCTGTGACATTTGTACATTTTTAGTCATTGAACAATTTCGAAACATTTTCGTATTTAATAAAATCTTGTATTTTATTTGCGAGAATGTATATTTATCAATCGCTATAAAATCCCAGATATTTTTATTCAATAAAATCTTGCATTTTATTGGTAAGAATGAAAAAATGTCAATCATTGCACAAATTCGGTCATTTTCGTGTTCGATAAAGTTTTATAATTTATGTACGAAATGTGTAACCGTACAATCGAAAGAACCGATATCCACAACATTTCTGGACAAAATCCAAGTTACACATGCCTTAACGCCTTTATATAACCTAAATATTAGGTTAAGAGGGGTTAAAAATTACAAAACGCGACAATATAAGTCTAGGGGCCAAAATTGTCAAAAAAAAAGTTTGCTGTAACATTCGTCGAAAAACGGGTTTCAAAACCCGCTTCGTTTAATAATCAAGTATTCAGTTATAAAATTTCGTTGCGTATTTATTGTTCAGATAATTTTAAATAATACATAATTAATGAACATTTTAGAATTTAAATAATACATAATTAATGAACATTTTAGAATTCCTTAATCTTTATTTTCCTATTCCATTTCAATCGAGTATAAGTTGTTGGTCGATTAAGCAAAACGGTCGTTTTCACTGTTCTGAGTTCTTCTTATTGAAGAAGACGAAGTTCAAGTTGTATATTAATGTAATTAAAATCGTGTATTTAACCGGGTTAGACACACAGTCCAGCGGTGGACTGTGTGCAAATACAAAACACACGTCCCGGGTTCTAATCGCACATGTTACCGACTTTCAGAAATAAAACCAACATTTTTAAAACCTAATCAGATCAAGACACAGTATATACATAAGAGGAATATAATCCAGTAGTTAAACAGATTAGACACACAGCCCAACTGGTTGGGCTGCGCGCACTCGAACCCAAGGTCCTGAGTTCGACTCCGGGTCTCTGCAACTGGTTCGGCCAGATTATAACATTTTTAATAAAGACTAAATATGGTTAGAGTCAGTTAGTATATAAATATAATTAAAACCAAGAATATTTCGGGTTAGACACGTAGCTCAGTTTGTAGAGCTGCGTGCACGTATACGAGAGGTCCCGAGTTCGAACCTCACTCACCGCATATAATAAACACAGTCTGACCGGTCAGACCCGGTCAACCCTGACAAGTCAACCCAAATTTTTATTTTTCTGTTTTCTTTTTATTTATTTATTTAATTGAAAATTTTATTTAAAATACTTAAAAATAGGGTTTTTAAAGTTAGAAAATTTCATTAAACTCACAAAATAAATCTAAAAATCTCACTAAGAGCACTAATTAAAAACATTAATCTCAAATAAAATTTATTTATTTATCGAATCATTTCGTTATTATTTAGGTTAGTTTTTCCCTCGTCGGTTGAATCGTAAACTCGTGCGCATTCATCATCATCAAAGAACGCTCCCACGGTGAGTGAATCTCTACAAATTCCCCGTTTTAATCATATTTTGGGGTGTATCATGTGTCGTACTATTATTTTATTTTATTTAAACACTTGTGCATACATCGTATCCGTGATCAAATGTGTATCAATTATCGTGTGAATTATATGTAGATTGAATTTCATCATTTCAGTGCACGCATTTCATTAGGCCCATCAGTTCCCCGTGGGATACGGGTTGAGCATCAGGAGCCTCATTAGATTGGCTCCGTTTGATTGAGCCTTGATCTCAAATACATCATCATTTCATGTCATATACTCATCCAAAGTGGTTTGTGATTGTTTACATATATGTTTGCTCACATGTGATTAATGCACGAATTTTCCTTATTAAATAAAACAAGAAATCAGTTAAAACATTTTATCAAGGTTCACTCGCCAACTTTTGTTGACCCAAAATCTCCCCCATTTTACACATGATACAGGTGAACCAGCTGAGACAGTAAACACTTAGGAAGGCCTAGAAGAATAAACAAGTTTATGCTTGGGATTAATTATGTAGTTTCATTTTCTTTGTAATTGTATGAATTTTGTTTTGGATATTTAAGATTGTAATTTGAATTTAATAAATATGAAACATCTTAGTAAATATCATGAGCTTTGGTGATAACCCGATTATGCCCCGACTTTTATTCCGCTGCGGGTCGGGGTTTGATAGATTGGTATCAGAGCTTGTGACTATAGGGATATAGGATAGGTTATTAGACCCTTAGAGCCTATACTATAGTTGATTAAATTTTATTGTTTATGCGTTACATGCAAAATTCATGATGTTTATATGTTTCATGTTTATTTTCACACTCAATGTTATGCAAGCACGCTCACAAATACGTGTTATTATGCAATGCTCATCATAAATCATATCCTCATAACATATCATATCCATGAGAGCACACACCTCATGATTCCCATGATTATTGCAATGATTTTTGTATTTTTCAAATCACATCAAAGTGAGTTCTCATGACGGTCATGTAGTAACTGGAAGGGTACGAGTACCGGTAGTCGGAACGTCCTGTCTAGGCTTGGCATTCGTATAAATCCAAAATAAAGGACCAGTTTGCCTACCTGGGGACTAATGATGAGAGTACGAAGGACCTATTAGGCCAAAGCATGCTATACCAAACGTCGTGTGAGCTAACCCCACTTTGAGTTGTCATTGTGTCTACACCTGGACACCCTCCTACCATACATCTCGCAATCATATTTTACGATTTTCATTCGGGTGGTGCGAGTGTTAATCCTCCGACACCAATGTGAATCCTACCAAGCCCAATAGTCATGGGGGCCCACATGACTACACAGGTAATGGTATGGGGGACATTGGAGGCCCAAATATGTGCAAACCCAAGACATCCTATGGATGTAGTTAAATTATTGTCAGTTATGTTATTTTTCATTCTTTTTACGACACATGACACCTAGAAAATTCGTAAACTCACAATCTTCCTATATATGTTCCTGTAGATGTCGGCTAGACAACTACGTGGAGGAAGAAAGTCAGGAAAGTCAAGTGAACGCTTGGCCACACAAATTGCTAAACAAATGGCCTCAGTACTTCCTGACATCGTACTTCAAGTTCAACAAGCTCTCACCGCTAATCCCATCAACCCTCCCAACCAAGAAGACCAGAGCATCGCCAACCCTCCTTCCAAAACCCCCAAGTGCAGCTACAAACACTTCAAATCTTGCGATCCCCCAAAGTATGAAGGGACCGAAGGTGTTACCGCCCTCCTTCATTGGTTTGAAGAAATGGAAAACACTTTCCTCAATTGCGATTGTCCCGAGGACCGTAAGGTACGTTACGCTACTGGAAGACTGTTTGGGGTAGCCCTTACCTGGTGGAACACGGAAAAAGGTAAGCGAGGAGTTGAAGATGCCATGGCCTTAACATGGGAAGAGTTAAGGGAACTCATGACAAGACGCTTCTGTCCAAGAAGCGAAATCAAAAAGCTGGAAGACGAATTCCACTCACTGAAACAAAAGGAAGGAGATCACACTTCCTATAATAAGAGATTTCTCGAGCTGAAACCAGATGATCCCTAATTTGTTCACCCCCTTGTACCGCTTAGTTGAACATTACATTCGAGGCCTCCCCTCGAAAATTCAAGATTCGGTTTTAAGCACATCGCCTGCAACACTTGAAGCCGCAATGGAGTTAGCTACAGAACTCACTAAAAATCGCATTCAAAACGGCAAGTTCAAAGATGAAAAGAAGAAAGCACCCATTGAGACCCCAACTACAAACCACCCAGTCTCATCCTCAAAGTTTGCTGGTTAGTGGAAACGTAATGGCAAGAATTTCGCTGTCACTCAAACCAACCCTCTTATCACTGTTGAACCAATCACCCAAATTGCTCCCCCAGCTGCACCATTCAAAAAGCCATATACTGGCCCACACCCAAAATGCAACTGCTGTCAATACCATCACCCTCCCGAAAACCCCTGCCAACATTGCACAAGCTGTGGCCGTGCAGGTCACACCATCCAAACCTGCCGTACCCTTCAACGAATGAACCGCAATCAACCTCAAACCCAAACTCAAAATCAGATAGTGGGTCAAACCCAACAACCCTTACTTCTACCACCTGCACAACACGCAGCCCAAACTTACCCCATGATGCAACCCATGCGAGCTTGTTTCAACTGTGGGGACCCAAACCACTTCAGGAACACATGTCCGCGCCTAGTGAACATTATCCATGCCCAAGCTCACACAAACCCGGTAAACCAAGCTAACCAAGCTCCCCCACCTGCCAGAGGGAGAGCTTTCAATATCAATGCCAACCAAGCCAGGGCTGACAACAACGTGGTCAACGGTACGTTTCTCATCAATGGTAGTTATGCATCCATATTATTCGATACTGGTGCGGATAAGAGCTTTGTGTCCTTAGAATTTGAACCTATCCTCGACCAACCTCGTGTTAATCTCATCGAATCTCTAACGGTGGAAGTTGCTGACGGAAAACCCGTTTTACTAGATTCTATTATACGCAATTGTACTCTCACCCTAAACGATCACGATTTTCCAATTGACCTTATTCCTATGAAGTTGGGAAGTTTCGATGTTATAATCGGTATGGACTGGCTCAGCCAGCATCACGCTGAAGTGGTGTGCCACGAAAAGTTCATTCGCATTCCTCTCGCAGACGATCAGACACTACGTATTTTTGGGGAAACCCCTTCGAAAGAACTCAAATTAATGTCCTGTCTCCAAGCCCGAAGATATCTCCGCAAGAACTATGTCGCATTCCTAACCCACGTCGTCAAAAAGGGAAACAAGGAAAGAAAACTTGAAGATATCCCAGTTGTGAAAGAATTCCCACAAGTCTTTCCCGACGACATTTCAGGACTTCCTCCGGTGAGAGAAGTCGCAAATTTTGCATCGATCTTGTACCTGGCACTACACCAGTCGCAAAATCTCCTTATAGGTTAGCCCCATCCGAAATGCAAGAGCTGGCCAGTCAACTGCAAGAGCTGACTGACAAAGGATTCATACGTCCTAGCTCATCGCCCTGGGGTGCACCTGTTCTCTTTGTGAAGAAGAAAGATGGAACGTTTCGCATGTGCATTGATTATAGAGAACTCAACAAGTTAACGGTTAAAAATCGCTATCCACTACCTCGCATTGATGACCTTCTAGATCAACTTCAAGGTGCCACCTGCTTTTCAAAAATCGACCTTCGTTCTGGTTATCATCAGCTCAAAGTGCACGAAGAAGATATCCCAAAAACCGACTTCCGGACTCGTTATGGTCATTACGAGTTCATGGTCATGCCTTTTGGTTTAACCAACGCCCCCGCCGTCTTCATGGATTTAATGAATAGGGTATGCAAACCCTACCTCGACCATTTCGTCATAGTCTTCATCGACGACATTCTTATCTACTCCAAGTCTAAATCCGATCATGAGCGACACCTTCGACTCATCCTTACACTCTTAAGGACTGAAAAACTTTACGCTAAGTTCTCAAAACGTGAATTCTGGTTAGGAGAAGTACAATTCCTTGGACATGTCGTCAATGACAAGGGAATTCATGTTGATCCTTCAAAAATCAAGGCAGTGCAGGAATGGCAAGCGCCACGTACCCCTACCGAGGTAAGGTCATTTCTTGGTTTGGCTGGTTACTATCGACGCTTCATCACCATTTTTTCCCGTATTGCTGTACCACTCACGGCCTTGACTCATAAAGGAAAACCCTTCATATGGGGACCTAAGCAAGAGGAGGCTTTCCAAACTCTAAAGCAAAAACTTTGTGACGCACCTATCCTCACACTCCTGAGGGTTGCGATGACTTCGTAGTATATTGCGACGCATCAGGACAAGGGCTAGGCTGTGTATTGATGCAAAGAGGAAAAGTGATAGCCTATGCCTCTAGGCAACTCAAGGTTCACGAGAAGAATTACACCACCCACGACCTGGAACTTGGAGCCGTTGTGTTCGCTCTCAAGATATGGAGACATTACCTCTACGGTACTAAGTGTGAAATATACACTGACCACAAGAGTCTCCAACATATCTTCAACCAAAAGGAGTTGAATATGAGGCAACGAAGATGGGTCGAACTTCTCAACGACTACGACTGTGAAATTCGGTATCATCCTGGCAAGGCAAACGTGGTGGCCGATGCGCTCAGTCGAAAAGGTTATGCGAACTCCATTCGTCTTCTATGTTCGCAAATCATAACCGACATCAAAGATCGAATCCGGGCAGCTCAACATGTTTCTGTAACAGAAAATGACGTACGCGATGAGCTGTCATGTGGAGCTGAACTCAAAATCGAAACCAAATCCGACGGTATTCTATACTATTTAAACCGCATATGGATTCCTGATCGCGATAACCTTCATGATTTCCTCATGAATGAGGTACAAAAACACGATACTCATGTACACCCCGGAGCCGACAAGATGTATCAAGACCTACGATACAACTACTGGTGGCCTGGCATGAAAAAGGATATCGCTGTTTTTGTTTCCAAGTGCCTTACCTGTTCCAAAGTAAAAGCTGAACATCAAAGACCTTCAGGACTTCTCGTCCAACCCGAAATACCTGTATGGAAGTGGGAAAACATAACCATGGATTTCATTACCGGGTTACCTCGCACCTCCAGTGGGTATGACACCATATGGGTAATAATCGATCGTCTTACAAAGTCATCTCACTTCATCCCGATCCGCGAGGACTTCAAGAACGAGAAGTTAGCTCGTATCTACATCAGCGAGATCGTATGCCGTCATGGTGTACCATTAAGCATCATTTCAGACCGTGATGGTCGTTTCACTTCATGAACATGGCGAGCCGTACAAACCGCCTTGGGTACACGATTAGACCTCAGTACCGCTTTTCATCCTCAAACTGATAGGTCAATCTGAATGCACCATCAAAACCCTTGAAGACATGCTGCGAGCATGTGTCATAGACTTCAAAGGGAATTGGGACGCTCACCTACCATTAGTGGAATTTTCGTACAACAATAGCTATCATTCAAGTATCGGCATGGCTCCTTTCGAAGCTTTATATGGTCGTAAGTGCCGATCTCCAGTATGTTGGCACGAAATTGGGGAACCGCAAATCACCGGTCCAGAATTAATTCAAGAAACAACCGACAAGGTCCTTCAAATCCGAAACTATCTTCTAGCGGCTCAAAGTCGTCAAAAGAGTTATGCAGACAAACGACGAAAGCCCTTGGGGTTTGACATTGGTGACCAAGTACTTTTAAAAGTATCACCGTGGAAGGGAGTGTTTCGTTTTGGCCAGAAGGGCAAGCTAGCACCACGCTACGTAGGACCTTTCAAGATACTCGAAAGAGTAGGTCCTGTAGCATACAAGCTTGACCTACCAGAAGAACTCAACAGAATTCATCCCACATTTCACGTATCAAACTTGAAAAAGTGCCTTGCCGATGAAAATCTCCATATTCCTCTAGAAGACATTCAAGTCGATGAATCGATGCACTTCGTTGAAAGACCAGTAGAAATCATGGACTTCGGAGAGAAGCGTTTAAGACGAAGTCGTATTCCAATTGTCAGGGTACGTTGGGAGTCGAAACGAGGACCCGAGTTTACTTGAGGAACGTGAAGACTCAATGCGCGAAAAATACCCGCATCTCTTTCCAGTTACCACTACTACTTAAATTTCGGGACGAAATTCCTAAAAGTAGGGGATACTGTAACATTCGTCGAAAAACGGGTTTCAAAACCCGCTTCGTTTAATAATCAAGTATTCGGTTTAAGATTTCGTTGCGCATTTATTGTTCAGATAATTTTAAATAATACATAATTAATGAACATTTTAGAATTTAAAAATCATAATTAATAAATAATAATAATAAGTGAATAAAAAATAAAATGGAGTCGCCAGGTCTCGAACCCGGGTCTCCCGCAAACACAAAACACACCACACCACTCCGCCACACACTTCACTTGTGATAAATACTGAAACATATAACACTTAAAGTAAAATTCGAAAATCAAAACCGGTAATCAGCGCGCCCAGAAATCGCAGTCGCCGGAAAAACCGAGATTTCCGCAATTGTGGCTGTTTTCCTTTGACTTAAACGCGTAAACTGATTTCGACATCAGTTATAACCGATGCCTAACAATCAATTTCAGTCATAACCGTCGGAAACTTTTGACCGCGAATCATGACCCAAATTGGAACCCAATTCAGCCTGTTCTTCCTTATAAATACCCACTCAAACATCTTGTAAACCTTTCGCTCAGAACCGCACTCTCTTTCGAAGATTTATTCCTTCCAAAGCTCGTCGCCGGAGATTTTCATTTTCGCCGGAATATCGCCGGAATCGCTGATCAGAAAACCGCATTCGTTCTTCAGACGGTATAATTGTCTAAACATTCTTGCTATCTCTTGATTAATAATCTAATTGCTCAACACAATAATCTAAACTGTTTAATCAGTTCACTCAGCCGGAATTCGCAAATCAGAGCCGACGAAACTTGCCGGAAATCCGAAGAAAACTCTCTGTTTTGGTACATTTTATTCCTTAATCTTTATTTTCCTATTCCATTTTCAATCGAGTATAAGTTGTTGGTCGATTAAGCAAAACGGTCGTTTCACTGTTCTGAGTTCTTCTTATTGAAGAAGACGAAGTTCAAGTTGTATATTAATGTAATTAAAATCGTGTATTTAACCGGGTTAGACACACAGTCCAGCGGTGGACTGTGTGCAAATACAAAACACACGTCCCAGGTTCTAATCGCACATGTTACCGACTTTCAGAAATAAAACCAACATTTTTAAAACCTAATCAGATCAAGACACAGTATATACATAAGAGGAATATAATCCAGTAGTTAAACAGATTAGACACACAGCCCAACTGGTTGGGCTGTGCGCACTCGAACCCAAGGTCCTGAGTTCGACTCCGGGTCTCTGCAACTGGTTCGGCCAGATTATAACATTTTTAATAAAGACTAAATATGGTTAGAGTCAGTTAGTATATAAATATAATTAAAACCAAGAATATTTCGGGTTAGACACGTAGCTCAGTTTGTAGAGCTGCGTGCACGTATACGAGAGGTCCCGAGTTCGAACCTCACTCACCGCATATAATAAACACAGTCTGACTGGTCAGACCCGGTCAACCCTGACAAGTCAACCCAAATTTTTATTTTTCTGTTTTCTTTTTATTTATTTATTTAATTGAAAAATTTATTTAAAATACTTAAAAATAGGGTTTTTAAAGTTAGAAAATTTCATTAAACTCACAAAATAAATATAAAAATCTCATTAAGAGCACTAATTAAAAACATTAATCTCAAATAAAATTTATTTATTTATTGAATCATTTCGTTATTATTTAGGTTAGTTTTTCCCTCGTCGGTTGAATCGTAAACTCGTGCGCATTCATCATCATCAAAGAACGCTCCCACGGTGAGTGAATCTCTACAAATTCCCCGTTTTAATCATATTTTGGGGTGTATCATGTGTCGTACTATTATTTTATTTTATTTAAACACTTGTGCATACATCATATCCGTGATAAATGTGTATCAATTATCGTGTGAATTATATGTAGATTGAATTTCATCATTTCAGTGCACGCATTTCATTAGGCCCATCAGTTCCCCGTGGGATACGGGTTGAGCATCAGGAGCCTCATTAGATTGGCTCCGTTTGATTGAGCCTTGATCTCAAATACATCATCATTTCATGTCATATACTCATCCAAAGTGGTTTGTGATTGTTTACATATATGTTTGCTCACATGTGATTAATGCACGAATTTTCCTTATTAAATAAAACAAGAAATCAGTTAAAACATTTTATCAAGGTTCACTCGCCAACTTTTGTTGACCCAAAATCTCCCCCATTTTACACATGATACAGGTGAACCAGCTGAGACAGTAAACACTTAGGAAGGCCTAGAAGAATAAACAAGTTTATGCTTGGGATTAATTATGTAGTTTCATTTTCTTTGTAATTGTATGAATTTTGTTTTGGATATTTAAGATTGTAATTTGAATTTAATAAATATGAAACATCTTAGTAAATATCATGAGCTTTGGTGATAACCCGATTATGCCCCGACTTTTATTCCGCTGCGGGTCGGGGTGTGACATTTGCTTCCACCCAAGTTTGGCCACCTATCTCCAACTTTTGACACCTTGCACTCATTTTGCCACACTTAATTTGGTGTTAACACGTGTTACGGCACTAATCCACACTTGGTAACACTTGTCATCACCTCCTTGATCCTAAAACACTATAAATACCCTTGATTCATCAATTTTTTCACACCACTTCAAAACACTTCAAAGCAAAGTGTGAAGTTCTTCTTTCTATCCTTCTGGGAGCTTTTTTCTAGCCTTTGGAAGCCTCCTATCTTGAGTTCTGAAAGTGTTCTTAAACACAAGTAAGTACTCTTCCTAGTTCTTTCATTATTTTAACTATTTTGAGCTAAAAGTCAAACAGTTTGGCTTCCTGTTTGACTTTCGGTTCTGACCATTTTGGTCAAGTCAAAGTTCAAACTGAATTTTGTAATATGATCGTAATCACGCAGGTATAAATCCCTTGCGATTGCACCTTCTGATTACCACATTAGTAGGCGAAATGATGAGTCAAAGTATTAATCCCTTGCGACCAAGCGCATTTTAATGACCATAGTAATTTAGGGAATAACCCTCTGAGGTTATATCTTATAATCATATAGTTTGGTTGTTATATGATGAGTAGATTTTATGTACTTTAAAATGCCGAAAACACCCTTTTGGCGCATAAAATGGTTTTAAACATGTAAGACCATAGTTTTGACATCTAAACTGATATTATAACATAATCAAACTTGTTTTGACATATAAGACTCATCATAGAACTTATTTAACCATCCAAACCCATAGTTATGCTTGCGACCGTTAAAGTGGCATAAACCATTTTAATAAGTCGTAACAGGTCAAAGCACTTAGAAAGTCTTCCAACTCAGAATGTAAGGTATTATAAACCATATCACATGAGTCGCAACACTCTTTTGGTTTATAAGACCTCATTCTATCCAATCCTCCGATTAAAGTCTCGAGACACTAACATAGTATTTTGATACATTAGGACACACTTGAACTCTTCAATCCTTGAGCTTTGTTTGATCATTTGAACAAGACATTTACACAATCCCAAGTGAGTACATAGCCCCCTCTTTTACGTTTTCAAATTTTTTGGGTGATTCATATGTGCCTATCACTAGTTTCTTGTCTTCATGACATTATACATGTTTTGCTTATCTAGTACATATAGTACATGATTTCAAAGACATTATCTTTCATATGTTGACTTAGCATACCTACTCCATGATTTTAAAGACATTATTGCTTGGTATATTAACTTAATATGCCAAGTACATGATTTCAAAACATTTTCATGACATGCTTACATTGTTCAAGACATATTGGTTCGTTGAATATACCATGATACATTCATTAACATTGATCACGCCGACCAGTAGTATGTAATGGTACCATAGGATTGACAATCCCATTCCCGCTTCCTAGGTTTGTTTGGAAGTGACTTTAGGGAATGACAGAATCCGATAAACATTTGAAAAACCTTTGTCTTTATAAGGGTTCATCCGACAATCAACAAGGCTTGAATGTATTAGCCAACATTCCATATATATATATATATGTGTCTACACAATAAAATCTATTGATTTATAAGACAAGAGTTTTTGTTTAAACAAGACCTTTGTTTATTCAGAACACCTGTTTTATACAAGACATTTTGACAAGACAAGACATTTTGGTTATTTTATACAAGACATTTATTTTATGGTTTCAACAAGACTTTTGTTTACCATACAACATTGGTTTATACATAGACATTTGTTTATAAATAACATTTGGTTTATACATGACATTGGTTTAAACAAGACATCTCAATTGTTGGCTCATGGTAAGTGATTTAAATGACGAGATGTGTGTAATATTATAAAAGCATGGTGGATATGCCACTGGTACTTCCTATATATAAGTGATTTCATTATATTATATAACGTAGCTTTATCTATACGACTTCAAACAAAATATAAGACATGACATATTTTATACAAGGCACGAGTTATTTTGCTTATTAAGTTAACCATGCATCATGTCTTTTAAATCATTTGATTTTATGTTGATGTTTTATTTTCACATATGTTTCAGGAGCTAATGTTTGGCTTTGAGCATGCTTCACATAGGGCGGACTTGGGCCTTAGTGACTTTAAAATTTGCAAGAAAACTGTTATGTTTTCTATTTCATTCTCCCAAGACAATGTAAATAATTAAATTCAATAATACAAAACTTATGTACCATGTGTTGTGAAACAATAGTTCTGTGAGATAACTCCCCAACGTTTCTGCCCCAGTTTGTTGTTTTACGCGGTCGGGGTGTTATAGAAAGATTGGTATCAGAGCTCATGGTTATATGTAATTAGGTTATTAGTAATACTTTGACCTAGACTATAACCTTCCTAGGTCACTAACATAAGTTATCTTGTCTTTAGATCTTAAAACAATAGCATCACCTATCCTTAGGTGATTAGAAAAACAAATTCACAAGTTACAAATTCGTTTTGAAAATCAATCATCTATCCTTAGATGATTTGTTTTTAGGCTTCATGCCTTCAAATGTTTTCAAAATCTCGTCAAAGTTTGGGTTTTAATAATGTGAACGCGTGCAATCTGGAAGGGTGGATGCCTGCACCCTAAGTTTTCTGTCTAAGGCTAGAGTGTTTGTACAAATCCGCATTATCAGACCAGTCACTCTTACATGGGAACTCTTGGGGTGAGTGTCCACTTATAGGCTAAAGCATGTCTTCGCGATACATTATAAAGACCCATTTATTTTGATTAGTCACTATGTGTCGATTGTTTGTTTTAGGTAACGAACAGATGATCACAATCCTTATGTTTCGTCGATATTTTTTAATGTTTCCTTTTGACTATCCAATATCAACCTGACCCGTTTTCTCTCATATTTCCTTCTCTTTAGAATGCCTCCTCATCGAAATGCTGCTCAGGACGCCGATATGGTGGCAATGATAACTCAGCAGATAGCTGCTGTGCTAACAAATCTTGTGACTCAGTTAAACCAAGCTAATAATAACAACAACAATGCACGTGTTTCGTTCAACTTTAAACAATTCAATTCGGCTAAACCGCTCAAGTTTAGTGGTTCTGACGGAGCTACTGGGCAGATGTTGTGGAACAGAGTGGTGAGAGATAGGGGTGCTGATGTTGCAATGACTCAGACGTGGGAAGAGCTTCGTGCTCTTATGATGAAGGAATTCTGCCCATGCCACGAGCAAAGAGCACTTGAGAACGAATTCCACGACCTAAAGCATGATACTTGACAACATCATGCCTACACTGACCATTATGAGGAGATAAGTTTGTTATGTCCTGCTATGTCACGCCCTTGGATAAGGCTATTGAAAAGTACATTGATGGCCTTCCTGACCCAGTTCAGGACATAGTCATTGGTAACAACCCTACTACACTCAGACATGCCATCGAGTTGGCTACAACCCTGACTGACTCGCAAGTCAAGAAGGGTAAACTTTTTCGCAAAGGCGACAAGAAGTAATTTACCAAGACTACACAAGGGAAACAAGGGCGAAACCTCTAAGAAGTCTAGGAAGCGTAAAGCTTCCATGAATTTCCTGTTGTTACACAACCCAACCAAGCTGCTCCCAATCAACCAACACAGCCTCCCACCAAGAGACAATATGCTGGTACGGCACATCTGTGCAACAAGTGTGATAGTCATCACCAACCCCATCTAACGTGCTATCATTATACCAATTGTGGATGATCTGGCCATCTGGCCAACACTTGTCATTTTGCTCTTGCCCTGAATCAAGTGGTTTGAAATCTTGTTCAACCATAAGCCAATCCTGCACGACCCCACTATCCACCTGCATCATGCTACAATTGTGGTGATCTTACTCACTGCCGGAACAATTGCGCAAAGCTAGTTAATGCAAATCCAGCCTAGGGATGAGCATTTAACATAAATGCTAATGAGGCTCGTGCTGACAATGACGTGGTTAACGATACGTTCCTTGTCAATAATCAGCCTGCTTCTATTCTTTTTTATTCGGGTACCGATAGGAGTTTTGTATCCTTAGATTTTGAGCCTTATCTTTCAACACCATGAACCAAACTAGGAAAACCCTTAACAATGGAGATAGTTAGTGGTGAACCACTTGTACTTGATTCTGTTATGCGTAACTGCCAATTGAACCTCAAACCATTTTTTTTCTCAGTGACCTCATGCCCCCAACTTGGGAGTTTTGACGTTATAGTAGGCATGGGCTGGTTAACCAAGCACCATGCTGAAGTGACCTGTTTTGATAAGATTGTTCGCATCCCTCTTTTGTCGGGTGAAATCGTAGAAGTTCGTGGAGAAAACTCTCTCATAGCATTAAACTCATGACATGTACCCAAGCCCAAAAATACCTACGAAAGAATTATGTAGCCTTTTTAGCACATATTGTAGAGGAGAAAAGCAATGGTAAGAGTATTCAAGACATCCCGTTGTTCGAGATTTTCCTGAGGTGCTTCCTGAAGCACTACCTGGTTTACCCCCAGCACGTCAAGTCGAGTTTCGTATAGACCTTGTACTTGGTGCCAACCTAATTGCCAAATTCCCTTACCGTCTTGCACCGTCTGAAATGCAAGAGTTGTCAAAACAACTCCAAGAACTTTCAGACAAAGGATTTATTCATCCGAGCTTTTCACCTTGGGGCGCTCCTGTCCTATTCGTAAAAAAGAAGGATGGATCCTTTCACATGTGCATCGATTATCGTGAGCTCAACAAACTCACGATTAAAAATTGATATCCCCTACCTCGTATTGATGATCTTTTGATCAAATACAAGGTGCTACATGTTTTTCCAAAGTTGATCTGTGTTATGGGTATCATCAGCTTCGTGTACTCGATGAAGATATTCCCAAAACTGCTTTTCGCACTCGATACGGCCATTACGAGTTCACTGTCATGCCCTTTGGTGATAAATGCTCCTGCCGTCTTCATGGACTTAATGAATAGGGTTTATAAACCTTACTTAGACAAGTTTATCATTGTTTTCATCGATGAAATTTTGATTTATTCGAAATCTCGGGCCGATCACAAAGTTCATCTTCTTCTAACGATGGAACTCCTAAAGAAAGAACAACTTTATGCCAAATTCTCCAAGTGTGAATTTTGGCTGAAGGAAGTTTAATTTTTGGGACATATTGTCAACGAACAAGGTATACATGTAGATAAAAAACATGTATAAAACATAAAACTAATCATATAGGTAAAATCATTTGTATTTGTCCCACCAAAATCAGTGCGATTAGGGATTGGAGTACACCTACTACTCCTACCAAAGTTCGGTTTAACTGTCTATTACCGCCGCTTTATCACGAACTTCTCCAAGATTGCGGTTCCCCTCACTGCTTTGACTCAAAAGAATAAACCTTTTGGGTGGGGACCCAAAGAAGAAGAAGCTTTTCAGACCTTGAAACAAAAGCTTTGTGATGCTCCTATTTTATCCTTACCCAACGGCACTGACGACTTTATCGTTTATTTTGATGCATCGAATCTAGGCCTTGGCTGTGTTCTCAGGCAAAGAGACAAAGTCATAGCCTATGCATCAAGACAATTGAAAATCCACAAAAAGAACTATACAACTTGTAACACCCCGACAACGTAAAACAAGTGTTACCAAGTGTGGATTAGTGTCCTAACATGTGTTAACACTAAACTAAGTGTGGCAAAATGAGTGCAAGGTGTAAAAAATTGGAGATAGGTGGCCAAACTTGGTGATGAAGCAAACCTTTTTTTGACAATTTTGGCCCCTAGACTTGTATTGTCACATTTTGTCATTTTTAACCCCTCTTAACCTATTATTTAGGTTATATAAAGGTGTTAAGGCATGTGTAACTTGGATTTTGTCTGGAAATGTCGTGGATGTTTGTTCGTTCGATTGTACGGTTACACGTTTCGTAAATAAAGTATAAAACTTTATTGAACACGGAAATGACCAAATTTGTGCAATGATTGACATTTTTGCATTCTTACCAATAAAATGCAGGATTTTATTGAATAAAATTGTCCAGGATTGTATTATGATTGTTAATAACATTCTCGCAAATAAAACACAAGATTTTATTAAATACGAAAATGTTCCGGAATTGTTTAATGGTTAAAAATGTACAAATGTCACAGTCTCCCCTATAGGAAATTTCGTCCCGAAATTTCATTAGAGGAAACTTGTGAGAAAAGATGTGGGTATTTCGCCTTCATTTGATCCTCTCGTTCCCAGGTAAACCTTCGCCACGTTTGGACTCCCAGCGAACTTTAAACAATCAGTATGTGTTTGTGTTTGAGTTTCTTGACTTCACAGTCCAATATTTCCACAGGTTTCTTGACAAAGTGCATTGTGTTATGAATGCGAATTTAATCAAGAGGGATGTGGAGGTTTTCATCAGCCAAACACTTTTTCAAATTGGACAAGTGGAAAGTTGGATGAACATTCCCAAGCTCAGGAGGTAGCTCAAGTTTGTAGGCCACCTTTCCGATCCTCTCAACGATCTTAAATGGTCTGACATAACGAGGTGCAAGTTTTCCTTTTTTTCTAAATCTAATCACACCTTTCCAAGGGGATACCTTGAGAAGGACGTGATCACCCACTTGGAATTCCAAGGGCTTGCGTCGCTGATCCGATAATTCTTTAACGGCTTCTAGCGGTCAAAATATTATCGCGTATTTTCTTGACTCTGTATGTAGTATCTAGAATGAGTTCTGATCCAGTGAGCTGAGCTTCACTAACCTCATTCTAGTAGACAGGTGAACGACATTTTCGACCGTATAGAGCTTCGAAAGGAGCCAGTTAATGCTAGAGTAATAACTATTGTCGTAGGAGAATTCGATCACAGGTAGATACGAACCCCAACTACCACCAAAGTCAATCACACAAGCTCTAAGCATATCCTCCAATGCTTGGATCGTCCTTTCGGATTGTCCATCCGTCTGAGGATGATAAGTAGTGCTCAAGTTAAGTTTGCTTCCCATGGCAGATTGCATGGTCTTCCAGAAGTGAGATGAGAATCGAGCATCCTAGTCCGATATGATGTTCAAAGGAACACCATGTCGAGATACTATCTCATCAATGTAGATCTTCGCATGTTTGTCAGCAGATAGATCCTCATGAAGTTGTAAAAAATGTGTTGACTTTGTTAAACGATCAATGACTACACAAATGACATCATGACCTCTAGAAGTACGTGGTAGTTTAATGATGAGATCCATAGCAATGTTTTCCTATTTCCAAACCGGAATTTCTGGTTGCTCAAGCAAACCAGATAGATGTTGATGTTCTGCCTTAACTTTAAGATAAGTTAGGCATTTGGATACGTATAAGGCAATATCCTTCTTCATACCCCGCCACCAATATTGGGTACAAAGATCCTTGTACATTTTGTCTGCACCAGGATGAATTGAAAACGAGATTTGTGAGCCTCATTCATCAATAGGGTGCGGAGGTTGTCTTGGCTTGGAACCCATAAAGGATTCATGTAGTAGAGTAACCCATTGTCTTTTGTTTCAAGCTGAAGCTCGAGATGATGGGGTAGTTCATTTTTCAACAAACCTTGGGTTACACAAGTGCATTCGGCTTCAAAAATATGTGTTTGGAAATCAAATCGAACTTGAACACAATGTAGCTTGACACGTTCTTTACGACTAAGAGCATCATCTGCGACATTCGCCTTACTAGGATGTTAGCGAATCTCGCAGTCGTAGTCATTTAGAAGTTCAACCTAACATCGTTGTCTCATGTTCATTTCTTTCTGATTAAGAATGTGTTGGAGACTTTTGTGGTTAGTGAAAACCACACATTTTGTACCATAGAGGTAATGTCTCCGAATTTTGAAAGCGAAAACAACGACACCTAACTCAAGATCATGAGTTGTGTAGTTCTTTTCGTGGATTTTCAATTGTCTTGATGCATAGGTTATGACTTTGTCTCTATGCATGAGAACACAGCCAAGGCCAAGATTCGATGCATCACAATAAACGACAAAGTCATCAGTGCTGTTGGGCAAGGATAAAATAGGAGCATCACAAAGCTTTTGTTTTCAGGGTTTGAAAAGCTTCTTCTTGTTTGGGTCCCCACTCAAAAGGTTTATTCTTTTGTGTTAAAGTAGTGAGGGGAACCGCAATCTTGGAGAAGTTTGCGATAAAGCGGCAGTAATAGCCAGCTAGACCGAGAAATGAACGAACTTCAGTAGGAGTATGTCACACCCCATTTTCCAACCAAAACACCGGTGGGCCCGGGTGGGGAATATCGTGACGTAAGTTGATATCATCATAGTCAATTAATATAGCACAACGGAAGTCTTGGAGTTTAAATTACTATTACAAACCAAATGTTACAGTACGAAAATAATATACAGACGACTTGTAATGAAAGATCCACAAGCGAATCGTAAAATATACAAAAATGTGTAACAGACTTTGGGTAGATTTAAGGATTTGCAAGATCCTCTTATATCACTGCCAAGCAGCTTCTAGCCTATTTCGTATTGTACCTGCAATTTAGTCTTTTGAAAATACGTCAGCTTTATACACCCAACTGACTCGTTTTGAAAACATTTCAAAAAATGACTTAAGTGCACAGGGCACGAAAAATCTTTTTATAACTTGGGAAAGTCAGCCTTGTAACCTTGTTAACAGTTTTACATGTCTGTGCATACATATGGGGCCAGTACAGAGACCGAGACATGATTAACGTACACACCACTTATGAAACCACGAAGGAGTTATCCCTAACTAGTGGGTAAAAATAATTTAGCATTCGCATCTATCAGGTGTATGCCTACACCCCGTGCTTTGGTCGTGGCCATTAATTAATGTAATGAGCCAAGGATATCCAGGACACGGTCGTTAACCCCCAATGTTTACGTTATCAAACAAAACTAATCAAAACAGAATATGTAGATTTATTAGCCAAATCCGGCATTCGATTGATCCCATTTCCGACCAGGCGGTAATAATTTACCATAACCCAAGCCCATATAGGGGAAACAAGTCAGGAGTATTTACCTGAGCTAGTGTTGATTTAAAATGCAAGATTTAATATCTTAGCCGTATTGAAAATGAAATAAGTGCAGATAACATTTACTGGAAGGCTCTAGTCTGGACTATGGCATAAACTAACTAATTAAAATGCTAACGGTTTTACTTAAGTCATAGACTTAGACCTACTAGCTTAAAGGATCAAAACGGTATAATACGCTAGATTAAGTGATAACCAGATAGAATGTAGTTTAAACCCAATAAGTACTATGACTTGTATAATATGAGTAAACCATAAGCATTCTGGATTTTGAGAGTTAAAATGATAAGGTTAAACCCGTTTTGGTTAATTTTCGTAAACTAATTACTTATACTTAACCGTACGCATATAAGCGATATCGGGTAAATAAGTCATGGACAAGTTCTATATGCCATTATACTTTAAATAAGTTGTAATATCAGTAAGATATCAACTTACATGCCCGTTAAGGTTTTAAAATGAAATTATGCGTCATAAAGGCGTTTTGGTAATTATATATTACATGAAAAGAACTTGAATATATTTTAATATTATGATCACAAGTATTCTGGAAAGATATTTAATTTGTGGTATAATATCAGTAAGATATTGATCATATGTGTAATTTATCATTTATGACCCAACTATGCACCGCAGGGGCATTTTGGTCATATACATTGTTTTATAATTTATTTGGGATTCTGAGTTTATATTATGTAGCTACATTTAAAAATATTTTAAATATGTTTTAAAAATAGTAGGTAACAAGTCTCGGATGATAAATATGGTATAAAACCATATTATGTGCCAAAACGGCGTTTATGTCGAAAAATAACGATTTGTGCGAAGTTTAATGAAAATGATGCTAAGACCTAATTTATATGTTTTAGATATGTTATTTAATATAACACATTAGTAGATAAAAGGTTTGGTGTAAAAAGTATAATTGAAACCATTTTATGCGCTATAAGGGCTTTATTGTCATTTATCGACAGATTGCAAGAACTTGTACGTAAACTCAGTATATAAACTGACTTGACATCCCAAATAATCTTACTTATGATATTATATCAGTAAGAAATTCATTTTCAAGTTCTGTTATCGATTAAAACCTTGTTTTATGTAAAAAGGGCATTTTAGTCAAAATTGACATTTTACAGAACTTGTGCATAAACTCAGATTCTGATTATGATCATATAATATAACCTCAGAGGGTTATGCTACATTGAATTACGATCATAATACGTCCTTAGATCAGTAGCTAACTAATCAAAATCGGGTCAGAATCGAAAGTCAAAGCAGAAGTCAAACTTTGCGACTTTCGGTTGCGAACCGACCCTAGTGTAACGCTTCGCATTTGTAACTTTCTGTTTTTAGCATGTATGCTTCATGTTTCTATTTTTGGAAAGTCCAAACCTTGTAATCGTATTTCCTTTCCAAATCATTGTAAATCTAAGGCTTTGATTGTAATCAAATTTACCGATTATACGCAATTCGCAATGCATTTATATCTATGATCATACACGCATTCGTTAAACAATTTATAGCTTCGAATCAACTTGCATATTCTTATCATATACTCATGAAAGTTAAACGTTTCAAATCAAACAAGCAATCAACAAGTTAAACATAAAATGCATAGACTTTTGGCACCATGATTCTTGTCACACTTATGTTAATTATTTGCAAGACATGTTTAGGGTTATGTAACACCTTTAATCATGTTTTAATCTTCCAAAACACTTCACACTTGATTTACATATAAAATAGATTATTTAAATAACAATTAAAACCATTTATAAAATTAATTAACAAAAAAAAAATACAAAAAGAGGGCTGCCATATGTTGATGTTTTGGGCTTGTTTTAAGTTTAAACACCCACTAATCTTGTCCAAAGCCCAACCCATTGAAACCCTAATCCCTTCCCTATATAAACCACCTTTCCCCATCCATTTCCCACGTTTACAAGCCTCCAAACACTTCAAAAACACTCTCAAAGTCCCTAACATATTCAAAAACCGCAGCAGCCATATTTGAGTTTTTTTTGTGAGTTCTAACTCACTTCTTCAACTAATTCTTCCTTATTTCTTATTCTAAAACACTTGGATAACCTGTAGGAAGGTTTTCACAAGTTTGCTTGGGCAAACTAAGGTGAAACCTCACCATTTTTGAGGTCCAAAGTGCCATAAAGTTTCTACCCATTTTTATCTTTTTAAACTTTAAGGTTTTCGAAGTTTTCTTCATGTTTTCTTCCTCAACATTGTTTGCTAAGCCCTATGGGATGTTTACCATAGGTTTTCCATGGAAAACCAAGGTGGAACAATACCATTTTTGGGGCCAAACTTTCTGTTTTGGAAGTTAAACTTATAAACGTTTTCTGAACTTGTTTTTTAAACATAACAACTCTATGCTACTTATGCCTCTAATCAAGTTTATGGTTAGTGAGCTAGCTAGACTTGTTCATACAAAATCAAGAGGCATAACATGCCTCTAAACTTGTGGTTTTTACTAGGGTTTCAAACCCACAAGTGTTGAACCATCCAAGCTTACAAGCTTGTGTTGGTGTAGGTGTGATTACATGGAGGCCTTGGCTATCCAACTTTTCAATCCACCCCTCACTTGATGATTTCTATAATTCTTGACCATCCAGATTGTCCTTGTGACGATCTTGTGTATTGGTGAATCTTACGAAAGAGGCTTAGGATGGTTATCCTCCTACCTCCATGCATGACTTATATGACTTACATGATATCTATGAAATACATGAACTCTATGATAAATTAGTAATATTATAACTATATATGTAAATACTTAATATAACCGAACCTTTGACAATGACCATATGGTTACTTGTCCTAGAAATAGGTTATTTTATCTTAGACCTAACCATTGTTATGATTCTATTGGGCATGACCCATAAAAACACAAACACCCTTCGGGGCTTATAGTGTCAAAAACGAGCGTTAACGTCTAGATAAATACTTTTGTTTATACATACTTTTTGCATACTTTAATTCCTAAACTCATCAAACTCCATCGTCAATCTAATACTCACACACCTACGTTTCCTTATGTAGGATAACTTGGTGTTCATTCCCCTAAAATAACCTAACGCTTTCACGGAAATTACTTTGCAAAACCGTGAGTACACTCGATACCCTTTTTATGCTTTACACTATTTGGGTGCAATATGTTAAATTACCAAACTACACTAAATCACACTTTTATTCTATGATTACACACAAAAAACCAATCAAACATGCTTTAGTCTTATGCTACTTGAATTGTTACTTGGTATATTCTTATGTGATCTAAATGTCATTAACTTCGATCAAGCCTCCCTTAACATGTATAGCGCTATAGGAGTAACACACCTCCCGTAATCTTGTGGTCAATGTTAAGTTTTAAATTTATTTTGCGGGATTGACTTGTAGATTCACGTGCCTTATTTACATTTATCTTGTATGCTAGCTATTAATGTGGATTTGTTTAAACGGTTTTAATAATTATGCTATGATATTAAACTTGTGTACTTGCCAATACTTTGTTATTGAACTATACTTTTTAACATGTTGCAGGTTGATGAAGTTGTTATGATGGAACTTAGTAGGAATGGCATAGAAACAGGCGTAGAATACTAAGTTAATCATTATGTTATTGTTGAGTTTATTTTGTTGTTGTTACTTGTATTCAGATATTTTATGTAACTTGACAATTTTGATGCTATGAAACGAAACGGGTTGATTAAATTAAATATTATCGCAAATAGTGTTATGATGTCTCGAGCAATCAAGTTCGTCTCACTCTGATGTTTCCGTCATCGGTTGGGGTGTGACACCTAGAACTGAAATTGACGAGTGGAACATGTTCTAATAATTATTACCAACTTGTTTAAGTGTCAAAACATGTTTCATAACATATATATAAACTCAGATTGTAATACTTTCAAAATCTGGCCTGTTTAACTTTTTAATAATAAAACTTTGACCCGTCAATTGGTCTAGCAAATGTGATCTTTTTGAGGTGCCCTTTATAGGGATTAACACCTACATTATTACGATCACTTAGCCATGTTTGTTACGAACAATGGCTGGACCATAATGGTCTTAACCGAAAGTCAAATCGTTTTCCGTAAACGCTTTACTTTTGGCTATAAGAAGCCTATAAAAGAAAATGCAAGAGAAAGGAACACTTACAAGTGATCCTTGGAGGAAATAGAACTAAGTTGGATGCTACTTTCAGTTAGAAACTTCCAAAGGAGGGAGATAGAATGTATTAAGAGAAGGTGCAAGTTCAAGTGAAGAACCATTGCACCTATTTATAGTTGGAGAGCTTGAAGGAGGTGATGGCAGGTGTTAGCAAGTGTTAGAGGGTGCCTACAAGTGTCCTAAAACGTGGCATAGTAGTTTGGAAGCCCATGGTTTCGAATTGAAGGGGTTTTGGCAACTTGTGTGGGTGCCAAGCAAAACTTTCTGCTGCAGATGTCCTCTGGCGGCCCGCGAGAGACCAGGACATGTCTCTCGCGGCCTGCAAGCGATCCATAACATCTTTTGAAGTTTGCCACATTTAGCCCCTCAACTTATAAAACTTCTAAAACACTTTTATAAGCATAATTAACCCTCCATAGCCAATATTTGGCGTACCCGGGAGTATGCCCGGACATTGTCAAGCTCTTGGTTCTTTAAAAGGTCACGCAGAGGTATAAATTAACATGTTGACACTTTTAACCCCTCCATTGTCCAACTTTTACATATTGACATAACTAATCCCTCTCGTCCAACCAGTGGCTCATATGAGAGTTAAGACTTCGTAAAGGGTCACTCAAAGGCTTACTTTATGCATGTTGAAACCAGAGGGTCACTCAGAGGCTTAATTTATGCATGTTGACACCAAAGGGTCACTCAGAGACTTAGTTTAAGCATGTTGACACCTTTAGTCCTTATTAGTCTGTAGGTCCCCTAATCCGTATGGATCTTCACATAATCGTCTATCTAATCTAGAGTGCGGAATCCCCTAGATCAGATTTCACAGAAACAAGAACAAGAACAGAACACGAACACAATTCCTTTCAAACTGTCTTCTATTGATTATCTAACACAAAGTGTTTACAATCAATTCAAGACTCTCTCTCTAAACTCTCTCTAAACTACTAAACAACAACTGATCAACTAACTGAGCAACCTAAACCCTAATGCAAACCTCCCTTTATATAGAGATAGGTTATGCAACTGGGCTAGGGTTTCCTACATGGACTGCTATTGGGTCTAAAGCCCAATTCGCCTCCCTTGTTCTGTTTAGTGTCTAGTCCAGCCCAAATACTTCTAATTAACTATTACATAACTAAACCCTCTAACCGTTTATCATTTTACTAATTACAAGATATCCAAAGACCAAATCTAAGCTGTTGTCACAAATATGCACCAACAAACTCCCCCTTGACAATAGCTTCATAATACAACTTAGTCTTCAGTCTTCTTGCAATCTTCAACATCTTTGAAAAATGTTGGTCTTTGGATAGCTTCAGCTGTAATAGCTTCTGTCAGCAACAGACTCCCCCTAAGCTGATGTATCCAATCACCAAATCTTCTAAATCGTTAGCGTTTGAGTAAACTCCAGTTTAGTACTTGCATAGCAATCTTCAAAACTCTTCAACTTTGTCTGCAATGTAGAAAGGAGGTTCTACCATGCATCCAAGCAAACTCCTATTCACCAAACTTTTCAGCAACACACTCCTACAATCTGTATACTATAAAACAAACATCTCGAAAAACCATAAGAATTTTTTAACACAAGTTAAGAAAAAAATTATTATTCAAGAGATAGTAAAACTGTATCACAGATTAAGCACTTCTCAACTCAAAACACATACTTAACAATTTTAAACACCATGAACCTGCATGATCTAAAAAATTTTGAACTCATCTTCTAACACCGTCTCCCCCTATCAGTAAGAACTCCTCCATGATCAACCAATATCCCGTACATTAAGAATTTACAAGAAAATGAAATCTTTTTGGATTTTTTTTATATTTTCTGAAAACAAATAAATACCGAAATAATAAACACTCTGTTTTTGAGAGAATCATCGGTAAGAAGATCATATCAGCAACATCAAACTGTTTTCACACTATTTGATAATTCTATATGCAATATTCATGAAAAACAGTTCAAGACGATTACCAGTATAGTTTATCCACTTAAAAAATTTACAGGAACATATCAAGTACCATTACTTAGTGATATGTTTAGATAATTTATATTGATATACTAGTGTGTCCCACTTCAGGACATACCCCCACGATCAAGGTATGCACAAAAATTCATCGTAGTAGGTGAGTATACCGAAATTCATCCCTTTTGATTTACAACGTTAGATAATTGGTGATCAGGTCAGTACTTTCATACAGCAAAGAGACCAGAGGGTTAGGGCAAATACCAAATTTTTGTACGAATAATGCAATTTGCACATTTGAATGACTCCCTAGGAGAGCTTCTTCAATTTTTGGGATTTGGCATTTTAGCTCTTTTAAGATATACTGGTTGTGCCTGGTCAGCATATATCTGGATGCAGCAGAAGGAAAACCTTGATACCCCGGATGAAATAACAATATAAAGACCTAAAACCTCAGATTTTGGCAATCTATCAACGCAAGATTTAAGGTTATAAAACCATACGCCACTGATATGTTACCCACTCATACACAATTTATTATATTTGTATCACAAAGGTAAGTTGATTATTTCATGCTTTTTGCCTATTGGTACATCATATGATGAAGCTGCTATCACACTTACGCAATTTTAGTTCTAAATTCAGTGTGACAGTCTAACTTGCTGATGTACTATCATTTCTTCTTTTTCACACAGTGAAAACTCATTTTTTATTTTCTATTTTTTATGTTTATGATTTTTGAAAAGCAGTAAATTATTTACAAACTATTTTTATGGAAAAATGGTTATTCAGGATTCCTCATCCCGTTGAGTTCGACTAAATGTTCAAAGCAAGCCCTGTCAAATGCTTTTGTGTAAAGATCTGCCAGGTTATCAAGTGTGTCGACTCGATGCAGTTTAATTAATTTCTTTTCAGCACAATCCCGTATAAAATGATGACAAATGTCAATATGTTTTGTACAACTGTGTTTTACGGGATTGTTGGTTATTGATATAGTGGCATTATTGTCTATCATAATAGGAGTACGAGTGAAATTCAAACCGTAATCGTGCATCTGCTATTGGATTCAGAGAACCTGAGAGCAACAGCTACCCGCAACAATTTATTCAGCTTCACACGTCGAGGTAGACACGCAAGACTGCTTCTTGCATTGCCATGATACGAGCGTCCCTCCTAGGAACTGACAACCACCTATGATAGACTTCCTTGTAGATTTGCATCCTCCAAAGTCCGAATCAGTAAAAGCAACAAACTTCAAATCACTAGCAGTTGGATACCATAACCGAAGTTTAGGTTTCCCCTTCAGGTAACGAAGAATCCGCTTCACCGCTTTCATGTGGGACTCTTTTGGATTCGCTTGATATCTGGCACAAAGACATACTGCGAATATGATGTCAGGTCTTGAAGCAATCAAGTACATCAGAGAACCAATCATTGCCATGTATTGAGTTGGATCAACATCCTCCACACTCTCATGATCTGGACCAAGATTATGATTCTCACAGATTGGTGTATTGAAATAGCGCAATCCTCCATTTTGAAACGAGATAAAATGTCATACACATACTTTGTCTGATGTATAAACATCCCATCCTTCTTCTGTTCAACTTGTAAACCCAAAAAGTAGGATAATTCACCCATCGCACTCATCTCAAACTTGCTCTTCATTACCTCTTCGAAATCATGACACATGTTCTCATCAGATGACCCAAAAATGATGTCATCTACATATACATGTACCAATAGAAAGTCTTCCTTCTTCCTTTTAATGAAAAATGTAGAGTCAATCTATCCTCTTTCGAAACTATGTTTTAACAAATGTGCTGACAGTGTCTCATAACACGCCCTAAGTGCCTGATGCAGCCCATACAATGCCTTATCAAGTCGATAGACTCGATCTGGATAGTCTAGATCAGTAAACCCGTCTTGTTGTGAGACATACACCACTTCTTGGACTTTCCCTAAAGAAACGCACTCTTCACGTCAAGTTGGTAAACTTTGAAGCCCTTGAGTGAAGCAAAAGCTAGGAACAGACGAATTGCTTCCAACATTGCTACTGGTGCCAACACTTCATTGTAATCAATCCCCTCTTGCTGATTGAACCCTTTTACCACCAACCGAGCCTTATTCCTTATCACGATCCCTCGGTCGTCTTTCTTGCACTTAAACACCCACTTGGTGCCTATTTCTTTCTTTCCTACAGGCAAGTCAACTAGCTCCCAAACTTTCAACTTCTTGAACTGAGCTAGTTCCTCTTGCATATCTTCAACCGAACAATTGTCTTTTAGAGCCATATGAACATTCTTCGGCATCTCTTGGGCAATAAAGCAGCTATACAAACACTCATGTATCAATCCAGTTTTCGGAACTGAAGTAAATAAACAAGGAACCTTCGAGCACACCTCTTCTTGTCTGAACACCTGCAGCAGCATCACCTATGATGTTTCAACTGGATGATCTCTGTGTACATGTGTGGTAACAATGGTGTCAACAACCAGATTATCTCCCAGATACGATCCAACCTCCCCCTGAATATTAGTAAACGGATTGGTGAAGTCCTCTGAATAGGTTCAGACTCACTATCACTGGAGTCCTCTTGAGCTGCTCTGGAAGAAGTTTCTGGAGCATCTGTCATCGATACTCTTGATCTAGGCATGAAGTCACACTCGCCATCTTCACTGATCATAGACTAAATCACTTGAGACTCATATGCATTGGAAAAACCAGGAACATTAAATGATTTAAACACACTGTCATAATCATATAATATAGGAGGACCATTCGTTGATTGTTGAGATGAATAACTAGTGATTTACATGTTAAACACCACCCCAATTTTACCAGTTTTTAGATTAAAAACCCTTTTATTCGGTGTTCCAGGCATATAGCCTAGAAAGTAACCCTCATCAGCTACCTCACCGAATTTTTTGCTTATCTTTGTTTCGCACAATGGTGTAGGGTAATCAAAATGGTTCAAAGCCTTTTAAGTTTGGTTTTCGGTTAAACAATAGTTTGTGACATGTTTTGTTAAACTGTTTCACCGTCAAAACTTTGTTCAGGACATAACAAGCCGTGTTCACAGCTTTTCCCTAGAAAAGAACTAGAAGCTTTGAATCAGAAAGCATAGTCCTTGCTGCTTCAATCAACGTCCTGTTCTTCCTCTCAGCGACTCCATTCTATTGAGGTGTATACGGAGCAGAATATTGATTTTCAATTCCCTTGCGAAGACAATAGAGATCCGGAACTTGATTCTTGAACTCCGTGCCATTATCACTCCTTATCCTCTTGATCCCTGCATCATGGACATTTTCCAATTTTGTAAAAAGATCTATTATCATCTTCGCTGTCTCATCTTTTGTACCTAAAAAGAAAACCCATGAATATCGTGAGTAATCATCTGTGACAACTAAGCAATAGTGCTTTCCACCTATGCTCCTTATGTTCACCGGACCGAATAGATCCATATGAAGTAATTCATAAGGGGCATCTATGGAATTTACTATTTTAGACTTGTGAAGGTTTCTTATGTTTTTTTCCCTTTTGACATGGAAGACATTTATCTTCCACGTGAAACCTCTGCACTGGCACCCCTTCCACTAAACCATTTTTAATAATATAATTCATTTTTTCGGTAGTGGATGTGGGCCATGCGTCTGTGCCACAACAATGAATCCGCCTCAGATGCTTTTGATAGTAAACACGCCACCACATTCGAAGACTCCTTAGCACTCATGTTCATGACATAAGTGTCATTTCTCCTTGGCGCTCTCATTACTATCCAGTCATCCAGTATCACCAAACTAGGTTTCAACACCAAAGCTTCAGACTTTGTAAAGTGGACTGAGTGTCCCTTGTCACAGACTTGAGACACGCTCATCAGATTGTGCTTCAGCTGCTCAACATAGTTCACTTTGTCCAGTGTGATCTTCCCGTTAGTCACTTTTCCTCGACCGGTAATGTGCCCTCCTTTAGCACCTGTAAAATTCACATAACAACCATCTATATTCTCAAACTCAGTCAACAACCTCGCATCCCCCGTCATGTGCTGGAGCAGCCACTATCAACATACCACAAGTTGATAATCCTCCTTAACAGCTCCTGCACCACCCAACAAAATTAGTTAGATTGGGGGACCCAAGCCTTAATGGTCTTGGGTCTTCCAGATTCATCAACCACGGGAACATCCATCCAATATCCATCACTCCTAACAGGAGTCTTGGATCTTAGACCTGTTGATGGAAATGATTTTTGATTTCCACTAGGTTTGTGGTCCTGAGGTTTCCTAACCATGTTTGGACTTTGCGACCTATGGAAATTATGATTTTGGTTCCATTTGATGATGATAATTTCTAAAGCCATCGTTATAAAAATTTCGACTACCAACATTCTTGTATCGAGTTTGATATTGACCTTGATTTCTGAAATTACTTGATCGACCATTAAAGTTATTCATTCGTGGTGAACTATTTCTAGGTCTATCATATCTGCCTGATGTAGATGCAGGCTGAAATCTTTGTTGATTTCTTTGAAAATGAGGAACCTGGTGAGTTTCTTTTTCAGCCTTATCTAGAGCCTCAGCAACACTCTGTTGCCTGGTAACAAATTTCTTTAGTGAGTTAACCTTCTTCTCACCATCACCACTTTTTTCTGGTGATTTTTCTCTCTGTCTCTCACTAACCTGTGCTTCACTCTTTTTGTTAGGACAGCAGCTAGCTACATGCCCCTTTTCGTGACATTTGAAGCATGATTTTCTAGCCGAAGACTTCTTAATTGAAGTGTCTTGCTTAGATTCATCAGGTGATGAGGATGATGATGATGATGCTTTTGAAGGATCTTGTTTAGTTTGCTTAACTTCTGATTTTTCTTTGTTTTTATTTTTAGCAAACTGCACATTAGACTCTTTAGTAATAACAGGGACCTCTTCATTCATGTCACTCCATTTAACAAAATCGACCTTTTTAACAAAAAGTTGTTTTTGATTCTTAGGGTGTGTATTCCTTGTTTTCAAAACTAGTTCCTGTTATTATCGTTCTTGGCATTCTTAGAACCATCAACATCCTCTAATGTGGAACTACCAGGTGTTGTTGACCCAAAATCTGTAAGCTCTTCTTCATCTGGTAAGAAGGAATAGTCGTGACCAAGAGGTGGTGGAACTTCATTCAAACCTTTGAAGCCCACACATGTCTTGTCATTACTCTTTTTCAGGCTATTCATCATGTGTTTCATGACAAAGATGAATCTCTGAATTGATTTAATTTCTTTTCAAGTTCACAAATTTTAAGTTGTGCTTCCGACAACTCTTTGCATTTTTCAGAAACCTCTTTTGTTTTCTCACTCATCGTATCATGAGCAAAATCAATAACTTGAAGTTTTTCATTAAACTTACAGGTTAGAATATTGATTTCTTCTTCATAACCTTTAATTTTCTTCAAGTATAATGACTCATTTCGTTTTATGAAAAAGTTTGTTTCTTTTAGGTTCGAGAGCTCATTTACCAGACTTTGGTTTTGATTGGTTAACCTGTCAACCTCACTTTGCAGTTCACGACATTTTAAACAAACAACACTACTAGAGTTAGAATGTACCTCTCCTGTTGATTTGCTTAGATCGGCCATGAAAGCAGCAAAATCAGCAGCCATCTTCTTCTTTGTAGCATTCTATTCTTCATCAGCTTTTTCAGCTACCTTCTCTTGCTCTCCCTCAACATCAGCATTCACTTCTTCATCAATCAGCCATGAATGCCTGTGAGGCATTGTTTTCACTCATCAGATGAACACTCCAATCATAAGAACCCTCTCTAGCAGTAGAAATCAGGGCCTTTGATCCAGTGTTGTTTGATGCATTCCTTTTGCTTGAACCATGACCAGGAGAATCTTGAAAGGATGAACTAGAACGAGATTCAGACTTAGGTCTTTGACACCCTCTAGCGAAATGTCCATAGTTGTGACAATTGTAACACTTCACTTTCGACTTGTCAAAGCCCACACTCTTTCCAACGAACTTCCTGCCTGTTCTATTCATGAACCTCTTCACCCTTCTAGAGATCATGGCCATCTGCCATTGCAAATCCATCTCCTCTAAGTCATCAGGGTTGATCTGATCATAATATTCATCAAATGTATCGGGATCATATATTTTTCCCTGAATGTAGTTCTCGTAGGAAGCAACAAAAGACGCAAGCAATGCCAGATGATCTTCAGCACTTTTGACACTCAGAGGCATAGACCTATTACTGCTGTTATTATTACTTGATTGTTGTCTCTGAGCCCCTGTCGAGCCTCCTGAAGCAGCAACAAACCATACTTCACCCTCGGCATTTGTCACGATCTGCTCATTCTCACATGAGAGAAACGCAGTTGCACTATCACTTGAAGCATTGTAGGAACATGAAGGTGTAAGACCTTTATAAATCCCCGGATCTTGAATCTGATCATATCCAGTCTCCTTCTTCATCATATTGAGCTCATAAGCTCTCAATTTCCCAACAACGTCTTCCAAGTCTTTCTTTTCATAATCAACTTCACCTTTTATCATCAAAGTATAGATATCCCACTTTGCAGGTAAAGCATCCAGCAACTTGTCGTTTATCTCCTCATCCGTGTATCCCTCTATGTCATAATTATCTATTTCTGACATCAAATGATAATATCTCGTGATAATATCTTCAAGGGAATCATTTCTCATTCCTTTGAACACAACAAACTGTTTCTTCAGCAGATCAACCTTGTTCTTTTTAACATCAGTATTGCCCTCATACCTTTTCTCTAGGGCATCCTACATCTCCTTCGATGTAGTATAACGCTTGAATGTGTGTTTGATGTCATCAGGTAACGACATCTTTATAGCAGCTAAGGCTTTCTTCTCAGACTCATACATCCTTTTTCAGATTCAGACATGTTTACATAAGCAGTAACACGTTGTCTACCCTCAAAATCATGCTTTGGGTTAACGTACCCATCTTGAATACATATCCACATCCGTGTGTCCTGATATTCAATAAAGGATTGAAACCTATCCTTCCAAGTAAGATAGTTCTCTACCTTCAGCATCTTTGGAGGTTTGTTTGTGGTACCGGTCTCATGCTCCATTCTTAACGGTTCATTTAGATTAGACATATTCGACATTTTTACCGAACCGGCTCGTTAAAAACGTTAAAACTTGTCCGAAATGAGTGGTTACTAAATTATACTGTTAGAGTCGTCTCGATGATACGATTCTAATGACGTATATTGTCCGATTATGATTTTTGGGATTTTCGTTCCTTTTTTGTCCTAAAAATCACACGAGCCTAACCGTGCAACCAGTTTGTCAAGATTGTTTATGGATCAAATTCTATGTCCGAAAACGTTTAACTCTGGTTACGTCAGCTGGTTAACTTTCCACCTTTTTGTGTATAACTCGGAATAGTGTAAAATCCGGAACAGTAACTCAGATAGTCAATCCGAGATAGAAATCCGGAACACTAATCCGAATTGCTAATCCGAAATGGTGATTCGGAATAGTGATCCAAAATGAAATCTGGAATGCACTGTTCTGGTCCAAAATGGAATCCGGAATAGACTATTCTGATCTGAGATGGAATCCGGAATACACTTCTGATCCGAAATAGAATCCGAAATGGGTTTTTCTGATCCGAATTGCACTTTTCTGATCCGAAATGCAAGTATTCCAGATCCGAATTGCAAGTCTGATGATCCGAATGCAGATTTTGATCCGAAATTCAAGTCTTCAATCCGAAATACTTTGCTTTTTGATCCGAGATACCTTGCTTCAATCCTAAATACCTTGCAGTTTATCCGAAATCGCCGGAAAACCCTAGAACAGCCGCTGAAACCCTAATTCAGCTGTCACAAACTCCAAAACAGCCTCCAAAACATCCAAAAACCCAATTTTTCTGCTGCCACGATTCTGAACCGAGCAAAATCAAGAGCCAAATGGCTCTGATACCAATTGTAGGTCCCTGTCCGTATGGATCTTCACATAATCGTCTACCTAATCTAGAGTGCGGAATCTGTAGATCAGATTTCACAGAAACAAGAACAAGAACATGAACACAATTCCTTACAAATTGTCTTCTATTGATTATCTAACACAAAGTGTTTACAACCAATTCAAGACTCTCTCTCTCTAAACTCCCTCTGAACTACTAAACCAACTGTAACATTTATGAAAAACGGGTTCAAAACCCGCTTCGTTTAATAATCAAATATTCGGTTAAAAGTTCGTTGCGTATTTATTGTGCCGATTATTTTAAACATTTCATAATTAATTAATATTATAGAATTTAAAAACCATAATTAATAAATAATAATAATAAGTAAAATAAACCCCAAAATAATAAATAGAGTCGCCGGGTCACGAACCCGGGTCTCCCGGACTCACACACACTCATAACACCACTACTCCACACCCACTTTAGTGTCTTAAAACCAAAACTAATAACATTTAAAAAGGTCAAACATCAAACCTGCAAAATCAAGTCGCACATTTGAAACCGCCGGCGAAGCTAAGATCTTGGAATCAGTCTCTGTGTTCGTTCAAATAAAAACGTTGTAACCGACTAGTAACCGTTGATGTTTAATTCAATAAATCAAAACCGAATTCAATCATTGTTTTGAAACCGATTTCAATCAATTCATTTGAAACTGAAACAATACTCCTATCGTGGCTATATAAACAGACTGAACACCAGACACTTCATCTGTTTGAAAATTCTCGAAACTTTTATCGTTTGGCAAATAAAGAACCTCGGTTATTCAGTTGCCGGAAAGTTCCACCGGAAAACCGAAAGCAACCGTAGTGGGTAACTTTCTCTAAATTCTTTGTTTATACCTCATTCATTTACTGTACTAAATCATATCAGAAAAGTATAACTCTTATAATTCATTTATAAAAAGTTCTTGATTTGGGTATCGTTCTGTGCTCAAACTGTTGAAGAAGCGAATCATTTAAGTGGTTAAATATAAAAAAAATCCGGATATTAACCGGGTTAGACACACAGTCCAGTGGTGGACTGTGTGCAATTGTAGTATACAAGGTCGGGGTTCGATCCATGTTTACAACTGGTATTCTTATAATAAAACTCAAAATTTTAAAATTAATCAGAAGGTGTTCCGGTAGTGTTTAAGTTTAACGAAAATCATGATATGAATAGATAGACACCTAGCCCGGTTGGTTGGGCTAGGTGCAAGACAACGGATGGGTCTCGGGTTCGAATCATGCGCTGATACCGCTTCAATTGGTTTAAAACCTTTTAAATTAAAATGATTTTCTGAAATGATTGAGTAAGTATATAAGAGTAATAAAAATCAGATTACTTTCGGGTTAGACACGTAGCTCAGTTGGTAGAGCTACGTGCACGTAAGGAAGAGGTCTCGAGTTCGAATCCCGTATCGTGCTGCCAAAAACTTTGAGTGAACCGGTCAGGCTTGTCAGAAGCCTGACAATATTTTTTATTATTATTTTATTTATTTCAGTATTTATTTATTATCTTAATTTAAACTATGCATCCTTTCTAATAAAAAATTTATTTAAAAAAACATGATAATAAATTTCAAGAAATATAAAACCACCAAATATAATCTTAAAAATTTAACAAAAAGATTAAATAAAAATATTAGATTGTTATATTTATCGAATTATCGTATTATTATCTTTTAGGTTAGTAGTTTGTCGATTAAATCGTGAGCTCTCTTTACCACTCAAGAACACGCACCCAAGGTGAGTGAATCTCTACCAATTCCCCGTTTTAATCATGTTTTGTGATGTATCATGTGTCGTACCCTATTCTTTTATTTTATTTAAACACTTGTGCATACATCATATCCGTGATCAAATGTGTATTGATTGTTGTGTGAATTATATGTAGATTAAATTTATCATTTCAGTGCACGCATTTCATCAGGCCCATCAGTTCCCCGTGGGATACGGGTTGAGCATCAGGAGCCTCATTAGATCGGCTCCGTTTGATTGAGCCTTGATCTCAAATACATCATCATTCATGTCATATACTCATCCAAAGTGGTTTGTGATTGTTTACATATATATGTTTGTTCACATGTGATTAATGCACGAATTTTCTTTAATAAATAAAACAAGAAATAGTTAAAATGTTTTATCAAGGTTCGCTCCCCAACTTTTGTTGACCCAAAATCTCCCCTGTTTTACACATGATACAGGTGATCCAGTCGAGACAGGAAACACTTAGGATGACCTAGAAGAATAAACAAGTTAATGCTTTGGAATAAATATGTAGTTTCGTTTTCCTTTGTAATTGTATGAATTTTGTTTTTGGATATTTAAGTTTGTAATTTGAATTTAATAAATATGAAACTTCTTAGTAAATATCATGAGCTTTGGTGATAACCCAATTATGCCCCGACTTTTATTCCGTTGCGAGTCGGGTTGTGACAGATTGGTATCAGAGCCAGGTTGACTATAGGGATATAGGATAGCTTATTAGACCCTTAGAGCCTATACTATAGTTGATTAAATTTTAATTGTTTATGCGTTACATGCAAAATTCATGATGTTTATATGTTTCATGTTTATTTTCACACCCAATATTATGCAAGCACGCTCACAAATACATGTTATTATGCAATGCTCATCATAATTCATATCCTCATAACATATCATATCTATGAGAGCACACACCTCACGATTTCCATGATTTTTGCAATGATTTTGTATTTTTAAAATCACATCAAAGTGAGTTCTCACGACGAGCATGTAGTATCTGGAAGGGTACGAGTACTGGTAGTCGGAACGTCCTGTCTAGGCTTGGCATTCGTATAAATCCAAAATAAAGGACCAGTTTGCCTACCTGGGGACTAACGACGAGAGTACGAAGGACCTATTAGGCCAAAGCATGCTATACCAAACGTCGTGTGAGCTAACCCCACTTTGAGTTGTCATTGTGTCTACACCTGGACACCCTCCTACCATACATCTCGCAATCATATTTTACGATTTTCATTCGGGTGGTGCGAGTGTTAACCCGCCGACACCAATGTGAATCCTACCAAGCCCAATAGTCATGGGGGCCCACATGACTACACAGGCAATGGTATGGGGGACATTTGGAGGCCCAAACATGAGCAAACCCAAGACATCCTATGGATGTAGTTAAATTATTTTCAGTTATGGCTATTTTCATTTTTTTATGACACATGACACCTAGGAAATTCTTAAACTCACCATCTTCCTACATATGTTTATGTAGATGTCGGCTAGGCAATCACGTGGAGGTAGAAGGTCAGGAAAGTCAAGCGAACGCTTGGCCACACAAATTGCTAAACAAATGGCCGCAGTGCTTCGGACATCGTGCTTCAAGTTCAACAAGCTCTCACCGCTAATCCCATCAACCCTCCCAACCAAGAAGACCAAGGCGTCGCCAACCCTCCTTCCAAAACCCCCAAGTGCACCTACAAACACTTCAAATCCTGCGATCCCCCAAAATATGAAGGGACCGAAGGTGTTACCGCCCTCCTTCACTGGTTTGAAGAAATGGAAAACACTTTCCTCAATTGCGATTGTCCCGAGGACCGTAAGGTACGTTAAGCGACTGGAAGACTGATTGGGGTAGCCCTTACCTGGTGGAACACGGAAAAGGGTAAGCAAGGAGTTGAAGATGCCATGGCCTTAACATGGGAAGAGTTAAGGGAGCTCATGACAAGACGTTTCTGTCTAAGAAGCGAAATCAAAAAGCTGGAAGACGAATTCCACGCATTGAAACAAAAGGAAGGAGACCACACTTCATATAATAAGAGATTTCTTGAGTTGAACCAGATGATCCCCAATTTGTTCACCCCCTTGTACCGCTTAGTCGAACACTACATTCGAGGCCTCCCCTCGAAAATCCAAGATTCGGTTTTAAGCACTTCCTCTGCAACACTTGAAGCCGCAATTGAGTTAGCCACAGAACTCACTGAAAATCGCACTCGAAACGGCAAGTTCAAAGATGAGAAGAAGAAAGCACCCATTGAGACCCCAACTCCAAACCACCTCGTCTCATCCTCGAATTTGCTGGTAAGAGGAAGCGAAATAGCAAAAATTTTGCGGTCACTCAAACCAACCCTCCTATCACTGCTGCACCAATCACCCAAGTTGCTCCTCCAACTACACCATTCAAAAAGCCATACACTGGCCCACACCCAAAGTGCAACCCTGTCAATACCATCACCCTCCCGAAAACCCCTGCCAACATTGCACAAGTTGTGGCCGTGCAGGTCACACCATCCAAACCTGCCGTACCCTTCAACGAATGAACTGCAATCAACCTCCAACCCAAACCCAAAATCAGATAGTGGGCCAAGCTCAACCACCCTTACTTCTACCACCTGCACAACACGCAGCCCAACCTTACTACCAACCCAACTACCCCATGATGCAACCCATGCGAGCTTGTTTCAACTGTGGGGACCCAAACCACTTCAGGAACACTTGTCCACGCCTAGTGAACATTATCAAAGCCCAAGCTCAAGCAAACCCGGTAAACCAAGCTAACCAAGCTCCTCCACCTGCCAGAGGAAGAGCTTTCAATATCAATGCCAACCAAGCCAGGGCTGACAATAATGTGGTCAACAGTACGTTCCTCATAAATGGTAGTTATGCATCCATATTATTCGATACTGGTGCGGATAAGAGCATTGTGTCTTTAGAATTCGAATCTACCCTCGAGCTACCTCGTGCTGATCTCGTTGAATCTCTGACGGTGGAAGTTGCTGACGGAAAACCGTCTCATTAAACTCTATTGTACGCGATTGTACTCTCACTCTAAACAACCACGATTTCTCAATTGACCTCATCCCTATGAAGTTGGGAAGTTTCGATATTATAATCGGTATGGACTGGCTCAGCCAGCATCACGCTGAAGTAGTGTGCCATGAAAAATTCATCCGCATTCCCCTTGCAGACGGTTAGACATTACGTATTTTTGGGGAAACCCCTTCGAAAGGACTCAAATTGATGACCTGCCTTCAAGCCCCAAGTTATCTTCACAAGAACTACATCGCATTTCTAGCCCACGTCGTCAAGAAGGGAGACAAGGAGAGAAAGCTCGAAGATATTCCAATTGTGAAGGAATTTCCGCAAGTTTTTCCCGACGACGTTTCAGGACTCCCTCCTGTGAGAGAAGTCGAATTTCGAATCGATCTTGTGCCCGGCGCTACACCAGTCGCAAAATCTCCTTATAGGTTAGCCCCATCTGAGATGCAAGAGTTGACCGACAAAGGATTCATACGTCCTAGCTCGTCGCCTTGGGGTGCACCTGTTCTTTTTGTGAAGAAGAAAGATAGAACGTTTCGCATGTGCATTGATTATAGAGAACTCAACAAGTTAACGGTTAAAAATCGCTATCCACTGCCTCGCATTGATGACCTCCTAGACCAACTTCAAGGCGCCACCTGCTTTTCAAAAATCGACCTTCGTGCTGTTATCATCAGCTCAGAGTGCACGAAGAAGATATCACAAAAACCGCCTTCCGGACTCGTTATGGTCATTACGAGTTCATGGTCATGCCCTTCGGTTTAACCAACGCCCCCGCTGTCTTCATGGATTTAATGAATAGGGTATGCAAACCCTACCTCGACCGTTTCATCATAGTCTTCATCGACGACATCCTTATCTACTCCAAGTCTAAATCCGATCATGAGCGACTCCTTCGACTCATCCTTACACTCTTAAGGACTGAAAAGCTTTACGCCAAGTTCTCAAAGTGCGAATTCTGGTTAGGAGAAGTACAATTCCTTGGACATGTCGTCAATGACAAGGGAATTCATGTCGATCCTTCAAAAATCAAGGCAGTACAGGAATGGCAAGCGCCACGTACCCCTACCGAAGTTAGGTCATTTCTTGGTTTGGCTGGTTACTATCGACGCTTCATTGCCAATTTTTCCCGTATTGCTGTACCACTCACGGCCTTGACTCATAAAGGAAAACCCTTCATATGGGGACCTAAGCAAGAGGAGGCCTTCCAAACTCTAAAGCAAAAACTTTGTGACGCACCTATCCTCACACTCCCGGAGGGTTGCGATGACTTTGTGGTATATTGCAACGCATCAGGGCAAGGGCTAGGCTGTGTATTGATGCAAAGAGGAAAAGTGATAGCCTATGCCTCTAGGGAACTCAAGGTTCACGAGAAGAATTACACAACCCACGACCTGGAGCCATTGTGTTCGCTCTCAAGATATGGAGACATTACCTCTACGGTACCAAGTGTGAAATATACACTGACCACAAGAGTCTCCAACATATCTTCAACCAGAAGGAGTTGAATATGAGGCAACGAAGATGGGTCAAACTGCTCAACGACTACGACTGTGAAATTCGGCACCATCCTGGCAAGGCAAACGTAGTGGCCGATGCGCTCAGTCGAAAAGGTTATGCGAACTCTGTTCGTCTTCTATGTTCGCAAATCATAACCGACATCAAAGATCGAATTCGGGCAGCTCAACATGTTTCTGTAACAGAAAATGATGTATGCGATGAGCTGTCATGTGGAGCTGAACTCAAAATCGAAACCAAATCCAATGGTATTCTATACTATTTAAACCGCATATGGATTCCTGATCGCGATAACCTTCGTGATTTCCTCATGAATGAGGCGCACAAAACACGATACTCTATACACCAGGAGCCGACAAGATGTATCAAGACCTACGATACACCTACTGGTGGCCTGGCATGAAAAAAGATATCGCTGTTTTTGTTTCCAAGTGCCTTACTTGCTCCAAAGTAAAAGCTGAACATCAAAGACCTTCAGGACCTTTAGTCCAACCCGAAATACCGGTACGGAAGTGGGAAAACATAACCATGGACTTCATTACCGGGTTACCTCGCACCTCTAGTGGGTATGACACCATATGGGTAATAATCGATCGTCTTACAAAGTCATCTCACTTCATTCCGATTCGCGAGGACTTCAAGAACGAGAAGTTAGCTCGTATCTACATCAGCGAGATCGTAAGCCGTCATGGTGTACCATTAAGCATCATTTCAGACCGTGATGGTCGTTTCACTTCACGAACATGGCGAGCCGTACAAACAGCTTTGGGTACACGATTAGACCTTAGCACCGCCTTTCACCCTCAAACTGACGGTCAATCTGAACGCACCATCCAAACCCTGGAAAACATGCTTCGAGCATGTGTCATAGACTTCAAAGGGAACTAGGACGCTCACCTACCGTTAGTCGAGTTTTCGTACAACAATAGCTATCATTCAAGTATCGGCGTGGCTCCTTTCGAAGCTTTATATGGTCGTAAGTGCCGATCTCCAGTATGTTGGCACGAAATTGGGGAAGCGCAAATCACCGGTCCAGAATTAATTCAAGAAACAACCAACAAGATCCTTCAAATTCGAAACAATCTTCTAGCGGCTCAAAGTCGTCAAAAGAGTTATGCTGACAAACGAAGAAAGCCCTTGGAGTTTGACATTGGTGATCAAGTACTTTTTAAAGTATCACCGTGGAAGGGAGTGGTTCGTTTTGGCCAGAAGGGCAAGCTAGCACCACGCTACGTAGGACCTTTCAAGATACTCGAGAGAGTAGGTCCTGTAGCATACAAGCTTGACCTACCAGAAGAGCTCAACAGAATTCATCCCACATTCCTCGTATCAAACTTGAAAAACTGCCTCGCCGATGAAAACCTCCATATTCCTCTAGAAGACATTCAAGTCGATGAATCGATGCACTTCGTTGAAAGACTAGTGGAAATCATGGATTTCGGAGAGAAGCGGTATAGGCGAAGTCGTATTCCAATTCTCAGGGTACGTTGGGAGTCAAAGCGAGGACCCGAGTTTACTTGGGAACGTGAAGACTTAATGCGCGGAAAATACCCGCATCTTTTTCCAGTTACCACTACTACTTAAATTTCGGGACGAAATTCCTAAAAGTAGGGGATACTGTAACATTTATGAAAAACGGGTTCAAAACCCGCTTCGTTTAATAATCAAATATTCGGTTAAAAGTTCTTTGCGTATTTATTGTGCCCATTATTTTAAACATTTCATAATTAATAAATATTATAGAATTTAAAAACCATAATTAATAAATAATAATAATAAGTAAAATAAACCCAAAAATAATAAATAGAGTCGCCGGGTCTCGAACCCGGGTCTCCCGGACTCACACACACTCATAACACCACTACTCCATACCCACTTTAGTGTCTTAAAACCAAAACTAATAACATTTAAAAAGGTCAAACATCAAACCTGCAAAATCAAGTCGCACATTTGAAACCGCCGGCGAAGCTAAGATCTCGGAATTAGTCTCTATGTTCGTTCAAATAAAAAACGTTGTAACCGACTAGTAACCGTTGATGTTTAATTCGATAAATCAAAACCAAATTCAATCATTGTTTTGAAACCGATTTCAATCAATTCCTTTGAAACTGAAACAATACTCCTATCGTGGCTATATAAACAGACTGAACACCAGACACTTTATATGTTTGAAAATTCTCGAAACTTTTAACGTTTGGCAAATAAAGAACCTCGGTTATTCAGTCGCCGGAAAGTTCCACCGGAAAACCGAAAGCAACCGTAGTGGGTAACTTTCTCTAAATTCTTTGTTTATACCTCATTCATTTACTGTACTAAATCATATCAGAAAAGTATAACTCTTATAATTCATTTATGAAAAGTTCTTGATTTGGGTATCGTTCTGTGCTCAAACTGTTGAAGAAGACGAATCATTTAAGTGGTTAAATATAAAAAAAAATCCGGATATTAACCGGGTTAGACGCACAGTCCAGTGGTGGACTGTGTGCAATTGTAGTATACAAGGTCGGGGTTCGATCCATGCTTACAACCGGTTTTCTTATAATAAAACTCAAATTTTTAAAATTAATCAAAGGTGTTCCGGTAGTGTTTAAGTTTAACAAAAATCATGATATGAATAGGAAAGACACCTAGCCCGGTTGGTTGGGCTGGGTACAAGACAATGGATGGGTCTCGGGTTCGAATCATGCGCTGATACCGCTTCAATTGGTTTAAAACCTTTTTAATTAAAATGATTTTCTGAAATGATTGAGTAAGTATATAAGAGTAAAAAAAATCAGATTACTTTCGGGTTAGACACGTAGCTCAGTTGGTAGAGCTACGTGTACGTAAGCAAGAGGTCTCGAGTTCGAATCCCGTATCGTGCTGCCAAAAACTTTGAGCGAACCGATCAGGCTTGTCAGAAGCCTGACAATATTTTTTTTATTATTATTTTATTTATTTCAGTATTTATTTATTATCTTAATTTAAACTATGCATCCTTTCTAATAAAAAATTTATTTAAAAACACATGATAATAAATTTCAAGAAATATAAAACCACCAAATATAATCTTAAAAATTTAACAAAAAGATTAAATAAAAATATTAGATTGTTATATTTATCGAATTATCGTATTATTATCTTTTAGGTTAGTAGTTTATCGGTTAAATCGTGCGCTCTCTTTAGCACTCAAGAACACGCACCCAAGGTGAGTGAATCTCTACCAATTCCCTGTTTTAATCATGTTTTGGGGTGTATCATGTGTCGTACCCTATTCTTTTATTTTATTTAAACACTTGTGCATACATCATATCCGTGATCAAATGTGTATTGATTGTTGTGTGAATTATATGTAGATTAAATTTATCATTTCAGTGCACGCATTTCATTAGGCCCATCAGTTCCCCGTGGGATACGGGTTGAGCATCAGGAGCCTCATTAGATCGGCTCTGTTTGATTGAGCCTTGATCTCAAATACATCATCATTCATGTCATATACTCATCCAAAGTGGTTTGTGATTGTTTACATATATATGTTTGTTCACATGTGATTAATGCACGAATTTTCTTTAATAAATAAAACAATAAATAGTTAAAATGTTTTATCAAGGTTCGCTCGCCAACTTTTGTTGACCCAAAATCTCCCCTGTTTTACACATGATACAGGTGATCCAGTCGAGACAGGAAACACTTAGGATGGCCTAGAAGAATAAACAAGTTAATGCTTTGGAATAAATATATAGTTTCGTTTTCCTTTGTAATTGTATGAATTTTGTTTTTGGATATTTAGTTTGTAATTTTAATTTAATAAATATGAAACTTCTTAGTAAATATCATGAGCTTTGGTGATAACCCAATTATGCCCCGACTTTTATTCCGCTGCGAGTCGGGTTGTGACACCAACAACTGAACAACTAACTGAGCAACCTAAACCTTAATGCAAACCTCCCTTTATATAGAGCTAGGTTATGCAGCTGGGCTAGGGTTTCCTACATGTGCTGCTATTGGGTCTAAAGCCAATTCGCCTCCCATGTTCTGTTTAGTGTCTAGTTCAGCCTACATACTTCTAATTAACTATTACAAAACTAAACCCGCTAAGCGTTTATCATTTTACTAATTACAAGATATCCAAAGACCAAATCTAAGTTGTTGTAAAAAATATGCACCGATATAGTCCTTATTAGACTTATTATAAAAGTAATGACACGTGTCACTATATTATTGGACACGACTTTTACGAGGTATTACATCCTCACCCCCTGAAAAGAAATCTCAACCTCGAGATTTTATTCCAAAAGATTGGGGTATTTTTGTCGCATAGTGGACTCAACCTCCCATATATTCGGGGCCTCGAAGGGCATCCCACTTAACCTTTACTATAGGTATCTTTTTCTTTCGGAGCTTCTTAATGTAACATTCGTTGTAAAACGGGTTCCAAAACCCACTTCATTTAAATAATTCAAGTATTTGATGTGAAGTCTTCCTTACGCATTTAAATTTGATTTATTAATTGCTGTCGTTAAATAAAGTAAAAAAGGGTTATATAAAAAAATACATAAAAACTGTTAGTAATATTAATAAATAAAAAAGGGAAAATAATAAAAATAAATAAAAGGGGTGACCACGGGTTTCGAACCCGGGTCCACATCAAATCAACACACACCACACACCACTGCACTACACACACAACATGTTCAAAATCTAAAACAATAAAACTTTATACCAAAACAATACCGAACATGTAATTCAAAACATAGAACCAGAAACCACCGAAGCATAATCTGTGCAATCAAACATCATTGACGGTTTTTCTTTTGATTAAACGCGTGTAACTGATTCAAACATCAGTTTTAAACTAAAATTCGGAACCAATTTGTTTTAAAACCGAAAGAAATCATTGACTTTAATATCAAGATTTGAAAAGGAAATTGTAACTGCCTTTTTACACTATAAATACCGATCATTACACCATAACTAAACTCACTCATTCTCTTAACCTCACTCTGTTTTCTCGAAAGAACATTTTTGTTCAATTTTGCTCTTTGCCGGAAAACCGTACCTCGCTGGAATTCAACCAGAGAACTTACAATTTCGGTATAAACTCTTAGATTCTTTTATTTTTAATTGTTTTATGATTAGTTATATAAATCAGTTAATCCGGCATGTATAACTGGATTAACAGTAGAATTTGTTGTTTGGGTTTTAAATCATGAAGAAGATAAAGTCGGATAGTGTATAAGTATAATTAAAATCAGTTATAAAACCGGGTTAGACACACAGTCCAGTGGTGGACTGTGTGCATGTTAACAACCACACCCTGGTTCGAGTCTCACACATTTCTGATTTCCGAAATAAAACCAACTCTTTTTAAAACCTATTCCGATCAACACATAGTATGTATATAAATTTAATATAAATCTGGGATATTACGGGTTAGTCACACAGCCGAGTTTGAAGGGCTGTGTGCAACGTATCATGGGGGCGCGGGTTCGAGCCGGTTCTGTAACCGGTTTTGCTAGCATAAAATCTTTTTAAATAAAAACAAAATAAAGTATAACTCGGTTAGTATATATATATAATTAAAATCAAGATTATTTCAGGTTAGACACGTAGCTCAGTTGGTAGAGCTGCGTGCACGTATACGGGAGGTCATGAGTTCGATTCTTATACGATGCCAATAGTCATGCGGTCAAACCGGTTCGACCCGGTCAACCCTGAAAATGGGTATATTTTTTTTTTAAAATGAACTTTTCTTTATTTTCTCTAAAAATCCCTAAAATATATATATATATATATATATATATATATAAATGAACTTTTTAAGCATAAAAGTTATAATAAATCCCCTAAAAATAGTCTAAAAATCCTAATAAAAGGCATTAAATAAATATGTTAAATTCAAATAAAAAGAAATATATTTACCGAATTATTATGTGAATATTTAGGTTAGTTTCATTCGTCGGTTGGAATCTTTAATCGTGCGCATTCGTTATCAATTCAAGAAACGCACCCACTATGAGTGAATTCTTACAAATTCCCATTTTTATTCATGTTTTTGGGTGTATCATGAGTCGTTTACTTATATTGTTTATTCAAATACTTGTGCTACTACCATTATATGATCTAAAGTGTTATGTAATATTTGGTTATTGTTATATGTGGTTACATTTTCTCATTTCAGTCAAGCATTCACATTAGGCCCATCAGTTCCTCGTTGGATACGAGTAGAGCATCACGTTGTCTAATTAGATCGGCCCCATTTGATTAAGCCTTGATCTCATTTCACATCACTTATCATGCTTATGTCTTCAATGTTAGATGTTTATGTGGTTTGTGGATAGTATACATATACGTTTGCTCATACTTGGTTATGCACATTTTTATTAAATTAATCAACTTAATTATTTCTTTCAAAAATGTTTAAATGGGATTCACTCGCCAACTTTTGTTGACCCAAATTTCTATTTTTACACATGATACAGGTGAACAGGTTGAAGCAAGGAACACATAGGAATTGGCCTTAGAAGAAAAATAAAGAACTACTTAAATGTCATGATTAGAACATTTTTTCGTGCTTGTATGTTCTACGTGTTTGTTGGAATATTCCCTTTTAATTTGATATAATAATTATGAAACTTTATTATAGTAAATGTCATGAGCTTTGATGAAAACCCAATCATGCCCCGACTAACATTTCTGTTGCGGGTCAGGGTGTGACACTTAACCTATCGATCCTCGATCGAAATTGGTTTCTCAACGAACCTCAAGTTTTCATCAATTTGCACATCATGATGTGACATTGCTAGCGATTCATCGACTAGACATTTCTTAAGATTACAAATATGGAATACATCATGAATTCCACTAAGCTCCTCTGGCAGCTTAAGCTTATAAGCTACAACGCCGACACATTCGATTATCTCGAATGGTCCAATATATATTGGGCTTAACTTGCCCTTCTTTCCAAATCTCATTACACCTTTCCAAGGTAATACTTTTAGCATGACTTTGTCCCCTTTGGAACTTAAGACGTTTACGCCTCTAGTCAGCATAGCTCTTCTGCCTATCATGGGCAACTTTGAGTCTATCACGGATTTGCACAATCTTGTCCGTAGTTTCCAGGACAATTTCCGGTCCTAATAGTTGGGCCTCCCTAACTTCAGCCCAACAGATAGGCATTCTACATTTTCTCACATACAAGGCTTCAAAAGGAGCAGCATTGATGCTTGTATGATAACTATTATTATAGGAGAATATTATTAGGGGTAAGTGGTAATCCCAACTTCCACCTAAATCAATTACACATGCTCTAAGCATGTCTTCCAAAGTTTGAATAGTACGCTCACTCAGTCCATTAGTCTCTGGGTGGTAAGCCGTACTAAAATTTGATCTTGTGCTGAAAGATTGTTGGAAACTTTTCCAAACGTATCTCTATCGGATAAAATAGATACCAGCACACCATGTAGGGACACAATCTTGTCCACATACAACTTAGCCAATTTGTCAGAATTATATGTTTCTTTAATTGGCAAGAAATACGCTGACTTAGTCAGCCTATCCACAATGACCCAAATCGTGTCATTTCCACATTTGTTCTTAGGTAACTTGGTAATCAAATCCATAGTTACCATTTCCCATTTCCAAGTGGGAATTTCAAGCTGTTGTTGAAGTCCTGACGGTTTCTAATGTTCAGTTTTAACTTGCGAACATGTCAGACACTTAGACACATAAGTGGCTATGGATTTCTTCAAACCCATCCACCAGTAATTCTTTTTCAAATCCTGATACATCTTGTCACCACCTGGGTGAACTGAGTATCTCGAATTATGCGCTTCTTGGAGGATTAGATCTCTAAGTCCTCCAAGGATTGGAACCAAAATTCTGCCATTAAATCTAAGGATTCCATCTTTTCCAGGCTTTAACTGATCAACAGCTCCACCTAATTCTTCATTAGAATTATTGGCCTCTAATAGGGCTTGCCTTTGTGCATCTAATAACTTTTCATTCAAGCTATTTCTAAGCTCGATGCTCTTGGCGATAATCCTTATAAGCTTAATCCTTTCTTTGTGACTTAAGGCGTCAACAACTACATTTGCCTTGCCGGGATTATAGCAAATTTCGCAATCAATATATTAAGTGTCTCCAACCAGCAGCGTTGACGCATGTTCAAATCCTTTTGATTGAACAGATATTGGAGACTCTTATAGTCAGTGTATATAATACACTTCGTGCCATATAAGTAATGTCTCCACAAATTGAGTGCAAATACAACAAAAACCCAATTCCAAGTCATGGGAGTTCCTTTCGTGCACCTTTAGTTGTCGTGATGCATAAGCAATCACTTTGTTCATTTTCCTTAGCACACAACCCATGCCAGTGTGCGAGGCATCACAATAAACGACAAAATCCTCAATACCCTCAGGTAGAGATAACACAGGAGCATTGCTCAATTTGTGTTTTAGAACCTCAAAAGATTCTTGTTGTTTTGGACCCCAGTCAAACTTGACATTCTTACAGGTCAAAGTAGTTAAAGGAGTGGCTAATCTCGAAAAATAATCAATGAACCTCCTATAATAACAGCCAATCCTAAGAAACTACGAATCTCCGATGGAGTTTTGGGTACTTTCCAATTCATTATGGCTTCAATCTTAGCGGGATCCACTTGGATACCATGCTCACTTACACATGTCCAAGAAACTGGACTTCTCTAAGCCAAAATTCGCACTTAGAGAACTTAGCATAAAGCTTCTCTTGTCTTGGGAATTCTAGGATGCACCAAAGATATTTCGCGTGATCAACTTGATTATGAGAGTAGATAAGTATGTCGTCTATGAAGACAATGACAAATTTATCTAGATACGGCTTGTAGACTCTATTCATGAGATCCATGAATGCTGCAGGTGCATTTGTGAGTCCAAAAGGCATCACCAGGAATTTAATGATCATAACGGGTTCTGAAGGCAGTCTTAGGAACATCCTCACTTCTAACCTTCAGTTGATGATATCCTGATCTTATATCGATCTTAGAGAAATAACTAGGCGCTTGAAGTTGATCGAACAAATCATCGATCATGGGCAGAGGATAAAAATTCTTGATTGTTAGTTTGTTTATTTCGCGGTAGTCAATCTACATTCGCATTGAACCGTCCTTTTTCTTAAGAAAAAGAATAGGAGCTCCGCAAGGTGAGGAACTAGGCTGAATGAAGCCTTTCTCTAAAAGTTCATTTAATTGTATTCTTAATTTCATTTCTGTTGGTACTAGCCGATATGGATCCCTAGCAACAGGTGCTGCTCCTAGTAGGATGTCAATCCTAAACTTCACTTGTCTATCTAGAGGTAGACCTGATAATTCTTCAGGAAAGACATTGGGATATTCCGAGATGATTGAAAGGTCTTCAATATTTGGCTTTGGCTCGTTAATAGTTACTTGTGCCATGTAAATGACACAACCTTTCTCCAGACACTTGGATGCTTTAAATAATGAAACTTTGTCTGGCAATCCATAGTGTGAATCTCCAGGAATGGTGAAGATTTCATCAGATGGGGTTTTAATTTTGATGAGTTTCTTATCACAGGCAATGCAGGCTTGGTTATGAGATAACCAATCCATGCCTAAGACTACATCGAACCCCCCCAATTTTATTGGCAGAAAAGAAATAGGAATAGAATAATTCTTAATGGATATAAAATATCCATCAAGAATGGAAGATGCTGTTTCTAAGGTTCCATCAGCAAGTTCTACCTCATAAGTTATGTCTAGAGTTCTTATGGGTAATTTTAATAGTTTACTAAACTTATGGTCTACAAAGGACTTTTCTGCTCCCGAATCAAATAGAACTCTAGCATATACGTCATTAATGAGGAATGTATCTGTTATAACGTTGTTGTCATTAACAGCCTCTCTAGCATTCATCTGAAAGGCACGTGCATTTCCTTTATTAGCCTCTCTAGGTTTTGCATTGTTACTTTTGGGGTTCTTAGGGCAATTAGGCTTAATATGCCCCTTCTCATTACAACCGTAACAAACTGCATCTTTAAGGTTTTTGCACTCTAGGGTCTTATGCCCCTTTTTCATGCAGATACCATAGGGTTTAACCTGTGGGTCAGAATTGCATTGTCCCCAATGCCTGCGGTTACAGGTCTTGCACAGAGGGCTATCATTAGACGTGTGTTGGTTTTTCTTGAACCTAAAATTTCCTCTCTTTTTGAACTTTTGGGAGTTATCATCCTCCTTTTTCCTTTTTCCTTCAGTCTCAGTTCTAACAGACTTTTGCCACACCAAGTCTAAGGTAAAGAGAGAGAGAGAGAGAGAGAAGGTCAACAACAGACCTATAGGTACTAGGCTGAGCAGCCTTTACCATACCTTTAATCTCGAGCGCTAACCCATTAATAAAACGCGCAATGCATTTGGGTTCAGGAGTGATTAGGTAGGAGACTAGTTTGGATAGGGAGTTGAAGTCAGTAACATACTTCTGACAGTCCAGATTTTTCATTCTAAGAGTCAGAAAGTCTGACTCTATTTTCTCTACCTCATGAGGTGGGCAGTTGTCTCTTTGACTAGGTCAACAAACTTTGACCACCCCAAGTTATACATGTGTACTTTACCTGTTGACTGGACCATTGCCTTCCACCAAATTAGGGCATCACCCTTGATGGATTGGGAGACATACTTTACCACATCCTTATCTGCGCATCCGCTGATGTCCATTATTGTCTCCATTTCATCAAGCCATCTCAAGGCTTCTACAGCTCCCCTTTCCCCATTGAAATCTCGGGGCTTACAGGACGAACGTATTTATAGGTACATCCATCTTTAGAAGACCGAGACCTCTCGTTAAATTCTAGTTTCTTCGGTTCACTTTTCGCATTCAATGAGTGAACAGAGCTCTCCTTTCGAGCTGATGATGGTGGAATAGACAAAGGTTTGGAGCGAGTAACGCTTAATTCCTTAAATTTTTCCATAGCCTTTCCAACAACTGCATCAATGGCAGCTTGGAAATCATTGTTATTAATGGTTATGTTTTCGACATTGTTAGAGTTAATATCTCGGTGGCTACTTTGCGCCCAATCCGAGTTAGCCATTCTTGAAGCTTTGGTTCTAACACCAAATTAAACGTCACTTTTAGCCATGGTATTAATAACCATATTGGCTTTAAAGTTGGATATATAAATCCATTGCCTATTTAAACTAGTGTACATATAATCACAACTCTTAGGCTTAACATTTCTATGAATGTTATCTATATTTTGCCTGGGTCTCAAAAGGACCATCTAAGGAAAATTACAATTTGGACATAGTCCATATATATTTTAGACAGTGGATCTCAATGTCACAACTGCCATTGTCATATGACAATTATAAATAGCTCATAGGCTTGTCTCGTAGGACATTTAAAATATAACTCATAGGCCTTATCCCAAGGATATTAAAATACAACACATTGGCTTGTCACTTAAGGACGTAAAAAAATATGTCACTAGACCCATCACTATGGACTTATTATTATGGCACATAGGCCTGTCACTATGGACATAAAGATATGGCACATTGGCCTGTCACTAATGACTTATTATTATGGCACATAGGCCTGTCACTATGGACATAAAGATATGGCACATTGGCCTGTCACTAATGACTTATTATTATGGCACATAGGCCTGTCACTATGGACATAACTTTGGGTAGAGGGTCATATTAACTACAACTGTCATTGTCATATTGACAATTATAACTTGGCTGTAGGCAAAATAGTATAATAGATCAATTAACATCATATAAGATGTTAAGATAGATAGTCATCGTACTGATGATATTAGTCATGATCTCATTGATCATATAGACTATGAGGCTTGAGCATAGCTCACCATCTTGGACAGGGAGCCATAAGGTTACAAATGTCACTATCTTAATTGACAATATAATATTGCTCGAAGACAAATCATCCCTAATGGATGTTTAATTATGGTCCATAGATACTACATCACTAATGGATGTTTAATTATGTCCCGTAGGAACTACATCACTAATGGATGTTCAATTATGGTCCGTAAGCACTACATCACTAATGGATGTTTAATTATGGCCCGTATGCACTACATCACTAATGGATGTCAATTATGGCCCATAGGCACTGCATCACTAATGGATGTCAATTATGGCCCGTAGGCACTGCATCACAAATGGATGTCAATTATGGCCCTCAGGAACCACATCACTAGTGGATGTCAATTATGGCTCGTAGGCACTACATCACTAATGGATGTCAATTATGGCCCATAGGCACTACATCACTAACGAAAGTCAATTATGGCCCAGAGCACTGCATTACTAATGGATGTCAATTATGGCCCATAGGCGCTACATCACTAATGGATGTTAATTATTATCATCATATTGATTATATTAGCAGGAATCAAATTTGATCAGATAGGCTATATAAGGTTACGACGTAGTCCATTACCTAGACGGCTAGTGTGGTTCCTCAAGTCACACTACCAAGAGTATTAACATTTCTTGAATGTTAACATAGGATTATCTTAATGGTCGATTAATAGTCACGGTCGCATTGACCTTAACGACTTGGAGGCTTGAACATAGTCCACCACCTCTGGATAAAAGGATAATTCTTCCTTAACTATCATGATAGAAGGCTATTCATCCTTAACTATCATTTATAATTTGGCCAATTAATATGGACTTTGCCATTTGGCTAATCAAAACCATTAAGATCTTTTGCAATTATATAGAGGATCATAAATTTCGAGTAAAATCGAGACTATCGCTAGAAGAGGATGAGTACATATATATATAATTCCAAAATATTTCGTTAAATGACAATAGGAAATTACAATACTAGAATTAAATAAATAAAACTAATTGTTCATGGAAGGACTTAAAGAAATAACATGTCCATGTAGGGACTAAAGAAATAACAATGTCCACGTAGGGACTAAACATAAAATAATAAAAAAAAGAGAGACTTTACTCGTCATTCTTTCCCTTAACCAACTTGGAGAGCTTCTTGAAGAACTTATTCGTCTTCTTCTCCGTGTTCTCCGCTTGTTGTTGCATTTCCTTCATCCGCTCTAAGGCTTCATTAATGGCCTCGAGAGGTGGTGGAGGTTGTGGTTGTGGTTGAGGTACAACAGGATACTGGTACCCATAATTTGGATATCCATAGGTGGATAAGCAGGTGGGAAAGGAGAAGGGTAAAGTGCATTATGCATGACCGCTTGCATATAAGGGTCATGTGATAGTGCCTAGTAATTTACCGGTGTAGATGGGTTAAAAGGATCATATCCAGATGTATCTGGGTATGTAGGGATAGGGTTATTAAAACCCAATGGTGGTGGTTGAACCACAGGTGGTGTTGGTGGTTCCACCATAGGTGAAGTATTGGTGGGTCCTCGTGAATGGTATGGTAGGTTTTGGGCAATGGTGGTAGCGAACCCGATCGTTGTCCTGCACGTACCGACATACGTGCTCCACGTTTTCTCCTTGGTGGCTCAGGTGGTGGCTGAGGTTGCTCCACCGGTTCCATTTGAATGTCTTCTTGTGTAGGAGGCAGTGTTGGAGAATGGTGCGAAGGAGTGTTAACAAAAGTGAATTGACTCCAATATTGGTCCTATTCGTTAGGACCTTGGTATGGTGATCCAACATAAGAATTAGAATCGCTAGAGATTTCGATAGGGTGTCCATGCGATCCTGACGGTGGCATCTCCGGGTCGGAGTCCTCATCCATAGGGTTTGGTTGGTCCAACTGATTCTCATTGGGGGTGTGTTGATGTAGTGGATAGGGTAAAACTCATCATGATATGAATAAGAATGATGAGAGTGATGGGAATGGTGTGAGTGGTGAGAATGGTATGAGTTTTGTGTATGTGTAGGTGAATGTTCTTGCGAGTTAGAATGTCTCACTAGTGGCCAAGAATCTCCTAAATCTTCATAAGGATTTGGGTGATGGGGTTGTGAAGGGATACGTCCAGATGGTCCTCCCCTCATAAGTCCTTTAGCTCTTCCTCAAACTCTTGGCGGCATTTTCCTGTTAAAATCAAGTCAAAACAATAATAATAATTTAATAATGAGATAATAATCATAGGTCAAAGCCTAGACTCGGAAGTCTAAGGAATGTGCTTTTGTGTAAATTTCAGATTAAACACAAGAAAGCTAGTGTTTAGTTCTCTCAAACCTTGGCTTTGATATCAACCTGTCACACCCCGTATTTCCAACCAAAACACTGGTGGGCCCGGGTGGGGAATATCGTGACGTAAGTTGATATCATCATAGTCAATTAACATAGCACACGGAATTCTTGGAGTTTAAATTACTATTACAAACCAAATGTTCAAAGTACGAAAATAATATACAGACGACTTGTAATGAAACATCCACTGGTGGATCGTAAAATATACAAAAATGTGTAACAGACTTTGGGTAGATCTAAGGATTTGCAAGATCCTCTTATATCACTACCAAGCAGCTTCCAGCCTATTCGTATTGTACCTGCAACTTAGTCTTTTGAAAATACGTCAACTTTTGCTGGTAAATACACCCAACTGACTCGTTTTGAAAACATTTCAAAAATTGATTTAAGTGCACAGGGCACGAAAAGTCTTTTTATAACTTGGGAAAGTCAGTCTTGTAACCTTGTTAACAACTTTACATGTTTGTCCATACATATGGGGCCCAGTAAAGTGACCGAGACAAGATTAACGTACACACCACTTATGAACCCACGAAGGAGTTATGCCCAACTAGTGGGTAAAAATAATTTAGCATTCGCATATGTCAGGTGTATGCCTACACCCCGTGCTTTGGTCGTGGCCATTAACTAATGTAATGAGCCAAGGATATCTATGACATGATAGTTAACCCCCAATGTTTAAGTTATCAAACAAAACTGATCAAAACGGAATATGCGGATTTACTAGCCACAATCCAGCATTCGATTGATCCCATTTCCAACCAAGTGGTAATAATTTACCGTAACCCAAGCCCGTATAAGGGAAATAAGTCAAGAGTATTTACCTGAGCTAGTCTTGATTTAAAATGCAAGATTTAATATCTCAACTATATTCAAAATGAAATAAGTGCAGATAGCATTTACTGGAAGACTCTAGTCTGGATTATGGCATAAGCTAACCAATTAAAATGCTAACATCTTATTTAACTCATAGACTTAGACTGACTACCTTAAAGGATCAAAACAGTATAATACACTAGATTAAGTGATAACCGGATAGAATGTTAGTTTAAACCCAACAAGTACTATGACTTGTATAATATGGGTAAACCATAAGCATTCTGGATTTTGAGATTTAGAATGATAAGGTTAAACCCGTTTCAGGTAATTTCCATAAACTAATTACTTATACTTAACGTGCATATAAGAGATATCGGGTAACCGGATAAGTTATGAACAATTTCTATATGCCATTATACTTTAAATAAGTTATAATATCAGTAGGATATCAACTTACATGCCCGTTAAGGTTTTAAAATGAAATTATGCCTCATAAGGGCGTTTTGGTAATTATATTTTGTATAAAAGGAACTTGAATATATTTTGATGTTATGATCATAAGTATTCTGGAAAAATATTTAATTTATGGTATAATATTAGTAAGATATTGATCATATGTGTAATTTATCATTTATGACCAAACTATGCACCGTAGGGGCATTTTGGTTATTTTATACATAGTTTTATAATTTATTTGGGATTCTGAGTTTATATTATATACCTACTGTAAAAATGTTTTAAATAAGTTTTAAAATTAGTAGGTAACAAGTCTCGGTTGATAAATATGATTTAAAACCATATTATGCTATGTCGAAAAATAACGATTTGTGCAAAGTTTAATGAAAACTGATGGTAAGACCAGGTTTATATGTTTTAGATATGTTATTTAATATAACACGTTAGTAGATAAAAGGTTTGGTGTAAAAAGTATAATTGAAACCGTTTTATGCGCCATAAGGGCTTTATCGTCATTAATCGACACATTGCAAGAACTTGTACATAAACTCAGTATACAAACTGACTTGACATCCCAAATAATCTTACTTATGATATTATATCATTAAGAAATTCATTTTCAAGTTCATTATAGATTAAAACCTTGTTTTATGTAAAAAGGGCATTTTAGTCAAAATTGACATTTTACGGAACTAGTGCATAAACTAAGATTCTGATTATGATCATGTAATATAACCTCAGAGGGTTATGCTACGTTGAATTATGATCATAATGCGACCTTAGATCAGTAGCTAACTAATCTAAATCGTGCCAAAATTGAAAGTCAAAGAAGAAGTCAAACTTTGCAACTTTCGGTTACGAACTGACCCAAAGAACTGAAATTGACATGTCGAACATGTTCTCACATGTTCTAATTATTATCACCAACTTGTTTAAGTGTCAAAACATGTTTCATAACATATATAAACTCAGATTGTAATATTTTCAAAATCTGGCATGTTTGACTTTTTAATAATAAAACTTTGACCCGTCAATTGGTCTAGCAAACATGATCTTTATGAGGTGCCCTTTATAGGGATTAACACCTACATTATTACAATCACTTAGCCATGTTCATTACGAACAATGGCTGGACCATAATGGTCTTAACCGAAAGTCAAAGCGTTTTCGGTGAACGCTTAACTTTTGGCTATAAGAAGCCTATAAACGAAAATGCAAGAGAAAGGAACACTTACAAGTGATCCTTGGATGAAATAGAACTAAGTTGGATGCTACTTTCAGTTAGGAACTTCCAGAGGAGGGAGATAGAATGTATTATGAGAAGGTGCAAGTTCAAGTGAAGAACCATTGCACCTATTTATAGTTGGAGAGCTTGAAGGAGGTGATGCCAGGTGTTATCAAGTGTTAGAGGGTGCCTACAAGTGTCCTAAAACATGGCATAGCAGTTTGGAAGCCCATGGTTTCGAACTGAAGGGGTTTTGGCAACTTGTGTGGGTGCCAAGCAAAACTTTCTGCTGCAGATGACCTCTGGCGGCCGCGAGAGACCTGACATTCTCCGCGCCCGCGAGCGATCCATAACATCTTTTGAAGTTTGCCACATTTAGCCCCTCAACTTATAAAACTTCTAAAACACCTTTATAAGCATAATTAACCGTCCATAGACAATATTTGGCGTACTCGGGAGTATGCCCGAACATTGTCAAGCTCTCGGTTCTTTAAAAGGTCACTCAGAGGTATAAATTAACATGTTGACACTTTTAACCCCTCCATTGTCCAACTTTTACATATTTACATAATTAGGACTTTGTAAAGGGTCACTCAGAGGCTTAGTTTATGCATGTTGACACCAGAGGGTCACTCAGAGGCTTAATTTATGCATGTTGACACCAGAGGGTCACTCAGAGGCTTAGTTTAAGCATGTTGACACCTTTAGTCCTTATTAGTTCTTATTAGTCCTTATTAGACTAATTATAAAAGTAATGACACGTGTCACTATATTATTGGATACGATTTTTACGAGGTGTTACATCCTCACCCCCTGAAAAGAAATCTCGACCTCAAGATTTTATTCCAAAAGATGGGGGTATTTTTGTCGCATAGTGGACTCAACCTCCCATGTATATTCGGGGCCTCGAAGGGCATCCCACTTAACTTTTACTATAGGTATCTTTTTCTTTCGGAGCTTCTTAATGTAATATTCGTTGTAAAACGGGTTCCAAAACCTGCTTTGTTTAAATAATTCAATTATTTGATGTGAAGTTTTTGTTACGAATTTAGATTCGATTTATTAATTGTTGTGGTTAAATAAAGTAAAAAAGGGTTAAAATAAATAAATAAATAAAAAATGTTAATAATATAAATAAATAAAAAGGGAAAATAATAAAAATAAATAAAAGGGGTGACTTGTCTCGGTAGTTGGGTATAACTCCTTCATGGGTTCATAAGTGGTGTGTACGTTAATCTTGTCTCGGTCTCTGTTCTGGGCCCCATATGTATGGACAAATATGTAAAGCTGTTAACAAGGTTACAAGGCTAACTTTCCCAAGTAATAAAATATTTTTCTTGCCCTGTGCACTTAAATCAATTTTTGAAATGTTTTCAAAACGAGTCAGTTGGGTGTATTTACCAGCGAAAGCTGATGTATTTTCAAAGGACTAAGTTGCAGGTACAATACGAAATAGGCTAGAAGTTGCTTAATAGTGATATAAGAGGATCTTGCTAATTCTTAGATCTGCCGAAAGTCTGTTACACCTTTTTGTATATTTTAAGATTCGCCTGTGGATCTTTCATTACAAGCCGTTTGTATATCATTTTCGTACTTTGAACATTTGGTTAAAGGTGTTTTAGAAGTTTATAAGTTGAGGGGCTAAATGTGGCAAACTTCAAAAGATGTTATGGATCGCTCGCGGGCCGCGAGAGACATGGCCTAGTTCTCGCGGGCTACCAAAGGACATCAGCAGCAGAGAGTTTTGCTTGACACCCACACAAGTTGCCAAAACCCATTCAATTCGAAACCATGGGCTTCCAAACTGCTATGCCACGTTTTAGGACACTTGTACGCACCCTCTAACACTTGCTAACACCTGGCAGCACCTCCTTCAAGCTCTCCAACAATAAATAGGTGTAATGGTTCTTCATTTGAACTTGCACCTTCTCATAATACATTCTATCTCCCTCCTCTGGAAGTTGCTAACTGGAAGTAGCATCCATTTTAGTTCTATTTCATCCAAGGATCACTTGTAAGTGTTCCATTCTCTTGCATTTCGTTTATAGGCTTCTTATAGCCTAAAGTCAAGCGTTTATGGAAAAAGCTTTTACTTTCGGTTAAGACCATTATGGGGAGACTGTGACATTTGGGAATGAGAGGATCAAATGAAGGTGAAATACCCACATCTTTTATCACAAGTTTCCTTTAATTAAATTTCGGGACGGAATTTCCTAAAGTAGGGGAGACTGTGACATTTGTACATATTTAGTCATTGAACACTTCCGGAACATTTTCGTATTAATAAAATCTTGTGTTTTATTTGCGAGAATGTATATTTATCAATCATTATACAATCCTGGACATTTTTATTCAATAAAATCTTGCATTTTATTGTAAGAATTCAAAAATGTCAATCATTGAACAAATTCGGTCATTTTCGTGTTCGATAAAGTTTTATACTTTATTTACGAAATGTGTAATCGTACAATCGAAGAACTGACATCCACAACATTTCCGGACAAAATCCAAGTTACACATGCCTTAACGCCTTTTTATAACCTAAATATTAGGTTAAGAGGGGTTAAAAATGACAAAACGCGACAATACAAGTCCAGGGGCCAAAATTGTGAAAAAAAGTTTGCTTCATCATCAAGTTGGCCACCTATCTTCAATTTTTGATACCTTGCACTCATTTTGCCACACTTAGTTTGGTGTTAACACATGTTTGGCCACCAATCCACACTTGTCATCACCTTCTTGATCCTAAAACACTATAAATACCCTTTGATTCATCCATTTTTTATCACACCACTTCAAACCACTTCAAAGCAAAGTGTGAAGTTCTTCTTTCTATCCATCTTGGAGCTTGTTTCCTGCCTTTGGAAGCCTCCTATCTTGAGCTCTAAAAGTGTTCTTCAACACAAGTAAGTACTCTTCCTAGTTCATTCAGTATTTTAGCTATTATGAGCTAAAAGTCAAAACAGTTTGGCTTCTTGTTTGACTTTCAGTTGTGACCAATTTGGTCAAGTCAAAGTTTAAACTGAACTTTGCAACATGATCGTAATTACGAAGGTATTAGTCCCTTGCGATTACAGCTTCTAGTTACCATGTTTAGTAGGTGAGATGACGAGTCAAAGTTTTACGAGTTAAAAGTAAAAAATGTATAAAAATGCATTTTACGACGAAAATGTTTTTGGGTATTAAACTTAAGGTTTTGACACCAAATCAGTTTTATAACATTATTAGACATGTTAACACATGTCTAGCTCATTTCTAGTTTAGTGCTTATTTCTTAGTCGTAAGTCGAGCGGTTTTACTACCGCTTTGACTTTCGAATCTGATCCGTTTGGTCAATCCTAGGAATAGCCCAAGCGCATTTTTATGGCCATAGGAATTTAGGGAATAACCCTTGAGGTTATACCTTATATTCAGATAGTTTGGTTAGTTATATGATGAGTCGATTTTATGTACTTTTAAAATGCCGAAAACACCCTTTTGGCGCATAAAATGGTTTTAAACATGTAAGACCATAGTTTTGACATCTAAACTGATATTATAACATAATCAAACTTGTTTTGACACATAAGACTCCTCATAGGACTTATTTTACCATCCAAACCCATAGTTACGCTTGCGACCTGTTAAAGTGGCGTAAACCATTTTAACCAGTCGTAACGGGTCAAAGCATTTAGAAACTCTTTCAAATCAGAATGTAAGGTATTATAAACCATATCATATGAGTTCCAACACTAGTTTGGTTTTTAAGACCTCATTCTATCCAATCCTCCAATTAAAGTCTCGACACACTAACATAGTTTTCCGATACATTAGGACACACTTGAACTCTTCAATCCTTGAGCTTTGTTTGATCATTTGAACAAGACATTTACGCAATCCCAAGTGAGTACATAGCCCCCTCTTTTACGTTTTCAAATGTTTTGGGGTGATTCCTATGTGCCTATCACTACTTTCTTGTTTTCCTGACATTATACATGTTTTGCTTATCTAGTACATATAGTACATGATTTCAAAGACATTTTGCTTCATTTGTTGACTTGGCATACCTAGTACATGATTTCAAAGACATTATTGCTTGGTATATTGACTTAGTATGCCAAGTACATGATTTCAAAACATTTTCATGACATGCATAATCGTTCAAGACATATTGGTGCGTCGAATATACAATGATACATTCATTAATAATGATCACGTCGACCAGTAGTATGTAATGATACCATAGGATTGACAATCCCGTTCCCGCTTCCTAGGTTTGTTTGGAAGTGAGTTTACGAAATGACATAATCCAATGAACATTTGATAAACCTTTGTCTTTATAAGGATTTATCTAACAGTCAACAAGGCTTGAATGTATTAGCCAACAATCCATATATATGTGTCTACACAATGAAGCAATTGACTTATAAGACAAGATTTTTTGTTTAAACAAGACCTTTGTTTATTCAAAACACCTGTTATACAAGACATTTTGACAAGACAAGACATTTTGGTTATTTTATACAAAAAATTTATTTTATGGTTTAGACAAGACTTTTGTTTGCCATATAAGACATTGGTTTATAGATAGACATTTGTTTATAAATAACATTTGGTTTATACAAGACATTGGTTTAAACAAAACATCTCAATTATTGGCTCATGGTAAGTGATCTAAATGACGAGACATGTGTAATATGATAAAAGCATGGTGGATACGCCATTGGTACTTCCTATATATAAGTGCTTTCATTATATCACATAACGTAGCGTTATCTAAACCACTTCAAACAAAATACAAGAAATGACGTGTTTATACAAGGCACGAGTTATTTTGGTTATTAAGTTAACCATGCATCATTTCTTTTAAATCATTTAATTTTCATATGATTTCATAAAAGAAACATTTTTGTAAAGGATCATGGCTACTTTCGTAATAGTTGAACATTTCTTTTAACTTTCAAAGCCATGAATCTTCATCACAAAACCTATGTTACTCACAGGCATTTTTATGCTGAAGTTTTATTTTCACATATGTTTCAGGAGTTAATGTTTACTTTGAGTATGCTTCACATAGGGCGGAACTTAGCCTTAGTGATTTAAAATTTGCAAGACAATTGTTATGTTTTTTTTATTTCATTCTCCCAAGACAATGTAAACAATTAAATTAAATAATACAAAACTTTATGTACCATGTGTTGTGAAACAATTGTTCTGTGACATGACTCCCCGATGTTTCCACCATGGTTTGTTGTTTTACGCGGTCAGGGTGTTACACCTGCACCAGCACCAGATCCTATGGAACCGTGGTGGACTAAAGACTGGAAATTCAAAACCTCATGCAAGACCCTTATCTCTAGCCACCACAATTCCCACCATACATACTGAATGCCTATCCAGCCTTGAGCCCCGAGAATGTAGCTGAGCTTAGGCAATATGGAGAGAAGCTGATGACGGCAAGAAACTAGATCCGTACTATTGGGGAAAATCTCGTCTGAAGGTATGACGAGAGAGAATATCAATTCTGAATACAAGACCGGCGTACTATGATAATATATAATATATAAAAAACAATATATTAATATATTATATATATATAGTGTGTGTGTATATATATGTATCAAAGCATACTAAAATTAAAAACTGACATGTATAAGTATGGTTTGTATTTATGATGCAATATATATAAAAAAGTGTAGAATGTCATAATGTTCGACGACTTTGATAAAATGTGTTGAGTATTTGTTTTGTTTTAATTATTCTGTGATTTAATACCTGATAATGTTTGTAATTCAGATGTCGAATAAAGAAATTCAAGCTAGTAACGATAACATAAATCATATGGATAAAAGTTCTATAGAAAATATAGTAGCCCAAGGAATAGCCGATACCATACCTCTAATCATTGAAGCTATTAAAAGTCCTATGCTTGTAAACAATAATAGTATTATAAGTAGTAAGCATACTCATCCACTGAACCTAGCCAAAGTGTCAATGGAGACAATGGCATCCTTGTCAAAGCTCGATTTCCCAAACGAAAGAAGACCATCACCTATGGTAATTCTTATAAAGAATTCTTGTGTTGTAACCGATTGAATTTTTTGGTTATAAAGGAGCCATTACAGCTTTGCGCTGGCTAGAAAAGACTGAAGTAGTTGTGAAAATTAGTAAGTGTGCTGAAGAAGATAAAATAATGAATGCTTTTAATCTTTTCAAAGATGAAGCATTAGAATGGTGGAATACCATTCTTCAATCAAAAGGGAGTGACATGGTTTATACAATGGAATGAAATGAATTTAAGGAAATGACCGAAAGGAAATTCTGTCCTCCTCAAAAAAGGAACCGATAGCCAATAAGTTCCTAAACCATAAGATGATTGGTGTAAATTGCCGCAAATTTACTATCAAATTCTTCGAATATGCAAGGATAGTACCAGCCTTGGCTTCGCCAGAACTAGTATTAATTTCCCGTTATATCTGGGGTTTAGTTGGCGAAATCAGAGTCGTGGTCAAGGCAGCTAGACCACAAACTATTGAAGATGCAGTCGAACTGGCTAACACTCTAACAGATGGATTGATTCGCACACGTGAAGAGAATCAAAAAACCCAAAAGATTACCCAAGAATTACGTTAAGGTAATTCCTATCGTAGAAAAGGAGTAGTTCATCTTTATCGTCACCTTTCTGTAAGTTCTGCAAAAGGAAGCATTCAGGAAGATGTACAATATACTACAAATTCTGCAATACACCTTGACATAAAGAAGAAGAGTGTAGAAGAAAAATTAACACTAAATTATGCCTCAACTACGGAGAGGCAGGCCATATCCGACCAAACTGCCCAAAACTAGCCACAGCACCTAACAACAAGGCAAAAGCAACTGAAGGACCCAAGAAGAATGCAAGAGCTTTTGTACTGACAACACAAGAGGCTGAATTAATTCCCGATGTGATCACGGGTTCGTTTCTCATTCATTATGTCGATGCTAAAGTATTATTTGACTCTGGTGCAAACCAAAGTCTTATAAATACTACTTACTGTCAATTACTCAATCAACATTTAATTAAGTTCGCTAAGACTGTACGGTGGAAAAAACAAATGGAAATTCTATCAGCATACGCGAAATCCTTCAGAAAGGAAAGATCGAATTATTAGGACATAAGTTCACAGCCAACTAAACCAATGAATCTAGCCGGATTCAATGTTGTGTTAGGAATGGATTGGTTGGTAGCCAATCATGCGCGAATCTTGTGTGATCAAAGTTATGTTGAGTTTGTACGCCATCAGGAGAAAGTATCACAATCTAGGGAGAAAAGTCGACAACATCAACAAAATTCATCTCTATGGTGAAACATCAACAATCTAGGGAGAATAGTGTATATGATCTCTGCGATCATTAGCACTAAAGGAAAAGAATTAAAAGATATTTCCGTAGTGTCAGATATTTCAGATGTGTTGGGCTTATAACTGAAGGTTTACACATTAGTGCTACATTTGGGCTCAGTTGAAGGGTTTTAGGCTTCCTAGTGCCTCATGGGCCTAGGGTTGTAACTTGTGGGCTATGTAATTAGTATAAATACGTGTATTAGGTCAAGGTTTTAGGGCTAGTCAGTTATTATTGAAAAAACTTATATCAGACACTATTCTAGAGTATGCAAGTTGTTTTGATTCAAGGATTGTTCTTCATTCTAATATTTATTTCCGAAATCGATTAGTCTTACGATACCTGTTAGATCCAATTTGCTGGACATACAATTGGTATTAGAGCCTGCTATATAATACAGGCCCTAATATCGCAGATCGAAGAACTGTTCAGAATTGAAAATCGTTACTGTTCAACCCGGATTGATACTATTGACGATTCTTGCTACTGTTCAGAGTTGAAGATTGCTGTTTTTTCATCTTGCATTGCTACTGTTCTGAAGAACACGAAGAAGACTTAAGGATTTCAGATTCGGCACTGTTGCGGATTCCAAAGAACACGAAGACATTTCAAGTATTTCGGATTGGGCACTGCTTAAGATCCCGAAGAACACGAAGGAGATCATCCATATCGGATTGAACCGGACTACATTTCCTCATATTCTCAAGAACCTTATCCGGATTGCTCTATTCGGATAAGGATTACTGTTAAAATTGTTTGTGTTTATCTGTTGCAGGAAATTCGGATCAATCTTCATTTCGGATCAAGATCTCATTCTGGACCTGGTTCTCTATTTCGGATCACATCATCTCAGATTGCTTTCCGGATTTCAATTTCGGACCATATCATCTCGAATTGCTTTCCGGATCTCAATTTTGGATCACTTCATTGCTTTCCGGATATTCATCTTGGAATTATTTTGATTTCTTATCTCGAACATGTCTATCTCCGACTCATTTCGGACCTGTTTATCTCGTACTCATTTTCGGATCACTGTTCACTATAAAAATTTCAAATTAACTTTAATTTAATTTACTTGGTAATTTTAATAAAGTTAACAATGATGAACAGTTATATGACCGCTCAAGATTTGACCAATGCCACCTTGGCAACACTGCAATCACAGACTCTGGCCCTTCATCAAGAATTAGATCAAGTTATTGGCACTTCAACTAAGGTGCCTCGTCTGTTATACGGAGATAGATATTATGAGTGGAAGTTCAGATTTGAGCAGTACTGCAAGGCCAAAAAGTCTGGGGTTTGGAGATGCATTATGAACGGTCCATGAACAATCGTTTACAGTACCGCTGAAGATCCAGATACAAAGATTCCTAAACCAAGTCATTTGTGGACTCCCGAAGATGTGAAAATAATTGAAGAAGATGAAAAGGCTTCAGCTGTGCTAACAATGGCACTCAAACCTGACATTTCTATAGCTGTCAGAAATTGCAAGACAACTAAAGAAGTGTGGAGTGAATTGCAAAATCTTTATGAGGGAAACGCTGACATGAAGGCAAGCAGAGTTAATCAGCTGAATCAACAGTTCAGCTCATTTAACCATATTTGTGGGGAAACCATTGAGAACCAGATCAAAAGATATGTGAAGCTCGTTTCTCAGATGATTTCAGCCGAAATCACTCTTACAAACAGTGCCATAAACAGGCAGCTGTTAAATTCGTTACCAAAGAGCTGGGATGCTGATGTTGGAATGATCAAGAAGACAAAAAATCTAACGATGTCACTCTCATAGAAATTATTGCAACTATTAAATCTTGTGAGATAGATAATAAGCAGAGAGACATCAATCATCAAAGCAGTCTGATGGCGGCTGGTATTACAGGGCAAAACGCAATGTTAATATCTCAAAATCTTGTTTACAACCCTTTGCAAGGAAGTTCTCACACACCAGGTAGCTCAAATTTGGTGTACAGTCCTCTCGCCTCTCCACAGAAGACCCAGTTGTCTATGGTCTTCAGTCTCCGACTCCCACTATGATTTCTCCGGCGCAGGTTCAGACACAATATCATGCTCAGTATCCTAACATGGGGTACAATCTGGCTATTCCTACTACAACTCAACAAGGCGGCATTCCTCAATCTGTTGCTCCTGCACCGGCTCCTACTCAAGTTGTGTGCAATTCTACTTTTCTTACTAAAGAGAATGAGGAGAAATTGGCCATAGCTGCCTCAATGATTAACAGTTTAAATGCCTTCTTAGCAGGTATCTGACTCCTCCATCGATTCTTCCAACTGAAATAGATCAAATAATGGAGGAGGATTTAGACGAGATCGACGCGTCCTGGAATCTTACAATGGCAGCTTTCCGCGTCAACAAATTTCAAAAGAAGTATGGGAGGCAACCATTGTCTAATCTGAAGACTGGATTGACAAAAGATAAGCTCAGATGCTATAGATGTCATGAACAAGGACATTTTGCTCGAGATTGCAAGAAGCCGCCATCTGGATTTGTTTCATCTAGAGTTGCAGACATACAGAGTAGTGACAGACAGTTGGTGCCAGTCTCTCCTTCAAAATCTGCTTCAAGTCCCCCCGAGTAGCTCTGGCGGGAAATCAACATCCTTGGTGGTACAACAACATGAAGGATTCAACTGGCAGATGCAGCAGCGCTGATGGAAACTCTGAATCATTCTAAGAACAACAATCATTGCATGATGGCGCAGACAACTGAGACACCTGATCTTTTCGAAACGGTAAATCGAATTCTCTTTTCAGATAGTTGTTGTCTTAAATTATCATAAATGCGCGCCCATAATTCAACTCTTGTAGCTGAATATCAACAAGCTGCATCACAAAACATCTCCTTTAAACATAAGAACAAGCTTCTTATGGAAAAGGTCGAAGCTCAAAAATAAGACATAGCTCAGCTAAAGCTTGACTTGAACCAACAACAATGTTGGGTATATGAGTATAAGCTAAAATTAGCTGAAAAGGACGTAAAACTTCAAGCAACTTTAGCCTAGCTAAATTCCTTGACAGGGAAGTTTCAAGAAAATGAAATAAATATTAAAAATTTGAAACTTCCAGCAAGCTGGTCAAGGACTTGTGTGATCTACAGCTTAATTATCAGAAAAATTATAAAAAGGCCTTGGGTATAATAGGGCTCCTCCACCATATAATCATAACTATACAAGAATGCCTGAATCTGAGGCTGGACTAGAAAATGAAGAAAATATGATGTATGGTAAACCATCAGATTATCTTTCAAAACCGTGGAAGCCCTATTACCCAAAGTTCTCTAAGCTAACTGAACTCAAGAAGGATGATGCTTTCTTCACTTCCACACTATTTTTACACGAATTTGGTGACCATCCCTCTTGTAGTCCAGATAATTTAGAGAAAATGACGCCTAAGGATGAGGCAGCAATATCACCCACAGAATCAAAAAGTGATAATTCTTATGAAACTGAAACTGACTCAGGGAATGCTACTAACGTTCCTGCCTCATGTGTAGAAGAAATATTAGTTGAGGATATTACAGATGGTGATCAAGAAGAATGTCTGAATTCCAATTCAGACAATTCAGCTGCTGATTATGATTTTTATAAACCTGCTTTTAACATTTTGAATCAATTTCTTGCTAAAAAATTTAAATTCTCAGACAGTGTTGGTTGTGTTGATAATGTAGATGGTTTGAATTCTGGTTTTTCATCTCATGCTGATAATAAATGTGATAATTCTTGTGATGAAAACATAAATTTTGCTACAGGTACAGTATCGACAGATGATACGGTTTACTCAGTCTCTACTAAAGAGACTGGAATTTCTTCTCAGGAAGTACCATCTGTTGATGCTAATCCCAGGGTTGACAGTGAGGAAACCAACCAAACAACATAACCTATGAAGAATGCCATTGGCATAGTACGAGAAGAATCGGGCGAATCAGCTTCTTCAAACACAGAACGATGGAGTGATTCTGATATGATAGAAAATGAGCATTCTCTTCCTGCTGATTCAGATAAAAATTTTGAAAGTGAATCTGAATCGGAATTTCAAAATTTAGAGATTCCTCCTGCTTTTAATGCTTCAAGCTCATCTTCTGGCAGTTCAGAAAAAGGATGTCCTTGCTGAATCACCCGTCTCTTCTGCAGAATCTGCCATGCAAAATGGTTTGAAAACTAATAATAAGAAACGGAGAACACGTAGATCAAAAAGAGGAAAACCAAACAGGCGTCTCAGACAAATGAAAAGACAGCTGCTGAGTCAGTTCCTCATTCTGAGAAATTGAATCACCAGCCCTAAACTAAATATTTTAAGCAACAAGTTGAATAGAAATCAGTTAAATTTGTGCCTAAGTCTACCAACTCCAAATTATCTAATTCAAATCGTAAAACTTACAAGTGTGCTGATGGTTGTGCGCAGGCAACAGCCAAGACCAAACCCTTGCACCAGCTGTCAGTACCAGAAAGCAAGAAACTGACAGACAAATTGCCTAGAATTTTCCAAGCTGAACAGATTGTTATCTTCTAGAAGAGGCAGACCTGTTTCAACTGTGGATTTCCCAGGCATATTGCACGAAATTGTCCAAAAGGATTTATACCTTTAAAAGCATTATTCTCAAAATATCAGAAAGCTATGCCTAATCGCCTATCTTAGGCTCGATTTGCTACGGCTAAGCCTTCTGATAAGGCTGGAACATGGCCAAGAGACAAACTCAAAAATCTCTAAGACCTTCGGGTTCTCTGAATCCTTCTAGCACTCCAAAAACTGTGCAAAAGTCTGACTCACTAACCTGGGGGCCTAAAATCTTGACCAAGATCCAGTCTTCTACCCCAAAATCAGACAAATCAAAAGTGTTATCGACCTCATCCTCAACTAATTTAATTTTCCATGAGGTTACTTATGTTGATGCACATGTCATGCCTAGATCGTCAATGGCCTGGGTTGCAGCTTCTAACTAAAACGTGTTGAAATGTGCAGGAACAGCTCTGGCGAACTCTTGTCAGACTCTGGAATATCGACAATGGTTGTTCCAGGCACATGACAGGGGACATCTCGTAGTTGAATGACATTCAGTTTATTGATGGCGGGTTTGTCTCCTTCGCAGGTGGTGAAACAGGAAAGATCACTATGAGAGGAACAGTGTGCAATGGAGCTCTCAGTTTCAAGAATGTGAATTACGTCCCAGAGTTGAAGCATAGTCTCTTGAGTGTGTCTCAGCTCTGTGATAATAATTTGGATGTTCTCTTCACCAAGAAAGGGCTTTATGTACTGAAACCAGGCCTCATCATTCCGGATGAATGGATTCTTCTCAAAGCGACACGAAAAGGAAATTCATACGTCATCGACATGAACAAAGCCCCAATCGACAAGCTTACCTGCCTGTTCTCATCGACTGCTGAGCACGATGCAATGTTATGGCACATCGACTCAGACATATCAACATGAAGAACTTAAATAGACTTGCAAAAGGTGGTTTAGCCTAAGATCTACCATTTCGGGATTTTATACAGATTGAAAAGTGTGAATCGTGTGCATGTGGGAAACAACATCGATAGCCGCACAAGTCTAAACCCGCACCCTCCACGTCCCAAGTCTTAGAGTTGCTTCATATGGACCTTTTTGGCTCCACAGATATTCTGAGCCTTGGCCGGAAGGCATATCTCTGGTTATCATTGATGACTACTCACTTGGGTTTTCTTTCTGACACAAAAGAGTGAAACCCTGAGTTAGTTAAACAATTCATCGCACTTATGGAAAACTAGGCAGACACCACCGTGAAGGCTATTCGTTGTGATAATGGAACATAGATTAAAAACGCTACCTTAAATTCTTTCTGCTCCTCCAAGGGTATCGATTGACAGTTCAGTGCAGCCAGAACTCCTCAACAAAATGGGTTGCAGAATGTAGAAACCGAACATTGATTGAAGTTGCACATATTATATTGGTCGAATCCAAACTACCTCTCATTTTCTAGGCAGAAGCAGTCAATACTGCCTGTTATATTAAAAATCATGCCCTGATCAACAAAAGACACATGAAAACACCGTACGAAGTGTTGGAAGGTTGCAAACCTTCGGTCAAGCATTTCCGCAAGTTCGGATGCCCTTGTGTTCTTCTACTCATGGATGCTAAGGAAAAATTTGAATCACATGGGGATCCATGCATTTTCGTCGGATAAGCTAAGAATACTTCCTATCGTGTCTATAACAAGATCAAGAAAATAGTAGTTGAAACCTTCAATGTGGGTTGGCTGGAGGAGAATCCCAAGGACGCACACATTGGTCCCGACTGGCTCTATGATTATTCCTCTTTGTTTAAGTATGTTGATGTCCCTTCTAATGTGACTACAGGTACAGGCAAAACTTCTGACCTTCCAACGATGCCTATCTTAACTGAGGATGATGCCGACGCTGAACAGCTGCAAGAGTCTTTTAAGCAGTAGACGGTTTTGCTTTCTACAGCGGAAGAAGAATATGTCACAACATCAGCTTGATGCTCCCAGGTTCTATGGAGGCAACACCAGCTTGCGGATTACGGTTTGACTTATCTAAACACAACAATTTGTTGTGATAATGATGTCACTATTCAAATTGTCAAAAACCCTGTTTTTCACTCCAAAACCAAGCACATAAATATCAAAGTTCATTTTATTCATGATTGCTACGAAAAGGGTCTCGTTAAACTTGAGAAAATCCACACCGATACAAACGTGGCGGGTTTGTTTACGAAACCCGTTAGCAACGCGTGTTTTCAAGTGCTTGTGGATCTTCTCAAAATGATCCGTTTTTCTAACTGAGCATCCTCTATCTTTTCTGTTTAGTTTGTTTTCTTTCCTTTATTTGTCTTTGCCTCGTAAATTTGTTCATATGTATGCACAAATTTAGGGAGAGAATTTTATAAAAAAAGATATAGTCTCAAACAGTTTTTGCAATAATTGGGAAATGAAATACTTTCTCGTGATAAAGGTTTTGACTAACACATGTAAGGTGTGGTAGCGGGAAAGACTTGAGTTGAAGGTGATATGTTGATAGGTCTAGATCTCAACTGGATAGTGTAAGCCAAATGATATAAACATAAAGAACTATATATTCACTTGGTCACACACTATAGGCGTATGATTTCATGGTCTTAAATCATATGTTGATAGATAGCCAACGCTTAAGATTTCAATCTTACTGCTGTTGAGTCATCCGGGGATATCTTGGCTGTCCTTCTGTTGCATCCAGATTATATGCAGACCTAGGCACAGTCAGGATATCTTTAAAAGAGCCAAAATAAAAGGGCCAAAACCTTAAAAGGAAGGAATTCTCATGATGAGACTATTCCAGGAATTCAAACATACCACTTAAGGTATCTGCCTAACCCTCGTCAGATACTATTGGTCACTCTGCTATACGAAAGTACTGACCTGTTCACCAATAGTCTGATGTTGTAAAAAATAAAGGATGATCTCAGTATACTCACCGGCTATGATGAATTGTTGTGCTTACCTTAATCGCAGGGGTATGTCATGGTATGGACACACGGGTATCATAGTATAATACAACCTTAAGCATATCATCAAGCTAGAACTAGAAGGTTGAGCTTTAGGTTTAAATGGACAAGTATATTGGCAATTGCTTAGACCAGTCTGACCCAGTTCACACTGAAAAATGTTCCTTAGTCAACTTTAAAAACGATTTGATCCCATAGCAAGCCTGTGTATGTGTTTTTGTTTAAATATTTTACTTGCTTTTGTAATTGTATGAGTGGTTGGATGCTTGGTTAGTTAAGTTGTTTATTTTTGGTTAGACGTTTTCTGTCAAGGGATATTGGACTGGCCTGCTAAGTTTTGGAATTAGGACAATCCAATAGAATTTTTGAAAATCTTGAAATTGAACAAGTATGGGATAATGGTGGTACTGTTCCGGATTGGGCTTTCAAACCCTTCCCGGATAGGCCCACTGACAGTTCACTGTTCCGGATTGGACCTAACATAAGCCCAATCCGGATTGTTTGTTAATCTCGGATGATGGATTCCGGATTGATTTGGGCCCAAAGGTTTTAGGCCCAAGCCCATTCCGGAATAGTATAAAATGAATCAGAGTTACATTTCGGGTTATTAACAAAATTTTTCCGAAATCCTCAAGATCCTCTGTCCATCTTCCGAATTCACTGTTCATTTTCATCCAGGTTTCGTCTTAAATTTCATCCGAATTAGGTAGGAAATGGTTTTTAATTATGAAATTAATTGATAATCTTCAAATCTTCATGCATTTCGGACAGATGTTCAAATCGACTGGTATTCCGGATTTCATTCCGGATGGACGTTCAACCGAAATGATTGAACTCAGATTTCATTTCGGAGGATGTCCATCCAGAATGATGAAAGCTTCATCCGAATTTCTGTTTAACATCCGGATTCTAATGTCTTAACCTTGAGCTATCTTGAACCTTTTCAAATGATTGAACCTCTAAACTGTTTTGAACCTTTCTAAATAATTGAACCTTTGAAATATACTTGAACCGTCCGAGTTTTGTTGAACCTTAACCCTGAATTTTAAGATGAACTCTCTTAACTTCTGTTAGTTAGCTTTGCTGAGATTGAGTTAACTTGGTTATTATTTCTGATAGAAATGGCGGAAGAAGCATTTGATGCGGTTATGCTGGTGGAAGAACAGTTTCACACCACACAGGATATTTGTCAGATCCGCCAGCAGAATTTTTTCAGGAGTTTAGATCCATGATGGCTGGTCTGAATGAGTGCAAGATTGCATACGTCCTTCGAGCCAACCCAGTCATATATCGAGATCTTGTGCATACTTTTTGGAAGAGAGCTAGATTCCATTTGAGAGGCGCTGATGGGAGGCCATACATCAGTTCACTGATACAGGGAAAGGAGATTATAGTAAACGAGGCCTATGTCCGAGAGGTATTGCAGTTTGCTGATGCTACAAGTGATCCGACTTTGTATGCCAAGGAGAAAGTGTTACCTGTTCTGACGGAGATGAGTTACGAGGGAACTTATCCGCCTTTGCTCAAGAAAATGTTTCCCAGGTACTGGAGATTGTTGGTACATGTGTTTATGCAATGTATTTCTGAAAACAAGGGAGGATTAGATCAACCAAATCAAACTAAACTTCAGCGATTGGGTCTCTCGTTATGGATTGGAAATATAACTTCTCCGGTTATATTTTTGAGAATATGAAGAAGATCTTGGAACAGTCGAAGAAGAGAATGTTTCTACTATATCCGGGTTTGGACAGTTAATTTTGGATGCTCGGTACCCTGATCTGACCAAGGATGCTTCTGATACTAATCTGTTGAATATGAAGCCAATGGGTCCAACCATTTTCGGAACTATGAAGAAAAACCGATCAGCATCAAAGACTGTTTTCGTTGGTCGCATACCTTTGAAGAAGTTCGAAAGGTTTGCTGAGGTGATTGGATAGGACATCCCAGCACCTAAGCCAGTTAATGCTATCGTAGCTGAGGGACATGATATACCGATGAAGGAGAAAGAGATTGAAGGTGAGGATCTGGTTACTGATACCAATACAGATGAGGAAGAAGCTTTCTTGACGATATTACAGATTTTAATGCTAATTTGACTCTAGTATTGCATGAACTCACTATAGCGAATTTGGAAGCTCTTATTGCACACTTGAAAGAGATACAAGAGCGACAAGGTGATCCTCCTCTTGTGATACCTCTATTGATATTCCTTTTAGTATGGTTGAGTCTGAAGAAGAGGTTGACGAAGAAGAAGTACCATTGGTAAAGAGATGACGGATAGAGGCTGTTAAAGAACCAAGTCATTCTGAAGTTCAGATTGGTAGTGTTGCTGAAGAATCTACTCTTGTTACATCTTTAGTTACTGTGTTGTTGACGGATACTCCGATGGTCGAATCTACTATTGCTGCTGAACCAACGGTTACTCACATTGCTACACATTCTACTGTTATATCTGTTCCAATGGATTCTGTATTGCAAATGATGGATTTTGGCGGTAGCTCAATGGGTGCCGGAGGATCTGGAGCAGGTGGTTGTGGTTCAGGTGCTGTTGAAGGTGATGATTCGGAATATTCGAGTAGATCAGAGAAACGAGCATTTGAGTTCAGCGGATTGGATAATGATGACGAAGATGTAGATATTGTTGATTTGAAAAAGAGGGTGATCGTGCTTGAACAGGAAGTAGTTCTTAAAGATGCTCCGATTGCTTCATTGCAGACACGCATAGATGTTAGGACTAGACGATTGATCAGTTGCAAGGAGATGTACTATGTTGATGACTATGGTTTTTGATTTGAAGGCAAAGTTAGATAACAAGTTTGGTCTAGAATTTTATGATCCAACCGATGATCCGATGAATATTGAACATCGTCATAGGGCAGCCGAATAGAGAGCAGCCGAACAAAGTGAAGCCGATAGAGTAGCTGCTGAACAGTTAGCTTCTGATCGTCAAGCAGGGTTGGATGATTATCTACATGATCCAAGGAAGAAGTACACTGTTAGTCAGAAACGTTCAACGGCTCAAAAGAGAAAAGCAGATGGTTCTGATGAAAAATGCAGACGTGAATCCACTTGATGAGAACTTTCAATTGAAGGAACCTTCCAACCAATCAGGAGATATGTCATGGAACTCGGTTCAAGTTATTACAGCAAAGTCGGAAACTAGTCGAGAGTGCTCAGTTGGATGTATGATCATGTGAAGAATATGTGGCTTATCATCAGGCAGGATGGTACTCGTGAATATTATTCGAAGGAATCTTAATTTGAAACCTAGACAAAGGTTGCATTAACTGATCTTTTGAGAGCTCCTTACACTGACGATGATACTACAGAACGTGGTACGGGTTAGAGGTTCTACAAACGCTTGGAGCAAGAAGTGAAGACTGGTTTTAAGACAATGAAAACGGCTGAGCCATATCTATGAGCGGCTAAGGGGGTTCGTTATGCGAGAACTTGGAGGCGGTTTAAATTAGTGATGTGCCCCCCCCACAAATAAGGAACTTGTGATATCGGTTGCTCCTACATTCCCCAAAGGTATTCTGAAGAACTTTAATTTTTGGATGTATGATCCTAAGGTTGGAAGTGTAGCGATCGTCACCAAAGAGAAGGCTTTCCGAGTGAATGACGTGGTGGATTTAGTCAGTTTTCACGATGAGGATCTGCAAGTTCTTGCTGCAAATCAAATTCGAACAGCAGAATTATATGAAGTTTGTGCTAAAGATTGGACGACTGCTGTAGCTAGGATCTTTGCTGGGAGATTAGGAGTTGATGCACTACCTAAAGACCAAAGGCCTAATGTTGTAAACCTAGGGGGAGATTGTTGGGCTTATAACTGAAGGTTTACACATTAGTGCTATATTTGGGCTAAGTTGAAGGGTTTTGGGCATCCTAGTACCTCATGGGCCTAGGGTTGTAACTTTTGGGCTATGTAATTAGTATAAATACATGTATTAGGTCAAGGTTTTGGGGCTAATCAGTTAATCTTGAAAAAACTTGTATGAGACACTATTCTGGTGTATGCAAGTTGTTTTGATTCAAGGATTTTTCTTCATTCTAATCTTTGTTTCCGCAATCGATTAGTCTTACGATACCTGTTAGATCCGATTTGCTGGACTTACAGGATGTTTTCCTAGAAGAGCTACCTAGACTAGCACCTTATCGTGAGGTTGAATTTAGAATTCACCTAATACTAGGAACTGCACCGATTGCTAAAACACCCTATCGTTTAGCACCATCGGAGATGCTGGAACTGAAGAAACAACTAGACGAATTATTAGAAAAAGTTTTCATACAACCCGGCTCATCTCCTTGGGGAGCACCTGTGTTCTTCGTCAAGAAGAAAGAATAATAGATGCGCATGTGTATTAAATACAGAGAATTAAATAAGGTTACAATTAAAAAATCAATACCCACTACGGAGAATCAATGATCTATTCGATCAACTTCAAGGAGCTCGATTCTTTTCAAAGATTGATTTATGCTTAGAATATCACCAATTGAAAGTATAGGAAGATGACATTCCTAAAACTGCTTTTAGAACAAGGTATGGACATTATGAGTTTACAATTTTGCCATTTTCTTTAACAAATGCTCCAGCTGCATTTATGGACATGTTGAACAGAATATGTAAACCATACGTGGATAAGTTTGTAATTGTCTTCATAGACGATATACTTATTTATTTCAAGAGCAAGGAAGAGCATGCTGAACATCTACAAGTACTTATGACATTATTGAGAAAAAAAAGCTTTATGCTTAATTCTCAAAATGTGAGTTCTAGTTACAAGAGGTACAATTTCTTGGATATTTGATTAATCACGAAGGAATTCATGTGGATCCTACAAAGATCGAGGCAATTACCAAATGGAAAGTCCCTAATTCACCAACGGAAGTAATAAGTTTTATTGGATTGGCAAGATACTATAGACGCTTTATTCAAGATTTTTCTAGGATAGCCATTCCATTAACCAAGTTAACATGTAAGTCAGTTAAGTTTGAATGGGGACCAAAACAGGAGAAAGCTTTCAAGATCATAAGCAAAGATTAACTAACACACCAATACTTGCTTTACAATAAGGAACTGAAGATGTTATAGTATACTATGATGCATCAAAATCAGGTTTTGGATGTGTGTTGATGCAAAGCCAGAAAGTGATTGCTTACGCCTCTAGACAATTGAAGAAACATGAAGAAAACTACACAACACATGATCTAGAATTAAGAGCGATAGTTTTTGCCCTAAAAATTTGGAGACAATATCTTTATGGTAGTAAGTTCACTGTCTTTACAGATCATAAAACTTTAAGATATATTTCGGGCAAAAAGAACTGAACGTGAGGCAAAGACGTTGGATGGAGATGCTTAGTAACTACGATTGATATTCAATATCATGAAGGTAAAGCTTGCGAATTATAGAAGAAGCTCATAAATCCAAGTATACAATGCATCCTGAAAGTGACAAGATGTATCAAAATTTAAAGAAAAATTTCTGGTGGATAGGAATGAGAAAGGACATAGCAAGTTATGTTTGTAAGTGTTTAACTTGCTCATAAGTTGAAGCTGAACATCAGAAACCTTTATGTTTACTTCAGCAATTGGAGATGCCAGTTTAGAAATGGGAACTGCTAACAATGGATTTTGTTACGAAACTACCCAAGACACGAAAATGTGAAGACATAATCTAGGTGATTGTGGATAGCTTGACTAAGTTTGCACTTTCTTACCAATGAAGGAAACTTTCAGTATGAAAGTTTTACCTCTCATTTTTGGATGAAATAGTTTTATTACATGGAGTCCCTTTACCTATTGTGTTCGACAGAGATAGTTGTTTTACCTCTCATTTTTGGACAAGTTTCCCAAAAGCTATGGGAACCTGATTAAGTTTAAGTACAACTTATCACCCTCAAACAGATGGACAAAGTGAAAGGATGATTCAGACTTTGGAAGACATGCTCAGAGCCTGTGTGATAGACTTTGGAGGAAGTTGGGATGAACATTTGCCACTAATAGAATTATCTTATAACAATAGTTATCATACAAGCATTAATGTTGCTCCATTTGAAGCACTCACCTGTGTGTTGGGCAGAAATAGGAGAAAAGCAATTATCAGGACCCGAGATTGGGCAACAAACAACTGATAAAACAATTAAGTCAAGGAAAGACTGAAAATAGCACGACATCGTTAAAAGAGCTATGCAGATAATCGTCGAAAGCCATTAGAATTTCAAGTCGGGGACAAAGTGCTATTAAAAGTTTCACCTTGGAAAGGAGTCATCAGATTCGGTAAAAGAGGAAAGTTAAGCCCAAGGTATGTTGGACCGTTTAAAGTTACAATTGAATAGGACCAGTAGCTTATCAGCTAAAGTTACCCGAAGAAATGGCTACTATACATGATGCATTTCATGTATGTAACCTAAAGAAATGTTTAGCCGATGAATCATTGATAGTACCTTTTCAAGACATAGAGGTAAATGAGAAACTGAAATTTGTTAAGAAACTCCTACAAATTGAAGACAGGAAGGTCAAGAACCTCAAGCGTAAAAGATAGACTCTAGTCAAAGTGAAATGAGATTCAAAAAGAGGACCAAAATATATCTGCGAACTAGAATCGGAGATGAAAAAGAAATGCCCAGACTTGTTCAACTAAATCTCGAGGACGAGATTTAAATAAAGCTAGGGAGGATGTAACATTTCCAGTTTTTATAGATTAAAATAAGGTATATTAAACTTATATTATTAAACGGGTAGATTACGAGTAAGTTGACTATTAGAAATATTAGATATTTAGACGAACATAGGAACCGTTTAATAACTACTAATAAAATATATTATAACTGACCTTACTCCGTTTTTTAAAGAAAATTAGGTCAAAATGTAGATAAAATAAGCTCGTTCCAATGACATATTCATCCTTTTATAAAACGTTATATTTTAGAAGTTATAGACCATAAAAGAGTGAAGCAGCTGAATTAAATATAATATATAAAATAATAATAAAAACTTTTCATATATGAATTGTTGTGTACGTGTCGAGGATAAGAAAGACTAAAAAAGTTAAAGCAGCAAGGCATGCTTCTATAAATACTCAATATTCAGCCTAATTAAATAGTTCACTTTTCTTTCTGTTTTGCTCTCTCTTCTCTATTGCTTTTATACTCGATATCCTAAACTCTGCTTCATAGTAAGTGTTTTTAACCCTGATCACTGGTACGATACCCGATCCGATTGATCTGAAACCCATCAGCGGATGTCAAGGTGCTGCCTGAATAAGGCTATACTTTGTTAACTATGTTGGGGTTTTGATATCGTGATTTATCGTTAAAGTTTGAATTGGGTTGATACACTAATACGTGTGGCATTGTGTTTTTATTAGGAACCTAGGCTTAACACTAGGAGACTGTAGTAATAAACCCTAAATCTACAATGTGAGTCATTCTTTCTTTTTATTAAATGTTTTCAAACTCCAAATGTTTTCCAATTATATTACAGTGATTAAGTTTTTGTATTCTAAAATTAATGCCTGTATGTAGGGTTTTGTATACACTACTTGATAATCTTCATATTGGATGAAAGTTAGCTAATGAGTGATATGACTACTATCACATCGGAAATACCACCGAGTGACAAATACTAATTTGAGTAATTGATAGATATAAACAAATATAAAAAACTCTTAATGCTGTAAATTATAACATGTGTCTTTTTATACAAATGAATGAACTCACTAGTATTTTTCGCTGACAAAATGTTTTTAAACGCGTTTCAGGTAACTTACTGTGAAAGTAAACTTGTGAAAGTAAAAAAAGCATGCTATGAGACACTAAAGTCGATATGTTACCAGAATAAAGAAAAAAAATTATGTTTTATTAATTAGGGTCTATCCCTATAAAAACCTTTGTTTGCAATATGGGTTTCATCTAAGTTGTTTAATATTAAACTTTGGTGTTTTACAAACTCTGAATTTTCCTAACTATGATCCTAATGAAATTTTCCACTGCAAATTTAATAAACACCGGTACCACTTGTAACTGCTCACGGCTCCTGTGCATGGTGTGGTCGGGGTTGTGACACCATGTGTCCCCGATACTTTGTTGTTTTAATCCATTATTTCATCACATGAAGCTTCTGCTGTTTGGTTTTCTGGGACATCATACATGTAAAAAAATTAAGTTTGTGACATCAAACAAACTGTTTTTGTTAATTGAATTCAAAATATTTTTATCTTTAAATGGAATACAGATTCAAAAAAATTTACATCCCTTGAAAAGGGTCAGTTTTGTTATCTAAGCTAAATATTTTATAGCCTTTTTCAACTGAATAACCAATTAAGACACATTTCTCAGCTCTTCTGCGGAGTTATCATATTCATTCAAAACTGTACAAAATCCCAAACAACCAAACACTCTCAGTGATCCAAAAAAGGTTCAAACCTATACATGAGTTCATATAGAGTCTTTCCACCTATCACTGAAGAGGGAGTCCTATCAATCAAGTAGGCAGTAGTTAATACACATTCTCACCAAAAACTAACATACAAACTACTTTGAAACAACAAGGCTCTAGCAACATTCAATAAATGCCTATGTTTCCGTTCTACCACCTCATTTTGCTGTGGGGTATAAGTACATGAAGTCTGATGTAAGATGCCTTTATGTTTGAAAAAAAATCATTCATTTGATGATTTACAAGTTTTGTTCCATTATCACTCCGTAAACATCTAACATCTTTTTTAAACTGAGTATTAATCATATTAAAAAAAATTACAGAAATTATCATACACCTCTTGTTTAGACTTCATGAGACTTATCCAAACAGCCTATGGGTAATCATCAACTATAGTCAAGAGGTTTAAACCCTTCTTTACTATGAACCTTGTGACCGCATACATCATACAAGTTCCTCCAGTTCTGTAGTCGTATGATTACTTAAAGGAATTGTTCATGATGTTGCTTAGCCCTTTGACATACTTCACAAGGTTTGGTACCATCAATTTTAACATTTAGTTTGTGTTTAGAAACATTTAGAGCATTATCAGAAGGATGACCAAACCTTGCATGCCAAAGATTAGACACACTATTACTATTATAGCACACCTTATTAGTCACACACGAATTGCCACAAAAATACAATCCATCTACTTGACTACCAGTCACCAAGTTTTTCCTGGTTAACAAGTCTTGTACAAAACATGTATTCTCATCAAATCCTACGTAAACCTTATTATCTTTAGCTAACTTGTGAACATAAATTAGATTAATATTTTACTCAGAAACAACAAACACATCCTTTAAAATCACTTTGTTGGCTAATTTTAAATTTCCAATTTTAGCGACTAAAGCACTTGTACCGTTTGGATGTTTAACTTTAATGTTAAACTCAGACACACTAATAATATTAGTTAAAACCATACTCATCCACTATCCAACTAACCTGTTCTGATTATCTAAACAATTAGCAAAAGAAAAAACACAGTATGACAATAACCTAATACATTGCAGCTTTGATGACCTTCACTAGTCTTATCTTTAAGAAACTTAGTAACGTGGAAATTTGATAGCTAGTTAAGGTATTTACAGTAACTTCACAGCTATCAATGGTATTATTGTTACTTGCAACTGCCCGCTTTCCCTGACTACCTCTAGGTTTCATCCAAGAAGGATATCCGATAATTTCAAAACATTTATCAACCGAATGTCCAATTTATTACAGTGGGTACATTTAAGATTCTAGTTTGAAACGTTATTTGTTTTCTTAAATTCAGCAGGCTGACTAACTTTACTCACAAAAGCCAAACCTTGACTCTTTTTATTTCCACTACTATAGTTCCTATGAGATTCTTCTATAGAAACTAAAGTAAAAGCTTCTTTAACCGTAGGTAACATTTCTTTTATTAAAAGATTAGTTCTGACCCCTTGATACCCACTATCCAATCCTATTAAAAATTGCATTAAGTTGAACATATGATTAAAACTATTAAAATCCTTAACAACATCACAAGTACAGGCTGGCAATTGCAAGATTTGATCTAACTGTCTCCACATTATATTCAAGTTATGATAATATATTTAGAAACACTAGACCCATTTTGACTAAATGAATTGATTTTTTGATATAAATCAAACACTACAAAACCATCAATTTTATTATAGGTTTCTTTTAAGTCAGTCCAGACATCACAAGCAAGTTTAGAAAACACACGTCCCATATACAAATCTTCACTAATGGAATTCAAGATCCATGTTAACACTATTGAATTGCATCTTTCCCATTGTCTAGAAAGAACCTTAATGTTTTCAGATTTAACACAACTTTTATTAATGAAACCCCATTTATTTTTAACTTGCAAAGCAAGTTGCATTGCATTAGAGAATAGTTCTCAAATCCTTTTAGTTTTATAGACACAATTGTCAAGTTACTTGAATTAGAAGGATGCAAGTATAAAGGATCAGTTGCATCCAATTTACTCACAAGTGTCTCAGGTGGTGGATCACTAGGACCCGAACCACCACCTGTGATAATAGGACCATCTACCATTATTGACTACACAAAAAAGAGCATAACAGATACAACAAGTAAAACCAACAAATTAACACACCTAACAAATAGATCTGAACACTAAATCAAGGCTAAAATAAGACAGAGGGTCAGTTTAGCGGTTCATCACTCACAGGTGCCACCGCAAACCTTGTCAAGTGAGCCGCTAAATCCAATCAGCCACAAAAGCAACAAGAACACAAAGAAATAGTAAACACAGATAAAAGCACAAAATAATGCAACACTGAGACTCAATCACACCAGTCTGACTAACCCGGAAACAACAATGCCTAGACTCACAAATGCAATGAATGTAGAAAAACTGTAAAGAAGAGAAAAAACAAGGAACGATCTCACCAAGAGCGTATACCTCCAAGCAATCAGGTTGTAGCTTTCACTCAGGTCTACACACACTGATAAGAAGAACCAACAGCACTGACATGTTGGTTTGCTTTGTAACCTTCTAGGGTTACAAAGACCAACTCTGACCTTCACTTGCAAAAGCTTCTTCATGAAATTCCCAAACGCTAGGCTAGGGTTTCAGCTACCAACAATCTTCTTGAGCAGCCCATGAAACCCTAGATCTGACTTCGACAAATCACCGATCTACCAAGACTTTACTCAGATCTATATCTAATCCAACAGATCAAGTCAGATCTGCAAAGATCTAACTTTAGAAAATCATAGCGGTACGAATAAACCCAAGAGCTCACCAGAGGAGCTCTGATACCATGTCAAAACTATGGTATCAAAGATGCAATCAGAAAAATAAACCAACCATAATTTTTTAAGAACCCTAAGTGATACTGAAAGATTACACAGGAAAGAAACAACGATACAACACACTAATCTCTATACTCTCACACAGAAGATTATCAACACAATAGTCTTCCTTAACACTACAAGAATCTCACAAACGATCCTTTAGATCCAGGATGAATCAAACGATTAACACCGAAACCCTAGACTGTTATAGAGAGAAATGAGAGAAAAGTGTGTGTAAAAATAGCTGAGTAGTAATGAATGGAACTTGGGGTTTTTTCTAATATAGCGACCCATTGGTAATAACCAAACCAGGGCAACCCAGATGCTTGTTATAACAACTTGTGAGTTGTTATAACAACCTTCTATTCTCCAATCAGCATGCAAGCCCATTTCACCCATCAGCCCACTAACTTTCATGTCTACATCAGCCTGTATCAACAAGTAACCCCACATCCAGCTTCCAGCAAGTTCCAACCCTATTTGTCTTATACAGCCTCATAACATACAAACAACAATTACATTAGAAACATGTTTAAACCTTATATTAAACTTAATATTTGTTGAATATTATTTGTACTCTAATATTTTTAACAAAAGGGTAAATTACACCTTTTGTCCTTTATGTTTGTATTGGATTGCCATATATAACCTTTAACTTCAATAATTACAGTCACACTCCTTTATTTGTAAAACCCATTACACCCTACGTCCTTTGACCCTAACCCAGTTAATTTATCAATTTAGTCTAGCAATGTGCAAGGCACATGAGGGTATTTCAGTAATTTTATGTTACCCTTTTATTTAATAGAATAAAACCTTATCCTTTTGTCATTGTTCTTCTTCTCCACTTGTCACCACCATCTCAAAACTCCGGTAAACCACCATAAAATCTCTTTATCAATTAAGTCTTTCTCTCTTTAGCACCTTCCACCACCACCCTTTCAACTACAACACAACCTGAGTAAAAATCTCTTTATGAGCAATTTGAATTCATAAAAACTAGCAAGTCTATGTGTCCCAACTAAAAATAGGGAATCTCAAGCAAAATTCAAGATGATTCTTCGTTTTAATGCCCTAAACACATCAAAAGTGGCAAAATCCCATCAACTTGTTGCTTGCAAAATCAACGTAACTCATGAAATTAACCAATACCAAAGTCCCATAGACTTATTTAGGTTAGCGGGAATACAGTTTACAAATCACCACCGGCCAGCCAACCTAAAAACCCTAGATACGGAGCCGCCGCTAGAGATGCAGTTGTTTCAGTTTATGATCAACACCAGGTGCCGCCTTCAAACACCAAGAAACACTGTCTCCACCATCATTATGGCAGATCTAAACCAAAAGAAGTTGCCAAACACATCAGAATGGCCATCGGAGACCATAACCGCCACTAATCTACCAAATTACTCACTGACGTTGTCGTCAATGAAGCTTGGAACGTCATTGGCTGCCAAGTTACTGTCGATGTTCGCCGGAATAAGTTGAATATGAAGTGGTAGTGGTTTGACTAAAACGAAAAAAGGGAAAGAGGGAAGAGCAGAGGGACAGGGAATTTTATTTCCCAAATAGAGGGAGTTGGGAAAATTATTTACCAACTTGGGTGATTTAAAAAATAATTACCAAAATGGGTGAAAAATAAATAACAACTTTATTATATATAAAAAAGTTAAAAACAATCGCTCATTAGCGACTTTCATTGAGATCTTTTAACCAGAAGAAAGGAATATTTGAGGTGATAACTCAAAAGGAGAAAAATGTTCAAGTAGTTAATTTGGACACAAAAACTTACACGTGTGGTAAGTGGGAGATATTTAAGTATTAGTATTCACATGTGTTGAATGCATGTGCTAAACTTTCTTTAAACACTTGGCAAGATATCAATAAATGCTACTCAATTATGGATTATCGTGTTACTTGGTCATCCGAATTTTCTTCGATTCCTCATGAAGCATATTGGCCACACACATAGAATTACTTCCTAATTCAGGTTTAAAAAACGAGATAAAAAGGGTCGTCTTTGTTCAACAAGGCTACGAAATGGAATGGACATCAAAGAAGGGGAAAAAAACTAATATTTGTGGAATTTATAGAGAACCTAGTCATAATTGGGCAAGATGTCATTCTACGTCTCGAAGAATGGATGTCTAAGCCGATTGAGTTGTTTTGCTATATTTCTTTTGATTTGTATTTAATGGTCAGACTGCTTGCAAGTTGACTTCATTTTACATATTTCTTTTTATTTGTTTTTTATATTTAAACTTTTAAGTTTTAAGGTCTAATTATTTTTTAATGCTATATTTTAATTTTATTTAAATGACTACTATGGTCTAGTTGAATAAAAAAAATACTATGCACAAATTAAAAGTGAAGAAAAGGAAGCTGCGAAAAAATATATGACACGTGATTTAGATAAAGCGAAGAAAAGACGTTAAAAAGAACTTTAATATAATAGGTTATCCGAATATAATCTAATATTAATAAAAGAATTCATTTAATGTCACATGTCATTCTCTTACAGTAAAATATTTCATCAAAATGTCATATGATAATTTATCATGTTACTTAAATCATAATAAATAATAAGCAAATTAATATAAAGACTATTAACTCATTGGATTTAATATATATTATATATATACATATATATATATATAAAGAATATTTTTATATTTATAATTATATCTCTTCAATATTTTTAATTCTTAATAATTAATATTAGTTATTTACTTACCTATACTTTAATATAATCTCTACTTTAATAAATAAGAACATTCTTATAAAAAAAGATGGGATAACAAAAACTTATACATCCATCACTATTTGACGTAACAAAAAATTTAAAACCTTATCATGTTTATAATTTGTATTATCGTTTTCACAAATATTAAACATATATAAACAATATATATATATATATATGTTTGTGTGCGCGTGTGTGTTGTGTGTGTTTAATATATATATATAATATTAGATCATGATATAATTCCCTTCCATCTTCTATTTGATAACAGTTTTCAAAATAAGAAAATATTAATTTGAAATAAACTAAACTAATTTTTTTATATTAAAAAACAAAATTCTTACTTCGTAAACACATCTTTTAAATGAGTAATGTTATATTTTTTTCTTTGCTTTTGTATGTATAGTTCATAATAAAGTTTTATGTATTCATATCAAAATTTATATTTATTATATGTGATGCAAGAAATAATATAAAATATAAATAATAACTCAAAATTTATAATTGTTATATCCTTCAAACGCAACCAACCATAACAATAACATATTTATTTAAAAAAAACTCATTCAAGTTTGTATAAATTGAAAACACATTTTTTCCAACTCGATCAATTCTATGATTTTCTTAAAGCCCTTCATTTTCTATCCTCAAACTCATATAACACATTGGTCTATAACCTAGTAATTTATAATAAAAGACTAAAAAAATACCACCTCTCATCATATTATTTCTAAAAAAATATATATTAATAGTGTTAATATTTTAAATTATTGATATATTATTTAAAACAAAGTTTATCTTATAATATACCATAAAAGATTAGTAAAAAAATTAATAAGTTAATATGCTAATCAACAAAATCTATCTAATAACATGCCATAAAAAAATCGGTACAAATAAAAGAAATTTAATCAGTTAATTAGCTAATTACCTTTTATACTAAAAATATGTGATAATTTGTATCATATTTAATATTTGATATTATTCATTATCATATAGCTCAAAGTTCAATCAGCAATATACGCTTTCTTTTTTCCAACTTGAAGATTTATCATCTTTGGATAATGGATATTACCTCCAGTGCCACAAATGCGTAAATTAGTTTTTGAGGGTGCGAACGAAGGTTTCAACCAAGTTTTCAAAGAGTGCAATCGAGATATGTTACCTATAAATTACACTAAAAATTTTGGTTAAAGGGTGCATCCGCTCACCAACCACAACACTTAAGTGGCTCACGCCCGCCTGTCCATATGATATGATCAAGACTTAAAGCCACGTTCAATCAGCAATATACGATTTCTTTCTTTCTTTTTTAATTTAAAGATTTAATATCTCTACCCCATCCATACGATATGATTAAGATTTAATATCTCTACCCGTTCGTTCTATATGATGGTATAGGAAAACCAAAATTTTTTAAATGGTAAAAAAGATGATGATGTATGAAATGAGTTACTTCCTTATCTTAAATAAGATTCTTATCAACTAAATATAAATAAACAACTTATTGTCTAGAGTGTGATTTCTAACTAAATTGTACAAAAATAACTTATTTATAGCTTGGGTGGTTCCAGTGGGTACCGGTGACGGCGGTTCTAGACGGAAGTTTGGGCGAATGATAGTATAGATTCGGTAGAACGTTATTAAGAAGGGAGTAGGAACAGAATCAGCGGAAGCATTCATTCATACCGAAAGAGTATACAACTTGTCTGGCTGGCGGAATTCCTGGAGAGAATCCGCCAGTATTTCCTCTCAGGGAACTTCCAAAACTTAAAAACAATAAACACAAAACACCTATATATAAACATGACCAGCTCGTGCGAATGGTTGCTCGTACGAGTGACAAGATGTCACTCGTACGAACCATATAAGCTCACTAGTACGAGTGAGATGTTTATCACTCATACGAGGCACACTGTCACTCGTACGAGTCACATCTCGCTCGCACTTAGGTCGTGCGTTCGTATCTAATCTATACAATATTCAATACACACTCTTTCTAGTTTATTCGCACAGTGACGGACATAAAGTGCATCAACAATTCCACTGGTGGCATGATGATACTCCAGTGGTCCGATAGTGATCCAAATTTGTCGTTCAAAACATAAATCTCGAAAATGAGAGGGGAAATGCAAAATTTCTCCAGCTTATACGGATGTATACTCTTTTGGTATGAGTGAATCATTAGACTTCCGCTTCTACTCCGTTCTTAATAACACTCTACCAAATTAGTTCTTTTCTACCCAAACTTCCTTCTAGAACCACTCGTTCCTCCAATCTCAACTGGTATCAGAGTTTGGAAGCCTCATTTGAAGACATTTCATCAAGATTCTACTTTATTCTACTCATTTTTCACTCTTTCTATCGTTTTTAAAAGATCTAGTGGTCAAAATGGCCTGATTTTCTCAAGGAATACGTAAAATTCACTTTTAACAAACCCTTGAAAGTTTCAGACCTAATCATGATAAAAACATCAAAGAACGTGAAATTGTGAAACCCCACTTCGCACGATCTTAATCCTTACTTCGCACGAAGTTGAAATTACCTTCGCACGAAGTGAGATTCTGTCAAGTTGGAAAATTTAACTTCGTACGAAGATAAAATCTCATTCCGTACAAAGTAACCCTTGAAAATTTTGGATTTTATCTTCACACGAAGATAGGTCTAAATTTTGATACTTCTTTACTTCGTACGAACGGGACATTTACCTTCGCACCAGCTACCTTCGCACGAAGTTAACTTTGCACGAAGCTGATTTTCATCAAATTTCATGACGAAATGGAAAACAAATTTTTCAACGCATTCGCGACGTCAGCAGTCTCGACAACAGCAGCAACAGTCCAAAACATAAATCTCGAAAATGAGAGGGGAAACGCAAAATTTCTCCAGCTTATACTGATGTATACTCTTTTGGTACGAATGAATCATTTGACTTCCGCTTCTACTCCGTTCTAAATAACATTCTACCGAATTAGTTCTTTTCTACCCAAACTTCCTTCTAGAACCGCCGATTTCCTGGAATCTTAATTGGTATCAGAGCTTGGATGCCTAATTTGAAGACATTTCATCAAGATTCTACTTCTGTTCTACTCATTTTTCACTCTTTCTATCGTTTTTAAAAGATCTAACAGTCAAAATGGCCTGATTTTCTCAAGGAATATATAAAATTCACTTTTAACAAACCCTTGAAAGTTTCAGACCTCAAAATAACTGAAATCATGATAAAAACATCAAAGAACGTGAAATTGTGAAACCCCACTTCGCACGAACTTAAACCTTACTTCGCATGAAGTGAGATTCTGTCAAGTTGAAAAATTTAACTTCGTATGAAGATAAAATATCACTCCGTATGAAGTAACCCTTGAAAAAATTGGATTTTATCTTCTCACGAAGATAGATCTGAATTTTGGTACTACTTTACTTCGTACGAACTGGACATTAATTGATGTTGTGTTACCTTCGCACCAGGTACCTTTGCACGAAGTTAACATCGCACCAAGCTAATTTTCATCAAATATCATGACGAAATGGAAAACGAATTTTTCAACGTATTCGCGACGTCAGCAGTCTCGACAATAGCAGCAGTCCAAAACATAAATCTCTAAAATGAAATGGGGACTATGACAAAACCCCCAAAGTTGATGTATTTGGAAGATTATTTCGGATGCAATGAGAGATTTGCTAACTGGGTACAAGCAAATTATTTTGATTACTGGTACGCCATTGAAGATAAATATGTAGCACCAGTTGGTGAGAATGGGCTAGAAAAGACATCAACTCAGTTTACTACACCAGAGAAAGATAAGTTCATTAGAGAAAAGAAAATGATGAATATACCGCAGCAAGCTATCAAAGAGAATATATTCACTCTTTTACAACATGATGGTGATGCTCAATCTGTTTGGAACGCTTTGAAGGTGAAATTCTAAGGAAGCACCCAGATGATCAAAAGCAAGAAAGTGTTGTTGAAGAAAGAGTTTAATATCTTTAATCTGTTAAAAGGTAAAACAACGAATTAGTTAATTGAAAGATATTGTCACCTAGTTGTTGAGATGAAAATACTGGGAATTCAGAAAGAGAATAAAGAAAAGTTAGTGGACAAATTGGTTGATGCATTACCTGAAGGAGATTGGTCAACCTAATTGACAATCTTGAAAAACAGCTCAGAATGCAGTACTATCAGTTTGTTAAGGTTCATAGAGAAACTGGAATGTCATGAGCTCGAAATGCAAAAGATGGCTAAAACCAAAGGTTCACACGTTCAACAAGATGTGAATCTGTACTACAAAGGAAGTTCAACAACCAACACTCAAAGTCCAAAAATACATATTGCTTTCAGTGTAGACAACTCTTCGAGTACTTCTTCAAACCATTCGAACACTAGTGGTGTTTTCAATCATTTCCAACTTTTGATCCTAACTCACCAGAAACACCTTAATCTTCACAAAATTCGAACAATTTTCAAAGCAGCTAAACCAACTCAAACCAATAAATCTTACAGTGCAATATGGCTTTGAATTTAGAAAATGCTAAAGATTTTACAAAGAATACCGCAAAACATCACATGGTTTTACTTGCATCTGTATTAGAATCGTATGAAAGTTTGGTAGATAGAAAGATTGGTAACCCTAATATGACGAAAGAAGATTATGACCAAATCGATCTAGAAGAGTTGGAGCTAATTGATATCAAATGGTGCATGGCCAGCATTTTTCACAGAGCTCAACGGTTTATGGAGATTACAAGAAGGAATAGTTTGGGTGGTCCAAATGGAAAGCTAGGATTTGACAAATCAAAAGTCACTTGCTTTAAATGTCGAGAGAAGGGACACTTCAAGAAAGAATGTCCGTACCACGAAGTAAATGGAAATCAAAATTCATTCGGAGACGACTACTATAGAAAAGTGATATATCACAAAACTTCGTGACCTCAGACTACATCAAGAAGGATTCAAATTGAGGATGGTTCATCAAGTTCCAAAGATAAAGCTCTTGTTGTTTCCCTAGAGGACGAAAGATTCAACTGGAACTAGTACATATCAAAGCCTTAAAGTATTGCACTTTTGGCAGGGATTAGAGAAGAACCTAAACTAGTTGAACAATGTTTTGTTGAGGCAACTTTCGATGAAGCTCCAAACGAAGAATACTACTATGATCCTTCTGTGGAGGAAGACATTTTTCACAGTGCATTTAAAAATTAATTGTGACATTTGTACATTTTTAGTCATTGAACAATATTTTGGAAATTTTTGTTGTGAGAATGTATATTTATCAATCATTATACAATCCCGGACATTTTTATTCAATAAAATCTTGCATTTTATTGGTAAGAATGCAAAAATTCAATCATTGCACAAATTCGGTCATTTTCGTGTTCGATAAAGTTATGAAACATGTAACCGTACAATCGAACGAACCGACATCCATGGCATTTCCGGAGAAAATCCAAGTACACATGCCTTAACACCTTTATATAACCTAAATATTAGGTTAAGAGGGTGTAAAAATGACAAAACGCGACAATATAAGTTTAGGGGCCAAAATTGTCAAAAAAAGTTTGCTTCATCACCAAGTTTGGCCACCTATCTCTAATTTTTGACACCTTGCACTCATTTTGCCATACTTAATTTGGTGTTAACATATGTTTGGACACTAATCCACACTTGTCATCACCTCGTGGATCCTAAAACACTATAAATACCCTTTGATTCGTCCATTTTTTTCACACCACTTCAAAGCAAAGTGTGAAGTTCTTCTTTCTATCCATCTTGGAGCTTGTTTCCAGCCTTTGGAAGCCTCCTATCTTGAGTTCTAAAAGTGTTCTTCAACACAAGTAAGTACTCTTCATAGTTCATTCATTATTTTAGCTATTTTGAGCTAAAAGTCAAAACAGTTTGGCTTCTTGTTTGACTTTTAGTTGTGACCATTTTGGTCATGTTAAAGTTCAAACTGCACTTTGCAACATGATCGTAATTACGAAGGTATTAATCCCTTGTGATTACACCTTCTGATTACCACGTTTAGTAGGTGAGATGACGAGTCAAAGTTTTACGAGTGAAAAGTAAAAAAAATGTATAAAAATGCATTTTACGACGAAAACATTTTTGGGTATTAAACTTAAGGTTTTGACACCAAATTACTTTTATAACATTATTAGACTTGTTCAAACATGTCTAACTCGTCATTTCTAGTTTAGTGCTTATTTCTTAGTAGTAAGTTGAGCGGTTTTACTACCGCTTTGACTTTCGAATCTGATCTGTTTGGTCAATCCTAGAATTCGACCAAGCGCATTTTTATGACCATAGTAATTTAGGGAATAACCCTCTGAGGTTATACCTTATAGTCATATAGTTTGGTTAGTTATATGATGAGTCGATTTTATGTACTTTTAAAATGCCGAAAACACCCTTTTGGCGCATAAAATGGTTTTAAACATGTAAGACCATAGTTTTGACATCTAAATTGATATTATAACATAATCAAACTTGTTTTGACATATAAGACTCCTCATAGGACTTATTTAACCATCCAAACCGATAATTACGCTTGCGACCCGTTAAAGTGGCATAAACCATTTTAACAAGTTGTAACGGGTTTAAAGCACTTAGAAACTCTTTCAAATCAGAATGTAAGGTATTATAAACCATATCATATGAGTTCCAACACTCGTTTGGTTTATAAGACCTCATTCTATCCAATCCTCCAATTAAAGTCTTGACACACTAACATAGTATTCTGATACATTAGGACACACTTGAACTCTTCAATCCTTGAGCTTTGTTTGACCATTTGAACAAGACATTTATGCAATCCCAAGTGAGTACATAGCCCACTCTTTTACGTTTTCAAATGTTTTGGGGTGATTCATATGTGCCTATCACTACTTTCTTGTTTTCCTGACAAAATACATGTTTTGCTTATCTAGTACATATAGTACATGATTTCAAAGACATTTTGCTTCATTTGTTGACTTAGTATACCTAGTACATGATTTCAAAGACATTATTGCTTGGTATATTGACTTAGTATGCCAAGTGCATGATTTCAAAACATTTTCATGACATGCTTACATTGTTCAAGACGTATTGGTGCGTCAAATATACAATGATACATTCATTAACAATGATCACGCTGACTGGTAGTATGTAATGGTACCATAGGATTGACAATCTCGTTCCCGCTTCCTAGGTTTGTTTGGAAGTGAGTTTAGGGAATGACAGAATTGGTGAACATTTGATACACCTTTGTCTTTATAAAGATTTATGTAACATCAACAACACTTGAATGTATTAGCCAACAATCCATATATATGTGTCTACACAATGAAAACAATTGACTTATAGACAAGAGCTTTTGTTTAAACAAGACCTTTCTTTATTCAAAACACCTTTTTTATGCAAGACATTTTGACAAGACAAGACATTTTGGTTATTTTATACAAGACATTTATTTTATGGTTTAGACAAGACTTTTGTTTGCCATACAAGACATTGGATTATAGATAGACATTTGTTTATAAATAACATTTGGTTTATACAAGACACTGGATTATACATAAACATTTGTTTATAAAAGACATTTGGTTTATACATGGCATTGGTTTATTCATGACATTGGTTTAAACAAGACATCTCAATTACTGGCTCATGGTAAGTGATTTAAATAACGAGACGTGTGTAATATGATAAAAGCATGGCGTTTACGCCGCTGGTACTTCCTATATATAAGTGCTTTCATTATATCACATAACGTAGCGTTATCTAAACCACTTCAAACAAAATACAAGACATGACATATTTATACAAGGCAAGAGTTATTTTGGTTATTAAGTTAACCATGCATCATTTCTTTTAAATCATTTGATTTTCGTATGATTTCATAAAGGAAACATTTTTGTAAAGGATCATGGCTACTTTTGTATAGTTGAACATTTCTTTTAACTTTCAAAGCAATGAATCTTCATCACAAAACCTATGTTACAGGCATTTTTATGCTGACGTTTTATTTTCACATATGTTTCAGGAGCTAATGTTTGACTTTGAGCATGCTTCACATAGGGTGGACTTGGGCCTTAGTGACTTTAAAATTTGCAAGACAATTGTTATGTTTTTTATTTCATTATTTCAAGACAATGTAAACAATTAAATTTAACAATACAAAACTTTATGTACCATGTGTTGTGAAATAATAGTTTTGTGACATGTTTACTCGATGTCGGGGTGTTACATTAATACCACCTGATGTGTATAAATCTTTTCCAGGTTTCTTTGAACTGAACTATATAGTGCGTTGTGAAGAAGAGTCTTAACCAGAGGTAGAAGAAATGATTGATGTGAACAAAGAGATAACCGCTGAGAATCTCACTAAGATTGCAAACAAAGCAATGATGCAAACTTGAAAGAGGTAGTTTCTGAACCGGTTTAGGAGAGGGTAAGGTTCGGATAATCGAAATCGGAAAACCTTGCAAAAAGTGTTCAGAGCCATGTAATGAATGTTGAAAAAGATGAAAAATATAAACAACTGAAAAAGCTTTCTGATAATCTGTCGAGTGATGATAAAGAAACAAAAGAAGCATACGATAAATTGAACAAAACTGTTAACCAGTTCCAACAAGCGAGTAGGGAAGACAATGCTACACTTTCCATGTTAAAAGAAACTGTTATGGATAAACAAATGGCCATAAATATTCATCTTAAGACCATTGCTAAGCTAAAAAGTGAGCTAGAAACAATGAGAATTGAAACGGAATTAGGTTAATAAGGTGTTAATCAGTTATTCAACTTCTTCATATGTGATTGTTCATATTCTTCCAAAACAACCAGAAAAAATTGTTAAGGAAGAAAATGATACTGTTTCTCAAAAATAGGTATGGGTTATAATCGAGTTCCAACCCCGATGTGGAATAGTTTTCCAAGAAAAAGCCTGACGGAGTGGAGAAGGCGCTAAATTTGAAACTCAAAACTGAAACAAAAGATGAGTTGGCTGAAAATCTCGATGTAACCTACACCAAATCTAAACCCGAATGTGAGTTAGATGTGGTCAAGAATGTAGTTGAAAATGTTTTGGAAGTGAAAGCGAGAGCACTAAATTTGAAAGTGCTGCGTCTAACTTGGAGAAATCAAGTTCAAGTTCACATTCTGAAAATGAAGAAAGCTTTCATAAGAATTATCTTAAAAAATCAGAAGATAGTTTGAATGACGATCCTAATGTTGTTGTTTACAAAATGAAAGATCTGACAAGTTATATTCCGATTAAGGGTTTCCGATTCAGAATGTAAATTTGGACAAGGTTGATAAAATTTTCAAGTTAATTGAAGTGAGTATGTCTGAGCTTGAAAACCAGAATGCTTCTTATTATTCCAAAACAAAATGTTCTCATTATAATAATAATAAAAAAGGAAAGAATTATCCTGAACACAAAAGAAAAGGTTTGGGATATGATAAGAAGAATAACAACTGGTTTTGAAAACCATTTTTTTCAAAGAAGATAAACTTTGTTTTTCGGAACAATTTCAGAGTGAAAAGGAAAGTTTGGCTAAATAACAGTCAAATGATGAGTTTTATGTAGAGAAATAACATCGCGAATAGATTATGAGATCCTCAGTTGGAAACAATAGTAGGACATGTTTCAAATGCAACCAAATTGGACATATCGCAAGAAATTGTTCAGAGAATGTCCCTAAACCTGTTTACAGTGCTAAGAAATCTTCAGAAGATGTGAATTAAAAATCACCAAAGTTTGTTCCTACACAAATTTTGAAAAGAAAGAACGAATCTAACAATGTGAAATTAACAAATTCTAATGTTTCAAACAAAGAAGTTAGTGAATCATCAAGCAGAAATGAACAAAAAGATTCAAAATTTTATCCCAAAAAGGCATTTTCAAAACAACAAACTTGGGTGGTTAAATAAAAACCATCTTCTAAAGAAGTCAAAAACAATTGTTTCAACCATGACTGATAAAAAGGTTGAGCTTGAACAGAATGTTGAAACCTAGAAAGAAAGTTTTTGTGAACTAAAAGTAGAAAGCCCAAACCCACCCAAGACCGTCAAGGCTTGGGTCTCACTATTCAAATAATTTTTTAATTACATGTGTAGGGGCTCCCGAGATCAATAATTTTCAAGTGGATAATAGATAGTAAAGCTTCTCGGCGCATGACAGGAATGTTGGCCTTGTTATACGATGTTAAATCAATTCGAGGAGACTACGTTGGGTTTGCGGGAAATCAAGGAGGAAGGATAATCGGTGAAGGAATTCTAACAAATGGTGTGGTGTCTTTCGATAAAGTCAACTACATAGCAGAGTTAGAGAACAACTTGCTAAGTATTTCTCAAATTTATGATAAAAAGTTCATGACACATTTCACATATCAAGAATGTCTCATTCTAAAGCCTAGATTCCATATTTCGGAGGAATGGTTCTGATGTGTGCTCCTTGAGAAAATGATTTGTATGTCTTAGACTTGAGCATTATGACAATAACGATGAAGTCCGTGCAATGTTTCATGTCCAAAGCAACAGAAAAAGAATCAATAATGTGGCACAGGAAGATGGAGTATATTCATCTCAGAAAAATGAACGTCTTAGTTCACAACAATCTAGTTGAAGGAGTCAATTTAAGGAGTTTTCACTTGATTGATGGCTGCTTAAGCTGCAAAAAAGGTAAACAATATAAAAGTCACATCAGAGGAAGCTCCTGAACTAAATCAAGCTCCCACTAGAGAGACTACACATGGATCTCTTTGGACATTCAGCGTTCGAAGTATTTCAGGGGATCCGTATTGTCTTGTTGTGACTGACGACTACTCAAGATTTTCTTGGCTGATGTTCTTAGAAAGCAAAGACAAAACGTTTGAAAATCTATGATCCTGTTCCGAAAATTGGAGGACTTGTATCACGTACAAATTCGATGCATTAGAAGTGACAATGATACAGAGTTCAAAAACAATCTGATGTTAGAGTTTTGTAATGAAAAGGGTATTTTGCATGAATTCAATGCACCTTATACTCCATAGTAAAATTGTGTAGTTGAACGCAAAAACATAACCCTGATAGAGACAACAAGAACCATGCTCGCCGTTCGAAACTGCAAGTTAGTTTTTGGAGCTAAGCCATGGCGTCTGCATGCTATACACTGAACATAGTGTTGACAGTTAAGCCACATAAGAAAACATGCTTCGAGCTACATAACTAGCGAAAGCCAATCTGAAATATTTAGAATCTTTTGGGTCACCATGCACATTAATTGATGCTAATGGCAAATTCAGGGCTAAATCAAAGGAAGGTTTCTTTGTGGGATACGCTAGTCCACTTATGAGAGTACATTTACCTAGCATAAACCGGACTATTGAAGCTTAGAACGTAGACTATCAACACTATACGTCTCCAACACAGAAACAATCAGATACTTGGCTGTTCAACTATGAAAGTCTCTGGGATACTTTCGAGCTTCTAGCTGAACCAACAAAATAGGAACTTTTGGTTCTTTATCGGCAACACCATGCGTCATCACAAGAACAAGTTCCAAGACCAATTGTCATTACTCAAACACGTGTTGGTACTCATGAAGCTGAAGCAGGCCCTAGCACTCAACATCCAGAATCACAGACTACTGGAACAAATGATCCCACTGCAAATCAAGAGATAAATGAACCTACTTCCATGTTCGATCAAACCGATGATTCTGATTCTGATGCTGAACTGACATATGACAACGATGTATCTACTTCCAATTATGGTGCAGATCAGATTGAAAGTTTACTCAACAATTAAGATGATGGAACTAGTGCTTAGAATGAACTATCTACAAGTAATCAAGTTGTTGATCGAAATATCACAAATCTAGAACACGAAGTGAGCAGTCCGAACGAATTTATGCCAATGACTTTGTCGTACCACCCATCATAGAATATTATTTTATAGTTGTAGGCTGGTGTTAAACGAGAAATAAGATCAATCAGGATTTTAGTTGTTTTTGTTCTAATATAGCACCTGTACAAGAAACGGTTTCATATAAATGTTTTATCTCGAAGGTTGAGCCAATAACATACAATGAAGCTCTTACTAAGGAAAGTTGGGTAAATGCGATGCAAGAAGAGCTGCTATAGTTCGAGAACCTTGGAATTTAGAAGCTTGTAGATCTACCGATGACCATAAAAAGATAAATACAAAGTGGTCTTCAAGTGTAAACGAGACGATAGAGGAGTGATTGTGCATAATAAAGCTCGACTGGTGGTTCAAGGATTTCAATAGCAAGAGGTAATAGACAACACTGAGGTCTATGCTCCTGTTGCAAGATTAGAAGCTCTCCGCATTTTCCTGGCATTTGCGTCATGGAAAGGTTTCAAGGTTTATCAATTAGATGTAAAGTTCACGTTTCTATACAGCAAAATGAAGGAGGAGGTGTAAGTCGGCCAACCATAGGGGTTTGTCGATCCGATACATAAAGACATGGTTTATCTACTAGATAAGGCGTTATATAGCTTACCCAGGCCCCGAGAGCCTGGTACAAGATGCTTTCTCAACATCTTCATGAACACGGGTTCATCAGAGTAACGGTAGACAGTACCCTCTTCACACGGGAAGTAGCAGAACACATCATAATTGAGCAAATCTATGTGGATGACATCATTTTCGGTTCGACAAACGATGAGCTGTGTAAAGATTTTGAAGAGTCATGCAAAAGAAATTCGAGATGAGTTCTATGGGGGAGATCAAGTTCTTCTTGGGACTTCAGGTTGATCAATTTCTTGATGGTATCTTCATACAACAGACTAAGTATGTGAACGACATTTTGGAGAAATTCAAGATGACCGACACATCACTAGTATCTACCCCATTAGCTCTCAATCACGGCATCGGACTAGATCTGACCAGAGTGAAGATAGATGAAACTTTATGTCGGTCGATGATCAGATCGTTAATGTATCTGACAGCTTCAAGGTCGGATATCATGTATCCGACATGCCTCTACGCACACTACCAGTCAAGTCCAAAAGTGTCGCATTGATGATCGTCAAAAGAAATTTTCAATTCTGAAAGGTTGCTCAAGCATCGGCTTGTGGTATCCACGATTAGACGACTTCAATCTCACTGGATATTCAGACTCATACTTTGAGTGTTGCAGATTAAATGCTTAATCTACAACTGTTGGTTGTCAGTTCTTTGGTACACGATTAGTAATGTGACAATGCAAGAAGCAAACCATGGTCGCTCTCTCTACTTGCGAAGCAAAATACGTTTTAGATTCCAGTTGTTCTTCCCAAATGGGATACAACAACAGATGAGAGACTATGGATTGTAGTTTCTTGATACGCCTATATATGTACATAACGAGACAGCCATTAACGTAACAAAAAATCTGGTCAACACTCTAAAACTAAACATCTTGAGATACGACATCACTTTATCCGTCACTGCTACGAGAAAAAGCTGATTCGTATTGAAAAGATCCACACTAATGAACAAAAAGTAGACTTTTATACAAAACGGTTTGATAGAGCAAAATTTAAATATCTTTTGAAATTAAACGGGATTAAAGATCTTAGTTTTTAAAGGTTGAAGCCAAGATGGATGACGATTTGACGTAATCCTCATTGGTTTGTTAGATTTTTAGTTTTCAAATTTTTTTCTTTAAAAAAATATAAAAATATGTTTTTGATTTTAGGGGAGAAATATGTTGTGAAAAATACTATAAACATTTAAAAATTTGAAAATGTACAAAAACATGAAAAAGACTAATAGAGTTTTCATGTAAAAAGAGCAAATGACAGTACATCAGTGCATTATCACAATATGCTAAAGAAATGTAGAGTTTAAAAACTATTAAACAGGTCCCACTGATGATATGCTAGCAGGCTTCGCCTATTCAGTAAATTGTTTCAGAGATATAAACATAAAGAAAAACTTCTTAACTAGTGGGTGAACATCTCTTGGATATATGATCTTAGTACACCGAAATTTCTTCTGAGATACTAGGTCTTTATAGATAATTGATATCTGGGGTATTGCACTAGTTCTTCTGATTTTGTGTCAGCAATGGCCTAGGACTTGTAGAATACTTTTGCTTTAAGCCCTAAAAACTGCATCAAATTGAAAACATCAAAAGTTCTAACAATTGCAGTTCAAAAGATTCCAAATTATGAAACACCACTTTTAAGTCGAGCCTTCATCTCTCTGTCTGTACGGTAGTAGTAACTTGAGCTCTCAAGGTCTCGCACAACCCAGATACAGATATAAGTTAGATAAATTCACATGTAAGATGAAATCCAGGGAGTCTTGATACGAGAGTATATTCTGAGGTGAGAAACACTATTAAGTCAAGTTCTAAGACATCTAATATCATATCTCAAAGAAATTTAGAAATGTGTAGATGTTTAAATGGACTAGTATACTGACAATCTAAGTGAATCTGTTTAGGACTTAAAGTTTTCAAGATCAATGGTACTGGTATAAGTCTCAAAAACTGACATGATCTTCTAACAGAAACTTACAAAAAGTGTTCGTAAATATATTTGTACATAGCTATTTCATTTCATTTCAGAAAAACCCAAAAAGATTTTCAGTGTGTTTTAGGATAAACTTTGAAAAATAACCAAAAAGATTTTATTTTCATCTTAGTTTCGACAACTGATGATGGAAAACTGATCTTCAAAGTCTGAATATTGCTAAATGCTGAGAGAAATCTTGAGAACAACGGGTTGGGAGCTTATCTGAAATGATAAAATGATTTGAAATGGTCAAAAGTTCACTAATTTGAAACTTTTATTTGTCTAAAATCATCAGTTTGTTCATAAAGTGTTCAACCAAGGTCATTAACTTGGACTTGGTAGACAAATCAGTTAACTAGGTCATTAACTTGGACTTATTTAATTGAGTGGGTCATTAAAATTGGTAAAATGTTTGAGAAGTTGAAACTTTAAAAGTTAACAGTTCACTTCGCACAAAGTGAGAAATCACTCCGCACGAAGAAGAGAATTTACTCCGTACGAAGTGATAGGTTTCACTCTATACGAAGTTAGCAGTCACTTCATACGAAAAGAAACCATGTGGCTATATATAACTCACTTCATACAAAGTGATTCATTAAAACTGTTTCAAATCCTCTGTGCGAACTGAAGTTTTTATAAAGCAAACGACGAAATGCTGCCAAATTTTCAATTATAGTGGTTGATTGGCACACCACTAACAATGACTAAGGTAGATTGAACCAAGAATTGAACGTATTTCGACATTTCGGTGATTTGAACAAGAATACTTAGATCTAGATCGATTTAACAGATAAAACATAAAATGGAACATAGATCTAGGTTAATCGACATTATTAGCTTGCATTAGAACCTTCAATTTCATAAAAATCAACAAAATTCATGTTTGAATATTTACTGTGTTTGAACGAAGTGAAATCCACTTCGTACGAAGGTAAACTTTACCCTCGCACGAAGCAAAAAAGTTGGATTGTTAAATTTTACTTCGTACGAAGTGAAGAAGCTGAGTTATTATATTTTACTTCGCACGAAGTGGAACTTATAATTGGTCAAAATGTTTGTATGTTATCTTCATACGAAGATAAAATGACCACTTCGTACAAGTACCTTCGCATAAGGGTTCTGGTACATTTTTGTGATTTTCATCTAAGTTTTTACTGTTTGTGTTTTTGCAAGAAAAGAAATGAATTTCGAGCCTAAACACAACATCTGTTGTGTATTAGATGACACGATCATGGAAATGGAGCCTTTTAAGGAGATTTTGGAGTTTATGAATCGTTTGCCGATAAAGAAAGCTTTGACTGATCAACACAAGGCATACGGATCTCATGTACAACGATTTTGGGATCATGCAAAGTTCGAACCAGAATTAAAAGATATCTGATCATTTGTCTAGAATTAGGAATGAAGACGAAGAGATTCTGATTACTAAAGCTATGATTCGAAGGGTATTAGACTTCAAGGATAAAGATGACGATCCTACAATGTATTCTGAAAGAATGGTGAAAGGTTGTTTCTATCTCAGGGGTTATAAAGGGTTGGTGAATCCTCCTAACTTCAATAAAGCTTATTTGGCTAGGCCGTATAAGTTCTTTGTTCATTCAGCTATTCATGCCCTAAGTCACAGAAAAGGAGGATTTGATGCTTTGCTAGACTATCAAATGTGTATGATCGCTGTTGTTACTCAAAACCAGCCCTACAACTTCACAAGAGTGATATTCGAGCAGATGAAGGGTAATATAACAAAGGAGAAATTTCTGCAGTATCCAAGGTTCGTGCAGATGATGCTAGACGATCAATTTCCAAACCTTGAGAAGAACAAATCAGATGAGTTAAAGTTGGAACACATGTTAGATCATTCTCTAATCCGTCTTAACCAATATCTGAAGCAAACTATTGAACCTATTGGTAAAAAGTTCTTTGGGGCAATCAAAGATAAGAATTACAAAGCACCGCCCAAAGATAGATGGAGAAATGATGGAAGCAATTTTGAGAACGACAAAGAGGAACGTCTGGTAGATTATGATCCTAAGAGGGGTTTCTAGTATGAGAAAGAGGAGAAGAAAAAGAAAAAGACAACTCCCAAGAAGCAAGCTACTCAACAAAAGCGAGCAACAAAGAAAGCTGCTACTTTACTAATAGATGAGCTGTCTAATGAAAAGGAGGAAGTGCATGTTGAGGTGGATACGAACGTTGAAACAGAAGTATTTTCTTCAACTTCTGACCAAAAAAAAGATGAAGAGGCTGAAGGTAGTTATGAGAAAGCATTGTTATGAAGCAGTACAGCAGCGGAAGAATACAACGAAAAAAAGGTAATGGGTGATGATGATGAAATGTTTGTGCCGTCAAAACCAGAAGAAGTAATTCAAAGATCACAAAAGAAAGCAAAGTGTGTTAAACGTAAACCAATAGATGTTCATAAAAAGACAACAGGGTCTCTAGCTACAAAGAAAGCAAGGCGTAAATATTTGAAAACATCAACTACTGAGGCTGGTTCAACAAGTCACGATAAGGGGACGCCTGAGATCAAAACTATGATTGAAAACATCATTCAGGATCAAGTTCCACCAACTTCACCACAACGTCCACCATCACCACCACCTAAGGAAACAATTCCAAAACAAACAACACCTCCTGTACAACCACGATCAACATCTCAATCTGTTAGACGTCAATCTCATTCTATGGGTCTTATAATGTTTGAAGATGATTTACATTTTGTGGACTTCCAAGTAGATTTCTTTAATGATTAGATAATTCAAGATTTGGAAAATACAGTGAAACATCTTGAAGCTGAAAATGTGCAGATAGTCTCAATGCATACGGACATCACTACTGAGAATGAGAGACTTCATAGAGTGGTGCAAGATCTCGAAGTTGAAAAATTTGTGAATGCAAATAAGTTTGATGTTTTGTAAAAAGTACTCGAGAAGAGATTCAATATAAACTCCGATGCTAAAATATGATCAAATTGAGATTACAGAAGCAAAGGCTAGGGCTGCTAAAAGAGCTAGAAAAGCTAAAGCTGAGGTTGCAGCTGCAGGCAGAGGAAAAGAATAGATAGATGCTATTCCTGTTGTTACGCCTTTTGAGCAAGAACCAGAGCCTGAGATTGATATATCCAAGTTTGTGTTGATTGGATCGGTTGTTGATGTACCATATGTTTCTTAAAAGAAAGACAAGCCGATCAGAGATCTAGTGTTGTTCAATGCTGAGGAGGAAAAGGATGATGATAATGATGATGGTGAAAATGATGGTGATGATAATACAAAAGGTGATGGAAAAAAAGACGATGACGAAAAAGGTGATGACAAAGATGATAATCAAGGAGGTAAAGGGTTGGTAGTTCAAGCTAAGATAAATGATTCTTTTGACTACGACGCATTTTTGAATGACAAAGCTAATCAAGAAGATGAATCTAAAAGACAGGGGGAGACTAAGGATCATGTTCACGATGCAGAGCATTCAGGAATCCTCACAGACGTTACCCCTATAACGGTTGTTCCTGTTATGCCACCAAAAGTGTTTTATTTGGAGCATGGTGTAGAAGAGGGTGAGTTTATACACAATTACACCAAAGAATAAATAGCTTAGATGCTTGGGATTGATGAAAGTTCTTTCGAGTTTGATTTTGAAGAAGAGCTTAATAACATAAGTGCTTCAAAACTAGAAGACTATGTTTATAAATATGTGGTAGATGCTGATAATTATGATCAGGTTGTCGTGAAGGATGATTCTGGCGATGAGAATGTTAAATACACTGGTGAAGGAACAGATGACTTCCCAACCTTTCAAGAGATCTTTGCTGAAACGACAGATGATTTATTGAAGAGAAAAGTCGAGGAAACTGTTAAAGATGGTAATATCCCGAGGAGTTATCGAAAGAAGAAATTTTTGAAGCGAAAAAGACCTGGTTTAAAGAACATCCAAAGGAACGAAAATGTCGAAAACCAGTGGCTTTCTTCACGAGAGAGCAAGACAAGTCGTTAGGGGATATCTTGAGTTAGGGTTGGATACAAGAGTTGAATATACATGCAGTAAAGAGAGAATTCAGAGTTGAGTATTTCAGATTCTTATGTGATATTTAGACATTACCATGGTGGGACTTTGAAGAACTATGTTGAACAAAGTCTATCAACTATCAGATGAAGTTTAATGATCAAAGACTGTGGAAGTTAATAAAGTTTGAAGCTACTCACGGATTTCTAAACTGGAAGCCGAATATTCCAAAGAAGATTATCAAGATTGATCCAATTTCCAAAGAAAAGGATGTTACGTTGATTATTAAGTGACCACGCACTATGAAGAACATGCCGTTGTTTAAGATTGAACAAGATTTTCATGAATTCTTCAAGTGGCGGCAGTACAATATAGAAACTGGGGGAAGCAGTGATTGTGCTGAAAGATGAAGGAATTTGGAGAACAATCAGAATTTTGGATCCAACATGGCTTGTGAATTGCTCGGAGAAAGACGTTGAATATTTATTCTAAAATAAGATATGTTATGAAGTGACAGAAAAGGTGCAGGCGATGCAATACCAAGGTGTGATCAACGTTTGCTATGCACACGGTATTAATTGGGAAAGATGTGGAAGTCTCAATGGCGAGAACTGGAAGGTAGAGAATTCAGGAAGCAAATGCGTAAAGAAGAAAAGATTGATGAAAAGATTAAGAAAGCTTCGATAAAGAGATTTCAGTTTTTAAAAATGGGCTCCATCGATAGATCGAATATCGATACTAAGCGAAGAACGTCGAAAGCCAAGAAAGAACTTTTTCGGACGATAAAGTTTAATATTATAAAGATTATGAAGATCAAAGACTGACCAAGACTGCGGCAATATCCAGGGGGGTTTGTTGATGTAGAATGTCTATTGCCTACATCTTTGGGTCATGTCATTATGTAATATGCCTAAATGTTAGAATTACTTTGAATGTATGTTCACTTCGTACGAAGTGACGCATGTAATAGGCCTAAATGTTACAATTATTTTGAATGTATGTTCACGTCTACTTAGTGACCACTTCGTACGAACGAAGTGACGTATGTAATAGGCCTAAATTTTACAATTATTTTGGATGTATGTTCACTTCTACTGAGTGACCACTTCGTACGAACATAGAATAGTTCACTTCGTACGAAGAGAACTCTCTTCGTATGATGTAAAGACTCACCTCGCATGAAGTGACAAGTCTATATATAGGTGAGCTTGGGTCTTGAGTCTGTAGATGTTTTGTTGACTAATATGGCGAAGCCCTGTCAGATTTGTTTCAGGATTGTAAAATTTTAACGATTAATGGAACATAAACATTGAAAAGTATATCTTGATATATTGTCGCTATTATAAAATGAATTACGAGCATTTTATGACTAGTTAAACAAATTAGGACCTGAGCCAATGGAGAGCAGATCCTCACACTTACTTTAACATACATCACCGACTCTTGAACCTTTTCAATGGAACCTTCAATCACCTTTAATCCGCCTTGAACAATAAAATTTAACACGTGTGTTAGGTCCTAGAAGTGTGAGATTGACGCATCAAATATACGCAACGGTCTATGGTAGCAAACTGGGATTTATCTTGGTTAGTTTGTGTTAGGTTTGGACCTTTATAGGTCATTTGGGCATGTCATAGGCCATGTGGGCCATGCAAGCCCGTAGGCAAGCCCATGAGGGGCATGCCCTTACCCTAGGTATATAAGCTAATCTTATGTCATTTCTAGGGTTAGACTTTTGGGATTTCTCTAGAGAGCCTCCATCTTGTACAAGACGGTTTTGCTTGTTCAAGTAATAGAATCGTGTGCAAGGTGTTAATGTTGATTTGTATTGTTCTTTCATCTTTTTGGTTTTCTTGGATCATCAACAAGTTTGGATTCCACCCATCTTTGGTGATTGTTTGATATTGTTGTGAGATTCAGATTATTCGGGACTTACAATTGGTATCAGAGCCTATTTGAACCTTTTTCCAGGCTCGGATTTGATATCAACATTCAAGAAAATTGTTGTTTTCGGTGTTGCTTCAAGTTTCTACTCGTGTTTTGGACTTTTACTTGCATTTCAGACTGAATTTCGGATGATATTTATGCATCTCGGATAGAAATCAGACCATTTCGGATCATTTTAGCTTGCATTTCGGATTGACTTCTTTCATCTCGAACTCAACTCGAATCATCTCGGATACCATCTCGGATCATCTGTTGAAGACTCGAATCATCTCAGATACCATCTCGGATCATCTGTTGAAGACTCGAATCATCTCGGATACCATCTCGGATCATCTGTTGAAGACTCGAATCATCTCGGATACCATCTCGGATATAGTACTGTTCCGAGTTCAAGATACTATTCGAGTTTGAGTTACTGTCCCGATTGTTCGAGATACTATTTGAATTTGAGATACTATTTGAAAAATGCTGCAAAAAAGCACGAAAATTCCAAAAAAGGTCTTTGACATTGTTTATCATTGGATTCCTAATTTCGAGACGAGTCTGATGGTCTATTTTGGTAAAAACAGTTTTCGGATATTTTTAACGTTTTTGTCGACACGGTTTCGATTATCCAAAGATGTTTACAACCCAAGCTAAGTACTCAAACATAGTTTTCAGCCTAGTATGTAATCCAAAACCGAATGCAAATCCGAACATTGTCTTTAGCCCAATGATCAAAGCATTCGTTAACAGCACTTCACCCCAGGCACAAATCCAAAACCCAAATTTACGGGATCAAGTGAAAGAAAAGCTGAATAAGTTTATTGGAGCCTATAATGTTGGTCCTATCGGGAATATGTGATGCGCTTGCTTGAACGTGGGAGGAAAAAACAGGAAGTAAGGAATGAGATGAATTCCTTTTTGGGTGATGACAAAGACTCCTTTGTATCTTCGTTCTGGAAACATTTACACTCAAACCAATAGCTACAAGCACAATCAAAGGAATCTCATCCTGAAGAAGTGTCTGAACAGAAACCTCAAGCCCAGCAAGCAGCAATCAGCAGCCCAGCACCCTAAACTCTACCTCAAGCCCAAACTCACACTGACAAACCAAGATCGCTCATTGACACAGTCAACTACCTTTTGCACACTGAACCTTGTAGGAATAGGGTTGCTCAACTCAGGGCACTTAATTCAAAAATGGCTAATGATTACAACAATGTAATGGCTGAGTGCATGGGCCTTCGAGAAAGTAACAAGTTACCACAGAAAAGGTTGAAGCACAAAAGAAAGATATAGCTCAGCTCCACCTAGATGTAAATCAACAAAAATGTTGGGTCCATGATTACAAAACCAGATTACATTAAAAAACCATGGAATGCGATTTGGTAAGAGTCAAGTTGGGACTTCTTGCTGGAAAATATCAACAAAACGAAGTCAATATAAAGAAGTTTGATACATCCAGCAAGCTCGTTCAAGACGTGTGCAATGTACAGCTGCCATATAAGGAAAACAAGGGAAAGGGTTTGATTCAATCAGGTTGCCCCACCATATATTCAGAACTACACGACAATGCCTTGAAACCGACGAATAAATTAGGAGAGCACAACATATGGTGCACGACAAACCCAATGATTATATTCAGACACACGAGAACCATCTAGTGCTGTTGACTCTTCTAATGATTTAGCTGGAGTGTCTGGTCTTTCATCTGATAAACCAGGAGTCTCCGATTTTATCAAACCTGATGAAAAGAGAGTTGACGTGAACAAGGCTCCAAGTGCGCAAAAAGAACAATCTGAAACTTCTGCTTTTGATGAAAAGGTTCAGAGCAAGCTAAAGGAGCAGAAAGGAGCAAATCGGAGACGAAGAAAGCAGAAGTCCAAACGCAAGGACAGTTAAGCTCTCCAAAATCCTCAATGGGTAGCAATAGCCCTCAAAAGGCTAATTAAGCCGGTCATTAATGGCAAATGTGAAAAATATGCTTTTGATCATGCTAGCAAAGCTTTTGGAAAGGTTGGGGAAATTCTGAACAAGACTTGCAGTCTAAACAAAACAAGAAGAATCAAAAGAAATCTCCACAACAGAAGAAGGCCCTTACAAACGACAAGTATAGACATCCAAATTCATCTTCATCTGCAAGAAATGTGCAAGGAAATCAAGCACAGAAAGGACCAGTTCATCCTTCAGGGCCTACAAGACCAAATCTAGATGATCAGAATGCTTTATATGTGAAGAGACAAACGTGCTTCAATTGTGGCGTTCCTGGTCACATTGCTCGGAGCTACACATGTAGTCCCCATATTCCGTATCATGCTCAAAATCAGAAGGTTACACCAAAGGATAACAATCATTCCAAGCCAATGAAGGTGTCATCACCTAAGGCAACAAAGAATGTGAATCCAAAGGTTAAACCATCTGATGGGGATTGGAATGCTACTAAAGCTAAAAACGTACAAGCTTTGAAACCTACAAAAGTCTTAAAAAATAACATGGTTAAAAAGCCAACTGCTTTTCAAAGGCATCTAGGAAATTAGAAATGCCTAAACAGATTTGGAAAGCAAAACAAAAAGCAGCCCAATCACCAATCCTCAAAACAAAAGGGGACTTGTGTTTAAAGGAAGTGTCTTATTTTGATGCTTCAGGGAAACCCAGACCACGATGGCCTGGGTCCCACTGTCTTACTAATCTCCTTATTTTTCAAGAATTTGTTGACAATCTCTGTAATGTTGATAGCGGTTGTTCCAGGGAAATAACTGATAACATGTCATTGTTGCAAAAAGTTCAATTTTTTTACGAGTACGATGTTTCATTTGGAGGAGATGAGGTAAGAAAAGATCAGCGAAAATGTACAAATTTAAATTTCGTGCTTTAATTTTGAAATTGATTAGTCTTGTCAAACCCTGATTTTCGATGTAGCGGAAGCGTGCGAGAGGTGTGGCCAGAGCGGCAATCGTTGCATTCAACCAAGTAAACGACAATTGTAATACATTACAAAATGTTCATCCATACTTTTTATTTAACACAAAATTTACATACAAACTTTTGTTTTTAAAACATACCATAAGTTTAACAACATTACTTAAAATTCAAACAGTTTATAAAACATAACAACAAAAGTCTAGATGAAATATAATGTCTTGACTTCAAAACATACGAACCTGTTTTTCCCCGAAGGCCGTCCACTAGTTTCCAGTAATACATGTTAGTTTTGAAAACGACGTCAACAAAAAGCTGGTGATTTCATGTTATAAATTTTGTAACAAATGAATCATCAAAAACATTTGAAATAATAAATTTGTTTAATATAGCTTAATGAAACTTGTAAGGTCAATAGTGTGTTGCAAGGACACTAATCTGTATGCCGAGTAAGGTGACAACCAACCCTTGACGATTTATTGTGTCTAAGACACTCGTTTTAGACTGAAAAGCACTATAATACGATCTGTTATTATTGCCGTAATAGAGTGGGGCTCGCCCAAACCCAATAGATCTATCCCCTTGTTCCTTGGTACTTGTTATTCATTAATGGTCCCAATGCTTAAGCCTTATTCACATGTGATCTAAATATTTTCATTTCCCAGCTATACTAAATGTAACATGTATACATCCCCGCACGTTTAAAAACCACAAAAACGTTAAAATAAAAGGGGAAACATGAACTCTCAAATTTGTGTTCCATGCAAATCTCTATTCGATTCTTGATACTTTGTTCACTTAGGCTATCTTTCGTTTTTCGTACACGTATTTTATCTTGAATTTCATACTTGTAATTGTTGGTTTTTCTTTTTTGGTATACATACATATATATATTCTAGATTGATTACATGTAAATGGACCTAGCCCATAATTTAATTATAAAAATTCAATCTAAAAGTTTATTACATATGGGCCTAGCCCACTAGTTTTTGTAAGTATGGGTCTAGCCAATTTGCTTAATATGTCTGGGCCTAGCCCAATCCGTTTCATGTATGTGGACCTAACCAATTCATTTCATGTACATGGGCCTAGCCCAAATTATTATATAAAGTGGGTTAAGCCCAATTGGTTTGTAAAAGTGGGCGTAGCCCAATTTAAAAATAAAAGAGTGGGCCTAGCCCAAAATAATTTATAAAACTGGATTAGCCCAAGTTTAGTTTTATCAAAGTGGGCTTAGCAAAAGTTAGTTTTTATTGAAATAGATTAGCCCAATTTATTTTTTTTATAAAAGTGACTTGGCCTAAAGTTAATTTTTATATAAGTGGGCATACGCCATGTAAATTTTATAAAAGTGGACTTAGCCCAAAGTTAACTTTATAAAAGTGGGCCTAGCCCAAATTATTTTATATAAATGGGATAGTCCATATATTTTATAAAAATGGCTTTAGCCCAATATAATTTTATGAAAATGGGCTTAGTCCAAACAATTAGTTTAGTTGGGCTTCATCCAAATTTTTAAAATATTTACTAGTAATTTTTATAACTTATAAAAATTTATTTGTAGAAACTATTAGTTATAAGTTAAATTTTTATAAATCCTAGTAAATATAAAGTGTAACGGTTGATTTGTTCGTTTTGACCGTTATGTTCATGTCGACCATTTTATTCGTTTCGTCTTTGTCGTCCATTTCGTTTATATCATATAATTTAATTTGTCCGAAATTATTTCGTCAAAAGTTGAACATTTATACATATTTTTATACAAAATATATGTACACAAATTTTGTGATTTCAACATATATATATATTTTTTATCAAAAAAATATTTTTATCTCCATTTTAGTATAAGAAAATTTAAGTAATTGTATCTTAAATTTTTCACCCAAACTTTTGTTTAAACAAGATTAAAGTTCCTAATCACTTTTAATTACAAAATTTTTAGTTTAATCACATCTTAATCAAGATTAATATTTATAAAAATTTTGCCATAGTCTCCTTTAAAATATAAGTTTTCTCATGTTTACATAAACATGTTTTAAATCATTTTTCTAACTCAAATGATCATCAAATCACATATACTCTACAAATGTATTAACAAAAATGTCATGAACTTGTAATAGTTTAAAACTTTCTTAACATGGAAACTTTATTATCACTTTTTAACAAAATTTCTAAATCATAACTTTTATTTAATAATCTATAACTTGTATGATCATCTTTAAAATATAAAATCATGTTCATGACTAGTTTTGTTAATGAATCTTGCTAATCTAAACATTCATGTGTTTAGATCATCTTTTTATACATAAAAATGCAAGATTCAAGTTTACTAGTTAATAACAATTTCAAGATCATCCATAATCATCAAGAAAATCACATAATTATATTGGTGATTGTAGTTTTATTAGTGTTTTTCACGTGGGTTTTTAAATATCTTTTAAGATGATCTTGTGCATTTTTATGAAGTATAAAATATAAGATTTGGTTAAGGAGCTTACTACTAGCACTTGGCTAAGGATGATCTAAATGATGGTAAAAGATGAAGAAAAAGTGTTGATTAAGAGTTCCAAGCTTCAAAGTGGCCTCCTAATCGTTGCAAACCCTTTAGATCATCCTTGGATCTTCATGTAAGCTTGAATTTCTTGTGTTTGGATTTTAAAAAGTTGAAGGTGAAGATGATGATGATACTTGGCCGATTTTTAGGACCAAAAATGGAAGGAAAGTTGTTTAGTTTTGGTGTAATGAGAAATGAAAGAATGGAAGTATGGTAATGGTTTTGTGTTTAAGTTCTTACACCTCATAAGCTACTAAACCAAGCTCACAATTAGACAACACATAATTAAAGTGATTAGTGGCATGGGGAAAGACACCATGTAGCCGTGAGGTTTGGGGGGGGGGGGGGGTTGGTTGGGTTATTATTAATTTTTTTGATAAAAACTTTGTAATTTTTATAAACTTTATAAACTTTAATATAAGTTTTTGTAAAAACTAATGCCCCAACACTTTAAATTGATGTTATAATATGCCAAAATTACTCACTAGACTTATTGTTTCGTTGTTCGGTTGATAAAGTTGGTTCGGGTCTTGTACCAGGTAAAATACTGATATATTGTGTTACTTATAGAATTTTATTTCATAATAATTCTAGTACAAATTTTTTTGTTCAGTTAATTAATCTAGCTCTTCAGACTAATAAATTTGTCATTTTGAGTTCAGTTCCTGTACCGACTTTGTTGTTAGGTTTTTACTGAACAAGCTGTATAGTTTTAAATAATATGATTTATATTTGGGTTTTATACTATTTCTAACACCCTTTATTATTCTTTAGAAAAAAATATTAATTTTTCGGGTTTTCGGACATTTGTTGTTTTGTGCTGCGGAATGCTGTATTTGGCTATAAAATGCTATATTTTGCTGCAGACTTGGACAATTTTGTATTTTAAATAAAATTTCTATTGTATAACAGTACAGATATATCTTATGTCATAATTTTGAAATATCAGACTGTACCGTAACTAGTACTGATACTTATTACATGTTCACGTCTTTGTCATCCGTTTAGGATATTATTTTATATGTTCATGATTGTGACGAAGTCATTATCATGCCAAACTACGATTTTGTTGAATTCCTAGACTATTAAGACTTAAAACTATAATTTAAGTCATGTTGTGTGATAATAGATAGTGTAATAGTTGTTCAGGTTGTACAAAATTACCGGAATTTTGCCGATTGTCACATTCTCCCCTTGTTCAAGAAAATTTCGTTCCGAAATTTAAGTCATGTCATCCTGTACGTAGGATTTCTTGAATAGCTAGATGTACTTTCTTTTGATTTCGTCTTCCCGTTCCCAAGTGAACTCAGGCCCGCGCTTTGAGTTCCAATGTACTTTGACAAGTTTGATACGACTCCTCCTTGTTTTCTAAACTTTCGAATCTAAAACTTCGACAGGTTCTTCGATGAAAAAATGGAGTTTGTCGTCTATATGAATTTCGTCCGTGCGAATAATAAGTGACTCGTCTGAAAGACACTTTTTAAGATTTGACACATGAAAAGTGTCGTGAACGTCACTAAGTGTTTCAGGCAATTTCTATTTATATGTGACTATTCCAATCTTTTCCAAGATTTCATATGGTCCTATGTACCTCGGGCTAAGTTTTCCTTGCTTCCCGAATCTAACTACGTCTCTCCAAGGCGAGACCTTTAATAGAACTTTGTCTCCAATCTCAAAGGATAATGGTTTGCGGCATTTATCCGTATAACTTTTCTGTCTATCCTGAGTTGCTTTAATACGGTCTCAAAATTTAAATATTTTGTACATAGTTTCTTGAATTAATTCTGGACCTATCATTTGTTTGTCGCCTATTTCCGCCCAACATAGCGGATATCGACACTTACGTCCGTATAACGCTTCAAATGGAGTGGCTTGAATACTCGTGTGATAACTGTTGTTATATGAGAACTCCACTAAAGGCAAGTGAGTATCCAAATTTCCGCCTAAGTCAATTACACAAGCATGAAGCATATCTTCTAAATTTTGAATGGTGTGTTCACTTTGGCCATCTGTTTGGGGATGAAAGGCCGTACTTAGATCTAAGCGAGATCCAAAATCCTTTCGAAATGATTGCCATTTCTTGATATGAAACGACCATCTCGATCAGAGATTATGGAAACAGGCACTCCATGTCTTGTCACAATTTCTTTGAGATAAAGTTCGGCTAACCTTTTCGGTTTTATCTTTCTCACGTACCGGCAAGAAGTGAGCTAACTTGGTTAGTTGGTCGACAATTACCCAAATCATGTCATGACCGCGAGAGGTCCTGGGTAATTTTGTTATGAAATCCATAGAAAAATTTTCCCATTTCTAAGTGGGAATTTCAGATTGTTGTAACAATCCTGAAGGTTTTTGGTATTTGGCCTTAATGTTTGCACATGTTAGACATTTCCAACATAAGTTGCAATATCTATCTTAAGATTAGGCCACCACTAGAATTCTTAAGATGGTGATACATTTTATTGGCTCTGGGATGTATCAAATATTTGGACTTATGGGATTCATCTAGAATTAGGTTTCGTAGATTACAAAAAGAGGAACCCAAATTTTGTTTGCAAAGTACAAAGTTCCGTTCTCATTTGGTTCTAAATGTTTTTCCATACCTCTAAGCATCCATGCTTTAAAATTTTAGCTTTTCAGAGCTTCCTGTTGAGCGTCGTGAATTTGAAAGGTATGGTTATTGTGAATGGTGAGTCTTAATGATCGCACACGAAGGGGCTTCACTCGTTCTTTTTACTTAGGGCCTCCGCGACAACGTTTACATTGCCCAGGTGGTATTTAATTTCACAATCATACTCATTCAACAATTCAAGCCAACGTCTTTGGTGCATATTTAACTCTTTCTGGTTAAATATATGTTCAAGACCTTTGTGATCGGTAAAGATTGTGCACTTGCGGCCATAAGATAATGACTCCAAATTTTAACACAAATACCACTTCACCTAGCTCTAAGTAATGTGTGGTATAGTTCTTTTCATGAACTTTTAACTGGCGTGATGCGTATGCAATAACTTTCTCTCGTTGCATTAATACGCAACCTAAACCTTGATGTGAAGCATCACAATAAACTACAAAGTCATCTATGCCGTTCGGAAGTGATAAAATCGGCGCATCAAAAAGTTTATCTTTAAGTAATTGAAAAGCTTTTTCTTGTCTTTCTCCCCAATCAAACTTCTTATCTTCTGGGTTAGGGAGGTTATTGGTTGTGTGATCTTTGAGAAATTTTCAATGAATCTACGATAATAACCCGCCAATCCCAAAAATTGGCGTACTTCGGTGTGTGTCTTAGGTGCGTTCCAATTCTTAATGGCTTCTTTTTTTGATGGATTGACATGTATGCCTTTCTCGTTGACTACATGTCCGAGAAATTGGACTTCACGAAGCCAAAATTCACACTTAGAGAATTTTGCATACAGTTTCTCCTTCTTTAATAACTCAAGAATGATCCTAAGATGATGTTCGTGATCCTTCTTATATCGTGAATATATCAATATGTCATCAATAAATACTATCAAAAATTTATCAAGGTAAGACTTGCACACATGGTTCATTAAGTCCATGAACACTGCTGGTGCATTTGTTAGACCAAATGGTATAACAAGGAACTCGTAGTGACCGTAAGGGTTCGGAATGCTGTCTTTGGAATACTTTCTTCTTGCACTCTAAGCTGATGGTATCCTGACCTTAAGTCAATCTTTGAGTAAAAACTTGATCCTTGAAGTTGATCGAACAGATCATCGATCCTCGGTAACAGATATCGATTCTTGATCGTGAGTTTGTTCAATTCTCAATAATCTATGCACATTCTAAAGCTTCCATCTTTCTTCTTTACGAATAGAACTGGATATCCCCAAGGTGAGAAACTTGGTCTACTAAAACCTTTGTCCAACAACTCTTGAAGTTGTGTGGACAACTCTTGCATTTCCAAAGGAGCTAATCGATAAGGGGATTTGCTACAGGCGCAACTCCTAGAATTAAGTCTATGCGGAATTCGACTTGTCGTTGTGGTGGTATTCCTGGCAAGTCCTCTAGGAAGACTTCAAGGAATTCCTTCACAACAGGATTTTTCAAGTTTTGGCTCCTTGGATTTCTTGTCAATAACGTGTGCGAAGAATGATATACATCCTTTTCGCAAGCACTTTTGGGCTTTCATACAAGAAATAATTCGCATTGCCGTTTCGGTCTTCTCGCCATGTATAAGAAGTGTTTCATTCTTAGGAAGTGGAATGCGAATAATTTTGTCACAACACACGACTTCGGCATGGTTATTGGATAACCAATCCATACCGATTACAACATCAAAACTACCTAACTGGATGGGTAATAAATCGATGTTGATTTTTTGTGCACCTAACTCTAAAGAACATCCTTTAATAATCTCATTAGATTCGATTACCTTTCATTCGCTAGTTCAATAGTGAATGGAATATCTAATTTATTTGAATTTAGTTCGAGTATATCTTTAAACTCTAAAGATATGAAACTAAAATGTGCGCCAATGTCAAATAAAATAGATGCGAAATGATTATTGACAGGGAAGGTACCGGGGGTCACATTTGGATCCTGACGTGCCTTGTGAGCTTCTATTACAAAGGCTCGCTCGTGGCCTTTGTTCTCCTTTGGGCAATTCTTTCTAAAGTGGCCCAATTCATCCCAACTATAGCAACTTTGATTTCTTACTCGGTCGTTTCCATTTCCATAACCTCCTTCTTTCTTGCCTTCATTCCTGTTTCCTTTGTTGTTACTCCAGCAATTTTCGGTGTGGTGTCCCAACTTCCTGAACTTATCACATTTGGTGGTTCGGCATCCACCATAATGATGATAATTGCACTTGTTGCACTTAGGTGCATATCCTGTATAACCTCTCGGTTCTGTCTCTGTTATCGCCACGAATGCTTTATTTTTTTGTTGTGGGAGTTTCCTTCTTCTTGTTACTCGGTCGGGAGCCCTTTTTGAAATGAGTAAACTTTCTCTTATTCCCGTGTGAGGTTGATTCTACATGTGTCTCCTTAGGCAACTTGGCACTCTTTCTCAAAAACTTATTCATTCTTACCTCTTATTCGGTAATGCTTACTGCAATCGTAATTGCCTCGGTGATGGTTGCTGGATGCGATTATGTAACCATACTTCAGATTTCTGGAGCTAATCCCCAAATGGATTGTTTGATACGTTTGAATTAGGGGGTTACCATATATGGAACGACCCGTGAGAAATCGTGAAATCACTGAGTATAGCCATCGATGCCGGATCCAACCATCACTAGATTCCAAAACTCTGTATCCAACTTTTGTAGTTCAGCCCTTGAACAATACTTTTCTCGCATCATTTCCTTTAGTCTTTCCTAAGTGATAGCATATGCTGTTGCATCTCCTAATGTTTACATTTACAGATTCTACCATAACAAAACTTCGTCAATGAACAATCCCGAAACATACAATACAGTCTGGTTAGGGGAACAATTACTCATGCTGATTACAGAATCCGTCTTTTCGGTCCATTGAACAAACGCTACCGCTCCGCCTGTGCCGTCAAAGTTCAATGGTTTGCAATCTAAAATTTGCTTATATGTGCATCCTAAAATTTGGTTCTCGAAATTGTCGAAAATATTTATTTTGCAAATAAAAATATGAATGAAAATTTCTTGTAAGGTTATGAGTAACTAACCATTCATAGGATTTGTTGTTATTGGTGGGGCTTGAGCCGTATCTTCATTTCTCAAATTGGTGTGATTTGCTTCATGCTGAGCAATCGCATCCGCAATGCGTTGATTCAACAAAGCATCAAGTTCAGCTTGAGAAGTGGGTAGGGGAGTTTGGAGTTGATGTATGCTCCTTCTTGATGGCATGATCTTCATATGTAAAATCATATAGAAGAAATTAGACAAATATTGTCATTCATAGATCAAATAGAATACAATATATCGTAATATATATATATATATATATATATATATATATAGGTCAAATAAATCGAATCATCTCTCACTTGAGATATCCATACAAATATCGTCATGACACAAACATAATGAATAATCAATAATTCATGATAAAAGAAGGATAATCAACTTTCAAATATATATGTCAACTTGTTACATCATTTTTGTGAAGTACAAAAATGTAATTTGGAGTTTCATCGCTCCGACATACACGTTATATACAATACATAAACAAAAGTAGATATTTTCTTCGCATCATATCTTCAGAGTCTTCAAGTTGACATATATATATCTTCAAAAATCTTCAGTCTTCAACCAAACGGGTACGGGTACGGGTACTACCCTCAAAACATGATCACATACCAAATCTAGATAAACAGTGGGGGTGGGGGGTGAAGATGCGCGTATGACACCATGAAATATGCTATCTCCTCCTCGATAGCACCGATACGCCTCTCATGAGATGAAGAGGCAACATGAGGTGGTGGAAGTGAGGATACTGATGGAGATGGTGGTGGTGGAGATGATGATGATGTGGATAGTGGTGGCTGGGATGATGATGGAGCACTCTGAGATGCTCGAATAGCAGAATGTTGAGACTAAGCTCATGAAACCGTCAAAACAAGATATCGAGCTGTATCTCGGTGGATGTGACCCTATACTAAGTGGTGGTAAGTGGCAAATGGTTCGGGTGGTACGGATCAGATAGCCTCTTGCCTGGAGGTGGCTGAACATGTGAAACAACATAGTAAGATGAGGGGTATGCAACAATACTATGCATATGTGGTGGGGGATTAGACAGATCTCCAGCAGTGGGGGTCGGAATAAAAAGAGGATACTCAGTCATAGAATGACTGTGTGGAACATGTGATGGCCGTGCAGCAAATGGGTCTTGATAAGAACTGAGAGTCGGTGTAACAGTAATAGAAAAAGATCCAGCAAAAGGATAAGCGGGTACATGATCAGTAGGCTGAGAGTTACTACCAAGAGTAAAATGAGATGGTCCAGCAAAAGGGTGATGTATCGGGTGATCAGTGTGGTGTGTGATATCTCCCAAAGAATGCAGTGGTGGTGCAGACTCAGATAAATGATCAGTGGGGAATGTGTCTGGTAAAACGGAATCAACATGTATAGGTAGAGTATCTGAAGATGTGGTAAAACGGTATCAGGTGAAAGCATAATGATAGGGTCAGAGGTGTGGAAGGTGCAGACGATGTGATGTCAACTACTATGGCCTCTAGCTGGTCTACCTCTAACATAACAATGTCAACGTCCTCACCAATACCGAGGTCGGCATCTTCGACATGTATGACTGGAATAACATCGTCCTCAACATCAACAATAGGAGGTACGGGGTGTCCGAAATGGATCTACCACATTAAGTGGTATGGCGACATAAGCAACAACATGTTCACCCTCAGGGTGACCGAATATGACCATCTCATGAAAGTGGGGTATAGCCAGTATATCATCCTCTAAAGGAATGTCAGCATGATCAGGCTTAGGTAAGGCGAAAGGCTAGAAGTCGATATTCATCCACTCATCGTATGAAAGCTCGTCATCGGAGATGATGATGATTATAGGTGGGGTAGGGTCATCTAGTGGTATGTAATCGGTGTTCAAGGCGTATCCCGTAGAATTAGTGTTGGAATCGGAAGACATGGTCCTGGCAAATAATCCGTACAACTCATATATGTGAACAACTTATAATAAATTTTTGGCAATTGTATTTCAGTTTCATTGTAAGTCATGTCATGTATCATTTTGATTCATCTTACTGTTATCGTGTCTAATCTTCAAAGACTATCTCATATAATGTCCTTGCATTATTGCTTTGATTGATCGTTTAGTACTAGTGGACCTTCGTATACATGCCGTGGGGAAAAAAGCTCTTGTTACAATTTCGTAAACAATTTATGACTTTCATAAAAAGACCATTTTGTAATTGTAGACTCGACTTGAATGAATCTTAGTTCACTACAATTGAAGCTCTGATACCGGGTCTGTCACATCCCGATTCTCAATGTTGCAGAAGCGTGCACGACGTGTGGCCAGAGCGGCAATCATTGCATTCAACCAAGTAAACGAAAATTATAATACGTTACAAAATGTTTATCCATACTTTTTATTAGCACAAAATTTACATACAAACTTTTGTTTTTAAAGTATACCACAAGTTTTAACAACATTACTTAAAATTCAAGCATAAGTTTATAAAACATAACAACAAAAGTCTCGATGAAATATAACGTCTTTACTTCACAACATACGAACATGTTTTTCCCCAAAGGTCGTCCACTAGTTTTCTGTAATACATGTTGTTTTGAAAACGATGTCAACAAAAAGCTGGTGAATTCATGTTATAAATTTTGTATCAAATGAATCATCAAAAACATTTGAAATAATAAATTCGTTTAATATAACTTAATGAAACTTGTAAGATCATTAGTGTGTTGCAAGGACACTAATCTGTATGCCGAATAAGGTGGCAACCAACCCTTGACGATTTATTGTGTCTAAGACACTCGTTTTAGACTGAAAAGCACTCTAATACGATATGTTATTATTGCCGTAATAGAGTGGGGCTCGCCCAAACCCAATAGATCTATCCTCTTGTTCATCGGTACTGGTTATTCATTAATGGTCCCAATGCTTGAGCCTTATTCACATGTGATCTAAATATTTTCATTTCCTAGCTATACTAAATGTAACAAGTATACATCCCCGCACGTTTAAAAACCACAAAAACGTTAAAATAAAGGGGAAACATGAACTCACAGATTTGCGTTCCGTGCAAATCTCTATTCGATTCTTGATACTTTGTTCGTTTCTCGACCTACAAGTGTTCTAATCTATTAGACACTTAGGCTATCTTTCATTTTTCGTACAAGTATTTTATCTTGAATTTCATACTTGTAATTGTTGGTTTTTATTTGTTGGTATATATATATATATATAATATATTTTATATATATATTCTAGATTGATTACATGTAAATGGACCTAGCCCATAATATAATTGTAAAAATTCAATCTAAAAGTTCAATACATATAGGCTAGCCCAATTCGTTTCATGTATGTGAGCCTAGCCCAATTTATTTCATGTACATGGGCCTAGCGCAAATTATTTTATATAAAGTGGGTTAAGCCCAATTGGTTTGTAAAAGTGGGCCTAGCCTAATTTAAAAATAAAAGAGTGGGCCTAGCCCAAAATAGTTTATAAAATTGGATTAGCCCAAGTTTAGTTTTATAAAAGTGGGCTTAGCCCAAAGTTAATATTTACATAAGTGGGCACACCCCATGTAAATTTTATAAAAGTGAACTTAGCCCAAAGTTGATTTTTATAAAAGTGGGCCTAGCCCAAATTATTTTATATAAATGGGCTAGTCCATATATATTATAAAAATGGTTTTAGCCCAATTTAATTTTATGAAAATGGGCTTAGTCCAAACAATTAGTTTAGTTGGGCTTAATCCAAGTTTTTAAAATATTTACTAGTAATTGTTATAACTTATAAAAATTTATTTGTAGAAACTATTAGTTACAAGTTTATACCATGTACTTTATTTTGTCCGAATTGTCCAAGTTGTCCGAATTGTCCGATATATTATTTTGTTAAAAGTTGAAACTTATACCTATTTTTATACAAAATATATGTACACATATTTGATGATTTCAAGATATATATTTTTATCAAAAAAAAAAATTTTACCTCCTTTTTAGTTTAAGAAAATTAAAGTAATCTTAAACTTTTTCATCTAAACTTTTGTTTAAACAAGATTAAAATTCCTAATCACTTTTATCACAAAATCTTTAGTTTAATCACATCTTAATCAAGATTAATTTTTATAAAAATTTTGCCATAGTCTCCTTTAAAATATAAGTTTCCCATGTTTATATAAACATGTTTTAAATCATTTTTCTAACTCAAATGATCATCAAATCACATATATTATACAAATGTATTAACAAAAATGTCATGACCTTTTTATAGTTTAAAACTTTCTTAAAATGGAAACTTTATTATCACTTTTTAACAAAATTTCTAAATTATAACTTTTTTTAATAATCTATAACTTGTATGATCATCTTTAAAATATAAAATCATGTTCACGACTAGTTTTGTTAATGAATCTTGCTAATCTAAACATGCATGTGTTTAGATCATCTTTTTATACATATAAATGCAAGATTCAAGTTTACTAGTTAATAACAATTTCAAGATCATCCATAATCATCACGAAAACCACATAATTATATTAGTGATTGTAGTTTTATTAGTGTTTTTCAAGTGGGTATTTAAATATCTTTTAAGATGATCTTGTGCATTTTTATGAAATATAAACTATAAGATTAGGTTAAGGAGCTTACTATTAGCACTTGGCTAAGGATGATCTAAATGATGGTAAAGATGAAGAAAAAGTGTTGATAAAGAATTCCAAGCTTCAAGTGAGCCTCCTAATCTTTGCAAACACTTTAGATCATCCTTGGATCTTCATGCAAGCTTGAATTTCTTGTGTTTGGATTTTAAAAAGTTGAAGGTGAAGATGATGATACTTGGCCGATTTTTAGGAGCAAAAATGGAAGGAAAGTTGTTGAGTTTTGGTGTAATGAGAAATGAAAGAATGGAAGTATGGTAATGGTTTTGTGTTTAAGTTCTTACACCTCATAAGCTACTAAACCAAGCTCACAATTAGACAACACATAATTCAAGTGATTAGTGGCATGGGGAAAGACACCATGTAGCCGTGAGGTTTGGGGGGGGGGGGGGGGGGTTGGTTGGTTTTTAATTTTTTTTGATTAAAATCTTTGTAATTTTTATAAACTTTTTAAACTTTAATATAAGTTTTTGCATGCCCCAACACTTTAAGTTGATGTTATAATATGCCAAAATAACTCACTAGTCTTATTGTTTCATTGTTCGGTTAATAAGGTTGGTTCGGGTCTTGTACCAGGTAAAATACTGATATATTGTGTTACTTATAAAATTTTATTTCATAATAATTCTAGTACAAATTTTGTTTTCCAGTTTATTAATCTAGCTCTCCAGACAAATAAATTTGTTATTTTGAGTTCATAACCTGTACCGGCTTTGTTGTCAGCTTTTTATTGAAAAAGCAAAAGCTGTATAGTTTTAAATAATATGATTTATATATGGGTTTTATACTATTTCTAACACCCGTTATTATTACTTAGCTAAAATATTTATTTTTGGTTTTTCAGACATTTGTTGTTTTGTACTGCGGAATACTGTATTTTGCTGCAGACTTGGAGAATTTGGTATTTTACATAAAATTTCTATGGTATAACAGTGCAGATATATCTTATGTCTTAATTCTGAAATATTAGATTGTACCGTAACCAGTATGATATTTATTACGTGTTCGCGTCTTTGTCATCCGTTTAGGATATGGTTTTATATGTTTATGATTGTGACGAATTCATTATCATACCAAACTATGATTTTGTTGAATTCCTAGACTTTTAAGACTTAAAACTATAATTTAAGTCATGTTGTGTGATAAATAGATAGTGTAATAGTTGTTCAGGTTGTACAGAATTACCGGAATTTTGCATATTGTCATAAGTCTTTAATCTAATGACGGAACGATTTAGCAAAAACAACAAAAATATTTCCTTTTCTTTCGTTTAAAACTTTGTACATACATTTTCTTTATTATGTAAATTTGTGCACAAAGTGTGATATGCATTGTTTGAGGGGGAGAAAATGAAAAAACAATACAAAACATTGAAAAACAGAAAAATACAAAAATTTGAAAAACAAAAAAATACAAAAACATTTGAAAAACAGAAAAATCCAAAAAGATTTTTGGCATCAAATGGGAAATGAAATGAATATTCGTGATAAAGGGCGTGACTGACATTTTGTAAGGTGTCGTAGCTGAAAAGACTAGGATATAATGTGATATGTCGGTAGGCTTAACACTCAAAGTGATTAAAAGATACTAAGTGTTATAAATATAACGAACTATGTATCTTGTGGGTAACATACCATCGGCGTATGATTTCATAGTCTTAAATCCTATGTTGATAGATAGCTAGCGTCTGACGTTTTGGGTCTTTATGCTGATGAGTCATCGGGGATATCAAGGCTGCCCTTCTGTTGCATCTGGATATATGAAGACCTAGGCACAGTCAGGATATCCTTAAAAGAGCCAAAATTGAAGGGCCAAAACCTTAAAGAAAGGAAATCTCATCACGAGAAAATTCCATGTGCTTGAAAAGTCAAACATAACATATAAGGTATTTGCCTAACCCTCGTCAGATATTACTGGTCACTCTGCTGTATGAATGTACTGACTTGTTCACCAATAGTCTGGCGTTGTAAAAGATAAAGGATGATATCAGTATACTCACCTGCTATGATGAATCATTGTGCTTACCTTGATCGCAGGGGTATGTCATGGTACGAGACGTACGGGTATTATAGTATAATACTACCTTAAGCATATTACGAAGTTGAAAATGAAAGTTGAGCGTTAAAGTTTAAGTGGACAAACACATTGGCAATCACTTAGACCAGTCTGGATAAGTTCGCACAGAAAAGTGTTCCTTGGTCTGTCTGAAAACGATTTTGATCCCATTGCAATCGTATAGTTGTAACTACTGAGTTAGTTTCTTCGTTTTTTTGCGTTAACGTTTATATTCTTATATTTAAAATTAAAAAAATAGAAAATTCAAAAATCCAAAAAATAGTGTCTTGTTTTTACTAAATCAAATAATAATAATAAATAAATAAATAAATAAAATAGAGTGCTTTCTTTGCTTTAGTAAAAATTATTAACTGTTCTTGAAGATTTGACTAATCATCAAAAGATGAACGAAATTTGAATTTTGATCCGAGTACAAGTACTTGGATGTACCAAGTGTTCATGCGATACTCTCCCTGTTACATAAGAAGGTTTACTTATAAGTTTCTGAGAATTGTACAGATCTTGATTAAGATCAAGAAACGGGGATTACTGAAAATTGAGATGCTGCTAGTTGGCTACAAAGCATGAAGCATCACACTAGAAAAGTGTACCTGAGTCAGAAGAACCAGATACCAGTCATCGTCTAACAGTGATAGTACATATGAAGAAGTACCTATGAACCTGCTTGCTTGAAAGAGAAAGATTGAAAAAGAAAAGAGCTGCTGCGATTCCTCCTCTCGTATTATTTTTGACAAAGATGTTTCAAGCAAAGCTGGTCAAGATCCTAATATGAAGCTAACCGCAAGAGCAGAAGAAAGAGATCTGGTGCTAAGAGTTCGTTGAAGTGTGAGTTCCTAGAAGTGTGAGACTGACTTCCACAACACTTATAGCATAGCGGCAACCATAGACTATGTTGAAGACGTTGCTGAATTTATGCTATGAAGACAATTTGATGCATCGGTCTAGGTGGAGATTGTTAAGTCCTATAAGTGTGAGACTGACGCATCAAATATATGCAATGGTCTAGGGTAGCAAACTGGGATTTATCTGGGTTAGTTTGTGTTAGGTTTGGACCTTTATAGGTCATTTGGGCATGCCATAGGCCATGTGGGCCAGGCAAGCCAATGAGAGGCATGCCCTTACCCTAGGTATATAAGCTAAGCTTATGTCATTTCTAGGGTTAGACTTTTTGGGATTTCTCTAGAAAGCCTTCATCTTGTACTAGACGGTTTTGCTTGTTCAAGTAATAGAGTCGTGTGCAAGGTGTTAAAGTTGATTCATATTGTTCTTTCTTCTTTTCGGTTTTCTTGGATCATCACTAAGTTTGGATTCCGCCCATCCTTGGTGATTGTTTGATATCGTTGTTAGATCTGGATTATTCGGGACTTACAACATGTGCACAACAACGCAGATGTATAAAATCTCCATCACAAAGTAAGTCACGATTCAAACGAAAGTGACTGTTTTAACAATCTACTAAAACATCATTATATTTGGTATTATCTACTGTGATTTTAAACATCTTTTTTTCTCAATACCACTATGTGGAGGGTGGTATAACTTTAAAGTTTAGAATTTTCATTCTTAGAACCCAACTGTCATCAATATAATGAGCCGTCAATACTATATATCCATCAGTTTTGATAGAGCTCCATAAATCAGAAGATAAGGCATATTCTACTAGTTATCTTTTGCAACTTGTCTTTAAGTTTTGTCTTCTCTTTATCATATATTTTTAAAACATCCGCCTTTGTCTTGTTTCTTGTTAAAGGAATCACATCTCGATGTAAAAATTTATATAAATCTTCTCCCCTTATATTCAACAAACTAAAATGATAGATATGTTTAATGATAGAATATGCTAATTCTTCCTGCATAGCTTGATATAAAGGGACACGTTTTCTTGGTGGGCCGGGTTCATCAATGTAGAAACACTTAGGTAAGTGACGTTTCATGTTAGTTGTTCCCTTGTTAGCCTTAAACATCGTTCCACAACCGTTACAACTCGCTTTCTTAACCCCATATTGTCCAGGTCGTACTTTCTCAAAATAATTCCAAACTATTGAATGGTCTTTACTCAAACTGAATGAACTAGTTCATCTATAAACTCGGTATCAGTGAACATAATTTGTGTCTCCTACAAATAAATAAACACATATACTCTATTAATCATTCTCCAGAGAATCAATGATAATCGACTAATTCTTGATGACAATAAATTTTCAAAAGTAATCTAAAATATAATCAAGTTCAACTATAATACTTGTTTATTAATTACTATTAAATATTGTTATTATTATATAGTTTTTATTGTTTTTATCCTTTGAAGCATCCTGAAAATGCCCGCTGCCCAGATTAATGTTTAGTAAATTATGCTAGAATTACTAAATGTGAAGTGAATAAAACTATTTAATAATGCATAGTATTATATTATTTGGCAGATGTATCTCAACTAATTTTGAATTTTGTACATGTTTTTTGCTAAATATTTATATCAGAAACAAATAATTGACACTAATAAAATTAATTGAAGCCCAAAATTAATATATAGGAAGTTTTTTTTTTTAATTTTTGCATGATTAAGCCCATTTTCAGAAGTAGTAATCTCAAACATACAAACTATAAACCCTATCAACTAAACAATTGACCAACTGCTAGGCAAAGATAATATTATTTTTCTCATATTCTTTAATACTTTTCAAACAATAACCTAATTCAAATCATCACAAACCTAATCTGAAACTCTAAAAATACAAACCCTATCAATAAACACAAAAAGTATAAATTTCCAGAAAATCTCAACTTCTTCAGATAAAAAACCTTATCCGTAATCGAATTTAGTGATGGCAATTCTTGTAAACACAATGAATATACTGATGGGTTTTTTTTCCAAGATTCTTTATGATGGCAGTTCTTGTAAACAACGAATCCATGTGATGATGGTGTTTGGAATTGACGATGATGATGATTTAGGGTTAGAAACTTGAATTCCCGAAGGGGGATTCAAACGCAACATTGCTAATATCCCGTACCCATGAAGGTGTGGTGCGTTTTAGGGTTAGAAAGTTAAAACCCATCCTGACTCATGTTAAACTTAGATGGATATTTTAAAACCCATCTTGACTAATTCCCTAGCCATTCTGACTTATTTCCTTTTTTAAAGGGGCCTAAAATAACCCAAAATGTCATGGATGGGTTTTTGTTGCCACCCCTAATTTTGAGCATTGGAAACTTGATATTAATAATTTTTCCTTTTGAGGACTATGATCCTCACTTACAAACATTCAAAAAATTAATCCTCATGGCTTCGAGGACTTCATCATCAAGGGTGAGTTTGGAACATAGATCCTCACATATATGAGGACTTGATTCTAACAAGCTTGATTTGAGAACATTGATTTTCAAGAGACTAATGAACAAGTAATGGAAATACGATGATAAAAACATATCCAAGCACAATGAATAAATGAATAACAATATACTCACAGACACAACAAGACAAGAGACAACATTACAGATGCACTAAGAAGTGGCATCAACATGGTTCATTTAACATATTAACTACTTTTAATTTTATTAGCATTAATTGATTTACATAATGACATAAGAATAACATAGTTAAACTACTAAGATAACAACTTATTTTAAGCTACTATACTGGCATCCTAAAGAGAATCAAACATTACACAATTGTAAAATAGAAATATATTGATCGATTCTAATAGCATAATGAATTACAAGGGGATGATATGACCTCACCCCACAATCAATGTTGTAAATAGCAATATATTTATACATATCAAATACTTGATCTTACAATCAATGACAACAAAAAGGTCTCTTGCAGTTAGTTCCAAGTTACACTAAGGGAACATGCTATAATGACTATAATTCAATAAAGCTTGTTACATGCTAAGGTATCAAGGTACTAGTTAAGTTACTGGAATATTAATGAAACATGAATATCATTTCAACGTTATGAAATATGTACAAGATGTTCAAAGACCAAAGTGCATGAATGATAGTGTTGCTTCCCAAATCCGCACAGGTGTGTAAATGATCTAAGGTGCAGCAAAGACAATGGAACTCTATAGTCCATTCCTACAACATAGAATGTCCACACCCCAGTTTTCTACACCCCGGTCGTGCGACGCTCGGTTGGTACCTGTCTTGATAAATACGCAGCGGAAAAACATTTGTATTCATTTTTATGTTTTTAAACAACTTGTGAGTTGAATAAAACATATTCTCTTCGTCCATGTATCCTTATAAATAAGAATACCCAATTCCTTATTTAGCATCATAAGTGTTTATGAGAAGCTCTTATATAAAGAGAATCTCAAGTTCACAATACTCTATTAGGTGTTATTAGTAGCTGTTTTGGAGCACGAGTAGAGAGACTCTACATCAACTTGTCGTAGATAGTTAAGTTCTCCTTCAAGTTTATGTCTAGTTAGTTAGTATTTATTATTAGTAGTAATAAAGTATTAGTAGTATTGCTAGTATTATTATTCTTTTCATATTAGGGTTATTAATAAGGATCGATATTGGGTAGCCTAACCTTAGTTAGTCATGGAATGATCAGCCATGCTTAAACAAGGCAACATTAACTAATATTCAACCACAACAATATCTAGTTAGATGTACATAACCTAATCTAGGATTGCTTATGTTGTATGTGGACCTAGAGATATTGTTTGATTATGCTACTAACTGTTATCTTATTGTACTAGTAATTGTTACATGATTGTGCTAGCAACTGTTACAAATGTGAGTTTTATCATATGTTTTCCAAAAGTGAACATGTTTGTCCTAACTGGTAATTGTTATAAACGTACTCAAGATTGTGCAACGCATGTATATAACCTAGTCATTCATACACACGATATTTGTGGTCCCTTATACGTTCCGCCACAACAGGATTTTTCAGCATAATACTAACGGCATGATGTTTGAAGGCATGGGGACACCATCACGGGGCCCTATTGTTTGGGTCCCAGCAGTGAGATGAGGTTATAATGGCATGGGTGGGTACATGTCATGAATGACTGGAAATAATGTGATTTACAACCTAGTATATTCATGAACTTACTAGCAATAGCTGACTTGTCTTTTAAGCATGGTCATGAGTAATGATGACAAGTTATTATGCGTGTTTTTTAATCCCTAACCTGTATCGTCAGTGCTATATCCTAGAGTTGTGTGGTCTAGTGGAAGTCCTGTATCTCGGGCTATGAATAGTCTGATTATGTTATTGTATACTTTTTAGTTCCAATTTTTGTACCTTCCAGTTTATGTTAATAAAATAAATATTTCCCCTGTAAGTTGGTGTCAATTGTACATTGGCATCCTTATCGGGTGGGGTGTCACAGTTGGTAATATGAATTCTATATTCGGTAAGAATATATAGGCTTCAACCTTGGAGATTAGGCCCGCCTAAAACGGTAAGTTATATACTTATATAGGTAGTTTTCAGATAAGGATGTTAAGGGAGGCATAAGACCTGACTTTGTGTGTAAGCTTGCTTCAACTGACTTCAATACATAAGTAATAAATGAACCCGAGTACGAACCTATTTAGGGTGTAGAGTCATCAGGATATACAAATAGTGATGATTACAACTTATGTACCCCATTAGCTATCATTTTCTACCAACGTCTTCAAAACCAATTACCTATACCTCATGTTCCCTTACTCGTCATGGAACTTAGCAAGTGCACATCTGAAGGCATATCCACATCCAAAGAGGAAGAAGGTTTCCAATGAACCACCTAAGACTCCAATCCATACCATTCGGTAGAGAGATTCTCATCGCCATTGGAACCTAAACCCTTCCACAAAAATATCTATAAACCCAAGTAGTCATATAACTATAATTAGTCCTTGTTAAACGGTACATTTACAAGGAGAAATTCAAAAATAAGAACCATACGAGTTAGAATAGCCAAGTTAGATGTTGTAAACCGGAAGTTAACAAATGTAGATGCTCAGAACATGATAGTTCGGCATGAACTAGATTTGGCTCGAGCCTGGGGATGGCAGTAAATTTCTATTTCGGTGGGCTACATTTGACAATGTGTTGTGCTATGTGTATTATGTGAACTTATTATTGTAACTGCTTTTTAATGAATAACATGTTGAAGTTATATTTTCTTGAATTATAGAAAATTATCGATAGAACACCCTAAGTACTAGAATGACAAAAACTTTTACTTTAGGACTTGACTATTTCAGTTGTCTTAAGGATACTTAAGTTTGAATAATGGAACTCTTAGACTTGACGGCTAGGATTACGACTATTTAGTAATAATGGAACTTAATAGAGAAGTTACTAAGAATATTACTGTAAGGCATAGTAGCTAGGCAGTGCTCCACTATGAAGAATGATAGTTAAATCTTTGATATAAGACCAATGTAAACGTGTGTTATGTCCAAGATCTGAAACAACAATACAAGTGTGCAAAATAACGACTAAACTAAGAACATGTATTGTGGTATATGAGGAGCCCGTACACTAAAATGTAACTAAATTAAGAGCATACTATTGAGTATGATGTGGTCGTGTATTTGAAACATGGTAGCTATGGATATGACGTTTCTAAACCATGCTGGCCAAAGTAAGGGCATATGTTGTTGTATGTGACATGACGGTATTATTGAACCATAATAACTAAAATGAGAACATATGTTATTATGTATAAGAGGCCATACGGTAAAAAAGAGTATACATTATGATAACTAAAAAAAGGTGACCTATGTACTAACTTATTTAAGATATAAAAAAACACTATGTGTAAAAACCAACTGTAAACAATATAAACAAGGGTACTTATAGTGCCAAAACTTCATTCCAAAATGCCCAGACACATGGAAGCGCAAAAGTACAGTTTAACTAGGAAACAGTTCAAAGAATAACCCAAGTAGCCAACATTATAGATGCCACTCAACCAAGGACTAACACGGAGAACTAGAGAATTAACTTAAGGAAATTTTTTCGTTATTTATGCATAAGTTTATAGATAAAAGTTTTTTGGTTATTTATGTATAAGTTTATTGATAAAGAAGCATGAAAAAGAGTGGTAAGTACAAGGAGTGTACTTATGAGTTAATAATGTTTTGTAAGCCTTCAACCGTGGATATCAATATAGGAGTGATGTATTGAATAATATATCTATTTATCGTGTACAGTTTGTATTAATTTAGCTAATATTCGTTTCAGTTTTACAAGAATATATCTACTTTTAATCCAAATACGTTTCACAGGTCTTGGTTCGTGAAAGTAGCTGAAAAGACGAGAAAATGAGCTGAAATGGTGAAAGAAACTGAGCCGGATCGTAGTTGGAAGCCGAGAGAAGAAACGAATCGAAAAATGGGTGAAACCATCTTCTGGCGGCCTACGACCACCCTAGCTAAAGCCTCTCGGGACCAGCGAGAGGGTCATAATTACCCAGAGAAACAAGGCCCGGTCGCGGGGCGCGACCGACTGATGAATCCTCTCGCGGGAGGCGAGAGGGTTATTTGGTCAGAGAGTTTCGTAAAGTGATCAGGATTGTGAAAGATAAGTATATAATTAGAGAACTCTAATTACAACATAATTGGACGAACTTTGGAGTTGGAGAGCAATAATTCTGAGATTTGGAGCTTGTGTTTGAAGTTCAAGTTGCTAGGAATCATCGGATTGAAGCGAGAATCATTGAGATCGAAGCAATCACGGTTTTACCACTAATTTTCCTAATCTCTAGTTTACTTGTTCTTGATCTTGATGAATTCAGTTTTTATCATTGTTTTAATTATGTTTATGACTATGATACTTGGCTAAATTCAATATTGCTACCTAGGTTTTAATGACTAATTACTAAAGTTTGGATTTTTTTTGATTATTTAATGGTTTAAGGGACTTTTAATAAAGTAGTGAATTTTGATTATTTGATTTGGTGTATTCACATGTTTGGATCTAATTGTTGATTAATTGATTGTTTTACATGAATCTAGTTGGATGTCTTCATAGAATAGGTTTGTGTTGATTGTCGGGTCCCAACAGGTTCGGGTAATCGTTCGGTAAATTGGCCAATAAACCGTAAAAACAATTAAGGAAAATATAAAATTAAATCTTAACATTATACTAAATTTAATTATTGAGAAATAATAATTTATTAACAGAATTAAATAGGTAAATTGCTAGAGTTAGAGTTTACTTACCATATTCGAGTCGGTTAAACAAAATCAAGAGTCATAATTAGTCTAGGCTTCCTATTGAGAGATAGTTAGCTAATTTAGACACTATATTAAATTATTAGATAACCGAGAGGATGTCTCAAAAACTGGTAAACATAACTACCTTTAGGATATTATAGGTGTCTTCCCAAAAAGGGTCGGAGTCCTGTTCGGTATTCCTTAGGATTTAGTAAATTAAGATCCCGGTTCCCTATCACATTATTAGTCAATTAAAAACCCATTCAACGGTAATAAGGATTCTAACCTAGGTAGCTATTTCACCATCCTTGAATTAAACCTCCAATTCAAAAGTCCGTTTTAATCCAGCTTAGTTAAGTTAATATTAGTTTAATTATAAATTTAGGATTTTTAGTAACCCCCCCCCCCCAAAGATAAATAAGTGTGTCAATTTAGTCTAGATAGAGTTGTCAACTAATTAGAGAGTCTTGTGGGTTCGATATCCGAACTTACTTAAGCCTTTCTATAATCGATCAGTCCACTTGTCGGTTAGTAGTTTAGTCGAGTTTAGGAGTCTAGAGTATTACTTTGAGTCTAGAATTAGGTTAATTTTAATTGTTTTTGTTAGAATACTTTTAGGACATCAAGTTTTTGGCGCCGTTGCTGGGGACTCTCTTTGGCAATTGCGTTGATTACTTTGTTTACGCTTAATTGTTTCATATGTGTTTTCCATTTTTGTTTGTATCGTAGGAGTCTAAATAATTTAGTTAGTTTAATTTTTTAGTTTAATATACTTTTGTTAAGTGTCTTTTCTGAGTTTTCTTACTTGTCTCGTTTCTGATTTTTAGTGGATGCCCATACGCGTTTGCAAGGACCTCCGCCGAAGCCGCCCAACGGACACGTCTCTTTCTCTCCCACGCAAAAGGTTAGTACTTCTTCATCCTCATATTCTGGTTTTTCTGATTTGTCCCGCCCGTTTATACCATTAAACTTTGACTTTACACCAAAGCCCTCACCACACAATTCCCCACCTCCCCTATAATTCATCGAAACGCAAGTCCACCACTTGTTTTTCACATGGCTAATAATCAAATCGTTTACCAACAAGCAATACCGGTTTCACCGATGCAAACTCGCCCATCACTCTTCCCCCTATGAATATTGACAAAGCCTGGCAAATCCCATCTTACATCATGACCGCTATAACCAACTCGTGCCAATTCCACGGTCGTGATGACGAGGATGCGCCTGCCCACATTAACCGCCTTACCCGCCTCTGTCACACCTTTAACATGGAAGGTGCGAGCAATGATGCCCGTTTCCTTCAAGTATTTTCTTTTTCTCTTGGAGGTTGAGCCGCCGTCTGGCTTGACTCTCAACCACTTGGTACCTTTACTACTTGGGCCGCCCTACGAGATGCTTTCCTTAAGAAATATTTTCCACCCGAAAAAGCATCTCGTTTCGGATCAAATCCATTCATTCCGGATGGAATCTGACGAGCCCTATCATTTAGCATGGGAGCGTTTCCAAACCTTAATGTCCCGTTGTTCTCAAAATGGTCTGTCTGATTGGGCACTTGTAGAGAAATTCTACAATGGTCTCACCCTGAAACCTGAGCCCGATTTGACACTTCTGCTGGCGGACACTTGATTGGAAAGAAGACGGTTTTGAGTGTAACGACCTCTTCGAGAGTTTTGCGCATTCTGACATAGACTACAGCACTACCGGCAGAATTCAATCCCTATTTCTCGTACCACTCCAGTCAACCGGGGGTTACACCAAGTTAGCTTGGAAACTACGGTAGCGGCTACATTATAAGCTTTAAGCGTGAGGTCACTAAGGAGATCAAGAGTTTAAAAAGAAGGTAGATAGATGTGAGGTGTGTTGAGGAGGTCATGATACGATAGAGTGTCCTACGCTCATTATCGAGCAAGTAGAGTTCATTACGGGTCAGAGTAGACGCCAAACAAACCCCTATAATAATAATAATAATAATAATAATATAATAATAATAATAATAATAATAATAATAATAATAATAATATAATAATAATAAATAATATAATAATATAATAATAACAATAATAACAAAATAATAATAACAATAATAATAACAATAATATAAATAATAATAATAATAATAATAATAATAATAATAATAATAATTTAACCCTAACTAGCATAGTAATAATAATAACTTCCGTGCTTCCGGTAACCCCCCTAGTTTCCAATCAGGTCAATATCAAAACAGGGGGTAGGGTCATTACTCTAATGGAGGTTCAGGTCATCCAGGTCAGTTCAGTGGTGGGGGTTCAAAACTAGAGGGTCAAAATAGGAGTGGAGTTTTAGGAGGTAGTTTGGATAGGATAGAGGAACTTCTGTCTCAATTAGTGGGTAAGGATCATGCTACTTAGAAAACGTTAGTGTAGCATGATCTTCTCTTAAAAAATCAGCAATCCGCACTCTTAGATCTTCAAAGGTCCGTAGGTAGTATCGCTAAGCAACTGCTAGAGCAACCACAAGGTCAGTTCTCGGGTAACACTCAAGCTAACCCGGCGAACCAACACGCGAAAGCGATAACCACTCGTAGCGCGAAGAGTCTAGGAGAGATGGTTAGAGAGTGAGTAGAGCTTGAGGATAAGGATGAGAAGATAGAGATGGAGCTCCAACTAGGTTGCAAAATAGGCTAGACCCAACGAGTACCGCACTAAACAATAGACCTTCAGTCGAGAGTAGAGGAGAAAAGAAATCGGTAGAGATGAGGCCGTCACCATACGTAAATCCTTCACGCTTACCCTACCCAGCCCGCCTTAAGCAGCAAAAATATGTTAAGGAATACGGGAATTTTCTCGACATGTTTACCCAGTTAAAAATCAATCTTCCTTTCATTGAGGCCCTCCAGCATATGCCAAAAGATGCTAAGTTTTTGAAATACCTTCTTAAACGAAAAATAGGTTGGGGAAGCTTTCAAATGTTCCGTTGATTGGAGGATGTTCCGTCGTAGTTCTAAATAAGTTAGCAGAAAGACTTACTGATCCGGGTATCTTTACTATTCCATGCCTATTCGGTGGTTCCATCGCTCCAGCTCATGCGTTAGTCGATCTAGGTGCTCAGCATCAATCTGATGCCCTTCTCGCTCTATAAGAAATTAGGTGTAGGGAATCTTACTCCTACTCGTATGTCACTGTCTCTAGCTGATTGGTCAGTTAAGTATCTGTGGCGAATCATAGAGAACTTCTTAGTTAAGGTTGATGAATCATAAAGAACTTCTTAGTTAGATATGGAGGTTGATGAGAAAGTGCCCATCATCTTAGGTCGTCCATTCCTCCGTATTGCAAAAACGATTATCGATGTTCATGATGGTAAGATCACACTTCGCGTTGGGGATGAGAACGCCACTTTCGAAATCGCTAGGTCGATGCAACACCCTAGCGGTGGGGATAGTGATAGTAGCCCATGTCATTCCGTCTATTTTCTCAATTCATTCATGTCGTGCGTAGATCATTGTATCGAGTATATTAATGGAGCCGATTTAGTGAATGAGAAAGTAGTAGCTGAGGAGAGCGAGGAAGAGGACATATACTTTGGGTCCCCAAGACATTAGACTTCTGTGAGGTTAGTGTAGCGAGTGAGAGCACACCTATAGATACTCTGGCCCGTTAGAGCTTAAGGTCCTTCCCCTCCCACCTGGAGTATGCCTTCTTAGGTGTATATTCGAGCTTACCCTTTATAATTTCTTTGAAATTAACAACGGAGGAGAAGGTGAAGCTAATAGATGTTTTGAAGGAGAATAGAGAGGCCATAGCGTGGAAACTATCCGATATCAAGGGAATCAGCCCAACTTTTCTGTACTCACCGGATCCTCATGGAGGATGCCTTTAAGCCAGTGGTACAACCTCAGCGACGCCTCAATCTGAATATGCAAGAAGTCGTCAAGAAAGAGGTGCTCAAATTGATGGAAGCTAGCCTAATCTATCCTATATCCGATTCCGCTTGGGTGAGTCCTACTCAGGTTGTTCCCAAGAAGGGGGAATGACAATGGTCATGAATGAGAAAAATGAACTCATTCCATCACGTATGGTCACCGGTTGGCGGGTGTGCATTGATTACCGAAAATTAAATGACGCCACCCGAAAAGACCACTTCCCACTTCCGTTCATCGATCAGATGCTAGAGCGTCTCGCGAGTCAACAATTTTATTGTTTTCTCGACGGGTTTTCAGGATACTTCCAGATCCCATCGCTCCGGAGGATCAAGAGAAGATGACCTTTACATGTCCTTATGGCACATACGCCTACCGCCGCATGCCCTTTGGATTTGTAACGCTCCAGTGACATTTCCGCGGTGCACAGTCGCCATTTTCCTAGATATGATCGAGAATTCGATGGAAGTTGTCATGAATGACTTTTCTGTCTATGGAAATTCTTTCGATCAGTGCCTAAGTAATCTTGAAGCGATGACGAAGCGGTGTGTGGAGACTAGGTTGATGTTGAACTGGGAGAAGTGTCACTTCATGGTCACAGAGGGGATCGTGTTACGTCACAAGATATCTCGAGCGGGTATAGAGGTAGATAGAGCTAAGATAGATACATTAGTAGACTTCCTCCACCGACGAGCGTGAAATCTATTCGTAGTTTCCTTGGTCATGCAGGTTTTTATAGGTGATTTATTAGGGATTTCTCTAAGATTTCACGACCCATGACCCGACTCCTAGGAAAGGATGTTCCCTTCATCTTCGATGAAGAATGCCTAAAGGCCTTTGCTATCTTGAAAGAGAAACTTGTGAGTGCCCGCATTCTCGTGTCACCAGACTGGAGCTTGCCTTTCGAGCTCATGTGTGATGCGAGCGATTATGTAGTCGGTGCAGTTTTGGGCCAAATACGAGATAAGCACTTCCACCCTATCTATTATGCTAGCAAAACCCTTAATGACGCCCAAGAGAATTATACCACTACTAAGAAGGAACCCCTAGCTGTAGTTTTTGCATTCGATAAGTTTCGCTCATGCCTCGTCCTTTCTAAGACCATAGTCTTTACCGATCATACGTCTTTGCGTTACCTCTTCCAAAAGAAGGACGCGAAGCCTCGTCTTATTCGGTGGATTTTCCTACTCTATAAGTTTGATATAGAAATTAAGGATAAGAAGGGAGCGAGAATGTAGCTGCCGATCATCTATCCCGATTAGAAGATCCGAGTAGGGAAGAAATTCATGAGGAGGAAATCGGTGATAGATTCCCTCATGAGTCGGTAGAGTTTGTGGCGGTGGAGAAGGAGGGTATGTCGTGGTTTTTGGATTTTGCAAACTACCTTGCAAATGGAGTAGTTCTGAAGGGTATGACCACCCAGTAGAAGAAGAAATTCTTCTGTGACATTAGGCAGTACATTTGGGATGACTCGTTTCTATTTAGGGTAGGAGGCGATAGGATTCTTAGGCGATGTGTGAGTCAGGAGGAAGGGGTAGAGATCCTTAGGCATATGCATGAGGGGCTGACAAGAGGTCACCATGGACCACACGATACTACACAAAAAGTCTTCGACTGCGGTTTTTATTGGCCTTCGGTAGTTAAGGTTGCCTTAGAGTTCGTTAGGAAATATGATCGTTTCCAGCGTACCGACAATATCTCATCCAAGGACCAGATGCCCCAAAACCAATCCAAATTCTTGAAATCTTTGATGTTTGGGGGATTGACTTCATGGGACCGTTTCCCATCTCTAGCGGGAATCGGTACATCCTCGTGGCAATTAACTACGTCTCTAAGTGGGTGGAGGCTCAAGCTTTACCTACAAATGACGCCAAGTGGTGGTGAGATTTTTGAAGAAGCTATTCACTAGATTCGGTACACCTCGGGCCATCATTAGTGACCGTGGCACTCATTTCTGTAATGACGTAATGGAGAAGGCATTAGCACGCTACGGTGTCACTCATCAACTTTCTAGCGCTTATCATCCTCAAACAAATGGTCAAGTGAAGAATGCGAACCGAGGGGTGAAGAGGATCTTAGAGAAGACGGTAGGCAAGAGTAGGAAGGATTGGTCCGATAAGCTTGACGATGCATTATCGGCATTTAGAACTGAGATGCAGCCTATGAGCGATCATGGAGTATCAAAGAGAAAACAAAGGCTTTGCATGATAGGAAGTTGAAAGGAGTGAAAGAGTTTAAGATCGGCGATAAAGTGCTTCTATACAATTCATGATTGAAACTGTTCGCTGGGAAGCTGAAGTCCAAGTGGACGGGTCCTTTTGTGGTGAATGAAGTATTTCCATACGGGACAGAAGAATTGAGAGATAATGCCAATGGAGGTACTTGGAAAGTCAACGACCATAGGTTGAAGCACTATCTAGGAGGGCCGATCGATTCTACCGAGATGGAGGAAACTCAACTCGAAGTTCCACCTCGTACCACCACAGAGGGTCTTGAGTGAAAACTCAAGTGTAGAGTTTGTAATATTTGATAGTAGTTTGCATTTCGTGTTTTTATAGTGCTAATTATTGTTTTTCGTAGTTTGTGTTTTGTTTGTTTTTGTGTCGTTTAGTCGTTTGCAGGTTATATCACCAACACAGAGCCACAACCGACGAAGAATTGGCGTTTGCAGGCAAGTTCTCATATATAATCGGGTGTCAAGAGGGTTTTCACAAAGTTACATTAGAATTGAAAATTTTTCTAAGGCAAAAAACTGGACAAAATTTCAAAACTTTCTGTTAAAACACTCTTCTGGCGGGTCGCGAGAGGCATACATCACCTCGATCGCGGCCCGCGAGAGACTAATGATCCCGGAAACTTTCTAAACTTTGGCCGCGGGGCCGAGAGGTACTCAACCTCTCTCACGCCCCGAGAGACACGTAAACCAATCTACAACCCTAAAACCAATTCCTTCATTTTTCAACCTAATTTCTTCAAATTTATACACGGCCACCACTCCTCCCACCACCATAATCTACCTACTTTAATCTGCCTACTTTCACTTTCATTCACCCAAATATTGTCCCACCACTACTCCCACCACCATAATCTGCCTACTTTCACTTTCATTCACCCAAATATTGTCCCACCACTTACCCACATCAACCATAACCGATTTCCAAGTTAAAGTTTGCATCTTTTCCCCTTTTCACGAAGCTTTTTAAGGGATTTTCAACCTACATTTTATTTTCCTAGTTATTCTTGTAGATCGGCACTAAGGTATGTGTTCTTGTAACTTTTATGCTTTAATTTCCATATATTACGTAGTTGTTTCATATGGCTTAGTGTCGGGTCTTGTTAGGTTGCATGTTAGTTTCCTTGAGGGTTTTGGGGTGCACTTGGTTTGGGTTATGGTTGGATGAAAGGGCTGAACCAGTTCTGGTTAGGATGTGTGGGTGCAAATGGGTACATTTTGCGGGTGGATTGGTTTGGTAGGGTTCCACATTAAGTGTGGGGATTCGGGTTAGTAATGCTCGTCATAAAATCTTACTTTTTTTAAAGAAATTTTTAACCCGTTTTTCTGCATTGGCTATAAAGTTTTTATCTTATGTTTTGGAACTAAATGTTGGGTCGGTTTTTAGCAATTGGGTTTAATTGAGGATAAAGTGCCAGAAGGGGGTAGTCGTGTTTTTTGGTATGTTTGGGATATGGGTTGTCAATTTGGGCATTCATGCATATAAGATATCTTGCCCGTACTCAATCTCCATTCGGGCGAGATTCGGTCTAATAAATTAGTATTTTTTTCTAACACCCAATAAAATATATCTAAGAATATTTGGTAAAGTGCTTTTTCTAGTCATGACCGCGAATGTAATGCTATACGGTCAGTGCTCACACATGGTTTATTTCTTTTGATGGTCTACTTGTTTCGCTTGTGAATTAAACGGTTTTTGCAGATGTCAGGTGAAGGTAGTTCAAGCAGATTAGGTAAAAAGAAGAGGGGGCCTACTGCCCGACCAAGAGATAACCCATCAGAACCCAACCACTGCCCTCGAATTTTAGGCAGAGAAGGAGCATCCGATACGGAGGGGCGGGGTTCCCCGTGGGCAGAGTACGCGACTTAGGGATAGCCCTTTGCTGCAGTTTGATCTAGACTCACATGAGGTGAGCGACTGGCCAACCTAATCACAATATACTTATTAATGTATCGACGTATTGATTAGGATATGCTAGACCATCTGGGTCAGCGGGGTAGAATCAAGCAGCTTTTGGGAGATAAATTCAGGAGATTGCTAGATTGCGACGAGCGGCAATACAAGGAAATCACTCTTGAATTTCATTCAACCTTCGAGTATCAGCAAGGGAAGTTTTCTGAAAGCGATGCTGTGTCATTTTCCTTGGGGAGGCATGTCTACGAGATGACCATCCCCCAGTTCGCCTTAGCTACTCAGTTTTATACGGTGGACGAGCTCTATTCACTTGAGTTCTTTCCCAGCCTGCAGGGGGTTTTCAAGAGGAGGCACCCACACAGTGTTCAGACGGATGAGTTGGTCAGGTTCTGGGGTACAATTTCAGCCGCGCCGTACTCCAACAACGTGGTTGCTAGTGACATTATCGGTCCGGTTTACCAGTTTATACATAATATTTTGTAGCCATACTAGTTGGTAGGGGGAAGGGGATAATAAGGTGAACCAGGTCAGCCAGTTCTGTTTAATGTGTATGGTTGAGCGGAGACCAGTGAACTTGGCTACTATTTTCGTGTGGTCTATGAAGCGGTTATAGAGGGGATGCCTGGGGGCTAGGATATATTGTGGGCCCCTGATACATGGCTAGCAGAGAGTCTCGGGGTGTTCGATAGATACCCCCGAGACAGGATGAGAGAGGGCCCATCTCCGTGCTTCATGAGTGTGCGGGATCTTCAGGCTGCCAGGATTTTGACTTCTCATGAGCCTGTCAGTTGGGAGGCTATTAGAAACGGTCCTCAGGTTCAGCCTCCTCCGGGTTCTGAGACTACTTCATCCATGCAATCAGGCATTCCTACACGATATCAGAGACCGATGACCCGCCAAGAGCTGCCGGACAAGCAGTATCCTCTTAGAAAGCCCCATCCTGACCCACTCACGTTATATTCATTGTATGAAAGGATGGAGACTGGTTTCAGAGACTTGAGAGGTTATGTGGACGAGCAGTTCGGTGGCGTTCACTAGGTGATGATGGAGAGCAGGAGGATGTACGAGGAAGGCCATCGAAGGTTAGAAGATGGTATGAGATACATGATGGAGAACCTGCAGATCGGGTTCCATCTTACTTTCAGCAGAGAGGGCAGCAGGGTCAGTTAAGTGGTATGGAGGATGTGCAACCGTACCAGGTGTTTGAGTAGTCAGGGAATCAGAGGATGATGCCTAGTCAGCAACAGCGGTTCTTTAATGATTTCTAATTTTGTTTTATGTTGTTTTCATCCTGCTATTGGTCTGTATTTTTATACACTTTACATTTGGGATATTTGGGTTGGTTCGGGGTATGGTTGTGGTAAACTTCTTTGAACAATTTATTTATTATTTTATGTTTGGAAGTTATTTATGTTGGTTGATAGGTTGGTGATTTATTTGCCGCTTACGTTCGTATGTGAGAGTTGAGAGTAGTTTGCAGAGCGTGTTCGGATTGAGGGCATGGGTGGAATTGACTGGCACATTGACAGTCTTGCATATCAACTAAGTCGTTTCACTTTTATAGTTTGTATTTTATTATTTATTTTTTAGCTTTTATTATTGTTTAGTAGTGAGTCTACTCATCCTTGAATTAGGGACAATGCGAAATTTAAGTGTGGGGATGGGATAGTTGAGTTGTAGAGTAGTTTTAATTTATTTTGAAAAAAATTAAAAAATCAGAAAATGTCTTTTTAAGAAGGACTTTGCAAAAATATAAACGGGAAATGATAGAAAAGTTGAGTTTTTATTCGGTTTCAAATAATGATAATATGAGTAATAAAAGGGTGAGTGTGTGTCTAACTTGGGATATGTGAGTTGGCTCGATTCGTTCTTAGTTTTTTTGAGATTAATATACCTTAAATGTCGGTCTACTAGTGGATACTCATCTAGGAGAAATGGGAAGCCGAAACTGCCAATAATAGTATAAGGAATGTTGTTATAAGCTAAAATCTTTGGAATTTTTGATCATGTAAAAAGAAGAAAAAAATAGAAAAAAATGGGCTTGATTGAAAAAGTAGACGAGGCCTACGAAATCTCTCTTGGGGATCGTGACTCTGATCGAGAATCCCTCTACGATAAGTTGAAAAATTGCTTAAATATCGAAGCCCACGTTGTCACTCTCGGGGATGGTGACTCTGGTTGAGATAGCCTCTAGGTTATATATGCAAAAAGAAATCAAGTGCTCAAAAGAAAGAAAATAAAAAAAAGAAAAGAGAAAAATTACTTGGTTTTTAATTATTTGATTTTGGTATAAAATGGTTAGGAAATGGGTCGAATGATTCGTTCCTTTTATTCCATAAGCTTGAGGTGGGATTAGGTGTGCTGTGTTTGCTAGCGTGAGACCTTAGGTAGATTGACCGAACTTGAACTAAATTCACATGATAAGAACTTTGAACCGAGTTTTGAGTTTAAGTGGACACGAATACTTGCAATCGCGGTTAATATAAGTTTCAACTTTAATAAAATAATCCTATTTTTAAAGTCGAATAATTACTTGGCTATGATTCCATTTGCGTAACTCTTTTTCGAGGACGAAAAAAGAGTAAGTGTGGGGATATTTGATGTATTGAATAATACATCTATTTATCATGTACAGTTTGTATTAATTTAGTTAATATTCATTTCGGTTTTACAAGAATATATCTACTTTTAATCCAAATACGTTTCGCAGGTCTTGGTTCATGAAAGTAGCTGAAAAGATGAGAAAATGAGCTGAAATGGTGAAAGAAACCGAGTCGGATCATAGTTGGAAGCCAAGAGAAGAAACAAATCGAAAAATGGGTGAAACCATCTTCTGGCGGCCGACGACCGCCCTAGCAAAAGCCTCTCGTGGCCTGTGAGAGGGTGATAATTACCCGGAGAAACAAGGCACGGTCGCGGGGCGCGATCGGTTGATGAATCCCTCTCGCGGGTGGCGAGAGGGTTAATTGGTCAGAGAGTTTCGTAAAGTGATCAGGATTGTGAAAGATAAGTATAATAATTAGTGTTTAACTCTAATTACAACATAATTGGACGAACTTTGGAGTTGGAGAGCAATAATTCTGGATATTTGGAGCTTGTGTTTGAAGTTCAAGTTGCTAGGAATCATCAGATTGAAGCGAGAATCATAGAGATCGAAGCAATCACGGGTTTTACCACCAATTTTCCTAATCTCTAGTTTACTTATTCTTGATCTTGATGAATTCAGTTTTTATCATTTTTTTTAATTATGTTTATGACTATGATACTTGGCTAAATTTAATATTGCTACCTAGGTATTGATGACTATTTACTAAAGTTTGGATTTTTATTGATTATTTAATGTGTTTTAAGGGATTTTTAGTAAAGTAGTGAACTTTGATTATTTGATTTGGTGTATTCAAATGTTGGATCAAATTGTTGATTAATTTATTGTTTTAGATGAATCTAGTTGGATGTCTTCCATATAATAGGTTTGTGTTGATTGTCGGGTTTCAACGGGTTCGGGTAATCGTTCGGTAAAATGGCCAGTAAACCGTAAAAACAGTTAAGTAAAATATATAATTAAATCTGAACATTATACTAAATTTAATTATTGAGAAATAATATTTTATTAACTGAATTAAATAGGTAAATTGCGAGAGTTAGGTTTTGAGAAAAAACCCGGTTTTAGTTTACTTACCATATCCGAGTCGTTTAAACCAAATCAAGAGTCATAGTTAGTCTAGGCTTCCTATTGAGAGATAGTTACTAATTTAGACACTTTATTAAATTATTAGATAACCGAGAGGAAGTCTCAAAAACCGGTAAACATAACTACCTTAGGATATTATAGGTGTCTTCCCGAGAAGTGTCAGGAGTCTTGTTCGGTATTCCTTAGGATTTAGTAAATTAAGATCTCGGTTTCCTATCGCATTATTAGTCAATTAAAAACCCATTCAACAGTAATAAGGATTCTAACCTAGGTAGCTATTTCACCATCCTTGAATTAAACCTCCAATTCAAAAGTCCGTTTTAATCTGCCTTAGTTAAGTTAATATTAGTTTAATTATAAATTTTGGATTTTTAGTAACCCCCCCCAAAAAAAAAAACATAAATAAGTGTGTCAATTTAGTCTAGATAGAGTCGTCAATGTAATTAGAGAGTCTTGTGGGTTCGATATCCGGACTTACTTAAGCTTTTCTACAATCGATCGGTCCACTTGCCAGTTAGTAGTTTAGTCTACTTTAGGAGTCTAGAGTATTACTTTGAGTCTAGAATTAGGTTAATTATAATTGTTTTTACTAGACTACTTTTAGGACATCAAGGAGCTATATAGGCACATGAGTTGTTAAGTCCAATGGAATACGTCCTAGACATATGCGACTACGCAAAAGCAATAGACTTGAATTCATAGTGCATTAGTTCACATCAAAAGCACTAAATGATTAGAATAATATACTATGTACAAAAGGAAATGACATCACCAAGCAAATGAGTTGGGAATAATTCACCCAAAAATGTCCTAAGAAACTATGTCCCCTAAGTGAGATAGAACTACTCAAAATAAAATTCTTTAAATTAAAAGAAGGGAAATCAGTAATATAGAAAATATGTCATGAGGTCTAATGAAACAACTACGTTAGTCCCTCACGTGATGGTAATATGGAAACAAATAATGAATCGAGTCAGGTGAGATTTATTATAGAATTTTGAACGTTCTTTTATCCTAGAGCCTCTAAGAATTTCTCTGATTCATGGAAGCTGGTGCGAATAGAAGCTTAGTATCAGCCATATTTAAACCCCATTTAAATTAAGAATCCTAGAATTTTAGACATACCTTTATAGTCAAATGACCGATGGGTGTCACAAGGAAATAGTTGTAACCATTCAAAATTGAACGATAAGCTTGAACAACAACCTGTTACCGATAAAATTGATGCATATGAAATTAGGAGAATTCGATGTAGTTACGAAAATGGATTGCTTAGCTCTCTATTAAGCAGAAATCGTGTGCACTAGAAAGATGCCACGACTTAGATTGCTTAACACCAAGAAACTAGTCGCATCTAAAAACAAATTGAAAAGATAAAGAACATCATTGTAACCCAAATCCAAAAGCTCAGATCCCTTGTTAAGAAGAAAGACAGGAAATGTATATGTGAAATTATTATAGAGATTTGAGTTCGGTCACTATGAGTTCTTAGTGATGTCATTAGTGTAAAAAACACCACACTTGTAGTATTCATGGATCTCATGAACTTAGTTTGTAAGGTAAACGAGATCGTGGATGCACTCAGTAGAAAATAAAGTCTCCAACCAATAAGAATCCATGCATCTAGAAATAGTGTTGAGATAAAACACTTAAACCAAATGAAGAATCCATAACAAGAGTGTCTTACCTGCATAAGAGTTAATTTAGATCATTAAAAGCTCTCAAGCTACCTACAACCTGAAATCGCTGAATGGAAATAGGAGAAAGTAACATTGGACTTTGTTACTAACTCCCGAGATCAAGTCATGGACACAATACTATATAGGTGATGATAGATAGGTTTACCAAATCAACATACTATATACCTATCCGAAAGGACTATAAAATAGAAAGGTTTTGCCAAAGTCTATATTAACAAGATTAGTCTTGTGACATATTATGCATATCTTAATCATATACGACAAAGGTAGTCATTTCACCTTGAAATTTTTGATAGTGTTTCTATAATGTTTATATTTCGAATAAAAGCGAACACTGCATGCAACCCTTATACTGACTGGCAAAGTGAACAGACTATAAAACAATAGAAGATATATTACATACAAGCATAATCAACTTTGGTAGTAGTTGGGGCATCTATCTACCGTTGATCAAATCATCATACATTAATAGTTATCACATTAGCATAAAAGGAGAACCCTATGAAACGTTATGGGAGGAAATGTAGGACTCCTATTTATTAGACAGAAGTAGGCAAACGTCGGTTATGGAGACCTAATATTATCCAACAAACAACTGACAATGTAAAGTATATTTAAGAAAGGTTGAAAAGTACTCACGACTGACAAAAGAGTTATGCAAATCAAAAGCATAAGCTCTTAGAATTTCAAGTAGGTAATAAGGTGATAATGGAAATATCGCCTTTAAAAGGAACAAATGATTCGAATGCTTGACGGTAGGCTAACATTATGTATTATAGACTTTATGTGTAATTGGTGATTTCTATTTGCCACTTGTAGAAGTTTCGTACAACAATATCTATCAAGTTCGGTGGGTGCAACTATTTATGTATCTTTAGTTGATACAGAGGTCAATGAAAAAAAATAAGACAAAAATCCGTTAAGTAACATATAAAGGTTCTACATACAAGAAAAGAAGTAACATCCAATGATAAAAGAAGGTTTTATAATGGAAACATAGCAAATGATCAGAAGTTGTAGAAAGGAAAGTGAAGACGAAATGAAGAAATCCTTCCTTTAGTTATTACGGTTTGAGAAGTTTTGAGAAAGAAACCTAATTTAAGGGAGGTAGAGTTGTAACACCCCGTTTTGTAGACAATATATATATATATATATATGTATATAATATATACATATGTTATATATATATGTATATACATATATATATACATAAATATATATATACATATGTATATGTATGTATATAATATATATACACATATAAACTAATATTTCATATATTGTTAAACGAGTAAGTAACAAGTAGATTGACTATTTAAAATATGTAGTATTTAGACAAGTCTTAGTATTATAGGATAGCGTTTAATAACGATAACGATAATAACGATGATAATAATAATAATAATAATAATAATAATAAATAATAATAAATAAATAATAATAATAATATAATAATAATAATAAACTATATTTGACCTACTTCATTTTGTTATGAAACTTATGTCAAAGCATAAAGAAAAATGAAGTTATTACAACAATATATTCGTAATTTTATAAAACATTATATTTTAAATATTAAAAATTAAAATGAGTGAAGTAACTGAATTTAATATTTAATATAATAATAATATTTCATTTTAAATTATATGAAGCCGTAGGTAAGCACACATGTATCACATTTTCATTATCGCATCGGCCAAGCAGAAGTTGTCATTGTCCATTCACCCTTATAAATAAGAATACCCAATTCCTTAGTTAGCATCATAAGTTTTTATGAGAAGCTCTTGTGTAAAGAGAATCTAGAGTTCAATATATCCTATTAGGCGTTGTTAGTAATCATTTTTGGAGCACGAGTAAAGAGACTCTATATCAACTTGCGGTAGAGAGTTTTAAGTTATGTTCTCATTAAAGGTTATGTCTAGTTAGTTACTATTTATTGTTAGTAGTAATATAAGTATTAGTGGTATTGCTAGTATTATTATTTTTTTGCTATTAGGGTCATCATTAGGGTGGGTATTGGGTAGCTTAGCCTTAGGTAGGCATGGATCGATTAACTATGCTTAAATAAGGCAACGTTAGCCAATATCTAACCATGAGAATAACTAGTTGGATGCACCATAACCAAACCTAGGATTGCTTATGTTGTATCAAGACCAAGAGATATTGTTTGATTATGCTAGCAACTGTTATCTGATTGTACTAGCAATTGTTACCTGATTGTGCTAGCAATGGTTACACATATGAGTTTTATGAATGCTTTCCAAATGTGAGCATGCTTGTTTTAACTGTTAGTTGTTATAAATGTACTCTTGATTGTCTAACACATGTATACAACCTAGTTGCACATACAAACGATATTTGTGATCCCTTATATGTATCGCTACAATAGGATTTATCGACACTATACCTCTAGTATAGTGGGAATTCACTGTATGATGTTTGAAGTCACGGACCCCATGTTTGGATGCTAGTGGTGACATGAGCTTATAATGGTATGGGTGGGTATAGGTCATGAATGATTGGAAATAATGTGATTTACAACCTGTGTATATTCATGAACTCACCAGCAATAACTGACGTGTCTTTTAAGCATGTGTCACAGGTAATGATGGCTAGTTATTATGCGTATTGTTTATCTCCGGCCTGTGTGGTCGGTGGAATACCGTATCCCAGACTTATGTAGTCTAGTGGAGGTTGTGTATCTCGGGCTAGGAATAGTCTAATTAAATTGTATACTTTTGTACCTTCCAGTTTATGTTAATAAAAATATACGTTTCCCTTGAAAGTAGGTATCAATTTTACGTTGGCATCCTTATTGGGTTGTCTGCCACATTTCGCCTACTTCCAACCTTGCCATAGTTAAATATTGCTTGGAGAACATGTAAAAAACGTTAACATAAAGTTAGCGAGTTCTCAAGTTTATTCTACAAATAGAAATCATTTTCCTTAAAAATGTCACTGGATTGTTATTAGGTGATATAATAGACAGATCTTTGTGAGTAATTCGTACTTGCCAATAAAATATAAATATATCTGTAGTAGTGTGGCACATCGACCAATGAAGGATCAACATATCCTTAGTAGTATACTAGTATGGCACACATGCTAATGAAGGATCAACATATCCTTAGTAGTATGGTAAAGTAATGACTCATGTAGTCAAATTTGTTGGGCAAAGCAAGTATTTAAGTGTAATGTTTTGTGTGTAACACGCACGAGACTTGAATATCTCGTTGTCGTGTAAAAACCTTGTATTATTTCGCAACTAATTATGTATTTACAAGGATGAAAAACATTTCACCATGCAAATAACATATTTCGTAATAATTATACGTTTAATTATAAACTAAGCATCTTTCTCCCCAAGTAGAAGTAAAAAAGGGGTCGTAAAACTCATAATATTCATGTTTTTGCTTCTACCCGAAGACTTCGGCTAAGCATGCCTGCACTACGTAGCTCCTACAAGGCGAGAGACACTAATAAGAACTAGGATCTAATCCGAATGACACATGACTAGGACTTCAACCCAAACCAGGTGATATATAGTGTTGATGAGGTTAACAGTTAGTGTTCGTTTGTAAAAAACAAAACTGTTTCACGTTTATTCGCAAAACTAGGTTTTGATTATGTTTTATATATTTAAATTTCTGAGTACTCATGTCATTAAACACTTCACACCAAATCAGTCTTCGGATGTGAATAAATGTCTTGTAAAAAGTGTGACAACTTTTATGCATGTTAGTTATGTTCCCGCCACTTGTCGGTTGTACCGTTTATTACCATCTTCACTTTTTTTTAGCCAAATGGCTCCAAGCCTTTCGCTTCTTTTCAAAACTGTTATGGAACATAAAAATATACCTTTATAAACTTAAAAATCTATAGGGTTTTATTTCTATAATTTATAGATGTCGGTTTGAAAATAAAAGTAGTCTTAACTACCTGTAAAAAACCCTAAATTAAAATAAAAATACTTCCAATCCACAAATAATTCAACAAAATTCCTAACAATAACTTCTGACCCTATAAGGTTCGGGAAAATAATATTTTTAGTATTTTTGTTGATAAAATGTAAACAATATTCTTTAAAATGTAATTTAAGGCCATTCTTCAAAATCGTAGCTCCCCAATTAAACCCTATTGTAACTAATAAAAGGTACTGTAAATTTTTGGGAATTTTCTAGATAGTATAGGTATTTTACTTATTTTTGGTGATTATTTATGCTCCTAAATTATTAAATGTATGGGACACTTAAAAAAAATAATATTTTGGCCGACAACAGTTTTTTGACATTCCAAGCCTAAAGAAAAATGTTAGAATTTTTCAAGACTCGTAGCTAGGGTTTCCACCCTTAAGGCTTTCTTTTTGGTTTTTTGGTATTGATTTTTATTTCTTTATTTTCACCAGATTTTTCACCAATTTATCCTCACCAAACCACTATATTAACCTTTCTTAAGTACAAAATAAGTGGAATTATCAAAACATGATGAATCTAGACTCTTTTGACACATCTTTTAAAGTAGGACTAATTTTAAGTTTGTTTTATACACTTTTTTTTTCTTGCACTTTTTAAACAACTTTTTGAAGTTAATTTTCAGAAAATTTTATATGTTTATAACTCTAAAAACTTAATGGTTATGGTTATTTAATAAATCTTTCAAAAATAATAACTATTTCACAAGATGTGATACATAATACTTGTTAGTATAGTTTGTTGAATATATTTTCATGTTTTTGGCTGAATCATTGAGGAACATTTCTACATATACGTAAGTATAATGGACGATTCCTCTATCAGAACATGAAATCCTACATTCAATCACCCAAAAACCTAATATTATCAAACAACTCACTTGGATTTCTACACATTAATGTGTCTTCCAAGAGTGTTTTGTTTAATGATTTGAAGCAAGTTCAAGTTCCTTCGTTGTTTGAAAGTTTAGAAATGCTTCAATGAACATAAAATTACCTTGGTTTCCTAGAGAGAATATGAAGATTACTTAGAACTTCTTAAGAGAGTTTTTAGTAACTTTGAAGTGTTGTTTGAGTGTGTGTTCTTCTTTTCTTATTTCAATTTTAAGGGAGAAAAAGAGAGAAAGAGTGTGTGTTAGGTCCTAGAAGTGTGAGCTGACGCATCAAATAGACTTAACGAGCTATGATAGCGAACTAGGATTTATTTGGGTTAGTTTGTATAAGGTTTGGACCTGTTTAGGACATTTGGGGCATGCCTAAGGCCATGTGGGCCAGGCAAGCCCAAGGGGAGCCCATGTGGGGAGTGAGCTTACCCTAGGTATAAGCTTGTGTTATGTCATTTCTAGGGCAAGCCTTTAGAGAAAGCTTTTAGAGAGTGCCTCCATCATAGAACTCCTAGAGAGAGAGAGAGAGAGTGAGTGATGTGAAAAATGCTTTTGTTGAGCCAGCTCATAATGACAAATGTGAGAAATATGCATTTGACCGTGCTAACAAAGCTTTGGGAAGGTAGGTTAGATTTATGAAAAGACATGCAGTCTAAGCAATGCAAGAAACAGAATCAAAAGAAATGGCAAGCGACAAGTATAGACATCCAAATTCATCTTCGTCTGCAAGAAATGTGCAACAAAAACAAGCACAGAAAGGAACAATTCATCCTTTAAGGCCTGCAAGAGCAAATCAAGCTGATCAGAATGCTTTGTAGGTCCACTTGGAGGATCAAGATTAACCTACTTCCCTGTTAATGTAACACACATACGAGTGCGGAATCCACGTAAGTATGCAAACCAAAGCAAAGTAAGAAACACAAAATAACCAAAGATTCACTATCTTGATTAACAGAAGAGAACTGGTAAAAACACAACAAACAATGTTCATACAGACTCAGGATACACTCTCTGTGCTCTTGTGCTTCAGTGTTTCTCTCTAGTGTCTAACATTCACTACTAGTGTCCTCTTGTCACTGAGAAGTGCATGTCTGTTTATATAGTGTCCACACCTAGCAACAGTCCGAAGAATGTTGCTGGTCGTACGAAAAACTATTAGTCACGAAGAACATTCTCCAAAGGATGCTTGTACGAATGACCCATGGCTTGTACAAACATGAACTGGCTCGTACGAATCAAGCAAGGTGCTTGTTGAAATAAGCCACTCGTACGACTAGAGAATCACTCGTACGAATGGTTAGTGGCTCGTACAAGCAACAACTTGCTCGTACAAAGCACTTCTCACTCGTACTTGAAAGTGTTCTTCAGAGAACGTGCCAACAGACATGACGTACATAAGACTCAACAGTATGCATATATGCAACTGTTTTACCATACAGAAAAACTAATCGTCGTACTAAATCAAGATAGGAGGATATCTTGATTTGGTCGACACGACCAAATTATACAGACACATTAAACAAAGATCCTACAATTACAGCCGTAATTAAGAACAAGCGACAGACACAAAAGTGTATCAACAAACTCCCTCTTGGCTGTTGCTTGGTCTTCGGTCTTCATTCCGAATTGCCTGTTGTATCAACAAACTTTCCCTGATAATCTTCAATCCAACGTTGATTGATAATAAGGTCTTCAATACTTTCCAGAAACATCAAACCTTTCCGGTTTCCTTTTGAGTGTCACTGGAGGCAACTGGATCGGTCACGATCTATTGTACATTAGACTCTAGCACTGGAGTTGAAGCAGAAACTTTTGGTTGCGAGGATGAGGTGAAGCATCAGGATTGCTAGGGTCTTCACTATCCTGATCACGTTTACGTTTGATCTCCTGTGCTCTGCATCTTTCATTCCATAGAATGTTCACTCGCTTTCTACTCATTTCAAACACGTCTTTAATACCATTAAAGCCTTTAACCAGTGTAGCATTACGAGAATAATACCATTCTCTTAAGTCGTTATGCTTACCAGTTAATATTTCGGCAGATCATTGAACAGCTGCACTACGTTCTTTCAGCCTATTCAACTCAATTCCCCGAGAGTTATCAGCTGCTCTCATCTGTTGTAGCTGAGTTGCCCTTTCAGCATCTGCAACCTTCATCCACTCATTTTCTTCTCTTAACTATGCAATTTCAAAATCCTATTTTCTAACGGTCTCTTTCAAAGAATTTATCTCCAACTGTTGTTTGACAACTATGTTTCGATTTGAAGACCTAAACTCCAAATGCTTGTTAATCTGGATTCCCGCAACTTGCAACTGAGAGAACAGAAAATCCACTTTTTCATCCTATTCCATTTTAGAGAATAAACGATTGCTTCGTTTTGTATTTTGTTAATGAGTTGTGGACTGGGATTGTTGGACTGATGAAGTAGTAGGTAGTGATTGAACTTGAGTATCTTCAGCGGAGGTGTTTCAGCTGCTGTGGTATTTGAAGGTTGTGGTTCAGAGATTGTAGTGGGTTCCGTCATTACAGGTTTAGTCTCTCCGTTGTAAAGGTAGACTGGACTTCTACAACTTATTCCAGTACAGTTTCTTGATGTGAGGTTGTAGGTTGTGTGATTTCAGGTTGTACTGACGATGTTCCCATAGGCTTTCTGCTTTGTTTCTTTCTTCCCTTATCACTACCTATAATACCTACATAACTTGCATTACCATTACCATCATTATCACCATCATCATCATCACCTTTTCCCTTTTGACGACCAAACTTATCTTCAATCATCCTTTTCAAAGTTGGTTCTTCATTATCTGACTCACTGTCATCAATGCGCCATTTATCGTTTCTAGTGCAACATATTTATCATTTTCCAGAATACCGAACAATTTATGAGGAGGTGTGCTTTCCTTGTAACGTTTTGCTGCTACACCTCTAAAAATCTTCAACGAATGTTCCATCATAACTTCAACTTTCAAAACATCATTGTCTCTTTTAGAAGATTTGGATGTTTCACATTGATCATTTGGAGAAAACGATGATACATCCCAAACTTGTTTCCACCATATCCAGTTCTTCTCAGGTTTTCCTTCATGTTTGCAAAAATATACTTTGAAACACTAAACGGTTTGTTCAAGGTCAAAGCGATCATCATTCCAACCCAGTCGTTATCTGCCATGTCATAACCACTTTGTCTGTTGCGCAAACACTGAATTAGAACATGTAGAAAGAACTTGTATCGGAGTGGCAACCATGCTTTGTTTAGTTTTCCTACGAGAAAATCTCAAATACATTTCATTCGAAGCAAACATCCACATTGACATTTCAATGGAACTGAAAATGGAGCTTCAAGATCATCACCAAGTTGTAATACTGAGTTTATGATTTCAACAGAGACATCTACGTTCAAGCCATTTACTCTCCCGCGGATAAGTTCCTGCCCATTCACTTCAGCAACTTTAGCCGAATCCTGAAACTCCTTGATCAACGTCTTGTATACTGTAGTCTTGTGCGTGATAGCATAATGTATCCTTGCGTCGTGCAAAAACTTCATTATACCGTTGTACTCAGCAAATTTATCTTCTGGATCTAAGAAGGCCACCATGTTATGTCTTGGTTCCGACATAATTTCCACTTCTGACTTGTCAGTTCTCTTCGTTGCGGGTTTTCTTTTATGTTCTTTTTGTTCCATTCTGTACATAAAAGATAAAAGGAATAAGAACATAAATTCATCAGGGAATATACATAAAAAGTTTTATTTCAAACTTCATGCATGTATATATTCCCTAGAAAAAGAACTACTGACTCATACGAATAACAATTTATTCGTACGAAGAACAACTGATTTGTATGAACACCTGACTTAGTGTACGAGTAACTGGCTCATACGAGCGACAGGTTACACGTCCGAGTGGTATTTCACTTGTATGAAGGACAATAAACTGTTCGCACATAGAATTTCAAGTGAAGATTATGCATGAAGAACTTGTTTTTCGTTAAAAGAGTCTTCACTTAAAGTTTGTTGTTCATGTCAGACAGAGTCACATAGTAAGATAATGTTCAAATTGCTCATCTTCAAGGTATGCCAACATTGTCAAATATACCTTAAAGATATCAGAAACAACTTAAGGAGATGTGAAAGGATGACGTGAGTAGCGTGAAAGTAAAGTTCCACCAAAGAACTTCATCACCCATTATACCACATCATGATACTCACACGAAGCACCTTAGTTCGTACGAAGTACTGCCATTCGTATAAGACACCAGTGGTCACTCATATGAGGCATAATCACTCGTACGAGTGACCTTTGATTCGTACGAGTCCAAGTTTTTCAAAACTGGACTTTCAATTCTTCGTAGACCTTAGGTTTTTCGTTCACCTTTTTAGATCTTTGCACATATCCACACTAATCACAAGTTAAGTTAGGAAAAATGCTTGTTAAACAGTTTTTGTTCTTTGAGACGAGTTACCCATTGTAAGAAAATACTTTATGAAGTTATGATATTAAAGCAAATGGTTTTTAGGGCGTATCTTGGTAGAAAACCTTTGAGTTTCCATCTTTGGCTAAATAAAAAAACTTTAATTTATCAACAGAGTAAAACTAAAATAAAATAATTACTAAAAATAAAATAACTACTAAAAGATAAGAATAAATTGTACATTTACTAGACAATTTTTTCAAGAGTTTCAAGGTAAGAGAATCATACCGGCTTTTGATCTTGCCAAAAATGAATTTTGTTTAAAAACATCAAATTAAATAAATAAGTATTCTACTATGAATATCGGTATTGTTGTCCACGTAAGCTCGGCTTATCAGATGTAATCATGATTAGGAGATATGCTTAATGTATGAATTATACTTAGTAGCCGGTGTTCAACCACTTCACGACACATTCCCGTATAAAGATATGCACGAGAGAAAATCTTACCGGTGAGTATACTGCTTATCATCTATTTTGACGTATATGATGTGAGATACTCACTTATTTTGATTGAAAACAAGCCCTATATGATTAAATCACTTATTGATGAGGAACTTGATTTTCAGATGCTGTAGGGCATAGTAGTATGTCTGTGAACAGACTAATACCATCATACCGACAAAGAGACGAACTTAACTCCCGCATAAAGTTGTGATATTTTATCACTTATTATTGGGTGGATGTGATATTTTTATCACTTATTGATTGTCGTATGAAGTATTTAGACGTATGTATGGTATCATGGAAGTTCTAGACTTGCGTCACCGTTATTTTTTTGGTAAAAGATTCAACCATGATACCCAGATGATAAGCAAGCATAAAGACCGCATATCTCAGAACCTCGGCAAACTATCAAACAAAATTTCGGTACCAAGACCATATGCCAATGAATGGTTCCCACCTGGCTTTCAGTCGGTTATGTTTATATCAACCTGCACATTTTAATCTGATTGTGAGCCTACTAATACATCAATAGTAAAGCTACTTATCAATTTTTTTTATGTTTTTGATCAGTTTTGACATATCATCGGTGTGTATCATTTATCTTATCTTATCTTTTCAAGAAACTTATTTTTTATTTTTGAATTTTCTATTGTTTTTGTATTTTTCTAATTTTTCTCCCCCTTAAATTAGAAGGTAACTAAATAAATAAATAAATAAAAATATACTAAATAAAAGACCTATTTTTGTATTTTTGTGTTTTCTCATGTTTTTGTATTTTTCTTGAAATTTTCTCCCCCTAAAATATAAAACTTAGATAAAATGGAAAATCTTTTTGTTGTTTTAGATTTTAAGAAAATATTTACGAAAATGATTAGCCAAGGATGATTTACTCGGGTTTCACCTTGATGCCATTGACCAAAAGAAAATAATCAAACCGTGATTTATCAAAAGCTTTTGTAAACAGGTCGGCTCGTTGGTGATCGGTGTGGATTTCAACAACATTGATAAGTTTCTTTTCATAACAATCTCGTATGAAATGATACTTAATCCAATGTGCTTGGTTTTTGAATGTTGTACATGATTACAAGTGATCTGTAAAGCAGCTACGTTGTCAACATAAATAGAAGTAGTTAGAAATTCAAAACCGTAGTCGCACATTTGCTGTTGGATCCATAGAACCTGAGAGCAGAAACTAGAAGCTGAAATATACTCAGCCTGACAGGTTGACATAGCTACACAAGTCTGCTTTTTGCACTGCCACGTAACTAGGTGATTTCCCAAGAACTAACATCCTGCTAATGTTGATTTTGCATCGATCTTGCAGCCACCATGATCAGAGTCACTGAATGCTGTCAAATCAAAATTATCATCCTTAGGATACCAGAGACTAGTGTCTGGGCGACCCTTCAAATAACAAAAGATCCTTTTCACTGCTACCAAATAAGAAACCTTTGGACTTGACTGGTAGCGATCTAGAAGACATGTTGGTTACATTGTATCGGGTCTTGAAGCAGTAAGATGCATAAGAGATCCGATCATAGCACGATAAAGAGATGGTTCCACATGTTCACCCATTCCATCAGGAGTAATCCCATGATTTTGAGCTAATGGAGTTCCCAAAGGCTTTGAGTCTTCCATCTGAAATCGTTTGAGAATATCCCCGACGTACTTGGTATGATGGATGAAAATCCCTTCCTTAGATTGATGAACCTGCAAACCTAAAAAGAAAGTCATTTCTCCCTTTGCGCTCATCTCGAACTTCACTTGCATCACCTGCTCAAATTCTTTTCACATTCTCTCGTTTGTAGACCCAAAAATAATATCATGAACATACACTTGTACTAGCAATAAGTTCTCATTTTCTTCCTTGATGAAGAGAATTCAGTCGATCAATCCACGTTGAAAACCATTCCTGAGAAGATAGGAAGACAACGTTTCATACCAAGCCCGTGGAGCTTGATGAAGACCATATAACGCCTTATTGAGAAGCCAAACCTTGTCAGGATGGATTGGATCTTCAAACCCAGGCGGTTGTTCAACATATACTTCTTCTTCAACCACACCATGAAGAAATGCACTCTTCACATCCATTTGGTAAACTGTAAACTTCTTGTAGGACGCATAAGCCAAGAAAATTCTTATGGCCTCAACACGTGCTACCGGTGCATAAACTTCATCGTCATCAATGCCTTCTACCTGATTAAAGCCCTGGATAACCAATCATGCTTTGTTTCTAACAACAACACCTCGGTCATCCTTCTTACACTTGTAAACCCACCTTGTACCGATCTTCTTGTAGTTGCCGGCTTGTTAACCAATTTCCACACGCCTAACTTCTGAAACTGTTGTTCTTCTTGCATTGCCTCAACCTATGAGTCTTCTTTTATCATATCCTTCCAAGATTTTGGTTCAACTTGGCAGACATAGTAGGCAAAAGACTAATCATCATGTTCCCCAGATTCTCTAACAGCCTAATACAAACCAGCATTCTGGTTGTTCCTTAGCTGATTACGTGTCTGCACACCACTCTAGACATCTCCTATAATATTATGCTGAGGATGGGTATTATGAATTCGAGTTTCAGGAACATCGGGAACTCGAGAATTTATACCCAAATTGTTGATATTCAGATCAACAGCTAATTCGTTTGCTGGATTTGACGAAGATGTAGATGCATGACCTTCGGTTGTCCCTAGATTTTGCACATTTGACATGACATCTGAAATTCCAGGAACCCGACCAGAAGTAGCTTCATTTGCATCATGGAACTCATCATCTTCTGACGAAACATTGTAATCAGCAGCATCTTCGAATTCTTAGATTTGAACAAGATTGTTAACTGACGTAGACACTTGAGGGTTAACAGTAATTGGTCGTACTAATGACGAGTCAACTGTAGTATCACTTTCCAGTAGCATTTGAGCAGTTGCAGATGCATCATCAAAAGTTGTCAAATTAAAGGAGTCAAATAATCCATCGTAGTCAAACATCCAAGGAGCACCCGGAGCTCTTACTGATTCAGTGTATCGTTGAACTTTAACTTCACCCCATTCTTCAATCTTTTTCGATGACAAATTCCACACTCTGAAATTTGGAGTAGCATATCCAAGAAAGAAAGCTTCGATAGCCTTAGGTTACAAATTTACCATGTAGATCAATCATAGTGCATGGAGCTCCAAAAGGTTCTAAGAAAGACACATCCGGTTTCCTTTTTTGTAACAACTCGAAACATGTTTTCCCAAGCCTCTTCAGCGTAAGAACTCTATTCATCGTATAACATGCAGTAGCCACAACCTCTCCCCAAAATTGAACAGGAAGTTCTGATTCTACTAACATAGTTCTTGCAGTTTCAATCAGAGTTCTATTCTTCCTCTCAGCGACACCATTTTGTTGTGGAGTGTAACGAGAACTGTACTCATGCAAAATGCCTTTAAAAAAACAGAACTCATCCATAAAATGATTCTTGAATCCGGTGCCATTGTCACTTCTGATTCTCCTTATCTTCAAATTGTACAAATTTTCGAGTAGCGTTAGGAGATTCTTGAGGATTTCAGGAACTTCACTCTTGTGTGCCAACATATTTACCCATGAAAATCTTGAGTAGTCATCAGTAACTACTAAGCAATATGAATCCCAAAGGTAGTCTTGTGTTTCATAGGTCCAAAGATGTCTATATGAAGACGTTCTAGAGGCATATTCACTGTGTTAATCTTCTTCACAGGATGAGATTTTCTAGCTTGCTTTCCCTTTTGGCACGATACACAGACGTCTTATAAATGAAACTTCTTCATTGGCACACCACTCACATGATTATTTTTCACCAAGTAGTTCATTTTCCTCAAGTGAATGTGTCCACTCGTCTATGCGAAGAGATTGTTTCCTTTTCGGTGGCTTTTGAGATAAAACATGTAACTTGTGTAGACGTGGTAATAGCTTAGCTCATGTCAAGAATATACAAGTCATTAATTCTTGGATCCGATAGAAGAATCCATTCTTTGGGAATCTTGAAACTAGGTTTCAGCACATAACAACCGGTATCATCAAAATGAACCATGAACTTCTTGTCGCAGATTTGAGAAACACTCAGAAGATTGTGATCAATTTGACGAACATAATTGATCTTGTCAAAACTAACAACACCATTGGAAACCATTCCTTCTCCAGTGATGTATCTACCCTTATCTCCAGCAAAGGCAACATAACCTCCCCTAATGCTTTTCAAATCATAAAGAAGCCTTAAGTTGCCTGTCATGTGCCTTGATGCTCCAATGTCAACAATCCAATGACTATTCACAGTTCCTTATGGAACACCCTACACATTTCAATACTTGATGAGTTTGAGATGGGGACCCAAGCCTTAGTGGTCTTGGGTCGACCCTTACCATCAAGAAATGTGATTTCTATTTCTTGATGATTTGGAAACTTTGCGTCTCCCCATGAAACATTACCGATTTTAGATTTCCAAAATTGTTGAAATTTACTAGAATTACTATTATTTTCAGTTTTAAATACTTCTGGTTTTTTCAAACTTGATGAACTTGGTTTCCTTTCTGAAAAATCCAGTTTTTTATGCCTTTTCAATTATTTTTTCTTGTTTACGTCTCTATTTTTTTCTTGTTCCTTAACAATTTGTTTGTCTTTTTTAGCTGACATAGATCGACGTTGGCAAGTTGTTTCAGAAGGGGCTTTTTCAACAAACTTCGGTTTTGCTTGATTGGTATAGTTTTCGATAATGTGGCCAAACTCTCCACACTTAAAACATGTTCTCCTTTCATTAAATTTAGGAGATCCTGTTTTATGACTTGATGTTGAACTTGTGGGTCTAGAGGTACTTGGTTCATCTTCACGCCCATTTGTGTGTTGAGTGTAATTGTTTTGACTGTTAATGCTTTAAAATCTTGACTTGATTTAAAAAATCAATATTAGACATGCTTTCAAAGATCTCGATTTTATCAGTACCAGTTGAACCCACAAATTTAACATTCTTCAATTTCTTCTTGTAGCTAGCTCCTTTGATTTCAACTTTTGGTTGTGATCCTTTATGTTTTTCGGCTCACTTTTCTTGTTGTTTTTCTTTTGAAACGAATAATGGTTGTGACTTGATTGGATTCTTCTTTTCCAAACATTTGGTTGTTGAATTTTCAAAAACTTTATCAATTGAAGTTGGATTTACATTCTTGATCGGAAAGTCTTTGTTTGAGTAAATTTTCTTATCCCCAATCAAAGTATACAACACATTATCATTTTCGATTATAAACTCAGTTGTCTTGATAGATTTCATAGGATCATTCTCTTGATTTGCAACAGATTTCACATCAGGAGCAGCAGAAATTTCTACCCCTTTTTCTTCATCAAGAGTTTGATCCTGATCGGTTTTCTCTAACTCATCATCTGAAGAATCATCCTCCTCTATTGTAGAAGGATTCTGATCAACAATTGATGATGAGTTCTCTGATTTTCTTGATTCAACAGAGGAATTTTCCAGCTTAAACCCTAATCCTGCTGCAAACTCTTCAAGATTAAGAGGTACAGATGGTTCAAAGCGTGGCATTTCCTCTTCATCAGGCAATTTGGTATAATTGTGTTTCAACGGAGGTGGACACGAATTATACCAATTGCATTTGAAATCTCCTTTAAGCTTTTGAACATCAATGATGTGATCAAGCACATATCGGGAGTTAGAATAACTTTCTAGTTTTAGCTTGATTGCATCATGTTCGCATTTGGCAATGGCTAACTCCTTTTTCGTTCTTCAAGGATATTAATGTAGTTATTAATTCCTGTTTGCTTGTTCAATACTGTTTTAGTTAATTCAGAAACGCTTTTCTTAAGAGTTTCAATTACAGATTTGAATTCTTTTTTGTTTGATTTAAAGTCAGATTTGCCTCTTTGCATTTTGACAGTTCAACTACTAGGCTTTGATTGTGACTGTTTATTGTTTCAAGTTTCATTTTAAATTATCACAGTCACTGCATATCTTAGGAGAGTCAGATTTTACCTGGCTTGTTGAACCTGCAATGTTAGCCATGAAAGCGGTATGATAAGAAAAGGACGTATTGTTGGCAAAGATTTTCTCCATCTTCTTTGATGCAACTTCTGCTTTCCTTATCAAACCAGCCTTTTGACTTTTTAAAAATTTCTAGCTTCTTCCAGCAACTCATTGACCTCAGTATCAATCCTTTCCATGACATCTGACAGATCCATAACCACCTACACTCGAGCTTTCTTCGTCAGAACTCCTATTATACCTAGAACTATCCTCATCATCATAATTGTCCATGCTGTGAACATGTTTGATCCGATTGATAATCTTGGCATAACATGCAGTCCTCCTTGATTCTCGTTTCCCAATTGTACTGACCAATCGCATCCTTCATCTGCTTGAACTACTAGAGCTCTGTTTGTGTTGTTTGAAGATCCAGACTGGTTAGAGTTGTTTGGGTTGTTGACAATAACTATTCTTTGTTCATAGTTAACTTGAGTTGTGTGGGATGGTTGTGATTGATTTCAGAAAGGGTTGTGATTTCCTTGTTTGTTGGGTCGAGTACATGCACGCTTAAAGTGACCTTTTTCACCACAGTTGAAGCAAGTAACAACATCTTTATCAAAACCGTATTTCGTATATTTCTTGCTTTCTAAACTCGTTCTCCCAGTTCTGCTCATGTAATCTTTAGCTCTTCTGACCACACTTACAAACGCCCATTTAATATCCATCAACTCCATCTCATCTCTTTCTATTTGTTGATAGTCTTCATTAGTCAAATTGATGTTTCCAATTTGACCAGCGACTAGTCCACAGTAAGCACTAACCATAGTGTTCAGAAGTTCCATATGTTCCCGAGCAACTTCTACACTGACCTTGGAAAGATGTAATGTATCAACTCTGACGGTATTAGGATTTGCAGGTTGAAAGTTGTTACCATAGAAAGCTTGTTGAGAAGCTTGTTGTGGAACTTGAGGTGTAACAAGTTGAGGTTGTGGTAGAAAGGCTTTAGGATCAAATACTTGACCATAGGTTTGAGTACTTGAGCTGGCAGACTGATCTGTTTGAACTGGTGGTGGTTGAAAGGGGTTAACATTTGACACAAACGTGGTTGAAGATTTGTTGCTGAGTTGTACTAACACCTATGTTAATACCTCAAAGTACATCTCGGTTTTGTGAACAGAACCTTTTGCTTCGGATTTCTTCTTTTTATTTCTCTAGCTTTGAACAAATTCATATATACTAATCACATCCAAAACACCTGTATGCGTTAGTAAGTCAATAAATTGACTCCATTTTGGCGGTAAGGCGTCAGCAAAACGCATCACGGTTTCTGTGAGTGCTAACACTTTGTATGAATACATTTCACTAAGCAAATGGTAGAAACGGGTTATCATGTCGCTCAGTGTTTCATTCTCCATGAACATGAAACCTTCAAACTCTTTCTTTAGCAGATCTGTCGTATTTTTCTGGTTGCAGCATTTCCTTCTCTTCTTGCTTCCAAAGTATCCCACAAATTCTTGGTAGTGGTGTAGTACACAAACTGATGATAAATATCCTTATGAAGTGCTTGTGTAAGAATAGCAAACGCCTTCTTCTCTAGATCATAGGCCTTTTTATCGTTTTCATCTAAATTGCTAAGGAGGTTGGATTTGATCCTACTTCTTCGAGAGATTCCTTGTATGGTGTAGTAAAACATGTCCATAATTCTGTATTTTGACCGAGAACATATGTATGGAAACGACTTTTCCACGAAGGATAATCGTTCATATGGTTCAGTTTTGGTGGACGGTTATTACTTCCTGTTTCACCCTCGCTTATAAGAAAAGTCTGAATGCTCTGATTTTTATTTGCTACACACGCCCATTGATTTCATAGCTATGTGTTGAGGCATTAGTGATTTAACCCATGAGTTTGCGGAGCATTATAATGAGTCTTGGTTTGTGCTTGAACCACTCCCCCAATCCCAATGATTAGTACTCATTATATGTTCTTGTTTATGAAAACTAAAGGTTTAAAGTTTAATTTTTGAAAATAACAGTCTCCTTTTAAAAATTCAAAAATTTAAAAAACACATAGATTTGAAAAATTGAAACACGAAAAACAATCAAAGAAGGTGGGTTCTTCGTATGAATCAATGATTTGTACAAGCCACTATCTTTCATACGAACCACAGTCTTTCATGCGATCAACCTGTGCTTCGTGCAAACAAGGTCCTTCGTGCGGATGACTTGGTCTTTCGCACGAACAGTCTTGTTGTTCATGCGGATGGGTTATTCACACGGATGTTTTTCGCTGAAGTTTGGTTTTTTGTAGAAGGAATCTTTTTGTAAGGTGGTTGGTGAAAATTTCCTTTTCTAACAAAGACTTGTTTCTGAGTTTGTTAAAAGTGGTTAGTTGTCTACACAATTTTGGTTAAAAAGACAAACATTCCATATCAGCTTTTCAGTCAAAACAGTCAAGTCCAGAGATTTGGTCAACCCTACAAGAATATTCCGATGAGTTTTCCGGCAGTGTTTCACCTGAAAATATGTCCAACTGAACTTTGATAGAAAATGTTAAGAAAAACCAGATTCTAATATGTCTCCATGTATTCTAACAAGGTTTTTATGAACATTTTCTAGATCACAAGGTTTAACTAAGTATTAAGTTGGTTATCTTTTAAAAACTTAAGTATCATGTTGAAAGTTCAAGAACACTTCCAGAAACCCTCACAACTAGCTCAGACACAACACTAAGCTTGGTTTTAAACAAGGAAGAGAGCTAAAGCTCTGATACCACTTGTGGGTCCACTTGGAGGATCAAGATTAACCTACTACCCTGTTTATGTAACACACATACGAGTGTGGAATCAACGTAAGTATGCAAACCAAAGCAAAGTAAGAAACCCAAGATAACCAAAGATTCACTATCATGATTAATAGAAGAGAACTAGTACAAACACATACAAACAATGTTCATACAGACTCAGGATATACTCTCTGTGCTCTTGTGCTTCAGTGTTTCTCTCTAGTGTCTAAAATTCATTACTAGTGTCCTCTTGTCACTAAGAAGTGCATGTCTGTTTATATAGTGTCCACATCTAGCAACAGTACGAAGTGTGAACCGGCGTTTTCCGGTTGTAATCAAGCGCATAATGAACAGTAATACCATTATATTAGCGTAATTAGACGTAAATTAACTCGATTAGGCCCCTGGAAAGCCTAGGAACGTCCACATGATTCACGTTACGCGAATTGGCGATCATCGAAGACACGAAACGCGAAATAGAACGATAAGCAAACTGATGCCGAACAAATACTGACAACGCCTAAAAATACAAATTTTGTACTTGTATGTGTCATACATTATAATTATGCAATAAAATTTGATCGTTGAACGTCGCAAAGCACAACACGGAAGTTACGCGGAAAACCGGAACGCACCGACAACGAAACGGAAGCCACAGACTAGAGATACGTCTAAATATTAATATATTATGATATAATTGGCTTCGTTTTCAAATTTTAATACTCGTGGTTGAAACCGGAACGAAAAATGGATCAGAAATGACAAACAGGGCAACTATGCGATTTCAACGCAATCAACAGATTACGCGTCAAACAACGACCCCCGATATAATTTTAAACGTTTTCGAGTCCGAATAAATAAATTTCGATAAATCACGAGGTTCGGGAAACGATAACGGGCTGCAGAAGACGTATTGGGCTCAACACATGCTAACGGGCTTTAGACCCAACCCTCTTAAAACCCTAAGTATAAATACAAACTTAACCATAAATTCCCTCATTTCTTCTAATCAAACCCTAGCTCCCTTTATGCAAGACAACCTCCTACCCCTCTCCTCTCCGAATCCGGTCACCTGATTCGGGTGACCTCCGGCGACCCCTTGTTTCCGATCAACTTCTTCGACGCACACACACACCCGCGTACATACAGACAGACAAAAGAGAGAGAGAGCAGTGAGGTGGGAGAGATCGAGGTGAAGAGAGAGAGAGAGCGTGCAGTGAGAAAGAAAGAGATGGCGCGCGGTATTGCGGCAGTGGCGGCCGCGTTTCAGTGGCGGGCCACCATTTTCGTCAACGGCAGTCGGCGTTGGTGGTAGCCGACGGCGGAAGTAGCCGCCGGAACCACGGGGGTGTTGTTTTCGGGATGGGTTTGTCGGGTTGGGGGATTCAATGGCTGCAGCCGTCGTGTCTCCGGAACGGCGGCGATGGTGGTGGTGTAGCAGCGGCGACCGCCGGTGGCGGTCTAGGACCGGTCAAACGGCGACGTAATGGTAGGGATATTTTGGTCCTTTTCCGGTCAGTTTTGGTTGGATCGGGTCATCAAAGTTTCAGTTCCGGTTCGGTTAGATGATGGTTTGACTCGGGTTCAGTCAACGGCTCGGGTCTCAGGTCTCAGTTCAGTCCGGTTCAGGTTTCGGTTTTCGGGTTTTTTGTTTTTTTTGTTCACTTCAGTATTTTTTGGTACAGGTCTCGTTTCAGGTTTGGTGTTTTGGTTCGGCTCGGTCACAAAAGTCAACTCGGTCAATGCGGTTAAACTTCTGGTCAAACCCGGTCAACTGGTCAACTGTAGGGTCAATGAGTCAACACGAGACTCGGTAACAATTACTTATGCCACAAAAATTTAAATTATATTAGTTTATATGTATCAATATATATATCGTGAAACCGATCTCAAACCGACCTGTTAAACGATTAAATATCGCCAAAAACGTTTAAAAATAATGATAGATCTGACGTATAATATTCGCGTATAATTACTAGTTAAAACCGAACCGACGTTAAATATATAAAACGGAAATTATAATTGGTGGTAGTTATATTCGAAAAACACGACGAGAAATTACAAATAAAGCGACAACTAGTATTGTCGGGATCGTCCGAAAACAGAGAAAACTCTGCCCGATTTTCGTAAAATACGCAATACGAAACGCGTTATATTTCAATGATAAAACATCAGATTCAAAACGATTGTTATAAAATAAAAATAAGTATATATTTATTTTGTCGACGCTGTTAAAACTTTCAACAACGAGCGCGATTACAAGACAACAAGTTTCGGCAATCCGTTATAATCGAATATAATTATTTATATTACTTCAAACGCCGAATTCGGGAATTTGAATTCAAACCTCGATAAATTATTCGAACGATGTTATAAAAATAAGTATATTGTTTATATTTATTTCGAGCGTCAAGAGTTCCAAGCCTTTTTACAAGATAAATATAAGGCGTATTATTTCAAACAACAGAATTCGGAAATCGTATAACACGAATATAATTATATATAGTCGAATGTCGAGATTTGAATACTTCTGTAAAATAAATATAGTTATATTTATTTTAAACGTCGACGATTCGGGAACTTCAAATGCTATTTGTTATATTCGATTCAAACTCTTAAACGAAGTAAGCGGCATCTCGCAAGACTATAACAAGCGTACGATGACATCATTATTTATTACAAACGAAACGCCAGACTATTGCGCGAATACAAACGTATTATCTATACGGATACATTTTCAAGTATATATACATTATATCTTACGAAAACTACGAGGAGTCGTACTATTATCCGTTGACGTACATGACGACTAAATATGATTTCATGAAATATAGTTATGTTTATATGTAAACATATGTTTCAAGTCTCTCGAAAACAGAATCGTTTCTAATAAAACCATAGGTTGGTTAACCGAATTAAAACAATGACAATTTCATAGAATCGTATGAGTAACGATTCGGTAGTGCTCGGTATCACGTAGTATAGCTACGTCATTCTTAGAAACTTACAAGTTATTTTGTTTTAGGAATACCTTAGATTGCATGCTAGCAAGTCAAGTTGTGGAGACAACACTATGGAAATCACACTAAGCTAGCTTTGCACAATGAAATCAAGGTGAGTTCATAACCCCACGTTTTACCATTTTACATTTTTATAAATGTTTTCGAGGGTGGAAAGACATGCAAGTTTTGCGAAAGCATACAATGTTTCGATGAACGAAAATCATATATTTCTAAACCATGTTACAAACAGATTTTCAATGAACTCAAATGGTTCATGAAAGATTTATGCTAAACTTACCGGTTTTCACAGCTATACAAAGCTTTTCGAAACATGCATGAGTTTTATGACTAGTGACGGGATTCTCATAGTCACAGCTAGGGGCGAGGCCCCAATTTTATTTATAACATGGGCTAGGCCCAATGACAAGAAAACATGGGCTAGGCCCAATGACAAGAAAACATGGGCTAGGCCCAATAACAAGAAAACATGGGCTAGGCCCAATAACACGGATAACAGATTTATAACAATTGGTATGTAGCTATGGGATTAGATTATAACAGATCACTGTGCGTAAGTAGGATGATGACAATAGTAACCATTAATCACGTAGTGACCAAGGTGCAAAAGGTATAGATCTATCGAGTTTGAGACACGCTCCACTCCTGGTAAGTTAACCGGTTAGGAGTGCTTTTGTGATCCCAATGATGTCAGAGTTGTCTCGGTTTGGTTACTTACTTATGGCTCATAGGTCAGTGTATTAGCTACACACTAACAGATCCTTAGATTCCAAAGGAAAACTACATACTACCATTTCAACACCGGTTTACAATGATAACAGAAAACATTTCAACACCGGTTATAAAGATAACAAAAATATTTTATCACCGGTTTATAAACATAACAGTTAATATGCATGGATTTGCAAACAACATGGAAAAAATTTCAATACTGTTATACAGATATGACATTTCAAATGCTTTTGGATACTATGATCCCATAAACCGGTTTTTCGAATGCAAGACTTTCAAATGTTTTATGATTCATTTGAAACAAAAACAAACAAACTATGAACTCGCCAACTTTATGTTGACTTTTTGCATGTTCTTTCTCAGGTTACAATTACAAGTATGGCACAGTTGGAATAATGGAACCCATGGGGATTCGAGTAGTTAGCGGTCGTTCATTTACTAGAAATCTTAGCACTCACGTTTGCTTCCACTGTGCAATGAAGATACCAGTTTAGTTCATGCCCCGCTCTGATGTGAAGGGATTACATGGGGGTGTGACACGAAGAATGTTGCTGGTCGTATGAAACACTATTAGTCACGAAGAACATTCTCCAAAGGATGCTGTACGAACGACCCATGGCTCGTACAAACATAAATTGGCTCGTACGAATCAAGCAAGGTGCCTGTTGAAATAAGCCACTCGTATGACTGGAGAATCACTTGTACGAATGGTTAGTGGCTTGTACGAGCAACAACTTGCTCGTACGAAGCACTTCTCACGTGTACTTGAAAGTGTTCTTCGGAGAACATGCCAACAGACATGACGCACACAGGACTCAACAGTATGCATACATGCAACTGTTTTACAACACAGACAAACTAATCGTCGTACTAAATCAAGATAGGAGGATATCTTGATTTGGTCGACACGACCAAACTATACATACACATTAAACAAAGACCGTAGGGTTACAGACGTAATTTAGAACAAGCGACAGACACAAAAGTGTATCAACATTCTTTATACATGAAGAGACAAACATGCTTCAATTGCGGCATTCGTGGTCACATTGCTCGGAACTACACACATAGTCCCTTACCTACCGTATTATGCTCAAAATCAGAAGGTTACACTAAAGGATAACTACCTTTCTAAGCCAATGAAGGTATCTTCACCTAATGCAATGAAGAATGTGGATCCCAAGGTTAAACCATCTGATAGGAATTGGAATGCTGCTAAAAACAAACGCAAGTCTGTTTAGGAACAAAAATATGTTTCTAAAACTAACAAACCTGAAACAGCTAAAGTTGCTCAACCAAAGGCAACAAACGCGTTTGTTAAGCCGAAACAAATTTGGGAACCCAAATGCAAAGCAGCAAGATCACCAATCCTTGAAATGAAAAGGGACTTGTGTTTAAAGGTAGTTTCTTATTTTGATGCTTTGGGAAATCCCAGGACCACGATGGCCTGGGTAGCATTGTCTTACTAATCTCCTTATTTTTCAGGGGCAATCAAGGAGTAGCTGTTAACAATCTCTGAAATGTTGATAGCGGTTGTTCCAGAGACATAACGGATAACATTTCACTGTTGCAAAAAGTTCATTTTTATATAGATGATATGTTTCCTTTGGAGGAGATAAAGGAGGTAAGATAAGATCAGCAAAAAGGTACCATTTAAATATCGTGCTTTAATTTTGACATTAATTAGTCTTCAATCTGATGATGGAATGGTTAAGCAAATTATAACTTTTTACACACGTTTTCATTATAGGTAAATTTGTACATAAGGTGTGATGCACAAATTTCGGGGGAAGAGGGAAATATATGTTTATATGCATCGTTTTAGGGGGAGAAAATGAGAAAAATACAAAAACATTTGAAAAACAGAAAAATCCAAAAATACTAAATTGCATCATATGGGAAATGAAATAAATGTTCGTGTTAAAGGGTTTGACCAACACATGTAAGGTGTTGTAGCTGAAAATACTAGGATCTAATATGATATGTCAATGGGCTTGATGCTCAAAAGATAAAAGATACTAAGTGATATAAACATAACGAACTATGTATCTTGTGGGTAACATACCATCGGCGTATGATTTTATGGTCTTAAATCTTGCGTTGATAGATAGCCAACGTCTAAGGTTTCGGGTCTTTATACTGGTGAGTAATCCGAGATATCAGGGTTTTCCTTCTGTTGCATCTAGATTATATGCAGACCTAGGCACAGTCATGATATCTTAAAAGAGTAAAAAAGGGCCAAAAACCTTCAAAGAAAGAAAACCCCACATCGAGAGAATTCTGCGTGCTTTTAAAGCTAAATTCGTACCGTAAAAGGTATGTGCGTAACCCTCGTCAGATATTATTGGTCACTCTGTTGTACGAAAGTACTGACCTGTTCACCAATAATCTGACGTTGTAAATGAAAGGATGAACTCAGTATACTCACCTGCTATGATGACTCGTTGTGCTTACCTTGATTGTGGGGGTATGTCATGGAATGGACACACGGGTATTACAGTATAATATTACCCTAATCTTATCATGAAGTTGAAAAATGAAAGTTGAGCGTTAAAGTTTAAGTGGACAAACATATCGGCAATTACTTAGACCAGTTTGAATAAGTTCGCACCGAAAAGTGTTCCTTCGTCTGCCTGAAAACGATTTTGATCCCATTATAATTGTATGTTGTAACTACTGAGTTAGTTTCTTTGTTTAGTTGTGTTTCTGTTTATATTCTTATATTTAAAAATTAAAAAAAAAAATATGAAATATAGAAAATCCAAAATAGTGTCTTGTTTTTAAAAAATCAAAAAAAAATCCAAAAATAGAATGTTTAATTCATTTTATTAAAATTTAACCCTTCTTGAAGATTTGACTGATCATCAAAAGATAAAGAAATTTGAATTGTGAAGTCCGAATACAAGTACTTGGATGTACCAAGTGTTCATATGGTACTCTCGTTGTTGCATAGAAATGTTTGCTTATAAATTTCTGAGCATGTGCAGATCTTGATTTCAATAAAGAAACAGTGGTTGATGAAGTTTGAGATGTTGTTAGTTGTTGACAAAGCATGAAGCATCACAACAACAAGATGTACCTGAGTCAGAAGAACTAGATATGAGTCATCATCTGACAATAACAGTACTCTTGAAGAAGTATCTGTGAACCTGCTTGAAACTGAAAGATCAAAGAAGAAAAGAGTTGTTGAGAATCCTTTTCTCATTTTTTTTTGACAAAATGTTTCAAGCAAAGCTGATCATGATCCTGATCTAAAGCTAACTGCAAGAGAAGAAGAAAGAAACCCAGTGGTGAGAGTTCAGAAGTCAAGAACTTCCACAACATCTGTAGCATAGCGACAACCATAGACTCCATTAAAGTCATTGTTGAATGCATGCTATGAAGACAATTTGATGCATCAGTCTAGGGGGAGATTGTTAGGCCCTAAAGTGTGAGACTGGCGCATCAAATATACTTAACGAGCTACAATAGTGAACTAGGGTTTATTTGGGTTAGTTTGTATTAGGTTTGGACCTGTTTAGGTCATTTGGGACATGCCTAAAGCCATGTAGGCCAGGCAAGCCTAAGGGGAACCAATATGGAAAGTGAGCTTAACCTAGGTATATAAGCTATTGTTATGTCATTTCTAGGGCAAGCCTTTAGAGAAAGCTTTTAGAGAATGCCTTCATCATAGAACTCCTGGAGAGAGAGAGGGAGAGAGAGGTGAAAAACTTGTATTAGACGGTTTTGCTAGTGATAGTAGTAGAATCATATTCAAATTTGAAGTGATTCACGTGTTATTCTTGTTCATCTTGATTCTCTTATTTTTTTGGTTTTCTTGGATATCACCAAATTTGGATTCTACCCATTCTTGGTGATTGTTTGATATCGTTGTTAGATCTAGATTATTCGAGACTTAAAGAGAGAGAGAGAGCCAAGATGGGGGGAGCCAGGAGGAAGGTGTGATGTTGATTATGAGATTAGATGTTTTTAAGGTGTACTAATTGTAACTAATCACATGGGCTTAATACCCATGTGTTGTAAGGTTCAAACTAGATCTTATCCTCAACAAACCAAGCTTCTAGATTCCCTTCAATCTAAATTTTGTGCTTAGTTTGCGTATTTATAAACAATACATACATAGTTTATAGATAAAGATAGTATTTTATGTATTTTAAGCATGTATTATTACTAGTTTATTTTTGGTACATTATATACGAATTTTCCCATGCCATAACATATTATTTATAAAAATAATTGTTTTTTTAATCCGTAGATGATTGTAGAATTGGATAAAATTCAACGCATTCATCAAATAGGGTTTTGTTGGTTTATAATTTGTATATCACAATTGTTTGTTGTTTTAGACGTTTGTTGGTTGTTTTAACTTGAATTAACACTAATAAGTTTGTTGGTGATAATATTCTCTACCGGACATACTGTAATCGTGTATAGTCATGCACATGCAATGCATTGTATGACCTAGTTAACGCTAAAATAAGTCTATATGATCAACTAACATTGATACATATAATTTAAATTGTACGGATGCTAACATGGCTAAACGTAGGTTGTCACAAATATGGAGAATTGGATTATAACTTAGGCCCTTCTTCGTCTAGGATTATACGCTTGGTGGGTGATGTCGTGTAAATTAGTATATTATTTTTAGTAATATAGATCACACTTACGTGCGTTAATTTACGGTTGTTGTACATGAAAAAAATTAGTTTTGTTTTCGGAAAGTTGATTTCTTTAGGTTTTTTGGTAAAAAAATTGAAAAACCTTTCGTAAGCTCAAGTTCTCTAAGTTCACACAACTCATATAAGTTTTCATATATATATGTATAATATTAATATATGTATATAATATAGTAATATACTCTACAAAAAAAGGAAGCCAATGGGGGACACATGTCATCTATCGGAGCTATCTACTTTTAAAAAAAAAAAAATCTTCCTCTCTCCTACTTGATTATGGATGCTTACTTTTTTTTATTTAAAGATAGTTATTATATTTTGAATTTTTGATAAACTTATATTTTTTTTACTCAAAAGCTTCACCAAGTTCAAAATTCAATGTGTTTGGATAGTAAGAATGGTAAAAAAAATACAATATGTTAAATAATAAAAAAAAAATGTGGCATTAAGAAATCAAGTTAATACCCAGTTGAAGAAATCATGTTTTAAAATTAACTTAATACAATTTATAATTGCCACATTAATGTTCTTCTTTTAATTACATATTTTGACAACTGTATATGTAGCAAATTACGTTAGATTTTATTCTATTAGTATAATACACAGGTTTATACAACCATGCACTGCACGTATTTTTTAATAATTACTTTTTTTATTAGTAATCATTTAACATTACACTTATTCAACTAGTGTAATACACAAGATTATAACCTAGTGTGTGTAGTGTGTGTATAGAAGAGTATATGTATTGAAAGAGTGTGTCAAGATCCAACCTTTTATTTAAAACTAAGTGTAATTGATCCATAATATCATTCCATGCATTCAAACATAGAAAATATAACAACTTTTACGTGATCCTTACCTGTTTTACATGATTTAGGTGAAGCGAACCCAAACCCATCAAAACGTCACTTGAAACGGTTTTTTTCTTACTTAAACTTGATCAACAATGATAAGGAATCATTCCCACCTTGTCTCTGCTACCTTGTTTCCCTCCAGTCATTTCTTTAAGATTCGACTAACGATTAGTTTACCATTTTTCTCTCCGGATTTCTATTTCCAGAGTTTTAGAAAGATGATCAAGAATGAAGAGGCTCCGCAGACCTTACTTTTTTTAGGGTTTCATGCATCAAATTTCCCTTTTGCCCTCATAGGTTTTTGTTCATTATTCACCCTTTGAGCCTTTGGTCCACAATCTTATATCTTTCCAATCTCTCATAATAGAACTTTTAGTAACCGCCCTTTATTTTAGTAATTTAGGCTTTCATTCCATAAATATAATTAAAGCTTGCTTCATCATTTCAAGTCTTAAAAAGTTAGTGTTACACTCTACCTGCCCTTCACGTTGGCTTGCACGAATGAGATCCCGTAGGCGGCCCTCCCTCTTTCTTTTGCACCCACACTTCTCATCCTTATCCTTCCATGTAGAAAGAGTCAACTTCTCATTTCTCACTCTATTTAATGTTAAAAAGTCAATAAAAAATAAGGTTTAAAAAAGAGTTCCTAATCACCTTAACGGGTAAAGATAAGATGGTGTCAAATCTACACGGAGCTAGTGGAAAATGCTAGAAGCTAATTCATTCATTAAACTAGATATTATAATTATAATTGATATTTAGAGTGGTTTGCTTGATTATAAAGAGTGAATTGGAACTTAAATTAGGTTTAAAACAATGATGAGATAAAAAAATTAATCCCCGAGTTTGAGGTTTGTAAAATGAGGCGTATGACATAGTTCCACCTATTTAGAAAATCATATAGACATGCCTTTGTTATTTTTAATGAACTGATAGTTATAGGACAAATGGTTCAACTGTGGTGGTCACGAACCAAAATCAAACAACACAATTAGTAATTCTCGGTGAAAAGAAACCAAGAACTGATTGAACATTTTATTATGGTTTTACCAAATTGAATTGTTTAAGTAGCTTGAATAAACAATTAAATCCAAATAATTTAAGAAATTAACCAAATTCAATCCGAACCCTAGGTAAAACAACGATCAAAACATCTACTTGCACAAACCCTTCACCAGAAGATGATTACAAGTGGTTTAGCCTTGCATCTTCAAGAAAACATCTTTAAAACTTTATTCAGAACATGAAAGAATGCTCAAATGATGATCGAGAGCCTCGGGATCAATTGGGTTTCTCCAAAGTTGCCTAAACGGATGTACGGAAGTTAAATATCGAAACAAACGGGTTGAATAGGCAGACAAAACTGACATAAAACCTAACTTTTAGACGAGTCGGCGTATCGAACGTCCCTCGAGCGTATGGTACGCCCACCTGAACTCGTACGGTGCCCAAACTCTTTAAAGTTTAAACGCGACAAATATGCTGGGTTTTACGCTTGCGGTAATTCCATATAGTATGGTACGCCGAAATGGGCTTTTAAAACGGTGCTTCCAGTTTTGCCGGCTGCCTGATGCTAGTTCTGTTGTCGTGTCTCATTTTAATTCCTTTTCACTATTTTGGGCCTGACTTTATGGTAGCAATTTAATTGTGGGCTTATGTTTTTTCATTACCCAACCGAAAGCCCATCATGTGTTCATTAAATCTTAAGTCACAACACTTGATTAACCTTATTTAGAACTTGCAACTCAAAATCTAATGAAAGGATAATAATTCACTTTTAATTTAAAATGTATAATAACTCAATTGTTATAAATAAACTATATTACGTGACTATCCACATTCTAATTCCCGTCTCTTCGTATCTTTTGTATTAATATAACATTCTAACTCTCGTCTGTACATCTCCTTTGTATTAATGTAAGAACACTATATATATGGGGTTCTTTGTATTGCATCATTACATCTCAATGAATTATAATTATTTATTCAGTCTTTCTCTATGTGTTCCTTTGATACTTGTTCTTATTTTATATACTAGTCAATAGTAGGCCGTTGTTTCACAACAAGTTATCAGCACGAACGTGCTCTATGTGTTTTGCCACCCTTGGTATCCTTTTTCCTTGCATTTGATGTGCATTATTTTCCAGCCTAACTCAATCTCGCACATTGAGAAAGCAACCCAATAATTATCCAAAATGATGAAAGATGGGTTTCTTATGCGATGGAAAGTTGGAAACCGCAGATGCGTAGCCACTGCTGACAAAACGTTTGATCTTCGGATCTGCAATCTCTACACTAAAAAGGGTATGATTCTTCATATGATTATTTCATATTATATTTCATGATGATGATACATCAATCTTACTGGTGGCACTTATTAATATAACATATATAAACTAAAACTAATCATTACTATAAATTCTAGTATAGTCTCATGATTGAACTCTTATCTATATATTTTTTTTCATTTGCTTGTAGAAGTTTTTATATAATATTAGCATGTTGGTATTATCAGGATTTAGATATTACATCATAAATTATGACGTTACAATTGACTAATTCATTTTTTCTAATACTCATTATTAATTGAATAACTTTAGTTTTCATTGACGACGATATTACGTATATTTATTTTATTTTTCTTTTTTACAAATGATCACTTATATTATTCTAAATTGGATGGATTATCATTTAATTAGTTAATTTAATTCTAATATATGTTGTTTAGGACTCTTACAATCTAGTGATGCTCATCTGCATATTCCTTGAGCCACTATAATCATATATTTATGCTTATTTATTAACCTTGTTAAGTTGTAAATAAAATTGTTGAACTATTTTGATTTGAGGAAGTTAATTTGCAATCTAGAGAATATTATATGTGCTTTTAAAATTCTTGAAAAAAATTAAATTCAATATTCAATATTACAAAGTATAGAACTCAATATTTATGGACTAAACAGTGCAATAGAATTAGTATATATGCTTGTATTGGAGGTAATATATACATGATGTATGTACTTAAATTTCATTTTGTATAGTTTATAATTTAAATGGATATGAATTCGGTAATTAATTGTTTTCATTAGTCATTGTTAATACATAGCATGCCAAAAGACTTTTACATAATTAGATATAAATGAGTTATGTGAGTAGTGCTCATTGGTTACTAATCCTCTGTTTATAAACATCAATTGATTTAGTTTTAAATAAACTATACAACTTATAATGCAATATATTATTTTGTTGTTGTTGAATGAGTTATGTGAGTAGTGCTCATTGGTTACTAATCCTCTATTTATAAACATCAATTGATTTAGTTTTAAATAAACTATACAACTTTAAACAAATTTGTTGTTGTTGTTGTTGTTGTAACATGATTATAAATATCGTTTGGTAATTATACTAAGGTTAATGCTATAACAAATTTTGCATATAAGAAATTCATATAATAGATTAATATTGCTAGATATTATTAGTTGTTTTTAGAGAAACCATTTCTAGTGATGTCGGTACCTTCATGCATTCATTATGTCATGTCATAATTTTAAAAATTTTATTTGCATATTAACTATTACTATTGCTGGTGTAAAATAGTGACTATTGCTATTGCTCATATGTACAATGTATAGATTATTTATATGATGTCATCAGTTGTTTAAATATCAATATTTGAGAAAAAAATGAGTATGCAATGTAATTCATCAGTATTACAATTTTCAAATAAAATTTTAAAACACAAGTAATGAATGATCTGAGAACTTGTAAGAAATATATGTTTAAGTTTTAAAGTAAGTGTTTAAAACATATAAGATATTTTTTGTTTGGTTATACCATGATAAGTTATTACATAAATTATATGCATTTGCTTATTAGTGATAAAAAAGGTTTCTTATTTTATAAAGGTCCATTATAAGTTGTTTTTATATGATGACATGCTATAAGGTCATGTATTGTATGATTTGTTGCTATCTGTACCTTGTATTCTATATACTATCACTTTTTGCATGATGATACCGAATAGAACGACTAAACCAAAGTTGTAGTTTATTGTCATTCTCATGAAAAAGTATAAATATGTTTCGATTTGACACCCAAAGTGTCATACTCCTTGTATCTCTTATCAAGTATAAAAGAAATATTATATGACTAGGATATATAATTGCTTCTCAATTGACATTATAGAAGAGAAGTTCATTTATAAGGGAAATCGGATAAAACAAATTTTGTTTGTCAAATCTCAAATATACTCCTGAAGTAGCAATATCATTTAAAGGGTATGAATGGTTTGAAACGATTGTATATCTATATGTTCGAGAAAATAATGAAAACCGTAAAAATTGTATGGTTTTACTCTGTTTCATGAAGTAAATATATATTGATCATTGTAATCATGGGCATCATTGAGAAAATTGTAATGATGATCATATAAATAATGAGATTGACATTAGAAGTGAAACAATCATCATGTTAATAAGAGATCAAAGTATCAGAAATTATAAGATAGCTAAGCTAATAATGAGATCGAATATTATTGTTATAATGATAGTCACGATGAGATCGACCACCAAAGTGGTAAACTAGTGATTACATAACATTATGGTTTGAACTTTGAAGTTATAATACATTCTTTCATATCTTATGTTTTGTATTACATACGTGCAAGTAATACATATGCAATATCATAAACCATAAGTTTATGGATCTTAATTATATGTTGGCGTGACCGGTTAGACCACACCAAGCCAATAATGATGTGAAACTTAATGAATAACCAGAATATTCTTCATGATAATTAAACATGTCATAGTTGCTCTCAACAAAAGTTCATTATTTACCAACCAAAGTAGGGTGTGAATCCCTAAAATATTATGGAATGAATGAAGTATGTATATATCCAAACATGATATCGTTTAGTGTTTTTAAATCATGCATCGTCTAAATGGTCATCAAATTTACAACTTGAAATTGTGTGTCGCTTAGCTAATGAGATAGCAAGCATATTATTTCAGATTATCATATTTATGGTGGTTATAACATTGAATTTAATTTCCTTGTTACTAATGATTATTGTAATAAGTATTGAACTTTCTAAATGCTTAAGACACAAATTGCTTTTGTTGAAGACGATGACCAAATGTCTACAAATTGATTGCAAAGCCAATAATCAAGAGAGCTAAAGTTCATATTTGAGCACATGTGATTTTACATGCGGTAACATTATTTCACATTTAAGCCAACATGTTGTAATAGTTTCTCCGCATTATAGTTGGTTTTGGTCAGATACCAAATATTTCCATCAAACTTTTTATTGTGCGGTATACATTGGAATTGATCCACCACAACGCATAAAGATTGAAACTCAATATAATGTGGGTGAAAATACTATTTATGATTACATACTTAGAGCAATTAACAAGAGATTTATTTATGGCTAGTTAGATCTTATTTTAAGTAAATTGACATTCCCAACATTAGGGGGAGATTAATGGCAGTTGGAAAAGGAATGAGTATGCATGAATTATCATTGATCCTCAAACTAAATTAGGTGAGCAAGAAGTTCAAAAGATAATTCATTTAGCTAGATTAAAGAATTAATTACCAGACAGGTTCAATGAACTAAAAACAGTGACTAAGTAAGTCACATAGTCAACTGCTAATGCTCCAATTAAGATAAGTGTCCTATAATGACAAACCATATATTAATGAGTCTATTGCATGCCTGAAGCGTGGTAGACTAGTCGATTCCAAGAAAATAAAAATTCTTCGAAAAATTGGAGCAAGTAATGAAGAAGATGGTCAAGTCGAGGTTGTAGTAAAAAAAGGTCTATTGAAGAGACATTAGACATGATGACTCTAGAAGAACCTCAGGTACCTGAAAATAAAGAGCTCTTAGTAAATTATATCATGTCTATTAGTGTATGGAATCGAAACAAAATCGATGTCATTATACTTTTGTATATATAATGCTTGAAATGATGAAATGACGAGGATCATGATTTAAGATCTACCTAGAATGAAAACATATAACGATTGGCCAAAAGAAAGTGGAAAGATGCAAATGAGGTAAAATTGAATTCTTTAATGAAATGGAAAGTTTCTTAACCAACAGTCCATATAACTGAAGTTGTAATATATGTTGGATACAAATGGTTCTTTTATGCGATTCATTTGAAATCAAATTAAGTGAAATAAGGCAAAACTTGTGGCACAAAGATTTTCGCAAAGACCCATGATTGATTATAAAGATGCACACTTTCTAGTGTGGAGGCAATGACTTTACAATATTGTATTCGTCTGGTAATGTAAAGAAAGAATTGATATGCGTCTTATGAATTTATGTATCACGTAATACTGAAAGTTTACATAAAAATCCCTGAAGGATTTAAATTATCAAACTCATGTAAAGTAAGTTCTAGATAAGACCATGATTCAGATCTGCATACATTATGGGTATTATGTATGTGCTAATATAATTACAACTCTTGATGAGCTTACAAAAGTAGTAGAGTACTTAAAAGGTAATATTAAAACATCTTAAGGATGTAATTCTTGTGCACCAATAAACATACATAGAAAACTTGTGCCCGGTGATTATAATATCTCAATGTACAACATATAAGCATGGTGTAATATGGATTTTATCAATAAGCAAGCGTTCAAGACATCTTTGCGTATGATATAAAATCAATTAGAAATTTACATGATGGAACTCTTAAAGAGTATATGCAAATACATAATTATTCAAAGTACAAAGAAGTATGTGAATGATTATAAATGCCTAAAGCTCAAAACGATGGGAATGTATCTTTAGAAAGTGAAGAAAAGATTTATATGGACTAATATAGTAGAGTCGAATGTGGTATAATCGACTTGCTGCTCAGCTTAAAATAGGAGAAATACTATGGTGTAGTTGGTCCATTTGTTCTCATTAAAAGAACAATATGATGTTTACAAGTTATTGTATTGTATAATGTCATTAAAGATGGTATATCAAAATGGGCTCAAATAGTTAAACTAAGAATTTGCAAATTAAAGATGGTGGAAAATTTATGGCTCAATATGTAGAATATGCATTTGTATATTATCCATCAATCATAATACATCTAGAAGATGGTGGACATTTTCATATGCACAAAGCTTATGGTATAAGTTACATTTAATGATGTCCAAATAGTTGATATAGAAAATGACTTTTATCATCTCTAATCAAAGAAGCATATACCCTTGGTCTAGAAGTACCATAGTTAAATTCGAATTGTATTAATATACCTTGCTAGTATATATACACGGACATTTGTCAAGAAATTCATTGACAAGATAGAACTTGTGTACAGTAAGGAGATAATGTAATGTAATGTAATGGGTAAAACATTTATTTTTATACACTTAAGGTACAAAAAAATATGATTTCATATTTTCCTAACCTATCAACAAGTGTGGTTAGTTTTGTAAATGCAAAGAATGTAGCAAAACACATTAATGGATCTTATGCTATCTACTTACAAGAGGAAGTAATTAAAGTTTCACTTTGAAAATCATACATCAATGTTCATTGAAGGATTTCCCATTAATGGATCAAGCGACATATCAAGCTGCATATCAATGGATTACAAAGTTTTGAGCAACTTTCAAAGAAGCCCGACACGAGCCACTATATGATACATGTAAAAATGAGGGGGAACATTATACAAGTTGCACTCTTTTTCCCTTAAACAAGTTTTATCCCAATGGGTTTTCTTAGTAAGGTTTTTAATGAGGCAACCTACCTGATCCAAAATTATCAAGGGGAGAATATACGCACTGTACTCTTTTTCCCTTAGCATAGGTTTTGTCCCACTGGGTTTTCCTAGCAAGGTTTTAACGAGGTAGCACCACCAAGTGTATAATATATTATTTTCTTTTATCACGTAGATAGTCAAGGGGGAGTGTTATAAATAAACTATATTATGGTGACTATCCACATTCTAACTCTCGTCTCTTCGTATCTTTTGTATTAATGTAACATTCTAACTCTCGTCTCTTCATGTCCTTTATATTAATGTAAGAACACTATATATAGAGGTTCTTTGTATTGCATCATTACATCTCAATGAATTATAATTATCTATTCTATCATTCTCTATGTGTTCCTTTGATACTTGTTCTTATGTTCGTATACTAGTCGCTATTAGGACGTTGCTTCTGTAGGTCCACTTGGAGGATCAAGAGACCAAATCCAAAATTTTGGTGAACCACAGGGACCATCCGTATATTTTACTCTAAAAAATACAAGATAAAAAAATTGCCATCCCAAGACTAAATAGAACAAAATGAACCACAGGGACCATTGTTAATGAATTCAAATTATACCTCTATCATTAAAAAATTAATAACAAATCAGACTAAATAGAACAAAAATGTACCTTGTGAACCATATTGTTGTTGGTAACCTAGATGACTTTCTCGGAGTAGCAGCGCCAATACGCATGGGCCGGGTTGAATAATAAGTTCCATTCATTTCAGTCATGGCTTGAGTCCTCTCACCATCATCTCCAAACCTTACAAAACCATAACCTTTAGACCGGCCCTGTATTTGCATCGACGACAACTTTAGCAGCTTTAAAGACGAAAATTTATTAGCAAAAGTTTCATGTAATAAAGTATCAGTTACATCTGCAGCTAAATCTCCTAGAATATTGAGAGATCTGAACCGTTGTTTGAACGTTTGTCTCCCATGCTAAATGTGGCCCAGTTCAAACGGAATGGTTGTTCGGTGTTAGGCATAGCAATGCATGTGTAAGTTTGACACATACGAGTGCGGAATCCTCGTAAATACACCAACCAAAGCAAAGTAAGAAACACAAGATAACCAAAGATTCAATATCTTGATTTACAGAAGATAACTACTACAAACACATACAAACAATGTTCATGCAAACTCAGGAAATACTCTCTTGTTCTTGTGCTTCAGTCTCTCTCTAGTGTACACTTCCCAACTAGTCAGCCGTCTACTGAGAAGTGCATGTCTGTTTATATAGTGCCCACACCTAGCAGCAGTACGAAGAATGTTGTGGTTCGTACGAAACACCATAAGTCATGAAGAACATTCACCATAAGGATGCTCGTACGAATGATCCATGGCTCGTACGATCATGAACTAGCTTGTATGACCCAAGCAAGAAGCTTGTTAAAATAGCCACTCGTACGAATGGAATGAGGCTCGTACGAGCAACAGCTTGCTCGTATGAAGCATCTCTCAATCGTACTTGGATGTGTTCTTTGGAGAACATGCCAAGAGACATGACGTACACAAGACTTAACAGTATGCATACATGCAACTATTTTACACAGACAAACTAATCGTCGTACTAAATCAAGTTAGGAGGATATCTTGATTTGGTCGACATAACCAAACTATACAGACACAATAAACAAAGACCGTACAATTACAGACGTAACTAAGAACAAGCGATAGACATAAATGTGTATCAACAAACTCCCCCTTGGCTGTTGCTTGGTCTTCAGTCTTCATTCCGAATTCCCTGTTGTATAAACAAACTCACCCTGAAAAGCTTCAATCCAACGTTGATTGATGATCAGGTCCCAGAAACATCAAACCTTTCCTGTTTCCTCTTGAGTGTCACCGGAGGTAACTAGATTGGTCACGATCTGCTGTTCATTAGACTCTATCACTAGAGTTGAAGCAGAAACTTTTGGTTGCGAGGAAGAGTCTGAAGCATCAGGATTACCGGGAACTGCATTATCCTGATCATGTTTACGTTTGATCTCCTGTGCTTTGCATCTTTCATTCCTCAGAGTGTTCACTCGCTTTCTGCTCATTTCAAAGACGTCTTTAATACCATTAAAGCCTTCAACCAGTGTAGCATTACAAGAATGATACCATTCTCTTAAGTCATTATGCTTAGCAGTGAATGTTTCGGCAGATCGCTGAACAGCCGTACTACGTTCTTTCAGTCTATTCAACTCAATTCCCCGAGAGTTATCAGCTGCTCTCATCTGTTGAAGCTGAGTTGCTCTTTCAGCATCTGCAGCCTTCAGCCGCTCATTTTCTATTCTTAATTGTGCAATTTCAGAATCCTGTTTTCTAACAGTCTCTTTCAAAGAATTTATCTCCAACTGTTGTTTGAAAACTTGTTCCGATTTGAAGACATAAATCCATGCTTGTTAATCTGAATTGTTGCAGCTTGCAACTGAGAGAACAAAAAATCCACTTTCTAATCCTTTTCCATTTTAGAAAATAAACGACTACTTCGTTTTGTATTTTGTTGTTGAGTTAGTAGGTTATGATTGAACTGGAGTGTCTTCAACCGAAGATGTTTCAGCTGCTGGGAATTTGAAGGTTGTGGTTCAGAGATTGTAATGGGTTCCGTCATTACAGGTTCAGTCTCCTCCGTTGTAAAGGTAGAATGGACTTCTGCAACTTGTTACAGTACAGTTTCTTGATGTGAGGTTGTAGGTTGTGTGATTTCAGGTTGTGCTGACGATGTTTCCATAGTCTTTCTGCTTTATTTTTTCTTTCCTTATCACCACCTGTATCACCTACATTACTTGCACCACCATTACCATCATTATCACCGTCATCATCATCACCTTTTCTCTTTTGACGACCAAATTTATCTTCGATCATCTTTTTCAAAATTGGTTCTTCATTATCTAACTCACTGTCATTATGGTGTGCAACATATTTATCATTTTCCAGAAAACCGATCAACGTTCGAGGAGGTGCGCTTTCTTTGTAACGTTTTGCTGCTACAACTCTAAAAATCTTCAACGAATTTTCCATCATGATCTCAACTTTTAGAACATCGTTGTCGTTCTTTGGAAGATTCGGATGCTGCACATTTAAGATCATTTGGAGAAAACGAGGATACATCCAAAACTTGTTTCCACCATATCCGGTTCTTCTCAGGTTTTCCTTCATGTTTGCAAAAATATACTTTGAAACAGTAAATGGTTTGTTTAATGTCAAAGCTATCATCATTCCAACCAAGTCGTTATTTCCCATGTCATAACCACTTCATCTGTTGCTCAAACACTGAATTAGAACATGTAGAAAGAACTTGTATCGAGTGGTAACCATGCTTTGTTTAGTTGTCCTACGAGAAAATCTCCAACACATTTCATTCTAAGCAAACATCCACGTTGACACTTCAATGGTACTAAGAAAGGAGTTTCAGAATCATCGTCAATCTGTAATACTGAGTTAATGATTTCAACAGAGATACTTACGTCAAAGTCATTTACTTTTCCGTGGATAAGTTCCTGCCCATTCACTTCAACAACTTTCGCTGAATCCCAAAATTCCTTGATAAACATCTTGTATACTATAGTCTTGTGCGTGATAGCATAATGTATCCTTGAGTCGCGTAAAAACTTCATTATACCGTTGTACTAAGCAAATTTATCTTCCGGATCTAAGAAGGCCACCAAGTTGTGTCTTGGCTCTGACATGATTTCCACTTTTGACTTGTCAGTTCTCTTCGTTGCGGGTTTTCTTTTATGTTCCTTTTGTTCCATTCTGTACACATAAGACAACAAGGATAAGAACATAAATTCATTAGGGAATATACACAAAAAGTTTTATTCCAAACTTTTTGTATGTATGTATTCCCTGGACGAAGAATAACTGATTCATACAAATAACAATTTATTCGTACGAACGAAGAAAAACTGATTTATACGAACACCTAACTTAGTAAAACAAGTGATTTACTCGTACGAGTAACTGACTCGTACGAGCAACATGTTACTCGTGCAAGTGATCATTCACTCGTACGAAGCAAAGTTAACTGTTCGCACACAGAACTTCAAGTGAAGATTATGGATGAAGAACTTATTTTTCGTTAAAAGATTCTTCGCTTAAAGTTTGTTGTTCATGTCAGGTAAAGTCACATAGTCAGATAATGTTCAAATTGTTCATCTTCAAGATATGCCAACATTGCCAAAATACCTTAAAGATATCAGAAACAACTTAAGGAGAGGTGAAAAGATGACTTGAGCAAGGTGAAAGTAAAGTTCCACCAAAGAACTTCATCACCTTTATACCACATCATGATACTCGTGCGAACAACCTTAGTTCGTACGAAGAACTCACAATGGCTCGTATGAGTGATCTCTGATTCGTACGAGTCAAAGTTTTTCAAAACTGGACTTTGAGTTCTTCGAGGACCTTAGGTTTTTCGCTGACCTGTTTAGATGTTTGCACATATCCACACTAATCACAAGTTAAGTTAGGAAAAATGCTCAATAAACAGATTTTGCTCTTTGAAATGAGTTTACTCGTTGTAAGAAAGTACTTTATGAAGTTATGATATCAAAGCAAATGGTTTTTAGGGCGTATCTTGGAAGAAAAATTTTGAGTTTCCATCTTTGGCTGAATAAAAAATAACTTATCAAAAATAACTTAATTTAACAACAAAGTAAACTAAACTAAGATAACTATTAGTAAATAAGAATACACTATACATTTACTTAGACAATCTTTTTCAGAGTTTCAAGGTAAGAGAATCATACCAGCTTTTAATCTTGCCAAAAACGAGTTTTGTTTAAAACATCAAATTAAATAAATAAGTATTCTACTATGATTATCGGTATTGTTGTCCACGTAAGCTCAGCTTATCAGATGTAATCATGATTAGAAGATATGACTAATGTATGATTTATACTTACTAGCCGGTGTTCAACCACTTCACGACACATTCCAGTATCAAGATATGCACGAGAGAAAATCTTACCATGAGTATAATCCTTATCATCTGTTTTGACGTATATGATGTGAGATACTCACTTATTTTGATTGAAAACAAGCCCTATGTGATTAAATCACTTATTGATGAGGAACTTAATTTTCAAATGCATGCCGGGCACAGGAGTAAGTCCGTGAACAGGTTAGTACCATTGTACCGACAAATAGACGAACTTAGCTCCCGCATAAAGTTATGATATATTATCACTTATTTTTGAGTGAATGTGATATTTTTATTACTTACTGATGGTTGTATGCAGCATTTACACGTATGTATGGTATCATGGAATTTCTAGACTTGCGTCACCGTTATTTTTCGGTAAAAGATTCAACCATGATACCCATATGATACGTAAGCATAAAGACCGCATATCTCAGAAACTCGGCATACTATCAAACGAAATTTCGGTACCAAGACCATATGCCAATGAATGGTTCCCACCTGGCTTCAGTCCGTTATGTTTATATCAACCTGCACATTTTAATCTGATTGTGAGCCTACCGATACATCATTAGTAAAGCTACTTATCAATTTTCGTTTTATGTTTTGACTGTTTTTGACAGATCACCGGTGTGTATCATCATCTTCTCTTATCTTTCCAAGAAAATCATTTTTTTATTTTTCTATTATTTTTGTATTTTTCTAAATTTTTCTCCCCCTTAAATACAGAAGGTAAATAAATATTAAGTTAACTTAACTAAATAAAAGACATATTTTTGTATGTTTTTGTATTTTTCTGGAATTTTCTCCCCCTAAAATATAAAATAAAGAGAAAATAGAAAATCTTTTTGTCGTTTTAGAGTTTAAGAAAATATTTACAAAAATGATTAGCCAAGGATGATTTACTCGGGTTTCACCTTGATTCCATTGACCAAAAGTAGATAATCAAAACGAGATTTATCAAAAGCTTTAGTAAACAAGTCGGCACGTTGGTGATCGATGTGGATTTTTATATATTGATAAGTTTCTTTTCATAACAATCTCGTATGAAATGATACTTAAGCTCAATGTGTTAAGTTTTTGAAAGCTGTACAGGATTATGAGTGATCTGTAAAGCAGCTTCGTTATCAACAAAAATAGGAGTAATTAGAAATTCAAAACCGTAGTCGCACATTTGCTATTGGATCCATAGAACCTGAAAGCAGCAACTAGAAGCTGAAATATACTCAGTCTCACAGGTTGACGTAGCTACACAAGTCTGCTTTTTTGCACTGCCACGTAACTAGGCGATTTCCCAAGAACTGACATCCTTCTGATGTTGATTTTGCATCGATCTTGCAGCCACCATGATCAGAGTCATTGAATGCTGTCAAATCAAACTTATCATCCTTAGGATACCAGAGACCAGTGTCTGGGCGACCCTTCAAATAACGAAAGATCCTTTTCATTGCCACCAAATGAGAAGCCTTTGGACTTGACTGGTAGCGAGCTAGAAGACATGTTGGGTACATTGTATCGGGTCTTGAAACAGTAAGATACATAAGAGATCCGATCATAGCACGATAAAGAGATGGTTCCACATGTTCACCCATTCCATCAGGAGTAATCCCATGATTTTAGCTAATGGAGTTCCGAAGGGCTTTGAGTCTTCTATATGAAATCGTTTGAGAATATCCCCGACATACTTCATTTGATGGATGAAAATCCCTTCCTTAGATTGATGAACCTGCAAACCAAAAAAGAAAGTCATTTCTCCCATTGAACTCATCTCGAACTTCTCTTGCATCACATACTCGAATTCTTTGCACATTCTTTCGTTTGTAGACCCAAAAATAATATCAGAAACATACACTTGTACCAGCAATAAATCCTCATTTTCTTCCTTGATGAAAAGAGTTCAGTCTATCAATCCACGTTGAAAACCATTCTTTAGAAGATAGGAAGACAACGTTTCATACCAAGCCTGTGGAGCTAGATGAAGACCATATAGCGCCTTATTTAGAAGCCAAACCTTGTCAGGATGGATTGGATCTTCAAAACCAGGCGGTTGCTCAACATATACTTCTTCTTTAACCACACCATGAAGAAATGCACTCTTCACATTCATTTGATAAACGGTAAACTTCTTGGAAGATGCATAAGCCAAAAAGATTCTTATGGCCTCAAAGAGTGCTACCGGTGCATAAACTTCATTGTAATCATTGCCTTCTACCTGATTAAAGCCCTGGACAACCAATCTTGCTTTGTTTCTCACAACAACACCTCGGTCATCCTTCTTACACTTGTAAAGCCATCTTATACCAATCTTCTTGTAGTTGTAAGGCCTGTCAACCAATTTCCACACGCCTAACTTCTGAAACTGCTGAAGTTCTTCTTGCATTGTCTCAACCCATGAGTCTTCTTTCACTGCCTCCTTCCAAGATTTTGGTTCAACTTGACAGACATAGCAGACAAAAGACCAATCATTATGTTCCCCAGATTCCCTAATAGCCAAATACAAACAAGCATTCTGGTTGTTCCTTAGTTGATTTACGAGTCTTCACACCACTCTGGACATCTCCTATAATATTCTGATGAGGATGGGTATTATGAATTCGAGTTTCAGGAACCATGGGAACTCGAGAGTTTATACCCAAATTGTTAATATTCAGATCAACAGCTAATTCGTTTGCTGGATTTGATGAAGATGTAGAAGCATGGCCTTCAGTTGTCCCTAGATTTTGCACATTTGACGTGACATCTAAAATTCCAGGAACTGGACCAGAAGTAGCTTCATTTGCATCATGGAACTCATCATCTTCTGATGAAACATTGTAATCAGCAGCATCTTCGAATTCCTCGTTTTGAACAAGATTGTTAACCGACGTAGACACTTGAGGGTTAACAATAATTTGTCATTCTAATGACGAGTTAACTATAGTATCACTTTCCAGTAGCATTTGAGCAGCTGTAGATGCATCATCAAAAGTTGTCAAATTAAAGGAGTCAAATAATCCATCGTAGTCAAACATCCAAGGAGCACCCGGAGCTCTTACTGATTCAGTGTATCTTTGAACTTTAACTTCACCCCATTCTTCAGTCTTTTTCGATGACAAATTCCACACTCTGAAATTTGGAGTAGCATATCCAAGAAAGAAACCTTCGATAGCCTTAGGTTACAAATTTACCATGTGGATCAATCATAGTGCATGGAGCTCCAAAAGGTTCTAAGAAAGACCCATCCGGTTTCCTTTTTTGTAACAACTCGAAACATGTTTTCCTATGCCTCTTCAGCGTAAGAACTCTATTCATCGTATAACATGCAGTAGCCACAGCCTCTCCCCAAAATTGAACAGGAAGTTCTGATTCTACTAACATAGTTCTTGTAGTTTCAATTAGAGTTCTATTCTTCCTCTCAGCGACACCATTTTGGTGTGGAGTGTAACGAGAACTGTACTCATGCAAAATGCCTTTAGAAAAACAGAACTCATCCATAACATGATTCCTGAATCCGGTGCCATTGTCACTTCTGATTCTCCTTATCTTCAAATTGTACAAATTTTCGAGTAGCATTAGGAGATTCTAGAGGATTTCAAGAACTTCACTCTTGTGTGCCAACATAGTTACCCATGAAAATCTTGAGTAGTCATCAGTAACTACTAAGCAATATGAATCACCAAAAGTAGTCTTGTGTCACATAGGTCCAAAGAGGTCCATATGAAGACGTTCCAGAGGCATATTCACCTTGTTAATCTTCTTCACATGATGAGATTTTCTAGCTTGCTTTCCCTTTTGGCACGATACACAGACGTCTTGTAAATGAAAGTTCTTCACTGGTACACCACTCACAAGATTGTTTTCACTAAATAGTTCATTTTCCTCAAGTGAATGTGTCCCATTCGTCTGTGCCATGAGACTGATTCCTTTTCGGTGGCTTTTGAGACAAAACATGTGACTTTTGTAGACGTGGTAATAGCTTGGCTCATGTCAAGAATATACAAGTCATTAATTCTTGGAGCCGATAGGAGAATCCATTCTTTGGGAATCTTGAAACCAGGTTTTAGCACATAACAACCGGTATCATCAAAATGAACTGTGAACTTCTTGTTGTAGATTTGAGAAACACTCAGAAGATTGTGATCAATTTGACGAACATAATTGATCTTAGCGAAACTAACAACACCATTGGAAACCATTCCTTCTCCAGTGATGTATCCACCCTTATCTCCAGCAAAGGCAACATAACCCCCCCAATGCTTTTCACATGATAAAGAAGCCTTAAATCGCCTGTCATGTGCCTTGATGCTCCACTATCAACAATCCAATGACTATTCACAGTTCCTCCTGGAACACCCTGCACATTTCAATACCCGATCAGTTTGAGATGGGGACCCAAGCCTTAGTGGTCTTGGGTCGACCCTTATCATCAAGAAATGTGATTTCTATTTCTTGATGATTTGGAAACTTTGTGCCTCCCCCTGAAACATTACCGGTCTTAGGTTTCCAAGATTGTTCAAATTTACCAAATGACTATTATTTACATTTTTAACTACTTCTCGTTTTATCAAACTTGAAGAACTTGGTTTCCTTTCTAAAAACTCTGGTTTTATTGCCTTTTCAATTATTTTCACTTCTTTACGTCTCTGTTCTTTTTCTTGTTCTTTAACAATACGTTGTCTTGTTTTGGTGATACAGATCGACGTTGGCAAGTTGGTTCAGGAGGGGCTTTTTCAATGAACTTCGGTTTTGCTGGATTGGTACAGTTTTTGATAATGTGGCCAAACTCTCCACACTTAAAACATGTTCTCCTTTCAACAAATTTAGGAGATCCTGTTTTATGAATTGATGTTGAACTTGTGGGTCTGAAGGTACTTGGTTCATCTTCACATCCATTTGTATGTTGAGTGTAAATGTTTTGACTGTTACGCTTCAAAATCTTGACTTTATTTACAAAATCAATGTTAGACATGCTTTCAAAAGTCTCGATTTTATCAGTACCAGTTGATCCCACAAATTTAACATTCTTCAATTTCTTCTTGTAGAGAGCTCCTTTGGTTTCAACTTTTGGTTGTGATACCTTATGTTTTTCAGCTCGCTTTTCTTGTTGTTTTTCTTTTGAAATGAATAATGGTTGTGACTTGATTGGATTCTTCTTTTCCAAAAATTTGGTTGTTGAATTTTCAAAAACTTGATCAATTGAAGTTGAATTTACATTCTTGATCGGAAAGTCTTTGTTGTAGTAATTTTCTTATCCCCAATCAAGGTATACAACACATTATCATTTTCGATTGCAGACTCAGTTGTCTTGACAGATTTCATAGGATCATTCTCTTGATTTGCAACAGATTTCACATTAGGGGCAGCAGAAATTTTACCCCTTTTTCTTCATCAAGAGTTTGATCCTGATCGATTTTCTCTAACTCATCATCTGAAGAATCATCCTCTTCTATTGTAGAAGGATTCTGATCAACAACTGATGATGAGTTCTCTGATTTTCTTGATTCAACTGAGGAATTGTCCACTTAAACCCTAACCCTTTACTGCACACTCTTCAGGATTAAGAGGTACAGATGGTTCAAAGCATGGCATTTCCTCTTCATCAGGCAATTTAGTATAATTGTGTTTCAACGAAGGTGGACATGAATTATACCCAATGCATTTGACATCTCCTTTAAGCTTTTGAACGTCAATGATGTGATCAAGCACATATCGGAGTTAGAATAACTTTTCAATTTTAGCTTAATTGCATCATGTTCGCATTTGGCAATGGCTAACTCCGTTTTTGTTTCTTCAAGGATATTAATGTAGTTATTAATTCATATTTGCTTGTTCAAAACTGTTTTACTTAATTCAGAAACGCTTTTCTTAAGAGTTACAATTACATATTTGAATTCTTTTTCGTTTCGAGTTGAAGCCAGATTTGCCTCTTTGCATTTTGACAGTTCAACTACTAGGCTTTGATTGTGACTTTTTATTGTTTCAAATTTCGTTTTTAATTCATCACAGTCACTGCATATCTTAGGGAGTCGGATTTTACCTGGCTTGTTGAACCTGCAACGTTAGCCATGAAAGCATTATGATGAGAAAAGGACGCATTGTTGGCAAAGATTTTCTCCATCTCCTTTGATGCAACTTCTGCTTTCCTTATCAAACCAGCCTTTTGACGTTTCAACTTTTCTGCTTCTTCCAGTAACTCATTGACCTCAGTATCAATCCTTTCCCTGACATCTGGATCAGATCCATAACCACATACACTCGAGCTTTCTTTGTCAGAACTCCCATTATACCCAGAACTATCATCATCATCATCATCATCAGAATTGTCAATGTTGTGAACATGTTTGATCCAATTGATAATCTTGACATATATTTTCCTCTATCCTTCCAATTTTACTACACGTTCCTTATCCTTACTACTAGAGCTCCGTTTGTGTTGTTTGAAGGTCCAGACTGGTTAGAGTTGTTTGGGTTGTTGACATCAACTATTCTTCGTTCATTGTTAACTTGAGTTGTGTGGGATAGTTGTGATTGATTTCGGAAAGGGTTGTGATTTCTTGTTTGCTAGTCGAGTACATGCACGCTTAAAGTGACCTTTTTCACCACAGTTGAAGCAAGTAACAACATCTTTATCAAAACCATATTTCGTATCTTTCTTGCTTTCCAAACTCGTTCCCCCAGTTCTGCTCATGTAATCTTTAGCTCTTCTGACCGCACTTGCAAACGCCCATTTAATATCCATCAACTCCATCTCATCTCTGTCTATTTGTTGATAGTCTTCGTTAGTCAAATTGATGTTTCCAATTTGACCATGGACTAGTCCACAGTAAGCACTAACCATAGTGTTCAGATGTTCCATATGTTCCCGAGCAACTTCTACACTGACCTTGGAAAGATTTGATGTATCAAGTATGACGGTATTAGGATTTGTAGGTTGAAAGTTGTTACCATAGAAAGCTTGTTGAGAAGCTTGTTGTGGAACTTGAGGTGTAACAACTTGAGGTTGTGGTAGAAAGTCTTTTGGATCAAATACTGGACCATCGGTTTGAGTACTTAAGCCGGCAGAATGATCTGTTTGAACTGGTGGTGGTAAAAGGGGTTAACATTTGACACAAACGCGGTTTGAAGTTTTGGTTGCTGAGTTATACTAACACCTGTGTTAATACCTCCAAAGTACATCTCAGGGTTTTTGGAACGGAAACCCTTTTTGCATTCCGGATTTCTTCTTCATTTTTGTTCTCCAGCTTTTGAACAAATTCATAAATACTAATCACACCTAAAACACCTGTATGCCTTAGTAAGTCAATAAATTGACTCCATTTTGGCGGTAAGGCGTCAGCAAAACGCATCACGATTTCTTGTGGAGATGCTAACAACTTTGTATGAATACATTTCACTAAGCAAATGGTAGAAACGGGTTGTCATGTCGCTTAGTGTTTCATTCTCCATGAACATGGAACCTTCAAACTCTTTCTTTAACAGATCATGTCGTATTTTTCTGGTTGCAGCATTTCCTTCTCCTTTTGCTTCCAAAGTATCCACAAATTCTTAGTAGTGGTACAGTACACAAATTGATGATAAATGTCCTTATGAAGTGCTTGTGTAAGGATAGCAAACGCCTTATTCTCTACATCATAGGCCTTTTTATCGTTTTCATCTAAATTGGCTAACGAGGTTGATTTGATCCTGCTTCTTCGAGAGATTCCTTGTATGGTGTAGTAAAACATGTCCATAATTTGTATTTTGACCGAGAACATATGTATGGAAATGACTATTCACGAATGATAATCGCTTATATGGTTCAGTTTTGGTGGACGGCTATTACAGCCTGTTCACTCTCGCTTATAAGAAAAGTCTGAATGCTCTGATTTTGATTTGCTACACACGCCCATTGATTAGCGGTAATCATAGCTGTGTGTTGAGGCATTAGTGATTTAACCCATGAGGTTGCGGAGCATTGTGATGAGTCTTGGTTTGTGCTTAAACCACTCCCCCAATCCCAAGGATTAGTACCCATTATATGTTCTTGTTTATGAAAATTAAAAGGTTTAAAGTTTAATTTTTGAAAATAACAGTCTCCTTTTAAAAATTCAAAAATTTTAAAAACCACAAAGATTTGAAATTGAAACACGAAAAACAATCAAAGAAGCTGGGTTCTTCGTACGAATCAGTGATTCGTACGAGCCACTATCTTTCGTACGAACCACAGTCTTTTGTGCGAACAAGGATCCTTCGTGCAGATGACTTGGTCTTTCGCATGAACAGTCTTGTTCTTCGTGCGGATGGGTTATTCGTACAGATGTTTTTCGCTGAAGTTAGGTTTTTCGCAGAGTGAATATTTTTGTAGGGTTGGTTGGTGAAAATTTCCTTTTCTAATAGAGACATGTTTATGAGTTTGTTAGAAAGTGGTCAGTTGTCTACACAATTTTGGTTAAAAAGACAAACATTCCATATCAGCTTTTCAGTCAAAACAGTCAAGTCAAGTCAGAATGTCTAGAGATTTGGTCAACCCTAAAGAATATTCGATGAGTTTTCCGGCAGTGTTTCACCTGAAAATATGTCCAACTAAACTTTGATAGAAAATTTTAAGAAAAACCAGATTCTAACATGTCTCCATGTATTCTAACAAGGTTTTTATGAAATTCTGGATACAACAAGAATATTCCGGTGAGTTTTCCGGCAATGTTTCACCTGAAAATATGTCCAACTAAATTTTGATAGAAAATTTTAAGAAAACCAGATTCTAACATGTCTCCATGTATTCTAACAAGGTTTTTATGAAAATTTTATGGATACAACAAGTTTTAACTATGTTTTAAGTTGGTTATCTTTAAAAACTAAGTTTCCTGTTGAAAGTTCAAGTACACTTCTAGAAACCCTCACAACTACCTCAGACACAACACTAAGCTTAGTTTTAAACAAGGAATAAGACAAAGCTCTATACCACTTGTAAGTCCACTTGGAGATCAAGATTAACCTACTTCTCGTTTATATAGCACACAAACACACATACGAGTGCGGAATCCTCGTCAGTATGCAAACCAAAGCAAAGTAAGAAACACAAGATAACCAAAGATTCAATATATTGATTTACAGAAGAGAATAGTACAAACACATAAAATAATGTTCATACAGACTTAGGAAATACTCTCTGTGTTCTTGTGCTTCAGTCTCTCTCTAGTGTACACTTCCCAACTAGTCAGCCGTCTACTGAGAAGTGCATGTTTGTTTATATAGTGCCCACACCTAACAGTAGTACCAAGAATGTTGCTGGTCGTACGAAACACCATAAGTCACGAAGAACATTCACCATAAGGATGCTCGTACGAACGATCCATGGCTCGTACGATCATGAACTAGCTTGTATGACTCAAGCAAAAGCTTGTTAAAATAGCCACTCGTACGAATGGAATGAGGCTCGTACGAGCAACAGCTTTCTCGTATGAAGCATCTCTCAATCATACTTGATGTGTTCTTTGGAGAATGTGCCAACAGACATGACGTACATAAGACTTAACAGTATGCAAACATGCAACTATTTTACACAGACAAACTAATCGTCGTACTTAATCAAGATAGGATGATATCTTGATTTAGTCGACATGACCAAACTATACAGACACAATAAACAAAGACCGTACAATTACAGACGTAACTAAGAACAAGCGACAGACATAAAAGTGTATCAACAGTTTCACAACATCAATTATTTTTTTCAGTTTATTTAATCTTTGCTTTACTCGTACATGTTCAAGACGACTTAATCACTAATTTCTAAACTCGATTCCCCAAATTGTAAGATTAATTATGTTTATTTATTTTTAAATCTATTTGTTATGTAAACTAATTTTCTTCTTAACCTACTAAATACAAACAATAATGAAATTAATATATTTATACAATATCGATGCATTTATGCATTTATGATATAATTAATCGCTGAACAAAGTGTATATAAAATGCATCGACCACTTGTCACATTATATTTGCCCGTCTCCCTTCTTCCACGTGGCTACCGGCATGCACCAAGTGTTAGGCTATTGGGTGTGGAGGATGGTAGTCCTCAAAGGATGACTCGCCATGTAGGTGTCCACGTCAGCGGGTGTGGAGGTAAGCTAAAGGGGATGGATCTAAGATGTGGGGATGAGCCTCAATTATATGTATGTATGTATGTATGTATGTATGTATGTATTGGGGGGTCGTTGAGATAGGCTGCAGGAGGATCTTGGGGACGGTGACAGGCCTGAGGGGGTAGGGAGGTGGTCCGGCGCTAGAGATCGACAGGCACGGGACGTCTCCCATACCCGGTAGTCTTATGCAATAGGGATGACTTTAGTTTTTAGAAAGATAAAGATATGTGCCAAGTTCAATTTAAATGGTTAGATATAAAATTGTTTTTGTTTAAATCAGATGTTTGATGTAACAATGATTTGACTAACTAAGAGACAGTCCCATGTGAGATTAAACATCAATGGGGTTCTTAAGATAGTGCAAAATTTGTTTTTATGGAAAAATAGGTCAGACAGCTTGTCTTTTAATTATTCTACTTGTTTTGTTATAAGCAAGTTCAATCATAACTTTCGTCCGAACTATTGTTTCATGTGTTTGTTTAAGTGTGACAGTTATATTTCTTATGCTCATGGTAGAGAAAACATTGTTTATAAGGGTTTCATCTTTATTTTAATTTTCTTCAAAATAAAGTTGCTAAGTGTCATATTATGTTTAAGATGTATTAGTTTTTTTAATCATTTACCAGATCTCAACCTCTAGATTGGTTCGTCGTTAAATCTACAGACAGTAAGGTGTAAAAAAATATTTTAAATTACATTGTTCATATCTGTAAAATAATATGCGAGAATCATAAGAACGAATGAAAAAATCACGAAAACTTGGTAAAAACAATTCAAATAAAATTTTATTTTTACACTTATCATTATTATTTGAATACAATATTAGAAATTAAATTTACACATATTGTACATAAATAAAATTTACATATGTGTAAGTTTGCCATTTGCACATGTGTAAAGTTGTTGTATTTACACATATATATAAAAGACTTATTAAAAATGATTTTAAAAGAAGAGATGAATTATTTAAGGGTGTTAATATTTAACATCTCTTTCCTCTATCTCTCTGTCTATATATACATAGATATATGTAGAGAGATACTGTGAAAAAAATGTGAGAATAAGAATTTATGGTGTGAAAATAGAATAAGCCTTATTTAAAGAGTGAATTCTTTTTTAATGTTGTATTTTAATTATAGTTTGATTTATATTAACAAAAAATTGATTTTGATTGGTTTTTTATTCGTTTTTATAATTCTCGCAATATTTAGTCTTCTCAAGGTAACTCTCATATATATATATATATATATATATAGTAATATTATGTAGTAATAAATTTAATCTGATAAATAAAGGTGAATCATAATATATATTACTTAATGATAATAAAAGTGATGCATATATTATTTGATGATTATAATTAAATTAACAGGAAGTGTTTTTATAAATTGCATCTGAAAGTAAAGGTAAATGAACATATTATTTAATGATAATAGAAGTAATGCATATATTATTTGATGATAATATATTAAATAACGGCAAGTACTTTTATAAATTAATTTCAAGTCAGAGGTGTAATAGATGTTGTAAATAGGAAAAAGTGTGAATAAAAAGCTATCTTTCTGGTTAGAGACTCTTGTTTCTTATAAAGAGGTTTTGAATTTAATCCTAAACAAATAGTTTATAATTAATTTGGTGTAAATTAATAGTAAATAAGCATTATCATTTATAAAAACGAAATAGGAAAAAGTGGAAATGATGTTAATTAATTGAAAACTAACTTAGTTACCCGTGTGATACATAGGCTGACTAATATGTATATATATATATATATGGAGAGAGAGAGAGAGAGTTAGGGTAAAATGAAAACTTATACGAGTTGTGAGAGCTTAAAGAACTTGGCTTACGAAAGGTTTTTCAAAATTGATTTTACCAAAAATCCTACAAAAATCAAGTTTTCCAAAAAAAAAAACTTGTTTTTCTTTTTAATTTATAGCACCTGTAAATGCAGTAAAAAGTGTTGACATGCTTATTTCATCAGCCTTTTTATAGCTGCTATAAGGGGCCGAAAAACACGAGTTCGAATTCATTTTTTTAATGTCAGCTATTTTAAATATTTAATCTAGGGGTGTGAAAAAAATGGGGCAAAACTCTCATGGGAAGACCGAGTTCTCTAACTTCTCACAACTCGGGGAGGGGAGAGCTTCCTTTGATCTTGATCATATATATATATATATATATATATATATATAAGAGAGAGAGAGAGAGAGAGGGGGGGTTCGGTTAAAAAGTTCATTTTTCCTACAAAGTATACAAAGATATAAAACGCCACAATTCAGCCATAAAATACACTCAAAACCACAAATAACAGAGTGGAGATCACTAAAACACAATATCAAACCCTAACAGTTTTCAAACCCTAACAGTCCATAAAAACTTCAAATACACCATCTAGAACTATGAATATAAACATAACATGATAATCAACATAAACATATTAATATTAGTCATTCGATAATCAAATCCTTATCATCCAAAACACAACACAAAACCCGCAAATATGGCGCTTTAGAATCTTCACTTTGTTATTTTAGTTGAGGTAGGAAAAATGGACTTTGTAAACAACTTCCACCCTATATATATATTATATATTATATATATATATATATATATATATATTAGGGGAAGGATACAACGAAAACCCACTTGAGTTGAAAAAAACGCAAAAAACCTTTGTAAAAACCTCATATAACTTTTTAATTTTTTTCTAAAAAAATAGGAAATATAACATACGTATATTTGAACATTTTTATAAAGAAACACAAAAAAAATGACGAGTAGTTTATTTTTTTAAAAAATATTAAAAAATTCATGTTACATAATATATATGTCCAAAAATGTAACATGCAAATTTTGAACATTTTAAAAAACAAGTAAGTGCTTTTTACATTTTTTTATAAAAATGTTCAAGTATATTAATGTTACATTCCCCTATTTTTTTAGAAAAAAAAATAAAAATGTTACATAGGGTTTTTTTAAGTTTTCTCAACTCAAGTAGGTTTTCATTTTATCTTTCACCTATATATAAATGGATTGAGTAAAATGAGAACTGTACCGAGTTATAAGAACCATAAGAACTGATTTAAACCATTGATCTAGAAATGATGTCCGATGTCTTTGTTTTTTGTCTTACATGTAAAATATTAAAATAATATTATTCGGTAAAAAAGCGTAATTTGGTAAAATTATTTTAAATTTCCTGCAAAAGTTTTTGTAATTTGTACTTTATTTGTCTTATTTTTCCTTAAAAACAAGTGTAGTTTTAATAAAAGTAAACAATATAAAAAACTTTTGCAACAATCTTTTAATTAATAAATACCCTGTGTAACAATTTATTTACATTGACATAAAAATTTACTCTGACAATGTAAAAAGTATATATACATGGAACAAAAAAAATAAAGTCAAGTCGTACTTCGTTGTGATAGTTTGCACCTACAACACTAAGTCCTTTACCGGCACTTATCTTGTGTAATTGTGGTAACATAAAAACACCATTCAAACCCACTAAAAAATAGGAAACAATCATTCTACAAACAACGTAAGTACATCAATTACACGTAACGTAAAACTTACACAAAACTAAACAAATCCCCTAAATTTAATATTTACATGTGGTAAAAAAATTAAAACATAAATTTATAAGAAAAAACTCTCCATTTTATGTGTAATATTTTATAAAAACAAAATATTTACATGTATGTAAAGAAAGGTAAAAAGTTTACGGGTAATGTTTAGAGAAGCTCGGGTCGACGAACATGGTGATAAAAAAATCTACGATCGTATGTAAAAATAAACATTTATGTATGATGTTTAGAGAGCTTGGCCGACGATCAAAGACGTAAAAAAACTTAAATTGTGTGATTTTAAAATCTACAGTCTATTTTATAAATTTAAATTGGTAGTAAGTTGCAGGGTAACAATTTGGTTGAATGGAATACGTGTGATGTTTTGTGAATATACAACCTATGTAAAGTTAAACATTAACATGTGATATTTAGAGAAGCTCGGACTGACAAACACGAGCGTAAAAGAAACATTTAAACCGTCTATTAAAATAAACATTTATGCGTGATGTTTAGATAGCTCGGGCCGCAATCTAGGGCGTAGAAAAAAACAATACTGTCAAATGTAAATGAACATTTACAACCGTCTGCTAAAAATTGGAACAATAGTTTATAGTCGAATGTAAACTCACACGTAAATTTTCCTTACGCCCTTGATCGTTCGCCCGAGCTTCTCTAAACGTCACACGTAAATCTCTTGTTTCACACGTTTTTAGATTTGTTTGCGCACATTTATAAATGTTTTTACTTACGCATTTGGTTAATGTTTTTACATACAGTGCCGAGTGTCAAAAAAAACTTTTACCCGGTGTCAATGTAAACGTTGTTTTTTTTTTATTTTGAATGTAAACTAACATGTAAATGTGAGTTTACGTACATTGTTGAATGTCAAAATTTACAGTCGAATGTAAATAACATTTAAAAACCGTCTGTTAAAAAATGTGAACAATAGTTTAAAGTCGAATGTAAACTCACACGTAAGGTTTTTTTTTACGCCCCTCTGATCGATGGCCCGAGCTTCTGTAAACGCCACACGTAAATCTCTTGTTACACACGTTAGTAAAATGTTTTTACGTATGGTGCCGAATGTCAATTTTTTTTGCGCACATGTCGAATGTAAATGTTGTTTAAGGTCTAATGTAATGTGAGTTTACGTACAATGTCGAATGTCAAAAAAAATTATCATACATTGTCCAAAGTCAAAAATATTTTGGCGCACGGTGTTGTGTGACGTTGTTTTTGCGCAAAAAAAGTTTTTTTTACCCCGGATCACTGGCCGAGCTTCTTGCATTTGCTTTTACATCAAGGATCAAAACATTCCATCCCAAAAAGTCGCCAATGAACATAAACCCATCTTTGAGAGTTCAAGAACCCCATTCAAGAACCTCGTAAAGCGGTAAAAGTGGAATAAAAAAACTCATAAAAGTAATATTCTATAAATGCATATCACTAGATAAATTTCTCAGGTTGTTAACATTTTTACTCTAATGTAAATGTTTTTTACATCGAAATGTTTTGCGACAATTGTTTATATCGGTTATTTTTTATAGTGATATGTTTTTTTGTAACGATATCAAAACCTGATGTAAAATGTAATATTTTTTTAATCGTTTGTGTGCAAACCCGCATTTTGAAAAAAAAAAACACATGTTCAAAACAATTTCTGCAACTTGGACACATAATTTTTTTTACCAATAACCCGAAGTTGAAACCCATTTTTACCAAATTTTATGCCATATTGAAAAAAAAAACCAAAGTAATGTAACTTTACCCATATATTCCTAAATGATTTCTTTCAAAACGATTTCTTAATTCTGTATCTAGTGAATAACCAACACATTGAGAAATCAATAAAATATTCAACAACAAAAAACAAAACAACGATTTTGAAAGAAGAGAAAAATATGACCCGAATCCGTTTTCTGTTAGAGGTTCATCATAGTTTTCAACGTCGAATAAAAGATCAGATCTTGAAACGACCAGGAAGCCCCGCTATGGTTACCTTGACCACCACTCACACATACCAACCGCCCATCACTTGAACCCATCGACGCCCCCAACCCCACCTCTTACACACAACCGCCATTCCTCGGAAAGAAAAAATGAAAAAAAATGAGAAAAATAACATCGGTTAACATGTTTTGGTGCATGAATGTCTTCTGCCTACGTCTTCATGCCGTGCTATTTGATATATATAATGGGCTTAAATTTTAAGATTTGATTTTGTTTGTAAAACTCATCCGTACGAATGAGTTCTTCTGCACGGATAAGTTGATCCTTCCCAAAGGTTCTAAGATGTCTATACATAGTGGGATGGTGTGTCATTTGCAACTTTTGCATTCAAGAGGCGAAGCCTTGTCAGATTGAAAATCTAAATGTAAAACTGATTTAGTTGAATGAAAACATAGAAAATTAACCAAAACTTGTGTTTCTGCTTAAGTATAATGAATTCCGCTCATCCTACATAAGTCTAGATATCATCGGGACGTCAAAGTTGATCTGACACGACCCTAACAAGTGGTATCAGAGCTAGAGGGCCGATATCTACGAGACACAAGATCTGGAGCTTAGAAGACCTTATTTCTATACTTTTTCTTATTTTTTGATACTTCTACGGTTAAACTGGACTAAATTATTCAGAGAACCTAAAACCACCATTTATAAACAACATATTAAAAAATTGGCTCAAAATTCAAACGTTATCATGCTAAAATTTTCAGAAGTCAAAATTGATCTGACACGATCCTAACAAGTGGTATCAAAAGTCAAAATTTTCAGATCAACAGTGTATGTGACATGTCTCATAAACTAATATGATCCTTTTACACAAACTCAGAAAAATATGTTTGTACATAGTTATGTTTCATTTCAGAAAACAAAAAGATTTTCAGTATGTTTTAGCATAAAGTTTGGAAAATACAAAAAGATGTTATTTCATCTTATTTTCGACTACCGATGATGGGATACTAATCTTTCAAAAATCCACAACTGTTGAATAGAATCTAAAGCACAATGGGCTGGAGTCAATGTGAAATAAAAATGATTTGAAATGTGTACAAGTTCATTAGTCTAAGCTTAACAGTGTTTGAAAACGTCAGTTTGCTCATAAAGTGTTTAATCAATGTCATTAACTTGGATTTGGTTAACTGAGTGGGTTGTTAAAACTGAAAAATGTTTGAAATTGAAAAGTTCAAAATTTCATCTGAATGAGAGGTTTCACACGGATAAGCTTAGTTGTTTTTATATAACTTTCTGGATTTGTGATGGGTGGAATATATATATAGAGGACAGATCATGAGAAAACTACTTTAAATGAGAAAACAAAAAACTAACTAAAAAAGCCTAAAAAACATACCAATTTTTTTTGAATTTTTTATTAAAAATCACTATTAATAATATCTAAAAAAACTTTAAAAAAAAGTTAGTACTGCACATGTGTAATAATACGGAAAAACTTAAACCACCTAACACCTCCCCCCCCCCCCCAAAAAAAAAAAAAAAACCTCCTAAACCCCCCACCACTCCCCAAAAAAAAACCTAAAACTAAACCCTAAACATAAACCAAAAAAACCAAAACTCCCTACCCGCACCCCTCAAAAAACCTAAACCTCCCTCGCCCACACCCAAAAACCTAATCCTAATCCTAAACCTCAAAAAAGCCTAACCCTAAAAGCTAAACTAAACTCAAGTGCTAACATTAAGCATATAATGCATATGTGCAGCATATACATATAATGCACATGTAGAGTACACATATATTGCACATGTGCAGTACAAGTTTTTTTTTTTTTAAATTATTTTTTTACATGATAATTAGCAAATTTTAATACAAAATTGTAGAAAAAATTGGCATGTTTTTAAGACTTTTTTTTAGTTTTATTATATATATGTAGTTTTCTCATGATCCTCTCTCTCTATATATATATATATATATATAGGTGAAAGATAAAACAAAACCCAGTTGAGTTGAGAAAACTCAAGAAAACCCTCTATATATATATATATATATATATATATATATATACATATATAGGTGAAAGATAAAACAAAACCCAGTTGAGTTCAGAAAACTCAAGAAAACCCTATGTAACACTTTTATTTTCTAAAAAAACAGGGGAATGTAGCATTAATGTACTTGAACATTTAAAAAAAAAATGTTAAAAGCGCCTACTTGTTTTTTTTAAAATGTTCAAAATTTGTATGTTACATTTTTTTGGACATATATATTATGTAACATGAAATATTAATATTGTTTTTTGAAAAATAAACTACTCGACGTTTTTTTGTGTTTCTTTTATAAAATATTCAAATATATGTATGTTCTTCCTATTTTTTTTAGAAAAAATAAAAATATTACATGGGGTTTTTACAAAGGTTTTTTTGAGTTTTTTCAACGCAACTGGGTTTTCATTATATATATATATATGTGTGTGTGTGTGTGTGTGTGTTTATAGGGGCAGGATCTGGAGAAAACACATATAAGTGTAAAAGCCGTGAGAAGCCCCTCACTCGTTGGATCAAAACAATCAACGGATAAGATTGGCACGGTGGCGTTTTCGTAAATAAATTCAACTTTCGAATGTGGATGCGCTTCATTAAGGGCAAAAAGGTAAATGTGCATCTACATAACCAATCAAAACAGGATCGAAGCATTTATACTTCCTAGAGAACCCCCCCCCCCCCCAATTCCAACGAAAACGCGAAAAACCCTAGAAAATGCGAACCAACAATATTATGGCGTCAAACCATCAAACAAGATCCAGAGGCAAAAATACACTTGTAAGTTAACTTCGATTTACATTATGCTAGTTTTGTGATGTTTTTGGCGTTTTAATTTTATCAATAATTACAGTGTTTACGGATGTGGAATCCAGGGAGGCACCTGCTCCAAAATGCTAAAGAACCACCGAGTAACGAAAGAAGGCAACAACAAAACATGGTACATATGGTTAATTTTTATGGTGTTTGTTTGTAAAACTACATATATCATGTAAATATACTTTTGATAGTTTGCTTTTAAACGCCAAAAAAATGTATCGTTGGTATAATATTGTTTGGCTGTATGAGAACGCCATTTTACATTTATCATTTGTGTTATTAAAACGCCATGTATCATTTAGGATTGTCTTATCGAACAACCTATATCATTTAACTAGTACTAATACGCCATTGATAAGTTTTAAATAATGAAAACACTGAATATTGATTATAGGTTGAAGGACATAACGACATTTTTCATAAACATTGCTTAAAAAAATTGATAATAAAACACCATTGAAACAAGAATAAATAACAATATGCGATATCTGATGGACTTTTGTTTGAAAATGAATTATAACACCATTTATTAAGCGGACTTGGACAATGAAAATCGTGCCCTATATATCATTTAGCGCCCCCGGCCACGTGTTTGACCAAGATCCCTTCTCATCGTTTTCACACTCCCGATCATTATATATATAAATTTGTAAAGACATTAATATGTTTATGCATTAGTATTTGTTAGGATTTGGGTTGTTTTATTGTAATGGGCTTGGAAAAGGCTTTTGGCCTAAGAGATTAGAGTTTAGGAGCTCCAACCCTCTAGTATATATAGTTAATGGTGTATTAGGGTTTGGTAGTTCTTTGATTACACTTTCACTTGTATTAGACAAATTCCAATTTGTATGCAAGTTGAATCTTTCCATCTTCATCTTATTTCTCAAAGCTTGTTTGTGTGATCTCGATTAGATCCGGTTTATTGGGACTACAATTGGTATCAGAGCCTGTTTGAACCTGTTTCCAGGCTCAGATCTGATATCACATGTTTTTTTCTGATTGTATCTGCTTTTGTTTCGGTTTTTGTTGAAGATCTCGGATCAACTCGGATAGTCTTTTTGAAGATCTCGGATCATCTTGACCATCTCTGACCATCTCGGATTGTTTACTTGAACATCTCAAACCATCTCAGATCATTTCTGATTGTTTGCTTGAACATCTCGAACCATCTCGGACCATTTCAGATTGTTTGCTTGAACATCTCGAACCATCTTGGATCAATTTGAATCTCTATACTTGCATCTCGGATCAATTCTTACTCAGAATGTTCACTATTCTAGGATAGTGTAGCATCTCAGATAATTTTTTACTCAGAAAGTTCACTGTTCCTGGATACTGTTGACATCTCGGATAAACTATTATCATCTCGGATCATTTACCATTTCGAGTCAAAGTTACTGTTCAGAGGTTACTGTTCAGAGTAGTTGTTTACTGTTCACTTCTCTATTTGATATCTTTTCACCATCTTTAACAAAGAATCCACACACATTCTGACGGCTGCAGATCTCACCAATGCTACCTTATCGGCCCTTCAGTCTCAGACTCTGGCATTGCATCAGCAACTAGACCAGAGTATTGAAACGTCTACCAAAATCCCAAGATTGTTGTATGGTGATGATTACTTTGAATGGACTTGGCGCTTTGAATAGTATTTCAAAGCAAAGGAACCGAATGTGGAGGTGCATTCATGATGGTCCCTGCACAATCATGTACACAACTACAGATGATCCAGACACTCAATTCCGAAACCAGAAAGTTTGTGGTTTGATGAAGATAAAAAAATCAAGGATGAAGACGATAAGGCAATGAAAAATCTTACCATGGCACTTGGTCTGACATCTCAATTGTTGTTAGAAATTGCACAAGTGCAAAAGAAATCTAGGATGTGCTGAAAAATCTGTATGAAGTAAACACTGATATGAAAGCTAGCAGGGTGAATAAACTGAACAAGTAGTTAAGTTCTTTTAATCACATTTACAGAGAGACTGTGGAAAATCAAATCAGGAGATTCGTCAACTTATTTCACAAATGGTTAATGCTGGAATTTCAATCACTAATGGTGGGAGGAATCGTCAACTGTTGAATTCTCTACCGAAGTCTTGGGATGCTGATGTTTCAATGATCAAACATACCAAGAATCTGAATGAAGTTGTAGGTCTACTTGGAGGATCAAGATTAACCTACTTTCCTATTTATGCAACACACATACGAGTGCGGAATCCACGTAAGTATGCAAACCAAAACAAAGTAAGAAACACAAGATAACCAAAGATTCACTATCTTGATTAACTGAAGAGAACTAGTACAAACGCATACAAACAATGTTCATACAGACTCAGGATATACTCTCTATGCTCTTGTGCTTCAGTGTCTCTCTCTAGTGTCTAGCATTCACTACTACTGTCTTCACTAGTAACTCATCAACCAACTCACTGAGAAGTGCATATCTGTTTATATAGTGTCTACACCAAGCAATAGTACGAAGAATGTTGCTGGTCGTATGAAACACTATCGGTCACGAAGAACATTCTCCAAGGATGCTCGTACGAACGACCTGTTGATGCACTTTATGGCCGTCACTGTGCGAATAGACTAGTTAGAGTGTGTATTGAATATTGTCATAGATTAGATACGAACACACGATCTAAGTGCGAACAAGTACTGACTCGTACGAGTGAAATGTGCCTCGTACGGTATGTTTGGTAGGGAGTGACTTTTGTGACTCGTACGAATGACAGCAGGCTTGGTTCGCATGGAATGTCATGTCTATAAATAGGTGTTGTGTGTTCATTGTTTGGTAGTAGTTTTGGAAGTTCCCTGAGGGAAACGCTGGCTGATTCTCTCTAGGAACTCCGCCAGCCAGACCAGATGTAAGCTATTTCGGATGAATGAATGAATGAAAAGCTTCCCTGACTCTGTTGTGCTTAACGTCTATGTTCGTTCTGCGGAAATCTGCTTATCCCCAAAACCTCCGTCTAGAACCGCCACCGACTACGGGACCACAACTGGTATCAGAGCTACGGTACCGATTCATTCAGCTTAACAGTTGATGAATCACCTACACTCATGATTATTGGACGTATGAGAGGTTTTAGACGTAAAACATCTGAATAAACGGACAATCCACGGACATAATGTTAAATTGATACCTAGGATTGTTAGAAACTGATTTTCGACCAGATTGTGCAAAAATCATGTCAAAATTCGAAGAAATGAAGATTCTAGATCGAAAAGACGTTATTAGTTTCTCCTTAAGTACGAGACTCTCACTCATGCGAGTGATACTTGTCATTCGTACGAGGCAGTTATTCATACGAAGCAAACCCTTTGTACGAAGCAAGTCAGTCATACAAAGGCAGTTCGTACGAAGTGGTGAGCAAAAAAAGCAAAAAAAGGGCATTTTTTGATCGTATTAACGAGATGAGTGTCCAGAAAAATTTGGTGATTACAATTTTTTTTGAGATTTTAACGTCAAATGCGGGCTGTTCGGGAACACCGTTTAGCGCTTTTGATGATACGATCGCAATGGGATGAAGATTTTGGGATATCACTGATACCTAGCAAAACGTTGATCATCTGTGTAGTGATTATTATTGAGCCTTAACGTTTAGTCAGCATTTGGTCAAAACTGCAAATTTTGGGAAATTTTCGGCAAAATTTGAGGTATCATATGCTGCAGTTCCCCCATAATCCGCATTCCCATAAGAACTCGACGTCAGAATTTGCAAAAATGAGAGGGAATAAAAATTTTCATAAAAAAAATCCGACATTTTTGAAATTCGTGACACTGCAACAGTATCTGGGTGTTTCAGACCTCAAATTATTTAGGAAACACAGAGGATTGAAGATTCATTAGAGATGAAATAACGTTCATGTCTATTGACGAATAGACTACACATTCAGTATGGGTGATCGAAGAATGTTCAGAATTTTCAGATCATGTTTCAGATTGATAGCTCAAGGGCTAACCACCTGATCCCCGATTGGAAGTGGAAGAACACATGACGGCGTGGATGTGAACACGTCATTCTATCATTAACTCCGCATTGCAAATGAATGTTTTTCGGACTAACCGCCAGAAAACACGGATGTCTTGTAGTTTCAGTGACCCATTCCAGCGGAGTAGCTATAATATGTTATTGTGACTAAAGAGGATGAATGTGCTTCTGATTGCCGAAGAATGTTTCCCAGATTCGATGTGTTACCAGATAGTTTGTTTTGATGATTTGCTGATTGAAAAGATTTTTGCGGATACTCATCGGTTTGAAGTTTTTCCGTGTAGTTATTCAAAGTTTCTGTCAATTGCCGGTTGGGTTTTGAAGATCAGAGGATCGAGCATCAAGGGGGTGCGCTAAACCGAACACGGATATCCTTAAACGTCGAAATGGAGAAAGTTACATTGTTTAATGACAAGTTGGTGATTGTTCGAGAAAATTTGAAGATCAAGCAAATCAGAGGAGGTTTCTGAACCATGCAACCAACAGCTTGAAGATTAATTTCTGGAGAAAATTATTTCAGGGGGAATGGTGCTTAAAAGTAAATAATGCAAACCCGGATGTTCAATCAAGGGGGAATTACAATGTCAACAGATACCCGATTTAAGTTGCAGATATTAAAACACAACCCTCAAGATTTCAAGTTCAAGCTTCGACAGTAACGTCCAAGGGGGAAATTGTTGATGCACTTTATGGCCGTCACTGTGCGAATAGACTAGTTAGAGTGTGTATTGAATATTGTAATAGATTAGATACAAACACACGACCCAAGTGCGAACAAGTACTGACTCGTACGCGTGAAATGTGCCTCGTACGAGTGACTGTATGTTTCGTACGAGTGACTTCTATGACTCGTACGAATGACAGCAGGCTTGGTTCGCATGGAATGTCATGTCTATAAATAGGTGTGATGTGTTTATTGTTTCGTAGTAGTTTTGGAAGTTCCCTAGGGGAAACGCTGGCGGATTCTCTCTAGGAACTCCGCCAGCCAGACCAGATGTAAGCTTTTTTGGTATGAATGAATGAATGAATGAAAAGCTTCCGCTTTGTGCTTAACATCCATGTTCGTTCAGCCGGATTTGCTATATCCCCAAAACCTCTGTCTAGAACCGCCGCTGACCACGGGACCACACGACCCATGGCTCGTACGAACATGTACTTGCTAGTATGAATCAAGCAAGGTGTTGTTGAATAGAGCCACTCGTATGACTGAAGAATCACTCGTACGAATGGTTAGTGGCTCGTACGAGCAACAACTTGCTTGTACGAAGTACTTCTCACTCGTACTTGAAAGTGTTCTTCGAAGAACGTGCCAACAGACATGTTGTACACAAGACTCAACAGTATGCATAAATGCAACTGTTTTACAACACATACAAACTAATCGTTGTACTAAATCAAGATAGGAGGATATCTTGATTTGGTCGATACGACCAAACTATACAGACACAATAAACAAAGTCCGTAAAATTACAGATGTAACTAAGAACAAGTGACAGACAAAAAAGTGTATCAACAAACTCCCCCTTGGCTGTTGCTTGGTCTTCGTAATCATTCTGAATTGTCTGTTGTATCAACAAACTCCCCTGAAAATCTTCAATCCAACGTTGATTGATAATCAGGTCTTCAATACTTTTCCAGAAACATCAAACCTTTCTTGTTTCCTCTTGAATGTCACTGGAGGCAACTGGATCGGTCACAATCTGATGTACATCAGACTCTACCACTGGAGTTGAAGCAGAAACTTTTGGTTGCGAGGATGAGGCTGAAGTATCAGGATTGTCCAGGGTCTTCACTATCCTGATCACGTTTACGTTTGATCTACTGTGCTCTGCATCTTTCATTCCACATAATGTTCACTCGCTTTCTACTCATTTCAAACACGTCTTTAATACCATTAAAGCCTTCAACCTGTGTAGCATTACGAGAATGATACCATTCTCTTAGGTCGTTATGCTTAGCAGTTAATGTTTCGGCAGATTTCAGCCCATTTCCAACTTCAACTCCCTGAGAGTTATAAGCTACTCTCATCTGTTGTAGCTGAGTTGCCCCTTTAGCATTTGCAGCCTTCAGTTGCTCATTTCTTTTCTTAACTGCGCAATTTCTGAATCTTTGTTTTCTAACGATCTCTTTCAAAGAATTTATCTCCAACTGTTGTTTGACAACTGTTTCCGATTTGAAGTCATAAATTCCGAATGTTTGTTAATCTGGATTGCTGCAGCTTGCAACTAAGAGAACAGAAAATCAACTTTCTCATCATGTTCCATTTCAGAGAATAAACGACTGCTTCGTTTTGTATTTTGTTGATGAGTTGTGGACTGGATTGTTGGACTGATGAAGTAGTAGGTTGTGATTGAAGTAGAGTATCTTTAGCAGAAGGTTTTCAGCTGCTTTGGTATTTGAAGGTGTGGTTCAGAGGTTGTAGTGGGTTCGTCATTACAGGTTCAGTCTCCTCCGTTGTAAAGGTAGACTGGACTTTTGCAACTTGTTCCATTACAGTTTCTTGATGTGAGGTTGTAGGTTGTGTGATTTCAGGTTGTGCTAACGATGTTCCCATAGGCTGCTTTGTTTCTTTCTTCCCTTATCACCACCTGTAGCACCTACATCACTTGCACACCATTACCATCATTATCACCGTCATCATAATCACCTTTTCTCTTTTGACGACCAAAGTTATCTTCGATCATCTTTTTCAAAATTGGTTCTTCATTATCTGACTCACTGTCATCATGGCGCCACTTATCATTTTCTGGTGCAACATATTTATCATTTGTCAGAAACCGAACAATTTACGAGATGGTGTGCTTTCCTTGTAACATTTTGCTGCTACACCTCTAAAAATCTTCAACGAATGTTCCATCATAACCTCAACTTTCAAAACATCGTTGTCGTTTTTCCAAGATTCGGATGTTGCACATTTAAGATCATTTGGAGAAAATGAGGATACATCCTAAAACTTGTTTCCACTATATCTGGTTCTTCTCAGGTTTTCCTCATGTTAGCAATAAAATGGATTGTTCAGTGTCAAAACTATCATCATTCCAACCAAGTCGTTATTCGCCATGTCATAACCACTTCGTCTGTTGCTCAAACACTGAATAAGAACATGTAGAAAGAACTTGTATCGGAGTGGCAACCATGCTTTGTTTAGTTGTCCTACGAGAAAATCTGCAACACATTTCATTCGAAGCAAACATCCACGTTGACATTTCAATGGAACTGAGAAGGGAGCTTCAGGAGTATCGCCAAGTTGTAATACTGAGTTAATGATTTCAAGAGATACATATCTACATTCAAGTCATTAACTCTCCCGTGGATAAGTTCCTGCCCATTCACATCATCAACTTTAGCCGAATCGCAAAATTCCTTGATCAAGTCTTGTATACAATAGTCTTGTGCGTGATAGCATAATGTATCCTTGAGTCGTCGCAAAAACTTCATTATACCGTTGTACTCAGCAAATTTATCTTTCGGATCTAAGTAGGCCACCATGTTGTGTCTTAGCTCTGACATGATTTTCACTTCTGACTTGTCAGTTCTCTTTTTTGGGGGTTTTCTTTTATGTTCTTTTTGTTCCATTATGTACACAAAAGATAACAAGAATAAGAACATAAGTTCAAATTAAGATTAAACATATATATTCCCTAGACGAAAACTACTGACTCATACGAATAAAAAATTATTCGTACAAAGAACAACTTATTTGTATGAACACCTGACTTAGTAAAACAAGTGATTTACTCATACGAGTAACTGGCTCGTACGAGCGACATGTTACTCGTTTGAGTGATCATTCACTCGTACGAAGCAAAGTTAACTGTTCGCACACAAACTTTAAGTGAAGATTATGAATGAAGAACTTGTTTTTCGTTAAAAGATTCTTCGTTTAAAGTTTGTTGTTCATGTCAGGCAAAGTCACATAGTCAGATAATGTTCAAATTGTTCATCTTCAAGGTATGCCAACATTGTCAAGTATACCTTAAAGATATTAGAAACAACTTAAGGAGAGGTGAAAGGATGACGTGAGCAAGGTGAAGTAAAGTTCCACCAATGAATTTCATCACACTTTATACCACATCATGATACTCGTACGAAGAACCTTAGCTCGTTTCGAAGAACTGCCATTTGTACAAGACACCAGTGGTCATTCGTACGAGGCATAATCACTCGTACGAGTGACCTTTGATTCATACGAGTCCAAGTTTTTCAAAACTTGACTTTCAGTTCTTTGTGGACCTTAGGTTTTTCGTTCACCTGTTTAGATCTTTGCACATATCCACACTAATCACAAGTTAAGTTAGGGAAAATGCTTGTTAAACAGATTTTGTTCTTTGAGATGAGTTTACCTGATGTAAGAAAGTACTTTATGAAGTTATGATAACAAAACAAATGGTTTTTAGGGCGTGTCTTGGTAGAAAATCTTTGAGTTTCCATCTTTGGCTAAATCAAAAATACTTTAATTTGTCAAAAGAGTAAACTAAAATAAAATAACTACTAAAAGATAAGAATAACTGTACATATACTAGACAATTTTTTAAAGTTTTCAAGGTAAGAGAATCATACCAGCCTTTATTCTTGCCAAAAACGAGTTTGTTTAAAAACATCAAATTAAATAAAAAAGTATTCTACTATGATTATCGGTATTGTTGTCCGCGTAAGCTTAGCTTATCAGATGTAATCATGATTAAGAGATATGCTTAATGTATGAATTATACTTACTAGCCAGTGTTCAACCACTTCACGACACATTCCCGTATCAAGATATGCACGAGAGAAAATCTTACCGGTGAGCATACTGCTTATCATCTGTTGTGACGTATATGATGTGAGATACTCACTTATTTTTTATGAAAACAAGCCCTATGTGATTAAATCACTTATTGACGAGGAACTTGATTTTCAGATGCATGCAGGGCACAGGAGTAAGTCCGATGAACAGGTTAGTACCAACGTACTGATAAAGAGACGAACTTAGCTCCCACATAAAGCTGTGATATAGTATCACTTATTTTTGGGTGAATGTGATATTTTTATCACTTATTGATGGCCGTATGCAGTATTTACACGTATGTATGGTATCATGGAAGTTCTAGACTTGGATCACCGTTATTTTTGGTAATAGATTCAACTATGATACCCAGATGATAATCAAGCATAAAGACCGCATATCTCATAACCTCAGCATACTATCAAACAAAATTTCGGTACCAAGACCATATGCCAATCAAAGGTTCCCACCTGGCTTTCAGTCTATTATGTTTATATCAACCTGCACATTTTAATCTGATTGTGAGCCTACCGATACATCATTAGTAAAGCTACTTATCAATTGGCATTTTATGTTTTTGACCATTTTTTACAGATCACCGGTGTATCATCATCTTCTCTTATCTTTCCAAGAAACTCATTTTTAATTTTGAATTTTCTATTGTTTTTCTATTTTTCTAAATTTTTCTCCCCCTTAAATATAGAAGGTAAATAAATAAAAGACATATTTTTGTATTTTCTTATGTTTTTGTATTTTTTTTAAAATTTCTCCCTCTAAAATATAAAACTAAGAGAAAATGGAAAATATTTTTGTCGTTTTAGATTTTAAGAAAATATTTACAAAAATGATTAGACAAGGATGATTTACTCTGGTTTCACCTTGATGCCATTGACCAAAAGAAGATAATCAAAACGAGATTTATTAAAAGCTTTTGTAAACAGGTCGGCACGTTGGTGATCGGTGTGGATTTTTATATATTGATAAGTTTCTTTTCTACAATTCGTATGAAATGATACTTAATCTCAATATGTTTGGTTTTTGAGTGTTGTATAGGATTACGAGTGATCTGTAAAGCAGCTTCGTTGTCAACATAAATAGAAGTAGTTAGAAATTCAAAACCGTAGTCGCGCATTTGCTGTTGGATCCATAGAACCTGAGAGCAGCAACTAGAAGCTGTAATATACTCAGCCTCATAGGTTGATGTAGCTACACAAGTCTGCTTTTTGCACTGCCACGTAACTAGGCGATTTTCCAAGAACTGACATCCTGCTGATGTTGATTTTGCATCGATCTTGCAGCCACCATGATCAGAGTCACTGAATGTTGTCAAATCAAACTTATCATCCTTAGGATACCAAAGACCAGTGTCCGGGCGACCCTTCAGATAACGAAAGATTCTTTTCACAGCCAACAAATGAGAAACCTTTGGACTTAACTGGTAGCGAGCTAGAAGACATGTTGGGTACATTGTATCGGGTCTTGAAGCAGTAAGATACATAAGAGATCCGATCATAGCACGATAAAGAGATGGTTCCACATGTTCGCCCATTCCATCAGGAGTAATCCCATGATTTTGAGCTAATGGAGTTCCCAAAGGCTTTAAGTCTTCCATCTGAAATCGTTTGAGAATATCCCTGACGTACTTGGTTTGATGGATGAAAATCCCTTCCTTAGATTGTATGAACCTGCAAACCTTAAAAGAAAGTCATTTCTCCCTTTGCGATCATCTCGAACTTCTCTTGCTCACTTGCTCGAATTCTTTGCACATTCTCTTGCATGTAGACCCAAAAATAATATCATCAACATACACTTGTACCAGCAATAAGTCCTCAGTTTCTTCCTTGATGAAGAGAATACAGTCGATCAATCCATGTTGAAAACCATTCTTGAGAAGATAGGAAGACAACGTTTCATACCAAGCCCGTGGAGCTTGATGAATACCATATAACGCCTTATTGAGAAGCCAAACCTTATCAAGATGGATGGATCTTCAAAACCAGGCGGTTGTTCAACATATACTTCTTCTTCAACCACACCATGAAGAAATGCACTTTTCACATCCATTTGGTAAACTATAAACTTCTTGTAGGACGCATAAGCCAAGAAAATTCTTATGGCCTCAAGATGTGCTACGGTGCATAAACTTCATCGTAATCAATGCCTTCTACCTGATTAAAGCCCAAGACAACCAATCATGTTTTGTTTCTCACAACAACACATCGGCCATCCTTCTTACACTTGTAAACCCATCTTGTACCAATCTTCTTGTAGTTGTCGGCTTGTCAACCAATTTCCACACGCCTAACTTCTGAAACTACTGAAGTTCTTCTTGCAGTTCGTCAACCCATGAGTCTTCTTTTATCGCATCCTTCCAAGATTTTGGTTCAACTTGGCAGACATAGCAGGCAAAAGACTAATCATTCTGTTCCCTGGATTCCCTAATAGCCGAATACAAACCAGCATTCTGGTTGTTCCTTAGCTGTTTACGTGTCTACACACCACTCTGGACATCTCCTATAATATTCTGCTGAGGATGGATATTATGAATTCGAGTTTCAGGAACATCGGGAAATCGAGAATTTATACCCAAATTGTTGATATTCAGATCAACAACTAATTCGTTTGCTGGATTTGACGAAGATGTAGATGCATGACCTTCAGTTGTCCCTAGATTTTGCACATTTGACGAGACATATGAAATTCCAGGAACCGGACCAGAAGTAGCTTCATTTGCATCATGGAACTCATCATCTTCTGACGAAAAATTGTAATCAACAGCATCTTCGAATTTCTCATTTTGAACAAGATTGTTAACCGAAGTAGACCCTTGAGAGTTAACAATAATTGGTCGTACTAATGACGAGTCAACTGCAGTATCACTTTCCAGTAGCATTTGATAGCTGCAGATGCATCATCAAAAGTTGGCAGATTAAAGGAGTCAAACAATCCGTCGTAGTCAAACATCCAAGGAGCACCCGGAGCTCTTACGAATTCAGTGTATCTTTGAACTTTAACTTCACCCCATTCTTCAATCTTTTTCAATGACAAATTCAACACTCTAAAATTAGGAGTAGTATATCCAAGAAAGATGTTGATACAGATTTGTGTATGTCGCTTGTTCTTAATTACAGTTGTAATTGTACGGTCTTTGCTCAAGTGTCTGTATAGGTTTGGTCGTGTCGAATAGATCGAGATACCCTTTCTTTCTTGATCTAGTATGACATCTTAGCTTGTCTGTGTTAGTCGGTTGCATTGTACATACCGTTGAGTCTTGTAAACGTCATGTCTAAACAGTTCTCCAAGAATGAGAATTCTGTGCGAGTCATAGGTCTCGTACGAGTCACATGTTTCGTACGAAAACAATGTATTTAGTACGAAACAGTTGTTTCGTACCAAAATTCTGGAGTTGCGTCTCGTGTGTAAGAGTGTGTTCCGTATGTCTGGCAACATGTTTTCGTACGAGTGACCAGCTTGGACACTATAAAAGCAGACATGCACCTCTCAGTGAAGGAGAGTCCTTTGGTCCAGAAGTTAAGAGAACGAGCTAGTAAACTGATCCTTTGTGTGGGATATCTAAGTTAGCATTTTGGTGAAGACGAAGACACAAGAACACCGCAAGTTTGTTTGAGTCATACGAGCATTGTGTGTATATGTTTGTACTTGTTCTCAATCATTAATCAAAAATAGTGAATCTTTGGTTACCCCGTATTCTTTACTTTGCTTTGGTTGCATGCACACTTGGATTCCGCACTTGTGTGTATATTATATGAACAAGGAATAGGTTTGACATCCTCAGGTGGACCTACAAGTGGTATCAGAGCTTTGGCTCTTTCCTTGTTCAAAACTGGGCTTAGTGTGTCTGAGCTATTTGAAGATTTCTGAAGTGTTCTTGAATCTCCAGCAGAAAACTTAAGTTTTGGATAGTCAAATAACTTAAAACTAGGTTAAAATCTGTTGCATGCAGAAAATTTTATGGTATAATTTTTCTAAAGAACACCCTTAAAGAAGAAATATGCAAAAATTTGAATCTGATTAGTTTTGGTAGGGTTGACATTTTCTGACTTGGATTGGACTTGGACTGTTGACTGATATAACTGTTAAAAATCTGTGTTTTAACTAAAAGTGGGTAAGACAACAGGTATTTTCGAAAAAGCAAGTCTACACAAGAAAGGAAATTTCTCACCAAACAATTTTCTGAAAAGATTCTCTCTTGATAAAAAACACTGAACAAAACATGTTTGGCGACTGAATAGATTCGTGTGAATCATCTGACCCGCGCGAAACAGCTGTCTCGTACGAAACAGTTATTGCTTGTTTTTCGTGTTTTTCAAAGCTTTGTGATTTTAAGAATTTGTCATATTTTCAGATCTGTAAACTTTAAAAGGTAATTATAATTTTGAAACTTAAACCTTTAAATTTTCATTAAACAAGAAAATATAATGAGTTCTAACCCGTGGGATTGGAGTTGTTCAAGCTCAAATCAGGAGTCTTCGCAAAGCTCCGCAACATCATGGGTAAAATCTTTGATGCCTCAACACACAGCAATGATCTCTACAAATCAATGGGCGTGTGTTGCGAAGCAGAATCAAAGCATCCAAACTTTGTTAATGAGCGAAAGTGAAACATGGTGTAATAACCGACCACCGAAGTTAAATCACATGAACGATTATCCTTCATGGAAAACTCGTTTTCATACGTATGTTCTCGGTCAAAACACGGAATTGTGGACGTGTTTCACTACCCCCTACAATGAAGCACTTGAAGAGCTGGATCAAATCCAACCACATTGGCCAATCTTGTCGAAAGTGACAAGAAAGCTTACGATCTAGAGAAAAAGGCATTTGCTATCCTCACACAAGCTCTGGATAAAGACATTTATCATCAGTTTGTGTATTGTACTACAACGAAAAATTTCTGGGACACCTTGGAAGCAAGAGGTGAAGGTAACGCTGCTACCAGGAAGATTCGGCATGATCTGCTCAAGAAAGAGTTTGAAGGTTTCATGTTCATGGAGAATGAAACCTTGAATGATATGACCACTCGGTTTTATCATCTTCTCAGCGAAATGTACTCGTATAAAGTGTTAGCAGCACCACAAGAAATTGTGATGCGATTTTGCCGATGCTTTACTACCAAAATGGGGTCAATTTGTTGATCTTTTAAAACATACAGGTGTTTTGGACTCAATTAGTATTTATGAATTTGTGTAGAAACTAGAGAACAAGAATGAAGAAGAACTCCGGAAGGCACAACGAGTCTCTGCTCCATAAAACCCTGAAATGTATTTTGGAGGTATAAATGCAGGTACAAGCTCAAGTCAGCAACCGAAGCTGTAGACCGCGTTTGTGTCAAACGTGAACCATTTTCTACCCCAACCAGTTCAATCAAGTCAGTCTACAGGTTCGAGTTATCAAGCCTATGGACAAGCTTTTGATCCGAAAGCCTTTCTTCCACAGCCAAGGGATTTGGCGCATAAAGCTCCATAGCAAACTCCTCAACAAGCTTTTTATGGAAGCAACAGTCAATCTGCAAATCCCAACGCGGTCAAACTTGACATGTTAAATCTCTCTAAAATCAACGTAGAAGTCGCACAGGAACATGCGGAACTTCTAAATACCATGGTCAGTGCGTATTGTGGTTTAGTTGCAGGTCAAATAGGGAACATCAATTTGACAAACGAAGACTATGAACAAATTGATCAAGATGAAATGGAGCTGATAGACATCAAGTGGGCATTTGCAAGTGCTATGAGAAGAGCGAAGGATTATATGAGAAGAACGGGTAGAACCAGTTTGGAAAGCAAGAAGGATACAAAATACGGCTTTGACAAAACCGTCGTTACTTGCTTTAACTTCGGAGAAAGAGGTCACTTCAAGCAGGAATGCACAAGATCCAGCAAGGAAGGAAATCGCAACCTCTTTTGTAATCAGTCTCAACCATCCAACACAGCATGGTACAACAATGAAAGAAGAATAGTAGCTGTTGGCAACTCTAACAATACCAATCAATCAGGACCTTCAAACACACACAGAGCTTTGGTAGTTCAGTCTGACGAAGGATGCGATTGGTCAGTACAGTTGGGAACGGAGAACAACGGAAGAACTGCATGCTATGCGAAGATCGTGGATCAAATCAAGCATGATCACAGCATCAACACTCCAAATAATGATGATACATCTGGGGATGTTGGCAGTTCTGATGAAGAATGTTCAAGTTCAGATGGTTATGGATCTGATTCTAGTGAGAAGAAAGGAAGTGATGCTGAGGTTGAAGAGTTGCTGAGTGAAGCTGAGATGTTGAAATCTGGAAAGGTAGGTATGACGAGGAATGCATAAGCTGGGGTGAAAGAGACAGAGACACTCTCTACAGATGGTGCAGCTTTTCCACATCACACTGCCTTTATGGCAAATGTTGAAGGTTCTTCAAAACAGGTAAATCCTGACCCTCCTACTATTTGCAATGACTGTGTTGAATTGAAAATAAAATATGAAACTGTCAACAATCATAATCAAAATTTAGTTCTTGAACTATCAAAATGCAAAGAGGCGAATTTGGCGCTAACTAGAAATGAAAAAGAATTCAAATCTGTAATAGAAACCCTTAAGAAAAGTGTTTCTGAATTGACAAAAACAGTTTTGAATAAACAGACAGGAATTAATAACTACATTAATCTCCTAGAAGAAACAAAGAAAGAGTTAGCCATCGCCAAATGCGAATATGATTCGATCAAACACAAATTGGAAAGTCATTCTAACTCCCAATATGTGCTTGATCATATCATTGAAGTTCAAAAACTAAAGGGAGATGCTCAATGCATAGGGTATAAGTCGTGTCCACCCCAATGAAACACAGCTATGCTAAAATGCCCGATGAAGAGGAGATGCCTCATTTTGAACCCTCTGTACCTTTGAATCCTGAGGAATTCACAGCAGGGTTAGGGTTCAAACTAGGCAATTCCTCTCAAGAACCAAGCAAGCTAGAAAGTTCATTGTCTGATGAAGAAGAGGATGATACATCAGATGATGAATCAAGAAATGATGAGCAGGATCAGCCTCTTGATGAAAGGAAAAGAGTAGAATCTTCTGCTACTCCTAGTACTCAGTCTGTTGAGAATCAAGAGACCGTTCCTAAGAAATCTGTTCAAATAAAGATTTTCCAATTAAAAACGTAAATCCAATCTCTGTAGATCAGGTTTTTGAAAAGTCAACAATCAAACCCTTAGAGAAGAAAAAGCCCACCAAATCACAACCATTATCGGCTTCAAAAGAAAAACGAAGGAAGCAAGTTGAAAAGTCTACAGTTTCTCAACCGAAGGTTGAAGCAAAAGGCTCTCGTTACCAGAAAAATGCCAAAACTGTTAAATTTGTGAGTTCTAAGGGTACCGATAAAGTCAAAACTTTTCAAGGAAAATCTGATGTTGATTTTCTAAAGAAAGTTAAGATTTTGAAAAGAAATAGTCAAAACAATTACACCCAAAACACTGAGGGATGTAATGAAAATGAACATAGTATCTCAAAACCCACAAGTTCAACGTCAAGCCAAGAAACACGATCTGCTAGTTTTGTTGAAATGAGAACATGTTTCAAATATGGAGAATTTGGCCACATTATAAAGGATGGTCAAAATCCAGCCAAATCAAGATGTATAGAGAAAACCCCTCATGAACCAACTGGCAAACGTAAATCTGTTTCTCCGACACAAGATAAACGAGTTATTAAAGATCAAAAAGAGAAACAAAAACGTAAACAAGTAAAAGCAATTGAGAAAGCTTTAAATCGGATTCTTCAAATAAGGATCAAAGATCTTCAAAGTCAACAAAACTAGACACTGTTAAAACTGTAAATAATAGCAAATCTGGTAATAAACAAGGATCTTGGAAACAGAAGACCGATAATGGTTCAAAAGGAGGTTCTAAGTTTGTTAATCTCAAGATTGAGATTACATTTCTCGATGATAAGGGACGACCCAAAACCACTAAGGCTTGGGTCCCCATCTCAAACTAATCTTGTTTGTGCAATGTGCAGAGTGTTCTAGGAGGAACTGTAAACAGTCATTGGATTGTTGACAGTGGAGGATCCAGGCACATGACGGGCGACTTGCGGCTCCTATATGATGTGAAAAGCATAAGGGGTGGTTATGTTGCTTTTGCTGGTGACAAAGGTGGATACATCACTGGAGAAGGAATGATCTCCAATGGTGTTGTGAGCTTCGACAAGATCAATTATGTGCGGCAAATTGATCACAATCTTCTTAGCGTTTCTCAAATCTGCGATAAGTAGTTCACGGTACATTTTGATGATGCCGGATGCTGAAGCCTGGATTCAAGATCCCCAAGGAATGGATTCTCCTATCGGCTCTAAGAATTAACGACTTGTATATTCTTGATATGAGCCAAGCTATTACAACATCTACACAACTCACATGTTTTGTCTCTAAAGCCACCGAGAAGGAATCAATCTCTTGGCATAGACGTATGGGACACATTCACCTGAGAAAAATGAACTATTTGGTAAGGAACAATCTAGTGAATGGTTTACCAGTGAAGAACTTTCATCTTCAAGACGTTTGTGTATCATGCCAGAAAGGGAAGCAAGCAAGAAAGTCCCATCCCGTGAAGAAGATCAACACTGTGCATATACCACTGGAACGTCTTCATATGGACCTATGAAACACAAGACAACCTTTGGTGATTCTTATTGTCTGGTAGTTACTGATAACTATTCCAGATTCTCATGGGTAAACATGTTGGCACACAAGATTGAAGTTCCTACTATCCCAAGAATCTCCTGACTCTGCTAGAAAATTTGTATAATCTGAAAGTAAGGAGAATCCGAAGCGACAATGGCACGAAATTCAAGAATCAAGTTATGGATGAGTATTGTTCCTCAAAGGGTATTCTGCATGAGTACCGTTCTCGATACACTCCACAACAAAATGGTGTCGCTGAGAGGAAGAATAGAACTCTCATTGAAACTGCAAGAACCATGTTAGTAGAATCAGAAATTCCCGTTCAATTTTGGGGAGAAGTTGTTGCTACTGCATGCTATACGATGAATAGAGTTCTAACGGTGAAGAGACATGGAAGACATGCTTTGAGTTGTTACATAAAAGGAAACCGGATGTTTCTTTCTTAGAACCTTTTGGAGCTCCATGCACTATGATCGACCCACATGGAAAGTTTGGTCCGAAGGCTATCGAAGGTTTCTTTCTTGGATATGCTACTCTTAATTTCCGGGTGTGGAATTTGTCTTCGAAGAAGATTGAAGAATGGGGTGAAGTCAAGGTTCAGAGATATACAGAAGCTGTTAGAGCTCCTGGTGCTCCTTGGATGTTCAACTACGATGGGCTATTTGACTCCTTTAATCTGCCAACTTTTGATGATGCAACAGCTGCTTCTCAGATGTTACTGGAAAGTGATACTGCAGTAGACTCGTCATTAGTTCGACCAATTATTGTTAACCCTCAAGTGTCGACTTCGGTTAACAATCTTGTTCAGAATGAGGAATTCGAAGACGCTGCGGATTATAATTTTTCATCAGAAGAAGATGAGTTTCATGATGCAAATGAAGCTGCCTCTGGTGCGGTTCCTGGATTTTCAAATGATACGTCAGATATTCAACCTCAAGGAACGACTGAAGGACATGCATCTACAACATCATCAAATCCAGCTCTCGATTTAACTATTGATCTGAATATCAACAATTTGGGTATCAATTCTCGAGCTCCTAACGTGCCAGAAACTAGAATTCATAATATCCATCCTCAGCAGAATATTAATGGAGATTTCCAGAGAGGTGTGCAAACTCATAATCAGCTTCGAAATAACCAGAATGCTGGATTGTATTCGGAAATAAGGGAATCTGGTGGTCTGAATGATTGGTCTTTTGCCTGCTATGTGTGCCAAGTAGAACCTAAATCTTGGAAGGAGGCAATGAAAGAAGACTTGTGGGTTGAAGCCATGCAGGAAGAACTTCAGAAGTTTCAGAAGTTAGGCATCTGGAAATTGGTTGACAGGCCTGACAACTACAAGAAGATTGGTACACGATGGGTGTACAAGTGCAAGAAGGATGACCGAGGTGTTGTTGTCAGAAACAAAGCACGATTGGTTGTTCAAGGTTTTAATCAGGTCAAACGGATCGATTACAATGAAGTTTATGCACCAGTTGCACGACTTGAGGCCATAAGAATCTTTCTTCACCGTTTATCAGATGGATGTGAAGAGTGCATTTCTTCATGGTGTGGTAGAAGAGGAAGTATATGTTGAGCAACTGCCAGGTTTTGAAGATCCTCTCCATCATGACAAGGTTTGGCTTCTCAACAAGGCATTATATGGTCTTCATCAAGCTCCGAGGGCTTGGTATGAAACGTTGTCTACCTATTTGTTGAAGAATGGTTTTCGACGAGGCCTTATCGACTGTACTCTCTTCATCAAGGAACAGGACGATGATTTGCTGCTAGTACAGGTTTATGTTGATGATATTATATTTGGGTCTACTAACACTCGAATGTGCAAAGAATTCGAATAGGTTATGCAGGAGAAGTTCGAGATGAGCGCAATGGGAGAAATGACTTTCTTTTTAGGTTTGCAGGTTCAGCAATCAAAAGAAGGGATTTTTATCCATCAAACCAAGTACGTCGGAGATATTCTCAAACAATTTCAGATGGACGACTCAAAGCCTTTGGGAACTCCATTAGCTCAAAATCATGGGATTACTCCAGACGGAATGGGTGAACATGTAGAACCATCTCTCTATCGTGCTATGATCGGCTCTCTCATGCATCTTACTGCTTCAAAACCCGACATAATGTACCCAACATGCCTTCTGGCGCGCTATCAGTCTAGTCCGAAGGTTTCTCACTTGATGGATGTGAAAAGGATTTTTCGTTATTTGAAGGGACGCACTGACACTGGTCTATGGTACCCTAAGGATGAAACATTGATCAGACAGTATTCAGTGATTCCGATCATGGCGGGTGTAAAATTGATGCAAAGTCAACAACAACAGGATGTCAGTTCTTGGGAAATCGCCTAGTCACATGACAATGCAAAAAGCAGACTTGTGTAGCTACATCCACATGTGAGGCTGAGTATATTTTAGCTTCTAGTTGCTGCACTCAAGTTCTATGGATTCAACAGCAAAAGCGCGACTATGGTTTTGAATTTCTTACTACTCCTATTTTTGTTGATAATGAAGTTGCTTTACAGATCACTCGGAATCCTGTACAGCATTCAAAAACAAAACACATTGAGATTAAGTATCATTTCATACGAGATTGTTATGAAAAGAGACTTATCGATGTTGTTAAAATCCACACTGATCACCAACGTGCCGACCTTTTTACCAAAGCTTTTAATAAATCACGTTTTGATTATCTGCTCTTGGTCAATGGCATCAAGGTGATACACGAGTAACTCAGTCTTGGCTAACTATTTTTGTATATCCTTTTCTAAAAATCTAAAACTACAAAAAGATTTTCAGTTTTATATTTTAGGGGGAGTAAATTTCAAGAAAATACAAAAATATGTTTTTTATTTACCTTCTTTGTTTAAAGAGGAGAAAATTTCAGAAAAATACAAAAACAATAGAAAACCCAAAAATGAGTTTCTTGGATAAGTTGAAGATGATGAAATTCACCGATAAATCTGTCAGAAATGGTCAAAGGCATAAAAAGAAGATTGATAATTAGCTTTACTTATGATGTATCGGTAGGCTCACAATCAGACTAAAATGTGCAGGTTGATATAAACCTAACAAACAGAATGCCGGGTGGGAACCATTCATTGGCATATGGTCTTGGTACCAAAATTTCGTTTGATAGAGTGCCGAGGTTCTGAGATATACGGTCTTTATGCTGGCTTATCATCTGGGTATCATGGTGAATCTTTTGCCGGAAAATAACGGTGGCACAAGTCTAGAACTTCCATGATATCATACATACGTGTACATACTGCATTCGACCATCAAATAAGTGATAAAATATCACATCCCCAAAATAAGTGATAAAATATCACAGCTTTATGCGGGAGCTAAGTTCGTCTCTTTGTCGGTATGATGGTACTAACTTGTTCACGGACTTACTCCTATGCCCTGCATTCATTTGAAAATTAAGTTCCTCATCAATAAGTGATTAAATCACAATGGGCTTTTTTTCAATAAAAAATAAGTGAGTATCTCACATCAGTCATATACGTCAAAACAGATGATAAAGCCGTATACTCACCGGTAAGATTTTCTCTCATGCATATCTTGATACGGCAATGTGTCGTGATGTGGTTGAACACCGGCTAGTAAAGTATAATTCATACCTTAATCATATCTCCTAATCACGATTACATCTTATAAGTCTGAGCTCACGTGTACAACAATACCAATAATCATAGATGAATACTTATCTGTTTAATTTTGAAGTTTAAACCAAATATCGTTTTTGACAAAGATTAAAAGTTGGTATGATTCCTTACCTTGAAACTCGAAAAAGATTTTTCAATAGATATATAGTTTATCTGTATATTTTGATTTTAAGTCTAGTGTACTTAGTTGCTTATGTAATTACTTTTTGAAAGTTAGCCAAAGTTGATACTCGAAAGTTTTCTACCAAGATACGCCAGAAAACCAATTGTTTGATATTGCAACTTCATAAAGTAATATCTTGCAACAAGTAACTCATCAAAAGAAATCCAAAATCTGAAATTCACTTGAGTGTATGTATCTCATACGAATGAACCTAGTCATTTAATTTGACTTTGTCACTTGTTTTTCTCAAATCTGTTGTTGGAACTCATATGAGTGTGTGTATCTCGTTCAGGGAATACAATCATGCGAAGAGATTATGATAAGTTTTTCGTGTGTATTCCCTGATAAATTTGTGTTCTAATTATATTTGTCAATTGAGTACATATTAATACAAATGGAACATAAACAAAGGCCAGCAACAAAGAAATCTGACAAGTCAGAAGAGGAAACAAGAAAGATTTGAAGTTTCTTAGAAGTTCAAAGACCTGATGCTCTAATCATTAGATAGCAGATCTATCAACGAATAGCAGATCTTCAGGGGGGTTTGTTAATACTCCAAACCATTCAATGTGAAGACCAACATATGAAGACCAAAGACCGAAGACCGAAGACCAAGCAACATCCAAGTGGGAGTTTGTTGATACAGTTTTGTGTCTGTCGCTTGTTCTTAATTACAGTTGTAATTGTACGGTCTTTGCTCAAGTGTCTGTATAGGTTTGGTCGTGTCGAATAGATCGAGATATCCTTCTATCTTGATCTAGTATGACATCTTAGCTTGTCTGTGTTAATCGGTTGCATGTGTGCATACCGTTGAGTCTTGTAAACGTCATGTCTACACACGTTCTACAAGAATGAGAATTCTGTGCGAGTCATAGGTTTCGTACGAGTCACATGTTTCGTACGAAATAATGTATTTCGTACGAAACAGTTGTTCTGTACCAAAATTATGGAGTTGTGTCTCGTGTGTAATAGTGTGTTCCGTATGTCTGGCAACATGTTTTCGTACGAGTGACCAGCTTGGACACTATAAAAGCAGACATGCACCTCTCAGTGAAGGAGAGCCCTTTGGTCCAAAGTTAACAGAATGAGCTAGCAAACCGATCCTTTGTGTGGGATATCTAAGTTAGCATTTCTGGTGAAGACGAAGACACAAGAATACAACAAGTTTGTTTGAGTCATACGAGCATTGTGTGTATATGTTTGTACTTGTTCTCAATCATTAATCAAGATAGTGAATCTTTGGTTACCCCGTGTTCTTTACTTTATTTGGTTGCATGCACACTTGGATTCTGCACTTGTGTGTATGTTATATGAACAAGGAATAGGTTTGACATCCTCAGGTGGACCTACAAAAGAAACCTTTGATAGCCTTAGGACCGAATTTACCATGCGGATCAATCATAGTGCATGGAGCTCCAAAAGGTTCTAAGAAAGACACATCCGGTTTCCTTTTCTCTAACAACTCGAAACGTGTTTTCCCATGCCTCTTCACCGTAAGAACTCTATTCATCGTATAACATGCAGTAGCCAGCCTCTCTCCAAAATTGAATAGGAAGTTCTGATTCTACTAACATAATTCTTGCAGTTTCAATCAGAGTTCTATTTTTCCTCTCAGCGACACCATTTAGTTGTGAAGTGTAACGAGAACTGTACTCATGCAAAATGACTTTAGAAGAACAGAACCCATCCATAACATGATTCTTGAATTCGGTGCCATTGTCGCTTCTGATTCTCCTTATCTTCAAATTGTACAAATTTTCGAGTAGCGTTAGGAGATTCTTGAGGATTTCAGGAACTTCACTCTTGGGTGCCAACATATTTACCCATGAAAATCTTGAGTAGTCATTAGTAACTACTAAGCAATATGAATCACCAAAGGTGGTCTTGTGTTTCATAGGTCCAAAGAGGTCTATATGAAGACGTTCTAGAGGCATATTCACCGTGTTAATCTTCTTCACAGGATGAGATTTTCTAGCTTGCTTTCCCTTTTGGCACGATATACAGACGTCTTGTAAATGAAAGTTCCTCACTAGCACACCACTCACAAGATTATTTTTCACCAAGTAGTTCATTTTCCTCAAGTGAATGTGTCCCATTCGTCTATGCCAAGAGATTGATTCCTTTTCGGTGGCTTTTGAGACAAAACATGTAACTTGTGCAGACGTGGTAATAGCTTGGCTCATGTCAAGAATATACAAGTCATTACTTTGAGCCGACAGGAGAATCCATTCTTTGGGAATCTTGAAACCAGGTTTCAACACATAACAACCGCTATTATAAAAATGAACTATGAACTTCTTGTCTAGATTTGAGAAACACTCAGAAGATTGTGATCAATTTAACGAACATATTGATCTTATCGAAACTAACAACACTATTGGAAACCATTCCTTCTCAAGTGATGTATCCGCTCCTATCTCCAGCAAAGGTAACATAACCTCCCCTAATGCTTTTCACATCATAAAGAAGCCTTAAGTCGCCCGTCATGTGCCTTTATGCTCCACTATCAACAATCCAATGACTATTCACAGTTCCTCCTGGAACACCCTGCACATTTCATTACCCGATCAGTTTGAGATGGGGACCCAAGCCTTAGTGGTCTTGGGTCGACCCTTATCATCAAAAATGTGATTTCTATTTCTTGATGATTTGGAAACTTTGTGCCTCCCCCTGAAACATTACCAGTTTTAGCTTTCCAAGATTGTTGAACTTTACCAGAGTAACTATTATTTACAGTTTTAAATACTTCTGGTTTTATCAAACTTGATGAACTTGGTTTCCTTTCTGAAAAATCCGGTTTTAATGCTTTTTTCAATTATTTTTACTTGTTTATGTCTTTGTTTTTCTTTTTGTTCCTTAACAATTCGTTTGTCTTGTTTAGGTGACATAGATCGACATTGACAAGTTGTTTCAGAAGGGGCTTTTTCAACAAACTTCGGTTTTGCTGGATTGGTACAATTTTTGATAATGTGGCCAAACTCTCCACACTTAAAACATGTTCTCCTTTCAACAAATTTAGGAGAGCCTGTTTTATGACTTGACGTTGAACTTGTGGGTCTAGAGGTAATTGGTTCATCTTCACACCCATTTGTGTATTGAGTGTAATTGTTTCGACCATTACGCTTTAAAATCTTGACTTGATTTACAAAATTTATATTAGACATGCTATCAAAAGTCTCGATTTTATCAGTACCAGTTGAACTCACAAATTTAACATGCTTTCAAAAGTCTCGATTTTTCAGCTCGCTTTTCTTGTTTTTTTTCTTTTGAAATGGATAATGGTTGTGACTTGATTGGATTTTTTTTCCAAAAATTTGGTTGTTGAATTATCAAAAACTTGATCAATTGAGGTTGGATTTACATTTTTGATCGGAAAGTCTTTGTTTGAGTAAATTTTCTTGTCCCCAATCAAAGTATACAACACATTATCATTTTCAGATGTAGACGTTGTTGTCTTGACAGTTTTAATAGGATCATTCCCTTGATTTTCAATAGTTTTCACATCGGGAGTAGCAAAAATTTCTATCACTTTTTCTTCATCAAAAGATTGATCCTGATCGATTTTCTCTGACTCATCATCTGATGAATCATCCTCCTCTATTGTAGAAGGATTCTGATCAACAACTGATGATGAGTTCTCTGATTTTCATGATTCAACTGAGGAATTGTCCAGCTTAAACCCTAATCATGCTGCAAACCCTTCAGGATTAAGAGGTACAGATGATTCAAAGCGTGGCATTTCCTCTTCATCAGGCAATTTGGTATAATTATGTTTCAGCGAAGGTGGACACAATTTATACCCAATGCATTTGGCATCTCCCTTAAGCTTTTAAACGTCAATGATGTGATCAAGCACATATGGGGAGTTAGAATAATTTTCCACTTTTAGCTTACTTGCATCATGTTCGCATTTGGCAATGGCTAACTCCTTTTTCGTTTCTTCAAGGATATTAATGTAGCTATTAATTCCTATTTTCTTGTTCAAAACTGTTTTAGTTAATTTAGAAATGCTTTTCTTAAGAGTTTCAATTACAGATTTGAATTCTTTTTCGTTTCGAGTTAAAGCCAGATTTGCCTCTTTGCAATTTGACAGTTCAACTACTAGGCTTTGATTGTGGCTGTTTATTGTTTAAAATTTCGTTTTTAATTCATCACAGTCACTGCATATCTTAGGAGAGTCAGATTTTACCTAGCTTGTTGAACCTCAAACGTTATCCATGAAAGTGGTATGATAAGAAAAGCACGCATTGTTGGCAAAGATTTTCTCCATCTTCTTTGATGCAACTTCTGCTTTCCTTATCAAACCAGCCTTTTGACTTTTCAACTTTTTTGCTTCTTCTAGCAACTCATTGACCTCAGTATCAATCCTTTCCCTAACATCTGAATCAGATCCAGAACTACCTACACCCGAGCTTTCTTCGTCAGAACTCCATTATACCCAGAACTATCATCATTATTAGAATTGTCAATGCTGTGAACATGTTTGATCTGATTGATAATCTTGGCATAACATGCAGTTCCTCCTTGATTCTCGTTTCCCAATTGTACTGACCAATCGCATCCTTCATCTGCTTGAGTTACTAGAGCTCTATTTGTGTTGTTTGAAGGTCCAGAATGGTTAGAGTTGTTTGGGTTGTTAACAGCTACGATTCTTCATTAATTGTTAACTTGAGTTGTGTGGGATGGTTGTGAATGATTTCGGAAAGGGTTGTGATTTCCTTGTTTGCTGGGTGGAGTACATTCACGCTTGAAGTGACCTTTTCACCACATTTGAAGCAAGTAACAACATCTTTATCAAAACCATATTTCGTATCTTTCTTGCTTTCCAAACTCGTCTCCCAGTTCTTCTCATGTAATCCTTAGCTCTTCTGACCGCACTTGCAAATGCCCATCAACTCCATCAAATCTCTGTCTATTTGTTGATAGTCTTCATTAGTCAAATTGATGTTTCCAATTTGACCAGTGACTAGTCCAGAGTAAGCACTAACCATAGTGTTCAGAAGTTCCATATGTTCCTGAGCAACTTCTACACTGACCTTGGAAAGATGTGATGTATCAAGTCTAACGGTATTAGGATTTGCAGGTTGAAAGTTGTTACCATAGAAAGCTTGTTGAGAAGCTTGTTGTGGAACTTGAGGTGTAATAACTTGAGGTTGTGGTAGAAAGGCATTAGGATCAAATACTTGACCATAAGTTTGAGTACTTGAGTCGGCAGATTGATCTGTTTGAACTAGTGGTGGTAGAAAGGGGTTAACATTTGATACAAACGCGGTTTGAAGTTTTGGTTGCTGAGTTGTGCTCACACCTGTGTTAATACCTCCAAAGTACATCTCAGGGTTTTGTGGAACGGAAACCCTTTTTGCTTTCCGGATTTCTTATTCATTTTTGTTCTCCAACTTCTGAACAAATTCATAAATACTAGTCATATCCAAAACACCTGTATGCCTTAGTAAGTCAATAAATTGACTCCACTTTGGCGGTAAAGTGTCAGCAAAACGCATCATGATTTCTTGTGGATATGCTAACACTTTGTATGAATACATTTCACTAAGTAGATGGCAGAAATGTGTTGTCATATCGTTCAGTGTTTCATTCTCCTTGAACATGAAACCGTCAAACTCTTTCTTTAGCAGATCATGTCTTATTTTTCTGGTTGCAGTATTTCCTTCTCCTCTTGCTTCTAATGTATCCCACAAATTCTTGGTGGTGGTACAATACACAAACTGATGATAAATATCCTTATGAAGTGCTTGTGTAAGGATATCAAACGCTTTCTTCTCTAAATCATAGGCCTTTTATCGTTTTCATCGAAATTGGCTAAGGAGGTTGGATTTGATCCTGCTTTTTTGAGAGATTCCTTGTATGGTGTAGTAAAACATGTCCATAATACTGTATTTTGACCGAGAACATATGTATGGAAACAACTTTTCCACGAAGGATAATTGTTCATATGGTTCAGTTTTGTTGGACGATTATTACTTCCTATTTCACTCTCGCTTATAAGAAGAGTCTGAATGCTCTGATTTTGATTTGCGACACACGCCCATTGATTAGCGGTAATCATAGCTGTGTGTTGAGGCATTAGTGATTTAACCCATGAGGTTGTGGAGTTTTGTGATGAGTATTGATTTGTGCTTGAACTACTCTCCCAATCCCAATGATTCGTACCCATTATATGTTCTTGTTTATGAAAATTAAAAGGTTTAAAGTTTAATTTTTGAAAATAACAGTCTCCTTTTAAAGTTCACAATTTTTAAAACCACAAAGTTTTGAAAAACTGGAACACGAAAAACAAATCAAAGAAGCTTAGTTCTTCGCACGAATCAGTGATTCATACGAGTCACACTTCTTCGTACGAACCAGGTTTTTCGTACAAAGAAGAGTCTTGCGTGCAAGAAACTGTGCTTCGTGCAAATAAGGTCCTTCGTGCGGATAACTTGGTCTTTCGCACGAACAGTCTTGTTCTTCGTGCGGATGGGTTATTTGCACGGATGTTTTTCGCAGAGAGGAATCTTTTTGCAGGGTTGGTTGGAAAAAAATTCCTTTTCTAATACATACTTGTTTCTGAGTTTATTCAAAAGTGGTCAGTTGTCTACACAATTTTGGTTAAAAGACAAACATTACAATATCAGCTTTTTCAGTCAAAATAGTCAAATCCAGAGATTTGGTCAACTCTACAAGAATATTCGGGTGAGTTTTCCGGTACATTTCACCTGAAAATATGTCCAACTGAACAATAGAAAATTTTAAGAAAAACTAGATTCTAACATGTCTCCATGTCTTCTAACAAGGTTTTTATGAAAATTTTCTGGATACAACAAGTTTTAACTAAGTTTTAAGTTGGTTTATTTTTAAAAACTTAAGTCTCCTGTTGAAAGTTCAAGAACACTTCCAGAAACCCTCAAAACTAGCTCAGACACAACACTAAGCTTGGTTTTAAAACAAGGAAGAGAGCCAAAGCTCTAATACCACTTGTAGGTCCACTTGGAGGATCAAGATTAACCTACTTACCTGTTTATGTAACACACATACGAGTGCGAATCCACGTAAGTATGCAAACAAAAGCAAAGTAAGAAACACAAGATAACCAAAGATTCACAATCTTGATTAACAAAAGAGAACTAGTACAAACACATATAAACAATGTTCATACAGACTCAGGATATACTCTCTATGCTCTTGTGCTTCAGTGTCTCTCTAGTGTCTAGCATTCACTACTACTGTCTTCACTAGTAACTCATCAACCAACTCACTGAGAAGTGCATGTCTGTTTATATAGTGTCTACACCTAGCAATAGTACAAAGAATGTTGCTGGTCGTACGAAACACTATCGATCACGAAGAACATTCTCCAAAGGATGCTCGTATGAACGACCCATGGCTCGTACGAACATGAACTTGCTCGTATGAATCAAGCAAGATGTTTGTTTAAATTAGCCACTTGTACGACTGATATATGGCTCGTATGAGCAACATCTTGCTCGTATGAAGCATCTCTCACTCGTACTTGAAAGTGTTCTTCGGAGAACGTGCCAACAGATATGACGTACACAAGACTCAACAGTATGCATACATGCAAATGTATTACAACACAGACAAACTAATCGTCGTACTAAATCAAGATAGGAGGATGTCTTGATTTGGTCAACATCACCAAAACTATACAGACACAATAAACAAAGACCATACAATTACAGATGTAACTAAGAACAAGCGATAGATACAAAAGTGTATCAACAGAAGTTGCTCTTACTGAACAAATCGCCACCATCAAATCATGGGAAATAGACAATCAGTAAAGAGAACTAAACCACAAGAACTATATGATGACTGCAGGGGTGACTTGCTCTAACACTGCCTTGATGTCTCAAAGTCACCCTAATCTTATCTTTCGCCCTGAGAGAAACAACAATCCAAATGTTGTTTTCAGTCCTTTGACTCAAGCACCTTCAAGCCCAAAAGACTAACTATGTTTATGGCATGTCTCTTCCAACCAACTCTGTTGTTCCGACTTCTGTTACTACTCAACAATTAGCTCAACACGCAAATGTTGTCTACAGTCCCGTTAATCTTCCAGCTCCTCAAAATGTTCAATCCACAAACCCCACTGAAAATCTCATATTTCTGACCAAACAAAACGAAGAGAAGTTACCTTGGCAGCTTCAATGCTTAACAGTTTGAATGCTTTTCTAGCAGCAGATCTCTTGCCTCCTTCAGTGTTCGCTACCGATCTGAATCAAGTGGTTGAATAAGACATTGAAGAACTAGATGCATCATGGAATCTAGCAATGGCTGCTTTTCGAGCAGAAAAATTTCAAAAAAGATACGGGCGCCGTCCAATGTCAAACATTCGCACTGGGTCTGTCAAGGATAAGTTGAGATGCTACAGATGTCATGACCCCGGACACTTCGCCAGAGACTGCAGGAAGACACCTGTGGGATATGAAGCAACTGCTGCTGCTGCTGCTACTAGGAATTCAGAAAGGTCCATGGTTCCAGTTTCTTCAGCTCAGACATCATCATCAATTTCATCAAGCCAAGGAGGATCAGGAGCAAGAAAGGCCCTAATGGTACAAGAGTAGCATGGTTTCAGCTGGATTGATGTTGCAGCTCAAGTGGAATCTCTGAAGATTGCCAAAGTGGCTGAAGATCATCTCAAATGCTTGATGGCGCAAACTGAGGAGCCCAAATCTCTCTCCGAAATAGTAAGTTCTCTTTTATGCTCAGAAGATTGTAAACATAAAATGGCACAAATGAGAGCTCGTAATCTCAATCTCATTAATGATTACAACAGTGCCATGTCAAAGTACATTGGTCTCCGTGATAACAATAAAATTCTCTACAAAAAGATTGATGCTCTAAAGAAGGACATAACTCAACTCCATCGAGACGTAAACCAACAGAAATGTTGGGTTCATGACTATAAAACCAAACTTGATTCAAAAAATTTGGAATGCGACTTGGTAAGAGTTGAGCTGGGATTTCTCACTAGAATGTTTCAACAAAATGAATTGAATATTAAGAAATATAATACTTCCAGTGACACTGTTCACAATCTGTGTAATATACAAAAGGCATACAAAGAGAACAAGGGAAAAGGGTTGGGTTATTCACAATTCCCTCCGCCATACAATCATAATTATTCAAGAATGCCGCTCACTGAGCAAGACTTGGAAAATTATGATAAAATGGCGTATGGCAAACCAAGTGACTACGTTCCTTGGGAACCATTCAAGCATAAGAATGCCAAATCAACTGATTTTAAAAGCCTGTAAGTTTTGTAAAAATTAATGATAAAGAGCGCTATAGTGAGTCAGTTGAAAATTTGAAAGGTGAAAAGGAGACAACAACAACTCCAACTAAAGAACTTGTGAAAACAATTTTCACTTCTGATTTTAAAAAGAAAGTTAACTGCTTTAGTGAATGTGCAGAGTTAGTGACAGACGAGGAGAAATCAAAAGTGGATAATGAATCACATCCAATTATTGTTGATGCCACAAATGTTTCTTTATGTGATAAACATGATGACTATGTTAGGAATTTTGTTCAGTCTTTGGTTTTTGAGACTCAAGGTTTTTCAGATGTTGTTGAAACTGAAACTTGAAATGATATGGTTTTTGATTCCGTCCATGATTAAACTGACAGTCGAAAGGAGTCTGAGGTTTCAGTTTTGAGTGATTCAGATAACTATTTTAGTTATTCTGAAACCTCAACGGATACCTCAGATATCTCTAGATCTAGTGAAACTAAAAATATTGTTGTGATGATCTGCTTGAATGTAAATGTTTGTGAACAGGAGACATCTGACATTTCTGGAAATCAGACCGAAGATTTTAACTCATTAGATAATGAACAATACAGTTTCGACAGTCAAAATATTGACAAAACTTGCTCATCATCCGGTGACCAAGAATCCTCTAATTCTGAAAGCTCAGTTCTAAATGAAACCATTTCTAAAGAAACTAAAACAGTTGATTCTGAGACTCTAGTTTTAGAAGAAAAGGTTTCAAATGAAACTAAGACTACTGAATCCACTCCTGCAAAGAAAAGACGATATAGAAAAACCAGAAGATAACGCACAATGAAAGTTTAGGGGAAAATTTCCTCAAGTGTTGCTAGTCAAAAGAAAAACCCAACTAAAAACCCAACTGAATCAAGATTGAAGGGTAAAGCTGTCTATACTCACTCTTGTGCTAATAATTGTGAGCAGGTTTCTCCTATGAGTAAAAATGCACACAAGAAATCAGCACCTAGTGGAAAGAAGAGACCCAGTCAGTTCCCCAGAATAACATAAGCCGAATTAAGAGTCTTTTTCTCAAAAAGGCGAACTTGCTTCAATTGTGGAATTCTGGGGCACATAGCTAAAAACTGTGTTCATCGTCCTTTTGGGTCTTATCCGTCCAAAATTTCCATCCATCAGACGGCTTCGTATTATCGACGTCAAAGTCATCAAAAGCCTTCTGATGGGGACTTGAATCTAGCAAAGAAGAACAATAAAAATTGTTCAAACTCAAATGGTTTCGTAAATTCATACAAGAAATTAAAATCCTCATCATCACATGTTTTTCAAATCATATAGAGTTAAAGATTTGGAAACCTAACAAGATTGCTAGATCTCAGTCAGAGAGCTCTCACTTGCCAAATCTCATTTCTTCATATTCTCCAGCATCAAAATCTTCTAACCAACCCGGATTGGAAAAGATCTGGGTTCCCGTCTCCCACTAATTTTGTTATGTGTGCAGGAACGGCTTTGGAGGGTTGTTGTTAGACTTTGGTTTATCGACAGTGGCTGTTCCAGACACATGAATGGGGACATCTCCCAGTTGAATGATATCAAAATCTTCGATAGTGGATTTGTCACTTTTGCAGGGGGAGAAACGGACGAATTACGATGAAAGTCACAGTCCGAAACGGGGTGCTCAGCTTCTCAGATGTAAATTATGTTCCTGAACAGTCTTCTTAGTGTCTCTCAGATGTGCGACAATGGTTTAGAGGTACAAAAGGTGGATGCGTGGTCTTGAAACCTGGAATTGTCATGCCAGAGGATTGGTACTTGATTGAAGCAGAATGACGGGGTAACGCTTATGTGATCGATATAAAGAAAGCCCCTACTGATCAAGTTACTTGCTAATTCTCTGAAATTGCTGAACATGATACAATGCTATAACATCGAAGACTTGGGCATCTTAACATGAAGAATCTTAACCGTCTGGCAAAGGGAGGTATGGACAGAAATTTACCAATCAAGGATTTCATGCAAATTGAAAAATGTAAGTCATGTGCTCGTGGGAAGCAACACCGTAAGCCTCATAAGCCCAAGCTCATGCACAAGACATCCAAAGTTCTGGAACAGCTTCACATAGATCTTTTTTGGTCCTGTCAATGTGCTGAGCATTGGAAGAAAAGCTTATTGCCTGGTTATCACTAATGACTACTCTCGTTTCACTTGGGTATTTTTCTTGGAACAAAAGAGTGAAACTGCAAGTCTAATAAAGAAATTTATCACTCTCATGGAGAACCAAGCGAACGAGCGGGTGAAGGTTATGCGTTGCGACAATGGAACGGAGTTCAAGAACGTCGAGCTGAACACTTTTTGTGCATCAAAAGGGATTGATCGTCAATACAGTGCAGCTCGAACTCCTCAACAAAATGGAGTCGCAGAAAGACGAAACAGAACTCTCATTTAAGCAGCTCGTACTATGCTGATTGATTCCGGTCTTCCACTGATATTTTGGGCAGAAGCAGTGAACACAACCTGCTATGTTCAAAATCATGCTCTTATCCACAAACGTCACATGAAGATACCTTATGAAATAGTTGAAGGACAGAACCCCTCGGTAAAACATTTTCGTACTTTTGGCTATCCTTGTGTTCTACTCAACATGGATGCTAAAGGAAAATTTGATGCAAGAGGAGATCCATGCTATTTCGTCGGCTATGCAAAGAACACTTCATCTCGTCTCTACAACAAACTTAAGAAACAGATCATGGAGACATAGTATGTGGATTGGCTGGAAGAAAATCTGAAAGATGCTAGACTTGGACCTGATTGGTTATATGACTATTCTTCTTGTTTCAGTCTTTTAATATTCTACCTAATTTAATTGTTGATGCAGATGTCTCAAAAACAGTAATACCCATTCCTATCATAGTTGGATATGATGTTGTCTCGCTTCAAGATTCTTTCAAGAAACTTACCGTGGATCCTCTGGGATTTCATGAGGTTCCTACGGACGTGCACTCTTCTTCACAGATGCAAGACAAGGTTCTCGAACCTACTGCTGTCAGCAACATTGACTCCTCTGCACCACAAGATACAGTTCAAGGAGCTTCACCATATCCGGAGCTGATTCCGTTAGATTGCACAGTTGATTCTCCTGTAATCCATACTGTTGCATCAAATGAGGGGGAGCAATCTGGGATAGTATCAAGAAGTGCTTCTAACTTAGAATCTAATTTACAGGCACCAGATGTGGCAATTCTCCAACGCATTCAGAAAAATCATCCAATTGCAAATGTTATTGGTCCAGTATCTGCCGGCGTTCAAGCACGTAGTAGATCAGGAACTATTAACACATGTTTGTATTCATGCTTCATTTCACAAATTAAGCCTAAAAATATTGATGTTGCTTTGTAGGAACCTGGATGGGTCGATGCAATGCATGAAGAGCTCAATCAGTTTGAAAAGCTGGGAGTGTTAAAATTGGTGAAGTTGCCAGAGGGAAAACGAGCTCTTGGTACTCGTGGGGTGTATAGAAATAAAAAAGATGATACTGGAGTGATCGTGCGGAGCAAAGCTCGGCTAATGGTGCAAGGATTCAGACATATCGATGGCCTTGACTATGATGAGGTATATGCACCCGTAGCCCGTCTAGAAGCCATACGCATCTTCTTGGCATATGCATCCTACATGGGTTTCACAGTTTATCAAATGGATATCAAGACGCCGTTTTTGTACGGGAAGGTCAAGGAGGAGATTTATGTTGCTCAACCCCCTAGTTTTACAGATCCAAAGAAGCAAGGCTATGCGTATATAAATTAGATAAAGCTTTGTATGGTTTGCACAAAGCACCTTGTGCATGGTATGCAACTCTAACAGAGCATCTGCATGCTCATGGTTATGTATGGGGTATGATAGATCAAACGTTGTTCATTAAACGTGTGGTCAAGGATCTTATTCTTGTTCAGATCTATGGTTACGACATCATCTTCGAGTCTGCCAATGAAGAGTTGTGCAAAGAATTTGAGGACGTGATGAAGAAGAAGTTCAAAATGAGTTCTCTAGGTGAAATGACTATGTTTCTGGGCTTACAAGTTCGTCAGAACAATCAAGGAATCTTGATCCATCAAGGAAAATATGTTCAGGACGTTCTTGCAAAATTCGACATGTCAAACTCAAAACCCATACACTCGCCCATGCCGAACGGCATTTGCTGAATGAGGATGCTGAAGGTGATCCGGTCAATCCAACAATGTACCGATCTATGATTGGTTCATTGATGTACTTAACTGCCAGCCAACCGGACATTATGTTTGCGGTTTGTCAATGTGCCAGATATCAAGCAAACCCTAAACTTTCTCATCTTTCAGCTGTTAAATGAATCTTTCGATATCTTAAGGGTGCTCCAAAATTGGGTCTCTAGTATCCTAGAGATTCGAACTTTGATCTGTTTGCTTTTTCTGACAATAACTTTGGAGGGACAGACAGCAACATGAACTCCACATCAGCTGGATTCAAATACTTGGGAGACATGCTTATTTCCTGGCAGTGTAAAAAGCAACAAACAGTGTCTTTATCTACTGCAGAAGCAGAATATGTTGCAGCATCTGCATGCTACTCCCAGGTTATTTGGATGCAACATCAGCTTGAGGATTATGGTTTGACTTATCTTAACACTACTATCTATTGTGATAATGATGCTGCTATCCATGTTATCAAAAACCCTGTCTTTCATTCCAAAACCAAGCACATTGATATCAAAGTTCATTTTATTCGAGATTGCTTCGACAGAGGGTTAATTAAACTTGGACGGATCCACACAGATGTTAATTCATCGGATCTTTTTACAAAACCTGTCAGCAATTCGAGATTCAAAGTGCTTGTGGACCTTTTGAAAATGATGTGTTTTACCGAATAAGCAACTACCTATATATATATATACATACATAATATATATATATATATAATATCTCGCAAAATAACTAAATTTGTACATAAAGTTTTCTACTTCTGCACAAATTTAGGGGGAGAAATATTTGTTTTGCTGCTCAAATCTAATGTACTTGGTTAACACATGTAAGGTCTTGATGCTGTAAAAGCAAGGATTTCTGTGATGTGTTGATAGGCTTATCGCTCAAGAGTTAAAAGGATACCCAGTGCTTAACTCTCTGACAAGCTATGCATCTCGCGGTTAACGTATCATTGGCATATGATTTCATGGTCTTAAATCCGGTGTTGATAGATAGCCAATGTCTGAAGTTTCAAGTCTTCATGCCGATAAGTCATCCAGGATATCAGGACTACCCTTCTATTGCATCCAGATACATGCAGACCTAGGCACAGTTAGGATATTCTTAAAAGAGCCTAAATGAAAGGGCCAAAACCTTAAAAGGGAAATCTCTTACGAGAAAAACCTAAAAGTAAAACATACCATATAAGGTATTTTCCTAACCCTTGTCTGATATTGGTTGGTCTCTCTATAGTATGTTGTACTGACCTGTTCACCAACAAATCGGACATTGTAAGTAGAAAGGAGGACCTCTTTATCTTCACTTGTTACGAGGAATTGTTGTGCTTACCTTGACACACGGGTATGTGTTGATGTGGGACACACAGGTGTTATTGCAAACTCACTTGATGAAGTCACAAGGTTGAAAATTGAAGATTGAAGCGATGAGTTTAAAAGGACAAATATACCAGCAATCAAATGGTTCTGTTTGACCAAGCTTGTACCGAATGTTCCTTAATTAGTTCAGAACTGGTTTGATCTCATGGCAACTCTCCCCTTATCTTTTTGGGATTACTATTTTTATCAATAGTCTTTCTTTCTGTAAGATTGGTTGCTTAGTCGGTTGGATCGCAGATTTTAACAGAAGGTGTTACAGTTCAGTACTGGTTAAAACTGATAGGGGCCTGAAAAGAATTAAATATTTCTGTTTTGAGTGGGCCCACTAATCTCGAATTCATTCACCTGGTTTGTTTATTGTTTCGAGATGGACTTGGCCTAGTCATATCTAGAATCAACTGTTCAGAGATGGGCTGGGCTATGTTTCGAGACTATATAAAGCCCATCTCTAGTCATTTTGAATTTTGTTTATCCGGATCTCTTTCCTCTTTGTCTCTCTGAGGTAGATCGGTTGCATCTCGGATACATTTCGGATGCACTCCAGGTGTATCTTGAGTGTATCTCGGATGCTTTCCGGATGCTCGTGTATGAACCATCTCAAAGACAAGGGATCATTGACTTGAACCCTTGTCATTCGAGTTCATCTGACCTGTGAACCTTTGAACTTATTTTGACCCTCTGACCTTCATCTTTGAACTGCTAACTTGTCAACCAAGTTGACCTATCATAACAGTTTAGAGGAAATTAATGTTTGCTATGAATGATGACATTTGTATTTCATGTGTAGAAAATGGCTCAGAAAATGATGGACAGACGCAAGCTGGAAGTCGAAGCTTTTCATAATCAAGCCTTCTATTTGTCTGATCCTCCACCAGAATATAGAGAGAGATTTGATTCCCTAGTTTCTAGACTAAACAACTGTCGGATCATTCATGCTCTAAAGTCGAATCCAGTGATAGATGAAGATATGATTCAGGACTTTTGGATCAACGCTAAAGTCAAGGGTGAAGGTGCCTACATTGAAACAAGATCGGAGAGAGAGAGATTAAAGTTTCAAAGTCTGACGTACGAGATGCATTACAATTTGGAGACAGTGAGCGCCATCCTAATGCGTTTGACAAGGATAGTGTGATGAAAGCTCTTCATCGAATGAGCTATGAAGGAGCATATCCAACAGTGTTGAAGAAGCTATTCCCTCCATACTGGAGGTCTCTTGCTCACATATTTCTACAATGTATTTCAGAGAACAAGGGCGGCCAGGACCAACTGAATCAGACTCAGACAGCTGCACTTGTTGCATTAGTGAACGACTAGGATTATAACTTTTCAGTTTTCATTTTTGACAACGTGAAAAGCATGTTGGAGATACAAAGAAGAAGGTATTCTTGCTTTATCCAAGATTTGTACAGATGATTATTGACAAGAAGCATCCTGAGCTTATTAAAGGCACAAACCATCTGAACTTAAAGCTGCTAAGACCAAGTTGCTTCGAAGCAGCGTGCAAACAACGGGACTCTACGAAGGTCAAGTTTGTGGGTCGATATGAGCTTATTAAACATGGGAAATTCAAGGAAATTGTATCAGCTCCTAAACTCATAACAACATTTGTAGTTGAAGAGCATGACATTCAGGTCGTAGGAAAATCGAGACAACCGAACCCATTGTTGAAGATCTTGATTCAGAAGAAGAAATAGAAGAAGTAGCAGCACAGTCGGAGACAGTTGAGGAGACAGTGAGAAAGATAAATTTGATCTCTGCTGAAAATCTTGAAGCCTTACTTGCATCTCTAAAGAGTGATTCTAGGATCCCTTCTCCTGTAATTTTTCCTTCTGACGAAGCACAATTTGAAGATGATGAACCTGAGAATGTTTTTGCACCTGATATCTCTGATCTCCACAAGCCCCTAAGCTCAAGCTCTAGTCCAGATCCAAGTCTACGCCAGAAAGTTCTAGTGGTGCTCATGATGAGGCAGGTAGCTCTGGTGTTGGTTTATCTGAGAATGAAGAGGCAGCGATGAGAATGGCCGAAGAAAGGATGAAATTTATCGAGCAATCTGATAGCGATGAGGATGAAGCTGTGGATGTTGGCAAACTACAACGCAGAGTAGTGTTGCTAGAGTAAGAAAATGAACTGAAAAACACTCAACTAGCTTCCTTACAGAATCAAATATCTATCAAGGATCAAGCCATTGAGCAACTTCAAGGAGATGTGAGTATGCTAATAAGAGAGGTTTATGAGATGAAGACAAAGTTGCCGAAAATGTTTGGAAGTGAATTTGCAGATTAAGATGATGATCCTATTAACGTTGCTCATCATGAAGGATTAGAAGCAAAAAAGGCTGAAGCTGATGTAGAAAATGAAGCGGGCCTGAATGCATATCTTTCTGCTGAAAGATCAAGAAAGAAAAAGCAGCCACAAAAAGGGAGGTCTAGCAGCAAGAAGATGATCGTAATGAAGAATCAAGATGTGAATCCTCTTGATGAGAATTTTCAGCCAAAGGATCCTTCAAAAGTATCGGACAGATATGTCATGGAGATAGGGTCGAGTCACTATGATAAAGTTGGAAATAAATCAGAAGTGAAATGTTGGAGGTACGATCACGACAGAAATTTATGGATCGTTACGAGAGAGAGCGGACACAGAGAATATTATTTGAAACAGACACAGTTTGAATCATGGACTAAGATTGATCTGAAGAGTCTGTTAAGAGCTCAGTACTCTGACGTAGATCTGAACCAACGAGGTCCCTGTTGGGCGTTTCACTCTAAGCTTGAACATGAAGTATCCCATAACTTTCCAACAATGAAAACTGCAGAGTCATATCTAAAGAAAAGCCCAGGTGTACGAGACCTTCATACTCACAAACGACTCCAAAATGTTATCTAGCACCGACCAACAAGGACAAAGTTATTCCAACCGCTCCAAAGTTTCCGAAAGGTGTGCTGCAGAATCTTTGCTATTGGGCCTATGATCCAAGAATGGCTGAAGCTGTCATTGTTACAAAAAAAATGCATTTGATCTGGCAGAAACTGTGGATCTAATTAGTTTTCACGAGGAGGATATTCTGATGCTGGGTGCACATCAAATTCAAGCGAGTGACAAATATGAAGAATGTGCTAAATCCTGGACTAGTGCAGCGGCTACAATAATTCAAAACAAATTATTTGCACATGATTGACGATCTTGAAGCGTAAGGCCACTTCTAATGCAGTAAACCTAGGGTGAGATTGTAAAGACATAATAGGTTTATGCATTAGTATTTGTTAGGATTTGGGTTGTTTTATTGTAATGGGCTTGGGAAAGGCTTTGGGCTTAAGAGTTTAGAGTTTAGGAGCTCCAACCCTCTAGTATATATAGTTAATGGTGTATTAGGGTTTGGTAGCTCTTTTATTACACTTTCACTTGTATTAGACAAATTCCAATTTTATGCAAGTTGAATCTTTCCATCTTCATCTTATTTCTCAAAGCTTGTTTGTGTGATATCGATTAGATCCGGTTTATCGAGACCTACAATATTAGTTATGTGTCTAAAAATAATATATTTTTTAGAACTTGTCTGTAAAGGTATTTATATATAATTCTTGTCGATAAAATACTTAAGTTTCATGTCAATGAAACCTTAAGTATTCACTAGTGCCGTGGCCCACATCCGCCACCTTAGCACTTTCCCGCCCCAAGTAGATATGTCTAACACAACATAGTGTGGATAAAATATCGGCCTGAATACGTACAATTGCAGTATATGTATGTCTATTAAAATTGGGTTCGTCAAACAAGTAGTACTATTAACAATCCATTGGCTTATAGTTAATCACTTGTGTTTGTGGGGACTTCCGTCTGTTAGAGTGAACTCGGATAATTCACGTCAAGTCATGTATTCATGAGAGCGTATGTATGTATGTATGTATGTATGTATGTATGTATGTATGTATGTATGTATGTATGTATGTATGTACGTACGTACGTAATGTTATTACGTATGTATGTATGTACGTACGTACGTACGTATGTTTATGTATGTATGTATATATGTATGTATGTATATATGTATGTATGTGATGTGTGTATGTAAACATGTTTTTCACCCCATGTAAAACAGTAAAAAAATTTGGAAAAAGGGGTAATGAAACTCACTTGATAATGCACACACGGTGGGATCGTATATAAAGCTAGTCCAACCCTAGTATCAGTTAATGTTTGGGTTAATTACCAAGAACAATTCTTAGGTTGGTAATCGCTATATCTCATGCTCGGATGTGATTAATTATTTGAGAATGGACTCATAGCCTAATAGTATGGTGGGGGTATTGTCTTAGTGTTAAATTCACGTTTGGCTTCCGTGCACCGTTTTGCTAACCGGCTACGGTTGTTTGTTTTAGGTATTCGAGAAATGACATGATCATATATAACATCCTAACTTGTTAATAATATAAAATAATCCGTTGTTTACTACGGAAGTTCGGGTGTTACGAGTGTCTAGTTCGTTCAAATCACAGTTTCTGTTTTCGTCATCATGGGAATCTCCCAAACTAGCGCATAATGCACCTCAATTACCCAATTCACCCTAGAACAGTCCAGAATTAATTTGACTTTCCAAGTATCGCCAATTAAGCCAATAGCAAGTTCACAAGTTCTAGCAGGTTCGTTAAAGGTTTAAATTGTCGGTTTGTATTAAAATAATACAATTTATATTCACAATTCCCAAAATTATATTTCCAACTTTAATAAAATTTTAAAAATATTTATATAAAATTTCAATAATATATATAATTCCAAAAAAATATATTTTCAGAATTTAACAAAAACATTTATTATTTTTAATAAATCTGTTTTAAAAGTATATTTAACCGATAATTTGGCGAGTGCCATCATCCAACTTCCAAAAAATCCCAAATTTAATTGAAGTCTCCGGATATGTCCAAGAACCTCCTGGAAAACAGAGTTTTCCAACGTTTCTAAACTGGGTTTCTAGCTGCCGAAACTTCGCGATAACGCGATTTTTAAAACCACATCTAAATTCAGCCAATAAAGCTCAAACTTTTCAGGGATCATTCATATGTCAAACACAACATTCCTGTAAATTTTGGTGATAATCGAATCTGTTTGGTATTTTTCCTGAAATAACGCCATTAAACGCCTTAGAATTCACTAAAAATTCTCAGAATTTACAAAAATCACCAAATTTTGTAGGGACCTTATTTTCATCGTATATGATCAGCCACATTTCGAGTGCTAACAATACCCACGTAGAAAGTTATGCTTAAATAAAGTCTATAGCCCCTAAATACGGTTTTTGGCTATTATACTTTGCGTTTTTCGATCAAATGAATGATCTCTAATATTTCAAAGCCTGATCTTGGCTAGTGTTAGTTCCTACACCTCATGTATAACACAAATATGCATTCAACCTCATCAGTCAAGCCTCTTTATCAATAGGCCGAGTTTTTGGTCCATAAACCATAAAATCTCATGAACTAGTTTTTTTATACATAACCCAAGTCTTAATAGCCCTCAAGGCCCAAAGCCTTAGTGTTTACTGATGAAAACCTATTTCTTTTGTTAATTATTAATTTTAAGGATGAAAAAAGGCATGACAACACTATATAAACATGATCATATCTCAACTAAGGGTTGGTAATGGCTGATTATCTGGTGGATTAATATAATAAAGGCTTTAGTGGGTTTTTTAATTCCTTGGAATGAAAGAAAACATCAAAGGGGAGGGCCTTAAGGTCGGTCGTGAATTCTTGGGGCTTCTAGGGCCCCTTTGACTTTTCAACATTGGTTTTGGGGTCATTTTAATGAGATTAAAACAAGTTTTTATGGTTAGATTCGTTATCAGTTCTTAAACTCTCCCCCTGTTCGGTGAACAGTCACGAAATAACGTGTTTTTCGTAATTAAAATAAACGAACCCAACGTTAACGAAAACCTGAACGCTTTAAACCGTTTTGCTTTGATTGATGGTACAATGCATGTTTGGTTACTACGTATGCGTTAAAACCGACTGACACTTCATTAACCGGAAAATATTTCGTTTAACATGTTTCCTACCATATAAAGCATCAATGACCCCATGTTATAGTCAAGGGGTCATATTTAAGTTAATCCGTGCCTTTGGAATCGTTTACGGCACAATCGTTCGTGTTTAACAGTAACGCACTGTTAATCGAAAATCCTTTCGTTTAACCGGTTTTCTGAAATCAATGGCCCCAATTTCATTGCATTAAGTATTATTGTTCATATGTTACTTATAACGTGCCCTTGGATTCATCCAAGGCATGATCAATATTGTTCCGTTAATCGTGTAAGCCGTGCGTATCAATTAGGGTTTATCTGCTTTCACTACAGTTGTCACAATAAACATTATCTCATGTTGTTAAACTTGTTACTAAGGTGTATAATCTCTATTATTGCGGAAAATAGGTGGAAACTATATCACTTAGATGTCACTAATGCATTTTTGCATGGTAATTTGAATGAAGATGTTTATATATCTCTTCCTGATGGTTGCTATTCTAAAGATGAAAATAAAGTTTGTAAACTAAAGAAATCTTTATATGGTCTAAAGCAAGCCCCTAAAATGTGGAATGAGAAGCTGGTACATGTTCTGTTTGACTTAGGATTTAGTCAAATGTGATTACTCATTGTTATATAAGAAAACTGCAAGTGTAGTTATGTATTTACTTGTATATGCTGATGATATTGTTATTACTGGTAACAACTTTGCTAAAATACAAAATAATAAAACTAATCTTAAATCAAATTTTTAATAAAGGATTTGGGTGAGTTGAAATATTTTCTTGGAATAGAATTTGTCAAATTTAAGGATGGGGTTTGTCTTTCACAAAGGAAATCTGGCTTAGAATTACTTGCAGAGTATGGCATGAGTGGGTGCAAGCTAGTAAATAATCCTATTGAGCAGAATCATGTAGTGTCAAACTTGTGTTAAGAAATTATGATGTTGTTGATAATGTCACAGGATATGAAAAAATTGGTAGGCAAGCTAATATATCTTGCACATACCAAACTTGACATATCATACAATGTTCACTTTTTAAGTCAACTTATGTATTGTCCTTCTCAAGGTCATTTGAAAGTTGAATTTAGGTTATTAAGGTATTTGAAATAGTCACCTGGAAAAGGTGTCTTGTTTAGTAAAGGTGCTGAGTTCAAGTTAGTTGGTTATGCAGATTCTGATTGGGCTAAATGCCTCCGATCAAGAAAGTCTATAACTCAGTTTCTTGAAAACGATTTAGTTTCCTAGAAAAGCAAGAAAGCAGGCTACAATTTCGGAGCTGATACAATTTCGAGATCATCAGCTGAATTTGAGTATAGGTCAATGTGTGCAGCTGTATGTGAGATCATATGGTTAAAAAATATGATGCATGAGTTAGGGATTTTGTTGATATGCCAGTTTCATCGTATTGTGATAGTACTGTGGCTATATCAGTAGTTGCTAATCATGTCTTTCATGACAGGACAAAACATTTTAAACTTAATCTTTTCTTTTTAAGAGAATTGATATCTAAAGGTGTTAACAAAACTATTGGAGTTGGTTCTAAAAATCAACATGTAGATTTATTAACTAAAGGGCTATTAATTCAACAAAATAATGATTTATGTTATGGTATAAACTGGTATGATCCTTTTGGCTATTAAACTGAGTGGGGTGTTGAAAATAATACATCATTTGTATCAGTTTAATATCTTGTATTGTTATTGTATAACATGTGTTAACTTATGTTTTATTTTGTTATATTTTTGGCATGGTCAATGAAGTGTGGGCTTGGAAAGCTTGTAGCAGTGGGCTCAGGATTGGAAGCTTGTAGCAGTGGGCTCAGGACTGTTCGTGGGCTCAGCAGTTTATAAGAAGGCCTGGTTGTTATAACACAATATAACAATATCCGGGTTTTTGGTGCAAGTTGGTTATGCTTATTTGGGTTTGCTATAAAGAAGAAGTCCAAGTTCTAGATCATTCATTCGCGACATATATTTTTAGAGTGCTCTTGTTTCTCTCTCTTAAAACAATTAGGGTTTTCATAACTCTGATTCATCCTGAATCAGAGATTAGAGTGTATTAGATCGTTGTGTTGTTGGCTGTTAGATTCTCTCATTGATAATCTTTCTTGTGAGGTTTGCGAGTAGTTTCAGTCTGTGTATCGTTCCGTTGTGATCGTTTGTGTTGAAGTTCTGGGTAAATAATAACAAGGTTTGGGTATCCATTCTGACAAAAAAAATTATATGTGGGAAAGACACGGCATAGAACGTCTTCCGCTGTAGTGGCGTGACAAAAAGAAGTTATGTGTCGGAGATGTTGTGGCATATGTCAAGGAATTCGACCTTATGTACTCCACGAGTTACCTCGCATTCCGACGCTATCGAATTTGATGTAAAACTATGTATTTCTTAACAAATAGGCATCCGACATCCCTATTTGCAAAAGACCTTTTAAAATAGAAAAGGTGTGTAGATATGTACGTCTCTTATTTGTAAAAGATATGTATCTTATTAAAAGATAACAACAGGTCCCTTTTTATGTAAATTGTGTGAATAGTTGTTTTTATGCTAAATGGCAAAAATGTCAAAAGTTTGTTTGGAGATATAATGGATCAGAGTTGTATTAAAATAAAATCATGAATCCTCATTTTTGTAGTTGAGTAAATAACGATCTGATCCTTATCACCAACATTAAGAAATTTTAAATTAGGTTTCGAGGCATCAACTTTTATGCAGAGATGATATATATATATATAGTGGAGAGTTTAAATGAAAAGAAAAAATTTGTAAGAATAAAAAGAAAACTTTTAAACCAATAGAAATTCTTCATTTACTTAATTTAATGCGTGTATTTAATATTATGAAAAAAGGGCATATAGGTAAATCTATAATTGTCATTAATTATCTAATTAATTAAACGTGTAACTCATTTTTTTAATATATTTTTTCAAGATAAAATAAATTATAGTGGAGGACAATTTTCGACATGTGTAGGATAAATTTTAGTATGTGTAGGTTAAATTTTGAAATGTGTAGGGTAAATTTACATGCGTGTAGGGTAAATTCCGATAAGTATAAGATATATATAAGATAAATTTTGAAATGTGTAGAATATAATGTTTTTTTATTAACGAGAGATGTGTAGAGCATAATTAATGAGAGGAGTTATAAACTATTTAATATTTTACCATTATGATCTTTTTTCGTTTTTTTCTCACATAAAATTTCTTCTTAAATGAACACCTGTATATACATGTTGATATATTTTTTCTATTCATGCTCTCGATCTTTGGCTTTTTAATTAATATCTAAAAGTAGAATAAAAATATATAAATTAAGATCTAATATATTCCTCTCTATAACGTGGAGCTCTATGAAGCTTCAATTTCTGAGGCAGATTTGGGCCATCGAAACAGCATATGGTCTTGCAAAACCACTAGTTTTAGTTCAAAATGTTTGCTTGCCGCCTAAAGCGGATCATTTATACGCTTCTTTATCCTGTTTGTGAACCCACAGTTAGCTGGAATTAAAGGTAAGATTGAGATGGATAACATTGTATTCTGTTATGTTTATTTGGTGGAGATGATTTTGTTCATAGAATAAATTCCCTGTTTGAGTTGAAACTAGTTTACATATAAATAGTTTGCATGTAAGTTTACTATTTGAGGCTCAAAAACTTTTGCTTGAACTTGGAATGGATGATCTAAGATCATATTTATGTATAAGTTGTTACTATTCTATCAAGAAGTTCTCCACCTTTTGACTTTTTTGGAGCTAACAATATTTGCCAGGGTTGATTAGCCTAGTTAGAAGTGTGCAAAAAACCGAAATAACTGAATCGTAATCGAAATAATCGAACCGAAACAAAAACCGACGATTCGGTTTTCAGATTTTTAAGAACTGAAAATTTAGGTTCGGTTTTCGGATAATAATTTTGAATAACCGAAGAAAACCGAACCGAACTAATAAGTTACAATAGTAGGCTGAGTCCATATATTTTTATGATAAATTATTAATTTCCTTCTTTAATGTTAAAGCAGTTATAATAAAAACATTAAAGGTTTATTTATAATTGAAATGATTTATGTGTTGCCTACAACAAATAACAAAATTTAATATAAAAATTAAATAATCTTCAAATTATTATAAAAGGAAATGCAAAGCATTACAAAAGAAAATGTATTAATAAAAACTTTGAAGAAACATAAAAAAGATTAGAAAGTTAGGTTTATTTGAACAATATTAATTAAAAAGGTTAAATATAATAACTTAAATGTAAACATTTAAGAAAGATTCCTAAATTTTAAATTATACTTTTTTATTTGCTGAGTCTTACATAATTTTGTTCGAAAAACCAAAATAACCGAAAAACCAAAAAGAACCAGTGTAAAAGCCGAAACCAGACGGTTTTCAAAAACCGAAAACCAACATTTTGGTTTCGATTTTTGTTTTACCTAAAAACTGAACCGAATCAAACCGTGCGTACCCATAAGTAAGACTAGTTCACTTAGGGTGGAAACACAATTTATTAGAGAAACTAAGAGGAAAATTGGAATAACAACAAATACTGAAATCATTACATCAACTGGGGTATTAAACGGGTCGTGTTTGCGGATTGATGGGTTTAACATGATATGAACCCCAAAACACTCGAACATGACACGAACCCGAAAATCATGTTAAAATATGAACTCAAACATGACACAATATTAGCGGATTGATCCGAAGATAACACGTTTACCCGATTATTGTTTACTTCTTTGCATGCTAATATTTTAAAATTACATATATACAACAAAAAATACAAATGATATACAACAATAATTTTAATTATAAAATCTGATATCAAATTCATTTTTAAGTTTTAAAGTATGGGTTAAAACGCCCAAAGAGTTTAATTTAAAAATTATGGCTTAAAATACTCGCAACATACTTTGAAAGAGTGATAAAAAAAATTAATAGGTAATGGGATAACTAGTCAACCCATCATCTTGACACAAACACGATCTATTTAACTAAACGAGTTACCAGGTTTGAGAAAATAACTCAAATTCATTTAGACTAAACTCAAACTTGTTAGATTCGTTTTATATTTTCTTGTTGTGTTATAAATTCAAACACCTAATATTAAGCACCGTTTTCTAGGGCTAGTCTGACTATGACAGGTCGCACTCTAACATGTAAAAGAGAAATAGATTGGTAATTCACGAGACTGAGTTCCTATATAAACATGTAAATTACGCGAGCAAAGATTTACCCATTTTTGCAAATAGAAGGAAACAAATGATTACTGCTAGAATTAGACTAAAAAAATTTGTCATGACATGAGTTTAACTTATTTATGTATGTTAACCAAATGTATTTTAACCAAGTTGTTTGATCTAATCAGGCTAGTTTGAGCTAACAAGATTTGTTCATGCTTACTTGGCTTGTTTTAGGTTACCACTCTTTTTTTACAAATCCTAGCATCTCTTCAAAAAAATTTCTATCTTGGCAGTTGGTCTTATTTCTTTGTTGGCACATGGTCTTAGTCTATCAGAATCTTTTAAAATCTATCTCTATCTACACATCTATTTCTAGTTGGCACTTGGTCTTAGTCTACATGAATCTTTTAAAATAGATATTTGTTTGTTTACAATTACAAATCTCTCACAGTTAATAAGCATCATAGACTAATAGTTCTTCAAATGTCCATTTGCATGTTGATTAGATCTTGTCGAATGACATACCTTATACTATACGAGTTAAGATACCATATAAACTTTGCATTAATTAAAAACAGTAAGAACAGATCTTGAACGTTGAGTAATTGGATTAAGGGCTAAGATTGATTACACATCAATACTAACAATAACTATACCATTTAATGAGATTCAAGTGTGTTTTAGTCATTTTTGAATAACTACTAAATCCATCCGGTTTTTAAAACTAGAATAACTTTTATATACTTTATTATTTTTATTAAAAAAACGATACCATAAAAAGCAAACATTTTTTATCTTTTAATATGAGTATAAAATTGCTATATATATATTTTTTTAAAAAGTTGTGAAATAGTGTATTATAATTGTGCTGATAAGTATAACCAACAAATTATAAGTAACACATGAATTTCTATAATCAACATATATCTATATAATTATAATCAGCACATATGTACACGATCATATCCAACACATAATTTATATAAGCAACACATGAATTTTATAACCAACACATACGTATATAATCATAACCAGCACATATACAAACAACATATGAATTTATATAATCAGCACATAAATTTGTATAATCAGCACATGAATTTGATTTTGCTTCCATAATTTTAGGAATTTTTAGAAACCAACTTTAAAATAAAATACAAAAAATGCGCTTTATACATGAATTAGAGGGATGACACATGACATGTGGTGAATGGTTCTTACTGTTTTTACACCAAATGAAGTTTGTGTACAATCCTACCACTATACTATACATATTTTATCTATAATTTTACTTGTAAATATCGAGTTTAAGTAAGAGAATGTTGAACATGGCATCGTTACTTTTTATGAGTTTCTCTTTCTTTTTCTTTTTTTTTAACGGCTAACTAAATCACAGGATAAACATCCTATGATGCCCTGAATCGAGTAAATGCATCACCTCATCTATAACGGTTAGAGTTGGATGCACACCCGAACCACCAAGCAACTAGTTTTGGGGAAAACCTGCCAGCCGAAGGCCCACTGCGGTAACACCCGGGTCGACTCGGTTTCAAATTGGCGACCTTCAGAAAGACCTAGTTCTAAACTTTATTGCTATTATCAATTTCCTTAAAAGTGATGCTAATAGTAGTTGAACTTGTATACACAATACAGTCTTTTATGAAAAAGCAATGACTTTAATAGACGATATTAATATTTATTTAAAAAACATAGCCTGGTAAATTGAACTACCTAGGCGTCTCATGCAAAACACCACTTGACTCGACTGCATTGAGGACATACATGCGTGTGAAACTGATTATTAAAGTTATAGGTGGAACAAAAGTACACAGGTAAGTTTCTTGAGTACATAGTCACCTGAGATTTTGTAATTGAACATGTACACGGCTAGATGATGGGTAATATATATCACTCGGTTGTTTTAATAACTTTAATAAAAAAAAGTTATTGTATTTCCAACCAAGTGCATGACAAATTTCAATGTTTCTAATAGATTGAAAATCATTTAAAATCAAATGCTTATTAATTTCATTTTTTAATTTCTTATAAATTTAATACTTTGAAGTGATTTCATTTTTAATTTCCTAAAAATTTAATACTTTGAAGAGATAAGTACTTCGAAATAAAATTGTTACCAAACGTATCATGAAAAATAGTGTATGTGGCGAATTTTGAAGTTTTAACGGTGAGATGTTTATTATTTTGGTTGTTTAGATTTCTGTGTAAACTTTGTGTAACTTTATGTAACACGTCGTATTTTTTATAAAAATTTTATAGCATGTAATGTACATATTTAGCATTTGAGCAAAAATAAATAAATAAAAGGGCCGAGTGGATATTTAAAAAAATAAAAATATGTAACATGTATGTAACATATGCGTTGTTTAGTAAATATATTGTTATACACCTATTAAGTAGGTGTTTTTTTAGATTACTGCGGCACTTTTTTTAGCTCAAAACGTTTAAAAATATGTATATTAAATGTCCAATTTATCTATTTATTTATTTTATAAAAAAATTGTTACATAGATTTTCACGTGTTTTTTTTAACTCAAGTGAGTTTTCATTTTAAACCATCCTTAAAGATATATACAAGCTTATATATACACATGCATATTAGCTATGCCTCTCACTCTTAAGTAAATGAATTAGTTCTATAGAATTTATATCCCTGGCTCTCTAGTAAACTCTAAGTTAGGATTTCTTCACATATCCTCTTTTAATGGGCTTTGGCCTCCTTCGACAACTTGATCCCTCATCAACTGTCAGGTCACCGAATCCAAAATTATTTTTTAGTTTGTCACGTTTTCAACGATAATTTGCTATTTGAGATTAGTTGTTATAACATGTTCTCGACTCACAAGTCATTCTTGCCTTTTTGTCATTTTGTAAGGCTATAACCCATGATCTCAACTTGGATTTAGTATACCTTGTCCTTAGAATGACATACAACTTAATTCAAGGCTAAACACGTTTCGATCATGCCTTTGGTATGTTATATCAATCATCAAAGTAGATTCCGACTCTAACTAATCATCATTGGAGTCTAATGAACTAGATTGACTCTTGTCACCATTGTGCACTCCACTTGGTCGCATGTTTGCGATATTTATTTTGATTATCAAAAAACTTATTGCCAACCTTCCACATTTGAGTGCAAGTTACCCCACGTTTAAGTCTTATAAGATAAATATCATCCTATCGATGTAGTGAAAGGTTCTCCATTTTAACATGGGTTGTGAAAATTTCTCCTTTTTTCCGCACAGGGTTGATAAAACTTCTCAAATACCATTTCTAAAACACGTAAAGGTTGTTTTTAAATGACACCCCCTCACATTGCTTGCACTTTGGACAAATTTGAGTAGTGTCATACATGACTATGTTTAAACACCCATGATAAGATAATCGATATCTACATCTTTATGTCTAAGTACTTTACTTAGATTTTCATTTTTCAAAAGAGCTTTTAAGCTATGAGTTTTCCTCATTAAACATAGGGATCCTGAGAAAATCATTATCACTAATCTAGTTAATCGGTCCTCTCATGTTATTCCTTTAGGCTTAAATTGAAAGTTATATTTATAGCTTTGTTTATACACAAAATCCATTCTCATGTCATGATGGGTTGGTAAATTTCCAAAGCTTAACATGTTTAATTTTACCAATTTGTGTGAAATTGAGTTTTAGAATTAACTACTTTGAGATGGTTTATATTTTGCAGGTCTTGACATGTTTAAGGTGTAATTTGAAAAACAGAGTTTGGGAATGAAGTTAGGAAGAAAGGAGCGAAAAACGGAGCTAAAAAGTGAAAACTGGACAAAGCCTTTAGTGACCGACGTCCTAGGCGCCAAGACCAATGTCCTAGACGTTGGTTCCAACGTGAATTTGGGGAAACTTCTCCTTTTGACTAGCTCTTGAACCAATTTCGAATTATTATCTTCCCACACTCCAACCTAGATTTTTTATGATTGTTGGTATGGTTATGTAATCACTTTTATGAAGGAATTCTTGCACCATTTACAGTGTGCTAAGATAATTGCCAATGATGTTGGTTTATGTTAGGGTTTGTACTTTAATATTGAATCTAAATTGGGTATAATTGTTAATTAATCTCGTGAAGGCTTTTCTTATGCCATTTACATTTCGTGTCGATTATTGATGCTCGTGATTCAGAAGTTGTTTGCAAACCCCAAAAATATTTTTAGAATCAATTGAATGTTTAAACCTTGTTTGTGAATTGATTCTAGTTACTTGCTAATTACCAAAACTCGTGCGTGATTCGTTTTCTAAATATTGTTTACAAATCCATTTGAATTACCATTTTGATAATCATTATTCCAAATAAAATCATTGTCTTGTTTTCTACATATTAATTGAATCACATTGTTGGTTTCCACTTCCAAACACATTTTTAAAGATAAATTGCAAGCTTCATAATTAACTGGTTTATTCAACTAAGCTTAAACATCAACCATAAGCTCTTTGTGGTTCGACACCCTTACTGCCACTAGCTATATAGTGGGGTAATTAGGAACTCCCTTTTAACTTATCTTTGACCGGACCGCGATATTCCGATCATGTCATCACATATTTTGTATTTTTATAGTTAATTTAATCTACATAAAGCATCTAAATTAACAAGTATTCGTCTAGAAACTTTAAACTATAATACACCAGCATGTTAACAGAAGATGCATTCTTCACAGCTTTAAAAGATAACACAGTATCCCATACGTACATTCATTTCTTAATTTAGACACAATAATGAGATTTTGTTTTACCATTCTAAAACTTCGGGTTTTAGTACAAAATCAAAGGTTTCACCATAGTTAACTTCATTTGTTAGGTAGAATCATAACTCGTTTGGCGTTAATATCCAATGTTTCACCATTGACTCAAAAGGACTTAAGCATAAGTCTTAATTCAAGTCACTTTGAAGGACACAATCATCACCAACAAGATGAATGGTATCATTACAAAATCACTTAAGTCTTAAGATATAGTTAATTAGATTAACATTTAACAACATGACATTCACATTTGCCAAAAGTGGTTTATACTTTTCCATTGTTGTTCCTCAAAACCATGTATTGGGATATTCTCCCAAATTGAAGGACAAATTCTCTATATAGTTCAAACAACATTGATAGCGGTAGAAGCATGTACAAGTCCATCGCTATCGTAAGTCTTTTGTAATAAATCTCACAAAAGTTTTTAAAGTCATTTACAATAATAACATATATTATAGTTAAACATTTCTTCATTTCCATGTCGTTGTAGTCAATATTAGATCACATATCTCGTTCTTGGTATTTCATCTTAACACACTTATCATGTTTCTCATGTGTCGGTAGATTGTCTCATCTCGAACTTACATTCAATGCAACAACTCTTAGGTTGTTCCTTGTGCAAATCTCTTCTCGCACTATCCATTTAGAACGTTTCCTTTTCCTAAAACATTGTAAATTTAATGGTTCCATAAAATTCACTATGTGCATTACAAATATTATTAGATTTATGTATTTCTAAAATGCATTTGTTATCTGAAGATATTGAACACAAAACAATAATACAACATTCGAGAATTAAATTAATAGAGTGCAAAACACTTTTTAAAATTATTTTAAACGTATACATAGATGATATGTAGACATTGAATTCAAATTGTTATTCTTTTCAACACTTTCATCGTTTGACCGAAATCTTCGCAATGATATCATCTCATGGATGCTCCCTCAATAGAACTCGATTCACTCATTGGACAAGTTCCATGTTTCATTTCGAAACTCTAAAAAATTCGTCCAAAACAACAAGGTTGTTTATATCAAAACCCATGAACTTGGAAAAGTTAAACCAAAATGTTCGTTTTGTAACATGGTATTCTGAGTAAGATTGCACTCTAATCCTAATAAGATCCGAAGCTTTTGTACTACATTATTTATTTCCAAATTTTCAATAAGATTATAATGAAAATCCCAAATAATATTTTAACCTTTCATGAACCCAAAAATCCTTAATGAGAAGGTTTTAAGATTTTATGGACATTTTTCACGAAAGTTTATTTTATGATTGTAATAACTAGGCTCACTATTAAAATTATAATAAAATATATAACAACGATACACTCGTTATTCATAAAAAATATTATAGTACAACACTTGTTACAAAACTAAAATAGAAAGAATATAAAATACGATTGTGTGTATATATATTGAACATAAAGGGGAGCCAATTTAATTCCACACAAACAAAGTCATTGTATATATACCAAACTTGATTGAAACTATGTATTAAGTGGATATAACTACAAGTGATCTTGTAGTATCCTTGACTTGAACCTTCAACTATGCTTCTTGATTGTAACAATCAACATACTAAAAGGTTGACGATTTTTGGTTGGGTTGAAGCAGCTGCTCAAAACAACTAATCGAACAACACGATTGATCAGTGTAAAACAACGAATCTAGTCCAAACGACTGACCCTAGAGCAAACAACTGATTAGTGTGAGTAAAATCTATAAATGCAGTATTCCATGACGAATGCTTCGGAGATAAAACGTTTTGGGTATTTTGTAATATACTTTGAGTTATAAAACTTCTAAGTATTTGGAAAGTATGGATTTAGTGATTCCGAACATAGGATTAGTCAATTTAGATATAGTAAATCCTGATTGTAATTCCGTAGATCTTGGATGTATTGACTATTCTTCGGACTTACTAAGTTTGCAATATCATTTCAAACTTAGTTAAGTTAATCCGGAGTCATGGGGAATTTCGGTTTTATCGTATTTAGCCTATATATGTGTGTGTTAGGTTAGATTCAGTATACTTGTGGGCATTTTATGATTGTGAAGTGTGTGGTTTCAAGATGCGTTTCTTGTAAACTGTTTAACAATCAATAAAGTGCGTTTATGTTACATTCTTGTGTTATATATCTCAAATATTATTGTTCTACGCATCAAAATATTTTCTACACATCTTGATTGAGTGATTTGAGTTGATTGAAGTTTATACGAAGGCCTAGGGGACCTTTCAGAAACAATTGATGGCTTGATGGCTTGAATAACTTACCCAAGAGCAAATGACTGACCTGGTCTGAAAATTTGACCAGGTCAAACCACCACTGATGCTAACGTCACCAATTCCACTAATGATATCCGTTATTTTTAACCCACTCGATAGGAACGCACCAGACCCAAACCACTACCCGACATTAGTTGTTCCTGACCGAGCCCATCGAACCAACCTTCAAAAATACTAAGGCAGCTCTCAAGCTGCTTGGGGTGATGCTAGTGTGCAAAGATAAAGTGCAAAGTGTGCCACGCCAGGCGTGCATCCCCACTAGTCTTTACCTAAAGGAAAATAATTTACAAGTAGTGTTTCTCCTAATATATACCACTTTAAGTTTTGCCATCTCACATCCCTACCCGTGTGAGACAAGTTGAAAAGGCTTAATCAATTTTCTTCTATATTTCACATTTTTGGTTGTTTCAACCATAAAACTTCAACTATCAATATCTTATTCATCGTAGCTCCATTTTATATGTGGTTTGATCCGTTATTGTACTCTCACATGGTATAACAAAATCCGGAAATAATTATCTATATAACTCCTTGATGGATACAAATATTTAACTAAAAATTAGTAAAAATTCATTTCATTGACATTTTTCCCAACATCTCTTTTCATATGAGACAGGTTCCTTGGGTTACTAATGTCTGATTAGGCCCTATAATCAATTAACATAAATAGAAAAGCTATTTGATAACTGAAATGTTAAACATTTGAATAAAATCTAATTATAATTATTATTTTGTGAATTATTTTGTAACTGAAATGTAAAACATCAGTAAACTTTTGAGTTTATTCAAAAGACAACTAGTAAAATTTTCAAGGAACAATAGATCTTAATAATCCTAACTATTAGCCGTTGATCGGCAACAATCTCAACTTAAAAAATAACCAGTGGTGGTCCCACCTTTTGGTATATTGTAAATGAATGGACCTTTACTAAACCGAAAAGGATATGGGGAAAAAGGAAATTAAGTTATTTTAGTAAAAGTCTATTAGTTTACAATATGTGAAAATGTGAGATCACCACTGGTTATTTTTAAGTTTGGATCGTTACCGACCAACGACTAATAGTTTGGATTATTAAAATCCATTATTCCAATTTTCAATAACGTAAGTTAATTTAATTAGTTTTGTTAATTACTGTATACTGAAAGGATGAAGTTAATAAAATTATCGAGTCTAAACATTTGATCGATGAATGATAAATGTTTTAATCCCTTAGTTTTTTAGTAGATTGTTTGAATAGATATAATGTAAAACTTATAAATATTTTTGAATTTAAAAATATTACAAAGATACCAATGCGGATAGGATATTGCATTTGGGAATACCGACACACTTAAGTTGGATTTGGTTTAATTGGTTGGACTTAACAAACTTCTCTTGCAGTGGGACAAACCCACATGAAGTTTACACTAGAATGGCCATTTGAGTCATGTCATGGTTTTAAAGTCTAAAACTTTTTGTTATTGCATTATTAACTTCAATCCAACCCAATCTTTAAACTGTAGTTAGTCACCATCAGAAAGCTACTTCTTTTAAAAGATGGCTAAAATCACCAAGGGTAGAGAATCAAGATGAGATTTAAAAAAGATATCAAGTAAAGCGGAAATTTTGTTTATAAATAACTTAAGCATTTATTTATTTGTAATATTTTCATAGGTTTTAAGTATGAATATTTATTAAATACTTATTTTAATTTATACCATCAATAGTCTGAAAAAGTGCCCTGATATTCAAAACTACATAGTATCACAATAATGCTATATAAAAAGCTATTTGTTCTATCATGCACACCACAATTAATAGTTATTAATAGTTGCTTTTTCTAAACAATATTTTTACACCTAAATATCTAAATATGACCTAATCTTCCATTTAGAAAAACTAAACATACCATTTTATGGGGGACAATGAGTAAATAGCACTTGCTAACGGCTATATTTCTTCTACTGTCTATCATATAGACAAAAAACCATCTTTTATATAGTTTCGCTGATCCTCAATATCTAAGGCGTATTGTATTTGGCAAGTGCCACAGCCAACATGTTCCCTAACCATGTTCCTATTGTAGGCCGTAACATGTGTTAAATAATACATATTTTCTAAACTGGTGTACTTGTCACTATCGTTTTTACGGATGAAAACGTTGAATAGATGCTTAAATGATTCGTATTCCCTAAACATGAGAAAAATCAACAATTAAGGAAGTTTTTACGGATGAAAACGTTGAATAGATACTTAAATGATTTGTATTTCATTTTTGTAAGTCTATATTCCCTAAACATGAGAAAAATGAACAATTAACAAACTTTTTATCCATGAAACGTTGAATAGATACTTAATGATTCGCATTGATTTGCAAGTCTATATTCCATAAACATGAGAAAATGAACTATTAACGAAGAAAACCGAGGCCATTATATAGAATTATTAACATTTCATAAAGCACACCACTAGGTAAGTACTTTTACTAAGACATTTAGAATTTTTAAACTTCATCATTTAGATAGGTGAAGTCTAGAACTAGTACAAAAAGTGCATCTAATTTAGCAGTTTTCAATCAAATATGATAGTATATTAATCGTCTTAAAAGACAGCGTTATTTTTGGTCATTAGCGTCATATTTGGTATTAAAACCTTTTTAAGACATTTCAACAGACCGTCATATTTGATATGTTTTAATGTTCCATATTAAAGCCTAATAGGACGTTTGTGTGTGTTAACCGTCATATTTAATATATATATAAAGCATCATATTAAAGCCTAATAAGACGGTTTGTGGTGTGTCAATAAGAAGGTTTCTGGTGTATTGACCGTCATATTTATAAAGCATCATATTAAAGCCTAATAAGACGGTTTGTGATGGGACTAAGCCGGTTAGTTGGGTGGTGCCTCCATATATTTCACCCAGACCCATATGTAGTTCATCTTTGATTCATGAGGTTTACAAACACATATATGAAAGGATATACCAAACAATGAATCGTTTTATAAATAGCTAAAGAATCCATCTTAACCCATTAGTCAAGCATTCAATTTAACAAAGAAAAAACATCAAATCATTCAGTTTTACACCCATGCAAAAAACACTTCAAAAACCTCTTTGACTTTGTGCAACTTCCTTCATCCACCAACCAGTTAACTAGAATTCCTTTGCCACTGATCAAAACACATAAAATCTTTATCGGCTACCATTTAGGATTAAAATAAAGCATGATCCCAAATTCTAGAAAATTTTAATGCATAAGTGATGTAGAAGAATTTATACATCTTTTAAACATCAAATATTCCCCGTTTATGCGAGAACTCGTTGTATTTTCATTGATCTTGATACTCATTTAAGTTGTTTGTGAAAATACAGGGCCGGGCTTCGGCCCGGTGATGAAACGAAGCTTTTGGAGCAAAATGGAACAAAAATAGAACTTTCCAGCAAACTGCCAGATAGCGCACAACCGTGCCGACCCCAAGCACGACAGTGCCAAGCCTTCGAAGACCGGCACTCTCATTAGCATTATCAACTATCAGCGCAAACCAGATAACACCAAGACTGGCACGATCGTACCAACACAAGCACGATCGTGCGCGACCCAACTTAGCTTCTGATCAGTTCATTCTCGAGGTCGAAACAGTCATCACCGGATACGTCATCGATAAGCACGACCGTGCTACCTTTTGGCATGGGGTGCGTCCTTTGGAAAGTTTGAGTGGGATCTTTCCGAAAATGGTAGCAAACATGATCGACAGAAGAAAAAGCGCTTCTAACACTTGCCAAGAAGCTTTTGGAGCAAAATGGAACAAAAATGGAACTTTCCAGCAAACTGCCAGATAGCGTACAACCGTGCCGACCCCAAGCACGACCGTGCCAAGCCTTCGAAGACCGGCACTCTCATTAGCAATATCAACTATCAGTGCAAACCAGATAAGACCAAGACTGGCACGATCGTACCAAACGTAAGCACGATCGTGCGCGACCCAACTTAGCTTCTGATCAGTTCATTCCCAAGGTCGAAACAGTCATCGCCGGATACGTCATCGATAAGCACGACCATGCTACCTTTTGGCATGGTCGTGCATCCTCGGGAAAGTTTGAGCGGGATCTTTCCGAAAATGGTAGCAAACATGATGGACAGACGAAAAAGCGCTTATGACACTTGCCAAGCATGCACCAGTAGCATAAATACGAGTTTTAAGCTCATTTGAAGGGTAGTTGGAGCATTTTGGTGAACTTTTCTCTCAAGATTCTGGTCTTGGAAGCTTATAGAGCCAAGAAGGACCCTTGAAGAAGGTTGAATCACTTGAAGATCTACTCATTTTACCATTTAATTCTGTCTTAATTATTGGTTAGCCACTTGTTACTTATGAACAATTTAAGTTATTTTGCATTTGATTTAGTAGTTATGAGCCTTATAGGCTAAACATTTGTGTTGCTTAAACCTTGTTGAAGCTAATGAACATGTGATAACATGGAGATAGATGTGGTGATTGTTGTTTGTTAATCTTCATGGTGATACTTGATCTTGTTCTTGGAGTTCATGTTCATGTTTAAAGTCCTTGTTCTTGAATGTTTGGTCATAAGTATTTACATGTTGTGTTGGAAAGCCCATGTAGAGATTATGATTGTTGAATCTTGTTAACTTGTTGATTTGATTCATAGCATGACACTAGGAATGGTAATTGCTAACATGATTAGAATGGTGATTTGAACATGTGTATGGATTCTTGCATTTAGATTTGGAAAGATCATATGAATGTTTATATGAATTCCATAGTTTGTGCTTATGTTGGTTTGATGATTTAGGCCAAGATTGTTATCTAGCATGACCATGCTTGTGATTCATATCAAGAACATGATGAAGATGTCACTTACTTGAAACCAAGTTAGGGTGATTAGTGTGTTGTTCATATTAGTTTTCCTTAACTTATAGAGTTAGGAGTTTTGACAAAAAAATAACTCATTGTTAAAGATTAACATCAACTTAGCAAATGAACTTAAAAAAATAAATCTTAGGTGATTAGAATGTTGTCTCATTGTGATTTTCCAAAGATTTATAAAACTAGGAAGCCTTGATTGGGGACTTGCATCACCATTAGTCTCCCTTAATTGTTGTCATATGTTTATTAGTGGATACTTAGTGTAAGCAACCTCTTTTAGATATCGTTCTTCCTTAATTTAGTTAGCTAATTGTTATTTGTTGCATGATAGTTTAAAATCAAAGAAATCAACTCATTTATCGAAAAGGCTTAAAATTAGCAAAGGTTTAGTATTAAGACACCACGTCCACGGATTGATATCCGGTTCTTACCGATCGACTATATTACCACCTGAAGGGTACACTTGCCCTTTTGTGTGTGTAGTTAGTTTTTAATTTGAAACCATTATTAAAACCCAATTTGTGTGAAAAAAAATTATAACTATAAAAATATATTCAATTCACGCTCATCAATAAGTCATGCCAACTATAGTCAACATTAATACAAAGCCATGTGTTGCTCCTAGGAATCCCTAATAATATATGTGTGCTTAGGCCCTTGGGGTCAAATAGACGAACTGATTAAAGTGACTTAACCATCTTTGCAATTAATTCTCAATATAATGAATCAAAAGACTATGTTCTGAGGCTCGCTCAAGTTTCTTAAACATTTATAAAAATGTAGAAAAACTGGAAAAATACTATGAATAGATTCGCATACTAATACACTTACCTTCATTGATCCTCCTCATCCTCAACGTCACCAAAAGATGATATAAACACATTAAAGTACTATGACAACTGTCACTTTTGGGATAATTCTGTGCATTAAACAAGTGAATTATATGATATAATTATATGTTTTGAACAACTAAACTACGTGAATTGCATGGCATCAATCTAGAAAGTTCACTAAATATATTACATGATGCATTTTATTTGTTTAGTGGTTACCATTTAAAAACTGCTTGAAACAGTGTCTCGGAAACAACTAGTAGACTAGCTGTGGTTGCACAGTGACAGTGCGTAGTTAAATTGCAGATTTAGGACTTAGATGAGAGTCCAATGCAAACTGTACATTAAACCCCATGTGGGAAAGTAAGGATTAATGCTAACACTTTCCGGAAACTATACATGCACCGAAAACTGTCTGAAATGTACACTAAACTGCAATTCAGCAAAATTCAGCAATTACAAGCTTATGTTATATGTAGAGATAATGTTAAACCTCATACACTGCACAAAAGATATTGAAAGTATCTTTGTGGAACAAAAACATGTCATATCACATAAGTCTTGAAAGTTAACGCTTTAACGAACCGACAACGAAACGAACACCCAGACACAATCTGAAACATCATATGAACTAGTTAACAATATTCTAACAACATATAACTAGTTAAAATCACTAAACACATTGTTTTGATTGAAAATCCCTAAAAACCCTACAAGTTACTTAAACCTCCTTCTAAAGACCCGTTAATGAACATAGCGCCCGTTAAGCAACCGAACACGAACTAGACATAAAATATAAACTAGTTAATATTATTTAATAATATTAAGCTAGTATATGGCATATAATACCTCAAAATACATCAAAAACCCCTAATTCACCAACACCCCTAACTAAACCCTAAATTCCTAACTAATTACTTAACTATGGAAACTAACGTAGTTAACTAACATCATTATCAACATGGACAGCCACAAAGGGGGACCCACAAGCCACCAACACTTTTATCTCCCTTGTGCCAACATGTTGGAAGTAAGTTATGTTTGCATGGAAGATCATGTGTCCATAATCAACATAAATAAATACTTACATCTCACCATCTTCTCACACTTATCATTTCACCAAAACCAAACAACAATAACTCCTCCATTACCTACGACTATCATCACCATCACTTAACCTCCATCATCAAGCTACTTCCAAGGTAATCTAAGGTGATCCAAGGGTGTCTCAAGCCTAACTAAGGAAGCTTCAAGCATTGGAAGATCAAGGACCTCTCTTGGGAGCTTTTATCCACCTACTTTGCATCATCTTCTTCAACTTGTTCATCTTGCCACTTCCCTAGCCACAAGACCTAATAGTGAGCCTTCTAATCTTTTATTTGATGTCTTGTTACTAGTATCTTGATAATATATAAGTTACACCATGCAAAAGTATCAACTTTAAAAGATGAACATATGAACAAGTAACATGATCTAAAGAAAACAAAGCTATCATGAAGTTGTAATAAAGATGTAGATGTTTAATTTGTGCTATGAATCATATCCACCATATGAATACTTACTAGAAGCTTAGATTTAACAAGTGTGCACATGGATCTTGCAAGATCCCTTATCAAAATAATGATGAACTTGTTATACATAATAAATGGACACTTTAAAATGGATAAAATGATTTGCCATGATTTAAAATGTTGGATGATCAAGTGTTTTGATATAATAAGAGTCTTGACAAGCATGTTTTGACATAATGGATGAACTTGAAAATGTGTTTAAGGGTAACATATGATATTTTCTAAAAATACATATAAACAAGGTATTAAAAATGATTTTTAACAAAGTTAGTAAATAATAGTAACTAAACCCATTTTTGAAGATGTATGAACATCTTAATCATAAAACTAAAAGACTTCATGTTTTGGTAAAGTTTCAAGTTCATCATGATCAAAAGATGCATAAATATGTATAAAGAATAATTGTTGAAGTTGTGATGAGTAAATTGATGAATTTTGAAGCTTAACACATGTTTTAAAAACATGGGAAACCTCCTAAATCTAGGGGAAACTATGGCAAAATTTTTATAAAAATTAAACACTTAGAAAAATACATGGTTATAAAGTTCTTACAAGTAAACTTGTTTAAAAACCATAAACATAAAAATCCCCATGTTTTTGTGTAAAATATAAGTTCAAGAAGTCATGATTTTTATAAAGATAATTATGGGTATAAATGTATTTTTGGAAAAATATATATTTAGTGATCATAAGAATCACAAGTTATGTGTTTATTGTTTATATTACATATGTATATAGCTAGGAACTTGAAGAAGAATCATACAAAAAACACATAATAAGTGTCAAACAAAGAATTACAATATATATATACATATATATATATATATACTTATCCATAATCATACATGGAAACAAATATGGACTATTCGGACGATCCACTATATATGAATTATGGACTAAAAATATATAACATGTTGAAGCTTGGTAAATAATATTTTCAAAACTGATCAAGTGACAAAATATATATTTTTACAAGTATATAAAATTTATTGTATTTCGTCGATACTAAAAACATATTATTTTCAAAGTGTATAAAAATATATATTTTACCTCCTAAAAATATATTTTCTAGAATTAATCGCAAAAATATATATTATTTGGATATATACAATTACCAAGCATAATAATACATATACTAATTTGAATATATCTTAAAATTATATAATTTAAGAAAACATAAAAGCGAGGGGTAATAAATACAAGAAATATACGTATCCCTATACGTACAAATACATGCCAATATATACCATTAATATTTGGTGAATATACCATTATACAAGTATTATACTTAACCATGAGAATACGAATGCAAATATACACAAAATAAGTATACCTACACTTGGGGGAAAGACACATGTATAATACTTGACAATTAATAAACATGGATAAGTAAACCATGAAACCAATGAAATAATTATATATATCAAGACGCGTTAAAAATAGATTATTTTTAACAAACCCATCATAAACAAAATGATATATATAAAGTGGTGCATACAAATAATACAAGTTAAAATATAATATTTTAACTAACACATTTATCTTGGAATATTATATAATTAAGAAGAATTATATAAGGAACATATCCGACGATGGTATCGTCGAGGCAAACGGGTGGAACCCAATAATGTGAAGACATGAAACATATACATCTTACTCGTGCGAGTCACGGAGGCTAACGGGCTAGGCCCATACATGCAACACTGGAGATGTAAGGATATATATATATATATATATATATATATATATATATATATATATATATATATATATATATATTTGACGTAATATATATATTGACATCATACACCGAGAACGCATCTCAGTGGAGCATCGTACATTGAAAATACATCTAAATGAAACAAAACATTGAACAAGTCTTAACAAATATTTATGACAAGAAACATGAACATGGATCATTCAAAGACCGAAGTGTCTAACAAAACCTAACACGTTTGTAGGTTGTGGTACGAATTCAAAGAAAGGTACCTAAGTTAATCAGTGAGAACAGGAAGCAAAACAGTGAGTTCATGTCCCCCTTTTCATCTTAAATGTTTTACTGTTTTACAACTATCGGGGGAAATACATGTTCAATGGTATGATAAGCTAGGGAATGAAACAACTTAGATCATGTGCGAATAGGGTGGAACTTAAGCACCATTAATCTTGTTTAAGACTGTAACATTTGTAAAAAATCGGGTCTCCAAAACCCGCTCCGTTTTGTAATCTTGAACCAAGTTATGAAATTACATTAATTATTCATGATTATTTTGAGTTTAAACGTTACATAATTAATAAATAAACTAAACTATAAAAAGTATATTTGATAAAAAGTTAAAATAAAATAAATAAAAAACAATTGAAGCTGCCGGGACTCGAACCCGGGTCAGCTGTCGCCAAAGACTTAACATCCACTTTCCAAACCACTCCGCCACAATGTGTTTTCTGTTAACAATTGGCAACCAAATGGAACTTATACGCGAACTCGAATTAACCATTGATGCCATCTGAATAACGAAAACCGGCAAACCGAACGCTAAATCATTTCGACTTCTTTTGGCCTGCTTATAACCGATGTATTTCGGTTTCTAATTAAGTCCGAATTGAATGAACATAAAGACTTCATCATTTCCGGTATTTGAAACCGAAAACTTATCAAACTCTGATTTAATTCAAGTTCTGATCATTTGTGCGATTCATAACTATCACAACAACACTCAATTTCATTTTCGTCAAGTTTCTGAACCGTAAGATCCTCTGAATCCGATCGCCGGAATTTTTCTGCAACTCACCGGAAAACCGGGACTCGCATTCTCACGGTAATTCCTTCGACTCTTTTTGTTTAAAACATGTGATTAGTCAATCTCTAACAAAATTCCATCATCAGAATCAATCTTAGTCAACGTTTATCGGAAATCTCACTTTCGCCGGAAAGTTTCTGAAATTGCCGGAATCCCACTGTGAACTGGTAAGATATCCTGCAATTCATTTAAACCTTGTTTAGGTGATTTGATTCTATAAATAATCGATCCACACTGTTAATTGTTTCAACAGTCGGAGTTCATTTCCTGTACCGACAAAACCTTCGCCGGATTTCTGTGTTTATCTCCAATCGGTAAATTCTGTTATTTAAACTCTCTCCATTCCTTACTCTTGAATTACTGTTAGTGTCTAAGGTCTTTGTAAATCGCAACATCAACTTTAACCAGTCGAATTACACTGACAGTGTAATCCGACGAAGAAGATGAATCTATTTCAGAATATAAGAGTAATTAAAATCCGGTTTATAAACGGGTTAGACACACAGTCCAGCGGTGGACTGTGTGCAAAGTTCATATACACGTCCCGAGTTCGAACCTTAATACACACACGCTTTACGTAATAACATTCCTTTTTATTCATGAACTAACCGGGTTAGAGCGAGTAGTTGTTAAGTATAATATAAATCAAGAATATAACCGGGTTAGACACACAGTCCAGTGGTGGACTGTGTGCAAAATAAACTCCACGTCGCGCGTTCGAACCCTGTCCCAAGCACCGGTCAATTGAATTAAAACATTTTTGTAAATAAAGGTATTTTCGGTTAATTTGAATAAGTATATAAATATAATTAAAACTGAGTTTCTAACGGGTTAGTCACGTAGCTCAGTTGGTAGAGCTACGTGCACGTGAACTGAAGGTCACCGGTTCGAATCCCGCTTGGCGCAACCTTTACCGCTGACTGAACCGGTCAACGGTCAACGGTCAAACAGTAAAAAAAAATAATATTTTTTTTATATATTTATTTGTTTATTTTAAGTTAAAAATCAATTAAAAATACTTAAAAATAACATTTTTAAAGATAGAAAATAGCCATAAACTCACAAAAATATATCTAAAAATCCCATTAAAAATCCTTAATAAAATCCATCCATTTAATATACCTTTCCATTATTATTTAGGTTAGTACTCCTCGTCGATCCGCTCATCTAAATCGTGCGCATCTCACCATCTTCAATTCAACGCACCCAATGTGAGTGAACCTTTCAAATTCCCCGTTTTAATCACGTTTTGGGGTGTATCATGTGTCTTGTTTGTTTACATATTTAACGAAATTATTGTGCATACATCATATCATGACATGTGTATTAGTTTATTACTGTTAAGTAGTTATTATGGATGCAAATTATTATTTCAGTACATGCAATTGCCGAGGCCGCAGCTCCCCATCCATCGAGGTTGAGCTTGATCCCCATTTTATTATGCGGTTGATCTTGGCGTGCCCGCACGATCGGCTCCGTTTGATTGAGCCTTGATCGGTTAATTCATTTTACATTTCAATACATGCAATACGCTCGGCTCCGTTTGATTGAGCCTTGAGTGCACAGTTCAATTTACATTTCCAGTTCATGCAATACGTTCGGCTCCGTTTGATTGAGCCTTGAGCGCACAGTTCAATTACATTTCCAGTTCATGCAATACGATCGGCTCCGTTTGATTGAGCCTTGATCGCACAGATCATTTATGTTAGTTATCATATGATATTGGTATGTTCATGTATGCTATCGAATGTTAATGCATGTTATAATTATAACTGATATTTGCAAATGTTTGATTACATACATGTGCTCTTTTATGATTATGCACAATATTTTATTGATAAACTAACCATAAAATCATTATCAAATGTTTATCTATAAGGTTCACTCGCCAACTTATGTTGACCCAAAAACCTCCTATTTTACACATGATACAGGTGAACCAGCAGCAACTAGGAACACATAGGACCTGGATAGAAGAAATAAAACGATTAGTATTTGGATTATTATGTTTGGTTATTTTCCCTTGTAATGAATGAACATGTTTGGATGTTTGAGAAATGTAACTTTGACTTCATTTAATTATGAAACATAATAGTAAATGTCATGTGCTTTGGTGATAACCCAATTATGCCCCGACTCTTATTTCCGCTGCGGGTCGTGGTGTGACAAAGACAACGGTACAAAGGTTAGATCTAGCGGGTGTTGGCGAGCCCCACTCTTGGTCCTGGACCCACACAGGAGAGTGCATTTGTCGTCCAAGTCGAGGTTAATCGACAGAAATCGTCTAGGTTTGGATGCTTCCTATGTCGTCACATATATTAATGTCCTTGCAAAACATTAATGATCAACGATTTCATTGACGCTTTACATACCGGGTTTTGATACAAATATTTCATATATTTTATGGATACAACTCATACAGTTAAAACACATGAACTCGCCAACTTTTGTTGATTTTCAACTTAACATGTATTTCAGGTAATTAGTGGATCTATGCAGAAGGCTGCAAATGAAGGAACAATTATCCAGTCTCCTATGCCATCTTTTGAAGGATTTGTCCGGTATATCCCGCCTACTTGCGATGATATAAGGGTCAAAAACCTTAGTATTTAACATCTTGCATTTTGGTTATTAACAATTTGACAATTTAATGGTTTGTAACAATATACTTAACCCATGTTGCGTTTTGAAACAATTTCAGTAATGCGCATATGGAGAATGTTTTATTCATATAGTATGTTCACTTATGTTGTATGCAATGAGAACCAATCAAATCATGTCGCGCGCTTCCGCCTATGAGCGGGTGTGACAAGTACGCTCTACAAATTCATCAATTTCGCCTTGATGAACCATTGTAGTTTTATTTACCAACTAAAACATAAAGATAAATAAAAGTTAGGTTATGGTTTAATACACATTGTTGTTAAACGTATATAAATAGGAATGTACAAAATATACTTACCATATGTTCTCTGTTACAAATCACAAAATCAAACATATCCAACATAACACGATAACCGCACTCCCATCCATTAGGTTATAGACGACACTAAATAGTTAATTGAACTTACTATTAGATAAATAAAATATAAAAATAAACAAACTACAAAAAAAAATCAAAACTTAGTTTAATGTTAGCCCACGTCATATTTTATCCTATGGCCTGTTTGAATAATGTTGTAATCTTGTAACATGAATAATCATTATCATTTTTACCTTTACATGAATCAAATATGTACCCCTTCCAAGTTTTATATACCAGATGATGTTGAAGTATAATTAATACCTAGTGTTCCCTGTGTAAAATGGTCTGATTTAAGAAACACTTAACAAATAAAAATGAAAACAATATTCTAACATAACTAAAAGAAGGTTGAAGCATTAATATAAATGATCTTGATATGAAACAAATAGAATAACCGGCTATATATGGTGCAATAAACCATTGCTTGTCCTTATGAAAAGAGATGACCTTTTTGATGTGGTCAATCACAAAGTCACCATCTGAGACAAGTTCACCTTCAATATAACGGGGATGAAAATATGCGGTATTATTTAAACCTTCCTGTTCCCCAGCTACATATAAGTACCTAAAATAAAAGTAGAAAGAAATATGATAAGATTAGTAACCCTCGGTTATATTGTAAAAAAAACTACATAAAATATTTAAATAAAAATTAGCGGAACATACATTATGAACCAATGAACAAAGCAAACACCTGCCCAACCGTTGACACATAGTTGTATAACCGTCTCAAATTCAACCGTCTCTTGAACACGTTCCTCATACATCCCAGTTGGCGAAGTAAAAACCGTAGACAAGGCTTTTTTATATTGAAGTGCCACTTTTTTTGCTAATCCATATATGTTTCAAGGCCTGGACCTCGCCATTTCTAAAAGTTCTAATACTTTTGTTTTTTCGTTTGATACTTTTGTTTTTTCTCTTGAAGGTTAGAAGCAACAATAAGTTTGGTATGCTGACAGTCACGAATGGGCTTGGTAGATTGATTAGCATGAACGGTCTTTGTAGGTTGATTAACACTAACAAGCTCAATAGGTTTATGAAAATAAACATGCTCTTGTTGGTCAGCAGATGTTGCCTCAAACTACAATTGCAAAGCATATTGTTTTTTAATATCAAGCAATTAAAAATAATAATATATATTAAACACAACATGTGGCCTATAAGGTGTACTTATAAATTGATTACACGATTCTACAAGTTGAGGAGAATCTTTGTTCAAAATTTATACGATATAAAAAATATTAGTATACCAATAAATAAAATCAATATATGAATATTATTTATATAATATATAGCTTTATTAATTTAACAGGCCATTGATAAAACTTCCTTTTGCATCTTTTAAAAGTTCTATTTCACCATAAATACATGACTCTGGCAAAAGACGAGTCAATCCACAACCTTCTACAACCCTAACTATTTGAACTTTGACAAAACCATCTATTATTGGGCATCCATGTACAAACCTATCATCAGTAGGATGAACACGGCCAATAGCTACAACCTTAAGAGCACCTTGGTCGTCAAGATGCAGAAGTTCACATTTTTTTGTAGACTGTAAAAGGTAGCTTTTAGTATATATATCTAAAATAAATAAATAAACAAACTTTGATATTATGTTACCAAGATTTCTGATAAACTACCGGCCGCAAGGCCCATGCCAGGACTACCAAGGATCTCCCCAGCTGCTGTCTCTACAGCCTTGCTCTTATTTTTGTTTGTGGAATAAGAGACATCATCCTTCAGTTGTTTTTGTTTTTCTTTTTTATCCTGTTCAAAAAATGTGACGGTTAAAATTTTGATTGCTATAAATTTATATAGTAATTATATAAATACTTACCAATAATTCAAGTAATCCTGCTAATTCACCATCTTATATAAGGTTTTCTCTAAGTTCATATAGCTTTGTGACCGGATTAAGACGTGCTTTACTTACTGTATTCCTTATAAAGCTAGGATGTTCAATTGCATCTAATGTGGATAGCCTGAAACAAGCTAATTCCTTCTATTTCAATGTGGGGCTCCAGTCCAACAAAACCACATCTCCCTACACATGCGAGGTTAATGTTTTCTTTTGCGCTTTTCTTTGCTTTTTCACTTATTTTCGTCAAAAAAATATTATAATAAGTGTTGATAATAATAATAACAAATAAATAAATAAATAAACCACAAATTACATTCCACTCTTCGGTCTCAACACTTGCAACGAAAGACTTCCATGGTCCCCAGCCTAGATAATCGTAATCTTCAAAGGGAGTTTCGCCTTTCTCTTTAAAGGGGTTTTTATTTTTATCTTTATTGGAAAATTCTTCTTTATAAACATATTTTCTAAGTTCGTAACGAAATTGCCTCATTATCTTCTTTCCCTTTTCTAAGGTTTTTTGTTTTCCGAGGTCATTAGGAATATCCCAAATTTGCTACATATTATAATTAAGTATCAGACATTAGCAAGAATAATTAATTAATTAAACATGACAACAAAGAAATCCAAAGCTTTTGCCAATTTAATAAACAAAAAATTAACAAATACATATATTTTAAAATTCTTATATATATTATTAAAAAGCTGTGTTGGTGGCTATAATACCACCGATTATAATGAGGAATTTTTTTTTGTTTGGGTATGTTCAGGTTTGGGTGTCATTGCAATTGTTACTTGAATTTTGGGATGTTATAGAACTTAGAATTTGTTCTCTGCCCACACAAGTTTAGCCAAATGAGATTGAATTTCACTTTACATCTGGTTGGGGTGCATCGGCCATGTCATTTTTTACATCTATTCCTTCTGCTCTCTTTTTTTATTCTAAATTAACAACGTGAGTAAATTAGATGGAGTTTTGTATTTATATAAAAATTGGTATCATAACATGGAGCAAATAAAACGTACAATCTTTTTTTTGGTCTATTTTTGTTGAAAATAGAGTTGTATTAAAAATATAGTATTTTTTATTATCGTAAACTATAGCAAGTGTCGGTATCGTAACAAACCTAATTGATACAGACCAGGTTCCGCAAGGTAGCGTGGGGAATCCCACTAGCTAAAAGAAAAAAAGAAGAAACAATACCTTAGCGTATTCCCAAATATCTTCGTATATTTTAGGGTTTACTTTTCTGGCACGTTTATTGTACGAGATCTTTCTTTTACATTCGACACCGATCCAAGACATAAAGCGCCCTGCATTCTTACTGATCACTATACCCTCCTCATTAAAATCAACTTTAGATTGATCCGGATTTGAAAGCTTCTTTTTGCATTTAGAAACTCCCCTCTTTTTCTTCTCCGACATTTTTAAACTTGGTTTCTAAAAAACATAATATGGAAAGTGATGTGTTGTGTGTAACAAAGAGACAAGTAGAGGTCAAATTGACTATGACACTTCAATCATCATTAAATATATGGTCTAGTTTCAATCAGAAAAATGATTTTTTAAGATTTTGCCTTACCTAAATATAACAAAATAAGATGAAATAGAAGAACAATCATCATCATTCATCATCATCATACGATTGGGGTAAACCACCAACCAATGTTTTAAAAACCGGTTCTTAAACTATACTGGATTGGGCTTGGAATTGGTTCAAAAGGGTTTTTTGTTTTCCGAGGTCGTTAGTAATATCCAAAATTTGCTACATATTATAATTAACAATCAAACATTAACAAGAATAATTAATTAAACATGACAACAAAGAATTCCAAAGCTTTTGCCAATTTAATAAACAAAAAATTAACAAATACGTATATTTTCAAATTCTTATATATATTATTAAAAAGCTGTGTTGGTGCTATAATGCCACCGATTATAATGAGGATTTTTTTTTTTGTTTGGGTATGTTCAGGTTTGGGTGTCATGGCAATTGTTACTTGAATTTTGGGAAGTTATAGAACTTAGAATTTGTGCTCTGCCACACAAGTTTAGCCCAATGAGATTGAATTTCACTCTACATCAGGTTGGGGTGCATCAGCCATGTCATTTTTTACATCTATTCCTTCTGCTCTCTTTTTTATTCTATATTAACAACGTGAGTAAATTAGATGGGGTTTTGTATTAATATGAAAAATGGTATCATAACATGGAGCAAAGAAAACGTACGATCTTTTTTTGGTCTATTTTTGGTGAAAAAAGAGTTGTGTTAAAAATATTGTATTTTTGTTATCGTAAACTATAGCAAGTGTCAGTATCGTAACAAACCTAATCGATACGACCAGGTTCCGCAAGGTAGCGCGGGGAATCCCACTAGCTAAAAGAAAAAAAGAAGAAACAATACCTTAGCGTATTCCCAAATATCTTCGTATATTTTAGGGTTTACTTTTCTGGCACGTTTATTGTACGGGATCTTTCTTTTACATTCGACACCGATCCAAGACATAAGGCGCCCTGCATTCTTATTGATCATTATACCCTCCTCATTAAAATCAACTTTAGATTGATCCGGATTTGAAAGCTTCTTTTTGTATTTAGAAACTCCCCTCTTTTTCTTCTCCGACATTTTTAAACTTGGTTTCTAAAAAAACATAATATGGAAAGTGATGTGTTGTGTGTAATAAAGAGATAAGTAGAGGTCAAATTGATTATGACACTTCAATCTTCATTAAATATATGGTCTAGTTTCAATCAGAAAAATGATCATTTTAGATTTTGCCTAACCTAAACATAACAAAATAAGAAGAAATAGAAGAACAATCATCATTCATCATTATCATACGATTGGGGTAAACCACCAACCAATGTTTTAAAAACCGGTTTTAAACTATACTGGATTGGGCTTGGAATTGGTTCAAAAAGTGTTTTTTGTTTTCCGAGGTCGTTAAGAATATCCAAATTTGCTACATATTATAATAAACAATCAAACATTAGCAAGAATAATTAATTAATTAAACATGACAACAAAGAATTCTAAAGCTTTTGCCAATTTAGTAAACAAAAAATTAACAAATACATATATTTTCAAATTCTTATATATATATTATTAAAAAGCTGTGTTGGTGCTATAGTGCCACCGATTATAATGAAGATTTTTTTTTTGTTTGGGTATTTTTAGATTTGGGTGTCATGGCAATTGTTACTTGAATTTTGGGATGTTATATAACTTAGAATTTGTGCTCTACCCACAAAAGTTTAGCCCAATGAGATTGCAATTCACTCTACATCAGGTTGGGGTGCATCAGCCATGTCATTTTTTACATCTATTCCTTCTGCTCTCTTTTTTATTCTATATTAATAACGTGAGTAAATTAGATGGAGTTTTGTATTAATATGAAAAATGGTATCATAACATGGAGCAAAGAAAACATACGATCTTTTTTTGGTCTACTTTTGTTGAAAATAGAATTGTATTAAAAATATAGTATTTTTTGTTATCGTAAACTATAGCAAGTGTCGGTATCGTAACAAACCTAATTGATACCGACCAGGTTCCGCATTGTAGCTCAGGGAATCCCACTAGCTAAAAGAAAAAAAGAAGAAACAATACCTTAGCGTATTCCCAAATATCTTCGTATATTTTAGGGTTTACTTTTCTGGCACGTTTATTGTACGGGATCTTTCTTTTACATTCGACACCGATACAAGACATAAAGCGCCCTGCATTCTTACTGATCACTATACCCTCCTCACTAAAATCAACTTTAGATTGATCCGGGTTTGAAAGCTTCTTTTTGCATTCAGAAACTCCCCTTTTTTTCTTCTCCGACATTTTTAAACTTGGTTTCTAAAAAAACATAATATGGAAAGTGATGTGTTGTGTGTAACAAAGAGACAAGTAGAGGTCAAATTGATTATGACACTTCAATCATCATTAAATATATGGTCTAGTTTCAATCAGAAAAATGATTTTTTTAGATTTTGTCTAACCTAAACATAACAAAATAAGAAGAAATAGAAGAACAATCATCATTCATCATTATCATACGATTGGGGTAAACCACCAACCAATGTTTTTAAAACCGGTTCTTAAACTATACTGGATTGGGCTTGGAATTGGTTCAAAAAGTGATTTTTGTTTTCCGAGGTCGTTAGGAATATCCCAAATTTGCTACATATTATAATAAACAATCAAACATTAGCAAGAATAATTAATTAATTAAACATGACAACAAAGAATTCCAAAGCGTTTGCCAATTTAATAACAAAAAATTAACAAATACATATATTTTCAAATTCTTATATATATATTATTAAAAAGCTGTGTTGGTGCTATAGTGCCACCGATTATAATGAGAATTTTTTTGTTTGGGTATGTTTAAGTTTGGGTGTCATGGCAATTGTTACTTGAATTTTGGGATGTTATATAACTTAGAATTTGTACTCTGCCCGCACAAGTTTAGCCCAATGAGATTGAAATTCACTCTACATCAGGTTGGGATGCATCAGCCATGTCATTTTTTACATCTATTCCTTCTGCTCTCTTTTTTATTCTATATTAACAACGTGAGTAAATTAGATGGAGTTTTGTATTAATATGAAGAATGGTTTCATAACATGGAGCAAAGAAAACGTACGATCTTTTTTTTGGTCTATTTTTGTTGAAAATAGAGTTGTATTAAAAATATAGTATTTTTTGTTATCGTAAACTATAGCAAGTGTCGGTATCATAACAAACCTAATCGATACCGACATTTTGAAACTTGGTTTCTAAAAAAACATAATATGGAAAGTGATGTGTTGTGTGTAACAAAGAGACAAGTAGAGGTCAAATTGATTATGACACTTCAATCATCATTAAATATATGGTCTAGTTTCAATCAGAAAAATGATTTTTTTAGATTTTGCCTAACCTAAACATAACAAAATAAGAAGACATAGAAGAACAATCATCATTCATCATCATCATCATACGTTTGGGGTAAACCACCAACCAATGTTTTAAAAACCGGTTCTAAACTTTACTGGATTGGGCTTGGAATTGGTTCAAAAAGGGTTTTTTGTTTTCCGAGGTTGTTAGGAATATCCCAAATTTGCTACATATTATAATTAACAATCAAACATTACATGAATAATTAATTAATTAAACATGACAACAAAGAATTCCAAAGCTTTTGCCAGTTTAATAAACAAAAAATTAACAAATACATATATTTTCAAATTCTTATATATATTATTAAAAAGCTATGTTGGTGCTATAATGCCACCGATTATAATGAGGATCTTTTTTGTTTGGGTATGTTCAGGTTTGGGTGTCATGGCAATTGTTACTTGAATTTTGGGATGTTATAGAACTTAGAATTTGTGCTCTGCCCACACAAGTTTAGCCAAATGAGATTGAAATTCACTCTACATTAGGTTGGCGTGCATCAGCCATGTCATTTTAAACATCTATTCTTTCTCCTTTCTTTTTTATTCTATATTAACAACGTGAGTAAATTAGATGGAGTTTTGTATTAATATGAAAAATGGTATCAAAACATAGAGCAAAGAAAATGTACAATCTTTTTTTTTGTCTAATTATGTTGAAAATAGAGTTGTATTAAAAATATAGTATTTTTTGTTATCGTAAACTATAGCAAGTGTCGGTATCGTAACAAACCTAATCGATACTGAGCAGGTTCCGAAAGGTAGCGCGGGGAATCCCACTAGCTAAAAGAAAAAAAGAAGAAACAATACCTTAGCGTATTCCCAAATATCTTCGCATATTTTAGGGTTTACTTTTCTGGCACGTTTATTGTACGGGATCTGTCACACCCTCAATTTCCACTTGCGGAGTTTTACCGTGAGGCGTGTGAACAAACCAGAATCTGAGACACTAGTAACATCGAATGACTCTATATGATTCGTTTATACGTTTTCCAAAATCATTTGTTTAACCATTCATAGTTGTTTTCAAATTGTCTTAGTTTGGTTTCATAGTTTAGCGGAAGCATTAGTTTTAAAGTCGAGCGGAAGCATTAAAGTAAAATAAAGTAACGGGCGCCAACACAAACGGTAAAACTAAAGAAAAACCCAAACAATATTCGTAAATGAGACTCGATAAAAAGATGTCTTGATTAATGCAAGTGAGTGCACCTAGAGCTCCTAGCGTCCTGAGAAACATGTAAAGAAACAAGTGTCAACATTAAAGAAGAGTGAGTTCACAGGTTTTCATAAGTTCATTAGTTCGGTTATAAGTTTGTTTCCCCCGTTATCCCTAACCCGGAATAACGATATAGTTCCATTATTCCAAACCCGGAATAATAATGATGTTGGTTCCATTATTCCTAACCCGGAATAATATTGTTGTTTGTTCCATTATTACTAACCCGGAATAATATTGTTGTTTCGTAATTAAGTTCAATGTTAACATGTAGGTAGCGAGCCTAAAGTTATGTCACATAAGTGTTCGCGATCGAAGCTGACTGTTGTGCCTCCGTGTTGCCAGGCCTATCACTGACCATGGCGAAAGTTAGGCTAAATTATTCACCCGTTGACCATACCCGGTCGGCTAGCACGACTAGCTCGGGTGGGGCTTGTCGGGCCCAGTAGTACTACTTATAATTTCCCCGCTATCTAACCCAATACTAACGATCCGAGAGTTTGTCGAGGACTTCCGTGATATAGCTGCTTAGTGACCATAACGTACATATATTTTCAAATTCTTATATATATATTATTAAAAAGCTGTGTTGGTGCTATAGTGCCACCGATTATAATGAGGATTTTTTTTTGTTTGGGTATGTTTAAGTTTGGGTGTCATGGCAATTGTTACTTGAATTTTGGGATGTTATATAACTTAGAATTTGTACTCTGCCCGCACAAGTTTAGCCCAATGAGATTGAAATTCACTCTACATCAGGTTGGGATGCATCAGCCATGTCATTTTTTACATCTATTCCTTCTGCTCTCTTTTTTATTCTATATTAACAACGTGAGTAAATTAGATGGAGTTTTGTATTAATATGAAGAATGGTATCATAACATGGAGCAAAGAAAATGTACGATCTTTTTTTTGGTCTATTTTTGTTGAAAATAGAGTTGTATTAAAAATATAGTATTTTTTGTTATCGTAAACTATAGCAAGTGTCGGTATCATAACAAACCTAATCGATACCGACATTTTGAAACTTGGTTTCTAAAAAAACATAATATGGAAAGTGATGTGTTGTGTGTAACAAAGAGACAAGTAGAGGTCAAATTGATTATGACACTTCAATCATCATTAAATATATGGTCTAGTTTCAATCAGAAAAATGATTTTTTTAGATTTTGCCTAACCTAAACATAACAAAATAAGAAGACATAGAAGAACAATCATCATTCATCATCATCATCATACGTTTGGGGTAAACCACCAACCAATGTTTTAAAAACCGGTTCTAAACTTTACTGGATTGGGCTTGGAATTGGTTCAAAAAGGGTTTTTTGTTTTCCGAGGTCGTTAGGAATATCCCAAATTTGCTACATATTATAATTAACAATCAAACATTACATGAATAATTAATTAATTAAACATGACAACAAAGAATTCCAAAGCTTTTGCCAGTTTAATAAACAAAAAATTAACAAATACATATATTTTCAAATTCTTATATATATTATTAAAAAGCTATGTTGGTGCTATAATGCCACCGATTATAATGAGGATCTTTTTTGTTTGGGTATGTTCAGGTTTGGGTGTCATGGCAATTGTTACTTGAATTTTGGGATGTTATAGAACTTAGAATTTGTGTTCTGCCCACACAAGTTTAGCCAAATGAGATTGAAATTCACTCTACATTAGGTTGGCGTGCATCAGCCATGTCATTTTAAACATCTATTCTTTCTCCTTTCTTTTTTATTCTATATTAACAACGTGAGTAAATTAGATGGAGTTTTGTATTAATATGAAAAATGGTATCAAAACATAGAGCAAAGAAAATGTACAATCTTTTTTTTTGTCTAATTATGTTGAAAATAGAGTTGTATTAAAAATATAGTATTTTTTGTTATCGTAAACTATAGCAAGTGTCGGTATCGTAACAAACCTAATCGATACTGAGCAGGTTCCGAAAGGTAGCGCGGGGAATCCCACTAGCTAAAAGAAAAAAAGAAGAAACAATACCTTAGTGTATTCCCAAATATCTTCGCATATTTTAGGGTTTACTTTTCTGGCACGTTTATTGTACGGGATCTGTCACACCCTCAATTTCCACTTGCGGAGTTTTACCGCGAGGCGTGTGAACAAACCAGAATCTGAGACACTAGTAACATCGAATGACTCTATATGATTCGTTTATACGTTTTCCAAAATCATTTGTTTAACCATTCATAGTTGTTTTCAAATTGTCTTAGTTTGGTTTCATAGTTTAGCGGAAGCATTAGTTTTAAAGTCGAGCGGAAGCATTAAAGTAAAGTAAAGTAACGGGCGCCAACACAAACGGTAAAACTAAAGAAAAACCCAAACAATATTCGTAAATGAGACTCGATAAAAAGATGTCTTGATTAATGCAAGTGAGTGCACCTAGAGCTCCTAGCGTCCTGAGAAACATGTAAAGAAACAAGTGTCAACATTAAAGAAGAGTGAGTTCACAGGTTTTCATAAGTTCATTAGTTCGGTTATAAGTTTGTTTCCCCCGTTATCCCTAACCCGGAATAATGATATAGTTCCATTATTCCAAACCCGGAATAATAATGATGTTGGTTCCATTATTCCTAACCCGGAATAATATTGTTGTTTGTTCCATTATCACTAACCCGGAATAATATTGTTGTTTCGTAATTAAGTTCAATGTTAACATGTAGGTAGCGAGCCTAAAGTTATGTCACATAAGTGTTCGCGATCGAAGCTGACTGTTGTGCCTCCGTGTTGCCAGGCCTATCACTGACCATGGCGAAAGTTAGGCTAAATTATTCACCCGTTGACCATACCCGGTCGGCTAGCACGACTAGCTCGGGTGGGGCTTGTCGGGCCCAGTAGTACTACTTATAATTTCCCCGCTATCTAACCCAATACTAACGATCCGAGAGTTTGTCGAGGACTTCCGTGATATAGCTGCTTAGTGACCATAACGTACATTAACATTAACTTAGTTACCGAATAGTTTAACGGCGTTAATTTCGTATAACGTAAAGAGATAGAGTTGTAGAGTGTATACATGTTTCTCCCCCTGTTGTTTAAAACCGGATAAAATTAGGGGCCGTGAACTCACCTGTAGTTGCTCAGTTAGTGTAACACAGAAGTAGCAAATGATGGGACCGCTAATCGCGTCCTAACAAGTCAATCGATTTAGAGTTAGTGTGTGAACACACTGATACAAACCCTACTCATAACTATCATACAATGCGGCACACATGATAACAAATTCGAAAACACAATCATGCATGCAAAGTATTATCATACCAACATAATAATCAAACCAACTTATCATGAACACAAATCAACTCATACAACATTTTGGTACATACATTCGCAAGTAATCAAATTTCAGCTTGTATGCTCATAACTAGGCTGTTTTCGAGGATTTTTATAAAATAGTTCCAACGTTCCAAAAATTCCAATTTTTTTACAGAAGGTGTCAACTAAACTGTAGAATTTTATATAAATTTTTCAAGTCCTAACACTTTACCAATTATTCATAAACATTTATATACTAGGCTGCAGTCAGATTCGTCGCTTTCTGACTGCAGTCCACGGGAGAATTTATTTAAAAATCATCGTTCATCAAATTAACAAAATTCCAGTGGGAGTTTCCCGGAAATTTCCATCTCCAGTTGCTGTACAAATTTCCTGACCCAACCCTCTACAGATTATGAGATCCGACTCGATAAACAACTAACAAATTTTCAGAATTTACACAGCTTCAGTTACTGCACTTAATTGACCACTTAAAAATATCAAACGACCTCAGAAAAATATGAATCCAGCGCCATTAGAAGCGTTTTTCAAAAATATACGTTTTACGCTTTAGAAAATCCGTTTTTGATAAATAATAACCAAGTTACAGCCAATTGAAGTTGGCTGTGAACACCATTCAGCATCCTGTTTTCGACTTTTTATCGCAATATAACACGCTTAAACAATCGAGACGTTAAATATAAACAATCAAGAACAAATTTATCAATCATATATCATCATGTACATCATACTCATGCAAACCCTAATCATATTATATGATTTTTATCACAAAACGCAGCCTATGATCCTTGTATCCACTAAACATCATAATCGCAATCTCGCATAATTTATCGTACTAAACATCATAACAATTTCATAATAATGATTCTACCATTACATACAAGCATGATCAAGAGTTTATAAACCCTAATGTGACTTTGCAAAATAATGACAAACCCTAACCTTTAACAATGAAGATTAACGCACCGGGAACGAGATTGGAATTACTTCGGTTTTTGGGGAAGGTTGCGATCGAGAGGAGGAGTAGGAAGGGCTGCCGTCGGCTGATTCTTGGAGCTAGGGTTCCTTATTTTTTTTTGGTTAAAACAACCCTCATGCATACATATCTATATATAGTGTAAGGAAGGAAAGAAAAGGATCAAGGGTTTGCGGTTTGGTGCTTGCGGCCGCAAAGGGTTTGGGGTGGGCGGTTTGGTCCTTTAACTTGAGCCTCAAGTTTTGATTAATTCCTTGAGTCGCAAGGAAGTGAGGTCGACATGTTTCGCGGCTCGGTTCGGTTCGTCTATCTATTTACTATATATATTTTTATAACTAAAAATCACGAAATCAAAACATGACATAATAACTCACCAAACTTATAAACGTCTAATACACATAGCACGTAATTCACTTGATAAGTTCACAAGGTTAGCTTAGTTATTTCGAGCGTGTAAATTAAATCTCCGAATCAATTTAGCGTAGGATGAATAACCGTGAAGTAGTGCGTTTAAGATACCTGAAAAACCGGGATGTCACATTATCCCCATGTTGAAAGAATTTTCGTCCCGAAAATTGAGTAAACGCGGTTTAGAATGCAACGCACAAAGATTTAGTTCGTTAACAATGGTACAAGAAATCACAAGAAATTCCCAGGTTGTCACGTCATCCCCATGTTAAAAGAATTTTCGTCCCGAAAATTTAGTTGGTGGTATGTTAGCTTGCTGCTCAGCTGCAAAAAGGTGTGGGTATTTGCTTTTCATTTGGTCCTCTCTTTCCCACGTGAACTCCGGTCCACGCTTAGAATCCCAACGAACCTTGACTATCGGTATCTTGCTGTGCCTTCGAGTCTTGATCTCACGATCCATGATCTCGATAGGTTGTTCCACAAAGTGCAGTTATTCATCCACTTGAATCTCATCCAGTGGAATGACCAGGGTTTCATCTGATAGACACTTCTTCAGATTTGACACGTGAAAAACGTTGTGAACTCCACTGAGTTCGGTAGGAAGGTCTAATTGATAAGCTACGGGTCCGATACGTTTCAAGATCACAAACGGGCCTACGTACCGTGGGTTTAGTTTGCCTCGTTTCCCAAAGCGGATTACACCCTTCCAGGGTGACACCTTCAGTAGGACGCGGTCGCCTACTTGAAATTCGAGCGGTTTGCGTCGTTGATCAGCGTAGCTTTTCTGTCGATCTCGTGCCGCTGCCATGCGGTTTCTGATTTGTACAATCTTTTCAGTAGCCTCAAGTATCAACTCAGAGCCTGTGAGTTGACTGTCACCGACTTCTACCCAACAGACCGGTGATCTACATTTACGACCGTATAATGCTTCAGACGGTGCTGCCGATATACTTGTATGGTAACTGTTGTTATACGAGAATTCCACTAAAGGCAGATGGATTTCCCAACTATTCCCGAAGTCTACCACGCATGCCCTAAGCATGTCTTCCAAGGTCTGAATGGTCCTTTCGCTTTGACCATCAGTCTGAGGGTGATAAGCTGTGCTCATATCTAAGCGTGTACCCAACGCTTTCTGAAGTGACTACCAAAAGTTGGACGTGAAACGAGCATCTCTGTCTGAGATGATGGACATTGGCACTCCGTGCCGAGAAACTACTTCCTTAATGTAGATGCGAGTCAACTTATCCATCTTATCTGTTTCTTTAATCGCTAGGAAGTGTGCTGACTTAGTTAAACGATCCACGATCACCCAGATGGTATCGCAACCACCCAAAGTTCGCGGGAGTTTAGTGATGAAGTCCATCGAGATCTGATCCCATTTCCACACCGGAATCGCAGGTTGTTGAAGTAGCCCCGATGGCTTCTGATACTCTACCTTGACTTTCGCACAAGTCAAACACTTGCTCACGTAGGTGGCTATATCCGCTTTCATGTTGGGCCACCAGTACGCGGCTTTAAGGTCTTGATACATCTTATCCGAACCAGGATGGACAGAGTATCGGGATTTGTGAGCTTCATCCATGACTAACTTTCTGAGGTCTCCGTAGAGAGGTACCCATACGCGATTCATGAAATACCGGGCACCATTGGGTTTTTCTTCCCAATCGTGTTCCATTTTTCCCATAGATTCGGCCTTGATGTTTTCTTCCTTAGCTGCTTTTAACTGCGCGTCGCGTATCTGTTCGGGTAACCCCGAATGAATGGTGAACTGTAGTGCTCGTACCCGACGAGGTTTCAAGTGTTCCTTCCTACTGAGGGCATTAGCTACCACGTTAGCTTTACCCGGGTGATACCGAATGGCACATTCATAATCATTCAGGAGTTCGACCCAACGACGCTGTCGCATGTTCAACTCCTTCTGGTCAAAGATGTGTTGGAGGCTCTTGTGATCTGTATAGATTGTGCACTTTGTTCCATATAGGTAGTGTCTCCAAATCTTAAGCGCAAACACCACTGCTCCCAATTCCAGGTCATGTGTTGTGTAGTTTTTCTCGTGAACCTTCAATTGTCGGGACGCATACGCGATGACCTTATCACATTGCATGAGTACGCATCCCAATCCCTGAATGGAAGCATCACAATATACCACAAAATCATCAGTCCCTTCCGGCAAGGACAGAATGGGTGCACTGCAAAGTTTCTGCTTCAGCAATTGAAATGCCGCTTCCTGCTTGTCTCCCCAAGCATACTTGGTGCCTTTCTGGGTGAGGGTGGTAAGCGGTTGCGCAATTCTTGAAAATCCCTCGATGAAACGTCTGTAGTATCCAACCAAACCCAAAAATTGGCGGATCTCTGTCGGTGTCCTGGGTGCTTCCCAGTTCTTGATAGCATCGAACTTGGCGGGATCGACGTGGATACCCTTTTCGTTCACAATATGCCCGAGGAACTGAACTTCCCGAATCCAGAAATCACACTTTGAAAGCTTGGCATATAGTTTCTCCTGTTGAAGTAATTCCAGCAGTAATCGTAGATGTTCAGCATGTTCTTCTTCACCTTTAGAGTAGATGAGTATGTCATCGATGAACACAATGACAAACTTGTCGAGATACGGTTTACACACGCGGTTCATGAGGTCTATGAACACCGCGGGTGCGTTGGTGAGACCGAAGGGCATGACCAAAAACTCATAATGGCCATACCGAGTACGAAATGCCGTCTTAGCAATATCCTCCTCCCTGACGCGTAACTGGTGATAACCGGATCGTAGATCTATCTTGGAGTAGTAGCTTGACCCTTGAAGTTGGTCGAAGAGATCGTCGATGCGAGGTAATGGGTATCGGTTCTTGACAGTAACCTTATTGAGTTCCCTGTAGTCGATGCAAATGCGGAAGGTCCCGTCCTTCTTCTTGACAAAAAGGACCAGAGCTCCCCATGGCGAAGTACTGGGTCGGATAAATCCTTTTTCTAACAATTCCTGAAGTTGGATAGACAGCTCTTGCAGCTCGGCTGGAGCTAGGCGGTATGGGGCCTTGGCTATGGGAGTTGCATGGTTCGCCAATTCAATTTCAAACTCCACTTGTCGATGTGGTGGAAGACCAGGTAACTCCTCTGGAAATACATCGGAAAAATCACGGACGACGGGGATATCTTCTATACGCTTCTCGCCCTTAGGCTGTTCGGTGACCAGTGCGAGAAAAGCGAAGGAGTTCTTCCTCCGAAGATACTTCTGTGCTTGCATGTAAGAGATGATGTTTGTGACGGCGCCTGCCTTCTCGCCTTGCACCGTCAAGATTTCGTCGTTAGAGAGCGGAATACGGATAGCTTTCTCGAAACAGAGAACTTCAGCTCGGACGTCGGATAGCCAGTCCATTCCGGCTACCACGTCAAAACTACCCAGGGTAGTTGTCATCAGATCAATGGTAAAGGTGTGACCCGCGAGTTTGAGTTGACAGCCGGATACTAAATGGGTCACATCTACAGATTTACCATCGGCTAGTTCTATGACGTAAGGGGTCTCTAGGGGTTTAGGCGTGAGATTTAGGTTCTTCCTAAAAGACTCCGATATAAAACTCCTATCCGCACCCGTAACAAAAAGTACAGTAGCAAAATGTTCGTTAAGGGGAAACTTACCGGTGACCACGTTCGAGTCGTTTCTGGCCTCTCCGCGGCCTAGCGTAAATGCACGACCTTTGGCACCTCCTGTGCCACCATTTCCATTATTGTTGTTGTTATTGTTGTTGTTGTGGTTGTTCCCACCATTGTTGTTGTTGTTGCGAAGCTGTGGGCAGTCTCCTTTGAAGTGGGCAGTGCTACCACACTGATAGCACCCCTTGTTAATACCCTGCTGCTGACCCTGGTGCTGATTTTGATTTTGTCGGGACATGATTTCCCCACGACAATCCTTTGCCGCGTGTCCCACTTTGCCACATCGTTGGCAGCGATTTCCGGCACAAGGGCCGTGATGATGAAGGTTACAACGATTACATTGCGGCTTTCGACCTACATAGCCGCTTGTGTTCTGGGTGTTGTTGGCGGGCTGATTATTGTGACCCCAGTTGCTGTTGAAATTATTGAACCGTTTCTGGTTCCCTTGTTGTGGCTGGGCTGAAGAAGACTGTCGAGCAGACGAGTCTTCAAACTTTCTTTTATTATCAGGGGCAACTTCAGTTGCACCCCGAGATGGGAACTTCTTTTGTTCCACCGCCTTATCGGCGAGTTTGTGCGCCAACCTGATCGCTTGATGCTCAGTTGCAGGGTTGCTAGCCATTACCATGCCCTGGATCTCGGGGACCAGACCCCCAAGGTAAAACTCGAGTCATTTCTCAACAGTGTTAGCCAGATCGGGACATAGAAAGACCAGGTCATGATGTTTCGCTGTGTATGCTTCAATTTCAGATCCCACCATCTTGTGGTTCCATAAAGCTTGCTCCAACTGCTGAACCCTGTCCCGCGGACAGTACTCCTCCTTGATTAGGGCCTTAAACTCAGCCCAGGCCATTGCGTTTGCAGCAATAAGTCCACGCGTTTGGACTTGTGCATTCCACCAAGTTAGTGCCCCATCCTCCAACGTTGAGGCAGCATACATGACCTTGTTGGCCTCCAGACAATTGCACATTTCGAACACTGATTCGGACTTTTCAATCCAGCGGACCAGTCCTATGGGTCCTTCTGCACCCGTGAATTTGCTCGGTTTCGCATCGAGGAACATCTTGTAGGGGTTAAGACCCCCTCCTTTTGACAGAGGATAGGTAGTCAGCGAGAAAGTCTACTAGCCCAACTATTAGATTTTCCCATGAAAATTTAATAATGGTTACCTGCTGGTGGGTTTTGAACACCTGCCAGAGCAGCATTCACGTGTTCTTGGATCATTGCGGCCAGTTCTTCGGGTGTCATGTTGAGGTTTCCGCGACGTCCAGTTGCCATTTTAGATCTTCGCAAGACAACATAAACACACACCGATAAGTATATATATCCCATATAGTTATCCTACTCCATACTTAAATAATTCCTCAAATTATGTCAACCCAAATAAATTAAACAATCAAAAGAAATATTCGATTAAATAAAATTTCAACGTCTTACAAAATGCCAACCAAACATATCAGTTTACTATAAAATCTCAAGTTCAAACATAAGTAGAGAAATAAATATACTGAAGGAAGCAAATGGGATAAGCGAGACGAGGCAGTCTTCTACGTCTCAATCTCCCAAATCGCTATCGTTGCCGTCATCCTCCGCGGCGTTTCCAGCTTCCACAGCCGGGTCTTCCTCCGGATCCTCCTCTGGATCCTCCTCTTCCGGCACTGGAGGGGCCGGTGCTGGTGCGGGTACTAGTAAAGGTGCCTGATTCTGTTCTAGTTCTTCAATTCTCCAGCTGGACTCAAGAACTCTGTCTTCGAGCCAGTCAGCCCTCAGCTGCTCAGCATGAATATCTTTAGCTAAGGTGTTACGAGCTATCTTATTCTCATATTGCTCTTCCTCGAGCTCTCCAGTCTTACCCGTTAATTGTCGTATCATCCATCCCTGTGCTAGGATAGTTTCCTGCATTCTCTCTAGTTGTTCTTGTTGTTTTCTTATCATATCTCTAAGTAGGTCGTCCCCTACTTCTAACGAGTTAACCGGTTCGACCCGCATAGCGGTGGTCGGGCGTGAGGACGACTCCTCTCCTAGAGCGAGTCTTTTTCTAGCAGCTGAGCGTGTCTCCACGCCATGAGGTGGTGAGGGTTCGACCATAGGTGCCTTCCCCGGCGCCCTTGGTTGTAAAGGTTTGTCGGATGATGATGATGACATTGCCTGTTGGGTTGTTTAGTTAGTTAAGAGTTGCGTTTATCACAATATGCATTTATATTTTACATAACATAGTTGTAGTACAACACATACAAGATATCACAGTTCAGTGCCAAACTAAGTCTAGTGTCGTGTAATCAGCTATAGTTTAGGTCTACTTTTAATGCAAACCTGGTTCTCTATAGCTAGAGGCTCTGATACCAATCTGTCACACCCTCAATTTCCACTTGCGGAGTTTTACCGCGAGGCGTGTGAACAAACCAGAATCTGAGACACTAGTAACATCGAACGACTCTATATGATTCGTTTATACGTTTTCCAAAATCATTTGTTTAACCATTCATAGTTATTTTCAAATTGTCTTAGTTTGGTTTCATAGTTTAGCAGAAGCATTAGTTTTAAAGTTGAGCGGAAGCATTAAAGTAAAGTAAAGTAACGGGCGCCAACACAAACACCAAAACTAAAGAAAAACCCAAACAATATTCGTAAATGAGACTCGATAAAAAGATGTCTTGATCAATGCAAGTGAGTGCACCTAGAGCTCCTAGCGTCCTAAGAAACATGTAAAGAAACAAGTGTCAACATTAAAGAAGAGTGAGTTCACAGGTTTTCATAAGTTCATTAGTTCGGTTATAAGTTTGTTTTCCCCCGTTATCCCTAACCCGGAATAACGATATAGTTCCATTATTCCAAACCCGGAATAATAATGATGTTGGTTCCATTATTCCTAACCCGGAATAATATTGTTGTTTGTTCCATTATTCCTAACCCGGAATAATATTGTTGTTTCGTAATTAAGTTCAATGTTAACATGTAGGTAGCGAGCCTAAAGTTATGTCACATAAGTGTTCGCGATCGAAGCTGACTGTTGTGCCTCCATGTTGCCAGGCCTATCACTGACCATGGCGAAAGTTAGGCTAAATTATTCACCCGTTGACCATACCCGGTCGGCTAGCGCGACTAGCTCGGGTGGGGCTTGTCGGGCCCAGTAGTACTACTTATAATTTCCCCGCTATCTAACCCAATACTAACGATCCGAGAGTTTGTCGAGGACTTCCGTGATATAGCTGCTTAGTGACCATAACGTACATTAACATTAACTTAGTTACCGAATAGTTTAACGACGTTAATTTCGTATAACGTAAAGAGATAGAGTTGTAGAGTGTATACATGTTTCTCCCCCTGTTGTTTAAAACCGGATAAAATTAGGGGCCGTGAACTCACCTGTAGTTGCTCGGTTAGTGTAACACAGAAGTAGCAAATGATGGGATCGCTAATCGCGTCCTAACAAGTCAATCGATTTAGGGTTAGTGTGTGAACACACTGATACAAACCCTACTCATAACTATCATACAATGCGGCACACATGATAACAAATTCGAAAACACAATCATGCATGCAAAGTATTATCATACCAACATAATGATCAAACCAACTTATCATGAACACAAATCAACTCATACAACATTTTGGTACATACATTCGCAAGTAATCAAGTTTCAGCTTGTATGCTCATAACTAGGCTGTTTTCGAGGATTTTTATAAAATAGTTCCAACGTTCCAAAAAATCCAATTTTTTTACAGAAGGTGTCAACTAAACTGTAGAATTTTATATAAATTTTTCAAGTCCTAACACTTTACCAATTCTTCATAAACATTTATATACTAGGATGCAGTCAGATTCGTCGCTTTCTGACTGCAGTCCACGGGAGAATTTATTTAAAAATCATCGCTCATCCAATTAACAAAATTCTAGTGGGAGTTTCCCGGAAATTTCCATCTCCAGTTTCTGTACAAATTTCGTGACTCAACCCTATACAGATTATGAGATCCGACTTGATAAACAACTAACAAATTTTCAGAATTTACACAGCTTCAGTTACTGCACTTAATTGACCACTTACAAATATCAAACGACCTCATAAAAATATGAATCCAGCACCATTAGAAGCGTTTTTTAAAAATATACGTTTTAGGCTTCAGAAAATCCGTTTTTCGATAAATAATAACCAAGTTACAGCCAATTGAAGTTGGCTGTAAACACCATTCAGCATCCTGTTTTCGACTTTTTATCGCAATATAACACGCTTAAACAATCGAGACGCTAAATATAAACAATCAAGAACAAATTTATCAATCATATATCATCATGTACATCATACTCATGCAAATCCTAATCATATTATATGATTTTTATCACAAAACGCAGCCTATGATCCTTGTATCCACTAAACATCATAATCGCAAACTCGCATAATTTATCGAACTAAACATCATAA